>CAWUFW010001417.1:1428268-2856536 GCA_963921515.1 Calotriton arnoldi | reverse complement strand
AAAGAATGTCTCATTTGCACTGCAGTATTTGGCTCACCCAATTTATGTTGCAATGGGACACATACACTACTTTGCCACAGATGAGTTTTGGTTCTGTGACCAGGAATGATCCATGCAGTTTGGCAGTTGCAGCTCTTTCTTTGTCAACACTTACCTTTTGGTCACTGTGATGATGGGGGTGTAGACCCCATTGCCACAATGGTCAAAATGTGCTTCAGCTATGGACCCCACACTTGCCTTTTGGTCACTGTGATGATGGGGGTTTAGACCCCATTGCCACAATGGTCAAAATGTGCTTCAGCTGTGGACCCCACACTTGCCTTTTGGTCACTGTGATGATGGGGGTTTAGACCCCATTGCCACAATGGTCAAAATGTGCTTCGGCTATGGACCCCACACTTACCTTTTGGTCACTGTGATGATGGGGGTTTAGACCCCATTGCCACAATGGTCAAAATGTGCTTCGACTATGGACCCCACACTTACCTTTTGGTCACTGTGATGATGGGGGTTTAGGCCCCATTGCCACAATGGTCATGGGCTGCTTGCATTGTGGGTGCCACACACATATATGTGTGGCACATGTGCTAGGGGTCACATTGTATGTTCAAAGTCATGTTCGGTGTTGTAGGCATTTGACACAGCCTACACACGCTTGTCATGGTGGTGGGGGGATGTCTTTATCTTGCATTCCCTAGGTTGTGGTGTGCTTGTTGTGTCATGCATTGTCCATCCTATGAGTGGGGGTGGTAGTAGTGGTAGGCATCAAGCCCCCCTGGCTAAGGGTGGTAGTAGTGGTAGGCATCCTGCCCCCTGGCTAAGGGTGGTAGTAGTGGTAGGCATCCTGCCCCCTGGCTAAGGGTGGTAGTAGTGGTAGGCATCCAGCCCCCTGGCTAAGGGTGGTAGTAGTGGTGGGCATCAAGCCCCCCTGGCTAAGGGTGGTAGTAGTGGTAGGCATCCTGCCCCCCTGGCTAAGGGTGGTAGTAGTGGTAGGCATCCTGCCCCCTGGCTAAGGGTGGTAGTAGTGGTAGGCATCCTGCCCCCTGGCTAAGGGTGGTAGTAGTGGTAGGCATCCAGCCCCCTGGCTAAGGGTGGTAGTAGTGGTAGGGCATCCAGCCCCCTGGCTAAGGGTGGTAGTAGTGGTAGGCATCAAGCCCCCTGGCTAAGGGTGGTAGTAGTGGTAGGCATCCTGCCCCCCTGGCTAAGGGTGGTAGTAGTGGTAGGCATCAAGCCCCCTGGCTAAGGGTGGTAGTAGTGGTAGGCATCCTGCCCCTGGCTAAGGGTGGTAGTAGTGGTAGGCATCCTGCCCCCTGGCTAAGGGTGGTAGTAGTGGTAGGCATCAAGCCCCCTGGCTAAGGGTGGTAGTAGTGGTAGGCATCCTGCCCCCTGGCTAAGGGTGGTAGTAGTGGTAGGCATCAAGCCCCCTGGCTAAGGGTGGTAGTAGTGGTAGGCATCAAGCCCCCTGGCTAAGGGTGGTAGTAGTGGTAGGCATCCTGCCCCCCTGGCTAAGGGTGGTAGTAGTGGTAGGCATCCTGCCCCCTGGCTAAGGGTGGTAGTAGTGGTAGGCATCCAGCCCCCCTGGCTAAGGGTGGTAGTAGTGGTAGGCATCCAGCCCCCTGGCTAAGGGTGGTAGTAGTGGTAGGCATCAAGCCCCCTGGCTAAGGGTGGTAGTAGTGGTAGGCATCCAGCCCCCTGGCTAAGGGTGGTAGTAGTGGTAGGCATCAAGCCCCCCTGGCTAAGGGTGGTAGTAGTGGTAGGCATCCAGCCCCCTGGCTAAGGGTGGTAGTAGTGGTGGGCATCAAGCCCCCTGGCTAAGGGTGGTAGTAGTGGTAGGCATCCTGCCCCCTGGCTAAGGGTGGTAGTAGTGGTAGGCATCCTGCCCCCCTGGCTAAGGGTGGTAGTAGTGGTAGGCATCAAGCCCCCTGGCTAAGGGTGGTAGTAGTGGTAGGCATCAAGCCCCCCTGGCTAAGGGTGGTAGTAGTGGTAGGCATCCTGCCCCCTGGCTAAGGGTGGTAGTAGTGGTAGGCATCCTGCCCCCTGGCTAAGGGTGGTAGTAGTGGTAGGCATCCAGCCCCCCTGGCTAAGGGTGGTAGTAGTGGTAGGCATCCAGCCCCCCTGGCTAAGGGTGGTAGTAGTGGTAGGCATCAAGCCCCCCTGGCTAAGGGTGGTAGTAGTGGTAGGCATCCAGCCCCCTGGCTAAGGGTGGTAGTAGTGGTAGGCATCCTGCCCCCCTGGCTAAGGGTGGTAGTAGTGGTAGGCATCCAGCCCCCTGGGTGAGGGTGGTAGTAGTGGTAGGCATCCAGCCCCCTGGGTGAGGGTGGTAGTGGTGGTAGGCATCCAGCCCCCTGGGTAGGGGTGGTGGTGCGCATTCAGGCCCCTGTGTGCATATGTGGCATTGGTGATGGGCATCCCTCCCCTATGGTGCTGCTGTTGCTGGTGTAAGTATATTCAGCATCCCCGTGTGTGTGTGTGATGTGTCGTGTACGTGTTGTATGTGTTTTGTGGTTGGTGTCTGGCTTACCTTCTGCGCCGTACGCGTCCGTGCCTGTTCCGGTAGTAGATGTAGAATATTGGTATGATCGGGACGAAGGGATTCATGGTTGGTTCGTGTCGTTCGTCCTTCTCGTTGCTTCGCGTCGTCCTCGTCACTTCGCCTCGTCCTCGTCGGTGCCGTGTTCGTCTCGTAGCCGTGGATCGTGTTGTGGCGCGAATCGGAGCTTATGTGCGCCTCTCCCGGATGCTTTGACGTGCCGTGCGTAGCGACGGGTTCGGCGCGTACGGGAAGCGCATCGTACTCTGTCCGGCCGGACGGGGCTGCATTTTTCCTTCCGTGCGACTCGATTCGGCGTTTCCGGATTCGCCTCGGTCGGAGAACAGGACCTGGTTTGGGTGAGTATGGCTCGGCCGGATTTTTGCTGTTGTGCGCATCGTACTTGCTCGCTCGGTGTACTGTACGGATCGGTCGGGAAACAGGCTTTCGCATGGCTTTTTTCCCGACCGAATGGTGTTGGGTACGCCTCCGACCGAGATCGGAATCGGCCACTTAGTGTTTACTGGGAAGTATCATACTGTGCCTACCATAATTTTGCACTTGTGGCTCAGGGGCCTCTTGCACTATTGCACTTCGAAAGGCAAACAAATTGTTCCTTTTGTTGGCTTGACTCTACAAATGTAGCTTTGCCGAGCCCACTTGATGTTGCAAAACTTGAATATCACATTTCTGATACTAATCTACAAGAATATGACTGCTGAATATTATTCATGATTTACTGTCAAGATAAATCTACACTTACATATTTATAAATACCTAGATGACATTCTGGTAGTCAATATTTTGTAGTCGATATTCCTGTAAACCGACATTTCTGACTTCAAAATTCTGAACCACGAGTGTCAATACTTATTCTTAGAGGTGGTAGCAGATTTTGAGTTCTGAACAAATAAGATACAGTCATCCTATGCACTAAACTTAATGTTCAGACAGTGATATATATATATATATTTTAAAAACATAAAGGTGTTTGGGTCCATAAAGGAAATTTAAGGCATGTAAAATCATGAATAAGGAAGCAAAGCAGAAGGCTCAAGAATCTTCTGGGGGCGCGATATGACACAAAACACTTTTATAGTTGGTGTTTTCGCCTTTATACTGGTAAACGCTGAGCTAGCACATACAACAGTTATAATGTTTTTTACTTGTGCATTTTCAGGAAGAAGTTGTGAATAGGAAAAGTTGCGGCCCTGTTGAGGTAGGTTTGTGGCAACAAAAATTATTTCCAGGTCTCTCCATACCTGGAAAGCTTTTATTCAGAGCCGAACACCTGGCATCTGCACCTAGATGAAACCATCGCCCAGGCTTACCTTACCAATGGAGGTCAACAAATTTCTTTGCATAGTGAAGTCTAGTGATCACGTGAGCTCATCAGAACCTGCACACCCAGCAGGTTCAGCAGTACTCACAAAAACTGCAGCACTGACAATCTGGACATCCTGAGGCGCAGCACTTATTGGTCAGGACCTCAGCAGGTTCAGCGATTCCTGTAGTGCCTATCAAAAAGTAACTTTCATAAAAATAGTGAATGTTTGTTTCAGGTACACATGTAGCATCCCAAAAACATAAAGCGGACTATTTACATGTATATTTTGGAGTACATAAAGGAGTATATGCCTGTAGTACTTTTACATACTCATATATGCCTTTCTAAATTGGACCCGAAACATCTGAGTTTTCTTATGGGAATCTCTAGAGACTCTTCATATATAGTTATTACAAACAGGACCTTAAGTGGGATGAAAAATGTGGGGGGCCTGTAAAAGAGGCGTGGTCTAAGAAGCATAACTAGGCATCCTTTCCAAGAGCCATGTCCCATCTAATTAAGGGCATGGCTTAAGACATATAACTAAGACCTGTACTTCCCATAGCCTGCCACCAGACGAGTATTTTGGTGTCTCTATGTGAACTTTCTGTTATTGCATCCAAACACACAACAACAATGTACATATGCTTAGAACTAACCAGAATCATTGGGTTTGCTAATGCTTATTAGTATATAAGATACATCAGAAACAATGATTTTGAATTAAAAGTGTTCCAATGTTGAAAATATGAGTCTGTGAACTAAACATTACTAAGGTTTGTGTGAGTGATAGTGGTATTGGGAGTCTTAATCACTCCTGTTCTTCCCCTCAAACCTCTTTCCTCTAAAATATCTCTGTTAGACACTTAATGCCTTTTCCCCAAAATCTTTCCGAAATCCTCCATTTGTATATCTCACGCCACATCTTGTTTCTCTTCTGCACCCTCTTTCCACTTTGTTTTGCATATATCTCCTTTCATTTCATTCACTTCTCCATTTCCCTGCACAAACCCACTTACCCGTAAGAACTGCCTTTCTTTTACTTTCACCCTGTCTCTATTTCAACAACTGTGTGCCTCCTTCACACACTTTCACATAGTATCATAACTGCAATTGGCCCCTGTCACCATTACCCTGTGCGCTCTGCAGAGAGGCCACTGATTTCATGAGCATATACTCTGAACGCTTTTATGACCCACTGTCAGACACTGTTAGAAACTAGCACTGCCTTCAGGCTGAACATCAGAGTACTTATCGTGCCCCATCATAAACAGCAACCCACAACCTGAACATACAAAGTCATGTAGAGGCGTCTCAGTTCACAGTACGCACTATATGAGATTAATATTCTCCATGAAAAAAAGTACAGAAACACAACATCATGAAAAAAGTAAACACTCTTAGGGGCATATTCTCAAGAACGTGCGATAAACATCGCCAAAATAGGTTAACGCAAGTTTCCATATCGCCGTCTATCGCGGGAAAACAACTCCGGGTTAACGTCGTATTTGCAACACGGCGGTAACATGCGATAGTCTCCCTATAACGCGTCAAATGTCCACGATAACATTACCGGGACGGCGATGAAAATCCAAACCCGAACGCGAAAAAAGTTGCGATGTGCCCAACCGCGATAAAAAATCCAGCGAGAAGCAGCGCCAGGCCTGCAAGTCCCACAAGTCAGGCTGCAAATAGCACAATAAAAGCGGCAACACAAAACACAAACAACTGCGAAGCACCATGGAGGTAGCCGGAGCAAGTACAGAGGACAACCAGAACCCCACAAGCCCCACGGAGGACCAGCCTGGGACCCCGGGGACAGGGAAGGGCAAGGAGAAGAAGAAGCGGTTCAGTCCGCAGGAAAACAGGATCCTGATCACGGAGGTGATAGAACACCATCAACAACTGTACATCACCTCCACTGTGTCATTGGCAACAAAAAATACAATATGGCAGTCCATCCTGGACAAGGCGAATGCAGTCGGAGTGCTGAGGAGGACAATGGACGAGGTCAAGAGGCGCTGGAATGATGTGAAGCGCAAGACCAAGCAGAAACTCGCAGACAACCAGAAGGCAGCAATGCAGACTGGAGGTGGGAGACCAGCGCCACAGGAGGAGCTGGATGAGATGGAGGAAATGGTGACCACAGTCATCAGTGTGGAGACGGTGGCAGGAGTTGGGGGACCGGACACTGCTCAACATGACCCGACACAACAGCAACAGGGTGAGTAACCACCAGGGACTGGGGGGACGGGGGGAGATGGGCACAATGGCACACATCACAATTAAGTACAGCACATCTGCGTACAAACCATGCCCAAGAGTCACAACACCAACCAAGAGCCCAATTTACCCAAGTCTGCAACATCACAGCACTGCATAAGCACTGAAGTGAAAGCCACACCGCCTGAAAGGGATAAGGCAAAAGACACACAATTGATGGACGGAATGCAGAACAAGTCAAAACATTCACCCCCAGTCAAGAGATCTGGCCATATGCTTTCTTTTGCTCACCATGCCACCCCAGTTTAGACCTGGCCATATGCAAATCAGTCTTGACCCTGTGCCTCATGGGAACAGTCCAGCCCGAACTGCCAAGCCAGGTCCTCCCTGGACAGGAAACAAGCATCCTAGGACCGGTTTCGGGGTTTCACCCTCTTCAGCCAGGATAGCTTGATTCCAGTGGCACAGTGAGCCCAAGACCCACGTCTGGGCATACCTGGAGCACTTAGGGCGAGAAAGCAAAAGACACACAATTGATGGACGGAATGCAGAACATCCGGGGTGGCGTAGTGGGCAAAAGAACGATGGATTTAACCCAGATCTTTTGACTGGGGGAGAATGTTTGCATTGTCAGCATTCCGTCCATCATTTGTTTGCTGTAACAATGAAAGGGATAAGGGCCAGCCAAATCAGAGCTGAAGGGGCAACTCACCTACAATGCAGCACACACACATAAGATCCAGAGCACCGCAACATTTACAACAATGTTGAACAAACAGCAACACCAGCACAATAGAACAGAGGACACAACTGCTGCCGCTTGTGTGTGGAAAATGGCCATTCACATGTGGCACAGCAGGATACTGTGAGATGATAATGTACTAGTACAACCCCACATCCCTGTTGGTGCAGTAATGCATGTATGGCCATGACCCAGATAGGCAGTGAGACACACATTGTCATGCAAATCAACACTCATCACAGTTGAATACAAGTGAAGGTGCGTATACTTTATTAGCAAATGCGTGTCAGTACGGCCAAGATAAGTGCCACAAAATGCAGACCAATGCAGCAGTATGTCAGAACGTGGAACGTTGCCAAGCGCCGCTGTTCACTCCGGGGGAGTGCCTCACCTTCCACAGATGTGTGTTAACCCGCGTTGTTGTCCGCTCATGTATTCGGAGTCCAGGCGAATGCAGACATGTCCACTGTCATCGTGGGAGATGTGACCAGAACCCCAAGTTCCAACAAGTTGTCGGGACATGTGCAATGTGTTCCAAACTGTTGTGTCTGCAGGCACGTAGTTACACGTCCATGAAAGCTAGTGCAGCTTCGTAGGCAATCATTTCCAACATGAGATCGTCGTCGACTTCATCGAACAGGACGGCGAGTCTAACCATTAGCAGGTCCGGACAGATGTGCTGCATCCACCCCCTTTCACCAATTAGCACTACAGCCCAATAGGGGAGCGGCTCAATTTGCTCACTGCACACGAGGAGTTCTGCAATCTCCCAGGTCCAGCTGCCAGCATGTATGCCAAGTATCCAGGCATCCGATAGACGGGTGTCACAGTGACACTCATGGTCGTGGGCCAACAGGAGGCGCACACACATGTCGAAATCCAGTTCGGCAACCGTCCTGTTGGATAGGCAGACATCCATGGACCACTCGAATATGCACGAGCGACAATGCAACACAGGCTGCACGCAGGTGACGTTGGCAAGGCGGAAGCTCAGCCGGTAACTGATCCGCAGCACTACCAATGGCATTGCCGCCAGTAAATGCAGCATACGTGCACGGTACAGTTCTACGTGACAGGGGTTGTGCATGTGTCCGGGTTGTTCTGCCATTGCGTTAGTGGCTCTAGTTGAAGCGGCACTGTTCTGACCTGCGCCAGTTCTGTGGATGAAATGCCACAGCTCGGAGCAATGAGTTGTTTTAGTGTGCAACGGTTGTACGCCTGGGTTAATGTGGGAGTAAGTGTGAAGGCCATTCCATGCAAGATAACTTCGAGCAAGGACTTCTGTGTGTGGGGTGTGTATACGTTGGTCTCTCGTCGGGCTGTGCGTAGTGTGGGAGTCGTCATCAGCTGCTATAGTATCTGTCAGGGGGTGCCAGGCACATGCAATTCCTAGGTCGGAGGTGCAGATGTGCTTCCGCCTGATAGCTCAGACAAAGGAGCATTCATCCCTAATGTTAGTTTCTCATCTGCTTGCATTCAGGTACTGTGACGTGGCTTGTTGGGGGTGGGGTGGGATGTGTGCGACTTTGGGAATCATGTTCGACATGTCTTGCATGTGGCAAATGAGCGGCATCACTGTGTGTAACGTTGCCTCACAGCTGCTCCTCCCTGCCCCCGAGCCTATTTACTTGTGTGCGCTGCGCGGTTGCATCACTGGCACTCCTACTGCACACCATTGTCATGCCTGTCTGCGCATGTCCACAAGCCTGACAACGACACTGTGATGTTGGCCGTTGGAGGTGGGCGGCCACGTGAGTGTAGGCCTGTGGGAAGGATAGGGCGGACACAGACATAGAGTTCATGCCTGGCTGAACTCGCGCTGCGATTAAGGCTAGGCATTTGGCTCATGCTGCGGCAATACAGATACACACAACACTTGGCATGTATGAGCCAAGACCCCGAGCGGTCTTGCGCTCCTTCATTTCCCCGTTCGTGCGAGCCCGCCCTCCGGGTGCATGCTACATTGCAACATTGTCTATTGCGGACTGGGTGGCGCCGACACTACAACAGAGACACACGCATTAGTTACTTCCTTGTCCAGGCCAGAACTGAACCACGCCCAGAGCCCCGGGCAAATCCTTCACACCCCTACGCTGGCTTGGCGTACGCCGGCCCAGCCCACTCCACTTACGCTAACAGGGGGGGACGACAAAGCTACGTGTCCAAGGTCGTACCCACTGCTTGAGGTGACATGGTTGCATCCGCTGTCCACATCACAATGTAATGTGGTAGGGCCCTGGCCCATCATGCATACATAATGACCACACGGACACACTTAGATAGATAGTTGAACTGGCTACGGGCACGTGCGCCCGGCCACTTTTTATTACCAGGGTCACATGTCCAGTGACACCTGTGCTGAATGGGTGTGGGGTAAGTGTAAGCCAACCCTCAGGGAGTGGTTGGTGCTGGCAACAACTAGAACAGTGATCATCGTAACACACACAGAGATTCAATCATAAAGGGTCCATGACTTGCAGTGCACTGAGGTAGGGGCACCAGAGCTGAGCGGGCTCATGTGAAGGAATTGTTAATAATTTGGTCCCTTCGGGATATTCCTGCTGCAGCTGCAGTGGGGTGTGGTACACCTGCCTCATCTTCATCATCATCGTCCCAGGTCTTCCCCACTGCCTGAGGTGACATTGTTGCGTCCGCTGTCCACAGCACAAAACACAATCATGAAGGGTCCATGTGTTGTGGTGCACTGAGTTAGTTGCACCTGAAGAGCTGAGCAGGGTATCAAGCTGATGATGGCATCCAAGAGAGGTGTGAGCAACTTAGATAGGCTGGCTGTGACACTCCTCCGACTCTGGCAGTTGTTGGTTGGAGGTGGTCCTGGCGGTGGTGGCGGGTGTGCAGCCAGCGATGATGGCGTGTCCTTGCATGTCAGGATTGGATTTGGTTTGCGAGCCCTGCTGACCGCAGTGTAGGCCAGAGGCAGTGGTCAGAAAGGGCACACAGCCACGTGTCGTCGGCTTGTGTTGCACAGGATCAATGGCACCTGGAGCGCTCAGCAGGTGCACGGCCAACGACGATGCGCCGTACGTGCGGGCCGCACTGGGTGCAATGTTTTTCACTTACTGAATTCTGCCTCAATATTGCCACGTGTCGTCGGCTTGTGTTGCACAGGGTCAGTGGCACCTGGGGCGCTCAGCA
Organism: Calotriton arnoldi; assembly: GCA_963921515.1. Taxonomy (NCBI): domain Eukaryota; kingdom Metazoa; phylum Chordata; class Amphibia; order Caudata; family Salamandridae; genus Calotriton; species Calotriton arnoldi. The sequence continues at coordinate 2,846,558 of CAWUFW010001417.1, read as the reverse complement.
GGTGCACGGCCAACGACGATGCGCCGTCCGTGCGGGCCGCACTGGGTGCAATGTTTTTCGACTACTGAACTCTGCCTCAATATTGCCACGTGTCGTCGGCTTGTGTTGCACAGGGTCAGTGGCACCTGAAGCGCTCAGCAGGTGCACAGCTAACGATGATGTGTCGTTTGACTTTGGGGACCCGCTGACCGCTGTGTAGGCCGGAGGCAGTGGTCAGCGAGGGCCCACATCCACGTGGCAATGACTTGTGGTGCACTGAGTTAGTGGCACCTGGAGCGCTCAGCGGGTGTGCAGCCAACGATGATGCGTCATCTGGGCAGGCCGCACTGGGGGCAATGTCTGTTGACTGGTGGTTTCCTCCATTAACAGAAATGTGGCACGATTTGAATTGTGGGACCTGCTGACTGCAGTGTAGGACTAAGGCAGTATCCGGCACACACATGACTCTGTGTTGCTGTGCCACTGGATGCACTAGGGGCCTGTGTCACGGAGTCTGGAGGTCACGGCGGCGGACTCGTGGCAGGGTGAGATGCGCCGCCTGGCAGACGTGTTGCCCATCATGGAAGAGAACCACGCCCAGGGCCCCGGCCTTTTTATTGGCACTCCTACGCTGGAGTGGCGTACGCCGGCCCAGCCCACTGCGCTTACGCTTACAGGGGGGGACGGCACAGCTTCATGTCAGGGGTCTTCCCCACTGCCTGAGGTGACATGGTTGCGTCCACTGTCCACAAAACTACACGTACCAGCAGTATATGTCCACATGGACATGTCTGTGCTCTGCATTCTGTGGTCTGTCCAGCACATCACCGCCACACTTGGCATTGTGTACATTCTTCTTCATGGGTCAGTTTGCCTCCTTCACACATACTTGGTTCCCACCTCTACCCACATTCTGCAATTGTGTGGCTGAGGTGCCATGCCGTTTTCGGACGGTCCGCTGTCTTGTCCTACGCTGCCTCGGTGGTAGTCCGGGGGAGGTGGTCCGGAGGGGGGGGTGGTCCTGGGGGTGGTGGCGGTGGGTGTTGTGGCCCTCTTGGGTCACCGGGCTGCATGTTCATTGTCTCCATGGCATCTGTGGGTCTTCAGATGTGGCTCTGGGCTGGGCTCCCTTTCATACTGCAGGTAGTCGTTGTGCTTAGCACCAGCAGAAGACAGGTGTTAAATGCCTGCTGCTAACGCGCCTTATCGCCTGTTTTTGGGTCGCATCGCAGATCTGGCTGGTCGTTGAGAATATCGCGAAGTGGTGTTTTCGTGTGTTTTTGCACGGGAACGCCTACTCTGCATATCATTAGCGTTAGTTGTCTCTCTCATCCGTGGCGATTTTTTTGCGGCAGCTATCGCTGGTAAACTGGCGATATCGGCAGTTTGCACCAGCTTGTGAATAGGGTGAAAAGTCTATCGCCACTTTTGCGGCGCTAAAGTGGCGATAAATCTGCGATAAGTCCTTGAGAATATGCCCCCTAGAGAGTGCAAGAGTAAAACAAAGGAAATGTAAACAGGGACTGTAACCCTGACATGATATGCCTTGACAGGTTTTACAGTCATTGCTCAGCCTTCAATCATGATTTTTGCCTGTAAAGTTAAGGACATGAACATAAGACACAATATGAATCCATTCCAGTGACAGCTTTTAATTACTGACAGATCTGAGACCTGGAGGGACCCACCACACTTAAAGCCCTGAGTATAAACAGGAAGGATTGTGCCATCATTGTACTTTTACTGGTAGAGAGTTGAAAATTTTCGGGCCAAATACACAAATGTTTAAATAATTTTGTGGATCGGACCCTATGTCTTTCAATTCATTGTCTGATGCATACATACTCAAGACATATGGCTCTTTGGTGCTGCTTCTATGGTGGTATAATTCAATATCCGCAATTTGTTTATATTGCACTGCTGTGTTTTGAGAAAAGTTGTCTGACAATCATTGGTATACACAAATCTGCTGCAAAGGGTGTAGGCTGTAGTTGTAATTTGTGAGCTTTTATGTGAAATCATCACACCACATGCATCCTCAGCCCCATGTTTTCTTATAGTGTAGACTGGGGTAATTGTTCATAATGAACATAAACTGGCAAACCATTGTGTCAAAGTTAAGGATAGCACGTGGGGTAATATGTGTGCTGGTTACAAGTACAGCCATCTATGGAATCCTGATGCACCATCCGTTCATTTGTGTGCTTCGTGTATGATACAACAATCTGAAATGAAAATGCACAAGAGTGTTATTCTGACTGCATTACAGAAAATCACGCAGTCTGAAAACATAGGTCAGGGCATTTCATAGTCCCTGCCTTGGATTTCGAGCTCAAAGTTACTTGTGGCTATCTGGACTCAAGTTACTGTGGATAAAGACTATGAGTAAGACTGCAGATGCAGGTGTGGTCATGGGTGATAAACTAGTTGGTGTGCACCCGTACTGGTTCTGCCATTAAAGTTGCGTATCCCTTGCATTGTCCGCCTGTGATAATTCTGCCCATAAAGGTGTTCTTTCCCTTATGGAACCCTAGTTTATGACTCTTGTACTCTGTCTGTGATGGTAACAAGTGAAAGAGCGGGGTTATCTATATCTTAATCTTTGGGTGTATTCATTAAATAACCCCCGCCATTGGTTGCAAGGACCTTTGTTCGTCACAAGGAGAAGTGAAAAGGAGCGATCATTTACATTAAAGCATAAAGGCAATACAATTGCTAAAACCTTTTAGCACAGTCCATAAAGAGAATTTGTGTGAGGTAAAAGGTATTATTTTAATTTTTTTAGTTACATTATTTAGTCAATAAGTATTAGTCTTTTAAGTATCAGCATTAAAAATGAACATAATTCAATAATCAATATTTCAGTAGAAGAAAAAATAAGTTTGTATTTATAACAGATGTTGGACTTGGCCCTTTTGGCTAAAGTTCCCTAAACTTTTGCCTTCCCCTTAGACCATTTTTCTGACATGATGTTGCCAACTTAGATGCTTTGGGCACTTTGCCACTGCTGATCAGTGTCAAAGTGCAAGTGCTCCCTGTGTAAAGTGTAATGGTAATTGGTTGTCCATAATTGGTATGTTTGCCTTACTAGTAAAGTCCCTAGTAAAGTGCCCTATGTGTGCCAGGGCTGGTAATGCAAATGCTACTGGTGGGCCTGCAGCACTAATTGTGCCACCCACACAAGTAGCCCTAAAGAGAGAACTCAGGCCTGCCACTGCAGTGCCTGCGCGCAGTTTGCTAACTGCCATGTTGTCCTGACAAGTGCACCCACTTGCCAGGCCTTACCCTTCCCTTTCCCTGCACATCAGACACCCCTATAGTAGGCCCAAGGTACCCCCTGGGCAGGGTGCAGTGTTTGTGAAAGGTAGGACATGTACTGAGGTGTGTACCATGTCCTAACAGTGAAATACTCTCCATTTCGTTTTCACTGTTGCAAGGCCATCTTGCCCATAGGAGAGAATGGGGAAGGCTGTGTAATATGTTTCCAGCCTATCTTCCCATAGGTTTAAGATGGAGAGGTGAAGTTTAGTGTGCCTGAGCTCACAATTTAATAACACATCTTTTTGTGAAGGTGGTTTTTGAATTGTGTGTTTAGAAACCACGCTTTTAGAAGTGGTTGGTTTTCTTGTTCTAACAATTCTGTGTGTCTCTGCCTTGTTGTGGATTGACTGTCTGGATCTGAATGTGATAGGATCTGGGAAATGTCTTGACCCAGGGAGGGAGGTGAGACAGCAACAGGCTGACCTGCATCTGGAGTGTAGGGGGGAGGAGTAGCCCCTGGAGGTGAAGAGACCTGGGCTGCTGCCATAAAACAAAGGCTCCATCTCCTGCTGAGTGATTGAAGATCCAGACCCCCACTGTCAAAGGAAGAAGGTGTCACTGGCAGGGAGACACCCAGAACTGGTTTGGACAGGGGTCAGTGCCCCCTGAACACAAAGACTTCAAAGACATTTAGGGGTATAACTATGAGAGCTGAAACCCCTGGACTTAAGACTGAAATCCCTATTGAAAAAGGATTGAACCTACTTGGTGCTCAAGAGGAACCTCTGCCAAAGAAGAACAGCTGAAGAGACTGAAGAGAAGGACTGACCCTTGCTGTGTGTTCGGGGCTGGCCTGCAGTTTGCTGGTTTGACTAAGGAGAGGGCAAGGGACTTTGCTGTGTGCTGTGTCCCCCTGCTTGTGAGGACTTTGCTGTGTGCTGTGTCTTGAAGTAGCGTGTCTCCAAGGGCCCGAGGAGAGCTGGCTCCCTGTTGAATGAATGAATGAATGAATATTGAATTTATAAACGCTAAACTTAGCCCAAGGGCGTCAAGGCGCTGTTACCGCACTAGTGGGCAGACAAGCTGGCATGCTTATACTAAGATCTGCGAGAAAAGCCAGGTTTACAAGGCTTTACGGAAGAGCGAATGTGACACCTGACCCGAAAGCTCTTCCGGGAGGGAGTTCCACAGCTTGGCAGCAACAGTCGAGAAGGCTCTACCTCCCCATCTAGCCTTGTTAAATCTTGGTACTATTAACAAATTCTTATCTACAGACCGAAGCTGTCTAGTTGGAACATAGCGATGAAGTATTGCCTTGATACCCTCAGGGCCTGCGCCATAGAAGGCATTATGAGTAAGGCAGAATGTTTTGAAGAGGATCCTACGGTCCAAAGGAAGCCAGTGTAGCATCCTGAGAGAGGCCAAAACTGAGTGAGATTTTGGAAGACTCATCACCAGTTTGGCCGCAGCATTCTGCACCAGCTGCAAACGTCGCACCAGACATTTATTAATGCCCAAATACAGGGCATTACAATAGTCCAGACTGGACGTTATCAGGGCAATGACAGCATGTTTGCGTGAGTCAAATGAAAGAAAATGGGAGATTTTTCTGAGGATTCTAATAATCCCAAAACAGGTGGACATTGTCCTATTGACCTGCCTGCTCAAGGAGAGAGAATTGTCCACTAAAATCCCTAAGTTTTTCCCATGGGATACAGGGCAGGGACAGGCGCCCAGTGTGTCCGGCCACCAGTCGCTGGACCAAATGTCCAGTTTGCTGCCAAAGATCAAGACCTCAGTCTTCTCCCCATTCAGTTTCAAGAAATTGGCCATCATCCAGGAGGATACTGCCTGCATACAATTCCTGAAGTTATGGGCAGAGTCTTTGATATTATGAGTGATGGACACCATGATTTGGGTGTCGTCCGTTTCCGTTGTGGAAACTCAGGAACATAAAAGTTTCCAAGTGTGTCTCAGCGACGCTGTGTGCGTGTGCTTTGTGCAGCCTGAGACCTTCGTAAGAACTGCCCCGTGATCATGTGCACCCGGAGTCCAAGTGAGTCTCAGCGACGCTGTGTGCGTGTGCTTCGTGCAGCCTGGGACCTTCGTGAGGATTGCCCTGTGATCGTGGGCACCCGGAGTCCAAGTGAGTCTCAGCGATGCTGTGTGCATGTGCTTTGTGCAGCCTGAGACCTTCGGGAGGATTGCCCTGTGATCGTGTGCACCCGGAGTCCAAGTGAGTCTCAGCGACGCTGTGTGCGTGTGCTTTGTGCAGCCTGAGACCTTCGGGAGGATTGCCCTGTGATCGTGTGCACCCGGAGTCCAAGTGAGTCTCAGCGACGCTGTGTGCGTGTGCATCGTGCAGCCTGAGACCTTCGTGAGGATTGCCCTGTGATCATGTGCACCCGGAGTTCAAGTGAGTCTCAGCGACGCTGTGTGCATGTGCCCTGTGGCAGCCTGAGACCTTCGTGAGAAATTTCCCCGTGACTGTGTGTCCCGGAGCAGTCTTGTTCTCTGCTTCGATCGACAGCGTGGCCAGAACTGCTGTTATCGTCGTTGTCATCGGCCTGGACCGGCATCCCCAGAGGAGCTGTGGGAATTCAACGCTGCCGGCCCGAGCCTGCCTTTGCCAAAGAGAGACCTCGAACCATCATCATCGTCGGGGGTCCGAGTTCCACTGCCCAAGATCAACGAAGTCACACCGGAGGCCCAAGCCGCAAGGAGAAGAGAGGAGAGTGAGATCGCACCCTCCAGGTAATGCTCAGCGAGCGTGCTTATGTCGCCGCCTGGGGCGGGGTGCGAGCTACGAGAGAAACGCTCTCGGCCTTTCCCATCTTCGCAGCGCGAGCCGCACTCAAGTCCGTATCACTGCCCGTACTTGCTGAGGAGTGGCAGTACCGGGGCCGGAGTGTGGAGCTGCAATTTGTTTACCATCGTAACAGTGTTGGGGGCATATTTTGGCAGTAGCTGACCGTGAGTCAGTAAGAGTGGCATAGAGACCGTCCGGAGCACCGCGAGCGGTGTCGGAGTACATTATTTTTGCATTACGAACTGCCTGATTGTTGCATTATGAACTGCATGATTTTTGCATTACGAACTGCCTGGTTGTTGCATTACGAATTGCATTATTTTTGTATTACTAACTGCCTGATTGTTGCATTACGAACTGTATTATTTTTGCATTACGAGCTGCCTGATTGTTGCATTACGAATTGCATTATTTTTGCATTACGAACTGCCTGATTGTTGCATTATGCATTGCATTATTTTTACATTACAAAGTGCCTGATTCTTGCATTATGAACTGCATAGCATTGCATTAGGACTGCATTGGATCATCGAGAATTGCTCATTAATACTGCAAGAACCTACCAATGCGTGCTGGCCTAATAACCGGCACGGTGAAATATTACAAATACGCATATGTTGGATTTTTATCGTGTGGTCTCATCGTATATCTTTTTTTATAAACATATAATTGTTTTTTATGAAACTCGTGTGGAGTCCATTTGTGGTGTTATCATTGTGTCACTGAGAGCGTGGATGCAAATACTTTACACATTTGCCTTGGAGATAAGTCTGGCTGCTCGTGCCAAGCTACCAGGGGGTGAGCAGGGGTTATCTAAAGGTGTGTCCCTCCTTACCCTTACGTAGAAGCAAGGGTCCCTATTTGGACTAAGGTACATACCTCAGCCAACTAGAGACCCCCAGGTCTAACATTGGTGGTCAGCGATGTGGGATTGGAACGTGTATTTGCAAATTCACTCACAGTGATTGGTGTAAATCACTAGTTTAGCGCAGACCACGACGCAACCACATATTGTGTTTTGATTTTTGGTTCTATTTTTGAGCGACCTTTAAGCCACACATCATGTCTCAGAGGAGTCAAGTAGCCAGTGAGGTTGCAGAATTGGAGTTCGACATTGAGGCATTGCTTACCTACAAAGTTGATCAATTGAGGCAATTCTGCAGAGCTTTGGGATGTCCAATGAGAAGTAGCGCCAAGAAGGAGGAGATGCAAACGGCCTTGAGGGCCTCGTGGGAAGCCAAAGGGGCTCAGGAGACAGGTGATGCTGAGGTGGATGAGGATGACCCAGGGAATGGATTTGGTCCACAGGATTTGCCGGTGGAAGGTCCGGCCTCAGGGGCTGGTAGTAACCATTCAGGGAGGAGTTTTTCCCCAGAGGAGCTGGAGGAAAACCAAAGGGTCAGAGAGCATGAGTTGGAGGTTTTAAAACTTAAGGCTCAAGCAGAAGAGAAAAAACTGCTCATTGAAAGTGAAAAGCGAGCAGAGGAGATCAAGAACGCTCTCGCCTTGGAAGAGAAGAAGATTCTCTTGGCTCATGAGTTAAGCATGAGGGAACTGGACCTTAAGGCTAAACAGGCAGAGTCCAGTTCAAATGGGGGCAGCACACAACCAGTGCCAGCGGGTAAGGTGTACATTCCCAAAGACTTAGTGCGAGATTACCAAAGGGGTGATGATATTTATGCGTGGTTCACGGCATATGAGATCGCACTGAGGATGAATGAGGTGCCTGAGAAGCATTGGGGGCGGGCCTATGGAAACACTTTGAGGCTTCTGGGAGGGATGTTTTACCACCTTTAGAGAGGGCGGGAACCCTGACCTATGCCAATATGAAGGAGGCTTTATGCCTCAGGTGTGGGCTCACTCCTGAACAGTACCTGCAGAAATTCAGGGATTTCCAGAGACTGAAATCCAGTACTCGGGTGGAGGATCTGGATGAGTACACGCATGCACTGGATGATTGGGTGTTGGTTAGCATGGCAAATGATTATAAAGGATTGCTCAATTTGGGCTCCAGGGAGCCTCGGGTCAGTAAACATTTTTCAGAGTTGCGCCAACACCTGTTAGACTGCGAGCTCTTTGATTCTCAGGAGCTTGCCCCCGAGACAGGCCCCTGGTCATGGGTGAGGGGGTCTGAAGAAACACCAAAGGGGAACCCCAGCAGCAACTCAGGGATCTTCCAGTCCCGTGGGAGGGAAGAGGGACAGAGTGGCGCCGTCAGGGCCCAGAGAAGTGGGGGGGCGTGCAGGCTAGCACCCTGTCTCAAAGGAGAGGGAGAGAGTGTAAGCAGCATCCCCGGGGGTCCCCAACTCCCCCCCAGAGACTGGAGGGATCCTTAGAGGAGCACCAGGGTGGAGGTCTAGAACCTACCTGCCAGCAGTGCGAGGAGGAACACCTAGCGTCAGGAGGTCGCGGGGCGTCTGTGACCAGAGCTCCCACGGTCCTGAAGTTTGTGGGTGCCATTCCTAAGTGGCAGGCATAAAAATCTAAATGGAAGGTTAAGGAGGGGAGGTGTTCCCCCGTGGGAAAACCCGTGGGACAGTGCCCAGCCAGTAGGGCTAGGTCCCCTAAAAGTGACCGGGGTAACCCCACCTCTAACCTGGAGGGCCGGATAACTGGAGACAGTATCCTGGCCGATGGGTCTTCCAGGGGTACCGCTCTAGGTGGGAGTTGGCAAGGGACCAGCACCCCTAGAGGGTCCCCGACTGCCAGGAAGTACCCGTGGAGCAGCATAGTTGGCCCAGGGAGTAGTGACCAAGAGAACCCCCTGGGGTCAGGAAGGCATAGACCAGGAGGGTGTCCCTGCGGTAGCGGGCCCGCGTCCGTGTTCTATCGCCCCAAGCAGGGAAGTCCATCAAGGTAGTTGATTGGTCTACCCTGGATTTAGGCTGGGAGGGGGTTGTGTTGGACTTTGCCCTTTTTGGCTAAATTTCCTAAACTTTTTGCCTTCCCCCTAGACCATTTTTCTGACATGATGTTGCCAACTTAGATGCTTTGGGCACTTTGCCATTGCTGATCAGTGTCAAAGTGCAAGTGCTCCCTGTGTAAAGTGTAATGGTAATTGGTTGTCCATAATTGGTATGTTTGCCTTACTAGTAAAGTCCCTAGTAAAGTGCACTATGTGTGCCAGGGCTGGTAATGCTAATGCTACTGGTGGGCCTGCAGCACTAATTGTGCCACCCACACAAGTAGCCCTAAAGAGAGAACTCAGGCCTGCCACTGCAGTGCCTGCGCGCAGTTTGCTAACTGCCATGTTGTCCTGACAAGGGCACCCACTTGCCAGGCCTTTCCCTTCCCTTTCCATGCACATCAGACACCCCTATAGTAGGCCCAAGGTACCCCCCTGGGCAGGGTGCAGTGTTTGTGAAAGGTAGGACATGTACTGAGGTGTGTACCATGTCCTAACAGTGAAATACACTCCATTTCGTTTTTCACTGTTGCAAGGCCATCTTGCCCATAGGACAGAATGGGGAAGGCTGTGTAATATGTTTCCAGCCTATCTTCCCATAGGTTTAAGATGGAGAGGTGAAGTTTAGTGTGCCTGAGCTCACAATTTAATAACACATCTTTTTGTGAAGGTGGTTTTTGAATTGTGTGTTTAAAAACCACGCTTTTAGAAGTGGTTGGTTTTCTTGTTCTAACAATTCTGTTTGTCTCTGCCTGGTTGTGGATTGACTGTCTGGATCTGAATGTGATAGGATCTGGGAAATGTCTTGACCCAGGGAGGGGAGGTGGGGACAGCAACAGGCTGACCTGCATCTGGAGTGTAGGGGGGAGGAGTAGCCCCTGGAGGTGAAGAGGCCTGGGCTGCTGCCATAAAACAAAGGCTCCATCTCCTGCTGAGTGATTGAAGATCCAGACCCCCACTATCAAAGGAAGAAGGTGTCACTGGCAGGGAGACACCCAAAACTGGTTTGGACAGGGGTCAGTGCCCCCTGAACACAAAGACTTCAAAGACATTTAGGGGTATAACTATGAGAGCTGAAACCCCTGGACTTAAGACTGAAATCCCTATTCAAAAAGGATTGAACCTACTTGGTGCTCAAGAGGAACCTCTGCCAAAGAAGAACAGCTGAAGAGACTGAAGAGAAGGACTGACCCTTGCTGTGTGTTCTGGGGCTGGCCTGCAGTTTGCTGGCTTGACTAAGGAGAGGACAAGGGACTTTGCTGTGTGCTGTGTCCCCCTGCTTGTGAGGACTTTGCTGTGTGCTGTGTCCTGAAGTAGCGTGTCTCCAAGGGCCCGAGGAGAGCTGGCTCCCTGTTGTGGAAACTCAGGAACATAAAAGTGTGTCTCAGCGACGCTGTGTGCGTGTGCTTTGTGCAGCCTGAGACATTCATAAGAACTGCCCCGTGATCGTGTGCACCCGGAGTCCAAGTGAGTCTCAGCGACGCTGTGTGCGTGTGCCTGTGGCAGCCTGAGACCTTCGTGAGAAATTGCCCCGTGACTGTGTGTCCCGTAGCAGTCTTGTTCTCTGCTTCGATCGACAGCGTGGCCAGAACTGCTGTGATTGTCATTGCCATCGGCCCGAACCGGCATCCCCAGAGGAGCTGTGGGAATTCACCGCCATCGGCCCGAGCCTGCCTTTGCCAAAGAGAGACCTCGAACCATCATCATCGTCGGGGTCCGAGTTCCACTGCTCAAGGTCAACGAAGTCGCACCGAAGGCCCAAGCCACAAGGAGAAGAGAGGAGAGTGAGATCGCACCCCCCAGGTAACGCTCAGCGAGCGTGCGTGTGTCGCCGCCTGGGGCAGGGTGCGAGCTACGAGAGAAACGCTCTCGGCCTTTCCCATCTTTGCAGCGCGAGCCCCGCTCAAGTCCGTATCGCGGCCCGTACTTGCCGAGGAGTGGCAGTACCGGGGCCGGAGTGTGAAGCTGCACTTTGTTTACCATCGTAACAGTGTTGGGGGCATATTTTGGCAGTAGCTGACCGCGAGTCAGTAAGAGTGGCATAGAGACCGTCCAGAGCACAGCGAGCGGTGCCGGAGTACATTATTTTTGCATTACGAACTGCCTGATTGTTGCATTACGAACTGCATTATTTTTGCATTACGAACTGCCTGATTGTTGCATTACGAATTGCATTATTTTTGCATTACGAACTGCCTGATTGTTGCATTACGAACTGCATTATTTTTGCATTACGAACTGCCTGATTGTTGCATTACGAATTGCATTATTTTTGCATTACGAACTGCCTGATTGTTGCATTACGCATTGCATTATTTTTTACATTACAAAGTGCCTGATTCTTGCATTACGAACTGCATAGCATTGCATTAGGACTGCATTGGATCATCGAGAATTGCTCATTAATACTGCAAGAACCTACCAGTGCGTGCTGGCCTAATAACCGGCACGGTGAAATATTACAAATACGCATATGTTGGATTTTTATCGTGTGGTCTCATCGTATATCTTTTTTTATAAACATATTATTGTTTTTTATGAAACTCGTGTGGAGTCCATTTGTGGTGTTATCATTGTGTCACTGAGAGCGTGGATGCAAATACTTTACACATTTGCCTTGGAGATAATCCTGGCTGCTCGGGCCAAGCTACCAGGGGGTGAGCAGGGGTTATCTAAAGGTGTGTCCCTCCTTACCCTGACGTAGAAGCAAGGGTCCCTATTTGGACTAAGGTACATACCTCAGCCAACTAGAGACCCCAGGTCTAACAACAGACAATATTGTAATAATACAACAAGCATGTTCCATAAAGGAATTTCCCTAATCTAAATGAAACTAGATTGAAATAGAATAATGTGTCAGTTCATATACTGAATAAAGAGTTCGGATGAGAGTATAAATGCATTAGCATAAAGACTTTGCACATCAATCAAAAGGAAAAATCTAGCTGGAAAGGATTCTCAGCAATAAATCAGCAGTCATTTAATAAAACAGAAAATTTATCTCAGCAATTTCCCATGAAGAGAGGTCTGAGCTCAAGAAACTCAGAGATGAGTCTCAAGCAAATGCGAGTGAGAAAAGCCGCCCTCTACTCTAGGAACACACACTAATATAAACACACAATATTCTAAATGGTAACATGTTTCTCTTTCTTCATTCACAACACCCAATAGGATTTCAGTAAACCCTTGGGAATAGGTAAACTCCCCAATTGCTAATATCTACACAATGGACCATAGACACAAGCCCTTGAAAAGATACTTTGTCCACATCTTTAGGTTCAGACAATTCTTCCCATGATTCATCCTTCCTGTTGTCTCCTCTCCTCTCAGTGAGAACCTCGATATCAGTTGTCTAATACACAACAAATGCTTATTCACTAACAGAAGGCTTCTGGAAAATTACACCATCTGCGTAAAAAAATATCTTGTGCAAAACAACAGCTCAACGTAAAAAGCAGGTCTTTCAATGCAGATGTATTATTTTGCAGTCAATGTGGCATTAACAGTTCAGCTTAGCTCACATCAACACATTAGTATCGTATATATGTTTATATCGTCTAAATATGATTATCTACTACAAATTGCATTCAAATATATGTGTTACTGTGTACATACCTCTGCACTTTTCAGTTAAATATGGTTATTTTGTAATATGAAGAAATTTGCTGGGTCAGTTTACCCCCTCTGATGGTTGAATAACCATCACAAGTTTCCACAAATTAATCTCTAAGGTGCACCTTCCTTCCTTGCTGTGTTATCGATTTTTTCCAGAGTTTTAACTTCCTTCGACTTCCTAAATGCCCTCTTCTTTCTTTCTTCAATTTCTGTTTCTTCTCTCATTTGTCTTTCTCTTTCTTAATTCTTCTTCCTTGTTAGGTCGCATCAAAATCATTTCTGTAAAGCAAATAAGCATAATAAATAAATGCCAGCAATCAATATAGGTTTTATTATAACCTTAAAAAGTCCTCCTCCTACATTTGCAAACCAATTGCTTATGACAGAAGCTCCTTTGCCTAAAGTTCCTAACACAGTGGTTGTCTCTAACATTTTTAATTCAAGTTCAAATCAGAAATGTTTTTGGCAAATTCTTTTACCTTTCTACTCCTTTCAGCTATATATTAACAGCAATGTTGAGCCTTCAACATTTTACAGACATTGCCTTTTAGTGTTAATAATATATCTAGAGCTAATTGATCTTGCAAAATTATTGATCTAATAGCTACTAAATCCGTGTTAACTGCTAACAAAGCACCAGACGTACTAGTAGCCAAATAATCTACTACAGTAGATACATTTCTAATTTTCTTCTTGTTTAAAACTACTTCCACTGTGAAATGATTGCTCTGAAAATATCTCCCATCAAATGTGCCCCACCAATGGTACTATGTGTGTGTCTGTGAGATGGAGTCATTGTCAAAGCATCTATGCTATTTACATGATACATTTTGGGAAACAATAAATCTAAATAGCCAACCCCTTCCCAGTTCGCAGGCAGCTGAAAATATGCATCTTGTCCACAAACAAAATAGACTCCGGGAAAAACTGCTGTTTCTCCAGTTAATACTTGAACAGACCCCCCCAGGAACTTCAAATGAGTGTTCATAATTACTTATCACAATATGTCTCTTTCTAAACTGGTTTGTCCTCTGTTAAACACATAGGGACTGATTACGATGGAGGTCGGACGTGTGTCCGACTGCCATCGTTGCGGGAACGGGAAAGGCTGACAGGTAGTTGTAAACATGCCTATTTGCATTGAGGCCTGTGCTGCGGCCAAGAAAAGGGCTGCAGCCCAAGCCCCAATGCTAAAAGGCATGTTTGTAAACATCCCTGCACCCTGTGGTGCCTGTCACACGATTCAGGGATGTTTACGGGGGCACCACAGGTGTCCCCAGTGCCTATAGCAGAGGGCCACGAGGGACAGGGGCCCTGCTAGGGGCCCCAAAAAGGCCTTCCCATCAGCCTTTTCATGTCAGAAGAACCAATGGGAAATGGCTGGCGGAAAGGTGGATCGTAATCCCCACAGCGGTGCCTGAGAAGGAGCTGCCTCCATTATGGGGAATGCGATTCGACCGATCGTCCGACGGGCTCCTTGAGCCCGTCGGAAGCTGTTGGCCATTACCTGGGGCAATGCGGTCCGACCGACCACTTTGTAATGCGGAGGTCTGACCGCGGTTAAGGATTTGGTGGGACCAACACTGATGGCACGTCGGTGTCGGTCCCATCGACATCGTAATTGGCCCCATAGTTTCCATTCTTGTCTTCTATCTAACTTTAATTTGGGATGTATCATTTTCTTCTTGTATTCATCCTCCTCTTTCTGAAAAACATTCTTTAAAACATCTACCTCCTTGTTTGCCTTGTGAAATATGTGAGCGCCACTTTCTTCTAATGCTAAAATAATGTATTTTCTAATGAATTCATTAAACTGGTTTTATTCTTTTTGTATGCCTTGACAGTGTCTATAACTGTAGGAACCCAAAGAAATACCATGCAACTTCCATATTTTTAGCTTGTGGATGAGGGTTCATTCTTTTCTGAAGGGGAACTTTAGAAAGAATCATGTTGTGACTGTAAAAATAATATTCAAAACGTTCCTGTCTATAAAATAAACTAAGGGCCAGATGTACAACCATTTTATTTTGCGCCTCGCAATTTGCGACTAATTGCGAATCGCAAATTGCGAGGCGCAAAATAAAATGTACAACAGTGGGCGAGATGCATCAAAAAAATGTTTTGCGATTCCCTAATTGCGACTCTTTGCGATTCGCAATTAGGAATCGCAAAACGGCATGCATGAAAGTGTGCAGTACACTTTCTGCGATTACTAAGGTCAGCAAATGACCTACCTCATGAATATTAATGAGGTAGGTCGCAATTTGCAACCCCCAGGAATCGCAAAAATCACAGGGACGGTGGCCTGTTGAGATCAGCAGACCACCATGTCGGGACTGCTTTTAAATAAAGCAGTTTTTTTTTAAATGCAGCCCGTTTTCCTTAAAGGAAAACTGGATGCATTTTTTTTTTTTAAATGAAACGTTTTCGTTTAATTTTTTAAGGGCAGGCAGTGGTCCCTGGGACCACTGCCTGCCCTTAAAAAATATTTTCTCATGCATTTGCAAAGGGAAGGGGTCCCCTGGGGACCCCTTCCCATTTGCGAATGCATTACCACCTACTTGAAGTAGGTGATAATTGCAAGTGTTTTGCGACCGCAATTGCGGTCGCAAAACATTAGTACATGGTTTTGAGACTCGCTATTTGGAAGGGAAGGCCACTTCCAAATAGCGAGTCGCAAACCTATTTAGCGAGTCGCAAATAAATTGCGACTCGCTAAATAGGCTTTGTACATGGCCCATGATGTTTGTGCATGCGCAAACGGGTTCGCAAACCCGTTTGCGCATGCAAAAACGGGTCGTACATCTGGCCCCAAGTCATATACTACATGGAATTGCATATGAAAGTGGGATGTGGTGATACGTCACATCTTGTGTGGCTGAAGAAGATGAATGTATGCAAAAATAGCAATCTTTAGTGTCAAAAGCCTGAATGTATTCATCAACTAATCTAGAATAAACATTAGTTGAGAAATCTTCTTTTGATATGTCTATAGATGATTTTAATTTCTCTTCATCTACCACGTGTGAAGGTGATGTTGGTACATGTGTGGATCTCAGTGTTTCTTTCGCTGGGGCAATATTCATTCCAACTAAAAGAATTATAAATGCTAACATTACAAGTATTAATGTAACAGCAATAACTATTCTACACTTAAGGGCCAATTACGATGTCACTCGGAAAGCCTCCAACCGCTAGTCGGAAGCTTTCCGACTGACAGTTTGTGGTCCGATCGCCGAATTACAATGTCGGCGGTCGGGGTGTGAACCGGTCGGTCATTCCGACGCGGTTCCGACCGGCTCTTGGAGTCTTTCAGCCGGTTGGACTGCACCGTAATCCCCTATGGACTGCGTTTTGGTCGTCGGGATTACAATGTCGGTTTCCCACAGTCTTTCCCTGCTGGCCTTTCTGACATGGAAAGGCTATCGTAAAGCGACTTTAGGGGCTCCTAGCAGAGCCCCCTTGCCTCCGCGGCCTACGGTTGGTGGCCAAGGGGGTACCTAGGGTGCCCCCCTGTAAATCCATGCACTGTGTGGCAGGCACCATGGAGTGCCTGCCACAGGGTGCAGGTTTTTACACACACACCCATTTCTTTATGGGAGCCTGTATTACAGCTGGTTTATGGCCGTAACACAGGCTCCCATAGAGAAATGTGAGTATTCGACCAAACAGCGTTTGGTCGGATCATAACCAGGCAGTCTGAACCGCCAACCAGAGGTCGGTAGGTCCCAAGACCGAGACGGTGTTGGTCGCAGGCAACTCTGACCGACATCGTAATAAGCCCCTAAGCCTTAGTAAGAGCCCACATTTGTCTACAGTAAGACCTTGAGTGGAATATAACAGCAGGCAGACTCAATATTCTGCATTGATTTCTACTTGTGCAAAATGAACAAACTTTTGGTGATTAACGTGTGGTTATTTCATTCAACTTACAGACAGTATCTTCATGGGGCATCTCTAACACTACTCCGTCTTCTTCTATTAATGTTATCCCTACTCTTCTACTGCAACCTTGGCCCTAGGGAATTCTTCTTATATCGTTTTGTCAAAGATTACCTGTTATGATTGTTTATCACAGCCTCTTATAGTTTTATTTAGACACAGTTCATCATTTGCTGTATCAGATCTTCCAGATTTGAATGAACTTAATAATGCTTGTCAAATCTTGTTTGTAAAATTGTTTCAGGAATTTTAAATAAAATGCTGTTTTAGTGTGGTATATCATGGAGGTTAAAATGATTCTGATCTCAGTCCATTAGGTTTTTGATCTGATGCATTAGGCACGTTCTCTGAGTAGTGAGTCCATTCAGGTTCAGAATATCTGCAACAAGATACTCTTGGTCTCTTGGGTCTCCTTGGTGCCTGTTGATCTGCTTCTGACTCGTTTACACCACTGGATTCTGTTTATTCAACAATAGTTTGTGGTATGCGTTCAACTGTCACACTAGATCTCAATTGCCTCCTGCCATTTGGCCATTCCGATTTCCATAGGGGTCGTTCTCTTCTCACTCTCATTCCCTCAACAGGATCTTTCAATTGCTCTAGTAACAGTTCAACAACTCCTCTATTTTCAGCTCTCAGTTCTCCATTTTCAGTGGGTATTTCCACACCACTTTTACAGGAACTTTTATATGTGAGAGATTTTGCTGTACTTCGTCCCCCTCGGGTCCTTCAGGGCGTATAGACACAGGAGGTCCTACTTCGCTCAAAGAACACCACTTTTTCAAATGTACACCTCACTCTCTGGTTGTGCGAAGCATGCACCCAATTAGGTATCCCTGCACATTTCACAGCAGTGTTGGTGATCATGATCACCTGATAGGGGCCTTTCCACCTCGGCTCTAAATAAGATTTTCGAACATGCTTCTTGATCAAAACCCAGTCTCCAGGGTTAAGATTGTGGCACTGCTCTTGGTTTAGACTGGCAGTAGTAGCTCCAATCTGGTGAGAAGAAGAACACACCACATCAGCTAATCCTTTGCAGTAGTCAAGTATCATGCTACCTGTGATGTTTACAAGTGCATTCGCAGGTTTAGCAGGCAGTCGCATAGCACATCCCAGAGAATCTCATGAGGAGATAATCCAGTCCTCATGTCAGGAGTGCTTCGCAGACTCATCAACACCTATGGTAAAGCATCTTGCCATTTCAATGAACTAGATGCACAGACTTTGGCCAATCATGATGTCAGTGTGCCATTTAGCTGTTCAACTATCCCTGGAGTTTCCGGGCGATCGCTACAATGCAATCTCTTTTCCACATGAAGTGCCACACATAGCATTCTAAGGACCTCATTATTAAAATGAGTCCCCCTGTCTGACTCCAGAGAAACTGGGAATCTGAATCGTGGAATGAGTTCTTGTAACATCAGTTTGGCTACAGTGATACTGTCATTTCTCGATGTGGGTAAGCTTCCACCCATCGGGAGAAAATGCACATTATAACCATTATATAGCTCAGCCCCTGACAAACAGGCATTTCAATAAAATCCATCTGCATCCGGTTACAGTGTCTTCCTGATCTTTCTATGTGGCATATTGTTACAGGGGTTCTCCTCCCTACATTAATTTGTTGACATGTTACACACCTATGGCCTAGCTCTTCAGCTAGAACTCTGAATCGGGGATTACCAGTTCTGCTTAAACAACTTAACCATTGCAACCCTCCCAATGTGTGCAGTACCATTAAAATGGTGTGTCATCGGGAACAACAGGCTATCTGGCAACACCAGTCTTCCATCTGCTGAAACCCAAATGTCATTTGCATTTTTAACACATCCTGCTCTGATCCATCCTTGCTGTTCTGCCTCTGAAACTTCTTCCTGCAATCTTTTATTTCATCCCACATATCAGCTACAGACAACAGCATTGAAGAGGTAGTGTCTTCACCAGATTCATTTGTATATTCTCCGTTTAATGTGCATGCCACAATTGCACAATACCGTGCAACTTCATCGCGTAGCTATTTCCAACTGAGACATAACCATTTCCACTTCTGTTGGCTGCGCTTTTACCTACAGCAATTTCTTGTGGCAATTGTGAAACTTCCAATAGTTTCATCACATATTCTCTATTTTGTATTGGTAATCTAGATGAGGTCATGAATCCCGCCTGTGACCACAACTGCCCGAAATCATGGACCCCACCAAAGTCATACTGACTATCTGTAAATATAGTCACACGCAATTCAGCTGAAAGACTGCAGGCTCGCGTAAGGGCAATTAATTCATCCACTACTCCCTAAATTGTGGCAAACAGCATAAGCTGCTCTCAAAGTCCCCTCATTGTCTCTTAACCCCTTCCATGCGTCAGACGGCCCCCAGCCATCCGACGTCACGATGGGCGTGTGCGGAGGACGGCCGGGGGGCGTCCAAATCGCGCACGCGTGGAATTCGCCCACACAGCGGGGGAATTCCAGCCGCGTCGAAGCGGTTAAACACGAGTCATCCGCAAAAATGATATAGTCAGGCTCATCGAAATGTTCATCTTATTGTCTGGTCTTGGCTTGGTGCATAAATCCGTAATATCAAGGCAATCATGTTCAACCTCATCTACATCCATTTCACTTTGGGATAATGGTAACAAAGTAGCTGGATTGAGTGTTTGACTCCTTTTTAGAATCACATTCTTAGCTGCAAGAATCAATTGTTGATATTTTATAAGTGTGCTGTTTGTCAAATACTGTTTTAGTACAAGTGAGCAATATTTTGACTGAGTTAGGGACTAACACTGTAAGAGGGTGTCCCATCACTATGCTCTCACTTCTCTCACTACTGACACTGATCGCCCCAACTGCTTTAATGCAGCCAGGCTGTCATGTGGCAACAGGGTCAAAAGCAGTCAAACAATATGCTACAGGTCTTCTAGAGTCTTCATGTAACTGAGCAAGCACTGAGAGAGCTCAACCCTCCCTCTCACTGCAAAACTATGTGAACATTTTACTATGATCAGGCATTCCCAGTCCCGGGGCATGACAAAGAGTTTCTTTCAGCTCTAGGAATGCTTTCAAGCAATCGTTGTCCCAGGGAAGCAGATCAGGCACATCCTTGTGCGTTTGCCTCAGTAAAGGCTTGGCCATGAGGGGAAAGCTGGGTATCTCCACTGTCTACAGTAGCCCACTATTCCCAGGAACATCCTGACATCTCTCTGCATTCTGGGTGACTTCATTTTTAGGTTTTGCCTGCACAGCACTTGCGCTGTGCTTGCAAAATCTCTTGTAAATAAAAAAAATCTTAAATGGGGCCTACAGCCTGCCCATTACTTACCACTGGTTGACTTTAAGATCACTTTCATTTTTTTGCTTTTAATAGGTCAGCAGCATCATGTTTCACTTCCTCTTCCTAGCGTTGGTCTGTTTCCTAGAAGCATGGACGATCCTCTTCCTGGTGTCAGTCTGTTCCCTGGAGCATGGACCTAGTACAGTTTCCAATTTGCAGCCAGTGTCCTTCCACTGGCCGTGCGCTTCTGGAGGAACTTCTGTTTTGGTTAATTCCTAGCACTCTATAAGAGTGCATGTGTTTTCATACTGTCTCCTGTCCTCCCCCACACCTTCCACGTCGTTGCTTGCAACCAGAGCTACCCTGGTGCTCTGGCTGCAGAGTCTGCAAATACACTCAAAACACCCAGCATGCTTACGACAATTCTAATGTGGTATGGAAGTTTGAAAAAGCATCAAATCTTCATGATGTGGCTACAGTTTCTTGCTTCCACTTAGCCTATGCCAAACTAGCAACATAATCAATAAAAGGATTTCCGATTGCAGGGTGCATATTGTTCCATGAAAACACCAATCCAGCTCATGACTGCCCATTCCAAAAATTCAAGCGTAAAACCTGCTAAGAGACCTCAGACGTTCTGTTTAAAAGCACTATGCAGCCTTCTTTTTACTCTGCTGTCTTCACGCTGTCAGTCCTCCAGACAGGCAAACACGATGAAAAATCCTGAAGGTTTAACAAGATTATCAGCAACACAAACTAAGGATTTTAGAATAGCCAACTCTCTGTTTTAAGTGGAAATAATGTGCCCTCCCCCTAGCTCCACCCGACCGAGGCCAGCAGCCAGGCCTGCGCATATTGCTCTGTGAAGCTATTGGAGACAGCTGGCCATAGTGGGGGCCTGACAGAGGGTTTATCCTGACATCTTTTGTAGAGAAACCTCACTCATAGTTTGCTCCACCTCGAAGCCCATCAGACAGTGAAGAAGCCATTGTGGGGATCCCAGGTCTGCTGGTGGCCCTCGGCCTCAGCCTCGGGTCTGCACCGGTAGCATCATGGGCCTCTGCTCTTTAAGGGATGCAAGAGAAGGGAGGGTGTGATTGAGACATAGTTAGGGTTAGTGTTCATGTGTGTGGGGATATTTGTTGTGTATACACCTTAGGATGCATTTGCGTGTCAATGTACACGTTTATGGAGCATGTGTACATTCTTTGTATCTGTATACATTTGTAAGGGGTGGGTAGGATCTCTACACATATATATATATATATATATATATATATATATATATATATATATATATATATATATATATGTGTGCCTGTTTGTATAAGATGTGCATATTTGGAAGCATAGGCATGTGGCACTGTAGGAAAGTGCCCTTTTCAACATGGTCACCCCCACTTTTTGCCTGGTATTTGATGTGACTTCGACTGGAAGTGTACTGGGTTCCTGCTAACCAGGCCCCAAGTGCCAGATCTCTTTCCCAAAACAATACAATTGTTTCCCCAAATTGGCAATACCTTTGGAACCCTCTGAAAGTCCCTAGTAAATGGCCCGCTTGTATTTAGGGCCTGAAGTACTAAGGAGGTTCCCTAAGGGCGGCAGTATGAATTATGCCACACCAAGGGCCCCCACACCAAGCTCATGCAAACTGCCATTGCAGGCTCCGTGTCTTGGTGTAGACAAAAGTGAAAACACGACATGGCGCACAGCCTGTGTGCCATGCATACCGACACTGTATCCAATATAAGTAAGTCACCCCTACAGCAGGCCTTACAGCCCTAAGGCAGGGTGTACTATACTATATGTGAGGGCATCACCGCATGAGCAGGGATGCCCCTGTACTGGTTAGTTCCAATCCTGCCAGTCCAAGTGAACAGGGAAGCATTTTAACAAGCATGTGCTGGACACTGGTAGAAACGAGTTCTCCAGCTACATAATGGCTTCACTGAAAAAAGGGATGTTTGATAACAAACATCTTGTATTAATAAACCTGTGCTGATGCCAGTGTCGTATTGAGTAATACATGCACACAGAGGGCACCTTAGAAGAGCCCCCTGAAATTGTACCAGCCACTGTTGTGCTGACTGACTGGTTCTAACCAGCCTTTCACCAGGGACGAGTTTCTGACCCCCCAAGGGTGAGGGCCTTTGCTCTTTGGGGCCATAAACCAAGCCTGCTCGAGCAGGGGGTGCCTTGCACCCACGCCCACAGGATGACCTGTGGATTAGCATTCCAAGGCCGGGAAGCTTCAAAATTCAAAGTGACCATCTTGGTGATGGCAAATGTAGGATCTCTGGGACAGGGTTATGCCCACTTTCCACAGGAAGTGGTCATTTAGGGGGCATAGTGACCCCAGGGGTAAGTAGCCCATTGGCTAGTACCCTGCACTCTCCTAAAACCCCTAAATTCACTATTTAGGGGAGACCTGGCACCAGGGAATCAGATACTGCCGACCAAAAGAAGAATGGCCAAAGAGCAGTGAAAGCAATAATTGCAGAAGAAGCAACTGACTTGGCACCAGCCCTGTCGGCCTGTTCACCTATTCTCAACAATCGCTCTAAAGTCGTCTTGCTCTGCAAGCTGCTGATGCTCCAAAGCCTGGGAGGACTGTCAGCACTTCTCCAAAGACTCAGGGACTCCCGTAGTACAGTGAGTTGTTCCCCTGCATCTTGCAGGTACCAAAGACTGAGCTATGAGGCTCCACGATCACGAAAAGCTGACACCGGAAAGTACCACTGCACCCAAGCCACCAAGCCCAAGCTGAAGTGGGCCAACGGTGCCAACCTGTTTCCAAGATGCTGATGACCTATGAAGAAGAATAGCTGCGAAAGCAGGAGACCGAGGAAGAGCAACTGACTTGGCACCAGCCCTGCCGGCCTGTCTGCTGTTCCCCATTGCAACTGCACCAAAGACAGCTCGTCTTGCAGCTGTTGTGCCTCCAAAGTCTAGGAGGACTGCCTGCCTTCAATAAAAACTCAAGAACTCCCATAGAACAGTGGAGCTGCTTCCCTGCATCCTGCAGGCACCCCAAAGAAGACTGTCGGGCTCCAGACCGCCAAATCCCAACACAGCAAAACACCACTGCACCCGTCCTTCCTAGCCCAAGCTGAAGTGGGACAACGGTGCCAGCGTGGTACCCCATCACTCCAGAGACAAAGCCCATCTTGGACTTGTCCACTGTGGTCTTTCCTATGCCGCCTGCAGCCTCTTTTCTGACTGATCGATCTCCATGGACTTGAAAGGGGCACCCCACGCAGTAAGGCACCTCTGCTCATGGCTGCCCCAGTGCTGTCTGAAGTGAACTGTTGGTGCTGCCTGGGACCCTGCTCCATATTCACCTTAAGTCCAGAAGATTGGTCTCGTAAGTCGCTGTTGAGTGCCAAATGTAATACATGTTTTTCCTTCAGAGATTAAAATTTTCATGAAGTGCTTCAGTTCTGATTTAAAGTATCAAAGCCAACTGACGCTAAAAAACACACCTCTCCACCCAGATGCCCCAGTGCCTCCCGAGGGTACCTGTTGGTGTTGTCTGGGTCCTTGCCCCGTACTCACCTTAATACCCGGGGTAGGGTCCCGTAAGTCATTGTTAAGTGACTGTATGCAGTGTATGCTTTCTTCCTAAGTTAACATTGCAGCAAAGTGTTTCAATTACGATTTAAAGTATCACAAACCTGTTTTCTTCAAGCCTGCTATTTTAAAAAGTACTTACCTGATTTTGATGATCTTGGTGCATAAAGTTATATAAAGAAAATTGTTATTTTTATAAATTGTTGTGGGTCTCCTTATTGAGTCATGTGTGTCATCTAATGGCTTTGTGTGTGCAGTGGATGTCTAACACTCCTCTCTGATAAGCCTAAGGCTGCTCAACCACACTACCCCCTAGAAGAGCACCTTGGAATTGCTAGAGCAAGCCCCTCTGCACTAGTAAGGGAATACCTGGACTCTTTGCATGGTATACCTCCTTTTGGTATACCATATAAAGAGCCAGCTTCCTACAGGCACATATACGTAGTGCCACAGGAATTATGCGACAGGAGAGGATCAAATTATGCAGCAGGGTTGACTACATTATGGGGTCCCACAGTATGTTAGATCACAATCTTTAGTCGTCAGTCCTCAAGAGGTGGTACATCAGTATTCTTCTATACTTACAGTTCTAAATCTGACTCACTTGGGTTTCCCCCTCTCTGCTGTTCTTTCAGTATAGAGGGTTCATTCTTGTGCCTGCATGAGAACAGTCTCCATCCAGAGGTCTGTGTTCTCACCTGGTTGTGAGGTTTCCATTAGATGTGGTCATTTTAGTGCCCATGTTTTGAGTATCATTAGTCGATGTTCATAGGCTGAGCTTTGAATTACACTTTGGACTACTTCCTCTGTTATCTTGGTCAGCATTGTGATACCTTCAAGAGTCTCTTCTCTCTGCTATTATATGGCCAATATCTGTCTCTCTTCTCTGGCCTCTTCTGTCTCATCCCCTCACTCTTGCCTTTTCTGAGGCAGATTACTGTTGTTTGAGAAGGTGTTCAGTGAGGGTTTGTTAGCAGCTGCAAGGATCTGAACCTTGAGGAGGCATACTCAAGTCTTTGTACAGTTGAGAGGTATATGCAAGCTGAGTGCAGGGAGCAGGGTGAGGGGTGCCATGCTTGGAAGTGGGGTTTCCTTGTCTCTGACACACAGATGAGATTTAGCAAACGTATTCATAAATTATTGGTGAGCACAGGCCCAAGGGCTCCATAAACTGGCCCTAAGGTGTCATGTATTGAGTTGATATAGGGAAGAGCTGAGCCATGACAGCTTTGCAGACAATCAGAAGCTTGTGCTGTGCCCACATATAATAAACCTTTAACCTTTCTTTTTAGGTTTCGCTTACGGCGAAAGCTATTGTTGACAAAAAAGCTTAAAAATGGGCTTAGATCCTGCCCATTACTTACCATTGGTTGGACTCCAGGTCACTCTTGTGTCCTTGCTTCTTATCGACCACGCTTCCTGCCAGCGATCACCTCATCCTGTATTCTACCTGGTGCTTCTGTCCCAGCTGTGGAGCAGGGACCTATCAATGAATCAGTGTTCTATTGGTGCGCGCAGCTCCAGGTACTTTGTTTTGCTTTTTACTTCGCACTCCACAAGAGTACATGGCACTGTGTGATCTCACCACCTCCTGGCCTCCTCCCGCTGTCCGTGGTTCGATTATCAACCCCCCTCCTCTGGCTGTCCCCTGTTTTATCACCAACCTTCTGTCCTCACGATGCCTGCCGTTTATTTCTCACCAACCCCTTCCTCCCGCTGTCTGTTTCACTCCACTCCCACCCTCCTTCCACTGCCCATTGTTGGTTTATTACCACCCACCTTCCGTCCTCGTTTTGCCTGCCCCCATCCACGCTGTTTTTACACATAATGCGCAGCAGCGCCAGCTGCTGTGCAACATGGCTTAAAGGAGAAAAGGCAGTGTTACACGGTCAATGCTGGCCACATCGTAGCTTTTTTTTTTTAACTTTAAGCCACGATGCACAGCAGCTCGTGATGTTGTGCAATATATCTACAAAACATTGACAAATCCAATAGATCTTGCATAGGCAAAACCTATTGACGTTGCTAATGCTTGTTAATATGGTCAGGATTCTCTCTTGTGACAGCTTTCTCAGTCCTTTTTCATTGAGATGCCCCAAAAATAAGACTTCTTTTTGACAGTATTGTGGTTTCTCGGTGACGCCTTATGTCCGTTTTCAGCTAAATGATTCAATAGAGCAATTGTGTCCTGTTTACAAGCTTCTTATGTACTTCATGCCACAAGCAAATCATTAATGTATTGAAAAAGAACTGAATTGCAAGGCATTTGTAAAGTCTCAAGATTCTTTTCCAAGATCTGATTAAAGATTGAAGGACTCTCTGTATACCACAGCTACCCACATTGCAAAATAAGAGTCAGTTTTGAGTGGAAAAATGCGATCCATCACTTCTGAATTTTGGGGCCTTGCCTGTCATGGGCGCAAGGCTCACCTACAAAAGTAGGGTACCGTTGTTATAGGAACAAGTGTGGGAATATTTATTGGTACAAAATTTGTCAATTCACACAGATTCTGGAACTTTTCCTCACAGAAATGTGAGGAAAATGCATGCTTTTAGCCAAAGTTTGAGGTTCACAAGGGCTTCTGGGTAAAGAAACATCATCAGATCCATGCAAGTCACACCACCTTAAACGTCCATGGATGTCTACTTTTCAGAAATTTCTCGGTTTAGTAAGTTTCCCTAAGTGGAGGCTGAGACCACTCCCAAAATAAACAGCTATCCATGTTCCAAAAATATGGTTGGTTTTGACTGGAATAAATTGACTGTCCTTGTTGCGTTTTGGGGCATTTCCTGCTGTGGGCACTAGGGCCCCCTACACATTTGGAGTACCATTTTTAATGGGACAAGTGTAGGAATGCTGGGTGGTAGGAAATATGTGAATTCACACAAATTCAGGAAGTTTCCTCTGCAGAAATGTGAGAAAAATGTTTGCTTTAGCCAAGGTTTAAGGTTTTGAAAAGCTTTCGGGTAAAAAAACATCTTAGGACCCACGCACGTCACACCACCCTGGACTCCCCTTGATGTCTAGTCTTTAGAAATGTCTGGTTATGGTACGTTTCCCTGGATGGTCAGCTAGCCAATGCTCAAAATCCCCAGTTACCCATATCACCAAAAACTGGTCTTTTTTATCTCAGATATTTTGATGCTCATGTATTGGAGTATTGTGTGTTGCGGCTCAAGGCCCACCGAAACAAGTGGGGTACCATTTTTATCAGGTGATGTGTGGAAACACTGGGTAGTAGAAATGTTGTTGATCCCCACAGCTTTTGTGTCTTTCGCTAGCAGAAATGTGAGGAAAACTGTGATTTTGCCAAAGTTTGAGGTATTCAAGGGTTTTTGGGTAAAACAACAGTTGTTGGATCCACGGGTCAAGCCCTGTACTTCCATGGGTGTCTAGTTTTCAGAATTGACTGGGTTTAGTAGTTTTCCCATATTCTGCAGCTACTCTCATTGTAAAAAATCATTGATTTTGCTGGGTGAAATGTGATGTCTCCAGGTCGTGTTTTGGGGTGTATTGTGGGGTAATATTTTTATTGGGAAACACGCAGAAAAACAGAATAGAACAACAATTGTTATCACTAATTTGGATTTCTGTGCATTTTTGGTTTCCAAATGCAAGCCAGTGTTGAAGAAAGAAAACATTTTGCAACATTCCATCTGAATTATATGACAGTATGAGTAACCCCACATTCAGAGTTATGCAAATAACCACTGTTCCTAAACTTAGGGGTATATTCACAAGAACGTGGATTAACTACCGCAAGAGTAGCATAACGCAACTTTCAATAACGCAGCCTATCACGGGAAAATAACCCTGTGTCAACGTGGAATTCACAACAAGGCGGTACCATGCGATAGCCACCAAATAACGCGTCAAATGTCAGCGTGAAAATCAACGCCACGCCCAAAAAATGCAAAACGCGAGAAATCATGCGATGAGGCCAATCGCGGTACAGAAATCAGCGAACACCAGCCACAGGCCTGTAAATCCCACGCGGCCGGCGGAAAAAAGCACCATAAAAGAAAGAAAAAAAAAGCCCAAAAACTATTCAAACTGCGCCCCGGACCCAGTGCAGAGGACAAGCCGAACACCACAAGCCCTACGGAGGACCATCCAGGAACCCCGCTGTTGGGGAAGGGCAAGGACAAGAGGAAGAGGAAGACCGGGTACAGTCCGCAGGAAGACCAGATCATCGTCACGGGGGTGACCGAACACCATCAACAACTGTTCGGCACCTCCACTGCGGCACTGGCAACCCAAACCGAAATATGGCAGGCCATCGTCACCAAGGTCAGTGCAGTCGGAGTGTCCAGGAGGTCACTGGAGGAGGTCAAGAGGCGCTGGCATGATCTGAAAAGTCAGACCAAACATAAGCTCGCCGCCAACAGGGAGGCAGCAACGGCGACTGGAGGTGGGAGCCCTGCGACACAGGAGGAGCAAGAGCAAATGGTGGCCACAGTCAGCAGTGAGGAGACGGTGGCAGGATTGGGGGGCCTGGACACAGCACGATATGACCTGACCCAACAGCAACAGGGTGAGTAACCACCAGGGACGGGGGGACGGGGGGAGATGGGCACAGTGGCACACATGCACAATTACGCGCAGCACACAGCACACCCACAATGACCGTGGAACATGTCCCTGAATGCCTTGGCACACTGCAGCACACATAGAAACGCCAAGTAGGCCCCCATGCACAATGTGCACAGAGGGCCCCCCCTATCACCAATATCACAACCGACCCATGCACATGTGCCGAATCCAGCAAAGCAGCTGCTCCGTGACCCACACTGACTATGCAAGTAACACTGCATGTCCGATAGCATGGCAGCTGCCCCAAAAAAATGACATGGCCCACGAAGCGACATGGAGGTAGCCAAGTGCGGATCACATCCGTAAAGGAGCAGGTCACACTCCGACGTGTCCACGTGCATCCACAACCCATGCCTTACAATACATGCAGCAGACGAACAATGCACCAGGCCACAAAAACAGTCAGCGAGCACACATGACCCAAGTCAAAAGCAAATCAGGCCCCGAAAAGCACACAATTCAAAGGCACCCCGCCTCAAAGGGAGAAGGCTACATGTAATCAGAGCTGCAGGGGCAACTCACCCACAATGCAGCACACAAACATAGCAATCACAGAACATCAGCAATGAAGGCAATGTGGTACAAAGTGCAACACCAGCACCACAGGACAGAGCCCACAACAGGTTCCGCTCGTGCGTAGTAACTGTCCACCCACATCTGGCATTGCCTGACACTGTGTGATGATAATGTACGGGTACTACCACACATCCGTCATGTAGTCGAAAAACACACTGACTGCCATCAGATAGCCAGCACCATCCAAACAGTCACAATGTACATTGGCATGCAGTCTGAATGTATACATCTGCAAATCATCACCATACATATGAAACACTGTTAACCTGCATCTCCCCTTTACATTGCAGAGGGACAAACAACACCCACTGCAGAGCACACCACACATCCCACCATTGATGATGAAGAGGACAACCTGCACATATGTCAAGACACCCCCCAACGGATGTTGGACAGCCTCTGCACCCCACCCCCAGGAGCAGGGCAGGCCAGCTGCCTCGAGATGACCCCACCACCTGCACAGACCACACAGCAGGAAACACACACCACCACGGCTGTCTCCCAGGACCCCCCCGACCAATACATGGAATTCCTACGGCGTGTGTTGGGTTGCCAGGTGGAGTTGGCTCATCAGCTGCGGGTGGGTTTCGAGCTCGTGGCAGCCAAACTCGATGCCATATGTGGGTGTCTGAGTCCTATCAGGGACCACGTACAGTCCCTATCAGACACCCCCTGTACGCACCATGCTCCGCCACAGACCTTGGCTAACCTCGCTGGTGCCATGAGTCTAATACAAGCACTGTCTGGTCAGACAGGCACCAGCCATGACAGCACAGAGTTGGCACAGATGCGGAGGGCAATGGACACCATGGAGCAGATGCAGGCTGGAAGTATATCTGCCACGGCTGGACACCAGTGAGCAGTGGCTGGGAACAGCAACGCCCTGCAGTACTCCAACTTGCCATTGCTGCCACTGAGCCGTTCCCAGATGACTGCAGCGGGAAAATCCACACACACAGCTCCGACCCCTGATGTGTCCGTGTTACACTGTGATGCTGCCCCATCACCTACGCAGTCTGATGTGTCAGGGGCACACAGCGATGCAGCCATCACCCCGCCACACACACCAGACACACCGGACACAGAACCCGTATCAGGGGAGTGAGAAGGGGATGGAAACTACTGTGTGAGGAAGGAGGCAGTAGCATCCATCACCGCCATATGGCCTGTCCCTGCCTGCTCATGACCTATGCATCATGTCCTGGGAAATACCTCCTACTGACCTCCGGAACACCCTGCGACATTCACCCGGACCCCGACACGGACTGCCATTTCTTCCCCGCTGGCCCATCACACAGCAATCCTGCTGCGGACTGCACTCTCCCTCTTCCCAATCACTGTGCAATCCCCAAAGGACTCTGGTTGGCCCACCACTGGGCTTCCATGTGATGTGGGCTTGGATGGCCAGGTACAGCTCCAGCTCCGTCAATCACCTGTATGTGAATAAAACATTCTAAATCACACAGATGTGTCATCACTATGTTCACTCACGTATGGAAGTATGGCTGGATGTGGGGACGATGATTGCACATGAAGGTACACCCTGGTAACTGACATCTATGCACATGTCTATCCCTGAGACACATGGCCAATTGGATGACTGTGAAGGTGAGTACTAGCTGTGTCCCCATTGCACATCAACTGCAATCTCACAACACCCCAACGTAGGCACACGTCCATGTGTTGAATAGAGCCGTGTGTAGGAGTGACCACAACTGTGGCAGGCCAGGAGTGGTATCCCACACCACGTGTGACAGCAGAACTTCTCGTCGCATACCGACTTACACACATCTGTGTGGACACAATATGTTGTGATGTATGACATTGCTACACATGGTCAGAGGTTGGTCACCATACACACATAGCTGGAGTCATGTGAGTGCACATGTCGTCCAGCACCTATCCAAAAACAATGTCTGGCTCACAGAGGCGGAGCTTGCCAAAGGGACACACCCCCATTGCACATGCATCAGTCAGTTCCTCCCTGTGTTGTGACCAGGCTCATTGTGGCACACGAGTGGACAATCTAAACAACACACCTCACAGTTAGACACCAGTGGAGTGGCATAGGCTTTATTGGCATGTGCGTGTCAGTACGGACGAGGCAACGACCACAACTGGCAGGGACATGCTTAAGACATTTACTCGCAGCATGGGTACATGTCGAGGTTCAGATGATGGTGGGGCTGAAATGGACAACATTCATCACGGATGGCAACGCTCACAGCCCACCTTGCCTTGCTGGACGAGTCATGTGTTGTTTGGCGTCTGCACATTGCCCTGTGTGAGGGGGAACGACTCACTGCATGTGGGGTCTGCATGATGCTCTGCCTCTGGGGTGCGCCCATTGTCTGCTCTGCCGACAGTGATCAGGTGTGAGGGTCCGACAGGTTCACATGTCGTGCTACATTGCCATGTGTGTGCTCTCACCCAGCAGTGTGTCTGAATTGGCAACGTTGCCAGACGACGCTGTGTTGCTCCGACCATGAACCTGCGTCGCCTTGCACAGGTGTGTGTACACACGCATTATTCCACGCACATGCATCCAGAGCACAAACGTTGGCAGGCATGTCCTCTGTTGTGGTGGGATATGTGAGCAATCCCCATGATGCAACAAGTTGTTGGGCCATGTGCTGTGGGTGGCAATCGGATGTGGCTGCAGGAACGTAGTTACTCGTCCATGAATGCCTGTGCAGCTTCATGTGCAATGTGTTCCAATAGTACGTCGTTGTCGTGTTCAAGGAACACCAGGGTGAGCCAGTCCATTAGGTGGTCAGGGCAGGTGTGCTCAGCCCACGCCGTCTCACCGATCCGCAACACAGCCCAATAGGGGAGCGCCTCGATGTGGTCACTGCACACGAGAAATTGTGCTATCTCCCATGCACAACTACCAATACATACGCAGTATGTCAAGGCATCCCATGCACGGCTGTCTCGGTTACACTCCTGTTCGTGATCCAACAGGGGGCGCAGACACGAGTCATAGTCCAATTCATCAACAGTTGTGTTGGATAGGCAGACATCCATGGGACACTCGAATGTGCATGTTCGGCAGTGGAACCAGGGCTGGACGCAGGTGACGTGGGCAATGCGGAAGCTGAGCCTGCAACTGATCCGCAGCACTGCCAGTGGCAGTGCGCCCAGTAAATGCAGCATACGTGCACGGTACTGTTCCACGTGATGGGGTTGTGCATGTGCCCGGTATGGCCTGCCATTGCGTTGGTGCGTCTCGTGAACAGGCACTCTTCTGGACTGCGGCAGTTGTGTGGAGGATATGCCACAGCTCTGAGCAATGATTCGAATGTGTGTGCAACGTTGTGGGTTATGGGTTGCTGTTTCCGTGAGTGTCAAGGGCATCCCATGCGGGGGTACCACAGGCAGGGGCTTCTGTGTGTGGGCTGTGGATGAGTCGGATGGTTCATTTGCGGAATGCGTGGTGTGGGAGCCGTCCCCATCTGCCATTGCATCTCTATCAGGGTGTTCCAGGCGCATTCTGGACCAAGGTCAGAGGTGCAGGTGTCCTCTCGCATTCTGCATTGGGACAATGGTGCTTTCATCCCTGATGTTTGTCTGACTACTACTTTCGTTTTCGGAATGTGATGTGGGTTTGGCGCTGAGATTGGGACACGGCCTTGGGCTCATGGTGTACGGATGGCGATGCACACACACATGTTGGCATGTGGAGCCAGGTGCCCGGGCGGCCTTGCGCTGCTTGTGCTATCTCACTCAGTCTCTCTCCCTCGCTCTCTCCCTCTCTTTCCTTTGTTGGCCGCATGGCACACCTTCTTCTCTTGTATTTGGTCTTCCAGGCTGTGTGCTGCGGATTGTCCAGTGAGGAGCAGCTAGAACTCATCCTAAGGGTTGTTTCTGCTTTTGTTTGTATGGTGTTTTGTGTTGCTGATTGCATTGCTGTATGACTGATTCTCCATTTTCTGGCCACCCATGTATGTTTATTTTCCTGCTAGTGCGACATCAGGCAAAATGTTGGTTTTGGGATTCATGGTGTTGGTGTGCAATTTCTTAGTCCGGGGTTGGGGGTGGTCCCGGCGGGGGTGTTGCGGGCCTGGGTGTGGTGTCGGTGGATGTTGTGGCCCTCTGGCCCTCTTGGGTGTCCGGGCCGCATGATGGGTGGCTCCATGGCATCTGTTGCCCTTCGGATGTGGCCCTGGGCTGTGCTCCCTTTTGTGGTGCTGGCTGCCGTCTGACTTTACACCAGGTCAGAGCAGGTGTAGATTTCCTGGTGCTAACGCGCCTTATCGCCTGTTTTGTGTTTTTATCGCGGATGTGGCTGGTCGTTGTGAATGTTGAGGTGTGCTGTTGTCTCTGCTTTTATCACGGGAACGCCTACTCTGCATCTCATTAGCGATATTTGTGAGGGTCCTCTGTGGCGATGTTTTTTGCGGCTGCTATCGCGGGTAAACTGGTGCTGTGGGCTGTTAACACCGGCTTGTGAATGGGGAGGTAAATTTATCACGACTTTGGCTGTGATAAAGTGCCGTTAATTCGGCGATGGCTCCTTGTGAATATGCCCCTTAGTATCTTGGGCACATTTCATAAATACATAGTTTTTTCATGCCCATTTTATATTCATTAAATTTCACCAAATGAATTGCAGTATGGTCAGTATACAATTAAAATCATTATAAGGTGCAGCTCAAATATTGGTGCAGGGTATTGTATGTTTTTGGAGAATCTACAAACCCTATGCATATATTCCATGATCAGAATGGTCTATCAGACATAACAATATATTGTATTTGTAAATTCGAGATTATGACAAAAAAATTATTACAGATGAAAACGTTGTCACCAATGGCTATTTTTTCTACTTATTTTCATTATTTTTTCATTTCAACGACTAGTTTCTTAGGGAAAACATTGAAGGATATACACAAATGATCTCTTGCTGAATTCAGAATGTTATCTACTTTTCAGAAATGTAGAGCATTCTGGGATCACCCATGAGTTTTACACCTCTTTCCACCATAAACTGCAAGTAGGTTGAAACCTACAAAAATTTGCAAAAATGGACTACCTTTTAAAAAAATACAAAACTGTGGTATAAAAATAAATGATTTTTTATTCATTTGCTTTTTCCTGAAAGCTGGGAAGACGGTGATCCTGGCACAGCAAACCTGTTGTTGATATCATTTTTTGGAAAAAAAACATACTTTCTTTCACAGCACTGCTTTGCTATTTTTCCCCGAAAAAACCAACATTTAGCTATGTGATGGCCATTTTCTCAGTTCCTTCCAGGGGAATCTACAAACCTTGGGCGCTTTTAGAATCCCCAATATGTTGGAAGAAAAGGAAGCAAAACAGGTGTGAATCCCTTTGGTGGAAACAAGTTAGAAAGACTTAAGCTCAAACTACTCCAAATATCCAAAAACAGGGCTTAGCATCAGGACGGGTGAGGGCATGGGGGAGCACAGAAGGATTAGCAGACAAGTGGTTAATATTTCAACTCATTTCCAACAATGGTAGCTTATCAAACACTCCCTTACAATTGAATATTGCCAGGTGCAATGGAAGTACCAGGCCTAAAGAAACGTGCAAAAAGAAAACAAAACAATGATTTTATTCCGCATTTTGAGAGGATTTTATGCAGAACCAATAAAGAGCTGCTTGTTCAGTGGGCCAGACACCCTCGGTTGCCGTGAGGCCTCCTGCTTCACCTGCTGCTTCACCTGCTGCTCTGGCATCAATATTTCTTCTTCTTCCTCCATTTCATGTACAATTTATAAGGAGACTTTGTGGAAGGAGGGAATTTCAATGCCTAAATGAGGAGAGAGAGTGAGTGGCTTCTACAATCCTGCGTGCACTTTGCTCTGCCAAGAAACAAAGAGGAAATTAAAGAAACAGCTGTTGTTAATCGTGGAAACCGGCATCGCCAGGCGGGCAATTCTTATGAATCCTTCTAAGCAGATTAGTCACTCTAAACTGAAATCAAGGTCAGCACCCTTGGGGGGGAGGAGTCGAAGTGGTTGAGCCGTGGGGCGGGCGTGGGGGAGGTGGTTATGCTCGAATCCCTAGAGAATCGTCTAGAAGCTACTTTCTGAGTCGAAATCGTATTTCACAACCTCTGGGGACAGTTTCCATCTCGAGGTCTCGGTGAATGTGGCCCACATGCCTAACTACTTTTTGGGTCTAGCCCTGCGTCTCACCACTCTCATGTTTTTAAAAAAAAAATCATAAAAATACATGCACATATTTATACATACAAGGGCATTTGCTGAGCCTTCTTCATCCAATGGTGTGTTCAATTGCTTTTCACGTGTTGCCTCCACCCATCGCAACAAATACCATGGGTCAAAGGGTCATCACATTTCAGCCATTGGTTCTCTTTACTGGGAATGATGTCATGTTGGTCTTGTAAATGTATTTGCATGCCTGCCTATAAAGTGAGCAACTTTTTATTCCAGAGCAGGTGGGTTTGTCTCTCCTTTACCCGTCTGTCCTTTTCAACGCTTCAACCTCATTTTCAGTGCAACCAGCTGCTGCTCCGCACCGCACACCCTGACTTACAAAGACTGCAGAATAGCAGCGTCTGTGCTGCTGACACCTTGAGGCATCTTAGGAGCACGCATGTCTCACAGTCATAGTGCCATTATTGGCAACCTCTCCCACCCCCTGTCTGAGCATGCAATGAATAAATACACAAGACAACTTTGTAGTGGGAAAATATTGCTGCAGGTTTATTCCATACAGGAGTATGCAATATGTGGGTTATCTTACGGGCGATCCAAGGGCGGGGCAGCTGTGCCAACCTATGCTGCCCCCGCCCGCCTGGTGAGCCAGCACTGTGGGGCACCCCGTCAGTGCTACCTTTGTCGATCCTCTTCCGGATCACGTGACACGTTGGTCTGTTCTACTCACGCCCTTTTCAGGGCGGAGCGTAGCAGGGCAAACCCCCGGTTGGTCAGGCCCCCAACCGCCCGAAGGACTAACGGGGCGCCGTCGCGGTTTTCCAGGAACCTGCCCTGAGGCTCCCGGTCTTTGGCTCTGGCACCCTTACTGTGCCGCGCAGAGGTACCCTTACTGTACCGGTCTGCCGCAGAGGTACCCTTACTGTACCAGTCTGCTTCCAGATCGCCCTGTAACTCCGCCTGCAACACAAAAGGAAAACATTAAAACATTCAGGATACCCTGTCCCCCAGCCAGGACGCCGGGTAAGAGGTGGGGCGGGGAGACGGCTTGGCTGGCAAACAGAGACCGCCAGGAGGGGCAGGGGAGGCATATATGCCCTCCCCCGGCGCACAGGAAGGACGTCACGGAGGCGACCTAGCTAGAGGGCTCACAGACCCCTCCAGAGACTAGAGTGGGTGGGTGGTGCCAAGATGGCACTAAAGGGCCGCCCTGCTGAGGTGCCCCCTGCGGGGGCTGCGGACAGCCGCATAGTGCCATTATTGGCAACCTCTCCCACCCCCTGTCTGAGCATGCAATGAATAAATACACAAGACAACTTTGTAGTGGGAAAATATTGCTGCAGGTTTATTCCATACAGGAGTATGCAATATGTGGGTTATCTTACGGGCGATCCAAGGGCGGGGCAGCTGTGCCAACCTATGCTGCCCCGCCCGCCTGGTGAGCCAGCACTGTGGGGCACCCCGTCAGTGCTACCTTTGTCGATCCTCTTCCGGATCACGTGACACGTTGGTCTGTTCTACTCACGCCCTTTTCAGGGCGGAGCGTAGCAGGGCAAACCCCCGGTTGGTCAGGCCCCCAACCGCCCGAAGGACTAACGGGGCGCCGTCGCGGTTTTCCAGGAACCTGCCCTGAGGCTCCCGGTCTTTGGCTCTGGCACCCTTACTGTGCCACGCAGAGGTACCCTTACTGTACCGGTCTGCCGCAGAGGTACCCTTACTGTACCAGTCTGCTTCCAGATCGCCCTGTAACTCCGCCACAGCTCTGGAGGCGGCTCCCGTCGCCGCGAGAGCCCCCCACCAAAACAGCTCATTTCCGACCTGCAACCTGCTTTCTAAGGCTTCGTGCATGTCCAGTGGAAAGTATCCATGCCCACCTGTTACAATTGCACCCCAAGTTAGTCAACCTAACCTAGGCGTACGCCTGGATGGCAATGGTGACAATGGACCCCATCTTTAGCAAAGTAGCCTTTAACATTAGCCTGAATCAGCTCGTGTCTGATGAAGCCCAGACCCCTCTGGTCTGCGAGCTTACGCCATAAACAGATGCCTCTTACAGGGATGTTCAACGGCCTCGTCAGACTTAGCTCTGTGCCACCTCTGCGGGGATCATCTCCGCCCAACAGAGCTTCACATTGACCCATGTAGTTGCTGAACTCACCAAACAGCGCATTTCAACATGCGACCGCTCATTTCCAGGCCTCCTGCGAATCTAAGGAAGAGATCACTCCCTACTGGTGATAGATGAACCTCATCTCTATCACAATAGCCCTTGACTTTCGCCTGGATCAGCTAGTGTCTGAAGAAACGAGAGACTCTTCTGTGCTGTGAACCTGTGCCAAGAACTACTCACCATCCTGCGGGAAAGTTCCTCTGCCTCACCTGACCTAGCCCTGTGCCAACTCTGGGCGGGACGGTTTCCAACACCAAGGCTCACCTTGCCCCATCCATTTGCTGATCCCACCTAGCTGCTGTCCTTCTAGCACTGAGTGTGCCTGAACCCCTGTGTCCCCCATTTATGGGACAGCAGCCCCTTGTTATGTAACCGCTCCCACCGCCGCCTGCCTGCTTTGGCTATTTGGGCGAGGAGGATTATGCTTAACCTTTGCAGTCCCTTTGCTTTCTAAATCATGACGCACAGGAATGTTCATAACTAGCAGTATGTGATAATGAGCAAGGGTGCCCGCCTGTCCATGCCATACATTCCTTATTCCTTATGGGAATTCCGCCAGCTCAACTCCCTGTGGTGAAACCCCCTAGGCATACCAGCTAAGAGAATCTGTCTGACTCAATACAGTGCGCACTGAGCGATATGGTGCCTAACATTAAGGATTGTCTGAGTCCTACCTAAGCCCCCTCCTAGAATATTCCCGACCAGGGGGACAGGGGCGTTCCCACTGCCCACCCTTGGGCAACCCCATAGGTGGAAAATTACCTGCTCTGCTAAATTTTAATCATTGTTGAACACTGGACGTGTCAAATGTTTTTACATAGTAGCCTTTTGTGCTTGACACCTTGTTTCCCCATATCTTGGGACGACAGCACACTATGTTGGCTGGCAGCGTCACCACCCAGCGAGGCTGCCATAGCTAACCGGGCGGGCATCGCTTACTGCAGGAACTTGTCACCTACATGTTACTTACGCCTGCAGATGCTCTTCTCAGAGCAGCCCGCTAGACAATGGCTTCCATTGTACGGTGGTGCCAACAGACCTCCAAGCACTTAAGGCGGTACCTCTTGAGTAGGGCTCTGATCTGACAGATGCCCCCTGCATCGGATACCGCATCTGGCTGTAAGCCGCTCAGTGCTCCTGATGCCTTGGCGCCGAGAGATCCCCTTGGGGATGATTCTCCGCGCTTTACCAATATTAAATATAAATATATATATCTTAAACCTCTTTACTGGTTTGCCACATGGCACCCTTGTGGGTGTTGATACGGAACCACCTACCCAGCATATGTTGACAGTCTTGCGTTGCCATCACACCCTGTGTCTCTTGAATCCCCTCTATCTTCCTGTGCAATAGTCATACTGCTAAGTGGCAATCAATTCAAAATCCCTTTCACACGTTAGCAAATGTGAAACCTTTTGTCTTGCCCTCCCAAACTTCTGCTAGTATACCAGGGAGCAGACAAGGCACTGGGATCAGGAGGGGAACCATATGTATCAAAACCTGCCCTTTCTTGAATACTGGGAATGCCACATGTTCTTTAATACATTGTGGCCTATTTGCGCTTTAACTTACTGCTCCAACCCAGTTTGACCCCAACTTTGGGACAGCTGTAGTAGTAACATGCCTACAATGGTACATGACATTCTACGAGCACTGCGCAGGAAGACACCCAAGACCCTCAGAAAACCACTTGGAGGTATGCTAACCTGCCCCTCAATCTGCCTTTCCCTGTGCCAGACTAGGAAACATTTGCATGGCGGTACCAACCCCTCAGCCTGTGAAACTCAATGTGATAGCTGACTGCAGCTGCGACTGACTTAATTACATTGCTTGCCCAGGCCTGCGAAATAACTTACTCCAATATTCTGGCCTGGGTGAAGAGAAGGGTGGTTGGGGAGACTCATACCTGCCTTTGGAAACAGACTTGTTGCCTATCCACTTATTTGAGTTACAGGCCGCAGGAGACGCCCCTTCCAATCCCTGCTTCTAGTCAAAAGAAGGATAAACCCTTAAAATTGCCTGGTCGATGACAGGTGCAATTGCCCATGCTTCAGGGATGTGAACCCTTGACTTGGACTGGGCCAGTGGCACCAGGTGCGGATTACTTCTCCTCTGCTCTGCAGGTGTAAGACACACCGACTGCGCCTGTCAGTGCACCAGCATATGGAGCATTACCTTGGAAACTGCAGCTAATGGCTTTCTAGGTTAACCCATATGGCACAATGTTAATTTGGATTTCCATTTTCGTAATAATAGTGTAGCTGCTTGATACCAGTGCCAGGGTGCGACTGGGGGATTGCTGTGATCTGCCGATGTCCTGGTCAATTGATCCCCTAGGTGGGCCTTTGATCTCTTCTAGGCAGAACCTAACCCATCACGCCCCCCTATGCCCCTTTTCAAAACCACATTTGACCAACTTCCGCCAGTGGTCATTTGGCTGAAGCCCAGTAGGACCTAGCCGTGACTGAGTTGGGAGCTACCTCACTGTGAGGGCCCTGCTTCGGAGAAGTTAGAACATGCTGCCTTCCACCAGGAGCATTTTAAACTGGTGTTATGGAGCGATGGCTTCATTCATATTACCGGATATTTGAAGGATACCCATGAACATTTGTAAATGTTCCACAACACTCGAGCTGCAGTATAAAACTATCTTGCTTGCCAAGATTTGACCCAGCAGCAGCTCACCAATATTACTGCCAAGCGTCTATGTGACACTCACCAATTCTCTATTTTTTATTTTTTTTAAATTTTTTTTTTTGGTCCAGTTTTGGTCCAAGAGATACTTTTTATGAATGAGGCAGGATGCAGCCCTTCACACTGGGCCCCTTGGCCACCGTGATGGTGCTCTGTTATGCCTCTTAAGGAACCAGTCAGGCTGGTGTATTTATTATGAAGTTGCCTTAGGACAGGCAAGCCAATGCACTAACCATCTCCAGTACCTCAGTCACACAGCCCTGGGGCCTGGTTACTAAACCAGGTTAGGTTTATGGAGTAGCCTGGTGTCAAGAGGCCCCTCTCTTGATGCATGCCTGCATTAGCTCACAAGCATCACCTTTGTCAATCAACATTGGGCAACCGCGCCCACTAGTGGCAGACTGTCACATGCACCGGAGCTGCCAATTAAGTGCGGAGCAGCCCTATGAAAGTCCAGGGTTGACTTTCGCACTTTGTGGATAAAGCAAAACGAGGCTGATAAATTAATGCCAGTTTAACTAAATAACGTTTGTGCTATAGAAACTGCTTGATAAATCCAATTGAAATGTGCTCTTCAGGCCTGACCCGCCACACCCCAACGAGAACCTCAGCAACCCATGAATGCGCAAGAATTGCACAGCTGAGGCCGGAGCAGCAATGCCACCGAACCATGGCCCGTTAGTGCAGCGCCCGCCGCAGGAGAGGTGCAGGTATGAACACCACTTTGCTTGGGTGCCCCGGCCCTAACCCGATCACCACCAGTCCGCGGGCCCTAAACCTCTGTAACCCTGGCCACCCTGACCCAGGAATCAGAATACACAACTTTACATACTCGGTTGCTGTAACATTGTGCCTGGACATTTACCTTCTTCTGGTGAAGTTAATGAACAAACTTTACGACTGCGGCCTGCTGCCACATAAAACGTGTGTTGCTTGCTTATCAGGAAAGTGTAAATCTTGGCTGGCATGCCTGACTATGTTGATGTGCTTGGGGATACATCGGTACACCAACTGTGCATGTTACGGCGAAATAACCTTTGGCTACAATTGAACTCTTCTCAATAGGTCCCTGTGCGCTGGTCTCAACTGTGCCAGCTGGGCGCATTCCTCCTATCCTGCCATGGCGGACGCTGCCCTACCACCTTGACTTTGCTTGGCTGCGCCTAACATGCCTCGTGCAGCAAAGATGCCCAGCCCCCTTGTGGAGCGCCCATGCCTCGGGCTTTGCCACGCCCGGCCCGCCGCATCACAACCAATGCTGCCCGCGCGCACCATTGAGCACGTGTAAGCCCTATGCCGCCCTCCGCCCATGAGGGAGGACACCTGATGGACCCAGTTCCCTGCCCCAACTGCAACCGGATAATCCATCAGGGCAACAGGGCACCGAGGAGCGGCAGGGGCTCCCAAACTTGGACTCTTCCCCTGGGACGGGCTCGCAGCCAGAGAGAAACAGGGTGCCAAAACAAAAGCACATGGTAAATGCACTTAGGCCAGCTCTGAAAACACGTCCATGCAACCCTCGCTTCAAAAGCTACCCGATGTAATGCCCCCCCCCGACATGGTGCCACTTCAGGACTCAGACTACGAATTCTGACCTCAAACGATAAATCAGAATAGGACATCACACTTAGGAGGTGAGAACTGCTTCCAGGCACCCGGAGAATGTATGGTTCTCTTCACCAGGCTGAAAATCGAAAAGGTACTCTTTTACCCTGAAAGCAAATCACTCCTGGTGGACGAAGTAAACAACTAAAATTAAATAGAAGGAACACACAATTAGACAATATTGGAGCAAAAGAAAACCGAGGAAAGGGCATATTTGAAACAAAAGTGAGATTACACTCACGCTGTCCTACCAGAGAACTTGCTAACAGCCATGGAGCTAGGCTGCCTTTCTCTGATCTCCAAATTCGGCAATCTTGTCAAACAATAAGTGTGGGCCTGCTGGTGACATTGGACGGGAGATGGGGGGGGACGCATCCGCTCTGCCACCCTGGGTGTCGAGAATGATGAAATGCGGAGCGTGTCCCCTGTATCACGCGCCCTCCGGAAACAGAAAGTCACAAGTGCACCCCACTCAGATGTTACAAAAACCCCTGTGGCAGGGAATCCCGTCCCAGAAAGGGTCCCGTGGAAGAAGGGGCTCACCAGGGAACACCCCCCAGCCTCCATTCGACGCGCAACAATGCCTCAAGCCTCTGTGAATGGTGCTACCGATCACAACACCCTGTTGTGGAGTTGCGGACGTTGAGGCCCCACCGGAAAACATGAAGAGGTACCGTAGGTGACCACCGCAACCCAGACCGCTCACTCCCCTGACCCCGTTACGTGGCCTTAGAAAAAGGGGGGGAGCGGGGATATTGCACGGAACAGAAACCGCTTCACGACAAAATGCAGAGCTTAGGTGGGCCCCTAACCCTGCACCCCCAGCACCCTCGAGTCCCCGGAGGGGGGGGGGGAGAGGTTGGCGCACGACCCCTGTGGTACCATGAGGACCACGTGGGCAAAGACACGGCGTGAAGGTTCTGCGCCAGAAAGGGGGGGCGACATTCGCGGCCCACCATCCCCCTGCATCATTTGACCCTCGCGGGCCGAAGCCCCCGCATGGTGGGTCAGCTCACTCAGAGGGACAGCAGCGAGCTCACTATGCCCCTCTCCGGGCTCCCGCATGCCAGCGCTCACCAGGCCCGACCCAAACCCGCCCAGGGAGGCGGAGCCTCGCGGCGGTGACCTCGGGCCGGAGCCTAGCAGCCGGCTCCACCACCTCCATACTGCCCCTGCACCCAGCGGACGCATGAACCTACCGTCCTAGGGGGTGGGAGGATGCTGCCACTGGAGGAGCCCCCTCACGGGGAAGCAACCTGCCCCCATGCGCCGCCACCCGTGTGCCGCATGCAGTGGCTGCTGTTAATTAAAGGCCGGGGGGCCGGGGATGCAGCCTTGCACTCCATATGGCTAGGGGCAAGCACCACCTTAGGGGGAGCCCGTGAGCGGAGCCCAAAGTCGGCCCGCCCCCTGGAATGGCCCCCGCGGGCCGGGGAGCATGCCACTAGACCCGCAACGCGAGCCCCGTCGCACCCCAGCAGCGAGGAGGAAAGTGGCGCGAAGCCCACTGCCCCCCCGCAGCCTCCGGTGAACGCAGTTTGCTCCGCAATGAACCTAACAGCGGGTGGGGCAAGGTGACCTCGCCGCCCCCACCGCCCGCTCACCCAATTCCCACGTCCTCAGGGATCAGAGTCACACCGTCATCCACGTGCCGCTGTCGACAAGCCGTCGGACTGAGGATCTCCCCCGCCTAGCTCGCTCGTTTCACCCACACTTGCTGGGCGACCGCAGATGCCCAGAAACAACCCCGACACCTACCGCAACTGCATCAGGGCATTGGCGCTTGAAATCCAGCAAAGTGAACTCTCAACCATCGAGAGGGACACTAAACAAGAGAGCCTCTTGGTACCATGCCCGATTGTGGCAGGCTCCTCGTGGTGTCAGTAACTGTGCGCTGTAACACTCGGGCCCGGTGCCATTGAACATGTCCCCAACCCCCAGCGCCACGGGGACAGTGGGACACCGTCCCCCGGCTACTACCCCCCGCAAAATTCTGCAATATGGTCGGTTAAGGCACTTGGGCAGGGGGGGGCGTCTCAGACAGCGCTTGCCGCCGCCCCTCCCGGCACAGGGGAGGCACCCGTGAGTATCGGCCAAAGGTAACTCATGCTAGTGGACTGTGTCGCAACGAATGCTAACAACACAGCGCCTCCTCAGGGTTTTAGGCGCCTTGTGCGTCTTACTGGCAGTGGCCCCCATTGCATGAACGTGGATGCCCCCGCAGTCCCTCAACGGAGGATGGCTCCTCCGAACCTCTGCCAAGTGCTCGTGCGACATCCTCCCCGTTCTATTAGGGTCACGGAGCGGCGCGCACCACCCCCAGCCGAACCAGAGTAAAATGACGGCTGGGAGGATGCTACTTAACCCCCGGGTCATCCCAAAGCAATTTGTGAATGTAGCGTCGGCGACGGAGGGCAAACCATGCCCGTACGCCGATGCACACTACCCAACCCTCAAGGAACCCC
Source organism: Calotriton arnoldi (assembly GCA_963921515.1). NCBI lineage: Eukaryota > Metazoa > Chordata > Amphibia > Caudata > Salamandridae > Calotriton > Calotriton arnoldi. The sequence goes on along the minus strand of CAWUFW010001417.1, from coordinate 2,802,955 downwards.
GGGAGGCGTCCCCCTGTTGCACCGATTACAGGCCAAGGCCGCAGGCGACCGGCCGTGCTCACAAAGAGCTCCCACCTCCCCATCATGGCTGCCCGCGCCATGGCCCCTGTCCAACCCGGGACTGTCCCGGAGACGGGGCACGGGGGGGGCTATGGTGCACTCACCGTGGCTGATGTCGTGTAGCAGCGCACGTGGCACGGCCGGGCCTGTAAGGACGGCGACGATGAACGACCCTTCTCGACGGCTTGGCTGGCAAACAGAGACCGCCAGGAGGGGCAGGGGAGGCATATATGCCCTCCCCCCCCCCCGGCGCACAGGAAGGACATCACGGAGGCGACCTAGCTAGAGGGCTCACAGACCCCTCCAGAGACTAGAGTGGGTGGGTGGTGCCAAGATGGCACTAAAGGGCCGCCCTGCTGAGGTGGCCCCCTGCGGGGGCCGCGGACAGCCGCATTCTTGGAGGAAGTGAAGCCTTTTTCATTCTTCGCTCTTTTATCGGTTGAGCCTGGGCAGGCATGCGCTGCTCTGCGGCCTGCTGTATTGGAGTATGAAATTGAAGCCCCGCCCACTCTCCGCCCATGTTTGTCATTGACTTGTGTCATTGCCCTTCGTAAATGATGGCTTCTAATTCGTTAAGAGGCTTGCTAGTCCCTCCTTAGTACCGTCTTGTCTTCATTTGTAACCTACCATGAGGACTTGCCATTTTACTTCGGTTGTTACACAGTATGTCTTTTTTAGTCTGTAAGCACTATTTTCTTTAATGAGTTTCTCCTACTGCAAGCACAACATGCTTTCCATGCATGCTTTAACTTTCCGAGCAGCCTGGGACAATGGTGGCTGTTTCTTTGAATAGGTCTAGCATTTACAAGAGTTTGAGCTATTGGCATTGTAAATGACAATGCCTTTTATTTATGTGTTAATTAGCAAAACAGTTAAATAAATGGAATTGTCATTTACAATGTCAATAGCTTAAACTCTCGCAAATGCGAGACCTATTGCATATCAAATGATTGTTTTCTTTTGTCATCCTAGTGCATTTGAACTACCTCTTCAGGTTACAGTAATTCCCAAGATTAGATTTTGCTTACCATATGCCTCACTATTCTAGGCTGCCCGCTGCTGCTAATAAACTGCTCTGCACCTTTCATGGGCTTGCACTACTTTTCATTCTGTCAGGCCACTTCGGATATGGGCTTTAGGGTCTCAAGGCTGCTCGCTAATGTTGCTCCTTCAAACAGTACAACGCAAAGAGAGCATACTGCTGCCATCATTTCTGGCGCAGAGGGGTATATTTATCAATCTTTCATGCTGTGAAATGCAGCAAGGTACCTTGCTGCACTGTGCTGCGTGAAAGGGCTGGAATGTGCTGTATTTAACATTATATGGTGCTGTCCTGTCCTTTCCTAGTGCTGGCGCACTTTTGGCTGCCTAGAGCCAACGCAGGCCCCTTTCATCATGTTGCAAGAGTGCCTGCTTTGTAGACAGGATTGTTTTTTGTTCAGGAAGGGACACCTTCCTGCACAAAAACAATCCTGAGAGGTGTTTTCCTCTTTCTACATGCGCTGCAGAATGCAGCACACGTAGAAAGAGGAAAACATTTGTTGAAATTAAGATATTTCTCCTAGTTAGCCTTACCTGGAGAGGCGTAGCATTTTGGCACATTCCCAGGTCTACCACTAAGGGTAAATATGGGACTGCGCCAAAATCTTGGGTGGATTCATTCAAGATGTACCTTATTTTATGTGTAGTCTCCTGAAGGTAAAAGACGGAAAAATGTTACAGAATTTTTTTTTTTTGAGCCATGACTTTGACCCTGCCCCCACGCTTAGTTACTCCGCTCCTTTTGCGCACAGCATCACAGTCCCCATACTTTTTTAATACACTTTGACCACTGGAGCAGGGCTGTTGGTCTGTTTCAACAGGAGGTGAGAGGGAGATAGGAGGGAAACAGAGGGGGCTGCCAGAGTGTAAGACAGTGCATGCAGCATTTAAAAATCATTAAAAGTACTTTACAATGAATCACTAGAGCCAAGTGAGAGGGACTCTGCTGTTTGAATGACCTTAAAGAAGACAGCGCCGTGCGCCCTTCTGAAGATTGGCACCATGGGCCTGGGCCCAGTTCATCCATGCCAAAAGCCGGCCCTCGTGGCACACCATGGTGCAATTGGCACCCAACCCATAAACCCGTCCTACAAATGATGCTAGCCTTTCGAGGCACAGGGTCTTGGCTGTGATCGAGGGCATTTGACATGAACCTGTCTGTTTCACCTGTGGTTCCCTCTGGGCAAGGATTACACAACAAAACTTTATTGTACAAAAGTCATTGCAGTCCGTGTGCTGCCTATGTGCTGCTGTCACTAGAGTACTGTTGAAAAAACTCAAAATAATCAATTTTAGCTTGTTTTATTTGTACTAATGGTGCAATGTGTCACCGCCTTTAATTATATGAATCTTTATTAGAGTTTGATAACACACGGGGAACTGGCCCAGAAGGGATAGATTAGCACACAGGGCCTGATATAGATCTCAGCGGACGGGTTACTCCATCACAACGGTGACAGAGTATCCCGTCCTCCGAAATATAAATCCCATAGGATATAATCGGATTTATATTTTGGCCGACGGGATGTTTGTCACCGTTGTGACAGAATAACCCATCTGGCGAGAACTAAATCAGGCCCTAAATGATGCTGCATTATACTCTGATTCGGAGGTTCATTAGTTCATTAGTTCAACAGTGAGGACTGCCTATGTCAGGTACTGATCACCCTCTGCTCTCCCAGTCAATTTCTCTACTGACCTGTGTTTTCCCATCATTTACTTTCCAAATCCTACTCTCTCAACCTGAATTTTAAGATGCAGTTGCCACTCTTAATGTGCCCATTTATATCATGACACCCTATCCCATCTCCTGCACTTTTCTCCCCACCCTGGTCACTTTCCCATTCCTTCCTTTTTTTTTTTTTTTTTTTTTTAATTAGGAATACATTTTTATCTAATTTCAAATTTGCACGAGTGAGATTCTTAGTTTATTAATCACCTTAATACATTCTTTTTTTTAAATTTTTATTTTTATTTTATTTAAATGTTAGGGATGGTACATGATAACAGTGTACAACATACACAAGAGATTGTCAGCAAGCTATACATCAAGTCATGGCATAGTATACAACAGATATACCAGTGTTACTTAAAAAAAAAACATACATGCATCGTGGGACTTCGTTACTTTGTGGTACGTCACCGCATTGTCATTTCATTAATATCACATTCGAGAAATGTCAAGGCTTATTGTCTTGTTATCTGATAGGGGCGTCTCGTGCAAAAGCGACCAGCACCTATAAACAATTAAAGCATGTAATAGGAAGGCCGAGGTGGTACAATTACACTTTCCCATTCCTTCCTCCTTCTTTTAATGGATTAACTTCATTCGTGCTGTTCTTTATCCCGTACTTTAAACAACTCTCTCTCCTCTCCCTTATGGTCTTACAGTCTGTGCTGTGTGGGCCATCTTGCTGTTCCTTATCCTGTGCTCTGCCGTTCTGTCCTTTCAACCCTTTTTTTCCCTCAGCCATGGTCTGTTGCCTTATGCTCTTCGAGCCTGCCCTCATAAAATTCAGATTCATTCCATGCTATGCCCTACTTTTTCTCCCGCTTATTCTACCTTACCCTATATTTTGCCACCTGTGCTCCCTCTACGCTCTCTTGATTCCAGTGCTCTCCCATCTAACAGTCTGTCATCCTGTACTTTCCGGTAATATGCTCTCAACTCACATAGACTCTCTCATCATGTGCCCTCCCATCTTGGCCTATTCTATATCTTACTCTTTCCTCTTTGGTGCATTGAACTTTCCCCACCCTGTGCTTTATCATCCTTTTACTCTTTCATCACCGTCTCCTTTCCCTCCTAATCATGTGCTCTTCCATAAAGTACTCCTAAGCACCCTAAGCTCTTAGTATGTTGCTTCTCAAATATTATGTCCCATTCTATGCTGTCTCATTCTGAGCTCTCCCACCCTTTATGCTTCCCATTGGGCCTCATTGGGGTCTCCATTTTGCCCTACCTTCCATCATGCCTTCCCCCATACACTCCCTTCCGTGCTCTCTTCTCCAGTACTACCCAGCCTGTGCTGTCAGCCATGCAGTGCCCTCTCTCACCCATTCCTGCCCGAGCTCATACATCCGTGGTTCTCCCATAGCATTTCCTCCTCATAGTATGCTACTGCATGCTGTACTCTCATATCCTTGGATTTATCTTAACCTGTATTCTCCCTTTCTGTTTTGGCTCATCGTGTGCTTTCCCCATCGACTGTGTCTTCACCCACTGCTCTTCCATCTAGAGTCACTATTTTTTCTACAACCCCATCTTTTCCTTGCATACCCTGTGTTCTAACATGCCCTCCTCACTTTCTTACTGTTTTCTGCATCTTTTTGCTCTCCCAACCTGTGGTCATACTGTCTTTGGTCTCATCCTTCAGCGTTGTGCTTCATCACCCTGTGCTCACACTGACTTTTGCTCTCATTGTGAGCTGTCTTGCTGTGCTTTCTTCCATCTTGTGTTTCCCAGTGTTCATTCGCATCCTCATGATGATCTTGCACATCCTGTCCCCTCTCAGACTGCACTCTTATATCCTGTGTTCTCTCCCCTTCTATATAGCTCTTATCCTGTGCTCCTTCACGCGGCACTTTCTCCCTTCCAAAGGTCTCATGTTCTGCCTTTTTCTGATGTCCCACCACTTTTCTCATAACTTGTTTCCTCTTCCATCCCTCAATCTCTCAGTCTTGTACTATATACAGTACTAAACTTTTTTCAACTTCTGTTCTCCCTTTTGTGCTCCTTATTCCTGCATTTTCAGCTATGCTATGTAATTTCATCCTGTGCCTTAGTCCACCTTATGCACCACCTATTGTGGCTCTGCTCCCCCATCTTGCGCTCCCACATTATGTGCCTCCTCATCCTGTATGCCATACTCCTGTGCTTTCAACCTATTTGTTTTCTCCGCTATGAGCTCTCCCAGCATGTACTCATCAAGCCAGGGTTCTTCCATGCTGTGTTCTACCTGTTCCCCCACATACTGTTATCTTCGGTCCATTGATCTCTCCTATGTTATATTAAGTTAAACTGCATCTGACCTTGATAGACCAGACCTATTGGTTTTGCCAATGCTTTTTTTGGTTGTTAGTTGCTAAAGAATCTGCTCCTGTTCTGTGCTCCCACCCACTCTCTCATTGCTGCTTCCCTGCTTGTTTTCCTTGTATTCTCAGCTGGCTTCCTTGTGCATTCCCCTCCGTGTTCCTCCTATTCTCCCACTCCCATGTGCTTACACCCACCCATCCTCCCTTGTTTTTCTTGCTTCCTCTTTCCCCTGTCCGTTGTTTCTCCCTACCTCCGCCCCTTTTGCTAGTTTTTCTTGCTTGTTTTACTTTGCTTGCCCTGTCGTTGATTGTTCGTTATAGTTTCTGGTGATGTGAACAGTAGCGGCTCCTGGAGGGAGTTCCGCCGCGCAGTGACGTGGGGCGGGGAAGGGGCAGGGTGGGGGGTAGTAAAAACCGGAATCCGGCCGAACCGAGGTAAGTTAGCAAATAAATAAATAAAACAAATTTTGTTGCGCGCGCTGCATTGCCAAATGCGATGCAGCGCGCGCTACAAAATTCGTTTTATTTATTTATTTGCTAACTTACTCTCGGTACGGCGGATTCCGGCTTTACTACCCCCACCCTGCCCTCCCCGCCCACGTCACCGCCCGGCGGAACTCCCTCCAGGAACCGCTACTGGATGTGAACTGTGTACATACCCCATCACGTCGCACTGGTTACACGTGTCTCACTGAGCGAGTCATGGAGCAGCAGAGTCAGGGCATCAGAGAGGTTTGGGACATGGTAAGAAGATGTAAGTGCAGGAATCAGCTAGGGCGTTGTGATCCACTGCCATCCGCTAGAGCAGAAGCACTGAATTAAATTAGCGATGTTCTAGGGAATGCATGGAGGACCCCTCTTCCTATCTTTACTAGAATGGATACAGGGGGTTCAATGTTTATGTTCTTTTGGGCTGCCTGTAATCAAGACTGCGTCTTTTGGGTCTTCGTTTGTGTATTGATTGAAAAGGATTCGCCGTTTGCACTGCCCAGCATCCAAAACTATGCTATCTTTGCACTTGCAGGGGAGCTGTTCTTAGGGCTGTAGAATTTGTGGACACAAGGCCCCTTGGATTTGCAATCTTTCCTATGCACGCTATCCTTTCCTCGTTTTTAGTGGGCCACTCTATAATGGACCATCAGTAGACATCTTTTGTCACTCATGTCCTAACTGGGATTAGGTGTTAAAGTTGGGGAAAGGGGGTGGTGGGGATTAGGGCCTGCAAGTAACCATCAAAGTCTCTCCACTATTTTTTGATAAAGGATCACACTGTGGCTTTTTACAGTTTTAGGAAGTGCAGACTGCCCCTTGCATGTTAGCCATCATTTATTTTATCACATTTGCAAAAGGGATATCTGAACGTAACTCCATTGTCTGAATTGTTAATTTTGTTTAGAGTTGCCAGTTTAATAGAATAATTATAAGCAACATTCTCATTCCACGCCGCCATGATTTTTAGGTCGAAGCCTACCAGACAGCACAGCTGCCTGGTTTGCTAATGACATCTTGCGGGGCATTCTGAAAGCTTCCCTAGAAGTGCATGCTGTCTATTGCTTACCATTGGCTTAGTGTTTTGTAACTCACATTTGCTTGCTTTCTATTTGCTGTTTTATTTGTATTAGGCTGTCCAGCTTGAGTTTGTCCATCCTGTGGAGCAGAGCCTATTTACTGCATTCTCCTTCCAACTAGTGCTTACTTTCTGTAAACAGGCCTATAAATCTTGTTCTTATCTTGTCACATTTGCTGTGCATTCAATTACAGAGATCAAATGACAGGCGCTCTGTCTTCCGAGGGAGCCTGGAGTTTACTTTTCTCGGACTTGAAGGTGAGAGGAATTGTGTGACATCGTGCTGTGAAAGCAAAAGCTTTTTTCTAGCACACAAAAAATTTAAATATCTGTAAATGATCTGTGCAGATATCTCAGACTATATCAGAATTAGGAAAGCACAAGGGAAGCACATTTTTTGTAATTCTAAAGTGTTGTGGAAACAAATTGCTTCATAAGATCAAAACAATACACTAGGTAATGACATTTCCACATATCATTTGTGCGCTGTTTACTTTTATCAGTAAAACTGTAAGTCTCTGCAAATGTAATGATCATTTCAAATGAAGAGGTGTTGTCTGAAATGGCAGTGTGCTACCACCCCATGCATACTCCACTCTACATCACTGCACTCTACAACACTCTATGCTCCTCCACTCCATTCTACACCCGACACTCTGCTCCATTCCACTCTGCTCTGACACACTACGCCACTCCACTCTGACACTCTACTACACTGTGCAACATGGCTAAAACACATTGGCAAAGCCAGTAACTTTGCAAAGGCGAGACCTATTGGCTTTGCCAATGCTTGTTGCACTGGTTCCTGTCAAAGACTGATGGATCTGCGGCATATTTCTAGTCAGCAAGCCTGGTGCAGAGTTAGTCATGTCAGGTGCTAGGCCAAGCTCTGACTGACTCGACAACAGCCCTTCAGGCCTTTCAATTGTATCCACTTATATTAAAATGTCTTAATGTTCATGCAAGGTAGTGGTTTGCGAAGACAAATAACAACAACAAAGGAACAAAACAAAATAAAAAGAATAAGCACACAATTAAAGTGCACACCATGTTAGTACAATAACTATAAACCCAATACCACAACAAGGATGTTACCTTACACCATAGCTACGTGGTTAAACATAACTTTAGAAATTACATCGCATTACAACACTGTAAACAGAGTAATATGAATTCCCATATCATAATATTCACCCTACAACAAATCCTTCATCTTTGAAGGAAGTACAACAGTTCTCCCTGAAACTGTTTTATTTATGGAAGGTACCAAACCTGCACTACTGATAGTAGCATGTGCACTCACCAGCAATTCCCTACTCACAGTTTCCACAGGAAATATAGGAGAAGTAGATGTTGGAGAAGTACTTGATGGGGAACCATCAGGCACCTCCTTTGAACTACTGTCCCAGGCAGTTCCTGTCCATTCCCTCCTCCTGTAACCATTGTTTAGTGCAATCGGTACCACCACAGTTCCAGGTCAAAATGTTATTACATATCAAGAGTTTGCCAAAATGCAAAACTTTCCCATCACTAAGTTTAGCTGAGCAAGAATATATCTTACTAACCTTGTAAGGTTGTGAAAAGTGACTGTCTCCCTTCTTTACTCTATTGTCTCTTTTCACAGACACCCAATCTGCTGCCTTAAGAGCCAGCTCTCTGACACCATTTTTCTTGTCATAATACTCAGTGTAAGTCTGACAAGCATTTTCTAGATTGGATTTCACCACTTCAGGAGACCACTTACTTTGATACTCATGTGAAATCCACATGGGTTATCCCTTGTAAAAGGATCACGTCCCCTCAATATTTTAAAAGGACTGTAAGTTGTTACAGTGCGAGTAATTCTGTACTCCCAGATTCGTTTTTCCAATTCCAATTCCCAATTCTTGACTGCACTGATCGCCGCCTGTATACTGCCCATGATTACTCTATTGAATCTTTCAACAGCTCCACTACTGGCATGATGATACACAGGCGCTATCTTCAACATAACTCTATTCCTTTCCAGACATTTAGTACATTTCTCTGCACAAAACTGAGGCCAGTGTCACTAAGAAGTGACTTAGGAATATCTTCCTTAAGAACATTTTCTCAAGGAAAGAAACAACACCAGCAGCATCCACACGTTCACCACTTCCAACTCTGGCCATTTGGAATACGTCATATAGCACAATGAAGTTCTTAGGAACACTTTTACTATCTAAAATGGACCCAAAATGCCAATGTCAGGGCTTCCCAAGGATTAGCCGGAATACTAAGCACACCAAGGGGAGATCTAAGAACTGTGTGGGTCTTATCAGACATCGCACAATATGCACAGTTCCTTACATGTTTCTCCTTGTCCGAATCAACCCAGGCCACCAATAGAAAAGGTTTATCCTCTGTTTGGACTTAACTATTCCAAGATGCCCTTCATGTGACATTTCGAGAATGTCTGGTTTAGAATCTGTGGTGGAATAACTCTATAACCTCTAAACAGAAATCCTGAATCAGATATAGCCAGTCGCATCCTTGAACACTCAAAACTTCTTACATTCTTCACTTAATTTAAATTTACCAGGCCATTCTCACAAAAGGTATTCCATAACTTCCTCCAAAGCTTTATCCTGATCATAACCTGCCACCCGCTCACTTCCTGGAAACTCCTACACTAGCTTCACTATAACCTTCCTGTTCACAAATCTTATCACTGTTACTTCCGCATACTTTCTGTAAGGGTGACCTGCTTAAATAATCCGCTACTTTGTTCTTTATTTATTTATTTAAGAAGTTTTATATAGCGCGAACAAGACCAATTAGAGTATCAGAGCGCTTTACACGTGAACGAAAAAGAGAAATTACCTATATAACAAATAACATTGTGGTCAGAAATGTCAGGGGAGAGAGATTCAATTCCTGCATGGCATACATAATCATAAACAGTCTAAGCCAAAATAGGACAGAGCAGGCATGAAGAAAGAGGGAGAAGAGTGCACGAAGCATGTTAGAAAGTCATAATGGGGGGGCCTCCAACAGATACAGTAAAAATACAAGTAAAAACAGAGAGGGGACAAGTCTCTGAGTGCATATGAGGCAAGGGGATTCAAGGGTAAGAATTTGTTCATCAGAAGCGCTTTAACTTCCTTTTTTAAATTAACAGTCGAGGGGATTGTCCTAATTTCTGGTGGAAGGGAGTTCCAGATTCTCGGGGCAATACCTGAGAAAGCTCGTTGTGAGAAGTTGGCCTGGTATATGCTGTTCACTAATTAAAGTGGACACCTTGCACCAGTCCAATTCGACTCTTATGGTAGGTAGGTTTAAGACAACCTTTATAGAAAGCTATCCTAGTGGTAGCTGTGGAGAGCAGCCTTCAGGCTAAGTCTTGGAGGAATGTAAAGCAGCTTGTTTTACCACACAATCTCTTGAATCACCAAATGAAAAGACACCACACAGGTATATATATCAAATATATATGTATTTATTAATAAACAACTCTCTACTAATCTCTTTATGAGATTAGAAGCCAGGAACATATGTACAAGTCAAGGTTTTATCAAAATAAGTTAGCACAAGTAAATATCACAATCTTATCTTGGCTAGACCGAGGTCTAGAGCATTTAGAATCGAGGGACCCCAGAGAACCACCCCAGGTAGTTGTAGGAGACCCACAGGGGACGGACGCGGTGTTCAGACACTGGTGCGAGTCCTGTACGAGTCTATGCGAGAGAACGCGATTGAGTTATCAATGTTACAGGTCCCTGGCGTGTTCGAGGCGAACACACCGATCGGTCAGTACGAGTCGAAGGACGCGGATACTGATAGAGTTACAAGGGAGTTGGACGCGATGTGTCTAACACAGACGCGAGCCCTGTACGAGCCAGTGCGATAATCGCACGGGGAAAATAGGAGTTTTAGGGCACTTCTAGGGTAGCTACAAGCAAGCCACTTACAGGGTAAGTAGTTCTAGGGCCCACACCCACAGGAGCACCGTAGTGCTGAAGTTACCTCACCCAGGGGAGCCGGGTGCATAGGTGTCCTTTGGAGTCGGGTCGCAGCGTCGTTTTCAATGGGAGCCAGTGAAGACTTGCTGCTTGCGACGACAGAAGAAGTGTCCGTTGGAATCCAAGCCTGGATTCGGAAGGAGGAAGACCTGAAAGCAGAGGGGACAGTGTTCACAGTCACTTGGCAGTGACTCTGGGCAAGGAAGATGAATGCCCACCGTCGTTGACAGCTTCGGGTCGTTCACGGGTGTCTTGACTCTTCGACCACGTGGTCCAGGCAGCATCGATGATGACCAGGAGCTGGATTCGGTGTGTCCCACGACGTCTGCAGCTTACTGAGGTGTTGGCGACTCAATTGGAGCCAACAAGCCTTGGTAGCAGCAAGTCTCGTGGTGATGAGGAAAAGTCAAAGGTGCAAACCAGCAAGGTCTGGGGGACTTACCCAGCAAGGGTAGATCAGGGCCGGCCTGGAGCAACCAGGGGAGCCCTTTGGTTTCATTGATAAGTCTTCTGGGGACCCACAAGCCAGCTGGCAAGGGATTGTGAAGACACCTCAGGAGGATCCACTCAACAGGGGCCCACGGTCACTCGGGATGGTGTAGGCCTCTGAATTCGGGAGGAATCTCTGCTAGAGGCTGGGACCACACGTGGTCCAAAGCACAAGGTTGTAGAACGTCGTAAAGGGGTTGCACTCAACAATAGTGCACGGTACCCAGGGGCTGCGGTTCCTCGTTGCTCGTGGGGTCCACTTGCCTCAGCTTCACTGGGGACTCACGATGGCCTTGGAGAAGTCAGGAAATCCTCTTCCTGGGCTGCAGGGACTTCGGGCTCCGGCGGGGGCAGCATAGTTTGCGACCGTCGTTGTAGTTTTTGGTGCCTGCCAAGCAGGGGAGTCACTCCTTGACTCCAAGGAGATTCTTCAGTCTTCCAAAGGTAGTGGAACGTCGAAGGTCCAGGATTCTTCTGTAGAGCGTCGTCCAGGGAGATCTGGGTTGCAATGCACAGGTTCCCCCTCTTATCCTAAAAAGAAGGGAGGGATTAGCTCTATGACCCCACCTATGGGAGGGTCAGGGGAGTGGGTGGCTACACCCACTTCCCTTTGTCCAGTTTCGTGCCAGAGCAGGGGCAGGTAGCCCCTGAGCCGGTTTGAACTGGGGTATGCACAGAGGAGCCTTCTGCTCCCCCAGTGCAGGACTTCAAAGCACTCTAAGAGTGCACCCACCCAGCCCCAATACACTAAACCCTGTCTGGGAGGTGGTCACACCCCTTGTGACAGGATATCTATTGTTGGGCTTCCTCCACTGTGAGTTTCGGTCATCAGCAGGAGGGCAGCCCAGTGTCTGTGACTGGTGGCATCCATCTTGTGATGCCAGGGCTCTGGAAAGAAGTTACCGGTTAGGCCGGTGTGTACATGTCTCTCCCTCTAGAAGGGTGGAATGCTACCCCCGCCGCCAGAACTGGTGGGGGGGTAGTATTCCAAGATGTTTGACACCAAACACGACATGTTTCCGTGCAGCCATCCCAAAGTTAGCATTTAACGCGAGGTTATAATGCGCTTAAGAGTATATGGTCAGGCTGCACTACAAACAGCATCAGAGAAGGGTCTCTGAATGCTGCAGAGGGGCTCTGCTCATGCAGGGACACCCTCCCACATAAGAACCAAGCACTCTGCCTTCAGGATTGATAAGGCCTGCCATAGGAGTGACTTATAGGTTTGTATGTGTGTATGTATGTAGTGGTATAGGTAGCCCATACCACAGTAAGGAGTGCATGCACCACCTTACCCAGGCTGCAGTAGCAGACCTGTGGTGTCAGATTTAGTCTGCTTCCCAGGGGTGGCATAAGACATGCTTCAGCCCCTGGTAGGCCTGTGAAGTACCTATGCCCTTGGCACCTAAGGTACCATATACTAGGGACTCATAAGGCACCACAGTATCCAATCACTAGTGCACCTAGAGTGCACTCCAAGTCGTTTAGAGAGAACAGAGAGGCTGGGGCCCTGATTAGCAGGGACCCAGCCCGACTATAGCCAGAAACCAGTGTAAACATCAGAAAAAAAGTGGGGGCAACATAAGAGGCAGATCCTACTCTCCTACACAACCCCCCCCAAACGCAGGGACACTAAACAAACCTTGACCAGTTAAGTCTTCGTGCTCTAAGTGGAAATACCTTGAGAGTCCATCTGCATTGGCATGTTGGGTCCCAGGTCTATGTTCCACTGTATAGTCCATCCCCTGTAGGGAAATGGACCACCTCAAAAGTTTTGGGTTTTCTCCTTTCATTTGTTTAAGCCATAGGAGGGGCTTGTGGTCGGTCTGAACTGTGAAGTGAGTGCCAAACAAGTATGGCCTCAGCTTCTTCAGGGCCCACACCACAGCAAAGGCCTCCCTCTCTATAGCTGACCAACGTTTCTCTCTAGGGGTCAGCCTTCTGCTAATGAAAGCTACTGGCTGATCTTGACCTTCATCATTCAGTTGAGACAGTACAGCTCCCACACCCAGCTCAGAAGCATCTGTTTGGACAATGGACATTTTGGTGTAGTCTGGACTCTGTAAGATGGGGGCAGTGCACATGGCCTGCTTTAGGTCTTCAAATGCCTTCTGACAGCTAGCTGTCCACTGAACCTTTTTTGGCATTTTCTTTGAGGTTAGATCATTCAAGGGGGTCACTATAGATCCATATCCCTTTACAAACCTCCTATAGTACCCAGTCAGGCCTAACAAGGCTCTCACCTGTGTCTGGGTGGTTGGAGCAACCCATTCCATTATGGTTTGGATTTTGCTCTGTAAAGGCTGAACCTGGCCTCCACCTACAAGGTGGCCCAGGTACACAACCTGACTCTGCCCTATCTGGCACTTAGTGGCCTTGATAGTGAGGCCTGCTTTCTGCAGAGCCTCCAAAACATTCCTGAGGTGGACCAGGTGATCCTGCCAGGAGGAACTAAAGACAGCAATATCATCTAGATAAGCTGAGCAATAAGTTTCCATCCCTGCCAGAACTTTATTCACCAACCTCTGAAAAGTGGCAGGTGCATTTTTCAATCCAAAGGGCATCACCACAAAGTGGTAGTGCCCACCAGGGGTCGAAAATGCTGTTTTGGCTTTTGCATCATCAGCTAACCTGATCTGCCAGTAGCCAGCTGTTAGGTCAAATGTACTTAGATACTTGGCTGAGGCCAAAGTATCAATCAGCTCATCTGCCCTTGGTATGGGATATGCATCAGTCCTAGTGACTGCATTGAGGCCTCTGTAGTCTACACATCATTTCTTTCTTACCACCCTGGGTATGAGGCTTGGGTACTAGGACTACTGGTCTAGCCCAAGGGCTATCTGAAGGCTCAATCACACCTAACTCCAACATTTTCTGGACTTCAGTCCTGATACAGTCCCTGACATGGTCAGGTTGCCTGTAGATTTTACTCTTGACAGGCAGACTGTCCCCAGTGTCCACCTCATGGGTGCACCAGGTAGTCTGACTGGGGGTCAGGCTAAACATATGTCTGTACTGTTGCAGAACCTGTCTGCACTCAGTTTGTTGATGGTCAGTGAGGCTGCTTGCCAAAGCAACACCATCTACTGACCCATCATCAGGGTTCTGTGAGAGAAGGTCAGGGAGAGGGTCACTCTCCTCCTCCTGGTCCTCATCAGTTGCCATGAGCAAGCACATGTCAGCCCTGTCAACATATGGCTTTAATCTTTTGACATGGAGCACCCTCAGGGGGCTCCTGGGAGTGCCAAGATTCACCAGATAGGTGACTTCTCCATTTTGTTCAAGTATTGTATGGGGGCCACTCCACTTGTCTTGGAGGGCTGCTGGGGCCACAGGCTCCAACACCCACACTTTCTGTCCTGGCTGGTACACAGTCAGCACAGCCTTTGGTCATGCCAAGCTTTTTGTAATTCTTGGCTGGCCTCCAGGTTTTGGTTGCCTTTTCATGTATTCAGCCATCCGGGAGCGGAGTCCAAGTACATAGTCCATCACATCCTGTTTGAGGGGCTTGAGAGGTAACACCCAGCCCTCTTTGACCAAACACAATGGACCTCTTACAGGATGCCCAAACAGAAGCTCAAATGGGCTGTAACCAACCCCCTTCTGTGGAACCTCTCTGTAGGCAAACAACAGGCAGGGAAGAAGAAGGTCCCATTTCCGCCTAAGCTTCTCTGGGAGTCCTTTAATCATTCCCTTAAGGGTTTTGTTGAAGCGTTCAACCAAACCAATGCATTGTGGGTGATAGGGGGTAGTGAACTTATAAGTCACACCACACTCCTTCCACATTGCTTTCAAATATCCTGACATGAAGTTAGTACCTCTGTCAGAGATGACCTCCTTTGGGAAACCCACTCTGGAGAAGACTCCAATGAGGGCTCTTGCCACCACAGGGGCTGTGGTGGTCCTCAGGGGAATTGCCTCTGGGTACCTGGTTTAGCAAAGAAACAATGGCTCCTGTGGATTAATAAAGATTATTCTTAATAGAGTATGCACAATGGCAATATACTGGGTTACAATGATGTCAGAAAGAGAGCTAGCCACATACACCATGGATGCGATCAGTTTGTAGAATTGTTTATGCAATAAGAAGATAAAGTCAACAATAAATACATAGGGCTTAGCAGTAGAACTACTTATTTACAAAAATAATAATAATTAAACAGTAGTGAATTGTGTCCCAGTGAAAAACGGTAGGAACCTAAACTAATGGTGACATATTTTGTGACATATGTACAAGGTTTCCTTTCAAAACATTTAAGCGACCATTAAAAATACATTGTATTGAACAGCACTCTATGCAATGATAGGTGCTGAATAATGGTTCGCTTTGTAAACAGTCGACGGCGTTTCCACCCTGTGTGCAATGTAGGGTCTCTTCAGGACCTAAGAATGTAGGGACACCTGAAAGGTAGCCTGCTCTGCCTAATGTGGAGAACAGTGTCACCGTGAGTGGAGTGAAGAAAAAAACTCACAGGAACCCAGCCGGCGCCCATATGAGGGTAGTGGTAGGCAGGCAGAAAGAATAACACGACCGGGAACAACCTCGGCGATAGTGAAGGTACTGGACATGCAGAAATGACGAGCGCCGTGTGGGTATGTCTGAGCGCTGTGGGCAAAGGAGCAGGACCGAACACTGAAACTGTGCGTGGCTACATGGGCAATAGCTCCGTTTCAACGTATATATAGATGGCTAGCATCCATCAGTCAGGATCTTGATAAGGCTTGGATAATAATATGCCTGCTCCCAGGGTACTTCGGAACAGAAGCGCGTCTGTCTCTCTGTTCGGTGCGGGTACCTGGTGGCATGATCCACTACCACCAGGATAAATCTGTGCCCAGATGCAGTTTGAGGGTCATGGGGACCAACAATGTCAATCCCTACCCTTTCAAAGGGTACCCCCACCACAGGTAGTGGTATCAGGGGGGCCTTTGTTGTGCCACCTGCCTTGCCACTGGCTTGGCATGTGACACAGGAGCGACAAAACTCCTTTGTGTCCTCGGACATATGTGGCCAATAAAAATGTGGAACAAGCCTGTCCCAGGTCTTGTTTTGGCCCAAGTGACCTGCCAAAGGGATATCATGTGCTAGGGTCAAGAGGAACCCCCTAAACTTCTGAGGTATGATCAACCTCCTGGTGGCTCCAGGGGCTGTATTTCTACCTTCAGAATATAGGAGTCCCTCATCCCAATAAACTTTATGGGACCCACTAGCTCTCCCAGCAGCCTCAGCAGCAGCCTGCTGTCTGAGGGGTTCAAGAGAGGGGCAGCACTGTTGCTCCTTACTCAGATCTTCCCTAGAAGGGCCCCCTGCCCCCAAGAACTCAACCTGATCAGGCTCAAGTTCCTCTGGGGCAGTTCCTTCTTCAGGGTCTGCTCCTCCTCCCTGGGGAGGGAATCTGTGATCTGAGACCGAGGGGAAGGCACTGCCTTAACCCTACTGCTCCTCCTCTTGGGAAGCATCTGGTCCATAATTTCAGGATCCAGAGCTGATTCAGTGTCATGCATTTTGGCTTGTGACCTGGTCACAGCAAATACCTCTGCAGGGATGCCCAACATCTCAGCATGAGTCCATAACTCTACTTCAGACCAGGCTGAAGTTTCTAGATCATTGCCCAATAGACATTCTACAGGGAGGTCTGCACTGACTACAACCTTCTTGAGGCCAGTTACCCCTCCCCGGGAGAAATTCACAACTGCCAGACTATGGTTGGTCCTGACATTGCTTGCATTGGTCACCTGGTACATTTCGCCCAGGATTATCTGTCCAGGGTCCACAAGATCCTCTGCCACCATGGTGACACTAGCACCTGTGTCCCTAAATGCCAAAGCCTGTTTGCCATTTATTACAGGCTGCTGTTTGTATTTGCCCAGATTACTGGGGCTTACTAGGAAGGACATGTCAATGTCTCCATCACAAATCAGCAATGCCTGAGTGGTTACTCTGACTAGGTCAGAGTCCACTTCAGAACCCAGGGTCAACCCTACTACACCCTTCTTCTGAGTACCACCTCCACCAGTAGCTGGACTAGGGGAACAGTTGCCTTAGGGGCAGGAGTGGTGGTGGTTTGGTCTTTGGACTTGTTACAGTCAGAAGTCCAGTGCCCTTTCTGTTTACAGAATTTGCACCAGGGCTTCTTTTGGCCTTTTCCCTTGTTGGATTGTGACTCCCCACCAGATGCAGATTTTTGGGGCCCTTGTGAAGACTTCTGGTCTGTTGACTTATCCCCACCTTTCTCAGAGCCCTTAGAATCCTGCTTCTTGGTGTCACCCCCTTGGTTCTGGGTTTTCTGCCTCACCCTGGTTCTGACCCACTTGTCTGCCTTCTTTCCCAATTCTTGGGGAGAGGTCAGATCGGAGTCCACCAGGTATTAATGCAACAACTGGTTCTGGCAATTATTAAGGATCTGTTCTCTCATCATTAGATTATACAATCCCTTGAAATCAGTAACCCTACTGCCAACCAGCCAACCCTCCAGAGCCTTGGTTGCACAATCTACAAAGTCAGACCAGTCCAGTCCTGAGTCTGTGCCTTCTGGGTGTCTCTGAGCTTCAACCTGTACTGCTCAGTGGTTAAGCCAAACCCATCTATCAGTGCTCTCTTCAGGACTTCATAGTCATCAGCATCCTCTTCTCTAACAGTGAGGAGCTTGTCTCTACCTTTATCTGAAAAGGAGAGCCACAAGATTGCTGCCCACTGCTTTTGGGGGACCTGTTATACTCTACAGGCCATTTCCATAGCAGTTATCCACTTATGGATATCATCCCCACTCTGGTAGGGAGGAACAACCTTGCTCAAGTTCCTATGGTCTGGAATATATTCTCTGCCTCTAGGGACACTGTTGCTGCCACCAGGGGGTTCTAACCCCTCTTTTCTAGAAGCTCTCTGGAGCTCAAAGGCTTCTGTATCTAATGCCAACTGCTTGGTTTTGAGGGCAAATCTTGCTTCCTCATACTGCAGCAGTTTGCACAGTCTTTCAGAGGAGGTCTCTCTTCTGGGAAAGTAGGAGTTCCTCTGCTGGACAAATTCTCTGCCAGAGTGATAGGAGCGGTCAGAGTCCCTAGAAAGGGACCTGTGCCTCTCCTCCACTGTGTCAGTCCTCTTAGGGAGAATTCCTCTGTCCTTTTCAGACCCCTTGGGGCCTGGCCCTTCAATCACAGAGTCTTGGTCAACTTGATGTTCATCATCTGACCCAGACACTGTAATTGACCCACCCCTGATTCAGACCCATTAGCTCCTAGAGCTAATCTAAGATCATCTGCTGTCAGCAGATCTATCAGGTGTAGTGTGGAGGGACTCTGTCCTATCTTCAGGTGCCTCTCAGCACACATGGCTTTCAAGTCAAAGAAAGTCATGTCCTTATACTGAAGCTGGGTGGATCCACTGGGTCCATCCCTTAAGGACATTCTAGTGTTGTGCAGTGTTGTACTACCTACACTAGTTTGTGGCCTACTGATCCTAGCTTGAGCTGTAGAAAGGGTGTGCTATCCCTTGGCACACAGCTCTAAGTTCAGTAGAACTTATTGATACTAAGCTTGACTTTATATGTACCTTGAGTACCTATAGTGTTTTTCAGTTAGAATTCAAATAGAGATTTTCTGGTAAAACAATAGCAAGCTGGAATCCCACACGCTGCCACCAATGTGAGAAGTTGGCCTGGTATATGCTGTTCACTAATTAAAGTGGACACCTTGCACCAGTCCAATTCGACTCTTATGGTAGGTAGGTTTAAGACAACCTTTATAGAAAGCTATCCTAGTGGTAGCTGTGGAGAGCAGCCTTCAGGCTAAGTCTTGGAGGAATGTAAAGCAGCTTGTTTTACCACACAATCTCTTGAATCACCAAATGAAAAGACACCACACAGGTATATATATCAAATATATATGTATTTATTAATAAACAACTCTCTACTAATCTCTTTATGAGATTAGAAGCCAGGAACATATGTACAAGTCAAGGTTTTATCAAAATAAGTTAGCACAAGTAAATATCACAATCTTATCTTGGCTAGACCGAGGTCTAGAGCATTTAGAATCGAGGGACCCCAGAGAACCACCCCAGGTAGTTGTAGGAGACCCACAGGGGACGGACGCGGTGTTCAGACACTGGTGCGAGTCCTGTACGAGTCTATGCGAGAGAACGCGATTGAGTTATCAATGTTACAGGTCCCTGGCGTGTTCGAGGTGAACACACCGATCGGTCAGTACGAGTCGAAGGACGCGGATACTGATAGAGTTACATGGGAGTTGGACGCGATGTATCTAACTAACACAGACGCGAGCCCTGTACGAGCCAGTGCGATAATCACACGGGGAAAATAGGAGTTTTAGGGCACTTCTAGGGTAGCTACAAGCAAGCCACTTACAGGGTAAGTAGTTCTAGGGCCCACACCCACAGGAGCACCGTAGTGCTGAAGTTACCTCACCCAGGGAGCCGGGTGCATAGGTGTCCTTTGGTGTCGGGTCGCGGCGTTGTTTTCAATGGGAGCCAGTGAAGACTTGCTAATTGCCACGACAGAAGAAGTGTCCGTTGGAATCCAAGCCTGGATTCGGAAGGAGGAAGACCTGAAAGCAGAGGGGACAGTGTTCACAGTCACTTGGCAGTGACTCTGGGCAAGGAAGATGAATGCCCACCGTCGTCGACAGCTTCGGGTCGTTCACGGGTGTCTTGACTCTTCGACCACGTGGTCCAGGCAGCGTCGATGATGACCAGGAGCTGGATTCAGTGTGTCCCACGACGTCTGCAGCTTACTGAGGTGTCGGCGACTCGATTGGAGCCAACAAGCCTTGGTAGCAGCAAGTCTTGTGGTGATGAGGAAAAGTCAAAGGTGCAGACCAGCAAGGTCTGGGGGACTTACCCAGCAAGGGTAGGTCAGGGCAGGCCTGGAGCAACCAGGGGAGCCCTTTGGTTTTGTTGGAAAGTCTTCTGGGGACCCACAAGCTGGCTGGCAAGGGATCGCAAAGACACCTCCGGAGAATCCACTCAACAGGGGCCCACGGTCACTCGGGACGGTGTAGGCCTCTGAATTCGGGAGGGATCTCTGCTAGAGGCTGGGACCACACATGAAGGGGTTGCACTCGAAAATAGTGCACGGTACCCAGGGGCTGCGGTTCCTCGTCGCTCGTGGGGTCCACTTGCCTCAGCTTCGCTGGGGACTCACGATGGCCTTGGAGAAGTCAGGAAATCCTCTTCCTGGGCTGCAGGGACTTCGGGCTCCGGTGGGAGCGGCGTAGTTTGCGACCGTCGTTGTAGTTTCTGGTGCCTGCCAAGCAGGGGAGTCACTCCTTGACTCCAAGGGAGATTCTTCAGTCTTCCAAAGGTAGTGGAACGTCGAAGGTCCAGGATTCTTCTGTAGAGCGTCGTCCAGGGAGATCTGGGTTGCAATGGACAGGTTCCCCCTCTTATCCTAAAAAGAAGGGAGGGGCTAGCTCTATGACCCCACCTATGGGAGGGTCAGGGGAGTGGGTGGCTACACCCACTTCCCTTTGTCCAGTTTCGCGCCAGAGCAGGGGCAGGTAGCCCCTGAGCCGGTTTGAACTGGGGTATGCACAGAGGAGCCTTCTGCTCCCCCAGTGCAGGACTTCAAAGCACTCTAAGAGTGCACCCACCCAGCCCCAATACACTAAACCCTGTCTGGGAGGTGGTCACACCCCCTTGTGACAGGATATCTATTGTTGGGCTTCCTCCACTGTGAGTTTCGGTCATCAGCAGGAGGGCAGCCCAGTGTCTGTGACTGGTGGCATCCATCTTGTGATGCCAGGGCTCTGGAAAGAAGTTACCGGTTAGGCCGGTGTGTACATGTCTCTCCCTCTAGAAGGGTGGAATGCTACCCCCGCCGCCAGAACTGGCAGGGGGGGTAGTATTCCAAGGTGTTTGACACCAAACACGACATGTTTCCGTGCAGCCATCCCAAAGTTAGCATTTAACGCGAGGTTATAATGCGCTTAAGAGTATATGGTCAGGCTGCACTACAAACAGCATCAGAGAAGGGTCTCTGAATGCTGCAGAGGGGCTCTGCTCATGCAGGGACACCCCCCCACATAAGAACCAAGCACTCTGCCTTCAGGATTGATAAGGCCTGCCATAGGAGTGACTTATAGGTTTGTATGTGTGTATGTATGTAGTGGTATAGGTAGCCCATACCACAGTAAGGGGTGCATGCACCACCTTACCCAGGCTGCAGTAGCAGACCTGTGGTGTCAGATTTAGTCTGCTTCCCAGGGGTGTCATAAGACATGCTTCAGCCCCTGGTAGGCCTGTGAAGTACCTATGCCCTTGGCACCTAAGGTACCATATACTAGGGACTCATAAGGCACCACAGTATCCAATCACTAGTGCACCTAGAGTGCACTCCAAGTCGTTTAGAGAGAACAGAGAGGCTGGGGCCCTGATTAGCAGGGACCCAGCCCGACTATAGCCAGAAACCAGTGTAAACATCAGAAAAAAAAGTGGGGGCAACATAAGAGGCAGATCCTACTCTCCTACACTCGTTCATAAGTTTTCATTTTCCGGAATTTCTGAGGTTTCAGCAGAAGGGTGCTGGTGCTTCTGGAGGATCTGGAGCCACCGGATAGTGTACGTTTTTGTGCAAGGTATAGTGGGGTGTTGTAATGTACGGCTTTGTGAGTCATGCTAGCAATTTTTAGTTGTATCGTTGCTTCGTAAGGGAGCCAATTTAGGGATTTCAGCTGCGGAGTAATATGGTGGTATCTTTTTGAGCCAGTTATGAGTCTAGCAGCCAAATTAAGAGAGGCCCTGAGTGGAGCCATCTTCGATCTCGGGAGTCCAGAGAGGGTTGCACTTCCATAGTCCAACTTGGAGATCACCAGAGATTGCACTGCGGATTTGAAGTCATTGGGGGGGAGAAAGGGTTTTATTTTCCTGAGGATGCTCATTTGGAAGTTAGTTCCATTGGTGAGGGCAGAGATATGTTTTTGCATGTTCTGGCTCTTGTCGAGCATTATGCCCAAAAATACTCCACATCATATCAGTCTAGAAGCCAAAGTGACATCCTAGATATGCAAGGTGTAGCCTTTGCTGAACCCTCTGTGGTCAAAACCTATATCAATGGATCATAGTACATGCGCAAAGTAAATTTCAGAGCCTGAACTTCTCAAAGGCTTATACACACGCCAGGATCTCAATTTTAATAATGGAATATTTCTCCTCAGGAGCTGTAAGAGAACAAAAAGCAAAATAAATTGTGCTCTCTATGACTTTGCCAGACATTTGTGATAACACAGCACTGATTCCCTTCCCACTGGCATCAGTAGTTAGAACCGTGAACGCTTTGGGATCAAACCATGTATGGCTTCTGTACAGTATAGCTTTACTGATATAATTTTTAATATTGATGAACTCCATCTGCAAATCTTCATTGCACCTAAAACTCTGCTGTGTCTTCAACAACTGCCTTATACCCTATGTCTTTTCTGCAAAGTTCCTCTCAAATTTAGAAAGAACTCCTCAAGTCCTATGAATGACCTTACATTCTCCTTACATGTAGTAGCAGGAGCATCTCTATTGGATTCAATGATTCCACTCCTCTTCTAATACAATTCTTTGTACAAAATTCTTCAACCTCCCTACTTCATCAGAAACTACCTCTGGAAAATCCTCCTTCAATTTCCTTACCATGGACTGTTATGATTCTTCAAGAAAAAGAACTTGATCAGCACTGTTCGGATTCTATAAAATAGCCAAAGCTCTTTGATCCACCCATCTCAAAACAGAGGGTCCCACGTCCGCAATGTCCCGATTATGAGTTTGGCGGTCCTGAAGTGGGCCTCCACGTCACTGCCCCGCTCCAGGACAGCAAAAACCTGTGTGCCATATTATGACTTTTTTAGTCCCAGGCAGGTGGTTCTTTGGCGTCCCCACGGTGGTGCCTAGCAATGGGAACATCAAAGGCAGTACATGAATGGCATGGACTGGTGCTGTCCATGCCGTGCAGGTACTGGGGTGAATGCACACAGGGGAGCACAACATGTACCCCTGCATGCACCCCATGGCCCAGAGGCAACAGGGGGCCATGTAGGGCCCCCTTTGTTTCCTCTCCGCCATGGTTCTCATGGGGGAGGAACCGCAATGAAAACCGTGGCGGAGAGGAAACTCGTAATATGCTTGGCGGGACCGCAGTGGTCCCACCAAGCATATTGTGGCCTCAAGACCGCTGTGCCACCCCCAGGGATCTCTGATCCCTGGCGGTTGCGGCAGTGCAATGGCTGTCCGACTGCTCAACGTGTACTGGGGCGGCTGGACCGCCAGTGGGGCGGTGGCTGGACTGCAACTGCTGTGCCCCTGCGAGTGTGGCAGTCCTCGGACCGCTGGACTCGTAATCAGGTCCTTAATGAACGTGACACACAATGCAAAATTGTCTAGGGTGTGTGTAGGTGTCACTGTGCTGCTCAACTGCATAAGTCTGTGACACACAGTATAAACTCTTCAAGGTGTGTGTGTGTCACCGTGCTGCTGAACTGCATAAGGCTTTGACACACAGTGTAGAATTTTCAAAGTGTATGTCACTGTATCTCTCACAAGCAACCCAAAGTAATTACGCATATATACATTAACTGCTCCTCTCAAGATATGCGTTGAAAAGTTGATGATACAATTCTGTGTGCGTCACCGTATAACAAACATGTTCAAACGGTTGTAGTGCAAAATTAATCAAAAGGTGTGCGTATCACCGTAAGGAGAACACTACCTTAATGAGACACCCTTGGTGTGCGTCTCACCGTTCGATCCATAAGGCGTGTAGATTTCCTTTTCCGCAAATTCACGGCTAGAAGCTGGACAGTGGAACAATGGAGTGACCATACTTCGGAGGTTACATTGGTACGGCACAGTCTAGATGCCATAATGAGCTGTACAAAAGCAGATTCCTCACACTTAAAATGGCTGCCGACGTGTAGTGTAGTGTAGCGATTCAACTTCCCAAAGGAAAAAAAGAGAAGAAATGAATTAATTATTCACCACAATTTCCTTAAAAGTAGGCTATAAATCTTTGAATAATAAAGGAAGTTTCCAAAATATGTGCATGCCATTTCACGTGCCCTATCATTTTTATGTCTGGCTATAGCAAACGTTGGCTGTCAGTCCAGAATCCTGTTTTCCTAAAAAAATGTATTAAAAAACCATAAATATCTGTAAATTTGTAGATTTGCTTTCGGTCAATCCTTCTCATGAATGTGTCTTTTTAAGTGCCCTTCACATTTTGCTTCCACGCACCATAGCATAGAGCATTGAGTAAAGGGTCAGCCCACATCAGCCAGTGGCTCTCTTCATTATGAATCACTGCGTTTTGCATGTGAACATTTGCCTAAAAAGAAATCTTTTTGCTGGCACTCTAACTGGGAATGTGAAGGTGGGGATGTTTTTCAGTTTCTCTACTCTCATTTTTCTATGACCCAAATATCAAGAAAAAAGCAAATGTAGTCTGCTTTTAAAGCAGATGTTGTCTACAGTAGGTCTTAAGCTCTCATAAAGAAAATTCATTTCTTACAGGTAACATTTAACGATTCGCTGTATGAATGTTTGGCTGTTCCAAGTTTTCAAAGGAGGAAGTAAGGACACGGTCAATTAATAATATAGCAGCACAGTGAGAAATGCTGTTAATGCTACCTTAAAACTATTTGTTAGTACTAATGTATTTAAGATGGGTTCCTGAAGTACCTTTCACTTAATCTGCCTGTCACCAGTAACTATTATATTATCCCCTCGTCTTTCTAAATAACATGACAAACACTATCTTATGTCACGAATAGCTGATTTGTATAGCGCTCTGCCATGTGAGGGTTTCCTGGCACTTAAACAAACACCACTGAATACATGGTAATCGCATTGCTAGAAGAGGCCAGGTTGTTTAGCCCCATCTTCAGTTTATTGGCGTTTATTTTGCAGTCAAGGCACACAGGGGTGTCTGCTGAACATCTGCTTTTACAAGGGCATCTATTTCTGAATTACTTGTTGTGAGCTGCTGTTGCTGCCAAAGGAGTGGCAATGGTTTTACTGTGAGAGGTCCTCTGGAATACTGAACATGCTTTTTTTGGCAGGCCTACTTTTCTTCTTTGGCAGACAATTGAGAGACAACTATTTTTGCACTGGTGCTATAAAAACCCCTTGCCCCTTCCTTTCAATTTCAAATCTTCTGACGCATCCTTTCAGCTCTCCTTCTTGCTATTTCATATCCTCTAGCAAAAAAAAAAAAAATCATTAACTAAAGAAAATGTCTATACTGGAAAGCACATGTACTTCTATCTGCCTTGGTGTTGTCACCACGGGTGAAAGCGGCTTTGGATTTAAAACAGGAGCCTTGCGATGATTCAGACGTCTGCAGAATGTTCTATTTTAAACCAACTGAGATTTGGAGAACGTTTTAAAACATGGATGTAAAAGTTTTAAAGTTTTATAAGACTCATCAATTCTTTGTGAATCCATTTCTGAAATTAAACCTCTCAGTGGATATTTTTACTGTTCCAATGAAATGTAAACTGCAATGTATTTTGTATTTGTGGATGTTTTGTAAAGCACATCTATCACACAAGGTTTCTTGGTGATGAGCTATTTAAAAATATATATATTGAAATCTAGCCCCCACAAAATGCACCCCTTATGAGTCCAGGAGGCCTTAACAGGAGTGGCCTGTGCCGGTAAAAGCTGTGGGGTGCTATGGGGGGAGTCAACAGACAACGAGATAAAATAAAATAAAAAATGAAAACCACTGACCTTGCGCTCACCGCATCGCTGAGTCGGCGATACGGCAAGCGCAAGTTAAGTGGTTTTAAAAATGTTTTTATTTTTTTATTTTACCTCGTCATTGTCTGTCAACTCTCCCCCACCCCGCCTCACCGCTCTTACCTGCACGAGCCTCTCCTTGGCCTGAAGAGAATGCTTCTGGTGGCTAGGACAGGCCACCAGGAGTAAAATAAGCCAAAGATGAAGAAAATCAGCTGAACGCGGTCAGAGATATGCTGCTTTAACCCCTTCACTGCTAGGCTTTCCCCCCAGATAAGCCTTTTTTGGCTATGTGGGGTAGCTCGCACTTAGGCCCCTGTAACGTTTCGTCCACATAAGGTATCCACGCCAAATATGCGTCCTTTTCTTCCAACATCCTGAGGATTCTAAAGGTATACAGGGCTTGTTGATTCCCCTGGGGGGACTGAGAAATTAGCCAAAATAATGTAAAAATTTGTTTTTTGAGGTAAAAACGTGCTGCAGAAGAAAGCATCTGTTTTTTTTCTGCAAATGGTATCAATGAAGGGTTTACGGTGCTACAATCAGCATCTTCCCAGCTTTAATGAACAGGCAGACTTTTGTCAGAAAATCCAAATTTTCTACACAGTTTTGGCATTTTAGTGGGACATAGCCTATTTTTCCTAATTTTTGTGCTTTCAGCCTTGATCCAGTTAGTTGTAGAAATGGGTGCGAAACCAATAATGGATCCCGGAAAGCTATACATTTCTGGAAAGTAGACAGCATTTTGAATTCAGCAAGTGGTCGTTTGTGTTTATCCTTCAAGGTTTTCCTATAGAAAGTAACAGTTGAAATAAGCAAATATTGAAATTTAGTTGAAAAAAACAGCCATTTGTGCCTACGTTTTCACTTGTCACTTCTTCTAAGTATGGCAGGGTTTTTAAAACAATATTCAGTTATGTCTGCTGGACGTTTCTGGTTGTGGGGATATATAAAGGACTTGTAGGTTCACCAAGAACCTGAGTTACCCAGAGCCAATAAATGAACTGCACTTGCAATGGTTTTTCATTATGTACCGGGTATACCGCAATTCATTTGGTAACATATATAGAGTGGAAAATAGGTATCAAGGAAACCTACGTATTTCCAAAATGTGAACAACATATGGAGTTTAGAAGCAGTGGTAATTTGCACATCTCCGAAATTGTGGGTACCCATACTAGCATGTGAATTAGAAGGCACTTTTCAAAATGACCTCTTTTTTACACACTATCTTACATTTCGAAGGCAGAATTGCATAGAAAGTCAATTGGTAATAACACTTTTTCTAATGTTCTGTGTTCCCCTAAGTCTCTTGATAAAAATGGTACTCACTTGTGGGTAGGCCTAGTGCCTGTGACAGGAAACGGCCCAAAACGCAATGTGGGCACATCACATTTTCCTAGAAAAATCGGAACCTTTTTCACAATGTGCCTAGCTGTGGATTTTGGACCTTAGCTCAGCCGGCACCTAGGGAAATCTAGCAAACCTGTACATTTTTGCAAACTAGACACACAGTGGAATGCAGGATGGGGTTACTTGTGTGGCTCTGGCCAGGTATTGTTACCCAGAATTACTTGCAAACCTCAAACTTTGTAAAAAAAAAAAACACATTTTCCTCACATTTCTGTGTTGGAAAGTTCTGGAATCTGCCGGGAACCACAAACTTCCACCCACCCAGCATTCCTCCAAGAGGTCCGATAAAAATGGTACCTCACTTGTGTGGGTAAGCCCAGTGCCCCAGACAGGAAATGGTCCAAAACATACTGTGGAGACTTCAAAATTATCGATCACAAAAAGATATTTTTGGTCCCGGGCTCGGTGGGCATCTAGGGAAACCTACCAAACTGAGACATTTCTGAAAATTAGACACCCGGGGGAGTCCAGGGATGTGTAGCTTGTGTTGATCCCTGAAAGGTTCCCTACCCAGAATCCCCTGCAAATCTCAAATATAGCTAAAAGAAATCACATTTTCCTCACATTTATGTGTGGAAAAGTTGTGGGATCACCGGGCTGACACAAAATTCTTACCACCTAGCATTCCCCCAGGTGTCTGGATAAAAATGGTACCTCACTTGTGTGGGTGGGCAAAGTACCCGTGATAGGAATGGGCCCAAAACATTTTGTGCAGACATCATAATTATCTATCAGAAAACAACGTAGTTTTACAAGGGTGTCACCTGTGTTTTTGGTCCCAGGCTCTGTGGCCAGCTATGGAAACCTACCATCCCAGACAGTTGTGAAGACTAGACACCCGGGGGAGTCCAGGGAGGTGTGGCTTGCATGGATCCTCCAATGTTTTCCTACCCAGAATCTCCAGCACACCTCAAATATAGCTAAAAAATCACAAGGCAATGGGCGGGCTGTAAGCCCACTAGGCTTCGAGACAGCATGTCTCAAAGAGACTGCGCATGTGCTGCCTAGGATAGACCTATAAACTGAGGGTTCCTGTTCCACCTATAGAAATTAGCAGGATGACTGTATGCTTGAATTAATATTTACAAAGACCAAATCTAGCTACAAAACAAAGGAGCACAGCATGGAGTGTGGAACAGAAGCGTAAAATGAAGCAAGATGTAGATAAAATACACTTTCGCCTCAATAAAGAAACATTTAATAAAGCTCCTAGGAAAGTTCAGTAGGTCTAGTTGTGGACATGATTAACTTTGAACAGAGGCATCTTTAGATCCTTATGGAAGTAAAGGAGGGAGGAAGCTTGTCAGTTCTCTGCCACGATGGAGTGCTAGGCTTTGTGAACATAGCCAATAGAAATACCTGACTATCACAGTTTTGATGCTGCTGTTGCGCACCCCTTTTGAGGGCTCTGCCAAGGAAGGTAAGGTTACCAGTCATGCTGTGGTTGACCAGATCTAGGTCTGTAATGGCTAAGGTTCATTATCCATGAAGCTCAGGGATGTCTGGTTAAGACTCACAAATTCATTTTTCAGTGATGTCGCAATCCTACTTTCAGTGATCTCCCAGTCTTGTCAAATATGGTTGCCAGGTTCAGATGAGTCAGGGCCTCCTCCATGGAGTCTCACATAGTAGATATCTTTTATGTGCCATCAGGGAACGGTGAAGCTATCTGTTGTGTTAAGTGAACAAATTTCTGTCAGTGCAACAGGTTTCTTTTGCTACTTCTTCTTTTGATAGCTGCTTCTGACACTGCTTGATGTGCTATATCCATAAGTAATGGGTCTATTTGCTTGAACCGCTCTCTCCTTTTACAACCTGTGCAAATTTATGTACTGTGTTTGTACAGTGTCAAGGAAGCAGCTTGGCCAACTTCTTTTTCACTTCCATAAGTATTAATCAAGTACAGCAAAAAGAAACTGGTCACAAGGATGGGTTCAGAAAAATACTGCCTTATCAATATTGAATAGGCAGGAAACATGAGGGCCTCTAAGAGACAGGAGACCTCAATTTCTACATTTATTTTTCCAAAGTGTTTGTATTGCAACCCATGTCCTTAAATAGACAAATCATGCGAATAAAATTAGCACTTTACAAAAGGGACATGAAGGAAAAGCCCGCAGCAGTCCATGGGAAAACTGTCGATTCTACTTAGGCTTTCAGCAACCACTCTCACAGTAGAAGCTGACCTTCACAGACTGCTGCTATTGTGCAAATGGCCACTGGAGGGGGGACAAACCAATGATACATTTCCGTTCAACTCACAAGGAAGGAGAAACTCCTCTGCGCTGCCCTCTTTGTCATACAATTAGCGAATAGCCTCCATGTTGACAGTGTAAATCGCAAAAATGTACAACTCATAACGTCATTTTAATACATTGCTATTTTTATTTAACACTATGAAAGTCTGCCTTTTGTGCAGTGGAGGCTTTGCAAGAATGAAAAGCATGTACTATGTAGGCAACATATGCCATCAACGTGCTTCTGAAGTAGAACAGGAGCAAAGCTTTATTTCAAACCAAGTGAAAATTATTGTCTTTATTAGTGCTTGTTTAAAATGCACTTGTTACTTTATGTTTTGTAATCAGCATGAGTAAAGCATGCTTCTACCATTTGCATGCTACTATAGTGAACTGCATGGATTCAATACATTTCTATGATTTACAACGAGCAGTTGTGTATATTTGTAGGTTTGTTGAGAATTGGTTATTTAATACGAAGTTGTATATTGGTTCAAGTAAGTTAATGTGGATAAATAAAATGAATCAGAGATCTTTGTAATGTATTTTGTGAATGGATGTGGATGGCAAAGTACTTTGAAGTGTTTTTCATTTTCATTGAGTGAAATAATGTCTATAGGCTCGCTCTGTAGACTGTTTACTAATCAGATATTAAAACCCACCTGTTTAGCGTCAGATACAGTCCCTTAATAGACTGTTTACTAGAGTGTTATTACAAGCTACTGTCTATCTTCAGAGCCCTTTTTGACGATGAGGATGTGTTATGTTTAGGTTAATTTCTCTGAATGGCATGGTTCTAAGAGGTGGCAGGAAAGTACGATCGAGTAAACAAACCCTTTGTAACTTTATGGCATTAGTGCCTTGTAATGCATATTGATAGTGTCAGGAGGTCTGTCCACTGTGCAATGTTCTGGTACAAGCTAACTATAAAATAAGCAAGAGAGAAAAAGAAAGAAGAAAGGGGGAGGATGTGACGAGAGAGAGAGAGAGGTTATCTTCTTATTTGGGAATATTTGTATTTAAAGTAAGTACATCCTCAGAGTGCAAATAATATATTATTTCCACATAATGCAATAACAGTGCATATTTATTTTTATAATCTTACTGTTCTCTCAAAAATTATTTATTATCTTAAGAAAGCATCCTCTTTCCATGTGTTTGTATCTGAACAAGAAGGCATATATATTAAAACATTGTGGAAGTTAAAGAATTGGATAAATTAAAGCATTTTTCACAGACTTGTAACACATTTAATATATCATTGAAACCTTTACAGGTGTTTAGAGGTCGCAGCCGCAATCATGCAATTACGCAGTCAGGGGAGGAGACAGTGTTGTCAGATCAGGCTATTTCCTACACAAATGGGCGACATTTTTCCCATTTGTGTGGGGAAAAACCACACCTGGCGGGTGGCTACTTTTTGGACGTATATTAGTCCCAGGGCACAAGTCTTAAAAAAAGATGTGGGGGGGGCGCGCGGCGTCAGCGACGGAAGATGGCCGCTCGCTAGAGTCTCTCCGACGCACCGGAGACTTCATGTGCTCATAGGGAGGTATTTTCCTCATTGTGTCGGTATTCTGATACGGTGGAGGGTGTCGGAAACACTCCGGAGCCGCAAGGTAGGTCTATAGACCTTGTAATGGTCTATTTACCTTAATTTATTTTTTTCTTCTTGCCGCCCCCGGTGCGCTCCGTCTCGCAGCCACCATTTTGAATGCTTTCTTCCAAATCTCCTTAGATTTTGGTGTTCTTACGGCTTTCCTCCTCATTTAACAGTTAATGGAGACTGAAAACTAGTGGAAATTTTTCCAATTTGAGAAATTTTGCTTGGTTTCTCTTTCCACATGAACTTAGCACTTTTGCTGACTTTTTATATGGGCAGAGTAGCTGTATTCGTTTTTACTGTTGCATTTTGAGGTCGTGAGAGAAGCACATTCTTTTAAATTACCATATTGGTGAGGGAAATCTATAACTTTTCCTGCTCATCTTATGGGTCTGCCTCTCCGTCATTTTAATTGAAGTCATTAAACTCCTGTCTTTGTGAGTCTGGAAGGAGTATTTACACCAATTCACCAGCGCACTGCAGCTCACCAAAATATGGAGATGGCGCAATCACCTAAATCTCCTCCTATCTGCAGCTCTAACACTAACACCAGCAAAGAACCTGGAGGTAACGCTACCATAAGAGCAAAAAAAGATCCCATTTCTCCCAACAAATCACCTTTGCCGTTGACTCTGGAAGACACTATGGACGAGTTGAAAAACATAAAACCTTTCATGGCAGATACTCATGCGGCAGTTCAGAGAATTGAAGATAAATGGTCTCATTTGGATTCTCGGCTTACGGAGGTCGAACAAAGGGTTAGTGATGCCCAAGATGCGGTTACAAAGGTCAATACCCTATCCAAAGAAGTGACTCAATTAAAGAAATTAATTGAGGATCTCGAGAACCGAAACAGGCGCAATAATCTAGGTATCTCTGGCATACCGGAAGGTTCTGAAAGTCCCGACATGAGCAACTTCTTGAAGATTCACATACCAAAAATAGTTGGTATATCGACTCCTGTTGACCTCAACATCCAAAGGGCTCACAGGATTGGTCCAATGGGTGCTTCAACCTCACAAAGACCAAGAGGGATCATTGCTTATTTTCTCCAATATACAGATTTAATGTTGATTCTCTCCGCAGCTAAACAATGTAAACAAATGCTGTGGTCTGGCCAAAAGATTTTCTTCAGTCAGGGTGTCTCTAGAGCAATGGCACAACACCGAAAGGAGTTCTTAGATCTCAGACCCATGTTGAGATCCATGAATGCATGCTACGGCCTAATTCATCCTTGTTTCTTCAAGGTCACCTACAGAGACACATTTATCACTTTTGCAGACCCAGCAGAATTAAAGAAATTGATACATATCCACAAGGGAGTAGTCATGGAACTTAGTAATCCCTAAAAAGCTGTCACTCTAACTTCTTTTCTCTTTTGCAGGTCCCTGGACCCCTCTTGTTTGATGTCGGTGTCCGTGTTCAATATTGATATTCAGTCTGCTGTTTGCGTCCTATCTAGTTATGCTGTTCCCCTACTGTTTGGTAAGTCACAATGGCACTGTGATTTTCTTGTCTTTCCTTCTTATATTTTTCCCTCCTCACTGTGTGATATTTTGTTCACTTAATTCTGGTGTTTTGATCTCTTCGAGCGGCATCTTTCTTTCTCTTCGTCCCCCTCAGTATTAATGCCCCTTTTGTTCCTCTTTCCTATGACTAAAGTCTCTTGGCTTTTTGTCATCTCTTCTTTCAATTTACATTGGGATAGACCTTGTTCTTTCCTATATCTTCTCATATCTTTATCTCCACTTCTCTTCTTTCCTTTCTTCTCTTTCATCTTTCCCTTTTCTCTGTCATGCAATGAGCTTTTCTTATTTAACTTATATCTGTGGTCTTCCATCATTTTTCATCGGACTCCTTGCGGTTGGTTATACTTCATTTGTAATATCCTATCTTCTTTCTCCTCTTCCTCTCTAGATATTATAGTAATTTTTGTCTTACACAAATTTGCCTCAGTGGTTCTCTATTATTTTCTACCTGACCTGTTTTTTTTCTTTTCTTTTTTTTTTTGGAAAACATGTTGATTGTATTGTCAGTTTTTTCTCTATTTTTTATCCTATTTTCTCTCTACTCTTCTACCTTAATATGAATTACTTGTCTATTGATATTTATATATATCTGGTTTGGTATTATTTTCTTTCATTGGTGTCTCGGTTGATTAAATCCTTTACTTTTTGTAAGTCTCATTTAAGCTTGTTTTTTGATCTATATACCTTTTATGTTTTTCTCCATGAGTAACTTACGTATTGTAACATGGAACGTTAAAGGTCTTCGTAATCCTGTTAAAAAGCAAAGGGTTTTGTCTCATTTATCAAAATTGAAATGTCAAATAGCTTTATTACAAGAAACTCATCATAAAGAGCAAGACTTAAACTCTGTTAAAAAACAATGGGTGGGAAATGCTTTTAGTACCCCTGCTGTAAATAACAAAAATGGTGTGCTTATATTGTTTCATAAGTCATTAAATGTTCAATTGTTAAATGAATTTGAGGACGATACTGGGAGATGGCTTTTAATAGATGTTAAGATTAATAATACACAATTTTCAATTTGTAACGTATATGGTCCAAATGGAGTGGATCTTCTATTCTGGAATAACTTTTCTACTATGTTATCCTCACATTCCTCTGAAAACCTGATGGTGGAGATTGCAATCAATTTATGGATCCCTTTTTAGACCGCAGATCTCAAACCAGATTTGTTCCCACTAAAATGCATAGAGCCTTTCAGAAAACCATATCTGCCAGACAGTTGGTTGATGTTTGGAGAATATCACATCCTGATGTTTTGGAATCCACCTTTTTCTCCCCTGTTCATAGTTCCCACTCTAGAATAGATTATGTATTTTTTACTCAACATACACTTCAATTTTTAACACACGTGGAAATGGGTTCAAATCTTATTTCGGACCACGCTCCCATTATTGTTGACCTTGACTATCCTAACTCTATCTCTCCCACTCGGAGATGGATATTTAATAATTCCTTCTATCGGATCAACAATTCACAGAACAATTTACAGTTTTCCTACAAGAGTTTTTCACATTCAATCTTCCCTCTGATCCTCAAATGAATAGTGTTTGGGATGCTTTTAGAGCATCCGCAAGAGGTTTTATAATAGACTTTGTAGCTAGAAAAAAGAAAATGGCCCTTAAAAATTGCTCACTGCTCTTAGATCAGATTAAGACTCTGGAACATGAATACTTCTCTTCTAATGGTAACGATACGTTAACTAAACTTATTAAGGCCAAGTTGCAATATAACAAGCAATCCTGGGACAATGCTTGTGATACCCTACTTCATTCTAATGCAAAAATGTATGGGGGTCGGAACAAAGCTGGTAAATCATTGGCAAACTACCTTAAAATCAAAAACAAATCCAAGATTGTTGCCATAACAGATTCAACTCGGGTCCGTCATGTTAGCGACTTAAAAAACTTAGAATGCTTTTCGAAATATTACACCAATCAATATACCCCTGAATCATCTCCCTCTACAGATCAATTAGACAATATTTTTCAATCAATCCCCAAAGACCCCGATAATATTGTTGATTTATCTTCCCTAGATACTCCTATATCTGAACAAGAATTAGTAACTGCTATTAATCAACTCCCTTAAGATAAATCCCCTGGGCCTGATTGCTTTACTGTACGCTTTTATTTACATTTTAGACAGCTTCTAATTCCCAAGTTATTACTTCTTATTAGTCATTTTCTGAACTCAGGACAAACTCAAGGCTCTTTCTCTCAGGCCATGCTTTGTTTACTCCCTAAGAAAGACAATGTAGCAACTATAGGCCTATTTCTTTGATTAATATGGATTGCAAGATTTTAGCTAAATTACTAGCTCTAAGTATTAATTTGGTTATCCCTGATTTAGTTGATATGCATCAGTCAGGTTTTGTAAAGGGAAGATCTATTTCCGACAACTCTAGAACTTCCCTAAACATCCTTCACTTAGCCACTAAACTTAACTCTCCCCTAGCCGCCATAACGCTCGATGCCGAGAAGGCTTTTGATCGAGTGAATTGGGAATTTATATTCGGTGCACTGAAATGGCACGGTTTTAGTCCCAATTTTATTAAATACATTAAGCTTTTATACTCTGCACCTTCTACCTCTATTTGGGTTAATGGCAAACAATCCCACTACTTCCCCCTACATAGAGGTACCAGGCAGGGTTGCCCTTTATCCCCCCTTTTATTCATTTTAGCATTAGAACCCTTCCTAGAAACAATTCTCCGATCTCCTACATTTTCTGGTTTCCAATTTAAAAGTCTGAATATCAAATACACAGCATATGCTGATGATATTTTATTATATATATCTAACCCCTCTACATCTTTACCAGAGTTTTTCTCACTATTAAACACATATTCGATTGTTTCAGGTTCTAAACTTAATATTGATAAATCAGAAGTTTTGCTATTGAATAAATATTGTCTTCCTGATATGTTCAAAGATACTGGTTTCAAGTGGAACTCTAAGGGTATTAAATGTCTAGGTATCCTCTATTCTAACAACATTAAATAAATCATTAAGATTAACCATAAAGAGATTATGACTAAAGTTAATCTATTAATATATGGTTGGTCTCCTTTATTTTTGTCCTGGTGGGGCAGACTGGCTACAATTAAAATGATGTTGTTACCTATCGTTAATTTTTATTTGTCAATGCTTCCAATATCTCTTCCTCACACTTTCTTTAAAGCCATTAATCATGCTTTGATTCAATTTTTATGGAACAAACGTAAACCGAGGATTGTTTTGACACGCCTTCAACAACCCAAAGATTTAGGTGGGGTTAATTTCCCCAACCTTAGAGCATACCATTCAGCCTTCACATTGAAACATATTTGGGTCTCCCTTAAGACTCTCACACAGACTCATCAACAGTTTGGGAGCATCTTGAACATGCACAAATTATACCTTTTGCCTTCAAGGATGCGATCCTTATCACCCAACCTCCAAAATGTTTTATTTCTCCTATACTCAACCATTCTATAGCTATTTCCAAACCTCTGATTTTTTCCCCCCAATTCCTCTTCTGAAAACATTCTACAAACACCAATTTGGTATAACTCACACATTAAATTAAATAATAGAATCCTTGTGTGGAAAGAATGGATTAATAAAGGTATTATAGTCATCGGACAGTTAATATCTAAAGGTTCTCTGTTATATTTCACCGAGATACAGGGAAAATACAATATATCTACTAAGTATGCTTCTCATTTTCAGCGTCTCAAACCTCTTCTTCTCTCCTACATATCTCAACAATCTGATATAGCTTCAGACATGCAACCTTCTTCCTCGTTAGATTTTTCTTCACAAAAAGTGCCTCTAGCATATATAGATTATTGCTTGGTGTCTCTAAATTAACTGCCAAATCTAAAATAGAGCTCTCATGGGAATCAGATCTACATCAAGAATTTTCAACTCACACTTGGAAGTTAATATGGGCTAAAATTCATACCACGTCTGTTTCGGCAAGCACAACACAAACGCTTTATTATTTTTACAACAGATTATATATCACTCCCACGAACTTATTCAAGTTTAAATTCTCTCCTAATACTAAGTGTTGTTCCTGTGCTCATGACAACAGTGATTTTTTTCATATGTTTTTCGAATGTCCTTTAATCCAAATGTTCTGGTCATATGTATGGGATAAACTGAACAAAAGTTTGTCCACTGATTTTACTTTTGATGTTGTACACATTTTCCTGGAGGGTGTTTCCTCCCTCTGGTCCCAACTAAACACCAACAAAACAGAAGTACTCATCATGGGCCCAAACCCTGATGCATGGAACGACACCTGGTGGCCCCCGCCCTCGGAAACCCGCCCACCCCCATGGACCACGCGCGCAACCTGGGAATCATCCTGGACTCCGAGCTCAAAATGGACCACCAGATCAACTCCATCTCGTCCTACTGCTTCCACACCCTCTGCCTCCTACGTAAGACCTTCAAATGGATCCCCCTCGAACACAGAAAGACCGTCACTCACGCCCTGGTCACCAGCAGACTCGACTATGGCAACGCACTCTACGCCGGAATAAACAAAAACCTCACCCGCAAGCTACAGAACATCCAGAATGCCGCCGCAAGAATGGTCCTCAACCTGCCAAGACACTGCCACATCTCCCAGCACCTGCGCACACTCCACTGGCTCCCCATCGAAGCTAGAGTCACCTTCAAGATGCTCACCCACGCTCACAAGGCCCTCCACAACACCGGACCAGCATACCTGAACAGCCGACTCAAATTCCACGCACCCCAAAGGACCCTACGATCAGCCCAGCCATCCTACGCCGTGGTCCCCCGCACCAGAAAGACCAGATCGGGAGGCCGCTCCTTCTCCTTCCTCGCGGCCAGAGCCTGGAATGCCCTTCCGCTCCACCTCAGACAGACAGCATTGCTCCCAATCTTCGCAAGAAACCTCAAAACCTGGCTCTTCGACAGACCCCCTCCTTGATGGACTGGAACATGCGAACCCCCCCCCCAGTGCCTTGAGACCCTTACGGGTGAGTAGTCGCGCTTAACAAACGCTTGATTGATTTGATTGATTGGTCCTCTCAACGTATGATTGGGAAATTTGTCGACTTGATGTTTGCTTTAGCATTTCAAATAATCACATCTAATTGGAAGGCTACAACCAAAATCTCAAATTTGGCATGGTGGAATCTGTTGTGTCATCATCACCATCTGAATCGAGCTCATGCTACCTCTCTTCATTTAAAGATTAAAAAAGATTTATTATGGTCACCTCTTACAACATTTCTATCTAAAGAAATGGCTCGACCCTTATCTATGGTCCGTAACTACGAATCTCCTTAAAGATTGGAATTGTTCATTCAATATCTAATATTTATTTATAAACCACATTGTTGTTATTCAATCGCTCGTTTATTTCTAATTATTACAATATTTCTTTCCCTTTCTTTCCTCCTTCCCCTCTTTATCTTTGCGCTCTTTCTTTTCTTTCCTACTTTCCTTTACTGTTTCTTAAAATGCACCTGTTTTCTGCATTACAGTTATGTATTCCAGTTCAAGCTTAGTAGTTTCATAATTTATTATTATAAGATACGTTTTCCTTACATTAATTCTTATAGTTCCATTACCTTGTTCTCCTTTTTGTTTTTATAATGTTTTATTAATACACATTGTATATTTCTTTATTGCCTGGACTGTCCATCTGATGTTTATCTTTATCCATTGTAATTGCCTTTTGTTTTCTAATTCTATTCAATAAAACATTATGCAACTCAAAAAAAAAAAAAGAAGTGGGGGGACTAACCTAGTTAGGAAGTATGAAAGTGACATCAACGGTGCACGACATCACGGCGCGCGACATCATGGCGTGTGACATCACTGCACGCAACATCAGGGCGCGCAACATCACAGCGCGAAACATCACACATGCCATCAACATGCCATCACAGGAATTAACATCATAGAAAGTGGCATCACAAGCCACGACTTTACAGGCAGTGGCATCACAAGAAGTGACATGATATCTAAAGCCCTCACATATATGTTTAGCAGGTCTATCATGTGTACATTTGAGCGCATTGCAAGG
The DNA here is from genome assembly GCA_963921515.1 of Calotriton arnoldi. Lineage (NCBI taxonomy): Eukaryota > Metazoa > Chordata > Amphibia > Caudata > Salamandridae > Calotriton > Calotriton arnoldi. Next base: position 2,764,213 of record CAWUFW010001417.1, on the reverse strand, counting down.
ATAATAGCACTGTGAGCTATGGAAGATATATGACTTCTACACCTTGCAGTCCCCCAGTTTTATGTAACACATCCTGTACATTCAATTACAAACGTATATAATTTATTGTACATGTAATATGCACATGTTGATATAAAGCGCTCTGACACCCTGCATTGGGATGAGTAGGGCTATACAAGAAAAAATAGTGGTAATTAAATTATTTCAATGCCTCCTCAGGTGTAGTAAAGCTCTATATAAAAGCAATTTGCTTTGTGTAAATACTGGGAAAGACCAACACATCTAACATTTGTACAGTCAATGCATATCTCCTAAAAAGGGACTGGACAAAGTGAAAAGCTGCCTCTCTTAAGTATGTGTGAAGTGCTGACAAGGTGTGAGCCTTTGTTTCCTCAGCTTCATTTGCATCAGGTGTGAGGCTCCTGACTGTTCCCAGCCAAGAGACTCGAACAAAAGGAGGCCTAATGACCCCTCAAATTCGGCCTTTGTTATGGGCCCAGCAGGAGTCTTGAATAAGAAAGCCCAGTCCCCGCCTGCACGTTGTTGCTTGTTGAAGATGGAAAGCAGACAACGTGCAGGCGCTGCTGAAAGTGTCCCTGTGTTTGGAAATTACACCGGGACGAGTTCAGCACATTATTCAGTGGGGCCCAAATTCTTAGCTGGGTGGACGGCGTTCACCCTGTGAAAAAAGTGGGTGGACGGCGTCCACCCGCGTGTACACCCGACTCGTGAACTGATTAGTCCATTGTGCGCAAATTTGTAGCTGGGGCGGCGCTGACACTCATCATGCACTGGCAGGTATGGCTAGCAGCCAACCAAGCAGCGCAGCAAGTCAGGTGACCATGGAGATGATGATGATGCATTGACGCCTGTCTATCACACTTCACTGTCATGGCAGGTGATGCAAGATCAGCAGCGAAAGAGCACAAAGCACGCTGCATGGCTGAGGAATGATTGGACAGGATTGGAAACATGTCTGTGACTATTAGTTACTATACACACGTGCAGCTGAAGCCAGCAGCACATGTGTGTTACTGCGAGCATGCCTGCTGCTTTTCACCTAATGCTGTTGCCACCCTTGCATAGTGGTGCAGTGGGTGTACACACTGTTTGGGTCACAGGGCTGTCAATCTTGTAGCACAAAAGCGCTACCAATGACGGCTCTGGCAATACTTTTTGGCCAGCCCCGTGGTGCTCTGTAAAAGCAGCATTGACGTGGCACACGGTCTCTCGGGGCAGGTGGACTCGGAGTTGGGATTTGTCAGCATCACTACCCCGTGACTGATCTCGTCACTCATGCCTTTACTGATACTAGAGAGATACAGTGACTGAGTGTGACCACCAATGCGGTGTCGGTGGCAATGGACTTCGAGAGTCCCACTCCTGAGACTTCACTGTGTCACTCTCTGCCTTGTTTGTGGTGGTGCTTTCCTCCGCCTTTGCTGTGGCCTTCGTAGACGTCGACTCATGACAGGTGTGGGCCCGGCCACAGGTAACCATGTGTACAGAAGCAAGCCCAAAGTCAACACACCACTGGGAAGGAAATGCTTGCGTCGCCTGCTAGAAACTTCATTGATCCTGCCTCTCACTTTTCCCAGAGTATTTCCCTCACACAATGCTGCTGGCTGCCCTCTCCGGCATGTGCTCTTCTCCACTAGCGGCTGGTCCATAGGGGCGCCGGGGCAGCGCCCCACTAGGCAATCAACAAGAAAAACTGCTCACTAATCGGGCAGCAAGAAATGTAAGCAGTGGCGGCTGGTCCATAGGGGCGCTGGGGCAGCGCCCCACTAGGCAATCAACAAGAAAAACTGCTGAATAATCGGGCAGCAGGAAATGTAAGCAGACAAATTGACAGCTTTGACAATTCGTCAGTTTACATTTCCGGCCTGTGCTGGCAGCTGCTTCACAGCCTCAAGTGAGCATGTCAGAGTCAACAACAAACGCACATCGCACGCAGGCGAGAGCAGCAGGAGTCCAGATTCCGACTGCGCATCTGCGAGAAGAGCGCTTTTTATTTCAGCACCCCACTCCATTGACATTACATTAGGTATGCTGCGCATGCCTAGTGTAGTGCAGGAGTCTGAAGATAGGATCCTGCTCGGGCGGTGACGTACAGTCGCCCCATGCCCTGTCAAATGCCAGGATACAGCTGAGTAGCCGCCCCCAGTCGCATCCAGTCTTCTGATTTGCCACTTGTCAGTCAAGCAAAAGAGCGGGGAGAAGTTAGTTCAACGTCTGTGAGAGGAGACGTGATGCGATGCGGAACCGGCGGAGGAGATGCCTGGTAAGTTTGTTTATATTTTATTCATTTAATTAAACCCCCCCCCTCCCCGCGCGTACCCCCGAGTCATGCCGGCCGCGACTGCCACTGAGTCACTTCATGGACTGTCACTGCACGCGCGGCCCCTGCACACACCGAGGCAGCTGAGGCTGTCCATCATCGCTCTGCCGCTACAGGCTGTAGTGTCACAGGCGGACATGTGATAATCACTGCACACCATGCAATGCCCCTACAGAGACTGTCACTCTACTGATGACTGCCACGCCACACACTCTGACATTACAGACTGCCTGTAAACACTGTACCTGCACTGACTGTCGTGTCACAGACTGACGTCGTCGTCGTGTCACAGACTGACGTGATAATCACTGCACACAATGCAATGCCCCTACGAAGAGACTGTCACTCTACTGACTGCCACGGCACACACTGTGACACCAGAGACTACCTGTAAACACTGCACTTGCTGTAGTACTGACTGTCATGTCAGAGGCGGAAATGTGATAATCACTGCACACCATGCAATGCCCCTACGAAGACTGTCACTCTACTGATGACTGCCCCGGCCGGCACACACTCTGACATTACAGACTGCCTGTGAACTCTGTACCTGCACTGACTGCCATTTCACAGGCTGACGTGATAATCACTGCACACAATGCAATGCCCCTGCGGAGAGTGTCACCCTGCTGACTACCACGACAAACACTGTGACACCAGAGACTGTCACTGCCTATAAACACTGTACCTGAACTGACTGTCATGTCACAGACTGTACTATAAAGGTTATTATTTTATAGTCACGCCAGAATGTCCCTAAGCCTAAACACAGTGTCACGCTACGGACTGCCTCGGCACAGTCTGTCACATTAGAGAATGCCGGTAAGCACTGCACCTGTACGTCACGCATTCTAGCGTGATTTCATTTTTATGTGAGGTATTAAGTGTGGTTTCACTTGGAATCACATGATAGGTGGCAGCGTTACCCTTTGGTATGATGAGGTCAGGTAGAATGGGTAGTACGTTATCTGGTCATTTTCACCATCTCAAATATGGCGCCCGCAGTGAGGGCTATAGACAGGTAAGGTTGGCTTCTGCATTTAGTCCATCATCGGTCTTTACGTACTGGTCTCGTGGAGTGTAAAGGAACCCGCAGCGTTGTTCAGTCATGCGATCGGGGAAGCACTGTGAGCGTTTCATGGCGGCTTTGAGAGCAGATATAGAGGTAAGCCCCGCTGTAACGCGGAGGAAGGGGTCATTATAAGGATAGTTTATGGTTGTGTAGTAACCGTGACACTGAGTTTGTGATGCTTGTTTGTGGTTTCAGGAGTAGAGTCGAGCGAGTGCAGAGGAGATCGGGGCAGGTTAATGCATAGTTGTTTACAGGTGAGGAGGAGTGCTTTTAACGAGTGGGGGGGAGCCAGGCAAGCGAGAAGATCGTATGGCTATCATTAAGCAACATGTGCTTTGTTGGCTTTTTGTCTTTAGAGCTAGTTCCCGGACAGTTAAGCACGGATGTTTGGTTAAACAAAGTGTCATTCCATACTGAAGGTGCAGCAGCACATTTCTTTTGATTATTTTGACCACCTTTGAGGTGCCTGTGCACGTTTTAACAGATTGATCATGCTGTTGGTGATGAGTGGTGGTGTACACATAAGGAAGAGCTCTTTTGGAGAATATATTGAGGTTTTCCCTTCACACTAAGCCTGTCTTTCACTTTGGTCTCATGGTCTTTTTATATTCACCAGCGTTTTTCTATTGTTTATTTTATCAGCTTGCAACAGTACATGTGCATGTAATTATTGTTATCTATCATGTGATTTTATTTGACAATCCCCTGTGCATTGTAATTAATTTAATTAAAGGTTTGATTTCGTTTGTTGTAGATTCAAGCCCCTGAAGAAGGGCCAAGGGGCCCGAAATGCATTGGCCATGAAAGTTTGAATATTGTACACTTCTCCTTTTTTTAAAGAAATGAAAAAAAACATTTCTGTGTCATAACAGATTAAAATGATGATGTAACTAGGAATTACTGAGTAAAAGTATTTTTGTGTTGAATAACATTGTTGAACGTACTCTGATGTCTGTAAATATATACATGTGTCTAGTACGATGGTAAGAAGTATACATGTGATTTAAAGGTAGCAGCAGCATTAAGCGACTGTGCACAGTGGTCAAGTATCAATACTTGAGTTCCGGTGGGTGTACAGCAGGGCATGTAGATGCCAGCATGTTCACAACTGTAGCACGCTGAATAAGTAGGTTTAAAGAGTAAAAAGGATTTAGAGTAGAAGACATCTCTATATTAATGTAATAACTGCACTTTCACAATTGCTTTATTAACCTTCCTGCTTTCTCAAATTTGCTTGAAAATGCACCATTTGTCCACTGTTTTTTCAAAATTTTCTTGACAGCTTTGACAATTCGTCTGTTTACATTTCCGGCCTGTGCTGGCAGCTGCTTCACAGCCTCAAGTGTGCATGACAGAGCCAACAACAAATGCACATCGCTCGCAGGCGAGAGCAGCAGGAGTCCAGACTCCGACTGCGCATCTGCGAGAAGAGCGCTTTTTATTTCAGCACCCCACTCCATTGACATTACATTAGGTATGCTGCGCATGCCTAGTGTAGTGCAGGAGTCTGAAGATAGGATCCTGCTCAGGTGGTGAGGTACAGTCGCCCCATGCCCTGTCAAATGCCAGGATACAGCCGAGTAGCCACCCCCAGTCGCATCCAGTCTTCTGATTTGCCACTTGCCAGTCAAGCAAAAGAGCGGGGAGAAGTTAGTTCCACATCTGTGAGAGGAGACGTGATGCGACGCGGGACCGGCGGAGGAGATGCCTGGTAAGTTTGTTTTTATTTTATTCATTTAATTAAACGCCCCCCCGCGCGTACCCCCGAGTCATGCCGGCCGCGACTGCCACTGAGTCACTTCATGGACTGTCACTGCACGCGCGGCCCCTGCACACACCGAGGCAGCTGAGGCTGTCCATCATCGCTCTGCCGCTACAGGCTGTAGTGTCACAGGCGGACATGTGATAATCACTGCACACCATGCAATGCCCCTACGGAGACTGTCACTCTACTGATGACTGCCACGCCACACACTCTGACATTACAGACTGCCTGTAAACACTGTACCTGCACTGACTGTCGTGTCACAGACTGACGTCGTCGTCGTGTCACAGACTGACTTGATAATCACTGCACACAATGCAATGCCCCTACAAAGAGACTGTCACTCTACTGACTGCCACGGCACACACTGTGGCACCAGAGACTGCCTATAAACACTGCACCTGCTGTAGTACTGACTGTCATGTCAGAGGCGGAAATGTGATAATTACTGCACACCATGCAATGCCCCTACGAAGACTGTCACTCTACTGATGACTGCCCAGGCCGGCACACACACTGACATTACAGACTGCCTGTGAACTCTGTACCTGCACTGACTGCCATTTCACAGGCTGACGTGATAATCACTGCACACAATGCAATGCCCCTGCGGAGAGTGTCACTCTGCTGACTACCATGACAAACACTGTTACACCAGAGAGTGTCACTGCCTATAAACACTGTACCTGAACTGACTGTCATGTCACAGACTGAACTATAAAGGTTATTATTTTATAGTCACGCCAGAATGTCCCTAGGCTTTAAATTGGTTTAATGGTGTCTGCAGCCCACTGGGAGTTTTGGAGACAAGGAGCGTGTCATCCGCAAAGAGGAGGGTAGGGTACTTCATGTTCCCCAGGGAGGGAGCATCAGCTGGTATTCTGGCAAAAAAATCCACAACCTGGTTAATTTAATATATAGCAAAAACAGTGTGGGGGTCAGCACACAACCCTGTTGAACACCCCTATTAACAGTAATGTGGTCAGACACTTGGCCTTAGTTACCCCATCGCACCCTGATATAGTTGTCTTCATGAAGTCGAACAATCAATGCCAGTATCTCCAGGAGCATCCCCATATCTCTCAGCACCTCCCAGAGTTTTCCACATGGCACTAAGTCAAATGCTGACTTTAAATCTACGAAGACGACATATAGGCTCCCTCTCCCCAAAACCACGACTTTCCAATAGAAGAGAATAAATCTAAAAACCTGGTCAATTGTCCCAGTCTTTTGTCGAAAGCCTGTCTGTAATGGGGATAGTATATTTTCATCAGTCATCCAATCCTGGATTCTAAATAAGAGGGTACGGCTGAACACCTTCTGGATGCAGTCTATTAGGCTAATAGGCCTATAGTTAGCTGGTTTACTGCGATCCCCTTTTTTAAAGACTGGTATTACTTCTGCTCCCTTCCATGACTCTGGGATTTGAGCTCCCCCTGCAATTGCGTTAAAAAGTGACAACATATAGTTTGACCAATTAGTTTTATCGTATTTAAACAAATCACCAGGTATTACGTTTGGTCCCGGGGCTTTTGCAGCTACAAAAATTTGACTGAAGTTTCTATTTCCTCCTTAGTTAAGTTAACCCTTGCTAGGTTTGGTGACAAACCTAAAGGAAAAATCCCTTTGGGACAGATTGTAGTAGCAGAATAAAGGGCCCCAAAATGCTCCTGCCAATCCCCAACTGTTATATTGTTTGCTAGTGCGTGTTGGCTTCCCAAGTCGCCCTTTCCCACCAAAAACCAAAACTTTCTATAATCTCTCATCGCACATGCCTCCCCAATTTGTTTCCACTTATCTTCGTCCCAGTTCCTCTTGGCCTTCTTGATGGCTAATTTATAAAACCTCTGTAAGTCGCGTACCAGAGGTAAATTTCTATTTTTGATGGCTCTAACTAGTTGATGCTTTAGAGATCTGCACTCACTTGAGAACCATGAGTTATTCCTGGTTAGAGCCCCAGCGGTATGATTAGTACGTTTGGAGCTGGCTACAAAATAAGTAGTGAGATGCTCGAAAAATATTGCGTGCAGCCTACTAACATCTTCCACTTCGCCTGTAGTCACTGCAAGGGATTTGATCTCCAACAACCATGTCAATAGGTCCTGCTTAATTTTGCTAAGCTTAGTTTCATCCCCAAGGATCAAGAGCCATTTAAGATGGCGCTTGTCAATAGAGGCTACTATCTCTTTTGTAATCAGATTACTCCTGGTAGGACTATCAAACCCCTCCCAGGGAGAGAGTAGTTTCAAACTAAGTGGGTTGTGGTCACTATCGCTATTCTTAATTATTTGCATATCAATTACCATGGACCACAACTTAAGATCTACTAAGATATAGTCTATGCGACTTGCTCCTATTGGACCGATGAAGTGCAATTCACCTTCTCTATCTGATGGAGTCCTGCCATTAGTGGCCCTTAGGCTATGTTCAACAGTCAGAGCTTTTAACTGTAGAGCTGGTTGAGACCATTTCTTGCTCGGACGTAAGCTTAGCAGTGGGACATTCCAGAGTTTATCCTCATTGTATACTTCGAGGATATCATCCTCGTCCAGTGGCTCAAATGTTACATTAAAATCACCCCTAACAATCAGGGGGTGGAGGGACTGTCTATCACCTAGGAGCTCATCCAAAGCCTGCAAGGTGGCAGATTTACCTCGCCCTCTGGTGCTTTTGGCGTGTACGTTATAAATATCTAAAATGTAACCGGAGTTAGCTTTCAACCTAACAGCTTGAATATCAGGGGAGTTTGTCAGTATCTCCTTGAAACTAAAATTAAGTGCAATACTAATCCATATCAGCATTCCACCTACTGGACGACCTTTTTTTGATGCTAATGCAGGTTGATGGACTGATACATAGCCTGGCAAAAAGGTTGGGGCTTAACTCCATGTCTCCTGCAGAATGCATATATCGTGGGATTGTACTAGCTGTACCCAATGAGGCAGACTCATTTTACTTCGGATTCCAGCCACTTTCCATGAGATTATTTGAGTGATTTAGAACTTATGGGGATCTCAAGAGGATCATGAGAAGGAATCTCAGGGCCTTTCTTTTCATTTAAAGATGACTTCCTAACTTCAAATATAGCGAGGCCCTGACTATGTCTTGGGCTTTCCCTAACAAAAGGCATTGCAGGATATGGGCCATCCCTACAGACTGTCAATGACAATATTTCAGTATTTTCAGGAGAGTCTATACACAAGGCAGTGCGGGAGATACTAGGTTCTATGGACGTAGGTATAAAACTGACTTTTCTCAGTCAATTTCTGCTAAAGGGGATGATGAAATTGGCCTGTTAGTTTTTAGATTAGAATTGCACAGGGGTGCAGAAATTGCCAGCTGCCTCTTGAATTGGATGTTTGATGTAGCTGGGGGAGAAGTCTGACTTCCAAGGCAATAAGATCATGCACTAAACTCTCATCAGTTAGAATTAGTTGGATGGCATCTGTTGGACTAGTATGTAAGACACATCGCTTTGCATGTAGTATTTGTTCCCTAATCATGGATCTTCACCCTCTAACATGCCTAATCCAGTGAATGGATTTGTTGATTAGAGATTCCTCAGTCTCATGCCTTGTGTGGTGGTTACACTTAGGAACATTGATCATAAAAATCTGTTTTCCATAGGCATGAGCAGCAGAAGGAGCACCAGAGCCAACCCAACATTGGGGGCTGTTTCTCCTTGCTATTTCACTACGAGGATGGTGCAAAGTATGTATGGGTGTATATCTGTATGATGCCTCTGGTGCAGGTGTTGGTTTAGCTAGCTTATCCCTTGCTATATTTCCAGTCATAACAGCTGTATATTTACTCGAGCCAATGTTGGATGTTGCTGTTAAAAGAGTGTTGTGTACAGAAGTATTAGGAGTAGGAGGCAGCTGTTTCCTACTAGGTAATTCCCTTGTGCACTCAGGTCCAGAATAAATGCCTTGCTTATTGGTATCTCTTAACCTCTCTAGCAGCCAATGGATAAGCCCAGTTAGTGTCCCAATGGTGGTTTTCAATGCATTGACCTCCTTACACAAGTCAGAGACGGAAGAAGCAGCTAAGTAGTTGTCCAATAAAGCGTCTCCGGACGGGGTAATTACTTTCTTAGTTCCCCCCATGTCATTTGTGCCCTCAGTCACATTGCCGATTTCCAGTAGATCTTGTAGAGGTGAAAATCTATTGCTGCATATCAACTCAGTAGTACAAGCTGCTAAGTCCATAATCACGTTTGGTTCAGCAACCTGGGTCATATCAGAGGCTACTTGGGGCAAGGGGCCTCTGTCAGTACTTGTCCTCCTAAACATGCTGGGTATGCGGCCTTTTTTGGCTGTGGTCCTCGGGCTCGAGGCGGCTTTAGAACTAGTTACAACGTCAGCAGGTTTTGGAGCCAATAAATCTTCGCACTCAATCAATAGATCATCAATGCGATCCAGGACACCGCCCCCCTCCGGAGGACTCTGTGTCTTGCTGGCATTCTTGGCTACTTTACTTGCTCCACCACCCCCTGTCACCACCTCGGTTATCTTCCTTTTCCCCATGGGAACATCGGGGGTACCACAAGAGTACTATCAAGTACAAAGTTCAAACAATAGGAGCAGTGGGGAAATGACACAAATCCCAAGAGATTCAACCAGTGAAATCAGTTAGAGTAATTGCAGAAAAGTCTACAGTAATCTTAAAGATTCTTACAGTACCTTGGTTGGACCCTTAAGACACAGGCGTTGGAGGGGTGGCCCAGCCCAGCCTCTCCCGGGCTATGAGGGGCGTGGACGGGCCCGCCCTTGGCCCGCACGCGCCACGCACAGCAGGACCTCTCGAGTGATTATATGCGCCTCCAGGCACCTGGAATGGGGTAGGAGCAAGGGAGCCTGGGAGGTGAAGTCCGTCCCCCAGCTTGCGGCAGATTCCAAGCGTCCGGCACAGCGGGACCTCTCGAGTGATTATATGCACCTCCAGGCACCTGGAATGCAGTAGGAGCAAGGGAGCCTGGGAGGTAAAGTCCGTCCCATAGCTCGCGGCAGATTCAAAGCACCACTCAACACTCACCTTGTTGCGAGATAAGCAACCTTCCTTGCAACTTGTGCACTGCATTTGCCACTCCCTTGACATTATTGCCAAGAAAGTTATAAGAAGCATTCCAAGCAATATAGAATTCATGATCAGAGAAACTTACAACTCGTTTTCCCACTCGCCAAAATGCCAGGCTAACTACAAAGATTTGTATCTCACATTAGACGGAGGCAGGCCCCTGAAATTATTTACGTCTTGCGAAACACATTGGCTGGTAATGGCAGATTATGTAGAGCTTTTACCAGAACAATATGATGCCTTAAAATTACACTTTTTCACAGGATCCTATGTGGAACACTGCTATGCAGCAAGGGTGCTCCAAGAAATGTATCACATCGAGACAAACCTAATTTTCCTCACTTTCTTAAAGCCTGTTCTTCAAGAAATAAAGGTAGTTAACCTAATCTTTCAGCTAGAATCTGGGGATGCACTCCACATCTTCCATGACCTATATACTCTGGGGCAGATTTACAAGAAAGTGACGCATCTGTACAGATGCATCACTTTCCCTGCGCCACCCTTAGAAACCCTTGCGCCACCATAGATGCGCCGTATTTACAATACGGCGCACTATGGCGCAAGGATTGACAGATGCGTCAGAAATTCTGACGCATCTGTTGGTGGAAAAGTCACGCATTGCTGGAGTCGTGTCACACGCACGACGCAACTCCAGCAATGCGTGTTGAGGCCTATTCCCACTACACTGCGTCACTACTTACGCCTGCTTCAAGCAGGCGTAAGGTTTTGACGCAGTGGCATCCTAAAGTGGCGCAGTGAAATCTTGTAGATTTCACTGAGTTACTTTACGAGGCCTTCCTGCGTGGGAACGCCCACCCTGCATACATTATACCTGACGCAGGTATAATGTGACGCAGGGCTTTACAACGTGACGCATCTCCCTAGATGCGTCACGTTGTAAATAGGCCGCATTGTTTGCGCCGCTGTTGCATCAAAAAAGTGACGCAACTGCAGCGCAAAAGTCACGCAAGGGGCTTGTAAATCTGCCCCTCTGTACTTGTCCACATTCAATACAATACTTAAGCCAAGTGTTTTCACCTGCAATTATCAAGAGCACTTGCAGAGCCTAGATTTACAAAGTTCTGTCATTTATCTTTCACAGGATGATGCAGATCTTGGACTCACTTTCCGTGAGAAGCTGGAAGAAAGTAAACTCACCTCTGTCTCGAAGGATGGCATTGTGACAAGGTGCCTGGAGTTCATGAAAGTATGCTTAAAAAATTAGAAGTTTTGAGACCCCAAAAAGTACTTGCAGATCCCAAATCTCCTGTACCTGACACATACCCATTGGAAGTACTGGAGCCACAGTGGAGAAATGTATCCTCAAGCTCATTTCCTCAGACTTCAAACAAAGAATCCTTCTGGATGGAAGTGTATAAGTAACAGATGCTGCTGGCAACCATTGTTTTCACAAGCTTGCAATGAGTGCTATACAAATGTTGACTCTCCCGATATCCAATGATCATGTAAAAAGGGTATTTACCCAAATGAAGCTGCTGAAAAATGATAGACAAAACAGAATGGGCCTAAAATTACAATCAAATATTCTCTATATAAAGATTAGACTGAAACACATTAGCTACAAGAGACTCCAATGCGAAAAGGTGTGTGTCCAGGAACTGCTGTGCACATGATCAAAGAGTCTATCAGCCAAAAGCTGTCAAGCATATAAGGAACAAACCATAAGCAATTGGATGAACCATTTGCAGTTCCACTTTTCCAGCCATGTTTACGTACAGGTGCAAATGCCAGGCAAACTATAGAGATTTCTATCTCTCATTGGACAGAGGCATGCCCCTAAAATTAATTTTGCCTTGCAAAACAGTGGCTGGTGATGGCAGATTTTGTGGAGCATTCACACAAAACAATATGATGCCTTACAATTACACTTTATCACAGCAACCTATGTGAAACACTGCGCAGCAAGGGTGCTTCAGGAAATGTATCACAATGAGACAAACTTGCTTTACTTTAATTTCTTAAAGCCTGTTCTTCAAGAAATAAAGGTATTTAACAAAATCTTTCAGCTAGAATCTGGACATGCACTCCACATCTTCCGCAGCCTATATGCTCTGTTCTTGTCTAAACCGAAAAGGAAACTTCAACCAAATATTTTCACTTGCAGTCAAGAGAAGTTGCTGAGCCTAGATTTACAAATGTAAGTGACCAGGTTGTGGATCATAGACTAACTTTCATTGAGAAGCTAGAAGAAAGTAAACACATCTCTGTCTCTAAGGATGACATTGTGAAATTGTGGCTGGAGTTCATGAAAGTATTGGCCTGTGAATATCCATTTCATCTTCCAGATTCACTGAGCATGCTTAAACTATTTGTAAGGTTGGAGTTGAAAGTCTTCATGCTATGCTGGTATCCTTCTGAATGGAAGTGTATAACTACACTGATGCTGCAGGCAACCATTGTTTTCACAAGCTTACTGTAATGGATCCTGTGCCACTGTCAAGTATTAACTTTAGAATAACCACAGTTATGCCAGGAATAGAGGTAGAGATTAAAACCCATATTTTGAAGATAGGCTGCAAGAAGATTTGGGAATATCTGGATACTCTTTATTTATTGATGGTTCAGCAGATGTGGGAGGTGACAAAACTCCTGTGCATCTGCCTAAACTACTAGAGCCAAAAGTGTGACACGCTAGTAAGCAGCTACCTTGACTTGATTGAATTAAAGCAAGCCTGTACAAAAAATATAGCAAATGCAGTACTTCACTTTCTTGCAACTTGCAAGTCACAAACCCAGACTGATACAATGAGTCATTCACAGGTTCCTCTTACCAGCCTTGTCTACTTACAGGTACATTCCTTAATATGAATATTGTACTTGCTTCCTGTCTACAGGTGAAAGGGGATGATCATTTGCATTGTACCCTTACCAGCCATGTTTACTTGCAACCTTCTTGGTTAAGATTTACGATTGCCGCACACGCATGCATATGTTTATTAGAGCAATGTAAGGTCTTAAAATTACACTTTTACATGGTTTGACATTCTATGTGTAAAACTGCTATGCATCAGGAATGTTCTACGAAATTTATCGAGATCAGCCAAATCTATTTTTCCTTACTTTGATGAAGACGATGCCATTGGCATGTATTAGCTGTAGGATTACCACAGTTATGTCAGTACAGATGGAGAGATGATTGTTTGTCTCTTGCAGTTTCAGGTAGTCCCCTGCCCTCTCATCGAGACCCAGTTCCTCATTGAGCAGCTTATCCCAGCTGCAAGCAGTTGCAGTTTTAATTATTGCAACATTGACAAGTGAGCTCAATACTAAAATCAGCAAAAAAGAGTGGTAGTGGTTTCTGAACTTAAATGATGGATTGCCCTATAAAATGAGATAATACTAAGGCAGCATGCAAGTACTGTCATATAGAACTGCAAGCTCATTATAAAGATTTGAAGCGACCTGGAGCAAACTTTGAGTGTAAGTGATTGAATGAACCATTCGGAGTTTCACTTTGTGAAAAGGTGTGCCAGAGGACTGCTGTGCACTTGATCAAAGTGACATCCAGCCAAAAGCTGCGAAGCATCAAATCTGCAAAGCAGAAGTGATTGAATGAACCATTCGTAGTTTTACTTTACTGGCCACGTTTAAGTAACAGGTACATGCCTCCCACTTTGAAACAAGCATATCAAGGCACAGGAAGTGGCTATTGCCCTTGCTTTCTCTCTTCAAATGAAGGAAAGGAAACTGGCTCCTGCTAAGGGCTCCAATATGAAAAGGTGTGTCAGAGGACTGCTGTGCACGTGATCAAACACATACGTGTCTCACCAAGCCCAAAATGACTACTGTGTCCAACTTGCTGCTCATCATGAGAAGTGAGTAAACCATTTTCCTATGTCTATTTGCATTTTTAATGTGTAATGCAATGAATAATTCAGGCACTATGAGTTCTACATATTTGCTTAAAATACACATTAGAGGGAGCAGTAATTAGCACATAATACTATGCTGCCTCTGTTAATCTCTCAGTGTTTTCTACTATGGTAACTTTATCAGTGCCTGTTACAAGTTGCAGAGTCACAGTGGGGACTGGTCTTGAAAATGAGTAGCTATTAACACAGGTGCCCAGTTAACCCCCTCCCACTATCTGTACATTGAATAGAATTTAGATTAATCCTTAAAATTGTTTCTGATCACTATTTCTGCATAGTTAGAGAGTTGGGACTCTGGGCTGGATTTTGGGTTGACACTGGTCTGCGTTAGCATAAATTTGGGCCTGTACTTGAGGGGCTTTGGGCTCGGGACGGGTCTCAAAATCTGGCAAAACTGGGAGGGGAATGCCGACGTTGGCAGACTGCTTCTGAGCTCCAAGACTTGCCAGCTTGACCCATCGAATGGATCTGTGCCTGACAGTGTGTGGGGGCAGAAGCAAAAGCAGAAGCAGAAACAGGGCAGCGGGTAGAGCAGTGCTGCTCAGACGGCGGTGTTCAGATGGAGATAGTGAGGCTTGTGGTTCAGTGAGCGGTGACTCGCTCAGAATGGCTGGGTCTTTGGCAGTCTTTCTTAAGGCACAAGGGGTGCTGGTAGAGGGGGCTGCCACAAGGGGGTGCTGGAGCTGTAGGAAGTATGGAGGTTAGGAGTGAGCGTGGTGCTATAGGCACCTGCTGAGATTCGTGGTGCGGGAGCGTCCGGTTTAGAAAGCGGTGCGGCTTGCTCCCGTTTCACTTCCCCACTTATTTCCCCTGCCTCCACCCCGTTTCTCTACCTGACTCCCCATCCAAGTTGTGCCTCACTTGCTCCGGCCCTGCTCCTGAGATATTCCCTGATTGGCCTCTGCACAACAATGGCAGAAGGGCAGAATCCACTCTATATTGCCTATGACTCATTATATATCAAAAGTTTGTGAGGGCTGTGGCACTGCAGAAGTGTATTGTGAATTCTTGTTGCTACTGACTTATTAGGTGTGCTCATGCCAGCCCTGTGATACCTAGGCAACCATGCAGCAAGTTGAACTTGTCTAACGTGGCCATCCAAGGATCATCCAAGGCCAGGGAGCTCTATGATGAACCTGGTCCCTGACCTAGTCCGTCTGCACTAGGAGTCGTGTTGCCAGTGGGGTACAGTGTCTAGGAAGGGCAGCAAGCTTGCTGCCTGAGGGATGAAAAAAGGCAACAGGAAATGCCCCAAAGGTTGTAAATTATATCGGGACTGAAATTGATGGCACCAGAGGAGGCTGAAGACATTGTTTATTTTTGTTTAGGTTTTTTTTATATACTTTATATTTTTCAGTCAGTGTGCTATTTGGGCTATCTGCAGAAAGTCAACCATGCTAATTCATTATGGTGAAACCACCAAATAGACAGGGGGACTAAAGCTCTTTAAATGAGATTTTAAGGGAACCTATGGAGGATATGCAAGTTGATAAAATCAAAGCCCAAGGTGATAAGGGTAGACATTGCCCTATGGAGAGATCAATACGATCTTTGAGCATACTACAGTCAGGCATAGTAAAGTGCAAAAAGAAAAGGAATGACTGCCGAAAGGTAAAATCTAATCCGTTATAGAAACAACAGTATCCCTATAATTTGAGAAATCGCTGAGCACTCATGAATAAGCTTGTTACGAAAGGAGGTTGCATGCGAGATACACTGGGCCTCTCAGGGAATGGGAACATAACTGACCTCGAGTTGTTTTTAATGATAGACGTAAATTGAGGATTCCATTTGAAGTTCAAAAAGGCAAGTGGGGGGCGTAGCCAAGCAAGATGGCCGAATGGACGTGAGCCGTTTAAGCTCCGTCATCAGCCTGCTGACATCTAGTGTTTTCTGAGCCTCAACGAAGCTCCTGTTCGCAGGAATGAGGTCGCACTGAACTGGAGGTGAGGAGGATTAGCGGTGGACCTCTTACGACCGTGCAATCCAGACAAAATCACCGGTCGGTTAATCGCACAACGCGATTCAAGATGGTGCCGGCCCGCCAAGTGCCCCGATACTAATCAGGAGCCAGGGGTTCGGGACGTGTGGGAGCGGAGAGGTGGTCCCGTGGTGCCTGTTGCAGCCAGTAGCGGTGATTAAGCGGTCCGGGGAGCGTGAGCACGGAGAAGCGCTGCGGGAGCCGCGAGCACTGGAGGGCTCACCGGCCGAGTGAAGAAACGACCCCGAGGGGGTGAGGAGGCTGCTGGGGGCTCCCGGGACTCATCAGCGTTTGTCCCTTGCCATCGGAGTGAGGGGGGACCAAGAACACGGCCCCAGGGAGGGAGGAACAGCAACCATTTCAGCCTGCCTGACCCCAAAATGGCGGTCAGGCCCCCCACACGGGGGAAAACACAGGAGGCACCCCTGAAGTTCCTGGAGGGAAAAGAGAGCTTTAGTGAGGCACCCTGAAAGGTCTTGGGAGAATTTGAAGAATGCCCAGGTTCAGTGAGACACAGGAGCACACAGTCCTTGCCTGACCCTAAGATGGCCACCACAAGACACTTTTACCTAGAGGAGACCCACCATTTCAGGCACTAAGGAGGTCCAAGGCACACACCTGCCACCTCTCTACAAGCGCGTCTGATCCCAACAACATGAAGAGGGGTCCCCTGGAGAGCTGAGGGGCATGGGACTCCCTAGTGGTGGGCAGTTACCGCATCTATGCCACCTAAAAAAGCCATAACCAAGGTGTCAAACTACTTTACACCGGCGGAGAAAAAACTGGCGGGCGACCAAGGGAGTGCTGAATCCAGTATGGCGCTGACCAAGGAAGACCTGTTAGCGTCCTTGAAGGACTTCAAGATGGAACTGCGCAACGAGCTAAAGGGTGACCTTCAGGCCTCAATGGACCAACTGAAGTCTGACCTGTCAGAAAAGATGACCTCCCTACAGCAAGATGTGGATTCTATAGGGACGCGGCTGTTGGAGACAGAGGCCCAACCACAAAAATTTGATAAAAGGCGACGGACACACATGACAAGGTACAGCTTCTACACACCCAGCTACAAATGGCCCTACTGAAGAACGAGGACCTGGAAAACAGGTCAAAGAGAGACAACATCTGTATCAGAGACCTGGAGGAGGGGGTGGAGGGGCCTGACCTGGAGGCTTTCATAGAGGGGCTCTTCGCGGAGATCCTTGTCCCAAGCAAATAAAGGTTAAAATAGAAAGAGCGCACAGGGTTGGGCCAGCCACCCCCAGGGAGCGAAGGCGCACTAGGGACATTTTAGTGAAGCTCCACTCGTTCAAAGTAAAGGAAACCATACTAAAGGAGGAAAGAAAGAAAGATGCAATCTCCTTTCAGGGTTTTTGCTGTTCACTCTTCCAAGATCTGGCGCAGGCGACCTTACAAAGACGTCAAACCTTCAGGGCACTCACAGAAAAACTGCAAGGCGACCAGGTGAGATACCAATGGACTTACCCATTTGGGCTGGCCTTCGAATACCAGAACAAACAACGTCACGTCACAGAGCTCAGGGAAGGGCTAGAGATCCTGGGCCTACCGATGCCAGAGGAGGACGCATCAAGCGCAGTGGTAAGAACAGGAGAGGCGACACGACCGAGAGCGACACCTTGGAGGGAGGTCTCCAGAGGACGCAAACCAAGACCTGACGCACAAGGGAGAGGTGTGGCAATTCAGCCACAGGTTGGACTTACAGTCAGGGTCCTGAGTCGGAAGGGGCTCTGAGGTGAGAGATATCCAGCGGCAGGTTAGAACTGTGGGGGCCACTTGAGATGGAGGCACGATGGCTAGCCACATCGACACAGACACGCAGCAAGCGCTGATTTAACACTGAACTATATATAAGAACAGCGACGTTGCACATTTCATAATGTCAGCGGGGTGATGGGCTAAGGCCGAGGCCTCAGCCGAACGCCCACAGCCTGGAACAATGTCACAGTGGGGTCCCAGGTGATCCCACGTTCCAGGTTTAGTCATTTCGAAACCGTTGGTTAGCTGTTCTAAACGGGGTGTTTTTTTATGGGGGGGTGGTGGAGAAGCGAGGGGGTAAACTACAGGAGGATATGTCTTGCTGCAGCGTAAGGAGTGAGAAGGGAAAGGGGAAGCCTTACAAGCAACACACGCAGGGAGCACAGGAGACAGGGGTACGACTGGGGACACAACGGGCAGGAGGGAGGGGTGACACGGTGCTATGATTACGATTACCTCGTGGAACATGAAAGGGCTGAACTCTCCGTCCAAAAAACTGAAGATATGGAAATACTTAGTGGACTACCACTTTGAGGTTGTGGCTCTTCAAGAGACACATATTAAAAGGATGGAAGAAATGAGAATCAGGCATAAAAGTTACTCGCTGATATATCGTTCATCTGCCAAAACAAAACATAACGGGGTGGCATTAATGTTCCATAACACTACCAAATTCCCACCAGAGGGGATAAAGATGGACAGGGAGGGATGAGTGGTCATGGTAGAAGGGACACTCAGAGGGAGGAAGGTCACATTTATCTCGGCCTACATCCCAAATACTGGCCAAGCAGCATTTGTTCGTACACTACTAGATACAGTGGGGGGCTTCGCAGAGGGCCAGATAATTGTGATAGGGGACTTCAACCTGACCTGGCACCCAACAGATGACAGCACCCACCCCCACAGAGCGGCAGGCGGTAGCTTCCCTAACACTTTGAAGCTCACATTCCAAGACTTGGGACTCGAGGAATCGTGGAGAGTTCTTCACCCGACCACAAAAGACTATACATATTTCTCACACGTCCACCAAACCTACTCCCGGTTGGACTACATTTTCCTGTCCCAGGGGTTACGGGGCACCCTCCAGAGAGCCAAGATTCTTCCCATATCTCTGTCAGACCATAGCCCTGTCACGGTGTGCCTACACTGGGGAGGGGGGGAAACAGGGTCCTCCAAGATGGTACTTTCCAGTCTCATTGACACAGGATGGGATGCTGAGGGACGAGTTGAGGGTGCCAATCAAGGACTACTTTCTGATAAACGACCCAAGGGAGTCCTCTCCCCAAATCAACTGGGACGCTTTCAAAGCTGTCCTGAGGGGCAAATGCATTGCAATGATGTCTGCCCTGAACAAGCAGTGGGCAAAGGAAAGGGTAGAGCTAGAGGCATCCCTCGCCCAGACAGAAAGGGATTTCAAAAAGACTCCCACGTCGGTCTTGAAGCGCCAATTGAGTGCTCTAAAAGGGAAGCTAGGTGCAATATACACCAACAGAGCTGAATTCACTCTTCTGCGGCTACGGCGCAATGCATATGCCCAGGGCAACAAGGTGGGCATCCACCTGGCGCGACAGCTCCGGGAAAAACAGGAACGGGAATATATTGGGGCATCATCAAAGGCGATGGGGAGTTAGTACACGACGACCAGACTAAGGCGAATATTTTTGGTGACTTCTACCAAGACCTATATAGAGCTACCCCCCCAGACGCGAAAGCCCAGTCAGACTACTTGGCCCCTTTAGCACTTCCTCAGATTACGGCTGCCTGGAGAGAACAGGTAGATGAACCAATAACGGAAGGGGAGATGAGACGAGCCATCATGGCCTTAAAGCCCCATAAGTTACCAGGGACTGATGGACTAACTGCTCACTTCTATAAAACATACGCATCCGAACTGATTCCACACATCACAACTTTATTTAATGACATAGCGAATGGACAGGGAGTGACACCGTCCATGGCGGAGGGACTGATTACGGTGATACCAAAACCAGGGAAGAATCCCCAACACTGCGCATCATACAAACCAATAGCACTACTTAATTTGGACGCCAAACTCTATTTGGCAATCCTGGCAGCCCGCCTAGAAGACTTAATGCCTGACATTATCCATCCGGACCAATCCTGATTCATAAAAGGGAGGCAAACACACGACAATATACGCAGGGCTTTGCACCTCATAGAAAAGGTGTGCAAGTTTAAAATCCCTGCAGTGTTGGTAGGGCTTGACGCAGAGAAAGCCTTCGACAGGGTTGATTGGCATTTCCTGTTTCTCACGTTGGAACGTTTTGGATTCGGGGAAAAGTTTATTAAAATGATCAGAGCTAACTATGGGAACACGTGTTCTTGAGTCCAGGTGAACGGAGTGAGCTCGAGCCCCTCTGAACTTGGCCAGGGCACACGTCAGGGATGCCCCCTTTCCCCATTACTGTTCACTCTGAGCATTGAGCCGCTGGCGGCTCAGCTCAGGGTAACAGCGGAGATCCAAGGGATTCATTTTGCTGACGACGTCCTCTTGACGACGTCCTCCTGACGCTCACATCCCCCAGATCCTCATTACGAGCTCTCCAGGGGAAACTGAAAAAATTGGAGGTTGCCGCAGGCTTCAGGGTTAACTTGACCAAATCTTCTAAGTTAAATCTGACTCTGATGGAGGGGGAAAGGGTATTGATTCAGGGTGAGTCTCCATTTGCGTGGGCCAAACACACACAAACGTATTTAGGGATCCAGATCACCCCTCGCTTAGAAGGCCTGTTCAAAGCAAATTTTCCGCTTTACTTTCCCAGGTACAACAGGAGCTGAAGAGGTGGAAACCGCTGTTTATTTAATGGTTGGGGAGGATAAACGCAGTCAAAATGACCGTACTTCCTAAACTGCTATACCTGTTTCAAGCGCTCCCTATAGACTTGGAGAAGGGCTTTCTACCGGGGGTGCGCTCCATGATCCTACGGTATATTTGGCATGGTGGGAGAGCCCGTCTTCCCTTCCTGGTACTGAGGAAGCCAAGGTCCAAGGGGGGGGCAGCACTACCAGACTTAGGGCTTTACTATAAGGCGGCTCAACTGAGAGTGATATCAGAATGGTCCATGAGGGAATCAGACAAGCACTGGCTACACATGGCAATGGTTGGTAGGACAATCTGGGACGTCCTCTGGAAGCCCAAAAAAGACACACCCCTCAATGCTAAGTACCCCCACCCGAACCCCACTCAGGATCTGGGATGAGGTGACTCATGGCCAGGGGTGAACCTCTTTCCCATCCCCATACACCCCCATACACTTTAACTCATAGTTCCCACCGGCGCTGAAGGCAGGCCCATTTGATGATTGGAGGGAGGGGGGGGGGTGCTTGGTGCTTCCAGACCTGTTCCACAATTTTGACATTCTTACTTTCGAAAACTGCCAGCGGGACTTTAATGTCTTACCAACGGAACACTTCCACTACCTTCAGCTGAAACACTGGGCACTCCATCCACCAGTAAGGGAGGCGGCTACCCAGGAGGGGACCCTGATAGAATCCTTTGTGAGGAAGGCAGGCACCACAAGAGGGGTAATTTCATATTTATATGGCCTTCTGGTCTCCACAAAGATTACACTGAGTCCGTGGTACACTCACTTTTGGGAGCAGACCCTGGGTAGAGAAGCGACGGAAGGGGAATGGAAACACTTATGGGCAGATATCGCGAAGCACAATCACTCGATAGACCTTCGGGAGGCTCACTATAAGACATTATTTGACTGGCACCTATACCCTACTAAACTCAAAAAGATCTTTCCCCACACCTCAGACCTTTGCTGGAGGGGTTGTGACCTACTGGGGGACTTCCGCCACATCTGGTGGGACTGCCCTTCCATTAAACCATTCTGGGAGGAGATTCTGGCACAGATGAAAGAGGTTCTGGGGTGTCCCTTACTGAACACAATATAGGCGACCCTCTTAGGGCTAAGAGATGACACTCTAGAACACCAAACCAGGGCAGATAAGGCAATCATGTGGGCATGTATGGGGGCAGCCAAAAAGGCCATTGCGGCAAACTGGAAGAAGAAAGAGGTGCCTGTGCTGGCACAATGGCACTCCCGACTATGGAGAATAATTACGATGGAACGGATGACATACATCTTCAGGGATGACTATAAAAATTTCGAATATAAATGGGGTCCCATGGTGACATACCTCACGAAGGGCCTCCCGCTGGCGGTCTGCCCTCCCACACCGAGAGGCCTACACCTATTTCAGTTTTAGGGCACCAACAGGGGAATCCCCGTAGCACTCCCGGCCAACGCTGACAAAGGGGGGGCTTTTTCAGGGGGCACATGGAGCGGCATCACTCCGCGCGTAAGGGTTCAGCAGCGAGCAAGGTTATGTTAAGATACAGCTTCTCCACCACAGGGGAGGGGGGAGGAAAGGAGGGGTGTTCCTCAAAGTTATGCAAATGTAATTTTGGCGCATCCAAGGCCGCAAAAAGCAATTGTATACCATATGTCCCGCACATTCAGAGACTGTGTATATGTTAGCGGGGGATATGCACGCGGGATAAAAGGTGAGGCCGAGTGCCTGATTGTATGAAGCTGAAATTTTTTTTTTTTTCAATAAACAGGTGTTTGACAAAAAAAAGAAAAGGCAAGTGAGGGTGTCGACCCCATGTTGCTAAGCAAGGGAGCTGGCCGATGGCTGGGGACAGAGTCCTAGAAGGACCCGTGAGTACCCTGACCATGGATGGAAGGGCATATAGCATCAGGCCTTATACCTACATAGAGGCCAAGTAAAGTATGTTTTTGGGAATGTAATACTAACACAAAGAAAAATAATGAAGTTATTGGCATATGTAATACCAGTTCGATAGTGGCCTTTCAGCTAAAATTAGTGGTTAAAGCTAAAGAGATCCAGGATGTCAAATTGAGCACTGGTACTCAGGGGGGTAATGAAGATATGAATTGTGGTAATGGAGGGTTTGGTGATGCTGTTCAAACAGTTACCAGTTCTTTAAGCACAAAAAAGCCTGAACTGCAAATACAGAAAGAGACTCATCCTGTACTGAAATAATTTGTGATAAATAATGAAGGAGACAGCCAGAGTAAGACATGAATATGAGGGCAATCAACAATAGTGCCTCTTGTGAGACAATTAAGGTTCTCGTGGGGTCAGAACTGCAGCACATATCTAATAACGGTCTACAACAAACAGGAGAGTGGGGGCATAAAGCTGGTACAACTGGTTCTGAAATACATTGAGAAGTTGAATTAAATGAACCAGCTAAAACAACAGCTATGATAGTACACCACACCCAGCATCAAAATGTAGGACGCCCACCAACAGAAAGACTCAAACCTTGATAGTACACGGTTTGAGCTATAGAAACCAAATTTAATAGATTTAGTGATAAATCCATTCGCAAAACTTTACAAGGGGGAGTGAAACTAAAATATCTAATGGAATTGCCACTTTGTGTAATGTTATCTCGGCAATTTGAATTATTGGAATTAAATAACACATCAAGCTTGATTATGGGGATCCTGTAATTCAAACAACTCAAACAAAAGGGTGTGATTACCCAAAATATGATCTTCACCCAAAAAAGAACAGATTTTCTTTCCCCTACAGTGTTGACAGATCAATCATTGAGAGTAATTTACATAGTAGTATTGTTTGGGAGGAAGCAAAACCATTACCCAGTACATGCGAAGATGGCTGTGGGGTGATATTAACCCTTCTATTGGGTCTTCATTGATGGAAGCAATTCAATATATTCTAGATTCTATCCTAAACCTGTTAAATTGAGAGGTAGAAGATTCAGACCACAATATTGAAATTACCTCGGCCATATTGAAACACCTAACTAAAGTTAAGGTCAGCATAGTTTACAAAGGAGGTAATATGGTCGTGAAGGTGTCAAAGGCAAATAGTGGAACACAAACTCCAGGGTTTGCTGTGGTGTGCAGAAATTTAATACAGATAAATCAACTCAAACTGATTTAATTATAGATGGAAACAGTGACAAGCTAAGTAAGCATGAAATAGGAAAGGAAGATTTGGAGACTACTTTAAAAAACAATGTGTGTGTGGGTGGAAAGTTAGAAACAAAGGGTAAGGTAGCTTCTACATAAATCTTTCTAATCTTCCAATTAAGTAAATCTAGGAAAGCATGTGCTAAAAAGAAGAAAAAGAAAAAAAAGAAGAATATCAAAAAAGTGAAAAGGCACTTTATGCTCTCCCTGATATGAATGAAGTACAAGCTGGGGATGTTCTTTAACCAGTAGCCTGTTTAGATCAATTGCAAGCAGATGGAGAAGTTGTAATAATAAGACTGAATCTCCTAGGTTGATGACACAATGAAATCAATAACTTGAAACAAATTAATCAGTAGTTGGGGATGCCCAACATTTGGAAGTTTGCTCCGACCAGGACAATGTAGGAAGAGAGAGCTCCATTGATAAAACAAAGCTGTTAAGTAGGGAAGCTAATACGGGGTCACAAGGGACTCTACAGGGTACAGAGAATGAAATGCAAAGTGATGGAGCAGCAGTGGGAGATATTAGTGAACAAAGTGATAGGGGTATACAATCAAATTTGAACCAAAGATTATTATGAAATAACTCATTTATTACAGATGGCCAAATGTTTCTAGGAAAGCCAGGGGTACTATAAAGCATTATCGCTGTAATACACAATTAAAGGCCTGATTACTCTGTCGGTCGGAAAGCCTACGACAGACAGTCGGAATCTCCTAGACTGTCTCGGAAGTCGGAACCCATCCACCCGACTCAGTCAGAAACAATTCCGACCAACCGATTACGATGCAGGCGAACCATTCGGTCATTCCGAATTGATTCCGACCGGTGTTCGGGGAGTCCGAGTTGGTCAGAGACGGTTTTGTACAGCTCTACTCCCTTGGACCGTGTTTCTGACTGACCGATTACGTTGTCAGTTTCCGACAGCCTTCCGACTCGGTCTGTCTGACAAGAAAAGGCTGTCGGAAACTGACTTTGGGTCACACTAGCAGGCCCCTCTTCATCCTGAGGCCTCCGGTGTGGGTTGAGGGGGCACCCAAAGGAACCCCTTGTAAAACCATGCACAGTGTGGCAGGCACCAGGGGGTGCCTGCCATAGGGTGCAAGGTTTTCCACAAACACCCATTTTCCCCATAGGAGCCTGTGTTGTCGGTCTGAACACAGGCTCCCATTGAAGTCAATGGGAGTCCTTCCAAGCAGTGTTTGGAAGCATCATAATCGTCAGTCAGAACCGCCGACCGCGAGTCAGTCGGAACCGAATCCGACAAGGAGTCGGGCGGTTTGGTTTCCGACCGACATCGTAATCAGGCCCTAAATGTGAACGAAGATCCTGGGCCTTATTGAAGGTAGGAAGGATCGCTGTCTTTATGTATAGTTGATATCTTTGCTGATTGGGACCCTAATCCATTGATAATAGGCTTAAACTTTTGACAGTCTTCAGCTCTAGCCCCTTAAAATCTAAGATTACAACAAAGAATATATCATTGTTATTGATACCGCATGACAACGTAGGCACTGGTGGATGGCCACATGCCATAATCCATTTTCATTCAAGATTAGTGCTTGACTTGGTTCTAATAGCTACCAAAGATATAAGATGTGCTGGTTTTGACATTTTTAAAGAGAATCGGAGGGGGATGGTACATAATAAAGAGATAGATGAGGTTGAGAATCTGTTGCAGCAACATTCGCAAGGTCTTAGTATTGGTCCACAGAAAGAGTTATGTTTTGAAAGGGTACGAATAACTGCATCAGATGCATGGTATAAGATAATCACAGGAACTGAAAATATACTCAAAGCGGGTCTCTACTCTCAAGATTGGAGTTGGGTGGCGGCAGCAATTATTTTAGGCTGATTGGCCCAAAAATATCTTTGCCCTGATGGCTCATTTTTGTGCATTCTGTCTTAAAAATAAAGCAGGACTTGTAAGAAATTAATGTTATGTCAAAAGTAAGTTAAATGAAACTAGGTATTGAACAGTTACCTTTCAGGAAACCTGGGTGAAAGATGCACCACTATTTAATGATGATGTAGTTTACCATAATAAAGTGGTTAAGAGACTTTTTGGCCGGTTAGTTGCAGTGCAGAAGGATATAAAAAGCGTTCGAATTTTAGAGGAATTTTCTGATTTTCTCACAATAGCAGTGATTGGTAGTAAGATCATATTATAGAGGTGTGAGGTCTTCTATAGGAAAACGGTTACTATTGTGAATGTCCACTTACCACTAAATAGGGAGCAATGTCAACAATTAACTAAGTTGATATGCTTAGTCGAGGAAATTGGGTACAGAATACAGATATGCAGCTGCCCCTATATTATTACCGGGCTCTTTTAATATAAAAAATTAGGCCTACAGCTAACACTAATGGAGAGCAGCTTGAAAGTGAAAGGCCCTTGGGTATCCCAGAGCAAGTTTTGGGGCAAGTGAAGAGTTCGCTTATGGGTAGGACATTAGGCTGTGTCTTATCCAGACTGTCGTTTCTATCATAAATAGCGATTGCCCCACAAAAAGTACATTTGACAATGGGAGAAGAACTTCTTTGATTGATTATGCAATCCTTTCCTCTGAATATTTTCCTGTGGTAATAGATTTGGCGGTTGGAGATAAGGGATGAGTGACCATAAATAGCTTCATCTAAAAATCCATTATGATGTGAGTAATTGGAATACATGAGTCAACATTAAAGAAATTCGAATTAAGAATAATAGAAGGGTCATGTGGTCACCTAAGATGATATGAGAAACTGAAATGTGGATATCTGGCTTACTGGTCACATATGGGTCACATACTCATAAAGAGGTTCTTCAAGATTATGGCAGTTTAATAAAAAAATATACATATCTGCTTGGATGCATTCCAAGGCCCTGATATATCTATAATAAGGAAAATAAATTTTATCAAAGTGAAAGCTGCTTTAAATAAGAGCATAAAGAAGGCCTGAAAATGTGATCCATTAAAAAGGCTGTTGCAATCAAGTTAGCGAGAAAGTTCTATCAAAAAGCATTTCGGAAATAAAGAGGCTTGAAAGGGAAAAAAAGTTGGCTAGAGTGCATTTAGCCTTGGGAGAGAACAGGAACCAAACTTTTTGGAACTTCGTAGAGAAAGCATTGGGTTAAATTAAAAAGTTTATAGGTAGTACCGTTGGGGAAGAAACATTGGTCTGACGGTGAGGGTGACTTCATCAAGCTTAAATCAAGAAGGAACAGCTGAGCCTGCTAATTAATCAAGCAGGCCGACCTCTAACAACAACAACCAAAACCTCGTATACGAGGCACAAGGAACCTACAAGCCTGCTAATTGATTAAACAGGCCGAGTTCTAACAACAATCCGCCAAAACCTCAAATAAGAGGGGGTTAATTTTTACTGTGGGTGATTTTACATATATTGAAGGACCATGACCTGGTGAACTAAATGAATTCCTTGGAGGTCTGATCATACAAATATGTAATCTCCCTGGAGGTACCCTTAAGATCTTCACATTGTGAGACTGGAATCTATTGATCCTTTCTGGACTCCAGCAATCTGACACCAAATATTTAAAGAATATAAGATTTTAATTTGTCCCAATGTTTATAAAGGTGGGAGGTATTGCTTTTTTCCTGAGGAAGGAGGTCAAATCTTCTGGTATCCAACTAAACGCATCAACATACAGTTGGAACTAAATCTGATTAACTATGAGATGCAATAGAAAAACATGAGAAATCATGTTTCTCAATTAATGATTCAGATAGCTTAAAAGTAAGAAAAGACATATGTGGTTGTTTTAGGTGTTTCTCCCTTGGCATGGTTTGATTCATTTGTGTGCTTCCTAAATACATGCATGATTTTTTAAAGAATAAAATTTGTTAAGTGCTTGCGCCGTAATTTGTAGATGCTTTTAAATTGTGTTAGAGAATATTGTTAAATTCACCAACTGACAAGAAGATGAGTTATGCCATGTAATTTCATCGTCATGCAAAATTATATGTTTTTTATCTGTGATATTAAAGCTTAACATAATCTGACACTTCAGTGGTACTAAATCATATTTGGTTGGGAGCGAGGACAGTGTGTTGGCTACTGGCATTGTGGTGGTTGAATGACTGAGTTTGTGTGCTTTGCAGTGTTCAATACTGTTGGAAACGGGGTTACCGAGTCCGTTACGGTAGCATGGCGCAAAGCGGGGAAGGCACGCGAAGGCAATGTGTAAGGCAGTTGTGCAGCACACTCTTACTTTAACTCAGCAATGCGGAGCAATAACCGGACACCACACCAGGCTTGTGTAATTAAAAATCAAGTTCCTTTATATCAATCAAGATTGCGTTGGATTATGCAAATTATACATTACATTTTCCTAACTGGTGCACATTCTTTTAAAAAGACCCTCAACAGTTCTGGCCACTAAAAGGCCGCAGAAATCAGTTCCTTTAAAAACACAGCACCAATAACGATTTGGGTGCACTAACAAATTAGGGCCTAGAACATGCACAACACTTTTTAGGCATTAACATCTCTGGCCCCTGGGCACATACATCAGGCCTAGGTACTCAATACAGCCTGTGGTACACTAGGCGGGAGTGAATCCTAGAGGGAACCCCTCAACATGTCCAGCAGCTGGGGCTTCCCTATGAGGGGGGACTCCTATACCTCCCAGGGGAGGTGAGGTTTAAATTAGGTTAGGGCCCCTTCTCACCAGGTGCCTGGCCTGGTACAAATTATCAATGAGGGCTCTTCCCTCGTTAATCGTGGCCCCCGGCCCCCAGGGGCTTAACCTAGAGCCCTAGGGGCCTCCTGGGCTCACCTGCGGTGCTGGAGCTGGTCGCTGGGCCTCTCGACGGACTCTCCCCCGGGCCAGCCCTCTGTTGGACGGGGCGGGGCCCGGCGCGAGTCTCACGGCCCTCCGGCCGGCGCTGCCAAGTCTTCCTTGAGGCTTTGGAGCCTCTCGCGGCGTTACCCTTTCGTTGGGGGGCCGGTATGCCACTCCTCTGGCCCCCGTGGAGTCAGGAGTGAGAGTGAGGGACACGGAGCGGGAGCCGGCAGTCCTTCCAGACGGCTCCGGCTTCCCGCGTGTACACCCGGAGTTCTTCCTCCTCCGGACGTGCTGGGGGGGGCGGGCTCTCGACGGCGCCCAATCCTAGCGCGGCGGCGATTCTTCCGGGGGCTCCCGTTGGCAGTGGAGCCCCTCTGACGTCTTCCCGATTGGCTCCGGCTGGGCCAATCACGTCGCGGCCTTCTCGTGTTGCTGGGCGACGCCTCCCGCCTCCTACTCTTCAGCGGCTGGCTCCGGCGGGGCCAATCGCGTCGCGGCCTTTTCGGGGGCGCGACCTGTGACGCGGTCGGCGTTCCCGGCCCCACGGCAACGGCGTCCACGGGCCTGGAGGCCGCAGTAGGCCTCAGCTCTGTTCACGCGGCCCTCCTGGGCTGCGGAGGTGTTTTTCTTGGCCGCGCTTGCAGCGGCAGGGGTCTCGGGCCCGGCGGTGATTTCTGTGGGCTTCGGTGAGGGCGCGGACGGCGCACCTCACCACACTTATGCACGGGGGAGAGGTCTTCCTCACCTCAGCACCCCTCTTCACGCGGCGGCGGCCGCGGCGGCGATCCGGTCACCAGGTCAGTGACTGGGGGGAGGTCAAGTTCTCCCACATGGAGTTGCAGCGCGGGGCGCGCTGACAGCCTTATTCACAGGGCTGTGGGGGAAGTGTTCTTGGGGGACAGTCCAGCTGTCGGTGTGGATGGATAGGGGGTGAAGGCCTAGCGCTTAGGACACAGCGCTTCGCCTCGTGATCCCCATTCGACGGTTTCACTTGAGATCCTGTTACTCTTGGATTCAGCAAAGTTCTTCTTATGAACAGTGGGGGGTTGTGAGTTGGTGATTCTGGGAGTGCTTGATGTTCCTCCCGGCACGCTGTAGATGGTTCCCTGGGTCCCCTCACACTGGGCAAGATCAGTGGGTGGTGGGCGTTCCTCAGCTATCTTACGGCAGCAGGGCCTTGACCCTGTCAGCAGCAGTAGTGTAGGTCTCCCCCTAGGCCCTAAAGTCTATACTCCGGCGCAGGTTCTCCCAGGTTCAGCGGTGCCTCAACCTAACTGACTAAAAGGTTTTCCCTCCAAGCCTCTTATACCCCTAGGTCAGGTGACCCTCCTAAAGGCGGCAAAACGTAACTCCTCCCACAGCCCGGAAGGTTCTGGAACCTTCCACCTACCTAGCTATGGGGCCCAGAGGCGGGGACGGGATGGATACTGTATCCCTATGTCCCAGCCTGACTCTGGCGACTAGCGTGTATGTGTGGAAGGCCCTCTGCAGTAGCAGGGGCCTGTGGCAGCCATCTTTAGTGAGAGAGCACCTGCACCTCAGCACTGACCAGCAGTGGCAAGGCGCCCGGAGACCTAGGTCCAGTAAAAATATGGTGGCAAAAATGAGGCGCAAAAGGGAAAAAACAGGGCAAGACCACCCTAGGGCTGACAGGTCTAACACGCGTCCCCCCAGCCGAAAGAGGGGAGAGCTTCCCAACCTCTAGGGAGTTCTCTTCACTAAGGCGGAAAAACCGGGAGAGACCGTCAGCGTTGGCGTGGTCTACACCGGGTCGATGTTCCACCCGAAAGTCCATCCCCTGGAGGGAAATGGACCACCTCAACAATTTGGGGTTTTCGCCTCTCATCTGCATGAGCCAGCGAAGGGGTCTGTGGTCGGTCTGGATCAAGAAGTGACAACCAAAAAGGTATGGCCTCAACTTCTTCACAGCCCAAACCACAGCAAAGGCTTCCCGCTCGATGGTACTCCACCGCTGTTCCCGGGGGAGTAGTCTTCGGGAGATAAAGGCCACTGGCTGGTCTTGGCCATCGTCATTCAGCTGCGAGAGCACAGCTCCTATGCCATGCTCAGAAGCGTCTGTCTGCACGATAAACTCCCGTCCAAAATCTGGAGTCCTGAGCACCGGTGCGGTGCACATGGCACGTTTAAGGGTCTCAAAGGCTTCCTGGCAGGCAGCCGTCCAGATGACTCTGCGTGGCTGCTTCTTCGATGTCAATTCCGTCAATGGGCCCACGATGGTTCCATATCCCTTGACGAACCGGCGGTAGTATCCCGTGAGGCCGAGAAAAGCTCGGACCTCTGTTTGGGTCTTGGGGGCTCCCAGGCCATGATGGTCTCAATCTTGGCTTGGAGGGGTTGCACCTTACCTCCGCCCACCAGATGTCCCAGGTACACGACAGATCCCTGTCCAATCTGGCACTTGCTGGCCTTGATGGTTAGACCAGCCCGTTGCAAAGCCTGTAGCACCTCCTGGAGATGCTGCAGATGGTCCTCCCAGCTGCTACTGAAGACAGCTATGTCATCCAGGTAGGCAGCAGAGAAGGCCTCTAGGCCAGACAGCACCTGGTTCACCAACCGCTGGAAAGTGGCTGGAGCATTTTTCAACCCGAAGGGCATCACCTGGAATTGAAAGTGGCCCTCGGGGGTGGAGAACGCAGTCTTCTCCTTTGCTCCTTCCGCCATGGCGATCTGCCAATAGCCTGATGTTAAATCAATGGTACTCAGATACCGGGCTGCTCCCAGCCGGTCAATGAGCTCATCCGCCCGAGGGATCGGGTGAGCGTCGGTCTTGGTGACTGAGTTGAGTCCACGATAATCCACACAGAACCGAAGTTCTGGTGTGGTGCCCGGGGGGCCGCTTTCGGCACCAACACTACCGGACTAGCCCAAGGGCTACTGGAAGGCTCAATCACCCCCAGTTCTAGCATCTTGACAACCTCACCCTGGATACTAGCCTTGACCTTATCGGACAGCCGGTAAGACTTGTTCTTCACTGGCGGACTGTCCCCTGTGTCCACATCATGGGTACACAGGTGCGTGATTCCAGGCGTGAGGGAAAACAACGAGGCGTACTGCCCCAGGACCTGGCGGCAGTCCTTCTGTTGCTCTGGGGTCAAGGATGGGGCAAGGACTACTCCCTCTACCGAACCATCCTTCTCATGGGCCGCCAGAAGGTCTGGCAGAGGCTCACTCTCCTCCTCCTCACTTCCATCCGTTATCATCAAGAGAGTGAGCTCGGAACGCTCCTGGTGTGGCTTCAGGCGGTTGACGTGGAGCACCCTGTGGGGTTGACGGGGGGTCTTCATGTCGACGACATACGTGGTCTGGCCTTTCCTTTCTAAGATCTCAAACGGCCCAGTCCACCGGTCCTGGAGGGCGCTAAGCTCTCCTGGCTCCATGACCCACACCTTCTGTCCAGCGTCTAACTCTACCGTCCGCGCGTTCCGGTCATACCATTGCTTCATGACGGCCTGACTTGCCTCTAAGTTGTCCGAGGCCTCCTTCCACAGCTTGGCCACTTGGCTGCGGAACGCCAGCATATAGCTGACCACATCACGGGGAAGCTTCGAGGAAGACTTCTCCCACCCCTCTTTGACAAGACTGAGGGGCCCCCGAACGGGGTGGCCATAGAGCAGCTCAAAGGGGCTGAAACCGACCCCCTTCTGCGGCACCTCTCGGTAGGAGAAGAGCAGACAGGGTAAGAGGACGTCCCACTTTCTTCTCAAGTCCTCGGGTAGGCTCCTGATCATCCCCTTCAAGGTTTTGTTGAAACGCTCCACGAGCCCGTTCGTCTGGGGGTGGTAAGGAGTGGAGAACCGGTAGGTCACTCCACACTCCTTCCACATGGCCTGCATATAGGCCGACATGAAATTCGTGCCCCTATCTGACACCACGACCTTGGGGAATCCCACTCGGGTAAAAATCCCCATGAGGGCCCGCGCCACCACCGGTGCTGTGATGGTCCTCAGAGGGATTGCCTCTGGGTACCGGGTGGCGTGGTCTACTAGCACCAAAATGAACCTATGCCCAGCAGAAGTCGGCGGATCCAACGGCCCGACAATGTCAATCCCTACTCGCTCAAAAGGGGTATTGACCACTGGGAGAGGTTCTAGAGGGACCTTCACCTTAGTCCCTGTCTTGCCGCTTGCTTGGCAAGTGGTGCAGGTCTTGCAAAACGTGTCAGAAGTGACGCGCATCCTGGGCCAATAAAAATGTGGGACCAAGCGTGCAAACGTCTTGTCCTGGCCCAGGTGTCCTGCTAGTGGTATCTCATGTGCCAACTCTAGCAGAAAGGCTCGGTAGCATTGGGGGACCACCACGGCCCTTGAGGACCCATGCACCGGAGCCTTAGGCTCACTGTAGAGGAGACCATCCTCCCAGTAGACATGGTAATTACCAGTCTCTGTTCCAGCTGCTTGGGCTTCGGCCTGTTGCCGTATGCCATCAAGCGTAGGGCACTCCCTCTGTGCCTGGCAAAATTCTTCCCGGGTAGGCCCTCCTTCCACCTGCCACTCTGCAGGGGTCGGCAGGTCCCCCACGGGAAAACCAACTACCTCAGCGGACTCCGGGGTCACCTCCGCGGGCTCCCCATCCATCTCACCGGGTGTCTCCTCCCGGACATCTCCTCGTCCAGCAGTGGGCTGGGCCATTCTTTCAGGCTCCAACCCGGGCTGAGTTCCTTGTCGGGCAGCCATGGACCGCGTGATAACGCAAGTCCATCCTGGTAACCCCAACATCTCAGCATGGGCATTGAACTCTACCTCTCTCCAGGCAGTATGTTCTAAGTCGTTGCCCAGCAGACAGTCAACTGGCATGGCAGGGCTCACCGCAACCTTCATCAGACCTGACACTCCTCCCCACTCAAAGGGAACTTGGGCCACGGGGTAATGACCCAGGCTATTATCAGCCATCACAACCGGGTGGAACTCCTCAGGAATCACCTGCTCTGGGGACACCAGCTGACGTTTCACCATCGTCATGCTGGCACCTGTGTCCCTCAGAGCCTCCACCTCCTCCCCGTTCACCAGGACCCTCTGCCGATACTTGGCAGTGTTCTCGGGTACCTGAACCCTTGGGATGATCTCTCTATCCCCCAGGGAAACTAAGGTCAAGCCTGTCCACTCACCTCCCCTACCTAGGGACAACTCCTCCCCAAGCGCTACACTGGCCACCCCGGGGGTCTTACCTCCTGTGGGGGCTGGGGTTCTCTTGCGACACTGGGGATCCCCCTTGTAGTGTCCAACCTCCCCGCACTCGTAGCACCGGACAGTTCTGGGCTGCTGACTCCTGTCAGGGTAAGTGGGTCTCTGGTATCCAGATTGGGATGGGGAACCTACCCCTCTCCCAGGCGGTCTATTTTGGGGACCTTTAAAGAACTCCCTCTTTTTATCTCCCCCTCTTTCTTCTGGGGGAACCCCTGTCCACCTTTCGGGGGATCCGCCCCGGCTCCCTTGTGGGACACCCGAGTGCTGACCCACGTGTCTGCCTCCTCTGCAAGCTCCCTTGGGTTGGTCAGCTTGCGGTCCACCAAGTACTGGCGCAGCTCCGGAAAACATTTCTCGAGGAGGTGCTCTCTCAAAAACAGGTCGTACAGCCCTTTGTAATCATCAACCTCGCTGCCACGCACCCAACCCTCCAATGCCTTCCGGGCATAATCATAAAAATCTACCCAGTTTTGTGTGGTGAGCTTGTGGCTGTTGCGAAACTTTTGGCGGTACTTCTCTGGGGTGAGGCCAAACTTCCTGAGCAGGGCCTCCCTCATGATAGGGTAGTTGGTACGATCCCCTTTTTCTAAGGTTAAAAGAGTGTCCCTGACTAGTGGAGGTATGTACCTATAAAGTCCTCCTCCCCAGTAGCTCTCAGGAACTCTATGGGCCACCAAAGCTACCTCGTACGCCGTCAACCACTTGTCGATGTCATCACCCACACTAAAGCTGGCCATCACTTCCCTGGGTAGATAGAATTTGGGCTCCTGTGGAACCCCAGCAGGTACGCTGCCACCATTTCCTTTGCCTTCCATTTCCATTTGCAAGGCTCGGAGCTCCAGTTCTTTCAGGCTAAGCTCATGTACAAGCCTTCTTTCCTCCATGGCTAGCCTTGCCTGTTCTCGCTCCCTTTCCATCCTAGCCAACTCTAATGTCAATTGCCTCTGCTCCCTCCTGTCCTTGAATTCTTCTGCTGACAAACTCCCCCTGACGCACTACTGCCTGCCCTGGAACGTCTTCCTGGCAACACATTCTCGCTGACGTCAATGTTCAGTAGGCTCAGTTCTTCTGGGTCGTCTGCCTCCCTCTGCTCCTCATCCCCTCTTCCCTCCGGGTGGGCCATTACCCATGCCCTCAAAGCTTTCTGAAGCACCTCCTTCCTGGCACCTCGCTTGACGGCCACCCCCTCTCTAGGCAGAACTCCTTGAGCTGTGCCACCGTGTACCTCTCTAGGTCGGCTAACTCAAACTCCATCCTCCTAGGTGGGGTCCCAGACAATTTAAGGAAGGGGTTCTAAATGGTAGGTAGCAGGTCTTACGCAGGACTAACACAATCGGCAATCACAAAAGAGTTCCTTTTTACATTTCACTAGGTGTCTAATTGCGGCGCACTCTGAGTCACTGTAGGGTGCTGCACAAATACCAGTCCCTATCCCACTGCTGAACACCAATGTTGGAAACGGGGTTACCGAGTCCGTTACGGTAGCATGGCGCAAAGCGGGGAAGGCACGCGAAGGCAATGTGTAAGGCAGTTGTGCAGCACACTCTTACTTTAACTCAGCAATGCGGAGCAATAACCGGACACCACACCAGGCTTGTGTAATTAAAAATCAAGTTCCTTTATATCAATCAAGATTGCGTTGGATTATGCAAATTATACATTAGATTTTCCTAACTGGTGCACATTCTTTTAAAAAGACCCTCAACAGTTCTGGCCACTAAAAGGCCGCAGAAATCAGTTCCTTTAAAAACACAGCACCAATAACGATTCGGGTGCACTAACAAATTAGGGCCTAGAACATGCACAACACTTTTTAGGCATTAACATCTCTGGCCCCTGGGCACATACATCAGGCCTAGGTACTCAATACAGCCTGTGGTACACTAGGCGGGAGGGAATCCTAGAGGGAACCCCTCAACATGTCCAGCAGCTGGGGCTTCCCTATGAGGGGGACTCCTATACCTCCCAGGGGAGGTGAGGTTTAAATTAGGTTAGGGCCCCTTCTCACCAGGTGCCTGGCCTGGTACAAATTATCAATGAGGGCTCTTCCCTCGTTAATCGTGGCCCCCGGCCCCCAGGGGCTTAACCTAGAGCCCTAGGGGCCTCCTGGGCTCACCTGCGGTGCTGGAGCTGGTCGCTGGGCCTCTCGACGGACTCTCCCCCGGGCCAGCCCTCTGTTGGACGGGGCGGGGCCCGGCGCGAGTCTCACGGCCCTCCGGCCGGCGCTGCCAAGTCTTCCTTGAGGCTTTGGAGCCTCTCGCGGCGTTATCCTTTCGTTGGGGGCCGGTATGCCACTCCTCCGGCCCCCGTGGAGTCAGGAGTGAGAGTGAGGGACACGGAGCGGGAGCCGGCAGTCCTTCCAGACGGCTCCGGCTTCCCGCGTGTACACCCGGAGTTCTTCCTCCTCCGGACGTGCTGGGGGGGCGGGCTCTCGACGGCGCCCAATCCTAGCGCGGCGGCGATTCTTCCGGGGGCTCCCGTTGGCAGTGGAGCCCCTCTGACGTCTTCCCGATTGGCTCCGGCTGGGCCAATCACGTCGCGGCCTTCTCGTGTTGCTGGGCGACGCCTCCCGCCTCCTACTCTTCAGCGGCTGGCTCCGGCGGGGCCAATCGCGTCGCGGCCTTCTCGGGGCGCGACCTGTGACGCGGTCGGCGTCCCCGGCCCCACGGCAACGGCGTCCACGGGCCTGGAGGCCGCAGTAGGCCTCAGCTCTGTTCACGCGGCCCTCCTGGGCTGCGGAGGTGTTTTTCTTGGCCGCGCTTGCAGCGGCAGGGGTCTCGGGCCCGGCAGTGATTTCTGTGGGCTTCGGTGAGGGCGCGGACGGCGCACCTCACCACACTTATGCACGGGGGAGAGGTCTTCCTCACCTCAGCACCCCTCTTCACGCGGCGGCGGCCGCGGCGGCGATCCGGTCACCAGGTCAGTGACTGGGGGGGGAGGTCAAGTTCTCCCACATGGAGTTGCAGCGCGGGGCGCGCTGACAGCCTTATTCACAGGGCTGTGGGGGAAGTGTTCTTGGGGGACAGTCCAGCTGTCGGTGTGGATGGATAGGGGGGTGAAGGCCTAGCGCTTAGGACACAGCGCTTCGCCTCGTGATCCCCATTCGACGGTTTCACTTGAGATCCTGTTACTCTTGGATTCTTATGAACAGTGGGGGGGTTGTGAGTTGGTGATTCTGGGAGTGCTTGATGTTCCTCCCGGCACGCTGTAGATGGTTCCCTGGGTCCCCTCACACTGGGCAAGATCAGTGGGTGGTGGGCGTTCCTCAGCTATCTTACGGCAGCAGGGCCTTGACCCTGTCAGCAGCAGTAGTGTAGGTCTCCCCACTAGGCCCTAAAGTCTATACTCCGGCGCAGGTTCTCCCAGGTTCAGCGGTGCCTCAACCTAACTGACTAAAAGGTTTTCCCTCCAAGCCTCTTATACCCCTAGGTCAGGTGACCCTCCTAAAGGCGGCAAAACGTAACTCCTCCCACAGCCCGGAAGGTTCTGGAACCTTCCACCTACCTAGCTATGGGGCCCAGAGGCGGGGACGGGATGGATACTGTATCCCTATGTCCCAACCTGACTCTGGCGACTAGCGTGTATGTGTGGAAGGCCCTCTGCAGTAGCAGGGGCCTGTGGCAGCCATCTTTAGTGAGAGAGCACCTGCACCTCAGCACTGACCAGCAGTGGCAAGGCGCCCGGAGACCTAGGTCCAGTAAAAATATGGTGGCAAAAATGAGGCGCAAAAGGGAAAAAAACAGGGCAAGACCACCCTAGGGCTGACAGGTCTAACAAATACTGACTTACCAAAGGAATCTGTTTGACTTTATAGTCTGATAAAGGTGCCAGCAGTGTGACAAAATGCTGGAGGAATTGGTAAGGCTAGCACCCTATAACCAGACCTGACGCGAGGAGGTTGAAAAATTAATCAATAATTTAAAGAAATTGAGAGCACACTATTGGATATATGAAACAAGATATATGCTAAATTGACGTTGTAGCATTTAGAGGATTGGGTTGAAAAGAAAAACATTTTGCCTATTAAGTAGATTGGCTTTACGAAGTCTCAGTTTACAATTGATGGATGTCTTGCATTAAAGTTGCTAGCAGAGAAACACTCTCGATATAAGCATCAGGGGTAATATGTGACATATATCAATTTGTCATCTGCCTTTGATACCATAAACCAGCAAAGCCTGTGGAAAAAGATAGTAGACTTGGGGACTCCAGAGGTCTTACGTGCTCTGATAGTGAACCTGCATGAACATTAATGGACTTGAATAGAGCTGGGTAGTAATGGAGCCCTCTCTAAGAAAATTGAAATTCCAAATAGTTTACGGCAAGGATGCATACTGGCTCCTCTTTTGTTTTCTATATATATAGCAGAGATCCCAAATTATTTGATGAGAGTGAGGTCTTTCCCATCAAAGTTCAGTCATTGTGAATTCCTGTATCTATTTAATGCAGATTATACAATTATTATAGACCTTACAAATCTGGGTATGCAGAGGCTGCTGGGGGCTTTTGCAGATTACTGTGCTGAGAGTGACCTGAATATTAATGTGACAACAACGAAAGCCATGTCTTCTGTGTTGAACTGGCCCAAAAAGTCAAAGCATAAATTGTGGTTGAATGAGCAAAGGGTTGAACTTATAAAACAGTATCAGTATTTGGGCATGACTTTTAGCAGGAATCTCAGTTTTAAAACAACGTTTTAGATTGCAGGAACAGAGGAGCAAAGCAGTGGTAAGGTGCATTGGGTAGGATGGACATGGAATTGGAACTCAAGTCAGTGGAGGTGTTGAGAGAGACATGCAACCAGAAAATTACAAAAGTATTGCCTTATGAGTCGAAATTTTGGTAAAGAAAGATATACAATGCTTGGAAGTAATTGAAATTAATATTTGGATGTCGTGGTTGGGCCTCCAAAGGAGATCAGGCCACTCAGCACTACACTTAGCGTTGGGTTTTATAAATATAAAATTCAAATACTATTAGAGACTCCTAAATTATTGGGAGAAAACTGCAGAAGTAGCAAATGGTACGTAAGGTACATATTGAAGTCCCATTTTGCGAAGTGGCCCTTAAGGCCATGGGTGGTGAATTTGAGGAAAATAATTAAGCGTGTGGACACAAAGGGGAGTTTAGATCAAGTCCAAAAGCTTCTGAGTGCATTGCTTTTAAGTTCCTCTTAATCACTACTTCCTTTACAAGAATTTTTGAATATATATTCATAAGATCCTTTGACTTGAGAAAGCCCTCGGCCTATGGCCACACGGGCGAAACATGTGTAGGCTGTTCATTTCTGTTTACCTTGGCAAAAAATAAATACAAAATATCACATAGACTTTTTTGTACATCTGACTTCGGGATTCTTTAACTCAGGAATTTACGGACATACATTCGGCACAGAACTATCATATACCCATATCTAAGAAACATTCATATCTTCTTCCCAAATGAGTTTAATGATACTTTTCTAATCAAATTCATTGTAATAAATTCTTATGTATAGGAGCAGCTTTAAGGAGAGAGCCATTCTTAATATCGTTAATAGCTTCACCTGGCAGGGGGTAAATAGAGTCATGGCTTATATGGGACATGTAAATGAAATTTTGAATAGGGACATCTATTAGAATATATTAAATTATAAAAGAAGCAGGTAATGGATATTTCTCCTGTACAAAAGTCAAAAGTAGCAATATCATTCTCATTCCAAAATTGTTAAATAGGTAAAATACCATTTTTTTCCATTGTTTAAAATAAAAATACTTATTTACATATTTGTATAAACGTATTGTGAAAAATTATAAAGGTCATAAAGCACTGTTGAGGAGAGAATACTCTATCAAAAAATATGAATGTTTTAAAATACCATATTTAGAAATATAACCACACTTAGATACAAGAATATTGTAATAAATAAAATCAATAAATAGACTCAGTTAAAAACTTATCTAGCAAAGTATAAGGCTATCTTGAAAATTAGACATCAAAGAACAAGACTGTGTGATTACAAAGGCAGAATAATATAATTTAAAATCTTACCCCCTCACTCTTTTGGTTTCTTTAATTTTGATATGGCAATACAAGGAGTTTTGTTATTTGATAGAGTTTTTGAACAAATAGTGTCAAGTTGTTAAAATAGTCCAGGATCTTAAAAGGAAGCATGGAGGCAACATATACAATAAGAGGTGCAATCATCATTTAATAGTATTAAGCTTCCCACCAAGATAAAAATAGGGGAGACCAAACAGAAATCAAATTCTGTATTTTAGATTCGAATGTCAAAAAATGAAAGTTCCCTAATATTTGGAGAGAGCCAAATATTAAGGGACTGATTATGAGTCTGGCGGTCCATGCACTGCCAGCCTCACAGTGGCGCAGCTGTAGCAGACCGCCCACTGCTGCACTGGTGGTCGACCACCCTATTACTTCTAGGGTGGTTGGGCCACCATTGCACACCCGCAACCACCCTGGCGGAGGCGCAGTAGTCTGAGGGCCGCAATGTGCCTGGTGGTGCCCTGAGGCAACTCCAGCCAAGAATATATCACGACTTTCCTCACCACCATCCGTCTAATGGAGGTTCTGCATCCATGAAACTGCTGGCGGAGAGGAATGCTCATGCTCCTGTGCAAGGGGTTGCATGCAGGGGCGCACATGTTGATCACCCCAGAATTTTTCTACCCCCAGGTCCTGCATGGGAAGGAATGCATTACATGGTGCATTCCTTCCTGTGCAAGAACGTGCAATGGCAGTTCTGCGGCAGTGCAGTTTAAGGCTCACTATGAGCCTTTAAAACTGCTCCGCCGTGGGACCGCCATGCTGCCCGCCCACCAGACCACAAAAATACTTGTAATCTGGCGGGAGTGACTGTAAGTTTTGGCAGTACGGGAGCGTGGAGGTGGCATGCCGCCCACTCCCGCACCGCCAAAATTCATAATCAGGCCCTAAGATAGTTGATCTTTGAGGGACACCATACAAAAGAAGATTTTTTGAACATGTATTGAAAGCATTGAGAGTTTAACAGGAGTACCTCAATTTTTATAAAATTCTATTTATAGCATACTTTTTAGCATACAATTGAATTTTTTCTAGAAAACAAATCACAGATAAAACTTGATTTGCCATACATACCAAAATGTAATCTGCATAAGTAGATCATTTAATTTTATCTCTACCATGTTAAAAACCAGCCATGTTAGGGTTACATCAAATTCTCTCTAGGAAAAAGTCTAAACATAAGTCAAATAGTAAAGGGGACAATGGACAACCCAGTATAGTACCTCTATTTAGATAACAACAAAGGGGGAAAAAATCCACTAACAAATAAACTTGCTCTGGGATTGGAGTATAATGATTCCACAAGGAAAATAAACTTGGAGCCAATTCCAAACCATTGGGGAGTCTTAAACATATATTGCCAGTTATTTTGATCTAAAGCATTGTCAACTTGAAGAAATAACACCACCATAGGAGTTTTGAATCTGTTTTCTAGACAAATAATATTTGAAAATAACCTTGCATTATCAGCAGCAAGTCTAGCTTTCATAGACTAAATTGGTCAGACTTAATGTGAATAGGTATAATAGAATCTAAATGGGATACTACGATCTTTGCAAACATTTTACAGTCATAATTAATAAGCAATATAGGCCTGTAGATTTGACACAATATAGGGACCTTTTCATATTTGCTAATAGTAATGGTATTATAAAGTTCCAACCACTTAGGTGCAAAAAAAGAAGACAAAAAGGACATAACATCAATGGAAAAGCCATCTGGTGCTTTGGCTTGTCTCAAAGACTTAGGGCATAATTATGAGTTTGGTGGTCCATCGGACCGCCAGACTTGCAGTGCAGGTGAGGTGGTGAGTCGGGGACCGCCACACCGACGGTCCAACTGCGTGTTAACTATGGTGGTTAGACCGCCATAGGACCGCTGCAACCGCCTCGGATCCGCAATCCCTGGCAGTGGCCCGGCAGTCAGAGGCTCCAATGTGTCGCTGAGGCACCGCCAAGCATATATGGAGTTTCCTCATCACCACAGTTTTCATGATGGTGAGGCCGTCATGAAAAATGTGGTGGTGAGGAAACAAAGGGGACCCTAAATGGCCCCCTGTTGCCTCAGGGCCATGGGATGCATGCAGGGGGGGGGCACATGGTGTGCCCCCTGTCTGCATGCACCCCCTTTCCTGCATGGCATGGACTGCACAGTCCATGGCGTGCAAGAACGGGCTTTGGCACTCTCATTGCGGTGTCTTTTTAATAGGCACTGCCTTGGGAAAACGCCAAAGGACTGACCGCCAGACCTTACGGTAACTCGTAATCTGGAAGGTGGCAGGCAGTGAGATTTGGCAGTGTGGGAAACATGCCACTGGCTCATAATCAGGCCCTAAATAGGGTTTAATCTTTCTTGTAAATTGATATCAACTTCAAGGCCTTTTTATTCATCATTTAGAGAAGAGATTTAAGGAAGACCATCAAACAATTTATCAAAGTCAGAATAACATGGATGTATATCTATAGAATATAAAGATTTATAAAAAATGAGGAATGAC
This sequence comes from Calotriton arnoldi, assembly GCA_963921515.1. NCBI lineage: Eukaryota > Metazoa > Chordata > Amphibia > Caudata > Salamandridae > Calotriton > Calotriton arnoldi. The sequence goes on along the minus strand of CAWUFW010001417.1, from coordinate 2,721,769 downwards.
TTAGCAATTATATTAACAATAGAGCTAATTGCTTTGCATTATATTTTGATAATAATAATTAGCAAGCTTCTTTCCTGCTTTATTTTGATCATCATGGAATTTACATTTCAGTCTCGACAAGACATTACAAGCTTTAACAGAAGCAATGTTATTTAATTCTGATTTGATTTAAATTAAATCATAGGGCATACAAGATGATTCAGAGGTAAAATAAATATTTTCAAGTGCATTGATATTTTTCTAATTGACTATTTAGACCAGAGTTCTTCAAAGTCAGTCCTGAATGGCCGGATCCATAAGAGATTTTTGCATATTCCCATTTAGATAAATGTAGTTATCTTAAAAATCTGGCATTGATCCAGCCCTCCAGGACCGACTTTGGAGAACCCTGATTTAGACTGATCTTCTTTCTAGCTGAGAATTAAATAGTGAAAGCACTAAACGTAGCTTTAAGAGCACCCCACTTGTGACCCACAGATGTATCTAATGGATTGTAAAATGAAATATATTATTTAATAAAAAATAGTAGCTTCAGAAAGAAAATTATTATCCAATAGAAGATAGTTATGAACTCTTCAACTTCCAGTTTTTACACAGATTGTGGTGATTTCCAAAGGCCAAAATTGAAGCATGATCACATAAAAAATAGTCTGTTTTAACAGATTGTAGACATAGTAATAATGATTTAGAAAGCAGAATATAGTCAATCCATGGATGTGTATTTTTAAGTTCTCCAGTCAAATGATGGTCAAGAGGAAATTGCAGATTAGAATGCCTTATGATGGTTATCAAATTTAAATGTATTCTTTAATTTTGTTTAAAAAAATATAATAGCTGATTAAAATCACCAGCCATAATATTGAATGAGAAATATTAGTTTGGGTTTGAGAGCATTACAGCACTCAGGGTCTGATTTAACCAGACCATAAACATTGAACAAAGTAATATTTTTACTTTCATAAATAACATTAACAAACACCTATATGCAAATATTATCACATTCTGAGGACAATACTTGTAATTTTCTGGTTTTATGACATAAGATAGTGTTAGACCTGACACATTTGGTGTGTTATTTCCCCACACTCTTTGCCTTCACTCCTGTATTTTTACGGTTTTGTTTGTTAGCTTTAGGACTCTGTGTACTTTACCCCTGCCAACTAGGGTTAAAGTGCTTGTGGTCTCTCTCTTAAACATGCTAAAAATGGCCTATACCTAATTGGCACATTGAATTCACTTATAAGTCCCTTGTAAATGGTACTACATGAACCCAGGGCATGTAAATTAAATGCTACTCATGGGCTGTAGCACCTATTGTGCCACCCACTAATGCAGATCTGTAATACATGTCTCAGGCCTGCCACTGCAACCTATAGTGCAGCTTTAAACTGCCATTTGGACCGGGCAAAATAAACTTTTTCCAGGCCTAAAAATTCCTTTTTAATAATTATAAGTAAGCCCTAATTTGGCCCTAAAGACTCATAGGGCAGGGTATTTAAAAAGTATGACATGTGGGATTAAGTTTCACATGTCCTGACAGTGAAAAAATCCAAAAGTAATTTTTCACTGTATCAAGGCTATCTCTCTCACAAATTAACACTGGGTTGCCTTATAACACTTAATAAGTGAGAACTTCAGTTTGGGAACAAATAGAGAAATGTTTCTTCCACTCATTTGAATAGTAATTTAAAATTCTCTTTAAAGGTAAAATTGTATTTTAAGCTACTTTTCTAAAAATGCCACTTTTAGAAAGTTGCCATGCTTTTGCCTAAACCAAATTTGCCTTTCCTTTCTGCAAGTGTCCAGTCTGACATGACTATGAATACCTCTCCCGTGGTGGGTTGTGTATTTGTTCCAGACATAGGAACAAAAGGGTCTTGGGTATGGAGGGTGTTCCTCTCCTGAGCAGGATGTCCTGAAGGTTGAACTCAGCCCTTCCGAAGCTTCAAAGGTTTGCCTCAGGCTATGCCCACCCCTTCCTTACTTCTTAGGGCTCCCTGTCCTGCCACTGACAAATGCTGCTCACACCTAGGCTTGCCTTCCTTTTTCCCTCTAGACAGATTAGAGCCAGACCCGGGGAAGGTTAGACAAAAGGGCCATTCCACACCAACAGGCAGGCACTGGGTATAAGAATAGCACCTTCAGAACCTCTCATATGAACACTTGTGGGCCTGTGGAAGATTCAGAAGGACTGCTCTGCTGTCTGAAAAAAGAAAGGAAGACTGAACCTGCTTGCCTTGAACCCAGTCTCCCTAGAATTGGCTCCAGGGGTCAGCTGGCTGACCTCCTGTGTGAGCTACAGCGACACAACAAGCTTTCAGAGGCCTCCCAGCAACTGCCCAGCTGACCAGCACCAACTGGACCTGCCTGGACCTCGAAGAGCCTTGTGGCTGACTTCTGGCTGAGTGAATTTTGATCCCCAAGAGGTGCCCCCCCACCCCAAGTCCTAGACCCTTGGCTGGCATCAGAGTGTATTGCTCCTGCTTCAAAACCAAGTTAAAGGGCGCCAATAATGACCATCTACTACGCCCGCCAACGTGAAGTTCCAGCAACAACCTGCTGTTCATGTCACATATGACAGTGTATTAACAATGAAGCCACTTTATGAGATATTTATGTAACAATAAGAGGGTTTCATGGTTTTGATAAGCTTCTCTCCATCCTTTGGAAGAAAACACTGTGAAGAAAGGTCCTTAATTTAAAAGGATTATCAAAAGACTTTGGGCCTCATTACAATTGCGGTCCGACGAGCATGCAACCGCCATCGTATCAGGTAGGTGTCCGACCGACTACATGTCGGTGAGTACACCTGCCCAATTACAATGCGACCACCATGCAGGCAGTCGGAAAACTGCTCTGTTGCATTGCGACTTGTGCTGCAGCCCTAGCAAAGCACTGCAGCACAAGCTGCAATGCAAAAGAGCAGTTTTCAAACATCCATGCACCGTGTGCCAGGCACACGGTGCATGGATGTTTTGGGGGGCTCCACATGTGCCCCCCTGGGCCCATAGCAGAGGCCCACGGGGGCCCTGCTAGGGGCCTTCAAAGTCCAATTCCATCTGCCTTTACATGGTGGTCAGACAGCCATGTAAAGGCAAAGGGAAGAGAGCCATCATAATCCTTACGGCGGTGCCTCCGCAGGCACCGCCTTCATTGCAGGGATTACAGTCAGACCAACGCTTTAAACTGTCAGAGGCGTAGGTCGGTCCCTCAGTCTGTTGCGGTCCGACCGACTGCATCGTAAGACAGCAGTCTGACTGCTATGCTGGATGTCGGTGGGTAACATCGTAATAACGTCTTTTGTTTCACCCTCATGAGTTATTTTGTGTATACAGGGATGTAGAATTCCATATTTGATGTGCACTTGACTCATCAAAGCTCTAATGCCAAGAAATACCTTTAACATTTGATTAGTAGCTTTAGGCTCATCATATGAGATGAGCAAAGTGTGTCCAGACCAAACAATCCTCTTCTTATCTTTGTCAGCTCTTAGTATGTAAAACAAGTCAGGAAACTCCACAAACAGCACGATAATGCTTCTAGGGTTTGAAGAATCAGAATTATGTTTCACCAGGCGGTGAGCACATTGTAAGTTGATAGGAGGTAAGTTAGAAATATTTAGGAGTTTCTGAATCAATTTCTTTAAAATGTCAAGGACGTTAACACACTCAGCACCATCTGGCAAATTATGAAATTGCTAATTATTGTGACAATTACTGTTTTCCAAATCTTTTGTGTAGAGTTTATTTTTCGAAATTTCCTGTTCAAGCGTAGGACTTTTTTCACAGCAAAATCTTGGACTGTGTTTAATTCATTGTTCCATTTCAACAATCCTATTTTCCATTATGAGCCATCTATAGTCTGTTTGTTGTAACTTTTTATTGGTAGTTGTCACAAAAGTTTGAAGGGCTCTCCATCTAAAATAGTACCTGAAATTGGATTAAACAATGCTATAGGAGATGGAGGATCATTCTTGGGCCTCTTGGGTTTTGCTTCCTAGTAAATCACTGTCGCACCAGTAAGTATGTCATTGGCCATTTTCTTAGTTGAGCTTTACTGTAAGACAGCGTCAAAAGAGATTTTGTTCTCCCCATACTATAAACAGGGATAGAAAAGTGCACAAAATAGGGGCCGATTCCGATTCGGGCCGGAAAACGTACCGACCGACTCGGAGCCGGAATTTATTCCGACCGACACGTACAGGTGCAGGCCGACCCGCAAAGTACGATGAAAAGCGTGCAAAATCCGACCGACTCGTACGGAACACAAGCCGAACGACCGAGCCGCGCGGAAAACAGCCATCCGGCCGGAAAACCACGCGAATCGAACCGACCGACATGCACCAGGAATGAACCCGAACGAAACGTACCCGTGACCTCCTACCCGCCAAGTACGATGCAACGCGTGGAAAACACGACCGAGTCGCACGGAGCCCAAGCCGTACGACCGACACGCATACAAAACTGCGAGCAGAAGCAACCCAATACACCGCGACCATCGCGTACGCAGCATAGAAAACAGCACAAACACAGCGTGAACGACTCGGAGAAGCTCGTACAAGACAACTGCAGGGTCCGACTCGGTCACAAGAACGTCTCCTACATGCACAAAAAGTACAAAGGGAAAAACACACAAAAAAGGCCAAACAAGCAATTACAAAGGCAATAAATACTGGGGGGGCAGGGAACAAAGACACACCCACAACTCCACCCATATAAAGGACACAAATCCCTACCATGATCCTTTGCAGATTCAAATTACCTGCCAGCACTGAACAGACAGCAACCACACACCCACCCACAGCTCATCCATCACACAAGCCACACACCATCAGCACCCCAACAAATAGCACCCTCACATACACCCAGCTAAACACACACTCACACACCCTCACCTGCACACCAACACACGCATCACTCACCATCACCACCCATCACCATGCCCCCAAAGAAGAATCATAAGTTCCTAGATAGTGAATTGGAAGTCCTGGTAGATGAGATCCTCAGGGTAGAGCCACAGCTGTTTGGTACACTTGTCCAACAGACACCCATGTCGCAGAAAACCAAGATGTGGGAGAGGATTGTCGACAGGGTGAACGCACAATCACCATGTTTGCGCACAAAGGGAGACATCCAGAACAGGTGGTATGACGTGCGCAGGAGGGTCAGGGAGCTGTTGAAGAAGGACTACCTCTTGAGCCAACACACCGGCAGTGGCCCTCCTGCCAAACCAGTATACCTCAGGCCCTGGGAGGAGAAGGTGCGGGCCATCCTACCACCAGTGAGCGTATATGGACTAGAAAACATCCCAGAGCCTGGTGAGTACATAACAAATGAACACAATATTGTGCGACAATACACACACATCACTGTCAAGGGGAGAGTCAAACCATGCACTCTTAGCAAATACACACCAACCAGAACAGAATCATCCCAAATTGTGTATGTCAGTCAGATAAACACAACACATGCCATCTCATAGTGATATGTAACTGTGTCATCACATGTACAAACACAACTACAACTACAGCTAGACGGTGGCACTAATATAACTAACAAACACATCCAGACATGTAGGCACCACTACAACACCACCTCACAGTGAAGCCCACTGAAAGGAAGGAATCCTGTGTATGCTGGGCAAGTCAGTGTAGCCAATAGCATCATGGGAGTTGTAGTCACAGACATTGCCCACCCTCACAATGCGCACATCAACACCACCATGAACCATGCTCACATCACAGGGAGTGGAAAACAACTGACAAGATGGCTGACACTGGCTACTGCTGTGGGGAGCACAAGGTCCTGCTGGCAACTGTGCACCAACCAACAGCAGGACACCACTGACTGACATCCTGAAAGACAACTTGCACTCCCTGCAACGGAAGCACGTTCCATGGTGGAAAATCTGGCTGGGTGGGAAGGAGGACTGACAGCACTGACCATAGTTACCAGCAGCTCCACTCACACACACCCCTAACACAAACTCCACACAACTCACCTGGGAGAATGCATTGCCTCACACTCTAATCAAATATCCCACAAAGAACCACAACCCTGGGTCATGCAGTGTGAAGCACAGGGACACACATGTGACTTGCAGCAAAACTAACCCCAGGATAACACTGTCAGCCATCTTGTCAGCACAGGCACATACCCCACAGGGAAGCAGAATCAAAAGGAAGGAAGCATGGGCATGCTGGGAAGTGGGGTGGAGGCAATAGCATGATGGGAGTGGTAGTCACAGATCAACATCTCCCACCCACATGGCCCAGCAAGCTCACACCCAAGCATGCACACCTCACAGGGAGTCAAAAGCCACTTCTAAGATGGCTGACACTGGTGCTCAGTTGTGGGGAGCACATGGCCCTGCTGGGAACTGGGCACCAAGCAACAGCAGGACACCACTGTCAGCCATCTTGCCATTGCTCTCACACTCACACACAGTGAAGTCTACCCAAAAGCAAGTAAGTATGGGCATGCTGGGAAGTGGGGTGGAGGCAATAGCATGATGGGAGTGGTAGTCACAGCCCAACATCCCCCACCCACATGGCCCAGCAAGCTCCACCCAAGCATGCACACCTCACAGGGAGTCAAAAGCCGCTTCAAAGATGGCTGACACTGGTGCTCAGTTGTGGGGAGCACATGGCCCTGCTGGGAAATGGGCACCAACCAACAGCAGGACACCACTGTCAGCCATCTTGCCATTGCTCTCACACTCACACACAGTGACGTCCACCCAAAAGCAAGTAAGTATGGGCATGCTGGGAAGTGGGGTGGAGGCAATAGCATGATGGGAGTGGTAGTCACAGCCCAACATCCCCCACCCACATGGCCCAGCAAGCTCACACCCAAGCATGCACACCTCACAGGGAGTCAAAAGCCACTTCAAAGATAGCTGACACTGGTGCTCAGTTGTGGGGAGCACATGGCCCTGCTGGGAACTGGGCACCAAGCAACAGCAGGACACCACTGTCAGCCATCTTGCCATTGCTCTCACACTCACACACAGTGAAGTCCACCCAAAAGCAAGTAAGTATGGGCATGCTGGGAAGTGGGGTGGAGGCAATAGCATGATGGGAGTGGTAGTCACAGCCCAACATCCCCCACCCACATGGCCCAGCAAGCTCACACCCAAGCATGCACACCTCACAGGGAGTCAAAAGCCACTTCAAAGATGGCTGACACTGGTGCTCAGTTGTGGGGAGCACATGGCCCTGCTGGGAAATGGGCACCAAGCAACAGCAGGACACCACTGTCAGCCATCTTGCCATTGCTCTCACACTCACACACAGTGAAGTCCACCCAAAAGCAAGTAAGTATGGGCATGCTGGGAAGTGGGGTGGAGGCAATAGCATGATGGGAGTGGTAGTCACAGCCCAACATCCCCCACCCACATGGCCCAGCAAGCTCACACCCAAGCATGCACACCTCACAGGGAGTCAAAAGCCACTTCAAAGATGGCTGACACTGGTGCTCAGTTGTGGGGAGCACATGGCCCTGCTGGGAACTGGGCACCAACCAACAGCAGGACACCACTGTCAGCCATCTTGCCATTGCTCTCACACTCACACACAGTGAAGTCCACCCAAAAGCAAGTAAGTATGGGCATGCTGGGAAGTGGGGTGGAGGCAATAGCATGATGGGAGTGGTAGTCACAGATATTGGTCACCCCCACAACTGTCCCATCAACACCACCCTGAACCATGCGCACATCACAGGGAGTGGAAAAGAACTGACAAGATGGCTGACACTGGGTACTGCTGTGGGGAGCACAAGGCCCTGCTGGCAACTGTGCACCAACCAACAGAAGGACACCACTGACTGACATCCTGAAAGACAACTTGCACTCCCTGCAATGGAAGCACGTTCCATGGTGGAATATCTGGCTGGGTGGGAAGGAGGGCCGGATGTCAACCAAATACAACCAATGCAGACCATGTACACACCCCAACATTCATATAGAAATGCCCAAAGTATGCAGGACAATGTGCTACACCAATATCAACCTCTGACTGTGACAACTTAGGACAATGCAATGTACAGGCCCGCATCCAGAGGTACAGTCACAACTGTCATGTGTGTCAACCATTCATGCCTGCAGAAACATAACATACATTGCGTGTGTCACCCAAAAACAGGTGATGATGGGGACACAGCAGCAGACGCTGAGGAGTCCCCGTCCCAGGCTCAAGGGGAAACGGAGCTCACTGGTGTGGAACAGCCTCTGCCCTCCTCGGATGACGAAGACCTACCTGGCACCTCCGGAGCAAGTCATCATGCAGCACCAGCAGGACCACCAGCTGCACCCCCTGCACCCACCCCTCCAACGACTGTCAACACACATACCACCCCTGCTGACACGGACAGACCAAGGAGCACCACCACCACCAGCACAGGGACCCTGGACCAACGTGGGGCTATGGACACCAACACCACCAACAACCCCCAAGGGGGCCCAGGGTCACCTGTGCATGCCACCTCAGGTACTGCATGTGTCGCCAGGGGTGGTGGGAGGGGTGGGAGACATAGGTCGCTGATCGCAGAGGGGTCTGGACTGCATGTTGACCCACAACTGGTCCGCATAGCCGATGCGTACCAGTCCAGCACCGGAGAGCTCAGCCAGGTAGTGGGGCTCCTCAGGGACATTAAACAGCAGCAGGCTGCCCATCATGCCCGCTTGGACTCGCACATGTCCCGCGTGGAGTCCAAGTGGGACACACTGCAAGAGATGACGGCGGTGCATAGGGACATATTACAATGCCTCCGCCAGATGAGCAGCAACCAGTCAACACCTCCCTGTGTGCCCACAACATCTGGTGCTGAAACAACTGCAACTGCCACAGGGAGGGAGGATGACTCTGGCGGAGAGTCCCCTGCACCGCAGCAGCCTGCACTTGAGGGTCCCCCCCAAAGAAGAGGGGTCGTCCGAGGAGGGGCAACTGAGAGGCCGATGGCCATGTGCAACCCCCAGGAAGCCAAAACCTGTTCTGGATAATCACCTTTGTGCGCAAACTGTTCACCCTGTTGACTGCAACACAACTCCCCCACATGACATGGGGAGTACAAGTTGGACCAATGTATCAGATGACTGTGGACTTTATTCTGGACATATCTGCTACCAGGACTTCCAATTCATCTAGAAACTTTGGATTGCAATCAAAATGTACAGCACCCACCATCCTGTGCACTATACACACACATGTATGACAATAAACACACTAATACACCATACCTGCCTCTGTTGTGATTCCAACGTGGTTTCTGTCATGGAGATGATGACCTGCGAAATTACACTGTGCATGCTAACTGCTACAGCAAGTACAACACAGGCATGTGAGTCATGGCAACGTGACACATATGAGGGAGACACACCACCAGGGCTACACAACATATACACACCTATGCCATCTGACTCATCGCCTACACTGATGTTGCCAGGAAATACGGTGCAAAGCACAGACACAACACCTATTCACAGTCTCTGTCAACTAGCCCACTAGTGCAGTAAGCAAATGTCAGTCAGATGTGTGACCACAGACAACGCACATCACAAAGTGAAGCACAGGTTTATTACACATTTGCAACATGTTGTAACCACTACAGATGCAAGGCAATCCCACCTGGCAGCGGGCACACAGTCAACAAGTGTAGAAGGAAGGAAGTCCATGGGTGTGGCGCACATCACCTGTAGGGACACGACAGCTACCACCCTGGAAGTCGAATCACGGTGTCGGGGATCACAGTTGACCAAACCACTCTGAAAGTACCCTGTGAAGGACAGAAATGAAACACAGTCAAAAGCACTGAAGAACAGGACAGAACTCCAATACTCATGCCCAATACATGTCACAAGATACCCACCCAGAACCAAGTTAGCATGTCAACACTGTTGGGGAGTACAGACTACCTGTAAGGACACATCGCTACACGCATACAGTCATGTAGCACATGGACACACTTAAACAGCACCAGAGCACCACCAACACATATCATGCATACTCACATCATTGACATGACATCTCTGGATACTCACATTCAGCCGAAGAAGTTGGTGATGAGCTATGTGCGGACATCACCATCATCATCATCACTGGCATCGTGGTCCAGGCCAGGATCCTCCACAGGTGGCGGATGTTGGTCATCGTCATCCAGGATGAGAGGCAACTCCTTCCGCACTGCCAGGTTGTGTAGCATGCAGCAGACGATGACAATCTTGCACACCTTTGCTGGGGCATATGGGAGGGCCCCTCCTGTCTTGTCCAGGCAGCGGAAGCGGCTCTTCAGGAGACCAAATGTCCGCTCAATCACTCTCCTGGACCGACCATGTGCCTCATTGTAGCGCATCTGGCCTGGTGTCACAGGGTTCCTGAGGGGCGTCAGCAACCACGGCATGTTGGGGTATCCGGAGTCACCTACATACAGACAATTGCACATTAGCTGAGTTGGAAAAGAGGGTGGAACACTACATTGCAGAACACACACAATGGTACTAAGTCAGTACACACCAACAAACCAGGCACGCTGGTTCCGCATCTGTGACATCATCCTCGGGATGCGACAACTCCTCATCACGTAGGCATCGTGTGCAGAACCGGGGAAACGGGCACAGACGTGTGAGATGCTCATATCTGCAAGACATACCACCAGTGCATTGACCGAGTGGTAGTGTTTGCGGTTCCTGTATGCCTGCTCTTGGGCCTGTGGTGGTACCAAAGCAACATGTGTCCCATCAATGGAGCCAATGACATGCGGCATCCTCCCCAGGGCATAGAAGTCACTCTTCACGTCAGTGAGTTGTTGGAGTCTAGGGAAATAGATGTACTGGTTCAGGTAAATCAACATAGCCTCCAAAACATCGCGGAGCACACGGCTGAACATGGTCTGTGACATCCCACCAGCAGTCGCCACAGTGTGTTGAAAGGTACCGGTGGCAAAGAAGTGTAGGGCTGCCATCACCTTCACCTTGGGGGTCAGCGCTGTAGGGTATGTCCGGCCAGCTTGCAAATGTGGGGCCAACCGCACCGTCAATACCTCAATCAGCGGCCTGGTGAAGCGGTACCGTCGGATGCAGTCCCGTTCCACCATGGTTGCAAGGTCAGGGAATGGTCTATGGACAGCTGGTGCCCTGCAGTGCATAGGTGAAGAAAGAAAGATTGTCACTCACCCCACATATGTGGCATTGACCATACTCAATATCACATGATACATCATTATGAGGCACAAGTACATGATGTGTGCAGTTCCATAAGGACATGTATGGCACATACATGGCCAACATCTAACATCACAGTTCAACAAGTGGCATCAACAAGTCCCAGGTTGTGCCATGAGATATCATGAGGCCGTGTCACAGTTCCCATCTCCTGCTGCCACGTTCCAAACACACCCCACAGTGACATGTGAGGACAGATGTGCCCCAGGCATCACAGCTCAACGACAGGTAGATTCCCAGGGACCCTGTATTGCCACATGGACACTGGCATGACATGGTGTATCATGAATACACCACAGCAAAACAACCATGACCCCCACAGGTAGTGGTCCCTGTTGCCTCGGCAGGACAGACATGGACGTCTGTGACACACACACGTACAACGTCAAAGTCCATGCACAAACAACGTGGATGTGGAGACTGTCTCCCATTGTGCACATGGAATCAGAGACATTGTAAACACAAAATGCACACAGACTGTGGAGGACCATCACTATTGTGGCAATGGGTCACCCTGGGACGTACATACCGTCACACATGGGACTCAGGAGGTATGTGACATGACATACACATACACCACCGTGAAATGTGACCATGCCACATGCACAGAAATGAACAGTTGCACATCACAGTGGTCATGTACACGAAACACCAAGGATTCTGTCCCCATGAACACGTGCGCAGCCTGGGAGTGGCTGCCCCCAAGTGACACCGACAGAACAACATGTTCACCCCCATACACGGAATAGGTAATGCAGCCTTACATGCCTCAGGATACAGTGTGGGCAGGCTGTGGTGTTGTAGGTGTGCCCCTCACTCCCTGGGAAGTATATGTTGCTGGCATATATTCACCTGTGACAGGCATGGTGACATATGCCAGTGACTTGTACAGGGACGCGTTGGACAGCAATGGACCGATCGGTGCGCACACATTGGCCATTGCATTCAATGTGAGCGGGTACGCGTTGTATTGGCAATACGCGTTGGACAGCAATGGACCGAACGGTGCGCACACATTGGCCATTGCATTCAATGTGAGCGGGTACGCGTTGTATTGGCAATACGCGTTGGACAGCAATGGACCGATCGGTGCGCACACATTGGCCATTGCATTCAATGTGAGCAGGTACGCGTTGTATTCGCAATACGCGTTGGACAGCAATGGAACGATCGGTGCGCACACATTGGCCATTGCATTCAATGTGAGCGGGTACGTGTTGTATTCGCAATACGCGTTGGACAGCAATGGACCGATCTGTGCACACACATTGGCCATTGCATTCAATGTGAGCGGGTACACGTTGTATCCGGGTACGCGTTGAACAGCAATGGACCGATCGGTGTGCCCGCCGGCCCATTGCATTCAATGTGAGCGGGTACGCGTTGTATCCCGGGTACGCGTTGAACAGCAATGGACCGATCGGTGTGCCCGGCCGGCCCATTGCATTCAATGTGAGCGGGTACGCGTTGTATCCCGGGTACGCGTTGAACAGCAATGGACCGATCGGTGTGCCCGGCCGGCCCATTGCATTCAATGTGAGCGGGTACGCGTTGTATCCGCAATACGCGTTGAACAGCAATGGACCGATCGGTGTGCCCGGCCGGCCCATTGCATTCAATGTGAGCGGGTACGCGTTGTATCTGGGTACGCGTTGAACAGCAATGGACTGATCGGTGTGCCCGGCCGGCCCATTGCATTCAATGTGAGCGGGTACGCGTTGTATCCGCAATACGCGTTGAACAGCAATGGACCGATCGGTGTGCTCGGCCGGCCCATTGCATTCAATGTGAGAGGGTACGCGTTGTATCCCGGGTACGCGTTGAACAGCAATGGACCGATCGGTGTGCCCGGCCGACCCACTGCATTCAATGTGAGCGGGTACGCGTTGTATCCCGGGTACGCGTTGAACAGCAATGGACCGATCGGTGTGCCCGGCCGGCCCATTGCATTCAATGTGAGCGGGTACGCGTTGTATCCGCAATACGCGTTGAACAGCAATGGACCGATCGGTGCGCACCCATTGGCTATGGCCTGGCCTGGCAACGGACGCGTTTTCAAATCTTGAACGAGTCTGATGCTGGAAATTCAGTAGGTCACCCACAACAATGTTGCAAATTCATGGGTGTCATGAAGTTGAACTTTTGAAGGATGCTGTGGGCATGTGTAAGTGGTGCAATTCCATGGATTGGCCAGATTCAGAAGATGCTAAAGACTTGGACCTATCACTTTGGACACATGGGGCAGTATCTGCCTCTGCAGCACACATATAATGCTGGCTGTTCCCCTGAGAGCTCACTTACCTGCACTACATGCTCCAGGACGACATCTGCCACCACCACTGCTGCTGTATCTGCACCCTCTGGTCCCTGCAATGGCACGTACTGTGGAGAGAGCCCCAGCCTTCAGCACTGAGGAGAACCAGGCCCTGCTGGACAGCCTCCTTCCACAGTACAGCAAGCTGTATGGGAAAGCAGGGGAGCAGGTGAGTGTGCTGTCCACTGCCTTACTAAATGTGCATGCTGTCTGACTAGCAAGGCTAACAGTCTGCACGCCACTGGCTAGCAGGCTCACTGAGTAGTTGTCACCCCCCATAGTGTGTAGTTACATGCACTGAACAGGTATAGTGCAGTGACAGTGCATTTAAACAAGGTTTTACTTCCCAGGCAATGATACCATATAGTAACAGCTGGCATACTGTCCATAGCCATCGTTGCACTGCCTGTGTACATCATGTGCCCCTGTGATTGAGACATGTATATCCAACTGTGTAATGCACGGATATGTTGCATGTGTAGTAATGGCATTCTCACTTTGTCATCCTCACAGGTTGATGCCCACCAGAAGCAGAAGATATGGCTGACCATCGTCCGGGCAGTGAGATCCATGGGGGACTACAAGCGCCAGATCCGCAACTGCCAGAAGAGGTGGCAGGACCTTCGGGGCTGGACCCGGAGGATCGCACGGGTCCAGCTGAAGCTGTCGCCTCCTCGCAGGAGGGGCGGACACCGGACCCTGACCCCCACATGCTCAGGATCCTGGCGGTCGTCTTCCCTGATCTGGATGGGCAGCTGAAGGCCAGAGAGCAGCAAGGAGGGGGTGAGTCCATGACTGCATTGTGAACTTTGTCTGCCATGCTATGTGCCCTCCTCTGGCCTGGTTAAACTTCCACAGTACATCAGTCATGTGGTCCAGGACCCATGTCCCTCGATTGTGCACTGCCCACTCCTCATCTGATTCCCAGGTGTGGCCCTTGCAGTCAGGGAATTGTGTCACTTGGGTACTGTGTCCTTGCAGTTTGCTTGACTCAAGGTGGGGGACAGCATCTGTTCCCCTAACTCTGTGGTGGGCATCATGGGTGGGTCCTTTGCTTACACAATGCCTGTGTTCTGACATGTAATCTGCGTGTTACTTTGATATGTGGTCCAATTGCTGAGCTGATCCACCACATGTGCCTGGGGTATCTGGCACACACCCATGCTGCGGGTGGGAACAATGATTGGGCCCCAGGAGTGTGTATATTACGTGTGTCACACATACTTAGTCAGCTGCCTACTGTCCAGGGCTCATCCCTCATTCATGTGGGGCAGGACAGTCATGCCTACTCCAGGCCATACAATACACTCTGTACTCCCACTCCCGTGTATCAGCTGACACGTTGTGCTCAGTGATATGTCCCCTCAGGTGTCTGCCTCTGTGTCAGTGTGCTGTGGCTTCGTTGTCATGACTGCTGGGGGTTCTCTCGGTTGGGGCTCAGCATGCCACCGGAGATGTGACCATAGGAGACGATACTTGGGTGACACATAGGTGTTTGATCACCTGACCGTGCAGACTGGGGTATGCGAATGTGAAGTTCAGGCAGCTGTTTCCCATTCACAGCAGATTGTGAGGTGCTCAGGTTCAGAGGGTTGTGTTACAGGTCTCCCATATGTCCAATCGGTATGACCTGGACAGATAAGGGTTCAGATGATGTGGTGTGTGGGGGATGTACATGTGCACTTGTTCAGCTCCAGGACTTGCATTCCCCATGACCTACTATTGTGACACAGTGCAGACTGTTGTTGTCTGGCTGCCCTGCCCATGTGACTGGAGACAGTGATGTATGACTTAGCAGGCATGCCTGTGCCATGGCAAGTAACTTCCTATGAGTGATCCTGCAGGGGAGTGACATGTGCTACATGCACACCATTGTGGCAATGGCTATCAGGACATGGGTGCATCATGGTGTCTGTCGCTGGTATGCATCACATGCATTTCATATTTGACTCTGGGCATCCCTTTCATCCGGACACCTGTACTGACTCAGAGGCAAGAGTTGTGATGTGTGCATGTTCACATGCTTCACCGTGTTTTCTGCACTGTCCAACTACTGTGTAGGTGGTGCATGTGTCCACACTGGGGTATTGCCATCCAACAGACACCAGACAGATGGGTGCTAGGCCAGGAGGGATGTGAGTGCCATGGTTGACCATCAGACTAACAATTGGCTACTCCTATTCTGTTTGGGCACTTTTGGCAATGTTCAACTAAGGATGCCAGGGCTTGCTCTGTAATGTGCTGTACTTACTGTGGTGTGTGCGTTCGGTGCAGGTGACTGATGTCTGTCTGTTTCCCTATTGTTTGCAGATACATCCACAGCCACAGGAGGGGACAGCTCCACGGACCAGGAGGAGCCGCAGAGCCAGACTGGGTCAGCAGCCGAGGAGTGGTCGGAGGGACCCAGTGGCATGGAGGGCGAGGGGAGCCACACCGAGGAGTCCTCAGCACCATCCACCTCAGCTGAGGACCACAGCAGCTCGGAGGATGACTCCCTTGTGGATGCGGGTGTCAGCAGCCACCACACCCCAGCTAGTGTTGCTGTCCCCGCCACCACCACCACCACCGCCCTCCCATCGGCTCCCATTCCCGAGGTCCGTGGAGGCTCCCATGTTCGGGAGCGTGTCTCCTTCGGGCCAGGCACCGCACCCCCTGCCCCTGTGTCCCCTGCTGCCCTGAGTGAGGAGTCTGTGTACCTCCTTCGCCAGCTCCATGTAGGGCAGACAGCGATGCTGAGTGTCCTCCATGCACACACCACTCTGTTGACTCAGCTGGTGTCGTTCATGGAGGGCATCTCATCAGGCATGTCTGCCCTACAGAGGGGCAATAAGTCCATGGACTCCTCCCTGACGGCAGCAGTGTCCCTCCTCCAACAGTCCCTCACCCCTCCTGCCTCTGCCCCATCCACACTCCCCAGCACCTTACCTGTCCCAAGCACACACACACCGGCACAGGCACACACCAGCACAGACACGAGCAGCACACAGACACACACACCACAAACAAGATGCACACGCACGCACAGTCAGGGGACTGAAACCACACTCACAGGGGATGGGGCCCAGGCACACACACACGCATCCACGAGCACTGCGCAGTCCTCAGTTGCCTCTCCCTCCAAAGCCCCCTCCTTTGCCTCACCTGCAACCCCAAAGACACAGCGGCTCTTCCTCAGTGACCTCGGCCTCTTCCCCTCCGATCCAGCTGATCCAGCATTCAGGGGGAAGAGGAAGCCCACCCACATGGAGCGGAGTGCCCCTCGCCCCCGGACACCCTCCCCCAGGCACAGACCGACTGACGCCCCCATCCGCAAGTCCCCCCGGACCCGGAAGAGCAAGACCCCGCCGCCGCCCTGCAGCTCAGGCACCAAGTCTCCTTCCTCCATCCATCAGGCCCCCACTACACAGGTGCCCCCACCACACCCTGCCCCAGGTTCCCCCACACACAGATACACCATCCCCAAAAAGATCCGGCCTCTCCCCCTGCCACTTGCTCTTCCGGCCCCACACCCCCCGCTGCGCTTGTCTGTGCCACTGGTGTGGAGACGGTGTCCTCCCCCTCTGTCCTGCCCACCATACCTGATCCCCATTCCCCTCCCCTGGAGGTAGGCACTGCAGTGGAGTCCACTACCACCCTGTCTGACTTGGGCACTGCAGTGGGGAACCTGTCCACTCCATCTGCACGGTCCACTGCAGTTGTGCCGGCACCCACACCATCAGACTCATGCCCCCCAGTTGTGCCGGCACACACCATGTCAGACACCTCCACTGCAGTTGTCAGTGGCTCTTCAGCACCCACCACCCCTTCCCTGCCTCCTTCTGGTGAGCCCTGATCCTGTCCCTGCGGTGCCTGGCCTGCCCCCCGTATACCCCTCCGAGGGGATTGTCCCTGGTTTTTATCAGTGCAGGCATGCGTAGGGTGACATCTGCCACTGTCACCCTGTTTTGACTTTCAGGATGGACTGGCCATTGGCCTTTGTTTCTTTTTTACTGGACTTCAACTTTTGAACCCACATATGCTGAATAAAGCGACTTTCTGTTCTCTAGTGCTTTTGCTTCTGATGTACATGATGTTGATGATGCTAACCATGCCCTTGCTGCAGTGATGGTGATATTTGGTCTCATGAAAATGAAGTGTTACTGTTCAGGAACCCATGTGGTCCAGGGGGAATGTGTCCTATCCTGTGGTGTATCCATGTCATCCTTAGCAGCATCTGAGGGTGTCATGTTTTCAATATTTGGCAATGGGATTTCCTACTTACATTAGCAATGTCACATCTGTGGCTTCCACCCCTGCACATCTGTTGTGCTTGCCATTGTTCAATTAGTCTACTTCCCTGACCGTGTGGCCATCTCCACTGGACATGCAGGTTTGGGCATCAATGGGGAAGGATTCATCTGTGTTGTCAGTGCAACTTGCTATACATGTGTGTTGGATCTGTGCTGATGATTTCGTTGACACTCCCATGACCAGGCTGATGTGACGGGAGCCTTCATTTGGTGCAAATTGTTGACTGTGTGACCAAGTGTTCTGCTGACATGATGGAGCCCTACTGTGGCAACATATGGCACAGCTTTCCTCACACAGGAGTGGAGTCCCCTCATGGCAGTGTGTACTCCTGTGACATCGCCTGCGCCCAAGGTGTGTGTTGTATGAGCATGTCTGTGTGTTCACTTCCATTTTGCTGTGCATGCTGGGATCCCTAGTGGTGTTCCTGTTTGTGATGCTTGCTGAGTTGACCTATGTTCCCCCAAAGTCTTCTCCCTGGGTTCTCTGTGATGTGGGTGCATGGCACATTACTGGTCATCAGGGTGTCACCCATAGGTGTGTTGGCTGTGAGGGCTGAGTTTGTGGGCAGACGCAGATGGGTCACAGTCAGGATTCCCCTTGGCACTTGTTGTTTACACCTGTCATGTGATTTCCAGTTTGTGTTAGCTTTCAGTGATTGTGACACGTTGTGTGTGTGACTGCTGGCACTCCTCAGGGTCAGGGCTGCAATGTTGGTAGTTGTCTATGTGTGTTCTTTGTGGGTGACCTTGGCTTCTTCATTGGTGTGGGACTGTGGCTGGGATCCCATTGGTTGGTGTGGTATTGCCGTCATGTCCATGTACAGCGTAGTGTGCAGTGTGTCAGACATTCAAGAGTCTTGTTGAGTGGCCCTGTGTGATGTGTTTCTGCACCTTGGTTCCCACCACCACCCATGGGATTGTCATGGGTGCATGTGCAATGTCAAAAAGAACAAAAGGGGAGTAAAGAGGTACTGCTTGTCAAAAGCAGTGGAGGTGGATACGTCCTCCTTAAGTCAATAGTTATTAAACCACAGAGATCCACCCTCAGATAGTTTCAAATGCCATGTCCTCCCAGATTGAGTATGTTTCCTACAATGGTGGGAAAAACACACAGTGTTTTTAAATACCCCTCACACACCAAAAGGGCCCTTGGTGTCATGCTTCATCATGGGGGTCTTCCCGCCCCTCTACGGGACGGGCGTGCTAGGACCTACGGTTACGCGGGAGCACTGTTGTCATGAAAAGACTGTGTCGTGTAGGAATGTGAGTGGAAGGGTCAGGGGTGAATAGAAAAGTGAGGTTAAAAAATACCTGGCTCGGCGGTTTAGAAAATAAATTTTTAATATACCTTTGAGCTGGTATTGTTAAAAGAGTGGGGATGGAGGTGTATTTGCCTCAATGAGCTATGCCTCCAAGGTCAACATGTTTTGAAGCCCCCTGGCTTCTTCTTCAGGACTTAACAGATCCCTTCTACACTCACTTAATATGTGGTGTGTTTTTAACCTAATCCTCTCTAAAAAGTGTGGGTGAGAGTAAATGAACAGTGCATGCAAATATTTAATGCACATATACGATACCTAAATAGGTATCTGTCATCGTTATCTGGAAGAAAAATGGCATTTATACATATACATTAAAAATTAAAAAGCGGAAAAACACCATCCATCGTGATAAGATAGTGACCTAAAAGGAAATGAAAAGAGTGAACATTTACTCCTTATCGTTAATTCACAGTGCAGTTTGATGGTGATGTGTCCCGCTATTAATCAGAGGAAAAAGACATTTAATGACAGACTCACACACATGAAACATAAAACACACACTCTATGAACAAGGACCCGGTCTAATTGGTCCATAAGGTATTGTCATGTCTGTCCAAAAGAAACTCGTGGTTATAAGGAGTTATCTGAGGAAAAAGTGTATCTCGGTAGGAAAAAGATAACCTACTTGATTTCAAAAGTAAACGCGACCCATGAGCCTGTAACGGGTGGGAGGGGTGCCTATAGTAGCAACCTAGAGAAAATAGAGAGGTAAATTTGTTTCTGAAGTGATTGTCTCAACCAGAAACAACCACTCGACAGCATGTCTGACTCCCGGCTGTGCCGTACTCACTGCTCCTGGGACACTGCCCCGCCGTGTCTGGCCTCCCCGCGGCTCCGCTGGACAATGGAGTACCTGCGGGGAGGATCTTAAATACGACTCCTAATTGTTGCTTCCGCCCTAGATAGAGGGTGTGATAGATAACACCTGTGTAGCCCCTAATTGCTTCGTAGTGTGGAGCGCTGACCTCTGAACTCTCAAGGGAGGTGATTGCGGTGCCGTGCGTGTTGCGCTGCGTAGCTACGTATAGTAGCGTCTCCGTGATGTTGCCGGAAAAGGGGTTTGAAAAGGAATCCGGAAAAGGCTAGAAGAAAGGTTAGCACTAGTCTGCCAAACTACTTGCTATAGTTGTGAAACACATATATACAGATCTATATAAAGAAATCGGCATTTGAACGATATTTTATGAATCCATGTGAACGAAGGAATTATATAAAGAAATCGGCATTAGAACGATATTTTATGAATACATGTGGTGCATATTAATTATTGGATCCTCACATGAGTAGTGATCCTGTAAGATATTCCAAAAAATAGGTATATCGATCAGGTATATTAATAGGGGTCTTTACACAACGATGTTGAGAAATCGGCATTTGAACAATATTTTATGCATACATGTTGTGCACATTAATTATTGAATCCTCACATGAGTGGTGTTCCTGTAAGATATTCAAAAATAGGTATATCAATCAGGAACATTAACAGGGGTCTTTACACACCGATGTAGGAAGACAAGGAGGGTTATTCAAATTAAGAAAAAGTCCTACCAATAGGAACTTTCTCTTAACCCCTTGGCATTGCACCCATGATTGGCTGGTCCTGATAATCAAAACAGCCACTAGACTCACCCAAAAGCTTAAAATCGAGATCCAGCAATTGGAGGTACAACTTAAGACATATATACCCCCTAATGTTTTAAAGAAACGCCTGGAGGAACTGAATCAAGAAATAACTGATTATGAAATGACATTGAAGCAGAGTAAGTTTAACAAACTGAAAAAAGATACCTTACGCTTCAGTCATGAGCGGGTATACCCGTATATACGGGATGACTATATACAAAAGAACCAAGATCAGAGTTCCGATGGCGAATCCTCAGACACAGGATCTGACAACTCCAACTCCAGCAAAGGGAGTGGCCGGCGCAACAACCGAGGAGGAGGTAACCAATATCAGCGACCGTATCACCTCCCTTGAGATTTCAGAGGTCAGCGCTCCACACTACGAAGCAATTAGGGGCTACACAGGTGTTATCTATCACGCCCTCTATCTAGGGCGGAAGCAACAATTAGGAGTCGTATTTAAGATCCTCCCGCAGGTACTCCATTGTCCAGCGGAGCCGCGGGGAGGCCAGACACGGCGGGGCAGTGTCCCAGGAGCAGTGAGTACGGCACAGCCGAGGGTCAGACATGCTGTCGAGTGGTTGTTTCTGGTTGAGACAATCACTTCAGAAACAAATTTACCTCTCTATTTTCTCTAGGTTGCTACTATAGGCACCCCTCCCACCCGTTACAGGCTCATGGGTCGCGTTTACTTTTGAAATCAAGTAGGTTATCTTTTTCCTACCGAGATACACTTTTTCCTCAGATAACTCCTTATAACCACGAGTTTCTTTTGGACAGACATGACAATACCTTATGGACCAATTAGACCGGGTCCTTGTTCATAGAGTGTGTGTTTTATGTTTCATGTGTGTGAGTCTGTCATTAAATGTCTTTTCCTCTGATTAATAGCGGGACACATCACCATCAAACTGCACTGTGAATTAACGATAAGGAGTAAATGTTCACTCATTTCATTTCCTTTTAGGTCACTATCTTATCACGATGGATGGTGTTTTTCCGCTTTTTAATTTTTAATGTATATGTATAAATGCCATTTTTCTTCCAGATAACGATGACAGATACCTATTTAGGTATCGTATATGTGCATTAAATATTTGCATGCACTGTTCATTTACTCTCACCCACACTTTTTAGAGAGGATTAGGTTAAAAACACACCACATATTAAGTGAGTGTAGAAGGGATCTGTTAAGTCCTGAAGAAGAAGCCAGGGGGCTTCGAAACATGTTGACCTTGGAGGCATAGCTCATTGAGGCAAATACACCTCCATCCCCACTCTTTTAACAATACCAGCTCAAAGGTATATTAAAAATTTATTTTCTAAACCGCCGAGCCAGGTATTTTTTAACCTCACTTTTCTATTCACCCCTGACCCTTCCACTCACATTCCTACACGACACAGTCTTTTCATGACAACAGTGCTCCTGCGTAACCGTAGGTCGTAGCACGCCCGTCCCGTAGAGGGGCGGGAAGACCCCATGATGAAGCATGACACCAAGGGCCCTTTTGGTGTGTGAGGGGTATTTAAAAACACTGTGTGTTTTTCCCACCATTGTAGGAAACATACTCAATCTGGGAGGACATGGCATTTGAAACTATCTGAGGGTGGATCTCTGTGGTTTAATAGCATGTGCAATGTCACCAGTGCATGTGAGCTTCACTGCTGCACATTGTTGGAGGTCGAGGTGTGTGGTGTTGAGTGTGTGCAGATGAGAGTTGTTGCACGGCTAGACCCCTGCCTCCATGTTGGCCTTGGCTTACTGGCCGTGCTGATTGATTTGTGCTTGTGTAGGTGTGATGGTAGTTTGTTGCTCAGGACACATGACTGTGGTTCACAGTGTGAACGACATCTAGCTTTGTCATCACAGTGGGATTGTAATGCAGCCCAGGGTCACCACATTGTGGGGACCCTGGGGGTAGTGCTGTGGTGTCTCTGTGTCTTGCTGTGTCAGTTGCTGTTCCTACATGCTTGTGTGACATGTGTGATTTGTGCTCCCTCTCATCTAACAATGCCTGATTGTCCACATAGGGGATTTGGATCCATGAGTTACCTTTGTGTGGCACTGTATGCACATCTGTGTAATTGGTATTCAGGCCTCATCATGTGTTGTGTGGTTGCCTGGGGACACAGGCACCCCCTCACCTGTTGTGTTTGATGTGCAGTGTGGGTCTGCCTGTTTGTGTTTGTGCATCTGCACCACTGCATTGGCATGTCTTTAGTGTGCCATTGGCTGTATGTTGTTTGGTGGGTTTCCCCTGCTGTCCCTGGGACTCCTAGGTCATCAGTCAGCACAATGATCATTGTTTGTGTGTCCCATTGCTGCCATGGTATGGTATCTGTTCACCTCACATCTACAGTCTCCACAGGGTATCTGCATTTGTGTGCCCATTGGTGCAAATATGTGGGTCTGCATTATCATGGTCACTTCTGTCATTGTGTCATTGATGAATGTTGACAGTGTCAGCCCCCATGGGTGATGTTTGTCTGCACATGGCCAAAGGTATGTCTTATTTGCACTGCAGTGTTTGCCTCCCCCAATCTATGTTGCTATGGGACACAAGCACTACTTTGCCACTGATGTGTTTGTTGTTCTGTGACCAGGAATCATCCATGCAGTTTGGCAGTTGCAGCTTTTTCAATGTCAACACTTACATTTTGGTCACTGTGATGATGGGGGTTTGAACCCCATTGCCACAATGTTCAAGATGTGCTTCAGCTATGGGCCCCACACTTACCTTTTGGTCACTGTGATGATGGGGGTTTGTACCCCATTGCCACAATGTTCAAGATGTGCTTCAGCTATGGGCCCCACACTTACATTTTGGTCACTGTGATGATGGGGGTTTGAACCCCATTGCCACAATGTTCAAGATGTGCTTCAGCTATGGGCCCCACACTTACATTTTGGTCACTGTGATGATGGGGGTTGGACCTCATTGCCACAGTGGTCATGGTCTGCTTGCATTGTGGGGGCCACACACATTTATGTGTGGCACATGTGATAGGGGGTCACATTATATGTTCAAAGTCATGTTCAGTGTTGTAGGCATTTGACACAGTCTACACACGTTTGTCATGGTGTTGGGGGGATGTCTTTATGTTGCATTGTTTATGTTGGTGTGTGCTTGTTGTGTCATGTATTAGCCATCCTGTGAGTGGGGGTGATAGTAGTGGTAGGCATCTGGCACCCCCTGGGTAAGGGTGGTAGTAGTGGTAGGCATCTGGCACCCCCTGGGGAGGGGTGGTAGTAGTGGTAGGCATCTGGCACACCCTGGGTAGAGGTGGTAGTAGTGGTAGGCATCTGGCACCCCCTGGATAGAGGTGGGAGTAGTGACAGGCATCCAGCCCCCCATGGGTGCAGGTGGTAGTAGTGGTAGGCATCTGGCACCCACTGGGTAGGGGTGGTTGTAGTGGTAGGCATCTGGCACCCCCTGGGTAAGGGTGGTAGTAGTGGTAGGCATCTGGCACCCCCTGGGGAGGGGTGGTAGTAGTGGTAGGCATCTGGCACACCCTGGGTAGAGGTGGTAGTAGTGGTAGGCATCTGGCACCCCTGGATAGAGGTGGGAGTAGTGACAGGCATACAGCCCCCATGGGTAGAGGTGGTAGTAGTGGTGGGCATCTGGCACCCCCTGGGTAGAGGTGGGAGTAGTGACAGGCATCCAGCCCCCATGGGTAGAGGTGGTAGTAGTGGTAGGCATCTGGCACACCCTGGGTAGGGGTGGTAGTGGTGGTAGGCATCCAGCCCCCATGGGTAGAGGTGGTGGTAGTGGTACGCATCTGGCACCCCTTGGGTCGAGGTGGTAGTAGTGGTAGGTATCCAGCCCCCCATGGGTAGAGGTGGTAGTAGTGGTAGGCATCTGGCACCCCCTGGGTAGGGGTGGTAGTAGTGGTAGGCATCTGGCACCCCCTGGGTAAGGGTGGTAGTAGTGGTAGGCATCTGGCACCCCTGGGGAGGGTGGTAGTAGTGGTAGGCATCTGGCACACCCTGGGTAGAGGTGGTAGTAGTGGTAGGCATCTGGCACCCCCTGGATAGAGGTGGGAGTAGTGACAGGCATCCAGCCCCCCATGGGTAGAGGTGGTAGTAGTGGTTGGCATCTGGCACCCCTGGGTAGGGGTGGTAGTAGTGGTAGGCATCTGGCACCCCCTGGGTAAGGGTGGTAGTAGTGGTAGGCATCTGGCACCCCCTGGGGAGGGGTGGTAGTAGTGGTAGGCATCTGGCACCCCTGGGTAAGGGTGGTAGTAGTGGTAGGCATCTGGCACCCCCTGGGGAGGGGTGGTAGTAGTGGTAGGCATCTGGCACCCCTGGATAGAGGTGGGAGTAGTGACAGGCATCCAGCCCCCCATGGGTAGAGGTGGTAGTAGTGGTGGGCATCTGGCACTCCCTGGGTAAGGGTGGTAGTAGTGATAGGCATCTGGCACCCCCTGGGTAAGGGTGGTAGTAGTGGTAGGCATCTGGCACCTCCTTGGGAGGGGTGGTAGTAGTGGTAGGCATCTGGCACACCCTGGGTAGAGGTGGTAGTACTGGTAGGCATCTGGCACGCCCTGGGTAGGGGTGGTAGTGGTGACAGGCATCCAGCCCCCCATGGGTAGGGGTGGTAGTGGTGACAGGCATCCAGCCCCCCATGGGTAGAGGTGGTAGTAGTGGTAGGCATCTGGCACCCCTGGGTAGGGGTGGTAGTAGTGGTGGGCATCTGGCACACCCTGGGTAGAGGTGGTAGTAGTGGTAGGCATCTGGTACCCCCTGGATAGAGGTGGGAGTAGTGACAGGCATCCAGCCCCCCATGGGTAGAGGTGGTAGTAGTGGTAGGCATCTGGCACCCCCTGGGGAGGGGTGGTAGTAGTGGTAGGCATCTGGCACCCCCTGGATAGAGGTGGGAGTAGTGACAGGCATCCAGCCCCCCATGGGTAGAGGTGGTAGTAGTGGTGGGCATCTGGCACACCCTGGGTAAGGGTGGTAGTAGTGGTAGGCATCTGGCACCCCCTGGGTAAGGGTGGTAGTAGTGGTAGGCATCTGGCACCCCCTGGGGAGGGGTGGTAGTAGTGGTAGGCATCTGGCACACCCTGGGTAGAGGTGGTAGTAGTGGTAGGCATCTGGCACCCCCTGAATAGAGGTGGGAGTAATGACAGGCATCCAGCCCCCCATGGGTGGAGGTGGTAGTAGTGGTAGGCATCTGGCACCCCCTGGGTAGGGGTGGTAGTAGTGGTAGGCATCTGGCACCCCCTGGGTAAGGGTGGTAGTAGTGGTAGGCATCTGGCACCACCTGGGGAGGGGTGGTAGTAGTGGTAGGCATCTGGCACACCCTGGGTAGAGGTGGTAGTAGTGGTAGGCATCTGGCACCCCTGGATAGAGGTGGGAGTAGTGACAGGCATCCAGCCCCCCCATGGGTAGAGGTGGTAGTAGTGGTAGGCATCTGGCACCCCCTGGGTAGGGGTGGTACTGGTGGTAGGCATCCAGCCCCCCATGGGTAGAGGTGGTGGTAGTGGTAGGCATCTGGCAACCATTGGGTAGAGGTGGTAGTAGTGGTAGGCATCCAGCCCCCCATGGGTAGAGGTGGTAGTAGTGGTGGGCATCTGGCACCCCCTGGGTAAGGGTGGTAGTAGTGGTAGGCATCTGGCACCCCTTGGGTAGAGGTGGGAGTAGTGACAGGCATCCAGCCCCCCATGGGTAGAGGTGGTAGGCATCTGGCACCCCCTGGGTAGGGGTGGTAGTAGTGGTAGGCATCTGGCACCCCCTGGGTAAGGGTGGTAGTAGTGGTAGGCATCTGGCACCCCCTGGGGAGGGGTGGTAGTAGTGGTAGGCATCTGGCACACCCTGGGTAGAGGTGGTAGTAGTGGTAGGCATCTGGCACCCCCTGGATAGAGGTGGGAGTAGTGACAGGCATCCAGCCCCCCATGGGTAGAGGTGGTAGTAGTGGTGGGCATCTGGCACCCCCTGGGTAGGGGTGGTAGTAGTGGTAGGCATCTTGCACCCCTGGGTAAGGGTGGTAGTAGTGGTAGGCATCTGGCACTCCCTGGGGAGGGGTGGTAGTAGTGGTAGGCATCTGGCACCCCCTGGGTAAGGGTGGTAGTAGTGGTAGGCATCTGGCACCCCTGGGGAGGGGTGGTAGTAGTGGTAGGCATCTGGCACCCCTGGATAGAGGTGGGAGTAGTGACAGGCATTCAGCCCCCCATGGGTAGAGGTGGTAGTAGTGGTGGGCATCTGGCACCCCCTGGTTTAAGGGTGGTAGTAGTGGTAGGCATCTGGCACCCCCTGGGTAAGGGTGGTAGTAGTGGTAGGCATCTGGCACCCCCTGGGGAGGGGTGGTAGTAGTGGTAGGCATCTGGCACACCCTGGGTAGAGGTGGTAGTAGTGGTAGGCATCTGGCACCCCCTGGGTAGGGGTGGTAGTGGTGACAGGCATAAAGCCCCCCATAGGTAGGGGTGGAAGTGGTGACAGGCATCCAGCCCCCCATGGGTAGAGGTGGTAGTAGTGGTAGGAATCTGGCACCCCCTGGGTAGGGTTGATAGTAGTGGTGGGCATCTGGCACACCCTGGGTAGAGGTGGTAGTAGTGGTAGGCATCTGGCACCCCCTGGATAGAGGTGGGAGTAGTGACAGGCATCCAGCCCCCCATGGGTAGAGGTGGTAGTAGTGGTAGGCATCTGGCACCCCCTGGGGAGGGGTGGTAGTAGTGGTAGGCATCTGGCACCCCCTGGATAGAGGTGGGAGT
Organism: Calotriton arnoldi; assembly: GCA_963921515.1. NCBI lineage: Eukaryota > Metazoa > Chordata > Amphibia > Caudata > Salamandridae > Calotriton > Calotriton arnoldi. Next base: position 2,694,296 of record CAWUFW010001417.1, on the reverse strand, counting down.
AGTGACAGGCATCCAGCCCCCCATGGGTAGAGGTGGTAGTAGTGGTGGGCATCTGGCACCCCCTGGGTAAGGGTGGTAGTAGTGGTAGGCATCTGGCACCCCCTGGGTAAGGGTCGTAGTAGTGGTAGGCATCTGACACCCCCTGGGGAGGGGTGGTAGTAGTGGTAGGCATCTGGCACACCCTGGGTAGAGGTGATAGTAGTGGTAGGCATCTGGCACCCCCTGGATAGAGGTGGGAGTAGTGACAGGCATCCAGCCCCCCATGGGTGGAGGTGGTAGTAGTGGTAGGCATCTGGCACCCCCTTGGTAGGGGTGGTAGTAGTGGTAGGCATCTGGCACCCCCTGGGTAATGGTGGTAGTAGTGGTAGGCATCTGGCACCCCCTGGGGAGGGGTGGTAGTAGTGGTAGGCATCTGGCACACCCTGGGTAGAGGTGGTAGTAGTGGTAGGCATCTGGCACCCCCTGGATAGAGGTGGGAGTAGTGACAGGCATCCAGCCCCCATGGGTAGAGGTGGTAGTATGGTGGGCATCTGGCACCCCTGGGTAGAGGTGGGAGTAGTGACAGGCATCCAGCCCCCCATGGGTAGAGGTGGTAGTAGTGGTAGGCATCTGGCACCCCCTGGGTAGGGGTGGTAGTGGTGGTAGGCATCCAGCCCCCCATGGGTAGAGGTGGTGGTAGTGGTAGGCATCTGGCACCCCTTGGGTAGAAATGGTAGTAGTGGTAGGCATCCAGCCCCCCATGGGTAGAGGTGGTAGTAGTGGTGGGCATCTGGCACCCCCTGGGTAGGGGTGGTAGTAGTGGTAGGCATCTGGCACCCCCTGGGTAAGGGTGGTAGTAGTGGTAGGCATCTGGCACCCCCTGGGGAGGGGTGGTAGTAGTGGTAGGCATCTGGCACCCCCTGGATAGAGGTGGGAGTAGTGACAGGCATCCAGCCCCCCATGGGTAGAGGTGGTAGTAGTGGTGGGCATCTGGCACCCCCCTGGGTAGAGGTGGGAGTAGTGACAGGCATCCAGCCCCCCATGGGTAGAGGTGGTAGTAGTGGTAGGCATCTGGCACCCCCTGGGTAGGGGTGGTAGTGGTGGTAGGCATCCAGCCCCACATGGGTAGAGGTGGTGGTAGTGGTAGGCTTCTGGCACCCCCTGGGTAGGGGTGGTAGTGGTGGTAGGCATCCAGCCCCCCATGGGTAGGGGTGGTAGTGGTGACAGGCATCCAGCCCCCCATGGATAGAGGTGGTAGTAGTGACAGGCATCCAGCCCCCCATGGGTAGAGGTGGTAGTAGTGGTAGGCATCTGGCACCCCCTGGGTAGGGGTGGTAGTAGTGGTGGGCATCTGGCACACCCTGGGTAGAGGTGGTAGTCGTGGTAGGCATCTGGCACCCCCTGGATAGAGGTGGGAGTAGTGACAGGCATCCAGCCCCCCATGTGTAGAGGTGGTAGTAGTGGTAGGCATCTGGCGCCCCCTGGGGAGGGGTGGTAGTAGTGGTAGGCATCTGGCACCCCTGGATAGAGGTGGGAGTAGTGACAGGCATCCAGCCCCCCATGGGTAGAGGTGGTAGTAGTGGTGGGCATCTGGCACCCCCTGGGTAAGGGTGGTAGTAGTGGTAGGCATCTGGCACCACCTGGGTAAGGGTGGTAGTAGTGGTAGGCATCTGGCACCCCCTGGGGAGGGTGGTAGTAGTGGTAGGCATCTGGCACCCCTGGGTAGAGGTGGTAGTAGTGGTAGGCATCTGGCACCCCCTGGTTAGAGGTGGTAGTAGTGGTAGGCATCTGGCACCCCTGGGTAGAGATGGGAGTAGTGACAGGCATCTGGCACCCCTGAGTAGGGGTGGTAGTGGTGGTGGGCATCTGGCACCCCTGGGTAAGGGTGGTAGTAGTGGTAGGCATCTGGCACCCCCTGGGGAGGGGTGGTAGTAGTGGTAGGCATCTGGCACACCCTGGGTAGAGGTGGTAGTAGTGGTAGGCATCTGGCACCCCCTGGGTAGAGGTGGGAGTAGTGACAGGCATCTGGCACCCCCTGAGTAGGGGTGGTAGTGGTGGTGGGCATCCAGGCCCCTATGTGTATATGTGGTATTGGTGATGGCCATCCCGCCCCTATGGTGCTGCTGTTGCTGGTGTAAGTAATTTCTGCATCCCTCTGTGTGTGTGTGATATGTCGGGAACGTGTAGTTTGTTTTTGTGCTTGGTGTCTGACTTACCTTCTGCGCCGTACGCGTCCGTGCCTGTTCCAGTAGTAGATGTAGAATATTGGTAGGATCGGAACGATGGGATTCATAATTGGTTCGTCTCGTTCGTCTTTCTCTTTGCTTCGCCTGGTCCTCGTCGCTGGCGTGTTCGTCTTGTAGCCGTGGATCGTGTTGTGGCGCGAATCGGAGCTTATGTGCGCCTCTCCCGGATGCTTTGACGTGCCGTGCGTAGCGACGGGTTCGACGCGTACGGAAAGCGCATCGTACTTGTCCGGCCGGACGGGGCTGCATTTTGGCTTCCGTGCGACTCGATTTTGCGTTTCCAGATCCGCCTCGGTCGGAGAACAGGACCTGGATTGGGTGAGTACGACTGGGTCGGAATCTATGCAGTTGTGCGCATCATACTTGCTCGTTCGGAATAATGTGCGGATCGGTCGGGAAACAGGCATTTGCCTGGCTTTTTTCCCGGCCGAATAGTGTTGGGTGCGCCTCCGACCGAGATCGGAATCGACCCCATAGTTTTGCTGTTGATAGAACAGAGAATAAGCAAAAATAAAATTGTTAAGTAATAAAAAAACTGTCATGAATAGTGTGCCATCTGCATTGCCATGACTAATGCAGAACTGTTGTCAGAGAAGAGGAAGCAAAGCACACCAGTAAAGGTAGACATTATAAGAGCATTATGGCCAACATGATTGAACAATGTGAGGATGATGAAAAAAGAAAGTACCCACATTGATCCAAAAAGATAATTGCACCATAATATGTGCTGCTGGAGAGTCTCCACTGAAGAGAGAAAGTGGTTTCTAACAGCCGTCATGAGAAAAATGCACAAGGTGGCCTTGCGCTGAAAAAAATATGTTTCCTCAAAAAATGCTAATCCACTTCAGAATTGGTGAAGAGGTGACTTCACTAAAGACAGAAGCAGTTGAACAGAGGGAGAGGGCATCCACAAAATAAAGATTCACCCCCCAAAAAGAGGCACGCTCTGGGAAGTGACAGAGCTCACTGATCTGCTGCCACCTTGTCAGGTGCGCAAGCCCCGCCCCTCAAGCAGCAGAGATTACAATTTTTATCTACGTATCCAGGATGCATGACTTCAAACATATGACGTTGCTACTATTAACACAGAAGAATGTCCAATAAGGTGACTTTAAAATGTTTTGGGGGTCTTATAGATCAGATGCATTTTGGCAGGCAACACAATTATGCAGCACATGCTTTGCCTCATAGCAGTGGTCTACCATAATATTGAATGAAAAATATTGTCAGACTGTAATATCGTTGCTGTAATATTGTGATGTCAATTTTATTAAAGAATCATTTATCGCAGGCAAGAATTTATATTTTTTCATTATTTTTCACTATCATACTAAATATTGAGTGGTTAAGTGTAAGTATATATATATATATATATATATATATATATATATTCACTGAAAAAACCACAGGTTTCAGGGACGTTATAGTTAGGGATTAACATTTAAAAAACCTTAGAAATTCACTGAAAAAAACACAAGTTTCAGGGACGTTATAGTTAGTTGGACATTTCTTTCATACAAAACCAGTGAAATTCGGACGTTATAGTTAGTTGAGATAACTATAAATCGCGCCCCCGCAATGCACTGCTGATGACATCACATAATACATCACTCATGACATGGTCAGTGACATCACTGATGACATCACTGATGACATTTCAAATGGCATCACTGATGACATCACTGATGACATCATCCAGTGACTGTGTGTTTCTGTAAAGTTTAAATATGTTTTATATATATATATATATATATATAGGCCAAGGTATATTGAAGAATGAGTGGGTGTATGAGTCTCTGAATGGATGATTTAGTAGGTGCGTGACTGACTGTATAAGTGAGCGATTAAACGTGTCTTACTGAATGCATGGGTTAGTGAATAAACTGTGTGAATGTTTGTATCAGTCTGTCAGTTGGTGTGTAAGCGGCTGCATGGGTTAGTGAGTAGCTACATGAGTGTCTATATGGGTTATTGATTGGTTGTCTGAGTATCTGTATGTGTGCCTGAGTGTCTGTGTGGGTGGTTGGGGGTGTGTGACTGTGCATAGATGTGTGAGTGGGTGATTCACTGGGTGTATGGGTTCAAGAGTACATCTGTGAAGGGCTGTATGGGTGGGTGAATGTATATATGGGTGTGTTGGTGAGTGAAAGGATGTCTCAGTGGTACATGTGTGAGTAACTACATATGTGAAAGGCAGTATATGTGAGTGTTGGACTATATAAATGACTATATGTGAGAGTGAGTGATTGTGAGAGTGGCTGTATGGATGAGTGTGTGCTTGTGTCAGTGATTGTATAAGAGAGTAAGTATGTGTTAGTACCTGTATGAATAAGTGAGGTGGTATGTGTGTAACTGTATAGGTGAGTAAATGGGAATGTGATTGGTTCTTTGCATGACTGAGTAACTGTGTTTGTAACTATAGGTGAGTGGCGGTGTGTGACTGTCTGTATAGGTGTATGAGTGCATATGATAGTGGCTGTATTGATGAGTGACTGCATGTATGAGTGTCTGTATGGGTGAGTGAGTGGATGTGTGTGTAGACCTAAGAATCAGTGAGTGGGTATGTAGTTACTGGTGTTGGAGTATCTATGGTATTGAGAATGGCAGTCTGTAATTTAGAGTCAATCAAAGGTTGTATTAGGGTCTGAGGAGGTGCATCAGATTATCACGTGGATGATGTCATCAGTGATGTCATTTGAGATGTCATCAGTGATGTCATCAGTGATGTCACTGACCATGTCATGAGTGATGTAATATGTGATGTCATCAGAAGTGCATTGCGGGGGCACGAGTTATAGTTAGCCCAACTAACTATAACGGTGAATTTCACTGGTTTTGTATGAGTGAAATGTCCAACTGACTATAACGTCCCTGAAACCTGTGTTTTTTTCAGTGAATTTCTAAGGTTTTTTAAATGCTAATCCCTAACTATAACCTCCCTGAAACCTATGGTTTTTTCAGTGAATTTCAAAGGTTTTTTAAATGCTAATTTCTAACTATAACGACCCTGAAACCTATGGTTTTTTCGGTGAATTTCAAAGTTTTTTTAAATGCTAATTTCTAACTATAACGTCCCTGAAACCTATGGTTTTTTCAGTAAATTTCTAAGGTTTTTTAAATGCTAATTTCTAACTATGCCTACAGAGGTAGGATGTGCAGAAAGAGGAAGAAAGGTGCAGAAAGAAGCAAGAGAAATGCAGAGAGAGGCAACAGAAGTCCAGAAAGACGAAGAAAAGTACAGAAAGAAGCAAGAGATATGCAGAAAGAACCAACAGAGGTGCAGAAAGAGGCCTTGTTCCAAAGTCATCCTGTGCTACCAACATTTTTGCTGACTGGTACTGGTGGTAACTGACTCTGACTAACCAGGCCCGGAGCCAGTGCTATGCTGAAAGACACTTAGAATACAGTGAAAAAACCTACATACACTAGGGTACACTATGGGCTGGGGTAGCCCTGTGATTGGCATGACCTCCCCTGTAAGGCCCTAGTACATAATAGGGCAGGGGGATTAAAACTACCTCTAAGTCAGAGGTGCAGAAAGAAGCAAGAGCAGTGCAGAAAGAACCAACAGAGGTGCAGAAAGAGGCAAGAGGGGTACAGAAAGAGGAAAGAAAAGTGCAGAAAGAAGATAAGAGGTGCAGAAAGAGGCAAGAGAACTGCAGAAAATGGCAAGAGAGGTGCAGAAAGAGGCAGGAGAGGTGCACAAAGATGCAAAAGGGGTGCCGAAAGAGGCAAGAGAGGTGCAGAAACAGGCAAGAAAGGTACAGAAAGAAGGAACAGGGGTGCAGAAAGAGGTAAGAAGAATACTATTTCAAGAGAGGTGCAGAAAGAAGCAAGAGCAGTGCAGAAAGAAGCAAGAGAGGTGGAGAAAGAACTAACAGAGGTGCAAAAAGAGGCAAGGCAAGAGGGGTGCAGAAAGAGACAGGAGAGATGCACAAATTGGCAAGAGGGGTACAAAAAGAGGGTGGAGGGGTGCAGAAAGAAGGAAGAGAAGTGCAGAAAGAAGCAACAGAGGTACAGAAAGAGGCAAGAAAGGTGCAGAAACAGGCAGGAAAGGTGAAGAAAGAGGGAACAGGGGTGCAGAAAGAGGCAAGAGAGGTGCAGAAAGAGGCAACAGAGGTGCAGAAAGACGCAAGAGAGGTGCAAAAACAAGCAAGGGAAGTGCAGAAAGAGGCAGGTGAGGTGAGGAGAAGCAAGAGCAGTGCAGAAAGAACCAACAGAGTTGCAAAAAGAGGCAAGGCAAGAGGGGTGCAGAAAGAGACAGGAGAGATGCACAAATTGGCAAGAGGGGTACAAAAAGAGGGAGGAGGGGTGCAGAAAGAAGGAAGAGAAGTGCATAAAGAAGCAACAGAGGTGCTGAAAGAGGCACAAAGGGTGCAGAAAGAGGCAAGACAAGTGCAGAAAGAAGCAACAGAGGTACAGAAAGAACTAACAGGTACAAAAAGAGGCAAGAGGGGTGCTGACAGAGGCAGGAGAGATGCACATATTGGCAAGAGGGGTACAAAAAGAGGGAGGAGGGGTGCAGAAATATGGAAGAGAAGTGCAGAAAGAAGCAACAGAGGTGCTGAAAGAGGCGCAAACGGTGTAGAAAGAGGCAAGACAAGTGCAGAAAGAAGCAACAGGTACAGAAAGAGGCAAAAAAGGTGCAGAAACAGGCAGGAAAGGTGAAGAAAGAGGGAACAGGGGTGCAGAAAGAGGCAAGAGAGATGCAGAAAGAGGGGAGAGGGGTGCAGAAAGAGGCAAGACGGGTGCAGAAAGAGGCAAGAGGGGTGCAGAAATAAGCAAGTGAGGTGCAGAAAGAGGCAACAGAGGTGCAGAAAGACGCAAGAGAGGTGCAAAAACAAGCAAGGGAAGTGCAGAAAGAGGCAAGAGAATTGCTGAAAGAAGCAACGGAGATGTAGAAAGAAGCAAGAGAAGTGCAGAAAGAGGCAGGTGAGGTGCATAAAGAAGCAAGAGCAGTGCAGAAAGAACCAACAGAGGTGCAAAAAGAGGCAAAAGGGATGCAGAAAGAGGTAGGAGAGGTGCACAAAGAGGTAAGAGAGGTACAGAAAGAAGGAGGAGGGGTGCAGAAAGAAGGAAGACAAGTGCAGAAAGAGGCAAGAGAATTGCCGAAAGAAGCAACAGAGGTGTAGAAAGAAGCAAGAGAAGTACAGAAAGAGGCAAGTGAGGTACAGAAAGAAGCAAGAGCAGTGCAGAACGAACCAACAGAGGTGCAAAGAGGGGTGCAGAAAAAGGTAGGAAAGGTGCACAAAGAGGCAAGAGAGGTACAAAAAGAGACAGGAGGGGTGCAGAAAGAAGGAAGAGAAGTGCAGAAAGAAGCAACAGAGGTACAGAAAGAGACAAGAGAGGTGCAGAAACAGGCAGGAATGGTGCAGAAAGAGGGAATGGGAGTGCAGAAAGAGGCAAGAGAGGTGCAGAAAGAGAAAAGAGGGGTGCAGAAAAAGGCAAGAGGGGTGCAGAAAGAAGCAAGTGAAGTGCAGAAAGAGGCAACAGAGGTGCAGAAAGACGCACAAGAGTTGCAGAAACAAGCAAGAGAAGTGCAGAAAGAGGTAAGAGAATTGCTGAAAGAACCAATAGAGGTGTGGAAAGAATCAAGAGAAGTGCAGAAAGAGGGAAGTGAGGTGCAGAAAGAGGCAAGAGAAGTGCAGAAAATGACAAGAGAACAGCAGAAAGAAGCAAGAGGGGTGCAAAAAAGGGAAGAAGGGTGCAGGAAGAAGCAAGAGAGGTGCACAAAGAGGCAAGAGGGGTGCAGAAAGAACCAATAGATATGCAGAATGCGGCAAGAGAGGTGCAGAAAGAGGCAAGAGATGTGCAGAAAAAGGAAGAATGGTGCAGAAAGAAGCAAGAAAAGTGCAGAAAGAGGAGAGAGAAGTGCAGAAAGAAGCAAAAGAGGTGCAAAAAGAGGCAAGAGGGGTGCAGAAAAAGGTAGGAGAGATGCACAAAGAGGCAAGAGAGGTACAAAAAGAGACAGGAAGGGTGCAGAAAGAGGGAAGAAAAGTACAGAAAGAAGCAACAGAGGTGCTGAAAGAGGCACGAAGGGGGCAGAAAGAGCAAGAGAAGTGCAGAAAGAAGCAACAGAGGTACAGAAAGAAACAAGAGAGGTGCAGAAACAGGCAGGAAAGGTGCAGAAAGAGGGAACGGGGGTGCAGAAAGAGGCAAGAGAGGTGCAGAAAGAGAAAAGAGGGGTGCAGAAAGAGGCAAGAGGGGTGCAGAAAGAAGCAAGTGAAGTGCAGAAAGAGGCAACAGAGGTGCAGAAAGACGCAGGAGAGTTGCAGAAACAAGCAAGAGAAGTGCAGAAAGAGGTAAGAGAATTGCTGAAAGAAGCAATAGAGGTGTGGAAAGAATCAAGAGAAGTGCAGAAAGAGGGAAGTGAGGTGCAGAAAGAGGCAAGAGAGGTGCAGAAAATGACAAGAGAACAGCAGAAAGAGGCAAGAGGGATGCAAAAAAGGGAAGAAGGGTGCAGGAAGAAGCAAGAGAGGTGCCAAAAAAGGGAAGACGAGTGCAGAAAGAGACAATAGGGGTGCAGAAAGAGACAACAGGGGTGCAGAAAGAAGCAAGAGAGGTGCATAAAGAGGCAATAGAAGTGGAGAAAGAAGAGAGAGAAATGCAGAAAGAAGCAAAAGAGGTGCACAAAGAGGCAAGAGGGGTGCAGAAAGAACCAATAGATATGCAGAATGCGGCAAGAGAGGTGCAGAAAGAGGCAAGAGATGTGCAGAAAAAGGAAGAAGGGTGCAGAAAGAAGCAAGAAAGGTGCAGAAAGAGGAGAGAGAAGTGCAGAAAGAAGCAAAAGAGGCGCAAAAAGAGGCAAGAGGGGTGCAGAAAAAGGTAGGAGATGTGCACAAAGAGGCAAGAGAGGTACAAAAAGAGGCAGGAGGGGTGCAGAAAGAGGGAAGAAAAGTACAGAAAGAAGCAACAGAGGTGCTGAAAGAGGCGCGAAGGGGGCAGAAAGAGCAAGAGAAGTGCAGAAAGAAGCATCAGAGGTACAGAAAGAAACAAGAGAGGTGCAGAAACAGGCAGGAAAGGTGCAGAAAGAGGGAACAGGGGTACAGAAAGAGGCAAGAGAATTGCTGAAAGAAGCAACAGAGGTCTGGAAAGAAGCAAGAGAAGTGCAGAAAGAGGCAAGTGAGGTGCAGAAAGAGGAAAGAGAGGTACAGAAATGGCAAGAGAACAGCAGGAAGAGGCAAGAGGGAGGCAAAAAAGGGGAGAAGGGTGCAGAAAGAAGCAAGAGAGGTGCAGAAAGAAACAAGAGAAGTGCAGAAAGAAGCAGAGAGGTGCAGAAAAAGGGAAGAGTGCTGAAAGAGACAACAGAGGTTCAGAAAGAGACACCAGGGGTGCAGAAAGAAGCAAGATAGGTGCAGAAAGAGGCATTAGAAGTGGAGAAAGAGGAGAGAAAAGTGCAGAAAGAAACAAAAGAGGTGCACAAAGAGGCAAGGGGGAGCAGAAAGAGGCAAGAGCAGTGCAGAAAGGACCAAGAGATGTGCAGAATGCGGCAAAAGAGAGGTGCAAAAAAAGGAAGAAGGGCGCAGGAAAAAGCAAGAGAAGTACAGAAAGAGGCAAGTGAGGTGCAGAAGGAGGCAAGAGAACTGGAGAAAGAACTAACAGAGGTGCAAAAAGAGGAGAGAGGGGTGCAGAAAGAGGCAGGGGAGATGCACAAATTAGCAAGAGGGGTACAGAAAGAGGCAGGAGGGGTGCAGAAAGAAGGAAGAGAAGTGCAGAAAGAAGCAATAGAGGTGCTGAAAGAGGCACGAAGGGTGCAGAAAGAGGCAAGACAAGTGCAGAAAGAAGTAACAGAGGTACAGAAAGAGGCAAGAGAGGTACAGAAATAGGCAAGAAAGGTGCAGAAAGAGGGAACAGGGATGCAGAAAGAGGCAAGAGAGGTGCAGAAAGAGGGGAGCGGGGTGCAGAAAGAGGCAAAAGGGGTGCAGAAAGAAGCAAGTGAGGTGCAGAAAGAGGCAACAAAGGTGCAGAAAGAGGCAGAAAGATGCAAGAGAGGTGCAGAAACAGGCAAGGGAAGTACAGAAAGAGGCAAGAGAATTGCTGAAAGAAGCAACAGAGGTGTAGAAAGAAGCAAGAGAAGTGCAGAAAGAGGCAAGTGAGGTGCAGATAGAAGCAAGAGCAGTGCAGAACGAACCAACAGAGGTGCAAATAGAGGCAAGAGGGGTGCAGAAAGAAGCAAGTGAGGTGCAGAAAGAGGCAACAGAGGTGCAGAAAGACGCAAGAGAGGTGCAAAAACAAGCAAGAAAAGTGCAGAAAGAGGCAAGAGAATTGCTGAAAGAAGCAACAGAGATGTAGAAAGAAGCAAGAGAAGTGCAGAAAGAGGCAGGTGAGGTGCAGAAAGAAGCAAGAGCAGTGCAGAAAGAACCAACAGAGGTGCAAAAAGAGGCAAAAGGGATGCAGAAAGAGGTAGGAGAGGTGCACAAAGAGGCAAGAGAGGTACAGAAAGAAGCAGGAGGGGTGCAGAAAGAAGGAAGAGAAGTGCAGAAAGAGGCAAGAGAATTGCTAAAAGAAGCAACAGAGGTGTAGAAAAAAGCAAGAGAAGTGCAGAAAGAGGCAAGTGAGGTGCAGAAAGAAGCAAGAGCAGTGCAGAAAGAACCAACAGAGGTGCAAAGAGGGGTGCAGAAAAAGGTAGGAAACATGCACAAAGAGGCAAGAGAGGTACAAAAAGAGGCAGGAGGGGTGCAGAAAGAAGGAAGAGAAGTGCAGAAAGAAGCAACAAAGGTGCTGAAAGAGGCGTGAAGGGTGCAGAAAGAGCAAGAGAAGTGCAGAAAGAAGCAACAGAGGTACAGAAAGAGACAAGAGAGGTGCAGAAACAGGCAGGAAAGGTGCAGAAAGAGGGAACGAGGGTGCAGAAAGAGGCAAGAGAGGTGCAGAAAGAGAAAAGAGGGGTGCAGAAAGAGGCAAGAGGGGTGCAGAAAGAAGCAAGTGAAGTGCAGAAAGAGGCAACAGAGGTGCAGAAAGACGCAGGAGAGTTGCAGAAACAAGCAAGAAAAGTGCAGAAAGAGGTAAGAGAATTGCTGAAAGAAGCAATAGAGGTGTGGAAAGAATCAAGAGAAGTGAAGAAAGAGGGAAGTGAGGTGCAGAAAGAGGCAAGAGAGGTGCAGAAAATGACAAGAGAACAGCAGAAAGAGGCAAGAGGGGTGCAAAAAAGGGAAGAAGGGTGCAGGAAGAAGCAAGAGAGGTGCAGAAAGAAGCAAGAGAAGTACAGAAAGAAGCAAGAGAGGTGCCAAAAAAGGGAAGATGAGTGCAGAAAGAGACAATAGGGGTGCAGAAAGAGACAACAGGGGTGCAGAAAGAAGCAAGAGAGGCGCAGAAAGAGGCAATAGAAGTGCAGAAAGAGGAGAGAGAAATGCAGAAAGAAGCAAGTGAAGTGCAGAAAGAGGCAACAGAGGTGCAGAAAGACGCAGGAGAGTTGCAGAAACAAGCAAGAGAAGTGCAGAAAGAGGTAAGAGAATTGCTGAAAGAAGCAATAGAGGTGTGGAAAGAATCAAGAGAAGTGCAGAAAGAGGGAAGTGAGGTGCAGAAAGAGGCAAGAGAGATGCAGAAAATGACAAGACAACAGCAGAAAGAGGCAAGAGGATGCAAAAAAGGGAAGAAGGGTGCAGGAAGAAGCAAGAGAGGTGCAGAAAGAAGCAAGAGAAGTACAGAAAGAAGCAAGAGAGGTGCCAAAAAAGGGAAGACGAGTACAGAAAGAGACAATAGGGGTGCATAAAGAGACAACAGGGGTGCAGAAAGAAGCAAAAGAGGTGCAGAAAGAGGCAAGAGGGGTGCAGAAAGAACCAATAGATATGCAGAATGCGGCAAGAGAGGTGCAGAAAGAGGCAAGAGATGTGCAGAAAAAGGAAGAAGGGTGCAGAAAGAAGCAAGAAAAGTGCAGAAAGAGGAGAGAGAAGTGCAGAAAGAAGCAAAAGAGGCGCAAAAAGAGGCAAGAGGGGTGCAGAAAAAGGTAGGAAAGGTGCACAAAGAGGCAAGAGAGGTACAAAAAGAGGCAGGAGGGGTGCAGAAAGAGGGAAGAAAAGTACAGAAAGAAGCAACAGAGGTGCTGAAAGAGGCGCGAAGGGGGCAGAAAGAAGCAACAGAGGCACAGAAAGAAACAAGAGAGGTGCAGAAACAGGCAGGAAAGGTGCAGAAAGAGGGAACAGGGGTACAGAAAGAGGCAAGAGAATTGCTGAAAGAAGCAACAGAGGTGTGGAAAGAAGCAAGAGAAGTGCAGAAAGAGGCAAGTGAGGTGCAGAAAGAGGAAAGAGAGGTACAGAAAATGGCAAGAGAACAGCAGAAAGAGGCAAGAGTGAGGCAAAAAAGGGGAGAAGGGTGCAGAAAGAAACAAGAGAAGTGCAGAAAGAAGCAAGAGAGGTGCAGAAAATGGGAAGAGTGCAGAAAGAGACAACAGGGGTTCAGAAAGAGACAACAGGGGTGTAGAAAGAAGCAAGATAGGTGCAGAAAGAGGCATTAGAAGTGAAGAAAGAGGAGAGAGAGAAGTGCAGTAAGAAACAAAAGAGGTGCACAAAGAGGCAAGGGGGAGCAGAAAGAGGCAAGAGGGGTGCAGAAAGAAGCAATTGAAGTGCAGAAAGAGGCAACAGAGGTGCAGAAAGACGCAGGAGAGTTGTAGAAACAAGCAAGAGAAGTGCAGAAAGAGGTAAGAGAATTGCTGAAAGAAGCAAAAGAGGTGTGGAAAGAATCAAGAGAAGTGCAGAAAGAGGGAAGTGAGGTGCAGAAAGAGGCAAGAGAGGTGCAGAAAATGACAAGAGAACAGCAGAAAGAGGCAAGAGGGGTGCAAAAAAGGGAAGAAGGGTGCAGGAAGAAGCAAGAGAGGTGCAGAAAGAAGCAAGAGAAGTACAGAAAGAAGCAAGAGAGGTGCCAAAAAAGGGAAGACGAGTGCAGAAAGAGACAATAGGGGTGCAGAAAGAGACAACAGGGGTGCAGAAAGAAGCAAGAGAGGTGCAGAAAGAGGCAATAGAAGTGGAGAAAGAGGAGAGAGAAATGCAGAAAGAAGCAAAAGAGGTGCACAAAGAGGCAAGAGGGGTGCAGAAAGAACCAATAGATATGCAGAATGCGGCAAGAGAGGTGCAGAAAGAGGCAAGAGATGTGCAGAAAAAGGAAGAAGGGTGCAGAAAGAAGCAAGAAAAGTGCAGAAAGAGGAGAGAGAAGTGCAGAAAGAAGCAAAAGAGGCGCAAAAAGAGGCAAGAGGGGTGCAGAAAAAGGTAGGAGATGTGCACAAAGAGGCAAGAGAGGTACAAAAAGAGGCAGGAGGGGTGCAGAAAGAGGGAAGAAAAGTACAGAAAGAAGCAACAGAGGTGCTGAAAGAGGCGCGAAGGGGCAGAAAGAGCAAGAGAAGTGCAGAAAGAAGCATCAGAGGTACAGAAAGAAACAAGAGAGGTGCAGAAATTGGCAGGAAAGGTGCAGAGAGAGGGAACAGGGGTACAGAAAGAGGCAAGAGAATTGCTTAAGGAAGCAACAGAGGTCTGGAAAGAAGCAAGAGAAGTGCAGAAAGAGGCAAGTGGGGTGCAGAAAGAGTAAAGAGAGGTACAGAAATGGCAAGAGAACAGCAGAAAGAGGCAAGAGGGAGGCAAAAAAGGGGAGAAGGGTGCAGAAAGAAGCAAGAGAGGTGCAGAAAGAAGCAGAGAGGTGCAGAAAAAGGGAAGAGTGCAGAAAGAGACAACAGAGGTTCAGAAAGAGACACCAGGGGTGCAGAAAGAAGCAAGATAGGTGCAGAAAGAGGCATTAGAAGTGCAGAAAGAGGAGAGAGAAGTGCAGAAAGAAACAAAAGAGGTGCACAAAGAGGCAAGGGGGAGCAGAAAGAGGCAAGAGCAGTGCAGAAAGGACCAAGAGATGTGCAGAATGCGGCAAGAGAGGTGCAAAAAAAGGAAGAAGGGCGCAGGAAAAAGCAAGAGAAGTACAGAAAGAGGCAAGTGAGGTGCAGAAGGAGGCAAGAGAACTGGAGAAAGAACTAACAGAGGTGCAAAAAGAGGAGAGAGGGGTGCAGAAAGAGGCAGGGGAGATGCACAAATTAGCAAGAGGGGTACAGAAAGAGGCAGGAGGGGTGCAGAAAGAAGGAAGAGAAGTGCAGAAAGAAGCAATAGAGGTGCTGAAAGAGGCACGAAGGGTGCAGAAAGAGGCAAGACAAGTGCAGAAAGAAGTAACAGAGGTACAGAAAGAGGCAAGAGAGGTACAGAAATAGGCAAGAAAGGTGCAGAAAGAGGGAACAGGGGTGCAGAAAGAGGCAAGAGAGGTGCAGAAAGAGGGGAGCGGGGTGCAGAAAGAGGCAAAAGGGATGCAGAAAGAAGCAAGTGAGGTGCAGAAAGAGGCAACAAAGGTGCAGAAAGGGGCAGAAAGACGCAAGAGAGGTGCAGAAACAAGCAAGGGAAGTGCAGAAAGAGGCAAGAGAATTGCTGAAAGAAGCAACAGAGGTGTAGAAAGAAGCAAGAGAAGTGCAGAAAGAGGCAAGTGAGGTGCAGATAGAAGCAAGAGCAGTGCAGAACGAACCAGCAGAGGTGCAAATAGAGGCAAGAGGGGTGCAGAAAGAAGCAAGTGAGGTGCAGAAAGAGGCAACAGAGGTGCAGAAAGACGCAAGAGAGGTGCAAAAACAAGCAAGGGAAGTGCAGAAAGAGGCAAGAGAATTGCTGAAAGAAGCAACAGAGATGTAGAAAGAAGCAAGAGAAGTGCAGAAAGAGGCAGGTGAGGTACAGAAAGAAGCAAGAGCAGTGCAGAAAGAACCAACAGAGGTGCAAAAAGAGGCAAAAGGGATGCAGAAAGAGGTAGGAGAGGTGCACAAAGAGGCAAGAGAGGTACAGAAAGAAGCAGGAGGGGTGCAGAAAGAAGGAAGAGAAGTGCAGAAAGAGGCAAGAGAATTGCTGAAAGAAGCAACAGAGGTGAAGAAAAAAGCAAGAGAAGTGCAGAAAGAGGCAAGTGAGGTGCAGAAAGAAGCAAGAGCAGTGCAGAAAGAACCAACAGAGGTGCAAAGAGGGGTGCAGAAAAAGGTAGGAAAGGTGCACAAAGAGGCAATAGAGGTACAAAAAGAGGCAGGAGGGGTGCAGAAAGAAGGAAGAGAAGTGCAGAAAGAAGCAACAAAGGTGCTGAAAGAGGCGTGAAGGGTGCAGAAAGAGCAAGAGAAGTGCAGAAAGAAGCAACAGAGGTACAGAAAGAGACAAGAGAGGTGCAGAAACAGTCAGGAAAGGTGCAGAAAGAGGGAACGAGGGTGCAGAAAGAGGCAAGAGAGGTGCAGAAAGAGAAAAGAGGGGTGCAGAAAGAGGCAAGAGGGGTGCAGAAAGACGCAGGAGAGTTGCAGAAACAAGCAAGAAAAGTGCAGAAAGAGGTAAGAGAATTGCTGAAAGAAGCAATAGAGGTGTGGAAAGAATCAAGAGAAGTGCAGAAAGAGGGAAGTGAGGTGCAGAAAGAGGCAAGAGAGGTGCAGAAAATGACAAGAGAACAGCAGAAAGAGGCAAGAGGGGTGCAAAAAAGGAAGAAGGGTGCAGGAAGAAGCAAGAGAGGTGCAGAAAGAAGCAAGAGAAGTACAGAAAGAAGCAAGAGAGGTGCCAAAAAGGGAAGATGAGTACAGAAAGAGACAATAGGGGTGCAGAAAGAGACAACAGGGATGCAGAAAGAAGCAAGAGAGGCGCAGAAAGAGGCAATAGAAGTGCAGAAAGAGGAGAGAGAAATGCAGAAAGAAGCAAGTGAAGTGCAGAAAGAGGCAACAGAGGTGCAGAAAGACGCAGGAGAGTTGCAGAAACAAGCAAGAGAAGTGCAGAAAGAGGTAAGAGAATTGCTGAAAGAAGCAATAGAGGTGTGGAAAGAATCAAGAGAAGTGCAGAAAGAGGGAAGTGAGGTGCAGAAAGAGGCAAGAGAGGTGCAGAAAATGACAAGAGAACAGCAGAAAGAGGCAAGAGGGATGCAAAAAGGGAAGAAGGGTGCAGGAAGAAGCAAGAGAGGTGCAGAAAGAAGCAAGAGAAGTACAGAAAGAAGCAAGAGAGGTGCCAAAAAAGGGAAGACGAGTACAGAAAGAGACAATAGGGGTGCATAAAGAGACAACAGGGGTGCAGAAAGAAGCAAAAGAGGTGCACAAAGAGGCAAGAGGGGTGCAGAAAGACCCAATAGATATGCAGAATGCGGCAAGAGAGGTGCAGAAAGAGGCAAGAGATGTGCAGAAAAAGGAAGAAGGGTGCAGAAAGAAGCAAGAAAAGTGCAGAAAGAGGAGAGAGAAGTGCAGAAAGAAGCAAAAGAGGCGCAAAAAGAGGCAAGAGGAGTGCAGAAAAAGGTAGGAAAGGTGCACAAAGAGGCAAGAGAGGTACAAAAAGAGGCAGGAGGGGTGCAGAAAGAGGGAAGAAAAGTACAGAAAGAAGCAACAGAGGTGCTGAAAGAGGCGCGAAGGGGGCAGAAAGAGCAAGAGAAGTGCAGAAAGAAGCAACAGAGGTACAGAAAGAAACAAGAGAGGTGCAGAAACAGGCAGGAAAGGTGCAGAAAGAGGGAACAGGGGTACAGAAAGAGGCAAGAGAATTGCTGAAAGAAGCAACAGAGGTGTGGAAAGAAGCAAGAGAAGTGTAGAAAGAGGCAAGTGAGGTGCAGAAAGAGGAAAGAGAGGTACAGAAAATGGCAAGAGAACAGCAGAAAGAGGCAAGAGTGAGGCAAAAAAGGGGAGCAGGGTGCAGAAAGAAACAAGAGAAGTGCAGAAAGAGGCAAGAGAGGTGCAGAAAAAGGGAAGAGTGCAGAAAGAGACAACAGGGGTTCAGAAAGAGACAACCGGGGTGTAGAAAGAAGCAAGATAGGTGCAGAAAGAGGCATTAGAAGTGAAGAAAGAGGAGAGAGAAGTGCAGTAAGAAACAAAAGAGGTGCACAAAGAGGCAAGGGGGAGCAGAAAGAGGCAAGAGCAGTGCAGAAAGAACTAACAGAGGTGCAAAAAGAGGAGAGAGGGGTGCAGAAAGAGACAGGAGAGATGCACAAATTAGCAAGAGGGGTACAGAAAGAGGCAGGAGGGGTGCAGAAAGAAGGAAGAGAAGTGCAGAAAGAAGCAATAGAGGTGCTGAAAGAGGCACGAAGGGTGCAGAAAGAGGCAAGAGAAGTGCAGAAAGAAGCAACAGAGGTACAGAAAGAGGCAAGAGAGGTACAGAAATAGGCAAGAAAGGTGCAGAAAGAGGGAAAAGGGGTGCAGAAAGAGGCAGGAGAGGTGCATAAAGAGGGGAGCGGGGTGCAGAAAGAGGCAAAATGGGTGCAGAAAGAAGCAAGTGAGGTGCAGAAAGAGGCAACAAAGGTGCAGAAAGAGGCAGAAAGATGCAAGAGAGGTGCAGAAACAAGCAAGGGAAGTGCAGAAAGAGGCAAGAGAATTGCTGAAAGAAGCAACAGAGGTGTAGAAAGAAGCAAGAGAAGTGCAGAAAGAGGCAAGTGAGGTGCAGATAGAAGCAAGAGCAGTGCAGAAAGAAGCAGCAGAGGTGCAAATAGAGGCAAGAGGGGTGCACAAAGAGGTAGGAGAGGTGCACAAAGAGGCAAGAGAGTTACAGAAAGAGGCAGGAGGGGTGCAGAAAGAAGGAAGAGAAGTGCAGAAAGAGGCAAGAGAATTGCTGAAAGAAGCAAAAGAGGTGTAGAAAGAAGCAAGAGAAGTGCAGAAAGAGGCAAGTGAGATGCAGAAAGAAGCAAGAGCAGTGCAGAAAGAACCAACAGAGGTGCTGAAAAAGGCACGAAGGGTGCAGAAAGAGCAAGAGAAGTGCAGAAAGAAGCAACAGAGGTACAGAAAGAGACAAGAGAGGTGCAGAAACAGGCAGGAAAGGTGCAGAAAGAGGGAACAGGGGTGCAGAAAGAGGCAAGAGAGGTGCAGAAACAGGCAGGAAAGGTGCAGAAAGAGGGAACAGGGGTGCAGAAAGAAACAAGCAAGAGAAGTGCAGAAAGAGGCAAGTGAGGTGCAGAAAGAGGCAAGAGGCGTGCAGAAAATGGCAAGATAACAGCAGAAAGAGGCAAGAGGGATGCAAAAAAGGGAAGAAGGGTGCAGAAAGAAGAGATGTGAAGAAAGAAGCAAGAGAAGTGTAGAAAGAAGCAAGAGAGGTGCAGAAAGAGTGAAGACGAGTGCAGAAAGAGACACTAGGGGTACAGAAAGAGACAACAGGGGTGCAGAAAGAACCAAGAGAGGTGCAGAAAGAGGCAATAGAAGTGCAGAAAGAGGCGAGATAAGTGCAGAAAGAAGCAAAAGAGGTGCACAAAGAGGCACGAGGGGTGCAGAAAGAGGCAAGAGCAGTGCAGAAAGAACCAAGAGATGTGCAGGATGCGGCAAGAGAGGTGCAGAAAGAGGCAAGCGATGTGCAGAAAAAGGAAGAAGGGTGCAGAAAGAAGCAAGAGAAGTGCAGGAAGAGGCAAATGAGGTGCAGAAGGAGGCAAGAGAACTGGAGAAAGAGGCAAGAGAGTTGCAGAACCAGGCAAAATGGGTGCAGAAAGAGGTATCAGGTGTGCAGAGAGAGGCAAGAGAGGTGCAGAAAGAGGGAAGAGGGGTACAGAAAGAAGCAAGAGGGATGCAGAAATTTGCAACAGAGGTGCAAAAAGAAGCAAGAGCAGTGCAGAAAGAACCAACAGAGGTACAGAAAGAGGCAAGAGGGGTATAGAAAGAGGCAAGAAAGTGCAGAAAGAAGCAAAAGAGGTGCAGAAAGAGGCAAGAGAACTGCAGAAAAAGGCAATAGAGGTGCAGAAAGAGGCAGGAGAGGTGAGCAAAGAGGCAAAAGGGGTACAGAAAGAGGCAAGAGGGGTGCAGAAAGAAGCAAGAGAATTGCAGAAAGAAGCAACAGAGGTGCTTAAAGAGGCAAGAGGGGTGCAGAAAGAGGCAAGAGAAGTACAGAAAGAAGCAACAGAGGTGCCGAAAGATGCAAGAGAGGTGCAGAAACAGGCAAGAAAGGTACAGAAAGAGGGAACAGGGGTGCAGAAAGAGGTAAGAGGGATACAGAAATTTGCAAGAGAGATGCAGAAAGAAGCAAGTGCAGTGCAGAAAGAAGCAAGAGAAGTGCAGAAAGAAGCAAGAGAGGTGGAGAAATAGGGACGAGGGGTGCCGAAATAGGCATGAGGGATGCAGAAATGTGCAAAAGAGGTGCTGAAAGAAGCAAGAGCAGTGCAGAAAGAACCAAAAGAGGTGCAAACAGAGGCAATAGGGGTGCAGAATTAGGTAGGAGAGGTGCCCAAAGAGGCAAGAGAGGTACAGAAAGAGGCATTTGAGGTGCTGAAAGAGGCATGAGAGGTACAGAAGGAGGCTTGAGAAGTGCAGAAAGAGGCAAGAGAATTGCAGAAAGAGGCAAGAGAGGTGCAGAAGGAAGAGAGTTAGGTGCAGAAAGAGGCAAGTGGGGTGCAGAAAGAGGCAAGAGAGGTACAGAAAGAGGCAAGGGAAGTGAAGAAACAGGCAACAGAAATGCACAAAGAGGCAAGAGAGGAGCAGGAAGGGGTAAGTTAGGTGTAGAAAGAAGCAAGAGAAGTGCAGAAAGAGGCAAGAGAGGTGCAGAAAGAGGCAAGAGATCTGCAGAAAAAAGCAACAGAGGTGCTGAAAGAGGCAAGTGGGGTGCAGAAAGGGGCAAGAGAAGTGCAGAAAGAAGAAAGTGAAGTGCAGAAAGAAGACAGTGAGGTGCAGAAAGAGGAAGAAAGGTGCAGAAAGAAGCAAGAGAAATGCAGAAACAGGCAAGAAAGGTACAGAAAGAGGGAACAGGGGTGCAGAAAGAGGTAAGAGGGATACAGAAATTTGCAAGAGAGATGCAGAAAGAAGCAAGTGCAGTGCAGAAAGAAGCAAGAGAAGTGCAGAAAGAAGCAAGAGAGGTGGAGAAATAGGGACGAGGGGTGCCGAAATAGGCATGAGGGATGCAGAAATGTGCAAAAGAGGTGCTGAAAGAAGCAAGAGCAGTGCAGAAAGAACCAAAAGAGGTGCAAAAAGAGGCAATAGGGGTGCAGAATTAGGTAGGAGAGGTGCCCAAAGAGGCACGAGAGGTACAGAAAGAGGCATTTGAGGTGCTGAAAGAGGCATGAGAGGTACAGAAAGAGGCTTGAGAAGTGCAGAAAGAGGCAAGAGAATTGCAGAAAGAGGCAAGAGAGGTGCAGAAGGAAGAGAGTTAGGTGCAGAAAGAGGCAAGTGGGGTGCAGAAAGAGGCAAGAGAGGTACAGAAAGAGGCAAGGGAAGTGAAGAAACAGGCAACAGAAATGCACAAAGAGGCAAGAGAGGAGCAGGAAGAGGTAAGATAGGTGTAGAAAGAAGCAAGAGAAGTGCAGAAAGAGGCAAGTGAGGTGCAGAAAGAGGCAAGAGAGGTGCAGAAAGAGGCAAGAGATCTGCAGAAAAAAGCAACAGAGGTGCTGAAAGAGGCAAGTGGGGTGCAGAAAGGGGCAAGAGAAGTGCAGAAAGAAGAAAGTGAAGTGCAGAAAGAAGACAGTGAGGTGCAGAAAGAGGAAGAAAGGTGCAGAAAGAAGCAAGAGAAATGCAGAAAGAGGCAAGAGAGGCACAGAAAGAAGAGGGGTTTGTGCACCATTAGTACCAATTTAACACCCACATTTAGCAATAAGTAACAAGTGGCCATTCCAGCTTTGAAAAGGGCCTTCCACCATGCTGTAACACGTGACGCTGCATTTTTGGGAACATTTGAGCCATTTGAGCTAGAAACAAGGCTTTTTTTGTTCAAATCTGCAGATTAGGCAGAAGATGATGGAATATTTGGCACATGCGGAAAATGTTTAATTATGTGAAAATTGGTGTAGCCGAACATTCACATAATTCCAGTGGCCCTGCTCATACCTCCGACTAGGTCCAGAAGTGCTCGTCAGTGATTCCTCCTTTTTTTTGTCTTTTAGAGTTCATAATTTAGCTTCTATGGAAACGAGGAAGACTAAACCTGAGGTTACCACTCCACAACACAGACTACTATACCACATAATTACTCTCCATAACACATAATCCCACTCTACATAATTCCTATACACTAAATACCACATACTTTTTATTCACATAATTTCACTGCACAACATACCACATAATTCCACTACACACAACGTACATCTACTCTACACCAAAAAACCTTAGTAAAAATCTTTTACATTTACAACGCCAATAGCTCTAACTTTCGCAAATGCGAGACCTATTACATTACAAATGCTTCTTTAACTGGTAGTTGCGTTTGCAGAGTGGTGGAGAAAGGGGGCTGGGCCTCCAACCAGCGCTCTGGAATTCAGCTGCGTAGGATTTACACGAGGTACCAGGAGGACTTCTTGGCCCCCAAAGTCCCAGGAAGTAAAGTGGACTTCATCCCCAACCAGTAATGTGCCAGGAGGCGCCTTTGCAGAGTGGTTGAGAAAGGGTGGGTGTGGCCTCCAAAGACCTCTTAGCAATCCCACTGTGTGGGACTTAGTGGAGGTAATAGGAGAAGTAGTTGGCCCCCAAGGTTGTCCTTGGGGGCCAACTACCCCTCCTATTACTTCCAGTAAGTCCCACACAGTGGGATTGCTAAATTGTCATAGCAGGCCATGCCCCTTTCCCCCACCACTCTGCAAACGCACTCCCTGGCACGCTCTTGGATGGGGATTAAAGTCTCCTTCGCTGCTGGGGGTCCTTAGGGGCCAACTAGCCTACCTGATACCTCCAGTATGCCCCAGATAGTGAGATTGCTGATAGGTGGACACAGGCCACACCCCCTTTGTCCACCACTCTGCAAACGCGCCTCCTGGCACGCTCTTGGTTGGGGGGTGAAGTCCCCTTGCCTCCTGAGGGTCCCTGGGGGCCAACTAGCCCTCCTGTTACCTCCAGTAAGCCCCATACAGCTGGATTGCTGAGAGTGCTCAAAGGCCACGGCCCCTTTTTACACCACTCTGCAAACACGACTCCTGGCGCACTGCTGCTCAGGGGATGAAGTCCACTTTAGTCCTGAGGTCCTCAGGACACACGAGGACCTCATCGACCCACCAGCAATGCACCAAGAGGCGCGTTTGCAGAGTGGTGGAAAAAGGGGTTTGGTCTCTGACCACCTGACAGCAATCCGACCGTGTGGGGCTTACTGGAGGTACCTGGTGGGCTAGTTGGCCCCTAAGGTCCCATAAGATGCTTGGGGACTTCATCCCTGAACCCAAAACGCACCAGGTGGCGTGTTTGCAGAGTGGTGCAGGGAGGGGGCGGGGCCTCCGGCAAGATGCGGGCTTCTGTTTTCTTTTTCTTTTGTTAGAAGGGGGGCTGTGTGGCCCCCCTTCTCTTAACATTTTTTGGGCCCTGGTGACCTCATCCCCCAGGCCCCAAGCATTTTTTTTCAAAAAAATCGGGAAGTGTGCCGCATGGCCCCCCTTCCTTGGGCCACTATTGACCCCAGGGACCCCATCCCCCAGGGCCTGACCTCATTTTTTAAATTTATATTTGCCGGGATGGGGCCACATGGCCTCCCTCCCCTGGGCCACTTCTGGCCCTGGGGACCCTATCCCCCGGGGCCTGGCCTCGTTTTTTGAAATTTTTGCCAGGAGGGGGGCCGCGTGGCCCCCCTCCCCTTGGCCACTTTTGGCACCGGGGACCCCATCCCCGGGGCCTGGCCAGCCTGGAATTTTTTGTGGAGGGGGGGCCGCGTGGCCCCTCCTAAGCCAATTATGGCCCCGGGGAACCCATCTCCCGGGGCAGGCCTTCCGTTTAAAAAAAATAAAAAAAATAAAAATAAATTAAAGGGGAGGGGGGCCGTGTCCGGGGACCCCATCCCCCAGGGC
Source organism: Calotriton arnoldi (assembly GCA_963921515.1). Lineage (NCBI taxonomy): Eukaryota > Metazoa > Chordata > Amphibia > Caudata > Salamandridae > Calotriton > Calotriton arnoldi. The sequence continues at coordinate 2,671,404 of CAWUFW010001417.1, read as the reverse complement.
AGGCCCTCAAGTTGGGGACCATGGGGGAGACCCAATGCCCCCACAGTCCCTGCCGGCTCCCCACCTCCTGCGGGAGCCGGCATTGTTTTTGGACAAGGGGAGCTTCTAACATGCAGCTCCCCTTGCCCAAAAGCAATTCTGCTTTTCTTCGTTGAAGCGAGAGCAGGTTTCCTGCTCTCGCTTCAACCAAGCAAAGCAGTGTTTGCTATGGCAGGGCGGGAGCCGTGCTCCCGCAGCCCTTGGGAGGTGGTGGTCCCTGGGGCTGCGGGGGGCCACGTGACACCGCACATAATTAACTAAGCCCCGGGGAGGTGGCGGCCCCCGGGGCTGCGGGGACCCCTGCGGGCCCTGTTACATAATTGCATATTGCCCCCGGGACCTGACCCACCCAAGGGCTTATAGAAAACAAAGCGCGGGAGACTGCGCTTCAATTTTAAATTTTCTCAGCCGGATTTGCACACCCAGCACGAATTTGGCCGATTTGTATTTTAAAAATGCTTTTTTGGGCCCTGGGGGTCCTTGTGGGACCCCCTGAGCAGGTCTAGGGGGTCAGGGTGTTTCTACCCTGCCCCCTTTTCTTGTTTTTTATCATTTTTTTTACTGTTTTCTTGTGACTCGGTTACCGAGTCACAAGATGGCTGCCAACACATTATGGTTTGGAGTGTTGGCAGCCAATCAGAATGAAGCTCATGCTCGGGAGGGTTCGCGAATCCTCCTCGGTGCTCAGATATCGATATTTTTATTTTTTAAATTGCTCAGGAACTACTGAACGGATTTACACCATTTAAAAAAAAGAGTGCTTTCTGAACCAAGAGCTACCTTTGTGCCAAATGTGGTGTAATTCCGTTCAGCAGTTCGGGCTGTAGCCTGTTCCAAAATTCCTATGGAAATTAACATGGGGAAAACGCGTTTTGGGACCCCCCTTTTTTCTCGGCCCCCGCTTGACGAATCAACCCCAAACTTTCAAGACAGGAGCTGACCTGGTCATTAGTTTTGAAAATTTCGTGAAGATTTGTCAAACGTCGTCAAAGATATTGGCAAAAGAAAAAACGCTTTTTGAATAGAAACAAGGTCCTAACTATAACTACCTACTGGTGACCGTCAGTAGGTAATATATATATATATACTGACAGCTTTCCCTATGATTAAGGGGCAGGGGCCCCGAAACGCGTCAGGGAGTAGTGGATTTTAACTTAGAGTGAAGAAGCTGGTCTTGTTAATAAAGTTCATGTCGAACAATCCCTCACGGAGTGGCGTCCTTGAGCTCAGGGCATCTTTTGGAATATATCTTAACATGGCAATCCGGCCATGGAGGATGCACCGCCCACGTAAAGGAAGTGTGGGGCTGCTGTGCTGGAACTTTTCCGAGCCGATATAGCAGTGTGGAGGAGGCCTGTAAGATGTTGCTATGTCAAAAATGCTTCACTGTTGCTCCCTCGGTGTACATGGCAAGGAGTACATGTTTAGTAATGGCTGCCACATTTACAGGCCTACTCCCTTGTTCTGACAGTCCTATGTTGATTTTGTTTACTTTGGTGGCTCAATCGTGTATATGACACAGTCTGTTCTTGGGCTCTTCACGTGTGAGCAAGGCGTAATTGTCAAAACGCGTAGCGTCAGAGCGGAATAAACTTCCTGAACTTTACTTTGGAGTGTGTCCTGAGAGTGCATTATTTTCGCGTAGCGAAAGGTACTTTTAGTGAATTTAAAACCGGGTGCTCTCCTGGTGCGTGCACCACCTTCCACGGGTCCCAAGTCTTCTGAAGAGCGTTTCAGTGTTGGATTTATTGGACCGAGACTACTAGGACCGGGTGCTGCAACAAGGGGATTCCCCTGCATGGAGGATCGACTGGCGATCAACAACGTGACACGTCCCAGAGGTGAGAGGACGGGTTGGGCCACTTGGGAAGAGGGTTGGACACATGGTGTAGACCGCACGTCCGTTTTCCGATTTTCAGGGGTCGGGCCTTGGTCTACACTCAGTCTCTGGGGGTGGGAAATCTCCAATCTACCCCAACGGAACTTTTGCTAAGGGGCCACATTTGTTTACTGTGTACAGCGGCAGAAGGACCCCGATACTGTATCGGGTGGGCACACTCCCAACTATCATATTGACAGTTCAGTGTTGTTGAACACTATCGTGATTTTTTTCGCCAAAATGGAGGAGGATACGGAGAGGAGGGAAGCAGCCCAAACATTGTTTGCAAGAGCACCAGGGATTAATGTGAAGGCACCAGCAAGTTTTAACACAGATCCTAGCAATGAAGAGAAAATGAAGAAATTGGAAAAACTATGTAAGTCAGAGGTCTCAAAATTGTGGGAAGTCATATCCTTGCAAGATTATATTGACAAGGGTATGGTTCCCAGAGGTCTGCGAATCTACACTATTCCATCATATGAAAAACCCAATCCTAAAATGCTCGAGGAGTGGGCAGAAAATTCAGCATCAAGCTCCAGAAGAATGCTGGAAATTCTAGTAAAGTATGCATGGCTAGATAGAGAGACACTCCTGCTAGACATCAAGAAAATGAAAGAGGACCTCGAGAAATGTTTGGATCAATCAGTATTTAACAAAGAAATGGAAGACATAAGAAAAAAACTCAAAAAACATGAAGATGAAATCAAGGAACGTAAGCAATGGAAGCTTCATAGAGACTGTGAAGATTATGAACACAGTCGCATACTAACATTCAGCAGAAAGTATGATCACATATACAAAAATCAAAAGCCAAGCACAGCTCTTACAACCAGAATGTCAGAAAGCTCGGTGTCAGAAGATGCATCCATCAGTGGCAACGAGACCGATAATTCAGTGACATCGAGCAATATTTCGTCTGAAAGTGAACAGGGTAACAGACCTGTTACTTTTTTAGACGAGTACAGACTCCTACGTCGGAGCCACCAAACACTCAGGGGAACACCAATGACAAAGCCCAAGGGTCAAAGAGGACGAGGCAGAGGAAGAGGCGCAACAAAGAAAGACGAAAAAGAATCAGACAGAGGTGGAAGAAGAGGCAGAGGACGGGGGCGCATGGGACAACAGCCAAAAAGCTCCACGACAACAGAATGATGGACACTGAAATGGTGAATAAAACTATAATGAACCTATCAGACAGATGTATCAGTGATATAGAAAAAAGCACCCTCTGCTTAGGACTTTCCTTTTGCCCCTCAATTCCCTTCAACTATCCTGAGACTCGTTTCGACCTTTTTAAATTCGTACGCAAGCTGAAGCTTAAAAAATGACATTTACTCAAACCTACCAAAAACCGTGACCAACAGGATCTTGGCCATAGAAACACAGACCTTGATCTCAATATCAGTGATGTTGATACGCTTGTAACTCTTCATCAGTTAGAAACTAATACTGTTGAAAATATGAATGACATGATGATTGAAAACGTATTAAATGACTTGAATATATCATATGACCACACTGCCCAGACACAATTTAGACCACGTTCCACTTTGTATCCTCCTCTGGGACATGATAATATTGACACCTTTCACGAGGTGGTCAACATGAATCTGATCAAGTTTAGACGCAAAAAATGGTTCAGGGAACAGCAAGCCCACAATCTCACTTTCCCACAAAGACAAGCACTCAAGTCCTTGGCAGAGGACCAAAATATCGTGATCCGCCCCGCAGACAAGGGTGGGAACGTAGTGATTCTCAGTAGAGAAAAGTATGTCACAGAAGCTTTGCGTCAACTAAGTGATTCTAGTTTTTACACTGTTGTCAATAAGGAGGTCTATTCCCTTAGTGTGGAGGAGGTTTGGGACAAACTCAAGAACTGGAAAGACATGGATATACTGGAATGGGAAGAATACTGCTATCTCAAATGGGATTATCCTATTCTCCCAGTCTTGTAACTTTTACCAAAGGTGCATAAAGACAAGATTAATCCCCCAGGTAGACCCATTGTACCCTCTAGAGGCAGTGCCACAGAAAACATGTCTAAATATGTGGACCATTTTTTACGGGATTTCGTGAGTAATCTCCCTTCCCATGTTAAGGATACCAAAGATTTCCTGAGCAAGGTAGAGGGTCTTCACTGGGAAAAGGACTTTCTGCTAGTCACGCTAGACATGAATTCACTCTACACCATAATTAAACATGACCAGGGCATAGAGGCATGTAAACAATTCCTCCAAACCAGACACATCAGATTTAAGGCCCATACCACCATGGTTTTGGAGATAATTGAATTCTGCCTGACCAATAACATCTTTATCTTTGATGGGACCCTGTATAAACAGACTACAGGGACCACGATGGGGACATGTTTTGCCCCTAGTTTCGCGAACCTGTTCTTGGGCAAATGGGAGAAAGAAATTTTCATGCAGAATTCCAACTTTCCGAGGATAGAACAGGTAGTGCTCTGCGTACGTTACATTGATGACATCTTTATGGTGTGGAAGGGGAAGGCGGATGAAGCCATTGATTTCGTCAATAAGCTTAACATCAATAACTATAACATCACTCTCACCAGAACAATCAGTAGGACATCAGTGGAGTTTCTAGACACCAATTTGAAGTCAGTGGTGATACCTTGCACACCAAACTCTTTCGCAAAGACACAGCAGGCAACACCTTACTCCATGCCCTCAGCAGCCACCCAGATCCATTGAAATGGAGCATACCATACGGGGAACTGCTGAGGGCTAAACGTGACTGCAGCACTGACACAGCCTACAAAGAGGAAATGTGTATTATGATCGACAGGTTCAAAGATAGGGGGTACCCACAATGGGTACTCAATAAAGCCTTCAGGAAGGTTGAACAGGTACAACGCATGGACACACTTTACACTAGACCAGACAGTGCCGTAGGTGAGAAGGAACAAGAGAATAATACCAGGATCATTCTCACATATAACAGGAATGCAAATAATATCAGATGCTTTCTCTCGAAGCACTGGGATATCCTCAAGAGTGACCCCAACATTAGTTCATTGATCAGTGAAAGACCTAGCATCACCTACAGAAAAGGCTACAGTGATATCACACTTTACAATACTGTGAAAGACCAAAGGTTGAGAGGGTTTTTTCCTTGCGGGCACTGCAAGGCCTGCAAAAACAGTTACATGCGAAAGGAATTCACCACTGTGGATGATAAGAAGAAACACATCACTCAGTTCCTCACATGTGGAACATCCTTTGTTATATACTGTCTCGAGTGCCCATGTAAACTTAGGTACATAGGTAGTACATCCACCCAGCCAAGAAATGTGTGCTAGAACACATGTGGGCGATCACCAACAAAGATCAGCAATACCCGGTGGCACGACACTTCCAACAACAACATTTCTCAAACAGTGCACTTCTTAGTTTCTTTGTACTTGAACACATCCCTAGACCATCCAGAGGAGGGGATAGGGCACTGAAACTTAGACAATGTGAATCCAAATATATAATTGATCTTCAGACAAAAAGCCCTGGTGGTCATAATCTCGACAAAGAGTTACAAATACATTTGTATGCGACCTAAGGGTCTCTTTTTCTGCTTACCGTTTTTATCCTCAGTCTCTAAGGGATTATGCAATGCGCATACAGTAGCTTTGTTTTATTGTATAATACGACTTTGTCACGTATTACTGTTTTTTAACATTTACGATTTCCTTTTTCCTTTTCTTCCCTTTCTCACTGCAGGAGGAAAGGAAGGGGCCCACACTACCCTGGTAGTTCACCTTCACGGGTTCCCTAACCTTTTTCCAGAGGCACATGGCGACTTCGTATCACATCAGTCAAGAACACACACCTGTGGTTTGATTTTCTTTGCTTATCCCTGTCTCTTGTTTTGGTTTTCTCAGTGACTCCATGTGCGTGTTTCCAGACATGTCACCTCAGGCCCCACCCCCTTCCTTCACCATTCTGCAAATATTCCTCTAAAATCAGCCGAACTACGAATTCCGATTTACTCACCTGTTATCAGGAGAGACCTCAGTGCTGCATCTTTGAGCCCAGTACTGATCCTGAAAAGTAATTTTAACCGTACTTACCAGTAACTTGAATTTCCTTCCATAGGCTAACATTGACTGGTTTCACTTGGAAATTCTTCTAAGTGTGGAGTTTTGGAACTTTATAATATTCCTCTAAAATCAGCCGAAATACGAATTCCGATTTACTCACCTGTTATCAGGAGAGACCTCAGTGCTGCATCTTTCAGCCCAGTACTGATCCTGAAAAGTAATTTTAACCGTACTTACCAGTAACTTGAATTTCCTTCCATAGGATATCATTGACTGGTTTCACTTGGAAATTCTTCTAAGTGTGGCGTTTTGGAACTTTATAATATTCCTCTAAAATCAGCCGAAATACGAATTCAGATTTACTCACCTGTTATCAGGAGAGACCTCAGTGCTGCATCTTTCAGCCCAGTACTGATCCTGAAAAGTAATTCTAACCGTACTTACCAGTAACTTGAATTTCCTTCCATAGGCTAACATTGACTAGTTTCACTTGGAAATTCTTCTAAGTGTGCAGTTTTGGAACTTTATAATATTCCTCTAAAATCAGCCGAAATACGGATTCCGATTTACTCACCTGTTATCAGGAGAGACCTCAGTGCTGCATCTTTCAGCCCAGTACTGATCCTGAAAAGTAATTTTAACCGTACTTACCAGCAACTTGAATTTCCTTCCATAGGCTAACATTGACTGGTTTCACTTGGAAATTCTTCTAAGTGTGGAGTTTTGGAACTTTATAATATTCCTCTAAAATCAACCGAACTACGAATTCCGATTTACTCACCTGTTATCAGGAGAGAACCCAGTGCTGCATCTTTTAGCCCAGCACTGACCCTGAAAAGTAATTCTAACCGTACTTACCAGTAACTTATATTTCCTTCCATAGGAATCCATTGTCTGGTTTTCAGCAGAAAAGTTTCAAAGTGTCGATTTTCACAAACTACAAATATTCCTTAAAAATCGCCTGTATGACTTAAACGCATTCTTTCAACTGTTTACAGGAGATGCACCAGTGCTGGATCCAGGATCCAACACTGAGTAAGAAAAAGTAACGATAACACTACTTACCTGCTAAGTGAATTTCCTCCCATAGGATAACATTGGTGATTCTATGTGAAAAAGTTTCTGTCAACTTTTAAAATACAATAATATTCCTTAAAAATCACTACTGTAACCAAAACGCTTTTACTCAACTGTTTACAGGAGATGTCCCAGGACTGAATCTTGGATCCAGTCCTGTGGTTAGAAAAGTAATCCATAAAGTAACTAATTGCATTTAACTAGAAATTCACATTGAGCTCAATGTTGCATTGTGTTTGAAATTGTGTTGCCCATTGCAACAACTGTAACTACTGTACTTAAAACTCTATTACCTATTTGCAAAGTATTTAAACTAAAGTAATTCATTCTGAGAAAGTATATTTTGTAATGTAATGTATAATGTAATTACAATGTAATTTAATAAATAAAATATCTAAAAATAAATAGTTTTAAAAAATGTAGTAAATCAGTATCAAAAAAATAAATATAACAATTAATACATTTAAAAATTGTCATTTACAAAACCTTTGAAATTCACTGAAAAAACCATAGGTTTTAGGGGCGTTATAGTTAGAAATTAGCATTTAAAAAACCTTTTAAATTCACTGAAAAAACCATAGGTTTCAGGCACGTTATAGTTAGAAATTAGCATTTAAAAAACCTTTGAAATTCACTGAAAAAACCATAGGTTTTAGGGACAGTTATAGTTAGTTGGACATTTCACTCGTACAAAACCCGTGAAATTCCCCCGTTATAGTTAGTTCAGCTAACTATAACTCACGCCCCGCAATGCACTGCTGATGACGTCACATATTACATCACTCATGACATGGTCAGTCACATCACTGATGACATCACTGATGACATCTCAAATGACATCACTGATGACATCACTGATGACATCATCCACGTGATAATCTGATGCACCTCCTCACACCCTAATATAACCTTTGATACACCCACTCTAAATTACAGACTGCCATTCGCAAAACCATAGACACTCCAACACCAATAACTACATACCCACTCACTGATTCTTAGGTCTACACACACACATCCACTCACTCACCCGTACAGTCACTCATACTTATGGTCACTCAGTACAGGACTATCATATGCACTCTTACTCCTATATAGACACTCAAACACCGCCACTCATCCATAGAGGTACTCACACACCTAGTCAGTCATGCAAATAATTAAACACACTGCCATTTACTCACCTATACAGTTATACACACACCAGCTCACTTAATCATACAAATACTAGCACATTGTTACGCTCTTATACAATCACTGATACAAGCACACACTCATCCATACAGCCACTATCACAATCACTCACTCTCGCTTATAGCTATTTATATACTCCAACACACATATATACTGCCTTTCACATATGTAGTTAGTCACACATGTACCACTGGGACATACATTCACTCACTAACACACTCTTACACACACTTACCCACCCATACAGTCTATCACAGATGCACTCTTGAAACCATCCACCCAGTGAATCACCCACTCACACATCTATGCACAGAGTCGCACACACCCCTCCCACACAAACACTCAGGCACCCATACAGATACTCAGACAACCATTCAATAACTCATATAGACACTCATGTAGCTATTCACAAACACATGTAGCCACTTACACAGCAACAGACAGACGGATACAGACATTCACCCAGTTTAGTCACTAACCCATGCATTCAGTAAGATACGTTAAATCACTCACTTATAGAGTCAGTCACGCACCTACTAAATCATCCATACAGACACTTATACACCCACTCATTCTTCAATACGTCTTTTCCTATATATATTAAAAATATTTAAACTTTACAGAAACACAGTCACTGCATGATGTCATCAGTGATGTCATTTGGGATGTCATCAGTGATGTCATCAGTGATGTCACTGACCATGTCATGAGTGATGTAATATGTGACGTCATCAGCAGTGCATTGCGGGGGCGCGAGTTATAGTTAGCTGAACTAACTATAACGGGGGAATTTCACGGGTTTTGTACGAGTGAAATGTCCAACTAACTATAACTGTCCCTAAAACCTATGGTTTTTTCAGTGAATATATATATATATATATTCAAAATACCAATTTCCTCGTTTCTCACAAAAATAATCTAGCACTCCGAGGGGATCAGTTTACTCCAATTTTTATTCGAACGATGGCATCCACGTGTTCCGGCTGTCAAAGCAGCCTTGTTCACGATGCATAGTGCCATTTTTTTAAACTTTAAATACACTTCTAATAAAACATAGACATTAACAAAGGACATTCCCCAATGCACATCTAAACCTCATTTTCACAGTAAAGGTGGGCGCCATCTTAGAGTTGGTTTTTTCATTGCATTTAGATTGATTTCTACGCAAGTGCATCAAATAAAAGCATTTTATCCACCTTTTTACAATGTATAATTATCACTGTTCATAAAAGATTCAAAAACTTAAATGAATACATTTAAAAATGATTTTTGATTTCTAAAAATGCAATTTGATCAAGTCTTTACATACGCCAATTAATAATGTTAGTACATTTCATTCAAATGTGATAATGGCTTAGTTAAAGTGCTAAGTGCTTCAGTACAAATTTAAACTGCTAGTGCTTAATATTTTTAAAGAATTTTTTCCTTTTTTTTATATAGAACTATTCATACCTCCCTATTAAAATGAAATATTTTCTCCACATTCTAGTAGCCTTATTCTTCTATATATTTCAATTTATATATTTTCAATTTCATTTTCTTTGTTTTTTAAAAACAAGCGGAAGGTAAAAAATGATAACACATAATAAATATTTACAAAGTGCTAGTGCTTTTTTTTAAAGTGCTAAGTAATAAAGTGCATGTGTCCCTTGTCCTTCTCCTCCATATCTAATTAATATAGTTTAAAAAAACAGTTCTTGTGAGTGCGCAGCTATACTTTTCATTTTTTCATTTTTCATAGGCATGTAAACAAGTCTTCATCAATGTTGAGCCCATTGGGCTCTCTACTATCGTATTCAAGTATGAAATAGGTTTCCAATTTCCGAAGCTCTCTCTCTCTGTTGCCTCCCCTTCGTTTTCTAGGGACCTCTGCCAAGCAACTATATTTCATCAAATTTGGGTCACTTTGGTGTATTTTTTCAAAGTGCCTGGCAACAGGGTAGCTTCTATCTCTGTTTATTATTGCTCGTCTATGCTGCAGGATTCTCTGGTGTACGGGTAAAATGGTACTCCCTATGTAGACCTTATCGCATGGACACTGCAATCTATACACTACAAAATTAGATTTGCAGGTCAGATGGCCTCTCACTTTAAAAGTTTTATTAAAGGGAGTTTTAAAATCAATGATGTTCTCACCATGCTGGCAGGCTCTACACTTAAAACATTTCCTAAAACCATCCTTAATTGATAACCAAGATTCTTTTCTTCTTATCTCCCGGTACTCACTATTCACTAAGTGGTCCATCCTTGTAGTTGAAAGGTGAGAGGATTGGGGTTCTCAGTCTCTATTTGGTTTTCAGCCGTTAAAGGTGCATGGACATTTCCTTCGTTTTGTAGGGCCCACAGTTCCTCCAATGTTGGTAAGTCCTGCACCATTAGAGTATATATATATATATATACATACACAAAAACAATGATTGAAAAATTATGTCTATGGAAGAGTTTTATTAACCTCTTTCGTGCGTCGGACGGCCCCCGGCCGTCTGACGTCACGGTGGGCATGTGCGGAGGACGGCCGAGGGCCGTCCGAACCGTGCACGCATGGAATTCTTCAGCACCGTGGGGGAATTCCGGCCACAGCGAAGCGGTTAAGTATGTTATGTGTGTTCTTTTGATTGTAAATATTTTAGGAGTGGGTTGTAGGATAAGTAGTGGAAATGGTAGGAAATATTTTTTGAATTAATTAAAAAATATGTAAAATTGTTAACAATATATTATACATGTTATGACAACATTTTTATTGCCATGTATAAGTTACATAATTTTTGTTTTTATTTTGTTGTTTGTTTTGTTTACTGTGTTTAATTTGGTTTTTTTTCTATGTTATTTCTTGAATAATTTATTTATTTTTTTAAAAGAAAGATTTTTTTTAAATAAATATTTTATTTAGAATTTGTTTTTCTAAGGCATGTTTTTAAAAAAATTGATTTTCAATTCTATAATATTTACATTGTTGCTGCTATACTTTGTTTTAGATTTTTTTATGTTTGTAATGTTTTATTTTTTATTAGTAATTTTTTGTTTTAATATGAATGTTATTTTTCATGAAACGTGTTAAATAGTATAAATCCCTTAAATGGTCCTAATTTTAAGAAATTCGTTTAGATTTTAGTGTTAAGTGTACATTTGAACTTCTTATAAAATCCCTCAATTTACACAATGAGGTTAAGTTTGGAAAGTGACATGTAACTTTAGTTCTCCCTCTATATCATTCATTACAATGGCCATAGGAAGAAGGAAAGAATTGGCACACCGGGAGGCTTTAAAATATGAGATATCAGAGTAAACTTGTATCTCCCAGTTCGATTGTATAATATGAATTCTATCACTTAAGGTGAATAAATACTTGGTAGGGTCTGAAGCTACAAGATCAGTAATGACCCTTAGACTCTTATATAGACCTTTGCTGGTCCCTAAGAGACGATTCTATGCTGTCAAATCATACGTGTTATGGGGAATCTGTACGAGGAAGACATATTCGTATGTAAATGTGAATCATGGATTGTTTTTTATTCTTTGATTATAAATGTTTTTACTTTGTACTTTTATGGTTTTATGCTTATAAACTGAATAAAGTTTTTGAATTGAATTGTTCTCCCTCTACTTCAAAGGCCTACCATTTCCTTAAATGTGGTTCAGTTGAGTGGGAATAATAAATATAGCCATGAAAGACAAACATTTTAATGTAACCTCCCCAAATCCAAAACTTTCCACAATTTAGTTACATTTGGAGTGTGAATAGTATATATAACCCCTTCAAGGTCCAAAACTGTCCTCAATGCGGTTATGTGTGAAGTGCAAATAGTAAATAAAACTTCCTTCAAAGTCCAACACTTTTCCCAATATAGTTACATTTGGATATGAAATAGTAAACTTAACCCACAGAATCCAAAACTTTCTCTAATTTGATACCATTTTCAGTGATAATAGTTAATCTAGGCCCCCAGAGTGTAACACTTTCCTTAGTGTGGTTATGTTTATAATGGGAATAGTTAATCTAAGTTCCCCAAAAGTGCAACACATCTCCAAATGTGGTTAGTTTTGTAATGGGAATATTTAATTTAAGTTAATATACTGTTTATACTTTGGTTATGCAGTTTAGTTTAGAGTTAAAACTAGCTATATTGTATTTTGAAGTTAAATAATAGAGTAATAGGTAAGAAGAAATAAATGTACATTTTTTTTATTGTTTTCCATTTTTAAACTTTTTCCAAATATCACCATCTTTACTGTACCACTTTTCTTGGAAATTAATGAGTTGTATTTTTAACAAACATTTTCCACTTTTGCAATCATAACAAGTCTATATTTGTTTGCACATATATTTTTTGTTGACTTTTTCTTACAGTACATACATTTTGTTGTTCACGTTTTTAATATAAGGCCTTTACATTTATCATTTTACATTTTTAAATGGTTATATATGAAAAATACAATTGTTTTCATTTATTTTATAGTGTATTTTTATATAACCAACAAAACACATCCTCAGTCTCACAAACTCCCATCTCTCCTAGACAAGATCCCTCTACCTACTCCTTGCATTGCCCTTTCCACCACTCTCAAACCTTTCTTCAACCTTCTATCATACCACTTTATCACACAGCCATCCTCTTCTTCTCACAGAGGGCCTATTTACAACACTCCGATCCACCAGTAAGACGGAATCGCCCCCCTACTCAGGCTATAACCATCTTGCAAAACCCCTGTTTACCCACTCTAACACTACACACACATTCTTCTTCAACATACGTAACTCAACATTACTTCACATGCAAATCGTACACCTCAAGCCATGAACACAATACCAAATAATGTTTCACCCCAAAACTAAAAGCTAAACACACATACAGTATTTATCTGATCAAAATCTCACACTTCCAAAAAACATCCACCCATCCCAACATACCATCATGCATCCATTCTGCTCTGAATACCAACATAAATAACACACATTTAATCCCATATCTACTTCTCACTCTCCATCCAACAAATACACCTATCACTCAATACACAAACATGCAATAGCAATCACTGACACATCTGTCATCCATTGCTGAATTCAGAGACATAAAACATGGCACTCATGCTCCACCACCACCCCTAAGCGTTACACATTCCACCTTCAAAATAGGCAAAAGAAAGCAACTCCACCACACTCTTTATATTGCAACCCCTTGTGTATCACACAACAAGTCCACCTTACAGACACAACTCCAAAGCCAAACCCTTCAATTTCATCCAGACTCACCACCACCACCCACACATGCAGACCTCAGAAAATGTCCTCTAAGGCTTATGTGGGAAGATAATGATAAACAAAAAGAACAATCTGTCCTGCAACAGTTAACACAACCAACAATAGCACACCAACCTCAACTTCAAAGGACAATATTCAATCTCTTGCAGCACAAACTCACACCACCTCCAGAAAATATAGTTTAGACTGCCTACAAATAAATGCTTTTTCCATTTATAAAAACAGGTACTACATATTCAACCTATTGATAGACACATAACCCAACTTACTTTTCAGAACCGAATCATAGCTGGGAGAAGATATAGCATCGGTATTGCATGAAGCAGTTCCAACAGGCTATCAAACTATGCCAAAAAATTGAATAAGGCAAAAGTGGGGGCAATTTAGCCATCATATTTAAAGAAACAACAAGGTGGCCTTGCATGGCATGATAAATCTAACTTAGTAGCTGGTCACCCATGCGCCCCATTGTGAGGCGCAAGGACGAAGCAACAATTTGATAAATCTGGCTTAGAATCTGTGCAAAATTGGTAGTTATGACAATGGAGAATGTGCAGCCTCAAAAAGATAGTTTGCTACCACACCTTGATTTAGTAATATATTTACGACGTTGTGCTCCATAATGCACCACCTGCTACATACTATGGAGCATATTTACAAGCCCCTTGCACCACCGCTGTGTCACTTATTGTGATGCAACATATGTATGAGGCCACGCAAAGTCAATTTGAGTGGCTTTGAATGGCCTAATAGATATGGAGTAAGGTAAGGCAGCCCTAATTGCTGTGCTGCTTTACTCTATGCTAGGGAGGCATGCCATGGGCATTGTGGTTGGTGTATCCACACAACCTTGAATGATTTTGACACATCCTCAGATTTACAAGACCATATAAACCTGGGGTATGCAAAAAACCTTACACCTCCCTAGGTGAGGAGCAACGAGGGGAAATAACTTGATTTCTTCTGTTTTTTCTTCTTTCTTGGTGTGCTGCAAAATGCAGCACATATAGAAAGAGGAAAGAGCCTCCCACGATTGTTTTTGTGCAGGCAGAAGCCCCTTCCTGCACAGAAACAATCCTGCATCCAACGCAGGTACCCTTGCACCATGGAAAGGACAGGAATGCGCTGTATGCCATAGAAACGGTGCATTCCTGCCCTTTCACTTTGACGCATGGGAGCGCAGCAAGGTGACTTGCTGCGCTGCCCTGCGCCAATTCCCCATAAATATGCCCCTAATTGTGAGGGCTGCAAATGAGGGATAGGAGTGACTCAGGTGGAAGGGAACATCTCCAACCACCAGTAAAAATGGACATCCTACTAAATTCTGGAGGCCCAATCCACTTTTGCTCAGTGTTGATAGCCCTGAGATAGAGAGGGATGCGCTGCTTGACACCACTACTCAAAGCCCTGCACTTTAGGGGAGGGCTTTCGACAGGGACAGTGAATGGTGTGCACTGACGTGTGTGGGCTGACCAATTTCAGCACTCTGAAGCATTAGGAAAGTTGATCCACTGTTGCACTGGGCTCCTCGTTCGCTCACTTGTTTCTCAATTATGTAAAGATGAAAAGAATTTGGCTTCAAACATCACTAATAAACATAACTACTGAAAGACTTATTGAACCAGCAAAATAACTATCGGTGCAGCTTATGCACCAAGGCCCAGAGCTGACAAGGACCATGGAATTCTCTGCACTGGCTTCAGTTTAGTTAAAAGACCGTCCACTCTGAATAGTTTTTAGGTCTCACCTAGACATCGCAATTGTGCTGTCTCTTTGCAACCTCCTTTTCTAACAGTGGGCTTAAAGGGCCACCCATTGCTTGGCATTGGTTGTCTTAATTGTCATTCTCATTTGATTAATTCTTATTAGTCAGCTGCCATTGGTTTCCTTCATCTTTATGCGTTTGTACTGCCCCTGTTGCATGGAAGCATTATGTAGTATCCTGGCCAATGAGGCTGTGTGGAATCTGGTGGTCGGCTTGTGTTCCAGATTCCACACAACGACAGTTGGCCCAGGCTTTCATGGAAGATACCGATGCAGATATATTCAGAAATTCTGTATTTACACATCGATGTGGATGTATATTGATGTATATTGATTTTTTTTTTCAAATTTAATCACGGTGATTCGCTCACCAGCGCTCACCAGTGCGAATACCAAGAATACAAGGAGTGCACAACGGTGATTCGCACACCAATTTTAAGGTCATCTTTTAACAACTTCAATGTGTTTATTATATTTTTTAAATCTTATTGTATCAATAGATAACAACAGTTAATTCAAAGTGTATGACCATTTATACTTGTGTATATACATCATATGCTTTCAACAAAATGGATGGTATTGTGGCACCTTTATCTTTTCTACCCAATCCAGGTGAACCAGTTTTGGAGTGGAAACAATGGAGAGATGGATTCGAAGCTTATCTTGAATCTATAGGGGCGATGTGTATACAGACAAACGTAAATTAGCTATTTTAAAACATTGTTTAGGCGCTGAAGGAAGACGTATTTTGAGTCACTTTCCACCCATTGCTACTAATGAGGATGATGATGACGAAAATTATGTTGACATTTACGAAATCGCCATGTTACAGTTAGATACTTTGTATACTAAGAAAGTTAACAAAGTAGTTGCCAGACATACATTTTGAAGTAGAGGGCAATTGCCTAATGAATCTGTTGATTCTTTTGTGAATGATTTAAGAATATTGGTGGAAAATTGTAAATATCACGATTTTCATGATCAAATGTTAAGAGATCAATTAGTTCACAAAATTGCTGATATCAAGTTACAGGAAAAGTTGTTAGCTGCAGAAGATCTAACGTTAGAAAATGCTATAGATATTTGCCATAGATTTGAAGACATGAAAGCTGGTATGAAAGAGTTAGCTGCGAAGCTTACTTCTGATGTACAGATTGTTAAAACATTTGAGGAAAATAAAATGCCTGCTGAAAGAGATATTGTAAAAACTAAACCAATGGCACATAATATGGAAAAAAAAGAGTATGTTTGTTTTAAATGCGGTCTATCGGGACATTTGGCCAATGACAGGTCATGTCCTGCCATAGGACAAATTTGCAGGTATTGTAAAACCAAAGGGCACTATGCTCGTATGTGCAGGAACAGGAACAAATACAAAAATAAATACCGACCCTCCCAAGTTAGAGAAGTTAACCAAGAATATGATGACATTCCAGATGAATACTTACTTAACATTCATGAGATCAATGAAACAAGAAGTGATGCTCCATTTTGTGTCATTAACATTGATGGTAATGAAATCAGAGTTATGGCTGATTCAGGTGCTCATCACACATTAATTGGAGACCAATCATTAAAGCAATTTCCAGATGTACGATTGTTACCCTCTGACATCAGATTAGTTGGGTATGGAAATAAACCAATTGAGGTTTTAGGATATTTTCCAGCTAATATCAGTTTTAAGGGCTAATCCATTTTAGCAAAGGTATATGTTGCCAAGGAGGGGTCCTGTTTATTAGGATGGCCACAACAGAGAGATTTGATGATAACTCTTAATCCCAATCATCCTGAACAAGTTTTAGGTTATAGTGATCTTATATTATAGGTAATTGAGGATAAGGTTGTTGATTGGGGAAAATTATTTCCAAAAGTGTTTTCACCAAACTTAGGGTTATTAAAAGACTTTGTACACAAGATAATATTGAAACAAGATGCAGTGCCAAAGGTGCATAAAGTTATAAACATTCCTTTATCCATGAGGGAAGCTTTAAAAGAAGAACTTGAAAGACTATGCTCTCAGGATTTAATTGAAGAAATGGAATCTTCTGAATGGTTGTCACCAGTGGTAGTTCTACACAAACCCAATGGAAAGTTGATGCTTTGTGTTGATTTAAGAGATCTTAATGCTTGTGTGTAGGTGGATCACCATCCTTTACCTAACATTGGTGAAATGTTTTCGGCATTGAAAGGGGCTACAGTGTTTTCAATGTTAGACTTGTCCAATGCCTATCATCAGATTGCTTTGCATGATGACAGTAGACCTTACACATCTTTTATTACTCCTGAAGGAGCATTCAGATACAAAAGAATGCAATTTGGACTGGTTTCAGCTTCAGCTGTGTTTCAAAGAGTCATGCACAAACTGTTCAAAGATGTGAAAAATGCTCTTTATTTTCAAGATGACATTTTAGTATTTGGCAAATCAAAACAGGAACATGCTGAAACTTTGTATAAAGTCTTGAACATTTTACAAAGCCATGGAATGACCATAACTAAAGAAAAATGCAAATTTGAGCTTGACTCTGTGGATTATTTGGGTCACAATATAGGCAAACACTGTGTTTCACCAAAACAAAACTTGGTCAAGGCAATTGAAGATGCTCCAGATCCGCAAAACAAGGACCAACTCAGGTCTTTTCTTGGGTTGGCGGAGTATTACGCTAAATGTATTCCTTTATTTGCAGATAAAACAAGCAACATGAGAGCTTTAATGAAAAAAATCAGCAGTTTATTTGGAACAAAGAATGTGCTCTTGAGTTTGAATCTTTAAAAAAGGAAATTGCCTCTGCTCCTGCTCTAGCGACTTTTGACACACGCTACAATTCTGTCATCATTACTGACGCTAGCAATGTCGGCATTGGTGCTGTATTAATGCAAGATCAAGATGGTAAATTAGCCACGATAGCTTTTGCCTCAAGACCACTAAGAGATGCAGAATTTAAATATTCCACCTTAGAAAAAGAAACTTTAGTTTGTTGGTGGGGAATTGAATATTTCCGGAAATATGTGTATGGTACCCAGTTCAAAACTAAGAACAACGTCCTTTAGTAGAATTATTTACCACTAAAGGTTGTAATAAGGCGACACCTAGAATTGCTAGATGGCAGTACAAACGACAAGAGTTCCACTTTATAATTGAGTGTATTCCTGGTGCCAGAAATGTTTTAGCGGATTATTTATCCAGATTGCCCATAAAAGAGGATGAAAATTTGAGTATTGTTGACAATGGTTTGGAAAAAGTAGTATCTATTTGTCAAGTGTCCAATGGGTGTATCAAACAAGATCAGTGGGAAGAAGCGTGTCTGTTGGATAAAGAAATTCAGGAAGTTATTGAATATAATAAGTCTGGTTGGCCAGAAAAGAAGCATTTAAACAAAGATTTGTTACCTTACTTTTATGTTGCAAGTAAATTGTCTGAATTAAATAATTTTCTGTTTTGTGGTGAGCAATTGGTTGTACCCCAGAATTTGAGACAAATCATTTTAGATATGGCTCACGTAGGTCATCCAGGCATGAGCAGCATGAAAAGAAGAATTCGCAGTGAATTTTGGTGGCCTACAATTGACAAATGTGTTGAGGCAAGAGTGAGGGCATGTATTGAATGTGCTGTCAGTGATAAATCTCAGAAAGAAGTCACGTATGATAAAGCGTTCAATTATCCCAGTGGCCGGAGGTCAAATTAGTACATCAGATTGACACCCGTACTGTGTTACAATTTCTTAAGGAAGTATTTGAGAAAGAAGGATTTCCCAAGTGTCTAGTTACAGACAATGAGGTACAATTAAGATCTGTGGAAATGAAAGAGTTTTTGGATGAATATGGCATCAGTCACATAAGCACTTCAGTTTACTATCCTCAGAGCAATGGCATTGTTGAAAGGTAGATAAGAGTATTGAAAGAGGGTTTACAGTTGGCAATATTCAATGGTAAAAATTGTCATCAAGCTTTGAAAGACTTATTGTGGTGTTACAGGGTTACACCCAGATTGTTGGGTGATGTGTCTCCATTTGACAAAATGAGAGGTAGAAAAGCCGTTTGCAATTTGAATCAAATGTGGATGATGGAAATAAAAGCTGAGATGGATCAAGATCCAAAAAAAACGATTGCCCATAGTTGGAGATTAGGTAATGACATGGCTGTGAATGATGGTCATCCTGTGAAAGGTGGTCATCCTGGTCATTCACTTTTGTTCAGTGTTGGTGTTTGGGTTCATGTAAGGAAGGGAAGGATGGTTAGATCTGGAGAGTCCAAGTTTTCTGCTCCAATGAAGGTTATCAGAGTGGGGCATCAGGTGGTGGAACTATCTGATGGAAATGTGTGGAGCATGAGTAAGGTTGTCAGGGTACCAATGTGGTTGTGGCCTAAAGATACTAATGACAACAATAAAACCAAAGTGCCTAGCTATGAGTATAATGGACATCGGGACAGGAGACTGAAAACCAAACCTGTGTGGAGTAAAGATTATGTCATGTCATGCTAGTGTGTTTTCGTGCTGTTCAACATAACATTGTCGGTTACACTAATTTTATTGAAAAATTATTTCATGCTTTGGAATATATGTATCTTTGTGTATTAATGCTGTATTAAATTATTTTGTTATTTTTACGGAGCGGAATGTGTAGTATCCTGGCCAATGAGGCTGTGTGGAATCTGGTGGTCGGCTTGTGTTCCAGATTCCACACAACGACAGTTGGCCCAGGCTTTCATGGAAGATATTGAACCACAAAAAATACTCCAATAGACCAACATGTGGTCAGAGAACTAAAATACCTAACTGCGATGGGGGAAGTGTCTGTGTGAGGATATATACCTACAAACACCAAATGGTGCGAAAGGAAGCAATTCCTTTTTATTTAGTTACCCTCACACACCCTAGTGGTGTCATGCTTCATCATCGGGTCACCCCGACGCCTACAAGTCGAGGTGGGCTCGACCACAGTATTGGGAGCTCTTGGGAAAATGAAGACCAGGGGGATTAAAGATAAAAAATCTCAGATAGGCCCCGGTTTCCCTTTATTTTTGGGTCTGTCAGGGATGTAAAAAATAATTAAAAGATCGGGTCAATGGGAGTAATTATGGTCCTATGACCCTATTGCCAACATGTTTCAGTCCTGAGTCGGCCGTGGAGGTCCTGGACTTTCTTCAGGGCAAAGGTCATCCACCCTGGAAAAAACAGAGAGAGGGGAGTCCCTATCCTGTAAGTAAATAAGGGCAGAAAAGCTGCTCCTTATGTGAATGTTACAGATGTTTAATCTGTCATGCGCGGTTCTCCATCTGTGAAAAACAAAAGCAAAGACAGACACCACACAGTTTTCTATGAGCGTACATCATTTGTGTAATCATATAACTTCCCAGTTAGGTGCGTTGGTTGTGACCCAACATTAAGTAAATGCCAGGTGAGTGTGCAAATAAATATTCACAATCTCATCAAACTTGTGCAACTCACATCTATATCTGTAACACAAATTTGCTATGTGGCAGATAAATGTGTGGTGGCGATTTTACTCGCATACTGACATTATCAGCAAGCCAGTGCATGTACATTCAATAGTGTAAATACCGCATGACAGTCTCTACAAACAGCACTAGGCTGCTACCATTCAGTGTGAATTATAAAAACATGCACTCACATCTCTTTCAATAAAACCATCCAATTTCTTACCCAAATTGAGGAGAGAAACTGTTTCACAGGGGACCGCTAGGCACGATGGGGTAGCCCTGTAGTCAAACCCTATTGTGTTATCCAAGGGTAGGGAGAGGGTAAAGATAACGTAAACTAGCATTTTAGAGAAAGGGCAGAGAGCCTCTGTTGAGCAGAAAATACAGAACGGTACCTACAGTTGCCCAATCAAGGTATCAGTACTTACTCCATCAAGGATCCTGCCCCGCCTGTACACCTACTTGGTCCGAGTCCCCGGCTTTCACTCTGAGGTGCCGGGAACCGGGATATAAATACACCTGTTTTTGCACGGGACAGATGTTAATTGAGATCAACGCCCACTACGTTGTCACGGCATTGCTAGACGCATAAACACTGCGTGTATGGCGTGCCGGGCCTATTCATGGGAAATGACGTTTTTTTCAAGAAATTCAGGAGTAGAGAGCAACGATTGATCGTGCTCGAACGGCAACGTGTTGCTGGTGTCATGGACGTGATGTGCGTGACGTATCAAAAAAGGATCATGGGAATTGAAGTTTTTTCACAAAGTAAGATGCCAAGCAGGGAACTACGATCAGCTGTACTCATGTCCTATATCAACATAGAAATAGCCACTCCCTGCATTTGGGTGAGGGGGTCCCTGATGTTGTATTATAAGTTGATATTCGAATACTACGTCATCATGTGAGTAGAAATAGACACTCCCTGCAAGGGGGAGGGGCATGATGTTGTATTTTAAAAAGTGATATTCGAATACTCTGTCATCATATGAAGGGTGGTGGCAATGATAGCCTGTCGCCAAGTTTGGTTTATTTATTCAGCTGATATCAAGGTATGGAGTCATTCAGGCCGATCTCCTATGTTTACAAACGATACACCCATCGTTGTTCTCGTTCCAGAAGTCTATTAAGCAAATTGCCTGAGCCCTTCACTTTCTCTATGATGGTCCACCTAATGTCTGTGTCTTTATGTTGTTTCTCCTTATAGTGTGCTGTTAGTTTTGTCGCTGTCACAGCTCGTCTTATTGTACTTCTGTGTTCGCTAATACGAATCTTGATCTTACGGCTTGTCATGCCGATATAGCTCAGATTACATGGGCATTTAATGAGGTAGACAACTGACTCTGAATTGCAGTTAGTGTGAGATCTTTGTTCCCATGGGGAGTGTAGGCCTAGGTCAAGGCTCTTGGTGTGTTCTGTAAAGGGGCACACCACACATGATCCGCAGGAAAAAATGACCCGTGACAGGTGGGTTATTCCACAGTGTGGACTGAATATTGGTTTTGGCTTTAAAGGTGTCAGTGTGAACGAGTGTATCTCTCAGGCTTCTATTCTTCCTAAATGAAAACATAGGTTTCTCATAGGAAAGTCTATTTGATGTGAGTATGGACCATTTCTTGTTTATTATTTTTTCACATCATTGGATGAGGAATTGTACGTGGTGACACAGATTATTTGATCTGGTTGGGTCTTTTGATGGGTCTCTAGAAGTGCCTCTCTTAGGGTATTACGTGCTCTTTTTCTGCCTTTTCTATAATCTTTACAGGGTACTTTTTCTGTCTAAGTTTGGTGGTAAGGATTGCAGCCTCTTTCTTATAGTCTTGGAGATCAGAGCAATTTCTATGCACCCTCAAGAACTGGCCTACCGGGAGATTTTCCCTAAGAGAGCGTGGGTGCGCACTGTCAAATCTTAACAGACTGTTTCTGTCAGTGGGCTTTGTATATAATGAGCTAACCAGAGTACCGCCAGCTGCCTT
Source organism: Calotriton arnoldi (assembly GCA_963921515.1). NCBI lineage: Eukaryota > Metazoa > Chordata > Amphibia > Caudata > Salamandridae > Calotriton > Calotriton arnoldi. The sequence continues at coordinate 2,648,722 of CAWUFW010001417.1, read as the reverse complement.
TAAGGTGATATCTAGAAAAGAGATATTTTCTCTGTTCATATTCATGGTAAAACGGAGGTGAGGATTCAGATGATTGATCCAATTTATGAAGTTGTTAAGAATGGAAATTTCTCCTTTCCAAATGAGAAGAACATCATCAATATACCTGTACCATTTACACATGTTGGTTGTGTAAGGATTAGCCATCCATATGTGTCGGTCTTCAAAATGGCTCATGTACAGGCAGGCTAAACTTGGGGCAAAAGTATTGCCCATCGAAGTTCCGTGTATCTGAAGATACAACTGGTCCTCGAACTTGAAAAAATTCTCTGTTAGAGCCAAACGTATTAGAGTAATAACCCACTCGATGGGTGCCGCCCATTGCCACTCTTCTTGTCTTAGGATGTCCTCTACTACCTTGATGCTTTCTTCCTGGGGTATACTGGTATACAATGCTTCTACGTCAAGACAGACCAAGATGTTTTCCTTTGGGTCATATTCAATGTTGGTCAAAAGATTGAAGAGATGTTTCGTATCTTGTACGTATGATGTTATGCGTGTAACCAAGGGGCGTAGGACCCAGTCTGCGTATTTCGATAGAGGTTCAAGGATGGACCCAATCCCAGACACAATGGGTCTGCCCGGAGGCGGTATCTTGCCTTTATGGATCTTCGGTATTGTGTAGAACAGAGGTATCCTTGGGTCATCTTGGTTGAGGAAGTCGTGCTCCTTTTTGGTGATCCATTCTTTCTCGAGGGCATCTGTCGTCAGTGCAGATATCGTAGTCTTAATCCGTTGTGTAGGATCCCTGTTGATCCTTTTATAGTATTTGATATCAGCCAAAAGATCAAGACAGGCTGTTCTGTATGCATTTGTCCTCTGAATTACGGTCGCCCCGCCCTTATCTGCTGGTTTTATAATTATATCAGTTCTGGTTTTCAGGGCTTCAAGGGCTGTACGTTCCTTGGTACTCAGATTGTTAAATGTGTCTCTTTTTGGTTGTAGCAGTTCGATTTCTTTGACCACTGCTTCCTCAAAGGCCAAAACCTCTGGAGGCATCACTGAGGCTGGAGGAAGAAAAGTAGATTTCAGTCTCAAGTTGGTATGGCTATCATCATTTTCCGGTCTCTCTTTGTCCAGAAAGAAAGTCTTTAGGCGGATCTTCCTGAAAAATTCGCCAAGTTCACATCGTAACCGGAATTTGTCCAGGTAGGTGGTAGGGACAAAGCCTAGTCCTTTTTCCAGGATTGCCATCTCGTCCGTCGTCAGGGTAACGTCTGTGAGGTTAACTACTAGTCCCTCATTGTGCTCGTGCCCAGCTGTTGTTGGCCTCTGGTGTGGCTCCGTGTGTTGATTGGGGTCCTGTCGTCTTCCCACTGGATTCTTTTGTTCCCACGTCTTCCTCGTTTGCCTCTTCTTCCGCCCTGTCCTAAAAAATGTTGGTTGAAATCGGGCTGGTAGTAGGGTCCTGTAGGGTATTGTGGTGATCCGTGGAAAGGGACAGGGCCAAATTGGCCCGGCCAGGGATACATCTGTGGATGTACAAAGCCCCCTCTTCGGGGTCTCCTTGGTTTTCCTCGCCAGCTTCTGTTGGATCCATCGCTGGACCAGTCCTCTTGCTCCGAGTCAGATGATACCGACTGTCCGCTATGTGAAGATCCTGAGTCTGAGTGCTCATGACCCTTGTAGTCATCCTTTATATAGGGGTAAACCCTCTCATGGCTGAACTTCTTCAGGTCTTTTTGTAATTTGCTGATCTTATTTTGCATCAGATAGTCTTTATGTTCACTTATTTCTTTATTGACCTCTTCAAGTTTTTTCTTGTAAAGAGTCAACTTAATTTCTGTTACCAGGCAATCTTCGCTGGTTTTGATTTTAATCAGTAATGCTTCAGATAGGCGTTTGGCTGTATTAATGATGAGGATCAACCAATCGCGTGAACATCGCCACGCGATCAGTGACCACTCTTTTTTGAATTGGGGGTCATCCAAAAATATCCTTGGGGCATTGGTAACTAGTAATCCGGTTGGTGCTGCATTACCACGGAGATATTCTGTCATGATGGCACCATGTAACAGAATCCTCATCTTGCATCGCTTCAGTTCTTTCAATTCATCCCAGTTTTGTGCCTGGGTAAGACTCTGATTGATATTTGTATCAGGTAACAGGGATGGTCTTGCTAAAATAGCGGATGCGATGTCATCTGAGTAGCCAATCCCTAATAGTTCTGTCATGATTATGTTGAGTGACAAAGGATGTGAGTGCTAAAAAAAAAATGGTGTGGGATGCTGCGAGTGACTGAAAACGCTCGTATTATTTACTAAGTGAAGAAACGTTGCCATCATGACAGAATATCTCCGTGGTAATGCAGCACCAACCGGATTACTAGTTACCAACGCCCCAAGGATATTTTTGGATGACCCCCAATTTAAAAAAGGGTGGTCACTGATCGCGTGGCGATGTTCACGCGATTGGTTGATCCTCATCATTAATACAGCCAAACGCCTATCTGAAGCATTACTGATTAAAATCAAAACCAGCGAAGATTGCCTGGTAACAGAAATTAAGTTGACTCTTTACAAGAAAAAACTTGAAGAGGTCAATAAAGAAATACGTGAACATAAAGACTATCTGATGCAAAATAAGATCAGCAAATTACAAAAAGACCTGAAGAAGTTCAGCCATGAGAGGGTTTACCCCTATATAAAGGATGACTACAAGGGTCATGAGCACTCAGACTCAGGATCTTCACATAGCGGACAGTCGGTATCATCTGACTCGGAGCAAGAGGACTGGTCCAGCGATGGATCCAACAGAAGCTGGCGAGGAAAACCAAGGAGACCCCACAGAGGGGGCTTTGTACAACCACAGATGTATCCCTGGCCGGGCCAATTTGGCCCTGTCCCTTTCCACGGACCACCACAATACCCTACAGGACCCTACTACCAGCCCGATTTCAACCAACATTTTTTAGGACAGGGCGGAAGAAGAGGCAAACGAGGAAGACGTGGGAACAAAAGAATCCAGTGGGAAGACGACAGGACCCCAATCAACACACGGAGCCACACCAGAGGCCAACAACAGCTGGGCACGAGCACAATGAGGGACTAGTAGTTAACCTCACAGACGTTACCCTGACGACGGACGAGATGGCAATCCTGGAAAAAGGACTAGGCTTTGTCCCTACCACCTACCTGGACAAATTCCGGTTACGATGTGAACTTGGCGAATTTTTCAGGAAGATCCGCCTAAAGACTTAATTTCTGGACAAAGAGAGACCGGAAAATGATGATAGCCATACCAGCTTGAGACTGAAATCTACTTTTCTTCCTCCAGCCTCAGTGATGCCTCCAGAGGTTTTGGCCTTTGAGGAAGCAGTGGTCAAAGAAATCGAACTGCTACAACCAAAAAGAGATACATTCAACAATCTGAGTACCAAGGAACGTACAGCCCTTGAAGCCCTGAAAACCAGAACTGATATAATTATAAAACCAGCAGATAAGGGCGGGGCGACCGTAATTCAGAGGACAAATGCATACAGAACAGCCTGTCTTCATCTTTTGGCTGATATCAAATACTATAAAAGGATCAACAGGGATCCTACACAACGGATTAAGACTACGATATCTGCACTGACGACAGATGCCCTCGAGAAAGAATGGATCACCAAAAGGAGCACGACTTCCTCAACCAAGATGACCCAAGGATACCTCTGTTCTACACAATACCGAAGATCCATAAAGGCAAGATACCGCCTCCGGGCAGGCCCATTGTGTCTGGGATTGGGTCCATCCTTGAACCTCTATCGAAATACGCAGACTGGTTCCTACGCCCCTTGGTTACACGCATAACATCATACGTACAAGATACGAAACATCTCTTCATTCTTTTGACCAACATTGAATATGACCCAAAGGAAAACATCTTGGTCTGTCTTGACATAGAACTATTGTATACCAGTATACCCCAGGAAGAAAGCATCAAGGTAGCAGAGGACATCCTAAGACAAGAAGAGTGGCAATGGGCGGCACCCATCGAGTGGGGTATTACTCTAATACGTTTGGCTCTAACAGAGAATTTTTTCAAGTTCGAGGACCAGTTGTATCTTCAGATACACGGAACTTCGATGGGCAGTACTTTTGCCCCCAGTTTAGCCTGCCTGTACATGAGCCATTTTGAAGACCGACACATATGGATGGCTAATCCTTACACAACCAACATGTGTAAATGGTACAGGTATATTGATGATGTTCTTCTCATTTGGAAAGGAGAAATTTCCATTCTTAACAACTTCATAAATTGGATCAATCATCTGAATCCTCACCTCCGTTTTACCATGAATATGAACAGAGAAAATATCTCTTTTCTAGATATCACCTTAAAGGCAGCTGGCGGTCCTCTGGTTAGCTCATTATATACAAAGCCCACTGTCAGAAACAGTCTGTTAAGATTTGACAGTGCGCACACACGCTCTCTTAGGGAAAATCTCCCGGTAGGCCAGTTCTTGAGGGTGCGTAGAAATTGCTCTGATCTCCAAGACTATAAGAAAGAGGCTGCAATCCTTACCACCAAACTTAGACAGAAAAAGTACCCTGTAAAGATTATAGAAAAGGCCAGAAAAAGAGCACGTAATACCCCAAGAGAGGCACTTCTAGAGACCCATCAAAAGACCCAACCAGATCAAATAATCTGTGTCACCACGTACAATTCCTCATCCAATGATGTGAAAAAAATTATAAACAAGAAATGGTCCATACTCACATCAAATAGACTCTCCTATGAGAAACCTATGTTTTCATTTAGGAAGAATAGAAGCCTGAGAGATACACTCGTTCACACTGACACCTTTAAAGCCAAAACCAATATTCAGTCCACACTGTGGAATAACCCACCAGTCACGGGTCATTTTCCCTGCGGATCATGTGTGGTGTGCCCCTTTACAGAACACACCAAGAGCCTTGACCTAGGCCTACACTCCCCATGGGAACAAAGATCTCACACCAACTGCAATTCAGAGTCAGTTGTCTACCTCATTAAATGCCCATGTAATCTGAGCTATATCGGCATGACAAGCCGTAAAATCAAGATTCGTATTAGCGAACACAGAAGTACAATAAGACGAGCTGTGACAGCGACAAAACTAACGGCACACTATAAGGAGAAACAACATAAAGACACAGACATTAGGTGGACCATCATAGAGAAAGTGAAGGGCTCAGGCAATTTGCTTAATAGACTTCTGGAACGAGAACAACGATGGGTGTATCGTTTGAAAACATAGGAGATCGGCCTGAATGACTCCATACCTTGGAATCAGCTGAATAAATAAACCAAACTTGGCGACAGGCTATCATTGCCACCACCCTTCATATGATGACAGAGTATTCGAATATCATTTTTTAAAATACAACATCATGCCCCTCCCCTTGCAGGGAGTGTCTATTTCTACTCACATGATGACGTAGTATTCGAATATCAACTTATAATACAACATCAGGGACCCCCTCACCCCCAATGCAGGGAGTGGCTATTTCTATGTTGATATAGGACATGAGTACAGCTGATCGTAGTTCCCTGCTTGGCATCTTACTTTGTGAAAAACTTCAATTCCCATGATCCTTTTTTGATACGTCACGCACATCACGTCCATGACACCAGCAACACGTTGCCGTTCGAGCACGATCAATCGTTGCTCTCTACTCCTGAATTTCTTGAAAAAAACTTCATTTCCCATGATTAGGCCCGGCACGCCATACACGCAGTGTTTACGCGTCTAGCGATGCCGTGACAACGTAGTGGGCGTTGATCTAAATTAACATCTCTCCAGCGCAAAAACAGGTGTATTTATATCCCAGTTCCCGGCACCTCAGAGTGAAAGCCGGGGACTCGGACCAAGTAGGTGTACAGGCGGGGCAGGATCCTTGATGGAGTAAGTACTGATACCTTCATTGGGCAACTGTAGATACAGTTCTGTATTTTCTGCTCGACAAAGACTCTCTGCCCTTTCTCTAAAATGCTAGTTTACGTTATCTTTACCCTCTCCCTACCCTTGGATAACACAATAGGGTTTGACTACAGGGCTACCCCATCGTGCCTAGCGGTCCCCTGTGAAACAGTTTCTCTCCTCAATTTGGGTAAGAAATTGGATGGTATTATTGAAAGAGATGTGAGTGCATGTTTTTATAATTCACACTGAATGGTAGCAGCCTAGTGCTGTTTGTAGAGACTGTCACGCGGTATTTACACTATTGAATGTACACGCACTGGCTTGCTGATAATGTCAGTATGCGAGTAAAATCGCCACCACTCATTTATCTGCCACATAGCAAATTTGTGTTACAGATATAGATGTGAGTGGCACAAGTTTGATGAGATTGTGAATATTTATTTGCACACTCACCTGGCATTTACTTAATGTTGGGTCACAACCAACGCACCTAACTGGGAAGTTATATGATTACACAAATGATGTACGCTCATAGAAAACTGTGTGGTGTCTGTCTTTGCTTTTGTTTTTCACAGATGGAGAACCGTGCATGACAGATTAAACATCTGTAACATTCACATAAGGAGCAGCTTTTCTGCCCTTATTTACTTACAGGGTAGGGACTCCCCTCTCTCTGTTTTTTCCAGGGTGGATGACCTTTGCCCTGAAGAAAGTCCAGGACCTTCACGGCCGACTCAGGACTGAAACATGTTGGCAATAGGGTCATAGGACCATAATTACTCCCATTGACCCGATCTTTTAATTATTTTTAACATCCCTGACAGACCCAAAAATAAAGGGAAACCGGGGCCTGTCTGAGGTTTTTTATCTTTAATCCCGCTGGTCTTCATTTTCCCAAGAGCTCCCAATACTGTGGTCGAGCCCACCCCGACTTGTAGGCGTCGGGGTGACCCGATGATGAAGCATGACACCACTAGGGTGTTTGAGGGTAACTAAATAAAAAGGAATTGCTTCCTTTCGCACCATTTGGTGTTTGTAGGTATATATCCTCACACAGACACTTCCCCCATCGCAGTTAGGTATTTTAGTTCTCTGACCACATGTTGGTCTATTGGAGTATTTTTTGTGGTTCAATGTCTTGACATGGGAGGTTATACTCCAATGTAGGATCCTCTCAACCCTCCAGGCATTGGGGATTTCCTCCCCACAGCCCCTTGTTTATACGTTTCATGGAAGATAGTCTCATCTTTTTCATGCTGAATAAACCTACCTTAAAATCTCTCCATTTCTCGTGCGGTACTTGAGAGAGCAACGTAATACATTACTTGTTTACTTACACTGTTCATTTTTAGGTTTAGCTTGCACTGTGCTTGTGAAATCTATTGAATTTAATATAAATCTTAAAAGGAACTTACATCCCGCCATTCCTTTTCATTAGTTTGTGTGCTTGCCACTTACTTTTCCCCTGTTTCTATTGGTTGCAGCATACTATTTCCTGTTGCTCGCCATGTTTTCTTTTTATCAGTGTCCCGAGGCCAAAGTTCTCCTTTCCATCCTCTTGAACTTTCTTGTTATTTTAATTACAAGTGAGCACGCTGCTTTTTTCGACCTACTTCTTGGTGACTGTGCTGCTTACGGAATTTAAAATTAACATTTCTTTTTACTTGGTGCGAGCGCTTCGCATATTTTTAGGCACAAAAAGATTAAGCGATTTGCTTACAGGATGTTGAGCCAATGCTGAGACTCGAACCTAGTTCCCCAGCTCTAAAGTCGGCAGCTCTGGCCACAACACCACATCCTCTCCCCTCTCTCCAAGCCTTGCTTTCTTCAGCTGCCTGAATGGAGGGCAGTTTAAGCAACTCAGGCAGAGGCGTAGCAAGGATGTCATATGCCCTAAATACACTCCATTTGACTGCATCAAAGGAAGTCCATTCATTTCAATAAATTTGCAACTTACCAAACTTATTGCCTAAGAGTTAGCATTATTTTATTTTCAATTACTCTAAGGCATTTATAACATTTATCTCCAATACAAGACTTCTACAGTGGCTTCTACTATGGCTACAGCTGGCGACTTTTAGAACTTGAAAACAACTTGGAGTTTTGGTGTTTTGTGAATTTGGGAAAATGAGTTTACAGCTTTGTCCCCTTTCGAAATGCACTTTGGGCAAGCAGCATCCATCAGCAAGAGCTTTATCTTCTTGCGTCCCACGTCGTCTTTGCTTCCTGGTCGTTGGTGCCTTTATGGCCTCTGCTCCCTCTACTTCCAAGATGGAACTCAACCCTTTTGTCAGATTTGCTTTCAGCAGCGGCAGGATCTTGCAGTGAGTGCCAAAGAAGGGTGCTTTACACCTTCGAATCAAATCACTGTTTAATGTTTACCTAGTCCACATGAGTTGTTACACCGCGCTAAAAACCAAGAGATGCCGCTGCAAAACTCCACAAACAGCCTGTCATTGTTTAAAAAAACACAATTACAGCCTACAGCAAGTCATTTGATTTCACCACATTTTCTGTGGTTTGTCGTGTGAGGGAGGGGTAATTGTTATGCAATTTTAATAAGTTGAATTCTCATGCTTGCAGTTTAGTAAAATGTACTTTGCGCTTTACATGGGCACCATCATCAAATTAACTTTATTAGGTTTCAGGGAGAAAACCATAAAAGTACATAAAATCAACTATACATTTTGCAGCTACCATGACCTATTTACATGGGCACCAGTTACATTACACATTCATTTTTTGTAGTCGCAGGGAGATTAAACGATTTGCCCTGAATCACATGATGTTGAGCCAAAGACTAGACTTGAACCATGGTACCAAGGTCTGAACTCAGCAGCTCTGACTGCTACACCACATCCTCTTCTCGTCTCTTTAGTGTGTTTCCTCGGACAGAGCCAAGAGCACAGAATTCCCTCCTAAATCTCACCTAGCACTTAGCCTATTCACTTGTGTTGCTTGCTTGCATTTCCTAACAAGCACTCCTTACGCATGCATCTGCAGGCTGTCTTTCTCCTCTCCGTGTCTTGCAGCCTCCTCCCGGGTCACACCTCATTGCTTTTCCCCTTGTTTTATTTCTGTTTCCACATATCCAGCTTCCATCTTTTTGACATAATTCAACCCATCCAATCAACTAATCTCTGGGTCTTTTAAATCGTTTCCCTTCAGACTACAGGGATAAACATTAAGTCCTCTGTGCAGAGGTACACAAGGGCCCCCCGTGGCACTACTCAGCATTTATCGATGCAAGATATTTTTCCAGCCAGAGCAAGGCGCAGCCAGCGACACACGGCGCAGTCTCACCTAATTTTGGTACCCGGCCTCATCTACATTCACAGTGTTCTTATTGGGTACATGTTTATTTTCTTTGTTCTTCCCAATTTACCTAATCTCCCAGCTTTATAACACCACCAGTAACAGCACAATATATTGCCTTTCTCAATTTACAACTCATAACACTTTAACCGAGTTTCAGTAACTTATATTGCACAACTACTTACCAAGCTATAACTTACAACAAAAAACCAGCTTATTATTAATCACATAGGTGAAACCTATTGTACTTACCAATGCTTGTTTTAGGTGCTACTTTTTTCTTTGTATATAAATACTCTACAGGAGTGCATCTTTTTCAACTGGCCCTCCTGTGTGCTTCTCTCCAAACTCTGTTCCTCCCTCCGTCCCTCCTCCGTGCTGCTTGCCCTCATCCAACCGCCCTCATCGGTCTGTGTTCCGTGACTCCACCCACCCTTCCTGCCTCTGTTGTTGCCCGTGTTGATGCTTGCCCCAACCTGCCATCCCTCCTTCCATTGTTGTCTGTGTTGTTGTCTGTTTTGCCCTCTTCCACACACCCCTCCCTCCATGTTGCCTCCTATCCCTCCAGCAATAAAAATGCACTGTGATGCGGTCAGCACTGGCTCAGCCATGCTGCTGTGCAACATGGCTAGCTATAGGTGAGATCTATTGGCTTGCTTTGCCAATGCTTGTTTGTAATTGCCTCACTGGGCCCTTTCTCTGTGCTGATTCCTCCTTGGGGAGTTGGAGAAGGAGTCACTGCCTCAAAGAGAGAGACAGACCCCAGGTAGGCATTGCCAAACTCAGCAGTACCAAACTGTACACACTGTGCTCATAATGGGAAAGATGGTAGTTGGCAGAAAACGGAGGAGAATGACAAGAGGAGGAAGAGAACATGAGGAAGGTGAAGGAGTAGACAGAAATGGTGAAAGGAGATGAGCGGAAGAGAAGCAAGGACAAGTTGTAGAAGCAAAAGGGAGCAAAGGATAGGAGGCAAAAAGAAGCAAGAGGATAGAGTACAGAGAGAAGAGGGCTGTAGATAGAAGAGATGGTGAGGGAGAAGTTGGGTAGAGAAGAAAGAGGTAAAGACTAAGGGGGATATTCACAAGAACGTGTGCTAAACATCTCCAAAAAATGTTAACGCAACTTTACACATCGCAGCCTATCGCGGGAAAATAACCCAGTGTTAACGTGGAATTCACAACACGGCGGAACCATGCAATAGTCCGCTGAAAACGCGGCCAATGTCCGCGATACAACCACCTCGACGGAGATAAAAACACAAACCACAACACAAAAAAACGTGCGATGAGCCCATTCGCGATGAGGAAAGCAGCAATAAGACAAACCAAACAGAAAACTACAGCCAAGCACAATGGAGGCAACCAGAGCCAGTATACAACCCCACAAGCCCCATTGGCAAAAAAACATTGTACATGGCAGGCCATCGTGGACAAGGTGAATGCAGCCGGAGAGCGGAGGAGGACAATGGAAGAAAACCAGAACAGCCGGAATGATGCGAAACGCACAAACAAGCAGAAACACGCCAACAACAAGAAGGCAGCAATGCACACCGGAGGTGGGAGTCCAGCGCCACACCAGGAGCTGGATGACATGGAGTTAATGGTGTCCACCACATCAGTCTGGAGATGGTGGCAGGACTCGGGGACCGGAAACTGCCCAAAACAACAGACACAACAGCAACAGGGAGAGGAACGACCAGGGACTGGGGGGACGGTGGAGATGGGCACAATGGCACACATGCACAATTAAGCACAGCACAACTGCAGACAAACCATGCCCAAGAGTAACAACACCAACCAAGAGCACAAGTCACACAACCCGGCAATATCACACCACTGAACAAGCAGAGAAGTGAAAACCACACTGCCTGAAAGGGAGAAGGGTGAGCCAAATCAGAGCTGAAGGGACATCTCACACACAATGCAGCACACACACATAGGAAGCAGAGCACCCCAACATCGAACACAATGTGGTACAAACACCAACATTTGCACAACCGAACACAGGACACAAGTGCACCCACCTGTGGCCGGTAAATGACCATACGCATCTGGCAAAGCACGAAACAGGGACATGATAATGCACAAGTACAAACCCACAGCCCTGATGGGGTAGCAATGCACGTATGGCAGGGAGCTAGAGAGTCCGTGACACACACATTGGCATACAAATCAAGACACAACACAGTTGGAGACAAGTGAAAGTGCGGAAACTTTATCAACAAGTGCGTGTCAGTATGGCCAAGAGAAGTGCCACGATATGCAGACCAATGCTGCAGCATGTCTGAATGAGGAACGTAGGAAAGCGCCCATGTCCACCCCGGGGGAGTCCATCACCAACACAAGTCAGTGCCAAACCGCGTTCGTTGTCCGCGCATGGATCAGGAGTCCAGGCCAATGCAGCCATGTCCACTGTCATCTTGGGACATGTGACCAGATTCCCAACATGCAACCAGGCGTCGGGACACGTGCAATGGGTCACATCCAGTTGTGGCTGCAGATACCTTGTCACTCGTCCATGAACGTGAGTGCAGCAGCGTAGGCCAACATCTCCAATGAGAGATCATTGTCCACCACATCTGACATGTCGTCGACGTAATCCATCAGCTGACCCAGACAGATGTGCTGACTCCAAACCCTGGCCCCAATGTGCACCAAAGCCCAATCGGGTAGTGGCTCAATGTGCTCATTGCACACGATGACTCGTGCAATCTCCCAGGTCCAGTTGCCAGCATGCATGCCAAACATCCATGCATGCCATAAACGGGCATCACGGTGACACTCCTGCTCATGGACCAACAGGGGGCACACACACACGTCGAAATCCAGGTCAGCTACCGTTACGTTGGAGAGGCAGACATCCATGGTCCACTCGAATATGCACGAGCGACAATGCAACACAGGCTGAACACAGGTGACGTTCGCAAGGCGGAAGCTCAGCCGGTAACTGATCCGCAGCACTGCCAACGGCAGTGCCCCCAGTACATGCAGCAGACGTGCACGGTACAGGTCCACGTGACTGGAGTCGAGCATGTGTGTGGGATGGTCTGCCATTGCGTCAGTGGCTCTGCTTGAAGCGGCACTGGCTTGCCCTGCGTCAGTCCTGTGGATTAAATGGCACAGCTCGGAGCAATGAGCAGTGTCTGTGTGCAACGGGTGCAGGCCTGGGGTGGGGTGGGAGTACGTGTGAAAGCCATTTCACGCACGCTAACTACGACCAAGGACTTCTGCGTGTGGGATGTGTACACGTTGGTCTCATGTCGGACAGTGCGTAGTGTAGGAGTCGCAAGTAAATGCTATCGTATCTGTCAGGGGGTGCTGGCCACATGCAAGTCCCAGCTCGGAGCTGCAGATGTGCCACTGCCTGATAGTACAGACAAAGGACCCTTCATCCCTACAGTAACTTCACCATCTGCATGCATTCAGGAGATGTACAGAGGCCTGTTGTGGGTGTGGTGGGATGTCTGCGACCCTGGGAATCATGGATGATATCCCCAGCACGTAGCACATGAGCGGCCTCACTGTGTGTTACTTTGCCTCACAGCTACTCCTCCCTCCCACGAGCCCCCACACTTGTGTGCGCTGCGCAGTTGTATCACGTGCACTCCTACGGCACACCATTGTAATGCCTGTCCACGCATGTCCAGCGGCATGCCAACAACACCGTGACGCTGGCCTTTGAAGGTGTGCGGCCACGTAAGTGTAGGCCAATGGTCCGGACAGGGCGGACACAGGTGTACAGTCCATGGCTGGTTGTGATCGCGCTGCGAATGAGGCTAGGCAACTGACTCATGCAGCCGCAGGACTCATACACATAACACTTGGCATGCATGTGCCAAGACCCAGAGCGGTCTTGCGCTCCTACATTTCCCCGTCCGTGCGGGCCCGCCCTCCTGGTGCATGCTACATTGCAACATCGACTACTGCGGCCCTGGTGGCGACAACCCCCCAACACAGAGACACACTTACCACACATCCTGCCCAAGGCCAGGTCCGAGCCACACCCTGCTCCCCCTGCCGAATCAGCACACCCCGGCACTGACCTGACGTACGCCGGACCAGCACACGCCGCTTGTGCATGCAGGGGGGGTGGGCGAAGCTACATGTCCAAGGTCACTGCCAACGCTGAGATGACATGGTATTGTCCGCTGAAGACAGCACACTGTGATGTTGCAGGGCCCGTGCCCATCATGCTGACACAATGACCACACGGACACACTTGCTCAGATGGTGTGAATGGCTACGGCCACGTGCGCCTGGCCACATTTATTAGCAGGCACACATATCGAGTGACACCTGTGTTGGATGTGTGTGGGGTATGTGCACACCAGCCGGCAAGGGCTGCCTGGTGCAGTCAGAAATCGACAACAGTGTACATCGTAAAGGACACAACCATTCAACCATAAAGGCCCCATGACTTGTGCTGCACAGAGTTAGTGGCCCCGGATGCACAGCGTCCTGCATGGGCCTACCGCCACGGGCCGCTGACTTGCGGGGCACTGGGGCAGGGTCACGAGTGCAGAGCAGTTTTCCGTAGATGACAAAGGGGCTTGTCGCGGAGTGTCTCGGTGGAGAGTGGAAGGTGTACCCCCAGGGCATGATGCAGAGGGCAGAACCACGCTGAAACAGTCACTATGGAGGAGATGAATGGAACAGACACATGTCGGACACCAAGTCCGGTCCAGCCAGATGAAGATGCAGAAAACCCCCAGGCCATGGACTCAGACGCCACCAAGGTCCAACCAGATAGTGCCCATGACTCATTGCGCACAGAGTTAGTGGCACCAGTGCTGTTAGGGGATGCCGCCTGCGATGAGGCATGTCCAATGGTGTGGACTCCTGCACATCTTACCCAAGACACAGTTCCACATGTGTGACCTACTGGACCGCAGTGTAGGCCTGAGGCAGCGGTCAGCACGGGCCATTCACCGAGTGTCGCCGGCTTAGGTTGGATGGTCCCACCGGCCTGCGTAGTTCAGGTTCAGTGGCACCACGGGACGCTGACTTGCGGTGAACAGGGTTGATGGCACAAGGTCAGTTGTTGATAGTGTTCGATCACCTCCGTGACTCTGATCCGGCTTTCGTCCGGACTGAGCCGCATCTTCCTCTTACTCCTCTCCGTGCGTTCACTGGTGTGGACTCTGCCATTCATGATTCGTGACTAAGTGCTGGATGTGGGACCTACTGGTCCGCAGGGTAGGCCTGAGCCCTCATCCACGTGCCGCCGGCTTGCGTTGAACAGGGTTAGTGGCACCACGTGTCGCAGGCCTGCGATACGGAATTATGCTTCACTGATCGAAGGGAGTCTGGTGCTGTGGCCACTGCCACGGACTTGGGGTCACTGCCATTCAAGACTCAGGACACAGTTCCACATGTGGGACCTACTGGGCCGAAGAGGATGCCGGTGGAGTATGTCAATGAGAAAGGAGTAATGTGGGCCAGCATTGGGGGGGCCAGCGATGGTCTGCGGAGGCTGCAGAGGTCGCGGGACTGGGGCTTGGAGCTTGCACCGGCACGTGGGGGGCCCTCTTTGACACACGCCAGTGTCGGCAGGTGAGCGGAGCCTCCTTGGTGCGCTGGGGCAGGCATGATGGGTCTGGGGACCAGCGGCCCGGGGTGCAGCAGGCGCACAGGGACGCAGGCCCCGCCGCGCTCGGCGCAGGACTCGTGGCAGGCTGGGAGGCGCCGCCCTGGCAGACGCGTTGTCCATTCCAAATGAGAACCACGCCCAGTGCGATGGGCTTTTTGTTCACACCCCTATGCAGGCCTGGCGTACGCAGGTCCAACCCACTTCGCCCGCGCATGCAGGGGGGGACGTAATGTGCGACATTTCCTTTTCTGCCCCACAGCCTGTGGGGACATGGTAGCGTCCACTGGCCACTACACTCCATGCACCAGCAGTTGATCTCCACATGGCCATTTCCATGGTTTGCACACTGTAGTCTGTCCGGCACCTCCACGCCACACCTGGCATTGGGTAGGTTCACATTCCTTAGTCACTTGCCGCTCTCGCACATGCCTGCTCCATGCCTCTCCTCACATCCTGCTATTGTGTGTCTGTGGTGCCATGCCGTGGCTGGGTGTGGGCATGGCAAGGCCAAGTTCCCAATGGAGTCGTGTTGTCGTGTCTGGTCGGTTGGCATGTTGTGTGGCATGTTGAATGTAGTTGTGCTGCGTGCCCATTGCCAGTGTCGTGAGTTGCATGACTGTGGGCTGGAGGTGTGTGGTGTGTTCATTTTGGACTTACCAACGAGCACTGCATTTCCATGGGTGCCATCCTGGGAGCGTTGGGTGATGTTGGACTGTCGGGAGATGTGAGGATCATGCACTCTGCCTGGGGAGTTGGCCACGACATTGTTGAGGAGTCCCGGGCGGTCCACTATTGCCTGCACATTCATGGGATGCGTGTGCTTTCTGTTGTGGTAGTTGTGTGCAGTGTCGGCAGGGGGCACGAGGGGTACATGTGTGCAGTTGATTGGCCCTGACACGTGAGGGAATCCAGCTATGGCGTAGGGGCCTTGCTTGGTCTCCAGCTGCTCCTGCGCAGTGTGGGTGAAGTGGAGGTGCTGGGGTACCAGGCTGATGTTGGCATCCAGGACAGGTGTGATGACCTTGGATGGGGCTGGCTATGTGACTCCTCCGACTCTGGCAGTTGTGGGTTGGATGGTACCAGAGGCCGACATGTACTGCGCAGCCGGCAGCTTTGTCTGCGGAGGGATGTTGGTTGTCCGCTGGGTTGGTACCGTCAGCAGGTGGGGGATGTGGGTCAGGATGCAGGGATGGTTGTCCTTTTGAGCCTGTAGTGGGCAATGTCCTCCTCTGGTGTTGGGTCTGGGCGGCAGGTGCATTTCAGCTGGGTCCGCTGTCTTTGTGTACGCTGCCTCTGTGGTGTTCCCGGGGGGGGGTCGGGACGGGTCCTGGGGGTGGTGGCAGGCCTGGGGTGGGTGGCGGTGGGTGTTGTGGCCCTCATGGGTCTCGGAGCTGCATGATCATTGTCTCCATGGCATCTGTAGGTCTTCAGATGTGGCTCTTGGCTGGGCTCCCTTTCATGCTGCAGGTAGTCGTCCTGCTTAACACCAGCAAAAGGCAGGTGTTAAATCCCTGCTGTTACCGCGGCTTATCGCGTGGTTTTGACTCGCATCGCAGATCTGGCAGTTCATTGTGAAAGTGGTGTTGTGGTTTTTTCATGTGTTTTTGCACGGGAACGCCTACTCTGCATCTCATTAGGGTTAGTTGGTGGTGTCCACCGTGGAGATAAATTTTGGGGCAGTTATCGCGGGAATACTGGCGATGTCTGCAGTTTGCACCCGCTTGTGAATGGGGTGTTAAATCGATCTCCACTTTTGATGGGTTAAGGTGGAGATAAATCGGTGGTAGGTACTTTTGAATATGCCCCTAAGAGAAGAGGGTGAAGAAGAAAGGCATGGGAAGGAGAAGAGAAAAGCAATAAAGGGATGGAGATAAAGATGAGTGCTACAAAAGAGGGAATTACAAAGTGAAAGTGGATAGAGAGAGGTAAAAATGAAAGTATGGAAGTAGATAAGAGAAGAGAGAAGAGGAGTGAAGGAAAAGAACAAAAAAGAACATGGAATGGGGAAGTCTGAGACATAAAAGCAGGGGCATAGCTGAATTCACACTGACATTTATTTTACCATGATGAGCGTTGAAAACTTTTAATCAAGGCGCAAATACTTTCTGTACAATCTACAGCACTAAAAAAATAGAGGAGGCGGCAAAAAGTCTGCTACAAACTCAAACTTTCTGTATTAATTTGTAAGGTATTTCTACCAGTGCACATGCTCCCGCTGATAATCAAAGGCATAATTCTGTCAGGCGTAGACATTTTCTGAGCATGGTTGCGTTTCACCATCGGCTGAACTGTAACAGCAGG
Organism: Calotriton arnoldi; assembly: GCA_963921515.1. Lineage (NCBI taxonomy): Eukaryota > Metazoa > Chordata > Amphibia > Caudata > Salamandridae > Calotriton > Calotriton arnoldi. The sequence continues at coordinate 2,631,588 of CAWUFW010001417.1, read as the reverse complement.
AATGAGAAATTTCGACAGGTAGGCAACTGAAAAGAAGAAATTGGGTAGATTTCTTTAGCGATATGGATAATTATTGTCTGCCACCTGTCTGAATTTCCCCATAAAAATAAAAAATAAAATCAACCTGAAAAACACGCACATTTTATGTGCCAGATAAACATGCACAGTAAAAATCGGGACCGATTTGGTGATGTCCAAGAGCAGCTCAGAAATGCAATTCGGGAGATTAATGTGCTTCGTTAACGCAAACCTATTATCTTCGCAGAATGCCACACTGAAAAAGTAATGCAACATTAAGGCTCCTTTCAGCACCGCAAAGAACGTTTTAGGGACATTCCTTGAAAGCAGGTGCTTGAGTTTTTACTTTACTGGGTGGGCAGTGCCAGCTCCTCCGCTAAGGCGGAGGAGCGGAGGAGCGTCGCCCCACTGCCAGGAAGCAGCAAAAGAAAGGAAAAAATAAAATGACAATAACGTAATGTTATTATCATTTTATTTTGTCCTCCCGCTGCGGCAGCATGCGTGAGGGGGCGGGGCTGCAGAGCAAGGGAGGAGGGTAGAACACTCCTGTGTGCAATTACTGTTTGGTCGGCGCTCTCGGGCCACCCAAAACAGTCATGCGCACTTCCTTGTTCTCCATGCAGGCTGCATCACAGCCAGCATGAAGAACATGCCCACCCCTCCAGCCCCTGACTGAGCGCTGTGTCACGGTGCTCAGACCAATCACAATGCTGCATTGCAGCATTGTGATTGGCTGCGGGGAGCGTGGGAGCCCTGGCGCTTCCTGCTTCCTGTTTCTCACAAGAAGCCAGGAAGAGGACGGTATGGGACACAGGAGAGGCAGCGGCGGACGGCCAGCTGGCCGGCCGGGAGGTGAGTGATTTTTTATTTTTTTTACCCGATTTCCCCTTTGCCCCCACCTGCCCCACTGCTGCTTCTAGGCAGCAGCCGTAACTGCTGGGTGCTGCTGTACATCCCCATTTCACCAGGACCAGACTGCGAAAAAAAACACCCTTGGAATCTGTTATTATACCAGCCATATCTTGCAACAAACAAGTATAGCGACTTAGCCTGACCCTAAGCTACAGTGGTGCTGGACAAATTTTCACAAAGTGGTGGTTCTATCATCAGTGTTACAACACTGAAGTCATAGGGATTTTGGAAAATCTGAGGTCACATAAAGAACAAGTGTAGCAAATGAGGCACGTCGATTCGGCCAGAGAGTGGTAAGGATGTAGGGCCTCCTTTACAAGTTTTTGATGCAGGGCATCACTTTGCTGCGCTGCCCTGCGCCAAAAGAAAAGGGCAGGAATGCGTCATATTTATGATATACCGGGCATTCCTGTTCTTTCGTCACTGCGCTGGCGCCGTTTCGGCTGCCTTGCGCCAACACATGCACCCTTGTACCATGGTGCAAGGGTGTTTGCATTGTAGGAATGATTGTTTTTGTGCAGAAGGGACTCCTTCCTGCACAAAAACAATCAATGGAGACGTTTTCCAGAGGAGAAAATCGAGGAGAAACATGCTCTGGGGAGCTCTAAGGTTTTGGCGCTACCCTAGGTTTATGTGGTTTTGTAAATCTGGAGCAGCGCCAAAATCCATGGGTGTTGCGTGGGAACATCTGCCTTACTCCATATCTAAGAGGCCATTCAAAACCACACAAAGTGGCTTTGCATGGGTTCATACATATGATTTGGTGGTTTGTGCTGCCGCTGCGTCACAAAAAGTGCAGGGTGACTTTGAGTGCCTCATAGATATGACTGAGAGGCCTGCACCATGGGAGCGTCAAAAAAAGTGACATCGCTGGCCTCTTGTAAATGAGGCACTAGGTCTTTGCAGCTATTGACCTGCTTTGTTAATTACACAAAGGGGCATTTTGCATAGTGAGCAGGGAATTTTTGATTTGCATACTGGGGCTTTGCACTCTCCGACCTGAGCATAGTGCTTTGCATACTGAAACATTGAGGATATTGGCCTATTAAAGGTGCTTTACGCACCGGGAAGTTGAAAATACACGATTAAGGAAAGTGATTGAAGAATTGTGGTTACTCATCTGGTGATCGTGCTCTGTAGTGCATTATGGAACCTGGCTTAAGTACTCTAAATGTAAGATTTGTTCCGATTTTTCCAATTTATTTTTTGAGAACTAATTGCAAACACCCTCCTGGTAAGCGTTGACCTTGCTTACTATATTCATATGCTCTGTGTAATTTTAGACTGGGAATACAAAATGTACCAGGGTTGTTTTGCATTCAAAGTCCAACTCTGAACTTGAGTGGCACCTGTCAAAACTTGATCTATCTGCAGGCATTTCCCAGAATCCTAGACCCCTATTCAATTTGGGAAGGACATCTGGGTACAAAAAAAAGGACAGCTAATGTCATGCTTTAACTTGCTTGAAATTTGGTGAAGTTTAAAGAATGCACAACCGTGCAAAAGGTGAAGTTACACAACCTCTTACACTAAAGGCAAAGTTTAAATGTCCCCATCCCTAATACATTCTAATGATTGAACTAATGGATATCAAAAGCAGGCCAGTGAAGTAAAGGTTTTGGAACAACTGTTCAATGAAAAAGAATTAGACAGACAATGAATTATTTCTTTCATACCAATTGAAAGTTGAGTGCCACAAAGCATGGACTCAAATAACTGTGCTTCACATTCCAGTCGACAATCCAGCAGGGATATTTTATATTTGCATCACTTTTCCTCGAAAACCTATTACAGAACTGAGATATGACCATACCTTGAGACAGAACAACAATTGTTACAATGGAAGGAGTGTGGCTGGGCCCTCTACTGAAACCGTCCATACAACTGTTGGTGGTCTAAGCCATAGGGCATATTTTTTGGCCAGGTGTAGTAATGCATGGTGATTGTTGCGATGTCTTGATGCATGACACTGGCAGACAAGGCAATATAGGGTCCACACTGTTGACAAGGAAAAGCTCTTACGAAACAGGCAAATGTGGATGTGTCAGTAAACACAGATTACTGAAAGCTAACAGCCAAGTAGGGACAAGGGCGGGACAGAGTACACTAGCACTCAAACCTGAATTCAACAACAGTGTTTGAATACTCTCTAGGCACGAGAACTGGGAGAGGACCCTTTTACTACCCAGGTCCCAGTCCATGTTATGAGATACGACTGACTATACTGTATGGAGTGCTGTATAGACTATTTTGATCCTCTTCAATGGAGGCACGGAGGAAAAGGAGAATTCGTCAACTGTGCCATCTATGGAGAAAAGTAAGGAACAGAGTCTAAGCTCATGCTTCAAAAAGCAACTATAGCAGATACAGCATAGCATGGCCACAAATCTCTGGGATTTGTCCAGATGACAAAGGGCTATCTTTGGAAGAAGATCCACTGACCAGGTACTAAGTGGCATACATTTTCAAATTGATGACAGCAAAATGCTCGCAGGAGACTGGTTCAAGGAGGCAATATATAATGTGAGACATTTTTTGTGAAAAACAGTCACTCATGGGGAAACAATTATATGAAATTTTGCATTTGTGCCTGTGAGAAATTGGGTTGTTGGTTTACTGGGGTATGAGTCCAGGTTAAGCAGCAACCCCAAATTCTCGTCAGGGTGAGACACAAGCCAACCCGAAATTAACCTGTGCTGAACCTTCTGGTAGCTTGGCACAGAGCAGTCAGGCTTTACGTAGAGGCGATGTGTAAAGTATTTGTGCAACACCTCAAACATAAAGTAAAAACACCACGTAAAAAGGATCCCTCGTCAAGTTCAAAATGTAGAACTTATTTTAATAAATAAAGCAAGACCAAAATGACAAAATCCAATCAGTAGAACTGGAGATTTGTAATTTTAAATATTTTAGTAAAAATAGCGCAAAAAAGCACAAAGCGGCAACTGTGGATATCTGGTTGCAATGGACCTGGAAAAAGTCACAAGTTCAGGTCGACCACGATAGAGCGTGCGCTGGGTACAGGCACCCAGTTAGGCCTGCTGAACAAAGTACCTTAAAAACTTGTTTGCGGGGCGTGGAAGGATCCCCATCGAAGATGTATCCCGAAGCCAAGGTGATGCGTCGGTTCTGAGATGAGTTGAGGCTGTAGTGGAAGGGCCGGTGTCAACGTCGAGGATCCCATTGACGGGGCTTGCGATGTAAAGTCCGGCGTTGAGGATGCAGCAGGCAGTCGGGGTGATGCGTTGGTTCCGAAGAGCTGCAAGGCTGAGATGCGGAGTCCAGGCTCGTCGTCAAGGCTGTCATCAACAAGGGATGTGAGGGCCTGCACTGAGGATGCATCACGCCTTGGTGGTTCCGATGAATTGCGGTGGCGAATGCGGTTGTTACGATGGGTCCAATCTGTGCAGCAGTGGTGATGTGTCAGTTCTGCTCGGGTTTGCTTTGCACAGCTGAGGAGATGCGTCGGTTCAGCTGGATCCACAAATGCTGGCGGAGCACTGTAAGCCCATTTCCATGGGTCCAGGACTGGGGTGGGCTCACTTGGCAGGGTAAGCTCTCAGATGGCAGAGTCCAGGTGCAAAAGCAAGGTTGTTGGAAGCCTGTTAGGTCCCTGAGGCTTCAGATCAGGAGGCCAGCCGACCAGCCAATGGAATTACTCTGGGATCTGGGTTTAAGAGATGCAGGTCCTGTCCTTTTCACCCAGGCAAGAGTACAGCAGGCAGTAGTTCAGCACAGTATGGTAGCAGTTCCTTCAGAGAAGCAGTCCAGAAGAATGCAGTCCTTTCAGCAGCATAGCAGACCTGTTTTCTGGCAGAGTAGCCACAGGTCCAGAAGTGTTCTGAAGTGGTGGTGCCTGAGGTCCAGCATTTATACCCTGTTGTGCCTTTGAAGTGGGGAGAAGCTTCTAGAGGCATGCCTTTGAAGTGCACAGGTGCTCTTCCTAGCTCTGGCTCCAGACTAACCACAGGGGGGAGCAGCCCTTTGTGTGGGTACAGGACACAGCCTATTCATGTGTAAGTGGGGTTGGGTTCAGCTCCACCCTCCCATTCTGGCAGTGATGGCCTATCCAGTCACATCTAAGCTAACCATTGTGTGGGGCTGTCTATAAGGTATACACAAAGTCCACACCCAGTCATGTGACCCAGAGACAGGCTGCAGGCACCAAATGGCTAAGGCAAGAAAATTCCTACTTTTGAAAATTGGCATTTTCAGAATTGCAATTTAAAATGTTTGTTCACCTTAAGTGTCATAAGTCACATACCTGGATCCCAGATGATTCCAATGGGGCGGTGACGCTAGTTCCCGAATCCTTCTGAGACTTGCCCTCGGTTTACAGAAGGAGTCACTGCTCCGGTGGCAAATGCCAGGGGGAAGGTGGTTGGGATGGAGCGAGCGTGTAGAGTCAAATATGCTGTGGCTCATCTACTCAACAGCAACACTGCAGCAGGCATTCACACCAATCTGATGAATGGTACCGGAAGATATGGTACCTATAAACAAACAAATAATAAGGCTTTTGTCTAGTATAAGTTCTATCTCTGAAGGTACCACCTCACGAAAGCTTTTCAAATCTCAACCAACCTTTAGTTTTGTTGTTGTTTTGTTTTCACTTAGAATGTCTGTAGAGGCCCCTTCATCAGAGTTCTTGAAACTGTAGTGAGTATGATTTCAGCATCAATCCCACAAGCAAATTTGGACGGGATTAGCGTCACCCAAGTCCTCTCTGGCAGAGCCATGCCAACAGTATGCACAAGTTGAACAAAATCACTGGTTACAATTTTTTGCAGCAAGATGTTGTGACTGAGCTGAGCGCATAGTAAAATCAAGTCTGTTAGAGCATCTCTCCATTTCTTCTCGTCCTTTTTTCCATCCAGGTGCGAGACTTATGCAGGACTTTCTTTGCGTTGAGTTTGAAATGGGAGGACCAAGGGAGCTGGCAAGACATAGTCCTGGAAGCCGGGAAATAGGTAAGTGCCAGGCGAAGAGGCTAAGCGAAGGGGAGGAGTGTGGATGGTCTTTGAATAAGACTGCTTTAAAACGTTCATAAAGAGCACATTCTAATCATTTGTAACAAGGAGCAGGTGCAGATAATTAACTTGATGAGGCTGCTTTCTAGAAGGTGCTTTAGAATGTTCACAAAGGTTGAGTTCTAATTGCTTATAGCTAGGATGAGGTGCAGAAGATTCATTTGATGAGGCTGTCTTCTAGAAGATGTTTTAGAATGATCAAAAATGTCACATTCTAATTGCTTATAGCAAGGAGCAGGTGCAAGGGATTAATTTGATGAAGGCTGTCTTCCTGAAGGTTCACGTTGAGGTCAACTATGATGGGTGCTTGATGCTTATTCTAGAGGATTTTCTGGATGTTTCCATGGCGCCTGAAACCTGACCTTGCATATGCATGGTAAAACATTTGTAAAAGCTACTAAGCCTTTTCAAACAAACTGGGGAACACCAGCTGCAGCTAGCTATTATCAACAGCAAGTAATATGGTCAAAAGTCAGGGTACAAGACGTTTGTTCATTTATAAGTGTTGGGAGGAATGATATGAGTCATGCCAGTGTATTGTGATAGCAGCGATGACAGTGATTACATGAGAAAACCACGAAGAAGGGGCAGAGGTAGGGGTTTCTTTGGGGGTCCCCGCCCCCGTTTAATCCTGTATACCCCAACTTCCCAAATCATAACTTTGGGTGGCCACCGATGTACCAACAACAATTCCCAGGAATGCAGGGAGGCCAAATGACACAGTTCCCTCAATTGCCAAATCCTTTTTTAGGGAGAGGCCGAGGGAGAGGCAGAGGCAAGCAGAAGGGGACAACAGGGGTGCAATGGGAGGACATAGAGCAGAGGGTAACCAGGAGCATGGCGAGAGACCCCTCGCCGGGGACGAGCAGGGAGTGACTACTTTAGTAATGAACCTCTCTGATACTCCACTCAAGGGTCCTCAGAAGGCACTACTAAACAAGGGACTGGGTTTTGTGCCCACTAACACCTTGGATGTGTTCAAAATCCACCAGGAATTGGCTGTTTTTTTCGCAACATCAGACTCAAAGACTTTTTAGAAAACAGAACTGAAAACATGGAACAGAGAGGGGACACTACGTTCCGTCCTAAATCAAAATTTTTACCACCTGTGGGGACCCTTCCTATTGAGGTGGAAGCATTCGAGCAAGCAGTTATCCATGATGTGGAAGCACTGGCAGGACGAGATAACACCACTTTCAAGAATCTGACTAAAACAGAGAAGCAAGCCCTGGAGGAACTCAGGAACAACCCGGATATTGTGATCAAACCGGCGGACAAGGGGGGAGCCACTGTGATCCAGAAAAAGACAACCTACGATACGGAATGCTTGAGGCTCCTCGCCGACTGTAGAAACTACAGCGTACTGAGAGGAGACGCTACTGCGGACACAAGGAGAGAGATAGCTTCCGTTGTCGAGGAAGCAGGCAACAATGAGTGGATCACTAAAAAAGAGGGCAGTTTCCTGTGCCAGGAAAATCCATTGACACCATATTTCTACACCCTCCCCAAGGTGCACAAACCAACGAGGCCTCCTCCAGGTAGACCCTTAGTATCGGGCATAGGTTCACTGTTGGAGCCTCTCTCACAATTTTGTGATTTGTTTCTTAAATCCAGTGGTACAGAATAGACCAGCCTACCTAAAAGATACCACCGATGTGCTACATCTACTGAAGGACCTGCACTTTGATCCAGAGAGAGAGTTCCTGGTGGGCCTGGACGTGGAGTCTTTGTACACCAATATAGCCAAGAGAGAGACACTACGCGTAGTAGAGGAGATCCTGTTCACCTTAGACTGGGAGTTTTGTACCCCGAGGCCATTCATCCTACACCTCGCTGGAATAGCACTGACAAAGAATTTCTTTGAGTTTCAGGGGACCTACTACCTCCAAACACATGGGACATCCATGGGGAGTGTTTTTGCCCCCAGTTTAGTGGGGCTTTACATGGCAGCCTTTGAGGATCAATACATCTTCGCCCCAGGGAGCGTCTGGAGTAACAACATCAAAGTGTGGAGGCGCTATATTGATGATGTTCTCCTGATTTGGGAGGGGAATGCACAGTCCATTCAAGACTTTCTGGAGTGGTTGAACAGCCGCAACCCCTTGCTTCTGTTTACTTCAACTATCACGAAGGAGAAATTACCCTTCCTGGATTTGATCATTTTTCCAAATGATGGTGGTCTTCAGACAAAGATGTTCCATAATCCGACGGCCAGGAACAGTCTCCTGTTGTTCAAGAGCTTCCACCCTAAATCCCTAAGGGAAAACTTACCAGTGGGACAGTTTCTGCGCCTTCGCAGAAATTGTTCCCGTGCTGAGGACTTTAGATCAGAAGCTAACACCCTGACGAATAAACTGCTGCAAAGGAAGTACCCCCCTAGGACTGTCAAAAGGGCCCGTAAGAGAGAGATCAATTGCAATCGTGAAGCCCTCTTGGAAACGGTAAAAAAAAACCAGACCAAACAGACCGACAAAACTATATGTGTAACCACATTTAACAGGGCTTCCAGTAACATCCAGAGGATTATTCTACGGAACTGGAGAATCCTCAACTCCAATGGTTTACAACTGGAGAAACCTCTGTTTTCTTTCAAGAAGAGCCAGAATATCAAAGATCTACTGGTCCATACAAGACCCAGAAATTTCTCAGCTAGACCAGGAGCGACAACTGATAGGGAGGTTGCGTGGGCCCTCCCACCAGTGACGGGACATACAAGATGTGGGACATGCGATGTGTGCCACCTAACTGCAAACACCAAAACAGTGGACATTGGACTTACCCACCCTTGGGAACAACGGAGGCATACCAACTGTAACTCCACCAATGTTATATACATGTTGAAATGCCCATGTAACCTTGTTTACATCGGTATGACCACTCGGAGGGTAAAAGTCAGGATAATGGAGCACAGATCTACCATCAGATGCCATAGGACAACGAGTCGCCTCACGTCCCACTACAAGGAGATGAATCATTTACCCGAAGACATCTTCTGGACTGTCCTGGATAAACCCAACATAAATGCTACCACCCGGAATCCTGAGAATGCCCTGTTTATTAGGGAACTGAAATGGATCTATAGGGTCCGTAGCCATACTGAACGCTTGAATGATAATATACCCTGGAATACTTTGAACAATCTTTGAGACACCAGGGACACTCTTGCTCCATGACATTTTCTCAGCCCAGTGTCTATGCTGCAAACGCAAGCATATTACATAATTCCTCGTCGGAAAATATTGTTCCCCCTCCCCACCTCTGATCCATATCTTTAGTTATGGGATAATGACCACCTTAGCTCCCCTTTACAAATACATTCTTATTAATCCTTTACTTGGATATGGGGATCGATTGGAAGTACTAGTATTCAACTAGGAAATTTGTTTATATATACGTGTCTGTAACAATCCCCATTGTTTTTACAAACACGTTTTCAGCTCTACAATGCACTGCAGATGTATACACCCCTAGAAATACTGTATTTCTTGTTTTCAATTGTTACCCCCGGTTTCATGTCTTCTCTCTGTGGGAAGCAGTCCACTGTAGGTTACTCCTCCCGTTCCACAGAGGATTACTCATAGTGCACATGCGCACTGAAACGCCAACATCCCCAACATGGGGTTGGTTGTTAGCGCTCCAGTGTTTCTTCTTGTCTCTGCCCGCCCGCCCTCCCCAGGCCACGCTACGTCACATACGCGATTACGTGGTCGGGGTCAGGGAGGGTTAACATGGGCTCTGGGAGCGCGGCAGTTTGCACTGCATGGCGCTGGGAGGGACAAGTTGTTTGGAGACAGCTCACCTTGATGAAGTAAGTTGGGGCACTTTTCACAACTCATTGTAGGTCGGAGAGAGATCCGGTTCGGGTAGAATGGGAGAGGGCGAGGGGACAGAGCCTGTTGTCCCTCGTGGTGCCCTGATACCATCCTTAATGACAACCCGGGTCTCTTCTCAGAGAGACCGTTGCGACATCGTTGCGTGTGCCTGTATTTACTCACTTTGTCATTTTCTATCCCTATGTTCCGCAGTGTGTGACTGTAGGGAGCAGTCCTCGCTCCCCCGCCAGTTCAAGTTTTGATTTTAAATGAACTTGGTAAGATCTGCCGAGTGCATGGTTGTGCACCTGTCTCCTAGCATTGATGCCTGATGTTTTACTTCAGTAAGCTCTTTTAATCGAGCGCAGATTACTCGCTCATTTGGGACATCTGTCTTTATTAAGCATACCGCAGGGCAATTAGAATTGCACCTTTTGGCCTGTGCGTTTGACACAACGCCCATAAGGAATCGCTGTCCTGATCAGAGGGGTGAATACCACTTTGGTTGCTTGTATATTTATTCACAGAGGGCACTGCACGGTTTGCTTGATACATGTTTTTATTAACTTTACAGGTTCCTCGTGGAGAGCAGGCGCTCTACCTCACATTATCTGAGCAGTTACTCAGAAGGGTGTCTTCCCTCTATCCTTGGACCAGAGGAGGTAGGGTTAGTACCCATGGGATCATTTCTTATGTGAGACCTGATGAAAGCCGGGGTATTTAGTTTTGCCGGCTGAAACATGTCGACGGTTTTGCAGAGTGGAGGGGTAGGTGACTCATCATAGCTCCCCGTACCACCATCCACTTGTCGTGATTTGACCTTTTTACTCTGGGCAGGGTATCCAAGATTAAAGTTGTATTTGGAATTTCCTGTGACCAGTTTTAATCACTGTTTCTGCACCTTTGTTCACTCTTGATCCCATACTGTTTTCACTTACATGTTGTATTGTCTTCCCCTTCCCTATTGCTCCACCTCCAGCGTTGGTCTGCGTGGAGGTGTGTTAGCAGCCCTATGATGAAGCATGACACAGTTCGCTGTGTGTGAGGGCATATTTTAATACCCTTGTGGGTTCCCCCCACCCTTGATCACAGCGATCATCAGTACACAGTCCCCCTTCTATTTTGTGTGAAAAAAGTGTATTGTGATAGTCAAGAGAGGTGAGCTATGGCAGGAATCCTGACAATAAGTTAAGATTTTAAATTGTGATTCCAGAAACACCAACCATGAACTGGTTGCCTATTCCCGTTCGGAAATAAGTTTACTCCAATGTTATTCTATGGGAGAGATAGGCCTTGCAGGATAGAAAAACAAATGTAAGGGTTTTTCGGGATCAGGACATGTAAAACTTAAAAATACATGTCCCACATTTTAAATAAACTGCACCATGCCCTTGGAGCTGTCAAGGGCCTACCTTAGGAGTGACTTATATGTATTAAAAGCAGAGATTTGGGCCTGGCAAAACGTGTATTTTGCCAGGTCAAAATGGCAGTTTAGATCTGCAAACACACAGGCTCCAATGGCAGGCCTGAGACATACTTAAAGTGCCACTTAAGTGGGGGGCACAATCAGTGTTGCAGGCCCACTAGTAGCATTTCATTTACAAGCCCTGGGCACAGGTACTAGTGACTTACAAGTAAATTAAATATGCCAATTTGGTACAAGCCAATTCAACATGTTTTAAGGAGAGAGTACAAGTACTTTAGCACTGGTTGGCAGTGGTAAAGTGTGCAAAGTCCTAGGAGCAGCACAAACAAAGTCTGCAAAAATAGGAGGTCTGAAGGCAAAAGGTTAGGGGGAACACCACACTAAGGATACCAGGACTAACAGTGCCCTCCCACAAAATTCACGTGCTGCCAAAATTTGTAAATTTCATGAGCTAAATAAAATTTTGCTCAGACTTACTTGTTATCTGTTGAATATTTTTCTGAGCATGAAATGATTCAGATTGTCATTTTTTGTGTCTCAGGGTTAACTAGGAACTCATCCCAGGTACTCAGTTCCATACTCCCAAGCTTAATATGCCACATAACCATGGCTTCCGAGGTTTCTAAACCCTCAGAGCCTGTAGGCTTCCAGTCTTTTCATACATGGACATGAGTATGCCAGGGAGAGCAGCCATGATAAGAAACTGGGCTTAGTGGTAAATGTTTTACCCACAAACATTGGTACACTCATTTGGTGTTCTCTTGATTTACCATCTTGAGTAAATTTGCACTTAGCAGTTACTCATTTTGCATGTGGTAGTGAGTATGTATGTATACTTGCAATAATCTGACACATGGACAAGCTGCACCTTATAGGGATCAGTACTACCTCAGAGTACAGGGCTCTTATTTAAAAAAGTGTTCAGCATATAGTAATCCTACTGCATTCCCTAGTCTGCTCCTGAATCATATCTACCCTGGAGGTTTCCTGACCTACTCTTAGTGGGTTTTTTGGTGGAAAAGGGAGGTTTTGATTTTAAACCCAATCCTTTGGAAGGCTGACAGATATCCACAAAGTTGCCATGGGGTGCCCATTAAACAAAAGGGTTTAGGTTAGGGCCTCGTGAACATAGAACATGCAAGAAAAAAACAGTTGAAGCTTGTTCATGAACTGTTCTCTCAGTTTTCTGTGTTCTTTTCACTATTTCTTCCTTGTACCATTGCGATTATTTGAAGAGTGTTATCCTGCCATGTGAAGTCAGATAGAGGAAATGATTTAAGACACTACTAGTTCAAATCAGTCTGATGTGTAGTCCCACCAAATCGTTCCAATTACAGGTGCAAATACGCTAGATAATCCACAAAACCTCTATGCATTTATAAACAGAAGATGACTCTAAAAATTAAGCTAATTGGCTTACATTTTTTATGTTGAGCCAGATAAGTTCCAGAAAACAAATCAAAGAGCACATATGTTAAAAGCTGAGGGTGCAAAAGGAACTCCATTTCTGAAAAGCATAGTGTGTGAGCTTAAAGACATCAACAAAAAAAAGCAGAGTATGATCAAATTTGAATAACTCTGCAACCTATAGATTCAACTCAACAGTGCAAGCAAATTGTTTTAAGAAGAAAGGTAGAGTTGAATGAATTGCGTGGATGACTGGCTGACAAAATTAAGCTTCTTTACCCAAGGCTGTATCCTCTATACATCTGGAGACATTGCTTTTATAAGAAAAACATAAATATATTCTCCCTCGGAGATTCCCAAAAATAGAAAGATTGATTTACTTTATAAAGTTTTCAACTTGTTTAACAAAAACATTTTTGGAAGAAGGATGATAAGAACCTTGTATTCCTTCTGATATTTCTGAAGCTAGGAGGGCTATTCCCTCTTTTTACTTTTTCATTATAATGGTATTTTGTATTTGAATGACTTTTTATATGGACCCTTTTAAATTTAATTTTGACTTTCTGTGATAAGTTCGCTATCACCTCTTCAGCTATAGTTTGTACCAAGTATGGGAGTTTTAGTGCCTCAACTATGGTGTGATTAGGAAAGAAGTGATCGGGATAGGCCGCACTTTGCTGGTACTGTCGGAATGGTACTGGAAAAGATTTAATTAGTCTGGCAAGAAAGGCCATCTCATTTCAGAAACCAAAGATATTTGACTAGCAACTCATAAGGTATATTTTACTGAAATTACGGTAAACATCCAGAAGTAACCAAATAATGTAATAAATGCATTCCTAAATAGTGTCCATAAAGATGAATGAAGACGTTATTCCGATGACCCTCAATAGTGACACAACAGAATGTCTGGACTCTATTTGAATACACATAATTTGAAAAAATACAAAATTTGAACACCCACAACATTAGTGGATTACCATCAATCTTCTTTTAAATAATATAGACAACAGCAATCTCCCCCGACGACACCACGGAAGGAGGCAAGACGACGTTGCGGTTCCCGACACGTATCATGGTGTGGAACTTGTGATTGCTCCCACTTTGGTCCGCTCTATACGTGTGTGACCGAATAAACTCTCTCACCTGGACACATTTGGGGTCCGTTTTTATTATCATTGCGAAGTACTCGTTTATCCTTAAAAAATTGAGTGGATCCGGAGTGTCTCACTTCTAATTGCTGGTTACATTGATCCACCGCGGATATCCTGACGTTACAAGTTAGGAGTGTCACGCACATGCCCTGAAGAAGTCCATCTCTTTGGACGAAACGCGTTGGCTGTTCAACTCAACTTGATGTGCTTAAAGCTAATTAAATAAAGGATGATTTGAAGAAACGACCTCGGATAGAGATCTCATAAATTTTGTGTTATTGTTCATAAAGTGGTGCACCATTGGTTCTTGTTTTGTTAAAACATTGTTAAGTCCAGTGGTGAACTGCACTGTGACAGTGGGTGCGTTAACTGTGTGCACACATCATTTGGATATTTCCCATTGTTTATAAATAAATAGGGGATAGCAGGTTAGGTGCTGGTTCTTCGTAGGGTTCCACTGCCGACGTTCCTTTGGTTTAGCAATCTGGAATATGTTTACCTTAAATTGGAATATATAGTATGGATTTAGAATTCATTGCGATCGAGATATCTTCATTGCTATGCATTTTCCTGATTCATGTCATAGATGTGTATGTATCTGCACTTTCGTGGTAGGATCTGTAGAAGTGTGGGACATGAGTACTGTTACGAAGAGGAGAGGACTCCGTGATTGGAAGATTAAAAGCATATTATCAAATCATTAGCCTTATCCCTCTTTCTCATCACAGTATGCACAGAATTTAGGAAATAGCAAAGCCAACATACAGGTGTACCACAATCCAAATGGATGCCATAAATGGTGTGTGACACCCATCGATTTATTTGTAGAGAATTCAGTGTGACACTGAATCGCGAATGTGAGAATCATCTTCTCATCCTTCAGAATCTCCTGTTGTACAGGATAATGAGTTTAAAAAGTATGCAGAGATGCCAAGATGGCTGTACTACAAATAACCAGATTTGTCCCTCCTGAGCTATCTGTAGTAAAGTGACATTGAACAAGTCATGGTTCAAGGAGATTACCATTCAAACCCTTCTGTTTGGAATGGAACTTGAATTTATAAGATTCTTGGGTGCACACCAAAAATAACTAAATTATCTTCCTTCCTGAATGAGGTGTCCAACAAACATGGCCATACTGCCTACTAGCCTTCAGACAGTACAGAAAGAACCCTTTCATCTAAGTTAGTGTCATCCTCTTATGATGAAGATAAGGGTGAGTAATTAATCACAAGTCTTCATCTACAATAGATCACTGAAGTACAGGAAGACAGAAATCTAAACCAGTCTCTTGGGGACAAAATGGCAAGGAGCTCTCCGTACCAAAAAAAGGGGCAGGAACATGCAAGAAATCAGATTATATAAAGCAACAGAAACAGCTGGCAAGAACCACATTAAGACTGGACTGCTTTTTTGGAGCAGTGCCAAGGCTGATTTGCATAAGGTTGTTCCTTGCCTGTAGTCATACAGCCAGCAAAATATGATGGAATGGAATGTGGCCCAGAGTAATTAGCAGTGGCTGAGATTACTTCAAGCATTCTACCTGTCAGGGCTTCCTAGATGTCTTTCTAAGACACAAATTGACGGCAATTTAGCAGTGATAGTCCTCACTCTGTAGTTCTGGGCAGCTAGTAGTAGGGACAAGAGTGGGGGTATTGAAATAAGTAGGTCCTGAGAGCAGGGCTAGAACTGTAGGTGATCAATATCAATTGTACAGTTGGAGGTTGTCAAGCACAGTATTGAGGATTACAAGACATCAGGCCGATATCAGTACAGTTGTTATTGACCACCCACAGTAGCCCATCTGTCAGGTATTCCTCAATGCCATATTTGAGAATAGTAAAGAGTATGGCTGCCTCAGGGAGATGTTTAAAATTATGAAAGAGTTCCCAAACTCCTGTTCTGCTCAGCATATGGTTTCTCCATCCTCTGAGATCTGTGAATCTCTCTAAAAGATTTTAGTTGACATTTTAGATATTGTACCATTCTTTTGTGGTAAACGTTTTTCCATCTTTGTCTTCTCTAACAGGCACGTTAGTGCCTGCATAGACTCTATCCGTATTGAACCCTATTTCTCTAGATGTGACCTTAAAGATTTTAAAAGCGGTTAAATCAGGATTCCCTGACTACCTTTGCCTGGCTCGCATATTTCATCTTATTGCCATCAGTAATAGCCTCTGGTCTGCCAGCTGAAGATGGTGGCAGACTTTATGTCCACTAACTACTTAAAGCTAAATTCAGAAAAAAACAGAGGTGATGGTGTTGGTGAGTTCCCCTTCCCTCTGATCTCTGGATGGGTGGTCGAATGCCCTTGGTCAATCCACAATTCCAGATCAGTATGTGAAAAATGTAGTGGGTTGTCTTTGATGATACTCTCTGATTGCATACTCAGATCGAAAAAATACATCTAATGATATCTTATATATAGAGATCCTAATGAAAATGCATCCCTTTTCCCCAGATACACTCACTACCCCAGAATACAAGCTGTAATTGGAGCTCAACTTGACTATTCTAACTCTCTCAGTATCGGCCCCACTTCTTACTCCATGCAACGTCTACAATTGATCCAAAACAGAAATGCTCGTCACCTTCTGAATTTTCCACGTCATGTTTAAATTATTCATCACTTGTGGACCTTGCATTGGATCCGGATCCAGAAGTGAATTTGATTAGACACCTGTGTATTTGTTTCAAGGCGGGACATAACCTTAGACCATAATTTGTCCAGCATAATTTCTGCTGATACTTTCCTTCTAGAGCATTTCACTGCTCCTCTGCTTTGTCTTCCACATTCCACAAATAAAACAAGCATTTGCAATGCAATAGGTCTTGCATTTATGAGAGTTTGAGCTATTGGCATTGTAAATGACAATGCCTTTTATTTATGTGTTGTTTTTAAAACAGATAAATAAAAGGCATTGCCATTTACAATGTCAATAGTTTAAACTCTCGAAAATGCGAGACCTATTGCATTGCAAATGCGTGCTATAAAATTTTTTAAAAGCGTTGGGAGAGAGCGTGTCCTGCCTGCAACAGCAGGCAGGACAACGTTATTTGAGAAAATAGTGCTCGGAGGCTGTAACTAAAGGGCATCAACGCACATAACAGGGGGTGTCGCCATGGGAAGTTACAAAATGAGACAGGGCAGTACTAAGGAGGGACTACTAAGCCTTTTGATCAATGAACAGCCACAGTTTACAGTGGACAATGGCACAAGCCAAAGAAAAATGTGGGCAGAGAGTGAGCGGAGCTTCAAGTCCCTACCTCAACTCAGCATGCCTCGCAGAGCAGCGTATGCGCTGCCCAGGCTCGGCCTAAAAAGCTTACCATAGGCTGACGATCCTTTGCCTGCCAAAGCCTAGAATTCTTTGCCACCAGAGCTAAGAACTCAGGTTACTCTTCATATGTTTAAAGCAGCTTAAGAAAGACCTGGGGGCATATCAACAAGCGGCAGCGATAATTATCGCTGGCCGCTCTTACCGTGAGGAATTTTATCGCCGGCTATCGCAGATAATTATCGCCATGCTAGCGCTGTATTAACAACGCATAGCGCAATGGCGATAATTATTCCAGTGATAGCGATGTTTTCCATGGAACATCGCTGGTTTTCCAGCGATGTTCGATGGAAAACGGCGATATCCTTGGTGATAGGGCCTGTGGTCTTAGCCACACAATCCACCCCCATGTTAGGTATGCCTTAGTCAGGAATTTAACAGACGTTAAATTCCTGCGTTAAAGCATACTTAACGTGATTTTAAATATCGCTAACCCTCGTTGTTAATATGAGGAAGCTGGGTTAGCGATATTTACCCAAGGGAGTCTGGTCAGGCACGCCTCCTTTGCATCTCATTAGCGATGCGATGGGAGGCATGCTGACAAGGGGCGCTAATGCAAGGATACACGCGCTAGCGTGTCCTTGTTGATAATGCGATAATATTATCGCCGCTTTTCGCCCGAAAACGGGCTCTAAAGCGGCGATAATATTATCGCCGCACCTTGTTAATATGCCCCCCGGTTATTTACGATGCAGGTCATGTTGATTAAGGTAGTCTATTCCCTTCAGCACCAGGATGCCTCTTTTGGCGTGTAATAAAACACTAGAAATAAATAAACAAGATCTCAGCATGCTTACTGCAAGGGCATTTGTCCTTGTTTCATCATAATTATCGGCAAAGGAGTGTAATAACTCACGTTCTTGAATAACAAGTGCTGGAAGCATAACATGCTGAGAAACACAAGCAAATCCGATTAAAGGAGAAAAGGGTATTAAGATGGGGTCAAGCCCCACTACTCAAACACTGAAATTCAAAGGAAGTCTCTGTGAGTGATCTAGCTACTTGTAGAAGGGGTTTCAGAGAAACGAAAGATAGCTTTTCTAGCAGGTCAGATGACTAAACTTTAGTTTCCATCGATAGAAATCTCCCAAGATATGTCAGTTAGGAAACCAAATAGCCAAGATGGAGAGCCCAGTCATATGTTTTGACATATTTGTACCTGTCACTGGAAACAGTGATCACCAAATAATAACGGGGCATATTAGCAAGACCCACGTTAAAATTATCGCCGTTTTAGCGGCAGGAAACTGCCGCTAAACGGCGATAATAGGCTTGATAATATGCGTTATAGAATTCAATAGAAGCCCAGGTTAGATGTGCAGGACATCTAACCTGGGCTCTATTGAATTCTATACGCATATTAGCAAGCCCATTATCGCCGTTTTAGCGGCAGTTTCCTGCACGCTAAAGCAGCGATAACTGTAACGTGGTCTGCTAATATGCCCCAACATTTTTAGAGGAGGAAGAAAGAGAATCTGGCATTCTTCCCATCTGCAGGCATGGGTACTGGAAGGGTGAAAATTTGGGAAAGTATTTAAAAAACGGGCTGAATGAAATTGCATAGTCTTTCAGAAAGGTTTGTGAAATTAGTCGAAAGTATCAAGAAAAGAAAATATGTGAAATTATTCTTTCAGGCAGACGTGATTTGCTTGTATCTCAAATGACATTTGTAAAGCAATGTGCACTTTGAATAACAATATGTTGTGACATAATGACAAGAGACAACCTCAAGCGAAAAATGTCTCTCGGTAATAAATTTCTGGTCAAACCAGACTTTCATTGGTTTGTTACAAGATTCTTAACATGAGACGTGTTTTAGAAAGTTATGCAAAATAGTTTAATGTGAAATTTTGAGACGTCTCATGAATTTCATTACACAAAATTAAAGAATTTCTCAAATTTCACCAGCTTATTTAAAGTTTCGCTGAGACCTGCTTAAAGCCACTCACAGACTCTCTGCACCCATATTCTCCATCAATTCTGGTGCTGTTCTGTACCCAGCAGGAAGAAAGTCAGGGCCTGAGTCATTAAAAGTGAATGGAGCTATATTTATGATTTCAACAAAGAAGTATCCCCTACTATGCAAAGTCTAATTATAATCACTACCTTTAATCAACCCTTGTGGACACTCATTCACTCACTATTCTCAACACACTGAACTCATATATATGTAAAAATAGTCAAAAGTTTATTATATTGCTTCCCAATACATGTACAAAAATACTTAAAAACAATTAAAATGGATAAATGCTATACCATCAGTGCACATATTCTCATCTTGCCACTTTCTTTTACATTACAATGCTGAATCAGTATGACTTGAGAGACTTAAACCAGGTATGCTGCGTTATAATAAGGACGTTGGTCTCCACAGAGTGCAGGTAAGCATGAAGACAAGGACACAATTGCATCCAATTATTTATAAATATTGTCAAAATTAGCATAAAAAGATGTGCAGTAAAAAAGTTGTCGACGCGAGCGTTTCGGTGGACGAAAATCAATATACCAACTTCTTCAGGACTCTTACTTATTGACAATAATTATCTAAAAAATATACATAAAACATAGTTACATATTACATGTATCACAATGACATATTACATTTTCAGAGTTCAGTCAATTACTTCACCACACTCACAGTCTGTCCATAGCACTATGTTTAATTAATAAGAAATCCTCATTTAATTCCGTCATGAAACTACTTCATTAAACACTATTATTAAAAATTATTTTTTTAATTGTTTTTTTTAAAACGTTTTTTTTTAAAAAGCTAGTTTTTTAACTACAACTCTTTTATTAGAAGAACTTATTTTCCACAGGGACAGAACTACAAAAATTCCAATTCTTTACATAAATGGGCATAGATTACCATTTTGTATAATTGTTCAGGTTCAGCATTATACACTTTTCATGCTCCTTAATAGTTGTTAAATCTATAAGGGAAAACCACATCTTAGTATTCTGTATTTTATATATAATATGTACACTTCCATAATTTCTTGCATGTATGGTTATTGTCTTACCCTTTGATTGATTTTTCTGATATAAACCTCAGATGTATATATAAAAGAGGACAAGCTCCTCTGAAATCAAGGGAACCTGTAAGGTTTAAAATAAGACAATTCAGAAATTGGACCTCCCCTTACTAATCGGGATATCCCTCTTTTGTACTCAATATGGTGCTCACCTCAGATCAAAAGTTCCTTTCCCACTTATTTCATTGTGGTATACACGTTAAAATCTACTCATAAGGAGCGCATTTACGTTGCACAACCACCAGATTTCTCACTTATCTAGGTCAGTTTACACCCTTCAGGTATCTAAAAAGATGAAAAGGAGGTCTTATTTAATCTCAAATTTAAATAGGACTCCATCTATGTAACACTATTAACATACATACTATGCTATATTTATGTACAGATAAGTACCTCTAGTTTCTCATTAAGGACCCAAAGAGAGCTTTCATGAGTCTATTATACTGAACTGTGTTCAATTAGGCACACTACTCTGTGGTGAGGATCAAACAGAGGGCCTAATTATGACGAGGCTTGGAAAGCCTCCGACCACAGGTCGGAGGCTTTCCGAGTCTCATTGCGGTTTCAGTTATAACCACCGCATTACGGTGCAGGCGGTTGAAAGTGAAACCAGACGGTTATTCTGGCTGGATTCCGACGGGCTCAAGGAGGCCGTTGGCCAGTCAGAGGCCTGCCCGTAATCCCTGTGGACGGCATTTCCGCCGTAGGGATTACGATGTTGGTTTCCGAAAGGCTTTCCATGTCGGGCTTTCTGACATTGAAAGCCTGTAGGAAAGCGACATTGGGGGCCCTTAGCTGGGCCCCCTTCACCCTGCGGACTCTGGTTGGGGGCCGAGGGGGCAACTATAGCGCCCCCCTGTTAATACCTGTACCATGTGGCAGGCACCCTGAGGTACCTGCCACACGGCGCAGAGATGAACAGATTCTCCCATTTCTCTATGGGAGCTTGTGCTACAGCCGATTTACGGTCGCAGCACAAGCTTCCATAGTGAAATAGTATATGCAACCGCATCATGTGTGGTCACATTGTAATGCTGCGGTCGGGACCGCCGACCAGAGGTTGGTCGAACCCGATTCCGCCACGGTGTCACCTCTGCCCGATATCGTAATTAGTTACAAAAAGGGGTATAATCCAAATAAGCCACTGGGTAGGGAACAGTACAATAAAGCGAAAGTGGTCCCAGTAGGATAGCTTCTAAGACCACACACAATCAAATAATGGCAAACATTAAATTACTTGTACTCCAAAATTATGCTCAATATTATTTATTCATATTGAACATCCATAGATGTTGTCAAGTCAGCAAAACATCTGGACCTTGTGCAAAACAGATGTGCCTCAAAAAGGGAAGGAAGGGGAAGAACGTTTTGTGCGTCGTCAGGGTACAAACAGGTAGGAGGAGGAGGAAGAAACCCACAAAATACACAGATGCCAGGCAAGGTGTTCACAGCTGTGCTGGGTTAAATATTGTCTCTTCCTCACTTGACTTGGAAGCACTCCTCTGCCATCTTAAATTTGGAGGTCATTGTACTTTCCGATGGATCAGGTTCCCAGATGTAACAGGAATGACTCTAACATTGTTGGTGACTCTAAATTTGTGTGATGGGGATCTACAGTCTCCATATGCTCTTGTGATGACTATGGAGTATGGTATTTCTTAAAAAATAGGAAGACTTTGTTACAACCCTTATACTCATAGCTTGGGATTAGTTGGTGGGAGGGATTTTGATGAAGTATGTGATGGTAGTTAGCTTCAGTGTAGGCCTCCTCATTTATGGGACTGCAATTATGCACACTAATCAAGGATTTCGCCTGGTTGACAGCATTTACATTGTTATTGAACTGCTGCTGATACAAATTAGGTTTTGATAGCAGGTAAACAGTTCGGGCTGGACTTTTCCCTTGACGATCAGGGTCAAGACCGATTTGCATATATCTGGATCCAAACTGAGGTGGCATAGTGGGTGAAAAATGAAGGACTGGGATGTGGCCCGAGCGATTGCCAGTGGCTGAGATCAATTCAAATTTTCCATCCATCACCTTGTTGTTTTTGCATTTGAAGCCCTAAGTGAGCTGGGTATGCCTGGACGTGGGTGCCTGGCTCAGTGTGACACTGGAACCAAGCTAAATCTGTCTGAAAAGCCCTATTAAGAGCAAAACAGGTCCTGGGTTGCACGTGCTCTGGCTCAGGGAGGACCTGGCCTCGCAGTTCAGCCTGGACTGTTCCCATGAGGAACAGGGTCAAGACTGATTTGTATATGGCTTGGTCCAAAATAAGGTGGCATGGTGGGCAAAAAACGTTGGACTGAGATACGGCCCTTAGTGATTGCCAGTGGCGGAGATTAATTTATGCATTCCATCCATCACCTTGTGGTTTTTGCATTTGGGGCTGAAATGGGGCTAGTTTGTTTTGACAGAGGTCATAAGCCTTCCTCCTCCCACACAGAGTTACATTTCCCTGGAAGCTTAAAGGCACTATACGTGCATTGAACTATGCCTGCCTTCCTAGTTCAGTGGATGTATCAATTACCTTTCTCCATTCTTTCGAAAGAGCTCATCACGAAAACATTATAGTGGCTTGTAGCACAGTTCATTCATTCATTATTCAGTCATTCTTTCCTTAGGACATCGATGCCTATCTGAATCCGTTTATCCTATGATTCCTCACCATAATAGATCAGAGTACCAATCCTTGATCTGATAGGTGGTAATTAATTCGTAGAGGAGCCAATCAAGATACGCCTTTCCCTAGCCACCATTTCATCCTCTTTCTAATTGATTGGGCCTGCCCTTGAGACTGAATCCTGGGGGCTGTTTTTCACGGATACAAGAGCCATATTGCCGATTGCACTACAAATTCTGCCAATCTTTCGAGAATACTCTGAGCTGCCGCCAATGCAATATTCGAGCTAATTAGATATTGCATTATACTAGTAAGGAATGGCCACAGGGGTTTCAGGCTTATGTAGAAGGTTGAATTATATTATTTAGTACCCATCTGTCTGAATATTCCACGCCTGAGTGTAATTTATTTGAATTTAGATTTGAAATGCAGCGTATTGCATAAGGTTAGCTTCCAAAATTACAGAAATGCTGTTATGTAGTAATGGGCCTGCTTTGACACTTGCCGTGATAATTAATTCAGAAACTAATGATTCACAAATCTCTATTGATTTTGGCTTCAAAGTGCTGTGTGTTAATTGGCAACAAATGTTATCAGGCCAAGGCTGTATTAAGACGGAAGAATGCCCAGAACCCAAATGAGAAATGAACATTCAACAGCCTGAGATAAGAGGTGCGGGGCTACGTGGAAAGGGTATTGCAGGCCAAACTAATGACTGGAAATCTGGGCACAGACTGACAGGATCTTTCAGCGGGTAATGGATGGCAGCTGCTCTAGAGGGAACAGGGCATTTCCACACTGCTTCTGGATGTCCAGTGGAGGTGGGCAGGCTCAGTCATTTATCATGACTGACTGCCAACAGCCATACTTCGGGGCAGATCTACAAGAATGTGCCGCAGCGTGGCGCTGCAAGCCCTTTGGCTGCGCCACGCTGCGGCACTTTCAGAGCACAGGAATGCGACATATTTACAAGAATATGTCGCATTCCTGTGCTCTCCTGCGCTGGCGCACAAACAGCTGCCAAGCGCCGGCGCAGGCACCCTTGCACCATGGTGCAAGGATGCCTGCGCCATGGGAAGATTGTGTTTGTGCAGGAAGGGGCACCTTTCTGCACAAAAACAATCAGTACAGGCTTTTCCTATTTCAATGCATGCTGTAGAATGCAGCACGCATTGAAAGAGGAAAAACGAGGAGAAATGAAAACATTTCTCCTCGGTGCGCCTCGCTACGCCACCTCTAGGGTGGCGTAGCTCAGACACATCTCCAGATTTACGATTTCTCGTAAATCTGGAGATGTGTCTTGTTCCATGGGTGTTGCGTGGGAACACCCACAGCAACACCCATGGAACGCCCCTTCAACGCAAAGTGCTGCGTGTGAAGGGACGGTATTTACAAGGAGAGGAAAGGTCACGCATGGTGGCTTTTCCTCTCCTTGTAAATATCGAGGAGCCCCTGCGCCACCAGTACGTCACGAAAAGTGACGTACTGGTGGCGCAGAAGCTTGTAAATCTGCCCCGGAGTTTTAGAGAGAACAGCCTTTCTGGAACGAAGGGGCCTATCTATCCTCAGTACAGCAGGTGCAGCAGAACCAGGCCTTGGCAGTGAGGGGCCCACTGCAGCCAGATTTCGGCTGAATTTGGCTATCCTTCTGGGTAGGGAGAATTGCCCTTGCTTTCATTAGGGTCCAAGGCGCAGCGGCCATACTAGGAGCCGGTGTTGGACGCTGTCACGTCCGTGCACGAAAAAGTACCACAAACGAGCTAATACCGGATGCTCGTCATCCACTCGGTTACTGACTCCAAGCGATCCTACGCGGGTGTCAGTTAGTAGATCCTACGGAGGACTAGAAACTTGAAGCAAATATTATTTTCCCTGCCTAATAATGGCCGTGACGGAATTATAAAAGGCAGAAAGGCTTATCGATTCCTTCGCAGCAGTACAGCCCTGAGGAAGTCGTGGCTTTTACTCCCGGACGACGATACACGTGTTGTCTGGATCAACCACAGAAAGAAAATAAATCACAAGAATTTCTGTCTAACCATTACTGTGCAATGTTTATAATCGCTAATTATGAGAATTGACAACTGTATTATGTGTGCTCGGGCATGTTTATAATTTCTAGGGTCCAAGGCGCCCTCGCTTTTCCACTGCCATACAGACCACAAATTGGAAACATTCTTGGGGGAGAGGGGACTGTGCCCTGTAAACCTGTTCGCTTGAGGTCAATATGAATTAAGGCTGAGAGTTATGAATAGACACTGCTTTCTGACTAAGTTTGTTCTGTGTCCCTGGTAATGTGCGGGAGGTCAGAGAAGAGGTGTTCATTCCAATAAACTAAAATTCACAGAAGAGTCGAACCCTAATGACTTTCTCAGATAACTCTTCCTAAAAGGGATAAGCAGAGCCATCTCTATTTTGGTGTCTTTGGTGGGATACGTTTTTGCCCCCGTTCTGGGTTTTTGCACCAAAGCAGCAACACAACAGTTTATTGAGTTTATGAATAATGCACTAAAACGGTGCATCAGAGGTGGCCACCTGTGCTGTCTAGACCTAGGAGTGAGGTAAATGGAAAGGCAAAGGCTTACCTGGTGGGGTATTTGAAAAACCAACTCATCTTGGGGAGGGAATAGTCTTTTAGGGCATCATTATGAGTATACCAGAATTTCTTATGAGGGTGGAAACAAAGTTTCTGACCTATCAGGTGATACAACTTCCATGGAAACACCCCTGACCTACCATATTTTCCCAACAAGATTTTGGTTCTTGAAATCAGCAGACATTCTAGGGAGAAACTGCATGGGAGAATGAGGAATTCTTTGAAGGATCAAACGTGCAATAACCGATTTCCTTAGTAATTTCTCATTACTACAGGAATTGTCATGTTTCAACCCATAATCCCTGGTAATTCCACGCCCCTCAAAGTTAATGGAATCTCTTGTCTTGATAACTCCCACAGTGCAATGGGAACTTGCAATGAGGTCATATTGGGAAATGGAAAACATAACCACTGCTGTCCATGACACCCCCCACTAGTGCTATTGGTGTTCCACCATTGATGCTACCAGTGGAGATATCCAACCACCAGTAATACCAACAACAACAAGGACTGCAAATACCAGGTGCTATCTACTGCTGAACACATTTATGTAAGTGCTTGGCAGTAGCAGGCGTGCCTTCTTCACTTGTTGGGAATGCTCTCGAGTTTCACTTAGGCCAGTCTGCCTCAGCATCTTCTAGCTATCCTCTGATCATGGTTAAAAGCAGGAGAAGGCCAAGATTCTCCACACAAATTATTCAAAAGAAAATTCAGAATGCCTCTCTCAATGGACACCATGTTTCCTACAGAGAACCATACGCTATCTGAATATACTAAATTTGGTTCAGTGTATATATTTTATAGACAGGTAGACTGCATTCTTAAAATGTATTTGTGATACTTAACAAAAGTACAAATACAATTTCATTGCAAAAAGCAGCGCATATGAACAGATCATATGACTCAAGAGGAAGACCAAATGGAAGACATGTGTCTTGTAGAAGATTCAGAAGTGAGAGTTAGCAGTGGCTCATCTAACTTCAAGGGGTGCGTAAAGTATTTTTTTGTCTATAAACGTTTGAAGAGGTCCTTATTTTACCATTTGACATAGTTTGCAAAGATCCCTTGTTGTCCTCACCTGTGTTAAGTTTTTATATTTCATACTAGAAGAAACCAACTAAGCTAAATACAAAGCTATGTGTGCAGTCCGCGCTCCTTGCGTATTTGCATCATAATTCCATGATGGAAATGCGTACAAATTTCTCTGCAACTTTACATTTTGTAGAGCTTTTCAGTTTTACAATGGCAATGCGGAGAAAAACATTAAAGGCCTCATTAAGAGTAGGGGTGTGCATAATTCACATAATTTGCTTTTGCATAAAAAATTCAGTGTGATTACATGAAATCCATAATCGAAATTTAGCGCTGTATTAGCTCACAAAATGTGTCCTTGCATCTATTTTCGTATGACAATGTGTTTCATGCTAAAAACGTTGCGCAAACATCTCAGGCACTGCAAACAGTGGAAGCTCACGTTCTGATCATTCGTGTTGTTCTAGTGTGCTAAATGTTTGCAACTAACGGCGCGTAATTACGCAACATGACGTAATAGCATAATTTCGAGAATTCCGTATTACCAAATTTAACTTGAAATTACTGAAATATTTGCAGGATTACGCTATCTCAATGGAAATTTCATCAAGACCTAATTACGAGGTCCCCAGATTTTGACCACTTGGCTCTCCCAGCGCCACCCCTATCCACCCAGGCCCCTGAAATTAGCTGTACCAGAGGTACCAGTAAATCCAGTACAGGTAATTCCTGGGGGTGCGGGGTGGAGGTAATGAGGATTATTGGCCACATCGTAATTAAAATAAACCCTATAATTGGGGTCTAATAGTTGTCTCTAAATTATATCCTCTGTAGAACTCTTTATTCTATTAAACAAAGTTATATGCAACGTATACTGATGGAAAAATAATGCCTGTCCCCCAGAAGAAAAAAAATGCAAATTATCAGTTTTCAATAGACTTTTGAAAAATTACACACACACACCAGTTTACTGTTGGAGGCACGCCAGTAAATGGGCGGTGGTTATTTCAAAGCACTGTAAGCAAACCCTGCCCTAAGCATCAACAGACTTATCAGTGATATGTTCAGACTGTCAGCTGGCCAATAGATACTTAATCCCAATACCCTGCATGGTCTGACAATTCATCAAGGCTGTAGCTTGAACTGAACAAGAAACTCTGAGGGCAAGCTGGTGAAGTTTCTGGAATGTAAAGGTGAAATGTGCTTTAAACATGAGACAGAAATGGGAGATTTTTCTGTCAAAACAAGAGCTGTGGTGATTCATTAAAATAGTTTTTTTTTCACTCAGTTAATAACAAATTACATGTGGTACCCTTGTTCATTGTGCCAAAATCCACAATTATAAGAGTTTGCTCACATGTTACCCCTGACATATTTGGGTAGGTTTGAGTGGGGAAAACTGTGGTTTTGTGGTTCTTACTGCAACACTCGGAATTCCAATCCTGGCGCCAAAAAGGTGTGAAAAATTGGGTTGGTGGGTTAGGGAGTGAAACCCCAGTTAAACAACGACTACCATCCTCGTCAGGGTGTACCACAAAAAGTCACTAAATTAACCTTTGCTTAACCCTCTAATAACTTGGCACAAACGCAGTCAGGCCTAACTTAGAGGCAATGTGTAAAGTATTTATGCAGCACTTAAACAGTAATAAAGTGAAAAGACAACTCAAGAAAAAACCCACACCAATTTAGAAATATAAAGTAAAATTTAATAAGTTATGTGACACCAAAATGACAAAAATCCAATTAATGGAACTGGACATGTGCAATTTTAAAGATACGGATACAAATAGTGCCTAAAATCACAAAGAGCCAACTGTGGTTATCCGGTCGCGCCAAACAGGGATAAAGTCACAAGTTCAGGCCAACCGTGATGGAGCATTGGCTGGATACAGAGAAGAGGTAAAAGTCTGCTGAGAATTGTACCGTATGTCCTTGATGCTGGCTTTGTGCAGTGCAGTGGAGGTTCCCAGGAGCGATGTAAGGTCTTGCATCCAGATGTGTTGCACAGTGTTGGTTCCAATGAGCGATGTGGGGTCCTGCGTTGAGTTGTGTCATGCTGCATTTGTTCCGATGAGGGGCTGCAAGGGCTGCGAAGCAAGGTCTGCATTGAGTTGCATCACGCTGCGTCAGTTCTGATGAGGAGCTGTAAGGGCTGTGTCAGGTTGTGTCATGCTGCATCAGTTCTGATGAGAAGCTGGGAAGGCTGTGTCAGGATAAATCATGTTGTGTCAGTTCTCTGGAGACATTGCCCATCCTGCCAACCCCAAAGACCCTCTATTGAGATGCTGTCTGGGAGAAATACACAAAGGCCAACTAGCAATTACACCTCGTCATGTCACCCAGGAACAGGCTGCAGGCACCCAATGGTTAGGACAAGAAAATGACAACTTTCAGGGAAGACCTGGCTTGGCAGTTCGGGCTGCACTGTTCCCATAAGGAACAGGGTCAAGACTTTTTTGCATATGGCTGGGTCCAAACTGGGGTAGCATGATGGGCAAAAAAGCGATGGATTAAACCAGATCTTTGTGACTGGGGCTGAATGTTTGCATTGTTCAGCATTTCGTCCATCATTTGTTCCTTTTGCATTTGTCGCCTAAGTGGGAAGGGTATGCCCAGACGTGGGTCCCATGCTCACTGCGCCACTGAATTCAAGCTAGCCTGGCCGATGAGGGGTGATTCCCCAAAACTGGTCCCAGAATGGTTGTTTCCGGTCCACGTAGGACCTGGCTTGGTAGTTCGGGCTGGACTGTTTCCATAAGGAACAAGGTCAAGACTGATTTGCATGTGGCTGGGTCCAAACTGGGGTGGCGTGGTGAGCAAAAGAACGATGGATTAAACACAGATCTTTGTGACTGGGGGTTAATGTTTGCACTGCTCAGCATTCCGTCCATCATTTGTTCCTTTTGCAATAACTTTCTAAAAGTGGCATTTTTAGACTTGTGACTTAAAATCCAACTTTACCAGTAAGGAGGATTTTACATTACAATTCCTCAGACATCAAACCTGACTTTTCTACCTTCTCTCAATCAAAAGTTAGCACTTATTAAATGTAATAAGGTAACCCAAGGTTATCCTATGGTAGAGGTAGGCCTTACCTTAATGAAAAATGAATGTGTGAGTTTTTCACTACCAAGACATGAAAAGCTTAAAAGTGCTTGCCCCACTTTTTAATTCCACTGCACCCTGCCCTGTGGGCTATCTAGGGTGTACTTTAGGGGGCACTTAATATGTATTGATGAGGGAGTTTTAGGCCTTGCAAAGGGGTTATTTTTAGGAGTGGGTGGTAAACTCCACTGCCTGGCAGAGTTCGCAGAGTTAAGCGGAGCATATTGTTCGGCGAAAACTCAGCCAACGCCACATGAAGGAGTTTACCTGCGCCAACCTCTACCAATAACATCAGGTGCAGACGAAATCCCATCTTACACAGTCGCCTAGCAACCAGACATTACCCCTCCCCTTTTTACTTGGCGAGCAACATTTTGATTTGTCGAGCAGGCCTAGAGACTAGACCGTGTGGAGTAAAAGTGTCAGGGAATGCTCATCCATTCGGCTTCCATGTTAGAAGTAGATACACCAAACAGACTCAG
This sequence comes from Calotriton arnoldi, assembly GCA_963921515.1. Taxonomy (NCBI): domain Eukaryota; kingdom Metazoa; phylum Chordata; class Amphibia; order Caudata; family Salamandridae; genus Calotriton; species Calotriton arnoldi. The sequence goes on along the minus strand of CAWUFW010001417.1, from coordinate 2,601,617 downwards.
AACTCTAGGTGAGGTGCATGGCCTTAAATGTCAGAGATTCTTAGTTTATTCTGAGACCCTAAACACTGATAACTGAAGTGTACGTCCCTTGCATGGTGTCCGGTCTTCAGAGCAGTGACATCATAGCTGCAGAGAAACATTGAAAGGTTGATGATAATGCAGAATAAGCAAAATGATGCATGCCTGATCATAAGATGGCACCCGTGTAGGACAGCTGTATGTTTCCGCTGTTGCATCTTGCGAGATATACACTTCCTGTGGATGTTAATGATGAAAAGGATGCAATTTTGAACTGAAATTGGCGGCTGGCTTGAAGAAGGGCGTTATCCGAGAAAGATCCTTGTACACTTGATTACCGGTGAGTAGCTGTAGGAAGTGGCAAGTGATTTGACATCTTCCAAGATGCAAGAGTACATGATGATTTCTTTATTGGGGAGATTTTACAGACTGTATTTTCCTTAGGGTGGTGTGGGCAAATGACTTGTTTATTTTAGTTTAGAAGCAGGGTTTATGGAAATAAACTAGGACGCATGCACCGCGCTTTACCAAATAACAGCACAAGAATGCACCTAATTCAGACGAAAGATCTAGATTTTAAAAGGCAAAAATAACTTTAGTTTAATATAGCTTTCGCCTGCCCAAAGTTGTTCCCACTTCTATATAAGTCAGTGGAAAAATAAAGCCTGCTTATTTTTTTTAAATCTTACTGTTTCTGCTTTCCAAGCATTAACATGTATGCTACAATATGTTTGGTGAGCATTTATGACTAATAAGATGGTAGTGGTCATAGGCAGAAGGTCACTTGATTAGTTTATAATTGGAGAGTGGCATTCAGCTTCTGTTTACTAGTATATTCATTCGTATTTTCGCTATTTATTTATTTTTGCACATTTATATAGCGTAAACTTGACCCAAAGGTATTGGAGCGCTTTACATGAGCACTGGTTACGTTACACAAGGACACATTCAGGCACGGGGAGATTGAGTGATTTGCCCAGAATCACAGGATGTGGACGCGACCCTGAGGCTCGAACCTTGGTTTCCAGCACCAAAGTCGGCAGTCTAGCCGACGGACCACATCCTCTCCCCTATTGACGACTTAGCTTGCATATCTATCTGGTGGATACTGTAAGCATGTTAAATGAAGATGTGTAAGGAATGGTGTTTCCTTTATGTCTAAATGGAGTAGCTAGAAAGCTTGATGTGTTTTGTAAACACAAGGAGATGATGGACGGAGCGCTGAAACCTTTCAGACACTAACCCCCAGTCACAGATCTGGGTTGAATCCATCATCATTCTTTAGCTCTCTTTGCCACCCCAGTTCAAACCCAGCCATTTGCAAATCAGTCTTGACCCTGTTCTTCATGGGAACAGTCCAGCCCAAACTGCCAAGCCAGGTCTTCCCTGGACCAGAAACAAGCATCCTGGGACTGTTTTCGGAGTAACACCCCTCATCAGCCAGGCTAGCTTGAATCCAGAGGAAAAGTAAGCAAGGGACCCACGTCTGGGCATACCCTGCCAACTTAGGCGAACAAAGCAAACAGAAGGAGATGATGGACGGAGCGCTGAAACTGGCTTGGCAGTTCGGGTTGGACTGTTCCCATGACAAACAGTGTCAAGACTGATTTGCATATGGTCGGGTCTGAACTGGGGTGGTAAAGTGAGCTAAAGAACGATGAAGGATTCAACCCAGATCTAATGGTGACTGGGGGTGAGTGTCTGAAACATTTCAGCACTCCATCCATCACCTCCTCGTGTTTGCTTTGATGTGTTTTGTAGACAGATAAATATTCAAGTAGTTGTGTTCTGCTTTAAATATCACTAAGAAGATTGACATTCAGATTGAGAAGTGGGAAAAGAGATCTGAAAAGTGAAATATTAGTCAAGTGCTGCCACCAAATAGAACATAACATAGAATTACATTTATAATACTTTTGGGCTGATTCACATAGCGTATTGTAATAGCGACAATGCCGTATAAGGGCACAAGGCTTCTATAATATGTATTTTTGCTTTCTGCCAAGAATGCAGCTGTTGTTTCCCTTCCTCGCTCTACCCTGTTGCACAAAGAGGTAAAAGAACACAGCATTAAGATTGGAAGTATAAAGGAGAGACAAATGGATACCCACTGAGTGGCTGATTTGTACAATGAGACACCAGAAAACTCTGGTTCTGCTCACTCTGTTAATTTGTTGGCTCACCCACCTCTATGCAGGTCAGTCTGGAAGATGGTATCCGATAAGTTGGAGGGGATCTCAAAATTGTATTTCCATGCTCTGACTTTTGGGTAGAAGCCCACTGCCAATCAGAGTGATTCCATTCTTTTCAGTTGAAACTTCTAACTAACCAGTTGGGGAAGGGTTTCCCTCCCCATAAGGGCTTCAGAGAAGGGTATTTCATTTTTTTTGTGTGTGGGTATTGTGTGTTATATGGCTTGGTTACCACATCTCTACTGTTTCTATTCCCTATGAATAAGAAGTGTTATTACTCACCACTTGTGCTAGCCGTGAGCGTTTAACTCACTGAGCCATACTGCATGCTTATTGCAGATTGGAAACATTAAATCTAGTTTGTTTGCAATGGCATGCAGTGTACAGAAAATGCCATTTGAAGTCATTTGAAAAATTGCTAAGAAACATAGATTCAACTCAAGAATGTCATAAAACTATCCCACATGTATAAGGTGTGCATTTTTAGAGGGAGGGCCACCATCACCAATAACCTGCTAGCCGGGTTCTTTGTTGTGAAGGCACATTTCACTTCAAGGGAGCAGCCAGAACTCTAAGAGATCACGAATGCGCTGGGTTGAAAGGATTGTGCAGCGAGCCATCGGTTTAGCAGGTAGCGTGTGTCTGAGCATGATCCAAGTGGTTTTGCCAGAGGGGCCCACAGCGGTAAGATTGAGAATCTGCAGGCTCAATAGGCCTACATCTGCTTTGCCCCCACATGACCAGGCTCGTCACTGGAACTGCTCTGTGGTGGTAAAGCACGGCTGGACCATGATCTGCAATTTGGCAGAGACACATTAGGTCTCACCCGGACCCTGCTCCCATGGCCCTGCGCAGAGTTGAAAATTAGCAACAGTGTCTCAACTGGTATTAATGAAAAAAAGGGCAAATATACATGAATGTACAAAACATTACACGAAGGAAGAAGGGAGACTCATATTGTTTGGTTTGGAAGTGCTCATGTCATCATGTATTTGGTATGGCAATTTATACAATACAGTTATATCTGCACTGTGGGCATAAATTGCAAAGGCAACCCAAAAACAATAGGTGCACGTTGTGCTCGTGACATGAAAAGTGACGGCGCAAGTGACACGTGGAGAAGAACAGCGTAAGGCGCAAAGTGACAATGTGAAGAAAGATATATACAGAGTTATGGTTCAGCTTCAAAGGTTTGAGGCATTAATTCGTTTTGTTCAAGATGTTTCAGTGAACCATAGAGATATGTGCGCCGCGAATTGCGCTGAAAGTTTTGGTCAAGGGCGTTTCGATCCTATTGAGTCAGGATCATCTTCAGGACCGGGTTGCCAATTGACGGGTGCTGTATGAGGGAGGAAAGGGAGAGATCAGGGTGGGAAAGGGGGGTAGGGCAGGCGGTGCGGGGTCGGCGAGGGAAAAGGCAGTGGGTGGAAGTAAAATTGAGTGCATGGAATGCGCGAGAATCGAGGAAATCAGGGAAGCCAGACAGCTGTGCGCCTGAAAATTGGGCGCATGGCAAGTGAAGGGAAAGGAGCGGGTCTGAAACTGCGGATTGTGTCAGAGAGAGGGCGGGGAGAGATGCGGCTCGGTGAGCGGTAGTCTATCTGAGTGCATGGAATGCGCAAAAAATGCTTACATGCGAGCCAGAGGCCGTGCGCCTGAAAACTGGGCGCGTGGCAAGTGGGAAGAGGATCCGCACGTCTAAAACAGCAAGTTGCGTCAGAGAGGGGGAGGCGAGGGACGCGGCTGGGCGATCCTGAGTACAGGATAGGGGAGGAACCGCTGACCGGAGGATGGGGGAAAAAGGGAACCTAGTTGCAGCGCGGGCAGCTAGGCGACAGGGAGCGGGGAGAGTGTGAACTCACCTATCTGCCAACCGGAGCGAGTGAGCGGTAGGCAGGCTGAGTGGTCGGAGCCCCGATCCACTGTAGGGAGAATCCGCGGGGGGATTCAGCTATCTGTAAACGAGGGGTCAAGATTAGCTGATGAGGAACCAAGGGAAGTCAGGACGCTTGAAATGGGGAGGCAAGGAGAACTTACCGAAGGAAGAAACCTTTCGGGCGGCGCAGAGTGAATCCAGACGTTGGGGCACGTAGTGTTCAGTGCCAACTCGAAACCATGAGGGAAACCGGATTCTGAAGGAGGAAGGGACGGTGGTAAGGGGATGCAGGAGGGGGGAACGGTTCGGGTGTGAACTGTGAAGGACTGCGGGAAGGCTTACCGTTATGTTCAGTTGTGGTAATGCGGAAACAATTCCAGGCATGCGGATGTGCAGAGATCAGTCCCGGGGCGCCACGTTCGTGTACGCTGTAGTCCTGTGCCTAGAGCGATAATGAATCAGCCCAGGTAAAATAGGAACAGCGCTTCCGGGTGCAACGCGTCACTGAGTCACGTGGCGGGGGCCACTGTGGTCAATGCCGCGTGTGGGAGGGGCGTCAGGGTTGACGCGAGTATGACAGCAGGTTTTTGGAGAGGGACGCGCAGGAGAGGGAGAGGGGGCGGAAGAAACCGGAGGGGAAAGAATTTAACCAGCACAAAGAAACTATGCGTCAGAGGTTGCAAATTAGACAGGTATTACATAAAATACAATTTAACTTGGTGCGAACACAGTATGCATCAAAGGTTGCAATTTAGACAAGTATAACAAAAATTACATTTGAAATTGGTGCGGACATGGTATGCATCAAAGGTGGCAAATTGGACAGGTATTGTATAAATTACATTTTAAATTTGTGCAGACATGGTATCGACAAACGGTAATAAAGCTTACTGCACACATTAGAGTGGAGCCAATGGATGTGCTAAGGTAATTACAAACCCTGGGACAGTTGCAGCAAGCGTGTGATGCAATAAGGAGAGCATAGGGGAGTCAAAATAATGCATGGATGCTAGGTGGGTGTGTCAAGGGGGAGCATGGGCGAACTTCTAGAGGGGGAAGGAACTGGAACTGAGTTAGGTATTGTCAGGGAATGTAGCTCCTGTCGCTATCTACTACATCCTGCGCAGAGTTGGCAGTTTTCGGGGCAGCACTGCCTGGCATATAACTTCCCTTGAGCTGTGTCCAGGATGCATCAGCAGACTTGCCAAGGAAGAGAGCACCTCTTACCTTCAACTTCCTTATCTTGTTGACAGTCATGCAGAAGCTGCACAGGAAAAGGGTGGCAGAGCGCCAAGATGCTGAAGAAGGCTGGAGAGGGAGGGTACCTGTGCATCAAGATGCAGGAGGCTGAACTGGGATTCCCATGTGCCAGGATGCAAGAGCCACTTGCAAGAGGAGGGATAACCTGGAGCCAGGATGCAGCAGGAGGCTGGGCACCGAGGGAGTGCCAAGGAGCGGATGGCAGAAAGGGAGAACAGCATGTCAGGAAGCAGGAAGATGATGGCTGGGAGGAGTGCACGCGTACTAGGGAGGGGAGCAAGCTGGGTACCCGCATGTCAGGAAGGATTAGGGGTGGGCAGAACTCTGCAGAATTTTGCAGAGTTTTTATGTAACTCAGCGGAATCCACGGAGTAAAACTCTGCGAGTTCCGCTCAACCCTAGTGATTTTGCCATGTGGAATTGGCAGTTTAAAAGTGCAAAGAGGCTGCAATGGCAGACCTGGGAAATGCTTTAAGGGTCTACTGAAGTGGGTGGCACAAAAAAGTGCTGCCACCCTTTCTAGTAGCACATAATTTACCAGTCCTGGGTATATGGTATACCACTTTACTAGGGACTTATAAGTATATTAAATATGGCAATAAGGTGTAAGCCAATTTTTACAATGTTTTAGAGAGTGAGCACAAGCACTTTAGTACTGGTTAGCAGTGGTAAAGTGCACAGAGTCCTAGTGGCAACAAAAACAAATTCAGAAAAGTAGCAGGGGTGAAGGCAAAAGGTTTGGGGGAAGACCACCCTGAGGCTGAGAGGTCACAAGGGATGGGAAATTTTTATGTTTCTAAGCCAGGGCAGTAGAGAGTTGAGGTGATGTAAAGCCATGATGCATATGTGCACACTTTTTCTATGTTTGGCAATGTTACATATGTCACAGGCCATAATTGCATGCTCTCATAGTCATTGTTTGGACACAGAGTGAAACTGAGTGCATGATTCAGTGAGTGAATATAAATCTTGCTTTCTCGACTGTCTGCTTGACGAAGACAACAGAAATGGACTGTGCTAAAGCAGCAATTTTTAACCTTTGAATTTTGTCGACCCCTACTGAGTTACTACTGGAAGCCGGGAACCAAAGCCCAAGGAATTTATACTATTTGAACCACAAAACAATACACAAAAATACAGAAACAAGTATACATCAAACAAATGCACACATTATTGAAATATTCTATTGAATTAGCAAACACAAAATGTACAAAAATTGACATTTTTATTTTAATGGAAAAGTTTGAGATTTTGACACTGGCTTTATTTCTGAAAGACGTAATTGTATGCTAGTTTCTTGGATATCACTTTGATTTGTGAACCCAGGTTAAGAGCCGCTGTGCTAAGGTGTCATATATTTTCTGCACATTTCCAGCTGCCACATTATGGAAGTCATAGAATGTTGTTTTTATTTTTTTATTCCATGTGTCTGATGCACGGTAAATAGAAATCTGTTTACAATAACCGAGCTATTGTGATTTCTTTGCCAGTCGAATACAACACGTGGCTTCTGTATGCTTCTAAATAGACTAATAGAAGTACGATCTTTTGTCAGTTATAACAGACTGAGTGGGAAAATGTTCCCGTTTTCTCCATAGAACTTCTATGTATGGAAAAGGAATAAAAGTACACTAGAAACTAGGCCGGGCAAGAGATGCTGACACTGGAGCGTTTAGGACTACACCCCTACAGATATGACTCATGAATATGCTAATACAAATATGCAAATGTGTTTGCCTATTATAGGTTGGTAATTGTATTAACATGTTAGGGATGTGTCAGTTTGTATTTAGGTTTCATTCTTATTTCATTTATGGTTGTAGAGACGTTTATGATTGTGATGATAATTCTTGTTCGCAGGCTGTGTACAGGAATTACACATAATAAATACTAATGCATTGTAAAGTCCTATAATTTTTGCATGTAGTGCTTAGGGTGGGGCTCTGCAATATTACCTTCCGATGTAAGAAATTCTCTTACAGGTTAGTTTGACTCCTAGCCCCCCTTCTTTCATATGTGCATAGCACATTGAGAAGAGTGAGAAACACCTAACAGCTTTGATTTTCTCCAAAAAGGTAATAATGGTAATAAATGAAAGAATCTACGTGGTGTGACCCTAAAAATCTTGAGGTACACTATAGGTAGATTGGAAGAGACTGGAGGTGATGAAGAGTCAGAATAGTTATGAGCAAAAGTGATATTCTCATTCCTAGAACTGAGGAGAGTGAAGTTGATGGACTGGAAAACAGAGATGCATGACGTGGGATTAGTGACTGGAAGATAAAGGAGGAGCAGGGGTGATGGACTTGAAAGCAGAAGAGAACCTTTACCCTTGATGAGCAATTCTCTGGCCTTAGTTTATGTCTGCAATGGCAGAGCCCAATCCCTAGAAGCACTTCAGGACAATGGATGGATCAGAATTAGAATGGGTGAAGGCTATGTTATGTTGTGTTGTATTCAATGTGGTGTTGTTCTAACTAGTATAGTCTGCCATTAATACCCCCCTAGTGCTTTGGCTGTCTCTGGATGCCTCCATATGTAATTTGAGGGTTCCCTCGCAGACTGGAGTACAAGTCATTCTGTGATAATTTGCAGGCCTGGGCGTACGCGGAACTCTGCGAAGTGACAAAAAATACTCTGCGGAGTTACGAAAGTGGCAGAGTGCAGTATGAACTGCTGTTCGCGCCGATCTTCCTGCCGCTCGGGTAGAAATTCTACTCGAGCGGCAGCTTGCGATCGCAAACTTACAGTTCGTGAGCGGGGAAAAACTCCAATTCACTACGTGGAGCAGAGTTTTCTGCACTACGCAAGCTCCACAGAGCGCGGAGTGCAGAAAACTCCACAAACTCCGCAAACGGAGCGGAGTTCACCCCACAGGCCTAATAATTTGTTCTGGGTATTGTGTTCTGGTCTCTCTGTGGTTGAGTGGTGATACCATATCAAGCGGTGTCTGAGAGGGCATTTACTAATTGCTTCTGCATCTTAGATTTCCTCCCCTTTGCCGAAGGATTAGAGCTAGTCTAGTGCAGCTGGCTGTGTGGCATACTTGAGCTGTGTTGGTTTGTGCAAGATGTTGAGTCTCATGTGGCTGTGGCAGGTGCCGCTTGAAGCAATCTAGCAGCCAAAGTAGATGATATGTGGGTGTTGTGATAAATGTATGTGGGATGTTCTAGCAACCTTGATAGGATATATCTGTGTGTGTTTGTGTGTGTGTACGTATATGTGAATCTGTTTGTTTGTTTGCAAGTTGTGTATGTGTCATTTTGGGATTGCAAGGTTTTTAGATTTATCTATATATCACAAATAGCACAAAGAGCAGTGTAGCTATGGGCATGGTCTCTGAGCCAGCAAGGCCCATAATCCAGAGAGTGACATGAACAGAAAGTTAAGAAACCTTTCACGTTTTTCAATGCAAATCCTGATTTGCTTGGCAAAGTTACCTAAAGTAATGCAGAGTATTGTTATGTGTTACTTTGTGACAAAGGAAGTTCCATGGGTGATACATGGGTGTTCCCATGCAACCATCCATGGGTTTTGACGCAAATCCCTTTTTTTTCTAACATTGGTAGACATGGATTGGTGCCTAAAACTTATAAATGTGTGCCTCCTTGAGGCAGGCATAAGGTCTGAGACAAGGTTTTCTTCTCTCAAAACTTTCAATCTTTGCATGTGTGCTGCACTGTACATCACACATACAAAGTGGGGAAAGTATTTAAGTATAGTTTTTGTACTGGGAGGGTCCTCTGCCAATAAAAACCTATGCTTGACAGAATATACGCACCCTTGCAGTATGGGTCAAGGGTGTCTGCCATGGCGCACGGCAGCCAAAAGTGCGCCAGTGCTGGCAGAGACAAAAACAGCGCCATATCTTTGTAGATAAGGTGCTATTTTTTTGTCTTTCCGATTGATCCAAAGCAGCAAAGCAACTTTGGTTAGTGTGCTTTATTTCACCAAAATGAGTAAATCTATCCCAAAATGTCTGCTTTCAGTTCTAAAAATGTCTAGTTTTGCTCCTCTATGAAAATCTCTTTTAGCTAGGCAGCTGGAAGTTGTCCAGTCAGAAAAGTTAGTTTCACCAAGATTAATGACGCCAATCAGTTTGTAGCGCTCGTAAAAGTCAGAAGTGTCCGGCTCGTAATGTTGAAGATATATCAACAAAGTGCCTCGTTTTCACATCTCACCAACGCTCCTGGAAAAATATGTCATTTTTTTTGCCGAAACGTCCAAAGTAGAGGATTTATCTCTGCCCTCAGTTAACTACTACTTCAGCTGCTATTTTCTCATGTTTAGACAATTTTGATAGGCTTTCATCACACTCATTCCTACTGCTTTGGCGCCTCTCCAAGATGTTGAAAGTTCAGTTTTAAAGTGCGTCTAATTTATTTTTGCTTATTCTTACTGTTTTTCGATTTCATTCGTTTCTTTGGCACTGCTTCTGACAGTGTGAACGTTCCCCGAGCATAAGGGGGAGATAAAGGAGTCAGCTACAATTATACCTGGTTATTGCAACTCGTAAATTATTCAAGTAAAATAACTGCACAATGGCACTAACAAAGGACAATCTCCAGAGAAAACATAATTTTGTGCTTCTGCATCATATCCCTTCCGCTAACAAGCATTGGCAATGACAAACGTCTCGCCTATGCAAGAGCTATTGGCTTTGTCAAAGTATTTTAGCAATATTGTACACAAGTGTGGCTGCTGTTCAGCATGGCTAAAAGTTAATGGTGTAGAGGAGATTGGCATAAGTGCTGTAGAGTTGAATAGCGAAGAGTGGAGTCGAGTGCTGTAGAGCGGAGTTGCGTAGAGTAGAGTGTTGTTTGTTGGAGTGGCACAGAGCAGAGTTATGTACAGTAGCATGCAGTAAAGTGGCATAGAGTAGAGTGGACTCATGTAGAGTGCATGGGCCTACAGTGTTGCAGAGTATAGTGGTGTAGAGTGCAGAGGCTTAGAGTGCAGAGGCATATAATTCAGTGTCATACAATGCAGCATCGCAGAATGCAGTGACATAGATTAGCGTGTTGCATTGTCGAGTGCTGTGGCATAGAATGCAGTGGTGCACGGTGAAGTGGTGCAGAGCAGAGTAGTGTGGCATAGAATACAGTGGCGTAGAGTTCAGTGGCGTAGAGTGCAGAGTTGCAGAGTACAGTGTCGTAGAGTGCATTGGCCTAGAGTGCAGGGCATGGAGTACAGTGGCATAGAGTAGAGTGGTGTTGAGTAGAGTGGCACGGCACAGTGCAGAGTGCAGTGGCATTCAGTACAGTTCACTACGCCACTCTACTCTGCACTACTGAATTCTATGGCAATGCCCTGTATGCCAGTGCACTCTACGTCACTCTACTCTGTGTCACTCCACTCTTTGCCACTGCACTCTATGCAATTGCACTCTACTGCACTCTATTCTCCTCTGCACCACTCTATGCCACTCTACTCTGCACCACCCGACGCCACTGCACTCTGTACCACTCTGCTCTGCACCACTGTACTCTACGCCACTGTATTCTATGCCACACTACTCTACTCTGCACTACTTCACCGTGCACCACTGCATTCTATGCCACAGCACTCGACAATGCAACACTCTAATCTATGTCACTGCATTCTGCGATGTATCCTAAGATTACATTTTAGTGCATGAAAAACCCACCTTGCATTTTAAAAACCTCTGATCCCTAGAATGTTTAGCTGTGCATGTGGAAAAGATGTTAGAGGAAACTCTAAGGTGGAATGGTATATCTACATATTAGCGCATATTTCCATTACAGATCTCGAGATTTTAAACTTGTCAATCTCAAACTCCAGGAGCTTTCAGTGGGAAATTGCATTTACAGCGCATCATTTACCATGTGATACTTATATCAGGTAAGTGAAACCCCTTTATATATATATATATATATATATATATTCACTGGAAAAACCACAGGTTTCCGGGACATTATAGTTAGTTGGACATTTCACTTGTACAAAACCAGAGAAATTCAGCCGTTATAGTTAGTTGAGCTAACTATAACTCGCGCCCCCGCAATGCACTGCTGATGACATCACATATTACATCACTCATGACATGGTCAGTGACATCACTGATGACATCACTGATGACATCTCAAATGACATCACTGATGACATCATCCAATGACTATGTGTTTCTGTAAAGTTTTAAATATGTTTAATATATATATATGCCAAGGTACATTGAGGAAGTTTAAATATGTTTTATATATATATATGCCAAGGTACATTGAAGAATGAGTGGGTGCATAAGTGTCTGAATGGATGATTTAGTAAGTGCATGACTGACTGTATAATTGAGCCATTAATTGTGTCTTACTGAATGTATGGGTTAGTGACTAAAGTGTGTGAATGTCTGTATTAGTCTGTCAGTTTGTGTGTAAGCGGCTGCATGGGTTGGTGAGTAGCTACATGAGTGTCTATATGGGTTTTTGATTGGTTGTCTGAGTACCTGTATGGGTGCCTCAGTGTCTGTGTGGGTGGGTGGGGGGTGTGTGACTCCCTACATGGATGTATGACTGGGTGATTCACTGGGTGTATGGGTTCAAGAGTGTGTATGTGAGGGACTGTATGGGTGGGTGAGTGTGTGCATAAGTGCGTTGGTGACTGAATGGATGTCTCAGTGGTACATATGTGAGTAACTACATATGTGAAAGGCAGTATATGTGAGTGTTGGAGTATATAAATCACTATATGGGAGAGTAAGTGATTGTGAGAGTGGCCGTATGGATGAGTGTGTGCTTCTGTCAGTGATTGTATAACAAAACTAAATATGTGTTAGTATCTGTATAAATAAGTGATGTGGTGTGTGTATAACTGTGTAGGTGAGTAAATAGGAGTGTGATTGATTCTTTGCATGACTGACTAGCTGTGTAAGTAACTGTATGGGTGAGTGACGGTGTAAAACTTTTGTGGGTGTATCATTGCATTTGATAGTGGCAGTTTTGAACACTGACTGCATGTATGAATGACTGTATGGATGAGGGAGTGGATGTGTCTGTAGACGTAGGAATCAGTGAGAGGGTATGTAGTAACTGGTATTGGTGTGTCTATGTTTTCGATAATGGTAGTCTGCATTTTAGAGTGGGTTACATTAGCGTGTGAGGAGGTGCATCAGATTATCACGTGGATGATGTCATCAGTGATGTCATTTGAGATGTCATCAGTGATGTCATCAGTGATGTCACTGACCATGTCATGAGTGATGTAATATGTGATGTCATCAGCAGTGCATTGCGGGGGCGCGAGTTATAGTTAGCTCAACTAACTATAACGGCTGAATTTCTCTGGTTTTGTACGAGTGAAATGTCCAACTAACTATAACGTCCCTGAAACCTGTGGTTTTTTCAGTGAATTTCTTAGGTTTTTTAAATCCTAATTTCTAACTATAACGTCCCTGAAACCTATAGTTTTTATAGTGAATTTCAAAGGTTTTTTAAATAATATTTTGTAAGTATAATGTCTAAAAAATATTTCTTTAGATTTTAAGATCTTATAGAAATATTATGTTTTCTCTTTTTAAATTACAAATATACATTTATTTTTTTAAAAATGAATTCGCGCACCCATCGTGTTTCTATCATGATGCATGTGCGAATCTAAGTATTTAGCCGCCATATTGGTTAAATCATGTAGAATGCGCATTTCGTCAGCGACGGTTGCGCGGTTCCGGCCCCGCGTAACATCACGTACGTGGATCTGACGGTCACGCCGGGTACGCGACTCCACCGCAAATCTTTAACTTTTAAAACTATATCTCTATACCATTATAATATATATTACACAAAGACATGATTTAAGATAATTGTATATATCATGTAACTATAACTGTAATAAAGATATATTATTGTTAAATGTATTTTTCGGAAATCGCGCTGGGCTCGCTAACGTTGCGCGCCTGGTGCGCGAATCCCATGTGAATTCAAAAGAAAGACTTTCATTGGTTTAGAGCCTTTTGGTTCTAGAACTTGAAGGACCCCACCCAGTTTTTTTCATTCTTTCTGGAGCATCTAAGGAGACAGACCTGTTTTTTAGAGCTCTGTTTTACATCTCTTTGGTGTTTTTGCACTTTGCAGAAATGGCAGCTGGACCACCACCACAGCAGCTTCCACCAGAGGATGAGGAAGATCTTGAAGAGCCCATGAAGAAGAGATTTGAGAGCGTTGTCTGGGCATTTTTTACCTTCCCACCTGGTGAGAAAAAAGTTAATGCCAGGAAGGTTACCTGCATGATCTGCGAAACTGTATTATCACGTGGATCAGAAACAAATACTCTTGTGGAACGTCGTCGATGCTAAAGCATCTGCAGACTGTGCACCCTCGACGGCTCGCAAAATAGCAACTACGACGCAAGCAGGAAAAGGATGCTTGTGATAATACAAGTGGTGGACCCAGTACCTCTTCTGGTGGAACAACAACTTCTGTCATCAACGTCCATCCACTTTTGTCTCGTGTGAAGCAGTGCTGCTTGAAGTGTGGACAACCATTGTGTGTAGGGGAGCAATCAGTTAATGCAATACTCATTGCAATTGAGAACCACAAGTGTTAGTTTTTTTTCCGTTTTTTTTCTTTATGCAATGAGTTTTTTTTTCATTGTTTTCCTTGTTGGTTCTGTTTTTAACAAAAAATACCAAAAAATGTAAAAAGAGTTTTAAAAATACAAAAAATTATAAAACAATAAAAGAAGAAAAAAATAGTTCTTTTCAGAACTACCTATTTAGTTTAAAAAGAAAAAAATTGTAAGTGTTGTATGAATTGTAGTAAGTGGAATATATGGATATGTGTATAATTAGTGCATGGGTACTGCCTGAATGATTAGAGGACTGCAAGGATACTGCATGGTGATTTTATAAGTGCTTGTGTATCGGTGGAGTGATTGAGTAAGTACATGGTACTGGCTGGGTGGTTGTAGGAGTGCATGGGGTAGTGCACGGGTGATTGGAGCAGTGCATGGTTAGTGCCAGGGTTATTGCATAAGTGCATGAGTACTGCGTGGGTGATAGCACAAGTACATATGTAGTGCCTGCATGATTTTCTAAGTGTATGGGTATTGCTTGGTTGATTTTACAAGTGCATGCTTAATGCCTGGATAATTACATGACTTTCTAGGTAATGTCTGGATGATTGGTTGAATACATGGTTAGTACCTAGGTCATTGCATGAGTACATGGGTACTGACTGTATGATTAGAGGAATGCAAGGATAGTGCATGGTGAATTTATAAGTGCTTGGGTGTTGGCGGAGTGATTGGTTAAGTACATGGTACTGGCTGGGTGATTATAGGAGTGCATGGGGTAGTGCACGGGTGATTGCAGCAGTGCATGATGAGTGCCTGGGTTATTGCGTAAGTGCATGAGTAGTGCGTGGGTGATAGCACGAGTACATGTGAAGTTCCTGCATGATTTTCTAAGTGCATGGGTATCGCTTGTTTGATTTTACAAGTGCATGCTTAATGCCTAGGTAATTACATGACTTTATAGGTAATGTTTGGATGATTGATTGAATACATGGTTAGTGTCTGAGTCATTGCATGAGTACATGGGTACTGCCTGGATGATTCGAGGAGTGGAGGGATACTGCATGGTGATTTCAAAAGTGCTTTGGTATTGGCGGAGTAATTGGATAAGTACATGGTACTGGCTGGGTGATTGGAGGAGTGCATGGGTAGTGACAGGGTGATTGCTGGAGTGCATAGGAAGTGCCTGCATAATTGAAGAAGTGAATAAGTAGTGTCTAGGTGATTAGAGGACTGCATAGGGTAGTGCACGGGTGATTGGAGCAGTGCATGGGTAGTGCTTGGGTTATTGCATAACTGCATGAGTAGTGCCTGGGTGATAGCAGGAGTACATGTGTTGTGCCTGCATGATTTTCTTAGTGAATGGGTATTGCTTGGTTCATTTTACAAGTGCATGCTTAATGCCTGGGTAATTACATGACTTTATAGGTAATGTCTGGATGATTGCTTGAATACATGCTTAGTGCCTGGGTGATTGCATGCGTACATGGGTACTGCCTGGGTGATTAGAGGACCGCAAGGATAGTGTATGGTGATTTTATAAGTGTATGGGTATTGGCAGAGTCATTGGATAAGTGCATGGCTAGTGGTTGGGGGATTAGATGAGTGCATGGGTAGTGCCTGGGTATTCGAAAGAGTAAATGAGTAGTGTCTAGATGATTATAGAACTGCATGGGTAGTTGATAGATGATTGAAACAGTGCATGGATAATGCCTGAGTTATTGATTGAGTGGATAACTAGTGCCTGTGTGATTGCAGGAGTACATCAATTGTGCCTGAGTAATTTTGTAAGTGCACAGGTATTCCTTGGGTGATTACAGAGCTGTACAGGTACTACCACAGTGAACAAAGCTGTATATTGGTAATGCATAGGTGATTTTGTAACTACAGAGGTTATTTATCAGAGATTGAAGAAGACCATAGGTTCTCATAAAGTAATTTGATGAGTCAGATAATTCAGTTTAAAAAAAATGAATGACTGCAATAAAAGTGACTCTAAATATAAATTCATAACATTATGCTTATTACATTACTTTATCTTATCTTCTTTATTGAAGTAGATATGAAACTGATTTAAACAATTTTTTCAGTTTTTTTATTATAATCTAAATTTAAAATATTTTCAAACTTTAGAATTAGTTTCGGTAAAAGAGAAGAAAAATACTGTTATTGCATATAATATTATAGTTTTAAGAACACAATATCATTTTAGAATTACATAACATATTCAGTTTGCCTTTTTGCTGTTTTCAGATTCTATTGAATTTCACCATACACAGTGATTTCAATGTTGCTCATCATGTAACAGCGGGCAAAAAAATACAATCAATAAGATTGTTAAAAATAACCAAATCTGTGTTCAAAATATTTACAACAAACTCAACTATCTGTTTACATTTTCAAAAATAAACACTCTTATTAACATTGCATATAATACAAAGATCAAATATATGAACTGCTTCTTTCAAACACAATTTTCTAAATACAATATCAAAGAACAGAAACGATAATTGAAACAGTAATTGTTGACATCTTCCCTATAGGCCGAATGATGTTTCCAAAATCATTTGCATTGAAAATATCCAAAATAAACTTCTTAATTCATATTGACATCTTCCCAATAGGCCGAATGATGTTACCGAATTCGTTTGTATTGAAAATATCCCAAATAAACTCATTGATTCATGTTGACATCTTCCCAATAGGCCGAATGATGTTTTCAGAACTTTGGCATCAAAAATATTAGATATGAATTTGGTAATTCATAAGGCAACCGACATTTGAATTCTAAATGGGCGTCATTACAATGTGTCCATCCTTTATTGCATCTTAAATACACAGTATAGTGTCCAGATGTTGTACTAGGTCCATCATGGAAAATAATAGCCACTGCTTTAAAAGTTCTTCCTGAAATTGACACTTGACTTGCCACAAAATTTTTAATTTTGGTTTCCAATTTTGTTCCATCTGCTCTACAACGTTGTAGCATTAAAATGACATATTGTCCAAATCTTTCTATAAATAATGTTGACAACATTTCTGATTTGCAGTGAGTACATTTCATATATTGATTAGCTGTTTTTACTAATTTGCTAAAAGACATTGTTTTGCAATCTGGTATTGTCAAATATATGAATCGTTCAGTGTCTATTTCAGTAGTAGAAGAAAAAGAACAGCTATCACATTTATGATCCCATCTGTAACGTAGTCCAAACAGATTTTCAATTTGTATTCCTTCATCTTCTAAAACTGCAAGCATAAATATAAGAAATTATTAAGCATCTTGTTGTAAATTAAGTGTAAATTGTGAAGAACCAGAACATATGTCCAAAAAATGCCGAATGCCAGAAGCACTTTGGATTTTAGTTTTATCAGTTGTCAATTTTTCAAAAATATTATGCAACAAAGAACAAAATCTTTTTCTCGATTCTCCATAATTTGAAGATGAAGGTTTTTAGAAAAAACACGACGTTCACAATTACATTAGCATAGCAGTTGATACCTGAACTATTTTCTAACTGGTATCCTACAATATCATCAACAGTGTCCATTTTCATTTTCTTTGAAGCCTCACCATTCTCTTGATTTATTTTCTTCTTTCCAACCTCACTACAGTGTTTCTCATATATTCGTTTTGCACATACTACACGCTTTTCATATCCAGGATATTCACCTAAGTTGGGAGCATATAGTCTTCTTAACCGATTATACTCTCTTACACAATTTGCATCTGCACTAATCTTTCTCTCATCAAAATCAATCAACTACAATCCAGATAATGTTCTTACTCGAGACAATGCAACATATGCCATTCCCTCTTTAAACACTGTACTTCCAATGTTTACTAAAGCATTATCTACACTTAAACCTTGAGATTTATGAATGGTCACTGCATATTCCAAAGAAAGAGGAAACTGTTTTCTATGAACATACAAGTCTTTAACAAGCAAAAAACGAACAGCACAACGTCCAATCTGTTTTACCTCTTCAATCTGATCAAATTTAATCTTCAAAAATTCAATTCCATCTCTATTTGGATAATTAACAAAATCAACAACTTTCCCCATTGCTCCATTTACTAAACCTTTTTCTACATCCAAATTACGCCATAAAATTACCCGACAGTTTTCACATACATATAAATTCTTTTCTAAACCAGCAGTCTTAGATATAGACTTTTCCAAAGAATCCAATTTTGATTTTAATTTTTCTGACAAAATAATAGTAATTCCTTCATGTTCTATTTTATCAATGGCTTCCATTTTTATTATTTGTTGTTTTTCGAGCTTCAAAAGTTCTTCATTGAATGTAGAACACTCTTGCAGTGTTGGCATTAGGCAAATTATAGTTTTCTTTTCTCCAATTTTTTTGTATATTATTTCAGGAGCAACATTTTCATTTGGAAACAAGTTTCTAAGTAGTCGACTTTGCAAAGCTTCTTTACCATGCTTTGACAAAACACCAATTCTTATATCTTGAAGAAGGCTTCCATAATGTTCATCACTTGCTTGTCGCATATTCTTAATAAGTTCTTTATATTCAAAATAATTCCAAATGTTGACATTTCCAATACTTCCCAAAGATTTCCTGGTGTCTTCATGCACAAGTGTTTTAAAAACTGGTTGTCCTTTTACAGGAGTAAGTTGTAGTAGGTCGCCGAATACAATTACATGTTTTCTTCCAAATAAATCATCATAATCTGTTTTTAAAATCTGCTGCATTCTTAAATGTACAAAGGCAAGCATTAAGTTTGAGACCATGCTCACCTCATCAATGATCAGAACTTTCATTTTCTTTAGTACTCTTGAAACTTCATAACAAGCTTCTCCAGATAGCTTGTGATATTCCAACTTGTTTTCATGTTCAACAGGTAGCATCAGTAAACGATGTAACGTAATCCCATTAATGTTGTGTGCTGCTAACCCAGTTGGAGCAATTACAACACAAGATAAATGTGATTCAGTGATTTTCTGTAGATAACTGGTCAAAACTTTAATTAAGAAACTTTTTCCTGTACCAGCTTGACCACTGATATACATTCGAATAGGTTTAAATGATGTGCAGTTGCATTCTTTTTTTCATGAAGTAAACCATGGTCTATCTGTTGTGTAACTTGCTGATATATTTCGTTCTGTTCAATATTTAGTTGTTCTTCCAAGTTTCCCAACTCCATAATATCCTGGTGAGCTTGATGCATTGCCGTTCCTACTTCACTCATGGCGATTGCTGCTTCATTTTCAAGAATTGGTTCTCCTCGTGGATCTTGACTCAGTGGAGCAGAACTTTGACTATCTTGAGAACTGTCTCTAGCAATTTCAGCTGCAATAGTAGCTTCTTGTTCAGTCTCTTCATTCAACATTTGTAGATAATTTGGAAAAACTGTGCATTCAATGCTATCATTACATGCATTAAAAGAATCTTCAGAGCACTGAAAATCTCCAAGTAATTCCATTTCAGTACGCCATGGCTTGAACAGTTGCAGAAGTGCTAAATAGAAAAATTCCCTTTTATCTGGAGTTTCGCAACTGAGTTTCCTGTGATTAATGAGATTTCCTTTGGTATGTTTCACCAAACATCCATCACATCCAATGACTTCATATTTTTCTTCATTTATATTCTCTGTAATATTTCTCTTAAAGCTGTAATATTGCAGTACTTCATAGAGACATATGTTTTCAAGATGTGGACTTCTTTTAGGATAGTACGTATCCAACATATTTGTTTTAACAATATCTGTATTTTCCGGGTCATTCCGTGCTAAGTATTCAATTTCTTGTACAGATTTCAATACTCGATTTCGTGTTGCAGCAAGACCTAGACTTACCCAAATGATTCCTCTTGACTTTGAATGTAAACTTGTAGATGTCAACCGATCCGAACATTCGTAGGATCCAATCTCTCGATGGGAAAGCATCTTCAAACTAAAGCTGTACAATTTGTTACTAAGAGTCTTCTCTTGTGAAATTTCTTCCCACATTTCGTTCAACTCCGTCTTTTCAGACTTTGTTATGTATGACATAACATAGCGAGCAACAGCAATGTAATTATCTGCAACATACTGGATATCCATATTTGCATTCCACATCGTCAAAATCACTGGATTGTAATCATTAATATACTTACAATTTTCACTTCTTTTTATATTATAAGTATTCTTTGGAGATTTTCAAGTTATAGTATGCCTCACTGCTGACATGAAACTGTTGACTCTTCCTTTGGAAATTACTGGACGTGGGAATCCAAAACGACATTTTGTATAACATTTTTCCTTTGACTTGAATTTCCGTCGACAATATTTCCCACATCGATGAGTTTGAAACCGTAAAACTTGTTCTCTTAAGGTATTTTCTTCTCCTGTTTTTGGAATTCCACATGTAACATAGTCTTCAATGAAAGATAAAACAGTCTCATCAGAATCAGTTCCAAATTTAGGTGCATCCTTGATCCATAAAAGCATATGTATATGAGGAGCACCTCTCGCTTGGTACTCCTTTCTCCAAAAGAAATCAATAACTTCTCCAAGAGGTGGGTTGTTTTTACTGCAGATAAAAGACATCATAGCTTGAAACCTATGATTAAAATATCTGCACACATTTGCAGGATCCAAGGAACACAGTTCTCCAGCTGTCTTGAATTCAATGTTTTTAATATTTGAATTTGCTTCTCGTAGAAATTCAAGTAAATCGTCCCATGCGTATTCAGCACAGCTTAGCGTAACAAACCATGTAGGGGTTCCTAAGTTCCTTAACATACATTTAAGTTCTCCATGACGACGATACCAATACTCATTAGTACCACGTTGACACGCCATCAAATTAATCAATTGAGATTCTAAATGATTGTCTCTCTGTTGTACTTTGTCCATGAATTCCTTTGCAGAAACATGTTGAAGATGAACTCCTGTTTTTAATATATGGTTTACTGCAAATGAAAGTCCAGACAAGTCACTTTCAAACAAAAGATGAAATATATATGGAATGCATTGTCGAAATCTTGGATCTTCTGAGTACAATCTTGTTGTACGATATTCCGAAGCAGGAATGTGCACGGGTCGTTCATCATATCGTCCACCTTTTCCAGTGGGGAAGAGCTGTGGAAAACAATGGGCTTCTAAACTTCTTTCTCAAACACTCATAGGAGTTCCCTTCGCGTTCTTCATTTGGAATAATTCAATTATATTTCCAATCACTTCCTTTGAATGTAAAGGATGTACACTATAAAGTTCATAAATTTCTTCACTCCTGGAGATGTCCACTTTTTCGATTTGTCCACTGGAAATTTTGCTATCATCTCCTAAGACTATTTCTTCTTCTTCCAGATATACATTTTTATAATAAACATTCTTTTTTATGAGATATAACGTAGCCTTTTGAACTGTGCTGACATCTACTAACTCTTGCCATATTTTCCGACTCTTTGTTGGAACACCATTAACTAGAATAACTACAGGTTCAGTTTCCTCTCTCTCTACACCAATAGTTTCAATATTTTTCTTTAAATCTAAAGGCAAATACACAACTCTTCCTTTTAATCCTCTTTGTAAATCTGATGGAGGCAGCTTACCTGTTTTAGGCTCCATACGAACAATAGCCTGAAACGGGTGCACAGATTGAATCAGAATGGACTCATACGTATTTAAATCTACCAGTTCTACAAGAATAGCTACCAACTCTAGGTTATTATGTACAGCTCTAGCTGGCATTTTGTTCTCTTCTAGTTTGCTGTAACAATATTTACAAATACGTTGGTCACTACCCAACTCAAAACGACCTTCCACCAACAAATAAGCACCAAACTGCTGCCACTTATCATTGTTTTCCTTTTCACTTTTTAAATACAGATCAACATTCCTTGTTTGATTTCTATAGTGAGTACGTCGACAACAAATAGAAACATAGGAGGTCATTACAATGGCAGACGGAAAAACAACCGACTGCCATGGTAGCGGGAAAACAACGCCCGCCGCTACCGCGGGAAAACCGACGGCTAGATTAGGATCCTCGGCGGTAAAAATCCAACCGCGGCGGAAAGGAGACCCGAGAAACCGCCGTTCGCCTGCGGAGAAGGCCCAAACCCGTCCGCGGCGGTCGGTTTTGCAGCGGAAACAGCCCAAACGACCGCAACCACAGCAGAGACTCCGCCATCAAAATTATGATATTCCCGACATCCCCGCGGTGCAGTGCGCTGTTTCCGACCGCCGCGGTCGACAACATTGAAGAATCAGTGAGACGGCGGAAGCACCGTAGCCGAGCCACCACTGTGGACGCTCCGTTAAAAAAATGGCAGTCGCTAGAAAAGCACACAACATGGCCACAAAGTGCACCAACCAAACAAGGCATGCACCCAAAAATAGGTAACACAGCCCAAAGACACACCCCCATGGTAAACTCCAAAACTACAAATCCCAGGTTCACACACACACCACACCTGCTACCAATACCCCATCCTGACACACCCACAGACACCAGTATAAATCCAGCCCCCAACATACCACAATCCTTTGCAAAACTCCACAACTGAGGAGACATCCACCACAGATGACAGGAGAGGCAAATCTGCACAACACACACACATCACCACCACCTCCACCACTTCCACACCTGCACCTCTAACACCTTTGCACAGCACACACCATACACATCACAACCACCACTACCACTTCCAAACCTGCACCCTAAACACCTTGACACATCACACACCATGTCACCACAGAGAATGCCCAAATTCACTGATAGTGAGTTGAGGGTCATGGTCCATGTGATAATCAGGGTAGAACCACAATTGTTTGGTAACCAGGTCCAACAGACACCACTAGCAACAAGGACGCAAATGTGGAGAAGGATAGTAGAGAAGGTCAATGCAGTAGGGACCGTGCCACGCAATAGAGATGAAATTGTGAACAGGTGGCACGATCTGAAGGCAGTGGTCAAAAAGAAGAGAGCCAAGAACCATGAGCTGGCTCACAGGACAGGCAGTGGCCCTCCCGTTCCACTCAAAACATTCACTGAATGGGAGGAGAAGGTGCTTGGCATTCTACATCCAGAGAGTCTCTCAGGAATACCCGGGGAGTGGAGGCTGGTAAGTACAAACAAATGCCTAACATCACACAAATGTACTGTCTTGCACCATTACAAAATAATACCTCCTAGGTTCAAATTCATTCATGTGCACAACACTCCCCCCAACAAATCTCTCACAGATACAACAGACACTCCCCTGAAGCCCCCAAAGGTAGTTAGCAACATCACCATGGGTACATGTGTACATGCTGCCTGCACTACAACTCCCACCAGGCCCCCTTGTCCCACAGCTGAGCAGGATGGAGCACTCCCCCACCCAGAAGCATGCCTCAGCCATTGTGTGCTTCACCCTCACCTAACAGGTAGGTAGCCATCTTTACAGGGAGGTGGGTGGGTGTTTGGGAGGCCTGCACTACAACTCCCACCAGGCCCCCTTGTCCCACAGCTGAGCAGGATGGAGCACTGCCCCCACCCAGAAGCATACCTCAGCCATTGTGTGCTACACCCTCACCTAACAGGTAGGTAGCCATCTTTACAGGGAGGTGGGTGGGTGTTTGGGAGGCCTGCATTACAACTCCCACAAGGCCCCCTTGTCCCACAGCTGAGCAGGATGGAGCACTGCCCCCACCCAGAAGCATGCCTCAGCCATTGTGTGCTTCACCCTCACCTAACAGGTAGGTAGCCATCTTTACAGGGAGGTGTCTGTGGAATAGGGAGGCCTGCACTACAACTCCCACCTGGCCCCCTTGTCCCACAGCTGAGCAGGATGGAGCACTGCCCCCACCCAGAAGCATGCCTCAGCCATTGTGTGTTTCACCCTCACCTAACAGGTAGGTAGCCATCTTTACAGGGAGGTGTCTGTGGAATAGGGAGGCCTGCACTACAACTCCCACCTGGCCCCCTTGTCACACAGCTGAGCAGGATGGAGCACTGCCCCCACCCAGAAGCATGCCTCAGCCATTGTGTGCTTCACCCTCACCTAACAGGTAGGTAGCCATCTTTACAGGGAGGTGTCTGTGGAATAGGGAGGCCTGCACTACAACTCCCACCTGGCCCCCTTGTCCCACAGCTGAGCAGGATGGAGCACTAGTCCCACTCATAGGCATGTGACGTCTGTGCAGCCGCACATGACACCATGCCACTTAGTCCACAGTCACCAACACAAATAATGCAAAACAGTTGTGTTGTAGTCACCATGCACAAGTCTCTGTTCAAAATTGACCCACATTGTGTACACTGTGCCAGGCATCACACACTGCAACACTAACAACGATCATGCTGCCCTGCAGCAGTGTCTGGCCGTTTGTATTGCAAAGTGCAAATCACCCATATCATACCACAGTGTTGCAATGTAAACAGTGGAAGTGCAGTGTACCAAAAAACTACACTGCAGCTGGGACTCACAATGCTAAACTAAGCACATCCCAAATGTCCTGCAACACACCCAGCTACCACAGTGCTACACTGAATTGCAGAACAGCACCTTGTCTGAATTAAATTGTCAAAGGTGTCTTGTTTGGACCACCAATGTGTGTATGCATTGACAATGTTCACATCTCACACTGTCTGTCTGAACAGTGCTGGTATAGTCTGGCCCCAAAAGCACACATTGTCTGCACAGGGCTGAGTACACCTCACACACACAACACTGTTGACCACAACATGTCAGTGTATGGATGCCCTGGAACAACTGCTTCACCAGTACTGTGCTCATGTTCTCAGGTCCACAAATACCATGAAACCATGACAGTGTGGAAATGTATGCTGGGTGAGATCTTCACCCTGCTGTATGTCACCACTGTGCTACGAGACTATACCCCTTGCCCTATTGTGCCTTCAAATGTCGGGGGAGTGAACCCCATAGCCAGATAGCTGGGACAACAGTGATGGGAGGCTATACCCCATGACCAAATGTAATCTGAAATCAATGGGTACAAAAAGCCACACACACATCATGCTCACCACACGCACATTCCATCCAAAGATTTCTACCAAGTCACATAGCCATGTCATTGCTCACCTTCACCTCAAACGGTAGTTAGCCATCTTCACAGTGAGACGGTGTAGTGTGTTTGGCTATCCGTCCCACAAAATGCAACATGCATGCTGTTCCACCACTATGGAGGATGGGACACTACACCCCAATAAGAAGCATGTGGCAGGCAATGTATGCTACCCACCCAACTCACAGGTAGGTAACCGCATCTCACAGGTCGGGGTATGTGGGGCTGGGAAGCTTGCACAACAACTCACACGGGCCCACCTGACCGCCACCACACAAGACCCATTACTTCCTGGCCCCAACATGCATGTGTCAGTCATTGCAATGTACACTTCAAAAGAACTGGCATGTGGACATATCATGCTGACTTGTCCCACACTGGACCAAGATGGAAGCCCTCATCATACACACACAGAGAGGTCTCTCAAATACAAGGAAAACACAGCAAACACAACATATCAACAGCCACAACATGCAGCCAGATATGCATTTAAAAAAACATGTTGGCATAGGACACCAGGCCTCTCAATGCACGACTGCACACCCAGATAGCATTGGCAACTATAGTGTGCACACACCTAAGAAAATGAAACTGTGACAGCAACCAAAGTGTGAATGACTGAAACACATGTAGATGGAACTCCGAGCACAACCATGCACACCACTACATGCCATCTGACAGTAGCAGTGGTCCAGACCACCTAGGATCTAATTAAAGCAAACTTAAGCATGTCTGGAATTGCAAATACAGATATCTACACCACATTGAAAAGGTATGCATGAAACTACAATGCTCACTCACTGTGCAGAGTAAACTGCTGCAAGGGCTCTACAAGTGACACATACGCGTAAATGGATGACATATGATTGATCAATAACAGGATGCCAACATGAGACTGTCAATGTCAAAAAATTATATTGTGCATGTCATGTCTTGACAACTCCCAATATGGACAAGTAATGCATGTACCACAACAGCTTGTAATGCATCACTGGATGTCGGTCAATGCAAATTTGTACAGTGAACAACTGCTGGATGTACAAACAGTTGATGTAACACTGCTAACACAAACTTTGATGGGTGCAACACAATGACCATTTCTCATCTGACCCACAGGTGACCAAGAACTCACTGCAGAGGATGACACCACCCTGCAGAGCCAGTCCCCCCCGGAACGGAGACAACTGGATGAGGACTCCCTGGATTCCTTGGATGAGGAGCTCCACGCTGGCCCATCTGGTGTGGCAGGCCGCAACCAGTCCCAGGCACCCATTGTCCCCCCAACCACATCAGCTGCAGCCCCTGACCATCCTCTGACAGCTGCTGTCACGGCCTGTGTGTCAACCACTACCACCACCACCACCACCACCACCACAGCTATCCGCAACACCCTTCCTGCCCCAGGGGTTGAGCAGCCCACCACATCAACTGCGGAGGCCAGGGAGAGGATGCAGCGGGCCAATGTGAGGACCGGACAGGACCGTGGCAGCAGTGCAGCTGGGCGGGACAGGGTCATGCAGAGGGGGACTGATCCTGGGACGGAAGCCCTGGGCCACATCGACAGAGTCCTTGGGGCATACTAACAGGCCCAGGGACGAATGGGCCGGTTAGAGGAAGAATCTCGGGAGCACCTCCTGCTGCTGAGGTCCATGGACACACGCATGGGACAGATTGTGGACCTCTTGGGGCAGCTAGTGGCGGTTCTGAGGGACAGGCAAGCACAACATTCTACCCCTCCGCCTCCCCCTGTTGGGCAGCAGGATGACACTTCATCATCCTCCCCTGCATCCACAGAGGGGGGTGAGTCCTCAGACACCACTGCCCCTGCAGCAGTGGCCCTTCCAGTCAAGCGCAAGAGGGGCCGTCCAAGGAAAGGCCAGGGGGACTCACGTGCCAAAGCACCTGCCAAACGCTAGTCCCGAGCCAGCCATGATGGCAGACCACTGCACCACTGCATTGACCTTTTGGACTATCCTTCACCACACTGCCATGTGAATGGCATCTATCTGTTGGACTGGGTCTCCACATCATTGTGGGGACTACTCAAGTATCTCATCTACCATGACTGTCAACTCACTTCTTCAATTCCCCCTTCACATTTTCTCCATCCTCGCATGTCACAGTTGTAAATAAATACACCTTACACACATGTTGTTGTGTCTGCTCCGTCTTTAATACAGGATGTGCAACCTTCACCGTGTAGGACATGGTCCAGGGGAATGGAATGTAGGTAACAAGTGAGATGCTGAAGGGACCTAGGGAAAACCGCAGGACAAGAGTCACTTGTATGGGTGTGGCATTGCACACATCACACAACACTTGTCAACAAGGTACTCAGATCTACAAACTTTACACAGAGCAACAGTCACCATAGAGACATTCTGTATCACACTAACCAATCACACATACATTGGCAGGCAGCAATGAGTCAACACCAAGTTGCAGTCAGCAAGCTCACATACACCCACACAGCAACAGCAACACCATCAGACCATTTTGTCCCTTCTACATCGTCACTCACCTTCAAGTGAAGTAGCGGGTGATGAGCTGTCGACGCATGTCGACCCCTTCCTCCTCTCCACTGCCCTCGTCACTGGATCCGGGTTGATTTGCAGGCGGCGGCCTTGGCTGCTCATCATCGTCATCCAGGATCAGGGGTATTGCCTTGCGAATGGCCAGGTTGTGGAGCATGCAGCATGCCACCACTATCTGACACACCTTCCCTGGCGAGTACATGAGGGCACCTCCAGTACGGTCCAGGCACCAAAATCTTGATTTTAGGAGACCAAATGTCCGTTCTATCACACGCCGTGTCCTCCCATGGGCATCATTGTATCGCACATCAGCTGGCGTGACGGGGTTCCGCAATGGGCTCAGCAACCACAGGCGTTTAGGATATGCCGAGTCACCTGGGTGTGAGAGACACAGATTAACCTTGCAGTCCCAAAATGCAACACAACAGCATGTCACACACACACCACTCTAATCCACTATGCATACTCACCCACAAGCCATGCACGCTCAGGAAGCAGATTGGCCATCAACTGAGGAACGATGCTGCTGCGCAAGATGTGGGCATCATGGGCTGAGCCGGGAAACTTGGCACACACGTTGGAGATGATCATGTCCGCCAGGCACACCACTTGAACATTTACCGAGTGTGAATGCTTCCTATTGCAGTAAACCTGTTCACGTGCCTGTGGTGGCACAAGCCCAACATGTGTGCAATCAATTGCACCAATGACATGGGGGATATGTCCAAGGGCATAGAAATCACGCTTCACAGCCACCAACTCAGGCCCCCTGGGAAAATGGATATATCTGTCTTTGTACAGCATCATGACTGACAGGACATCCCTCAGCACCATGCTGAACATCGGCTGTGACATCCCGCCTGCACTTGCGACTGTGTGCTGGAATGAGCCTGTTGCAAAGAAATGCAGGCATGCCATCACCTTAGATGTTGCGGTGAAAGCTGTTGGATATGTCCGACGTGGCTGCAGGTGGGGCTCCAACATGGCACAAAGGTTCTGCAGGGTTTGTCGGTCCAGCCTGAATTTGCGGATTATATCCTCATTCTCCATGTCTGCCAGGACTGTGAACGGACGATGGATATTGGGCCTCCTCCTCCTAGGACAGATCAAAGTGCACAGATGTCAATGCAGAAGACCATGAAATGAGCATCACATAAATTTTATCAACAGACACATTCCCAAGTCTTACAACATGCACCATTAACCGACAGGGCACTTCACAAGTAGGTACACATCAGGCACACTACTCGTACACCTGTCCCCTTACCAGCAGCAATTATCTGTGCACCCCTCCGGCTCATTCGCATGCACAGTGTGATGTACTAACAGATATGTGTGCATACCTGTGAGTATGACCCCCAGCATATGTCACTAATTGCAATACTACCCGAACACACCATGTTGCTGGCCCTGATACACCTACCAAAACAGGTTGCACATGGCACACTTCAACTACACACTGACCACCAGCTGAGCGTGGGGGACACGTGTGTGCATGTGCATTGGACAATGTGCCAGTTGCTGATGCCCCTAGTTCAGTAAATGAGACGACAGTGTGCGTTACATTGCACACACAGACATTGACCATTATCTACATATGCTATGCAACACATTAACTGGACAGTCTACATTTCATTACACAGCACATGTGACATGTGCGAGTGTATGTGACCATGCAATGTACTGGTGACCCATATATGGTATGTGTTGGTGACGTGGAGTGACATGTCCCTTTTGTGCATTTGCCCTCATGAGGACCCTTCAATTGTTGAGACACTGGGCACTGTACATGTTGGTCTATGCAGAGAGCTGGAGGACACATTAGGTGCAGCACAGCTACTCCACAACTCCATTAACGCTCACTCTAGGCACTGTCTGTCAGACATATGGCGGTGTCTACTGCCTGGCCCCTGTGGTGTGGCACCGCCCATAACCCAGGCACGATCGCGGGTGACACCGCCAGATATGTATGTGACAATAGCGGTCACCATGCACCGCAACCCAAATCACAGTCACTCCAGGCACTGTCTGGCAGACATATGGCGGTGCCTACCACCTGGCCCCTGTGGTGTGGCACCGCCCATAACCCAGGCACGATCGCGGGTGACACCGCAAGATATGTATGTGACAATGGTGGTCACCATGCACCGCAACCCAAATCACGGTCACTCCAGGCACTGTCTGGCAGACATATGGCGGTGCCTACCGCCTGGCCCCTGTGGTGTGGCACCGCCCATAACCCAGTCACGATCGCGGGTGACACCGCCAGATATGTATGTGACAATGGCGGTCACCATGCACCGCAACCCAAATCACGGTCACTCCAGGCACTGTCTGGCAGACATATGGCGGTGCCTACCGCCTGGCCCCTGAGGTGTGTCACCGCGGAGGCAGTCACTGGAGGCATTCAAAAGATGCACCACCGCGTAGCACGCACATGCACCCTACGGTGTGTCACCGGCATGGACCATGCCCTTACAGCCAATGGAAAGCAGCCTCGCGGTAGCCTGATGCGAGTTTGAAAATCGCGGTAGGCGTGCACCGCCACCGCGGAGGCGGACATTGGATGTATTTGAATGAGGCAGACCTGGTACACCAATTGCAGCACCCTGGGACCACTGACACAGCCCCAGGGGCCTATATATGTGTGGGAGGGTGCACCACATTCCCACAGCTACCAGGGACTGCTGACTGACAACCCTCCACCTGCTGCTGCCTAAAGGGACTGCTGGCTGCCACCCTGCACCTGCTGCTGCTGCCTCAAGGGACTGCTGGCTGCCACCCTCCACCTGCTGCCTCAAGGGACTGCTGGCTGCCACCCTCAACGTGCTGCTGCTGCCACATGTCCATTGTGATGTCGAGGACTCAGAAGATCCGTGCCAGTCCCTTCACCAGTGAGGAGCTTGGGGTCCTGGTAGACGGGGTGCTTGCACAGTACCCAAGGCTTTATGGCGGCCCTAATGTCGTGGTAAGTCTCCCAGACTGTGAGTGAGAGTGCAGGGTGTGCACACGTTGGGTGGAGGTGCTTCGGTATGTGTCAGTGGTTGTGGGGCTCTGACATGCACTGCCTATCATGTTTACTACAGCGGGAAGGGCTTGGAGGGCTCTTTCACACGTTACCCTGCATGCCTATCCTGAGTAGAGGGACATGTCCTGTAGTGTCAGCCATACAGTGCAGCTGCATTTTGGTGATGCAGGAGTCTGGCCAGTTATCGTTTGTGTGAATGGCTGTGTTGCTCCCAATTAACCCACTCAGTGTCAGTCCACCTGCCCTGCACAGTCCCGCTCGAATGCCACATGTCCACATCACTGCATGTACAGTGTGTTCCATGTGTGTTTGGGTCACGCCTCTTCATCTAAGTCCCATCTCTGCCATGTAGATTGCACAGGAGCAGGTGTGGGAGAAGGGTGTGTGTATGACAGTTGTTGTCACTGTATGTGAGTTCCAGGACACAGTGAGGCTTTCACAGGGCTAGGACACTTAGGAATGCGCAGTGTTGGACACAGTGAGTCCAACAACAAGACACATGTTTTGCTGTCTTCTCTATGTGTAGTTGTAGGTAACTGCAGACAGTAGCTGCAGACAGACTACACGTTGCTTGCAGTGTTGGTATCCTGCATGTGAATGGGATGTGGAGGTACTGTGTCCACCATCGAACATGCATGCCTGTACGTCTGATTGACCAATGACATTGCACCATGTTCAGAGCAATTGTTGGCTATGTGACAGTTGTAGCTGGAGTTTTGGATGAGTCACTGTCGTGCTACTGCATTTTCGTTGTGTTGTCATTGTGCACTGTGTCACTGGAACCTCACCCCTCTTGTCTCCCATGCCTGCAGCTGAAGGTCCACCAGCGTAAAGCCGTGGGGAGGGCCATTGCCTCCAGAGTCCGGGATCTGGGTGTGTCAAACCGAAGGCGCACCCACTGTCATAAAAGGTGGGACGACATCTGCCGGCTGAGCAAGAACGTGGCCGAGATGACGCTGGGGCTGCTCCCTCAGACTGGCATGTTGGCTAGGCGCAGCATGACACCACTAATGGCCTGCATCCTGGCTGTCACACAACCTGAGCTGGACAGACGACTGAAGGAGCATCAGCAGCGAGCCAGGGGTGAGTATGTGTTGCAGGCTGCCTTTGGCTGGGAGTGGGTGCATGTGTCTACAGAGTGTGCAAATTGTCAGCTGTGTGACGTTGGTTGTGTGGTGCAATGTTTTGGGAGTGGCCTCTGTGCTGGGTGTATGTGCCATGCTTTTTCCCAAACGGTGCTTCATGAAGTGAGTTTTAGCACTGTGCATCACTCTTACATTTGGAGTTGTGGCCTTCAGGTACCTTCTGCTGTGGGGTAGTGTGTGAATTCAGATGGATGGGAATGCCAGTGTGCCAACTGTGAATGCGTTTCAATGAATGCGTGCAATTCCAGACCTCAGATGTCTTCCAGTCAGACATCTGAGGCCAATGTGCAACAGTAGATGTGCCCATGGACTCGATATGGTGGATGGCATGTGTGCAGGGTCATTGTGGGCTGGTATGTTGTAGTCTGTGTGGTCCCCTACTGCTCCACACATGTAGGTGATGTGCACCATGTCTTGGTGTTCATCCTTGCCAACATCGGGACAGTGTGTGTGCACAGGCCATTTTGGGGCTGTGTCTGATGTGAGCCAACTGCAGGATGGTGTGCTGTGTGAGTCACCTGGGGCACTTATGGCAGGATGTGTGGCGGACATGCACCGTTGTGTTGAAATTTTGGGTGGCAAGCTATATGTGTGCACAGGGTGGCATTCAATGTGCTGCACACCTCTTTCTAGGATGCAGATGTATTGGCACGTGTTAGTTCTGTTGATGCCACTCATCTCACAGTACTTCTCTCTCCTATGCAGCAGCTCCCGTATGTGCAGAGGGAGAGGGGACGGACACCAGTGGTGAGGCTTCCAGTGCAACAGCCGCACCGGAGCTGACTGACACAGATGTGACCAGCGCCGAGGAGGGGGACAGGAGTCTGCTAGAGGATTCACAGCTGGAGACACAAAGCTCTACCTCATCTGACGCCAGCGGTGACACATTCATGTTGGGGGGTACAGGGAACGGGGACTCGGCGTCCTCTTCCGCCACACAGCGTCCAGTGCCCAGCCTCCTTTGAACCTCCACTGGTGCTGCCCGTGTCCGCACGAGCAGGAAGGGAAGAGTCACCTTCATCCCAGACACAGCTGCCCCAGGCACAGCTGCCCCAGCCCATGTCAGCCCTGCTGCCCTCAGTGCAGAAGCAGTCGAGCTATTGCGCCAGCTGTGTGTGGGGCAGACAGCACTTCTCAATGCCTTCCAAGAGCACGACAAAAAGTTGGGGCAGGTTATAGCTTTCATGGAGGGCTTACATTCCGACGTAGGTGGGCTACACCGGACTGTGCAGTCCTTGTCATCAACTGTGACAGCAGCCATGCAACAGGCACATAGTCAGGGAGCGGCTCCCAGCACTCGGTCCGGCCCCGTGTCACTGTGCACCTCTGATGACAGTGACAATGCTCAACAGACCCCAAAGTCCCGATACAGAACCCGCAGCACACAGGAGCAGCAGCAGCCCAAGCGTACTTGGGCGCAGACACCATCCCCACATAAGAGTAAGGCCACCCCAGAGCGCAGAGAGAAAAGCCCATCAGGCGACACCAAGGGCCACAAAGCAAAGAAAAAAGCATCAGGGTCACAGGCCTCACCTTCCTCCCCTGCCAAAGACTCCCCTGCCCCAAAGACGTCTCGCAGAGGCAAAAAGACAGTTTCCACACACACTGAGAAGGTGTTGCCTGTAAACATTACACAGGATGAGGGCCCCATGGATAATTCATCCTTGACCTCCACTCCCATCCCAAGCCCTGTGAAGCCAGCACGGGAGAACACTGTAGGGGGCAAAGCTGGTGGACGGAGGGAGGCAGGGCGGCGGCAAACACCAGGCAAGCGCACAGCGGGATCCAGCATGTCCCCAGAGGGGGGGTCACCATCCACACCAGAATCAGCTTTGGTGTTGGGGTCACCTGTTGTGTCTGCCCCAGTTCCCCTCAATCCACAGACAGGGAAGCCTTTCAGGATCCCCAAGAAGTGGAGAGGCACCCCTCCACAATCTCCGACACAAACTGTGTCTCACCAGGGCATGAGTCCACCTCCCCGGGCCACCACCCCACCTGGTCCAAGCAGCCCCCCAGCTACCACATGCACAGTTGGCTCTTCCACAGTTGTTACTCCCACTGCCCAGGGCAGTCCTCCAACTGACCCCAACA
Organism: Calotriton arnoldi; assembly: GCA_963921515.1. NCBI lineage: Eukaryota > Metazoa > Chordata > Amphibia > Caudata > Salamandridae > Calotriton > Calotriton arnoldi. The sequence continues at coordinate 2,567,927 of CAWUFW010001417.1, read as the reverse complement.
CACAGTCAGCTCCAAGTCCGACAGACAGCCCCATCTGAGTGGTGGTCACCCTCACACACCTGTCTGTCCACAGGGGTGCGTGTGATGCCCATTGTCAGGCCCATTACTCTGTTGCTGGGCATGGCATGGTAGAGTTGCATACATTCCCTGTGTAGCTTCTGGTGTCACTACTCTGCACATTGTACTTGCCTTGTGTTTCACTGCTGTTTGCCCCTTGACTTTGCAGCTTCTCATGGACTCACTCTGCACTTTGTCCTGCCCACTGGCCTTGTCGTTCACTGCTGTGTGCCCCCTGCCTGTGCAGCTTCTCATGGACTCACTCTGCACTTTGTCCTGCCCACTGGCCTTGTCGTTCACTGCTGTGTGCCCCCTGCCTGTGCAGCTTCTCATGGACTCACTCTGCACTTTGTCCTGCCCACTGGCCTTGTCGTTCACTGCTGTGTGCCCCCTGCCTGTGCAGCTTCTCATGGACTTAATCTGCACATTGTACTGGCCACTGGCCTTGCTGTTCACTGCTGTGTGCCCCTTGCCTGTGCAGGATCTCATGTACCTCACCTGCACTTTGGACTAGCCACTGGCCTTGCTGTTCACTGCTGTTTGCCCCTTGCCTGTGCAGGATCTCATGTACCTCACCTGCACTGTGTCCTGGCCACTGGCCTTGCTGTTCACTGCTGTTTGCCCCCTGCCTGTGCAGCTTCTCATGGACTCACTCTGCACTTTGTCCTGTTCACTGGCCTTGTCGTTCACTGCTGTGTGCCCCCTGCCTGTGCAGCTTCTCATGGACTTAATCTGCACATTGGACTGGCCACTGGCCTTGCTGTTCACTGCTGTTTGCCCCTTGCCTGTGCCGGATCTCATGGACTTAATCTGCACTTTGGACTGGCCACTGGCCTTGTTGTTCACTTCTATTTGCCCCCTGCCTGTGCAGCTTCTCATGGACTTCATCTGCACATTGTACTGGCCACTGGCCTTGTTGTTCACTGCTATTTGCCCCCTGCCTGTGCAGCTTCTCATGGACTTCATCTGCACATTGTACTGGCCAATGGCCTTGTTGTTCACTGCTGTGTGCCACTTGCCTGTGCAGGATCTCATGTACCTCACCTGCACTTTGGACTAGCCACTGGCCTTGCTGTTCACTGCTGTTTGCCCCTTGCCTGTGCAGGATCTCATGTACCTCACCTGCACTGTGTCCTGGCCACTGGCCTTGCTGTTCACTGCTGGTTGCCCCTTGCCTGTGCAGGATCTCATGTACCTCACCTGCACTGTGTCCTGGCCACTGGCCTTGCTGTTCACTGCTGGTTTCCCCTTGCCTGTGCAGGATCCCATGTACCTCACCTGCACTGTGTCCTGGACACTGGCCTTGCTGTTCACTGCTGGTTGCCCCTTGCCTGTGCAGCTTCTGATGTAACTACTCTGCACATTGTACTGGCCAATGGCCTTGTGTTTCACTGCTGTTTGCCCCTTGCCTGTGCAGCTTCTCATGGACTCACTCTGCACTTTGTCCTGCCCACTGGACTTGTCGTTCACTGCTGTGTGCCCCCTGCCTGTGCAGCTTCTCATGGACTTAATCTGCACTTTGGACTGGCCACTGGCCTTGTTGTTCACTTCTATTTGCCCCCTGCCTGTGCAGCTTCTCATGGACTTCATCTGCACATTGTACTGGCCACTGGCCTTGTTGTTCACTGCTATTTGCCCCCTGCCTGTGCAGCTTCTCATGGACTTCATCTGCACATTGTACTGGCCAATGGCCTTGTTGTTCACTGCTGTGTGCCCCTTGCCTAGGCAGGATCTCATGTACCTCACCTGCACTTTGGACTGGCCACTGGCCTTGCTGTTCACTGCTGTTTGCCCCTTGCCTGTGCAGGATCTCATGTACCTCACCTGCACTGTGTCCTGGCCACTTGCCTTGCTGTTCACTGCTGGTTGCCCCTTGCCTGTGCAGGATCTCATGTACCTCACCTGCACTGTGTCCTGGACACTGGCCTTGCTGTTCACTGCTGTTTGCCCCCTGCCTGTGCAGCTTCTCATGTAAATACTGTGCATATTGAAATGCCCACTGGCTTTGCTGTTGCCCAAATTTGTTGTCTCAATATGCAAATTGTGAATAAACACAGTTGGTCCTGCTGTGAGTTGTGTCAGTGTCCTTCCTGAATAAAGTTGTTTCTGTGTGTGCATGGTTTACTGTGTCACATGCTCAGTATGCCACTTCAACATTGCCAATGGGTTGTCTCACATTTCATTTCTTTTGCAGGGGTGGGAGGCACTTCATTTCTACATGACTGTGATACTTATGGGCGCAGTGCAGGTGGTTGGCAATGAATTCTTGTTGTCATCTTCCTTCTTTGCTCATGTTATCTATGGTGGACACATGTCAGGTTTGTGGGCAATGGCAGCACAGGGTGGGAGTTTGGGCACAGGCTTACAGGCAGGCAGGCCAGGGTCATGGGGTCTGTGTGAGCTTCCCTTCTGTGTGCCAATCAGTGTCAGTGTATGGACATCTTGTGGTGATGAGTTATCCAGGTCCCATGGCTTACTTCCAATGTGTGCACTTGGGTGGTGGAGAAGTGCATGGTGTGAAGGGGGTGACTTGGTTGTGACTGTGGATGTGTGTGCATCTGCATTGTCAACTAATGCCATGTGTGACCCTGGAGTGGTGGGCCTGTATGTGTACTTGTTTAGCCCTGTGGTTGTGTTTTGTGCACATGGCAGTATTGTGTGTTGGTGTTGTGGGAGGAGGTATGTGTGACATATCCTACTTGTGCTTGGCTGTCATGTAGTGTGTCACTGTGTGTTGTGCAGCAGACATTGTCTTGTCCAGTATTTGGATGCCTATGTGTGGCTGGTCAGTGTTTGAGTTCAGGGCCTTCCTTACATCCCTGTGCCTATACATGGGTGTCCTTGCTGTCTCCAGGAGTTGTTGCATTGGTGTGACCGTGGTTTGTGTTGACTGACTGTGTCAGCCATGTGTGCTGTGATGGGCTGTGTGTGTTCTCACGTGTCTTGTCTTACATGTGCATCACACATGCTTGATGGTTGTGTCACTGCCCTTCCATTTGTGGGCACCTCACTTTGGCTTTCCTATATGTTGTCCTCCATTACTGCTGGCATGTGGTGTGTGTATGTAGCTGTGAGTCAGGGTGGTGTGTGTGTGTGACTTGTCAGGTTGTGTGTGCAGTGAAGTGTTTGGTCCTCATCTGTGTGTGTGTACATTTTGTGCCTGGCCTCAGTGTTCTTGGCTTGTGTGTGATGTTGTTGTGGTGTGTGTGTTGGCTGGGGCCTGGGCTTCTGTGCTATGTGTTCCTTTGCAAAGGGTCCTGCTGTGGCTGTATATGCAGTTGTTGGGACGTGGGGCATGGTGTGGCTGTAGTTGTGTGGTTGTTGTGCAGGCATGGCACTTGGGAGGCACATGTTGTGTCCCTTCAGGGAGGTAGCTGGTGTGTTGTGGATGGAGTTGTGGCTCTGTGCGATTTGTACAGTGCCCTTGGCATGCGCTGGCCCTGTGCTCTGCGTTGTGTGCATGGTTTCATGAACACTGACCGCGGCGGTGACGTGACCGGGACATTTGTTCATGAATGCGGTACATGGGTGGGCAGTATGTGGCGAGATGTTTTTGTCACAGGTGGGACATGTGTGTGTGCAGTGATGGCTGTGTGCCTGTCCCTACAGGGGTGTGTGGTGTTCCCATGCGATGTTTTTCCACCCTGGAGCTGTGTATTGTGTTACTTGCACTGTTGTGTCTGTACGTACCTGCGGAGGCGTCCGCGGCGGTGGATAACTTGCAGGTGGTGTATCATGTACAGCACCGGGAAGGCGTGTAGGGCAGGATCCATCGCGGTGTGTGCCGGGTGTTTCTTTTCTGTCTCCGCTGTGATGTCTCCGCCGTCTTTCGCTGTGCGGTTTCTCCGTCGCGCTGCGCTGCCCTGTATCCGGCATCGTGATATCTTCGGCGTACGGGACGTCATTCCGCACGGCGGTGTGTGGTGATTGGCTCACTCTGCCGCGGTGGCGGGCGCACTTTGATGGCGGTCGGCGTCGCATTGCAGCGGGCGGGAAATGTGCAATGTGTGGCCATCTTAATATGGCGGGCGTGGAGACCGCTGGCGGCGTGAAGGTAAATGGGTGTTACCGCCACCACCGGCACCGCGGTCGTGTCTCCGCCCACCATCCTAATAGGCCCCATAGTTTGGTTTTTCTGAACAAATTACCTTAAAATTTCTAATTTCTTCTACAAACTTCTCAGTAGTACTATCTTCCACCTCCTCTTCAACACCTACACTTATCAAACTCTCACTTTGTGTACACTCTTCTCCAGTACTAAAGAAACGAAACTCTATATCATCACAAACTTTTTTACATCCGATACTGTCCCATGCAAAAGAGCAGTGTTTATTTCACTTAAAAATAATGCAGGACTTTTACATAGTACAATCTTCTTATTAACTTCCGCATTGCAGAGTGATGTACTGCTAACATTCTCAAATGATGAAAAACACTTTGACACACTTTTCTAGAAAGACAAGCCAGAGAATGACCTTGCAAGCCAGTATTTTTTCTCACTTTACAAGGATCTAGTCCTTGCAACATCTTAATCTTTTGTTTAATACTTTTTTTAGTATACTCTCGTAAGAAATTTCTTAAAATATCAATAGACTCCTGTCGTATACTACAAATACTACTACAATCCCACGTATACACTGGAGCTTGTGTACGACTCCCTTGAACTTCTTCAGCTATCACTTCTTCCACATTTCTAGGAACCATCTTTTCTTTTTCAATTGCACAACCGTTCTTCGCTTCATAAGCACGACCACTGGTATCAACTGCGTGAACTAATGTATTGTTTTGAAAATAGCTCTCTTCATTAAAAAAAGGTTCTTAACTAGAAGTATGCTTCCATTCACCCAAAAATATTTTACTAAAGTTAGTTCTGTTGATTAGTCTTTTTCTTTTAGTTTTGTTCTTCATAGAATGCATTGGTTTATCTAATGTTCGCATTCTCTTTAAAACTAAAATGAAAAATCTTCTTTTCAATTCAAAAGCCTTTTCGACTATACTTTCAATCTCTTTTTTCTTTTTATAAAATGCAGATCTTCTTTGATATTTCTTGCCATCTTTCAACAAATTTTGTAGTACTCTACTTTTATACATACGTTTCCTAATATCATAAAATTGTTTCATCCTTCTTTCAACATAGATTTTTTCTCATTTCCAGAATTTCTATTAATTTGTCCTTTTTTCATTTCATTCTTTTTCATTCTACAAGTATCCTTTCTATTTTCATCATTTCCAAAATCCTTTCCACTCCTTGAACTTCTTTTAATGAATTCTTTTGTTCTCTTACCACAAGACTTTTTCTTTTTTGCCCCATGTTGTAGTTCATCTAATTCCTGCGTTTGTTTCTTCTTTAAATAGTACTGTTTTTTTTCTTGTTTTTTCTTTTGCGCTTTTTTGTCATGGTAAATCTTTCTTAATAATAATGCAGAATATCTGAAAAAAAAGAATTTTAAAAATAATTAAATATTATTAAAATAATGATATACATATATACTTATCTATTACTAAAAAACACTTTCTATTTAAAAACTACAAACAAATGCATATTTGGTTTTCTGAATATGGTAACAATTACACCTGACCCACACAATAAGTGAAAAGAGGTGCAGAAAAAAAATACAACAGTAATGTCTGAATGATTACAGCACTACATACCTAGTGCATGCATCATTGTAAGTTATAAAAACTACTTTGGTGTTTTTATAACTGTATGAGAGGGGTGCAGAAATTTGCAAGAGAGGTGTAGAAAGAAGCAAGAGTAGCGCAAAAGAATCAACAGAGGTGCAAAAAGAGGCACATAAGGTACAGAAAGAGGAAACAGGTGAGCAGAGTAAGGCAAGAGAGGTGCAGAAAGAGGGGTGCAAAAAAAGGCAAGAGAGATGAAGAAATTTGAAACAGAGGTACAGGAAGAAGGCAGATCAGTGCAGAAAGATCCAACAGAGGTGCAGAAAGAGGCAAGAGAGTTGCAAAAGCAGGCAAAAGAGGTACAGAAAGGAGGAACAGGTGGGCAGAGTGAGGCAAGAGAGGTGCAGAAAGAGGGAAGACAGGTACAGAAAAAAGGAAAAAGAAATGAAGAAATTTGGAACAGAGGTGCAGGAAGAAGATAGAGTAGTGCAGAAAGAACCAACATAGATGCACAAACAGGCAAGAGCGGTACAGAAAAAGGCAAGTGAAGAGCAGAATGAAGCAAAAGAGGTGCAGAAAGAAGCATCAGAGGTGGAAAAAGAGGTAACAGCACTACAGAAAGGGGTAGGAGAGGTGCAGAATGAGGCAAGAGGGTTACAGAAAGAGGAAGGAGGGATAAAGAAAGAGGAACAGAACTGCAGAAACAAGTAACAGAGATAGTGAAAGAGGCACAAAGGTTCCGGAAACACACAAAACAGGTGAAGAAAGAAGGAACACAGATACAAAAAGAGACAAAAGTGGTGCAGAAACAAGGGAGAGAGGTGTAAAAAGAGGCAAGAGACTTCCACATAGAGGAAACAGGGGTGCAAAAACAGTTTAAAGGTATGCAGAAGGAAGCAAGTGAGGTGCAGAAATAGGCAAGAGAGGTGCAGAAAAAGGCAAGACAGTTACAGAAAGAGGCAAGTGAAGTGCAGAAGGATACAAGAGAACTGCAGAAAGAGGCAATATAGGTGGAAAAGAGGCAAGTGTGGTGCAGAAAAAGCAAATTAAGTGCAGAAAAAAGGAACAGGAGTACAAAAAGAAGAAAAAGGGATGGAGAGAGAGGCAATAGAGATGCAGAAACAAGGAAGAAAGGTGCAGAAAAAAACAAAACAAGTGGAAAAAGAAGGAATAAAGGTGCAGAAACACGCAAAAAGAGTGGAGAAAGATGTAAGAGGAGTACTGAAAAACACAAATGAGGTGTAGAAAGAGGCAACAGACACATATATACTGCCTAAATAATTGCATCATTGCAGCAGTAACGCCTGAGTGATTACAGCACTGCATATCTAACGCCTGCATCATTGTAAGAATGCATGGCGAGTACTTGGGTGTTTTTATAACTGCATGAGAGTTGGGCCTAGTCAAATATAAAGCTGCACACTATTACATAACTCAACTATAAGTGTCTCCATATTGTTAAACCAAACAACAGACACATTGCCAGTACTGATAATTTCTGTATCAACTCACTCCAAAACAATCACCAGTGTCACTCAAAGTGATTGAAAAATTAATAAATATTTTTATTTTTTATCTTAGATGAAATTCATTTTTTAGAAAAAGAAAGGGGAATCTTTTAGTTCATGCTATTATTTTCATGAGCTTTGTCCATATAGTTCATTTACCGAACCACAACAACTTATACAACCATAAAACAATACTTAACATTCATAACAAAGACATAATAATATAATACATGAATTTAAATGAGCTCAAATTCCACAACATTTAGAAAAAGAAAAGAGAAAGAATGAAAAAACCCAAAGGAAAGGTTAAAAAGGAAAAGAGAATACATTGTCAATTGATAACACAGACCCAGGGGGAAATTTTGGCTAAACAGTATTTGTATTCAGGTCATGAAAAGGTGAAATTTCAATACTACTAATACATTGCAAATGGCCTGATACCTCTTCTATATACAAAACAAAACTTGTTTAGGCACAAACAAAAAGTCTACGCGTTTCAAACCCAATGTTTTATTTTAAGGGTTTTCCTCAAGACCTGGAATGAGAGCTCGTGTTATCTTATTATTACCACTCGTTGTAACCAAATGCGTTTACACGCATTAATGCACTAATTTCGTACCGCTCGCTAGCGCCGGCTTTTGCCTATCCTTTTATTTACGGGCACCCCAGCTCCGCTGCGATCTCCAGCTTAATTGGTGCCGCAACCGCATCAAGGCATTTCTTCTGAACAGCGAGTGGTTTTTTCGACAGACCGTGAGTTCAATCTTCGGTCCAAGCGAATGGTCTGCGTTCACTCAGCAGAGTCAGAATGCGACCATATTGTTAAAAGCACGCATACATATCTCTCTACGTTATCAAACCATCATGATATGTAAAAGAAATATGTATACAATATTTCTGAAACATGTTGAAACCTAGAAACTGAGACACGTAATAGATCTCACTAAGTAATCCCAACTCTCAATGGGTAGTCCTTGTGTAATTGTATGAGTGCAAGGGTACTCACTGGGTAAGTACAGAACAAGATGAAAAGTGACTGGCTAATTTCATGAGTGCAAACATACACATTGACTGCATGGATAAGTGTATAAATATCAGTTGAAGGGATTCATCAGTCATTGAGTACTGCCTACGTGAATACATGAATGCAACAGAAAGGCATGGGTGATTTGACGACTGCAAGGGTAGTGTGTAGGTAGTGAGATGACTGCACAGCAACAGCCTGCATGATTGCATAACTGTAGGGGTAGTACGTAACTAGACCACGAGTGATTCCTTGCCTGCAAGAGTAATATCTAGGGGATTACTGAAGTAGATAGCAAGTGAGTGGGTGATTTTATAAGTTCATCAGTACCGCCTGGGTGATTACCGAACTAGTAAGATACTGCCTGAGTGATTACTGGTGTGGAAAGGTAGTGACTGGGTGATTTTAAAACTACATGACTAGTGGCTGAGAGATTACATTAGTACAAGAAAAGTGCGTATGTGATTGAAACAGTACAAGGGAATTAAAGGACTACATAGGTAACACATCGGCGATTGCATGACTGCAGGGATAATGTCTGGGGATTTACATGACTACATAGAAATTGACTGGGTGATTTTATAAGTGCATGTGTACTTCTTGGGTGATTACAGGACTACTGAGGTAGAGCCTGAGTAAATAAAAAAAGACTGCAAAAGTAGTGCCTGGGTGATTTCATAACAGAATGACTACTGGCTGAGTGATTACAAGAGTAGAAAGGTGGTGCCTTCGTGATTCAAGGAGTGCAACAGTAGTGCCTGGGCGATTATATAACTACATGAGTACTAGGACCCCTTGTTGGGCCTTTATGTAAATTTCCTTAGGGGCGGGTAATCGTTGTCAGTGTGAGTTTTCATTGAATTGTTCCCCTGCTCTACCCGCCCTTTATTTGCCTGCAGGGGTCCCCCTTTGTATTGGTTAGTGAGTAGGTAATAACATGACTGCACAGCAACAACCTGCATGATTGCATGACTGTAGGGGTAGTACATAACTAGACCATGAGTGATTCCTTGCCTGCAAGGGTAATATATGGGGGATTACTGAAGTAGATAGAAAGTGAGTGGGTGATTTTATAAGTTAATCAGTACCGCCTGGGTGATTACCGAACTAATAAGATACTGCCTGAGTGATTACAGGTGTGGAAAGGTAGTCACTGGGTGATATTAAAAGTACATGACTAGTGGCTGAGTGATTACATAAGTACAAGAAAAGTGCATATCTGACAGAAAGAGTACAAGGGGATTAAAGGACTATTTAGATAACATCTCACTGATTGCATGACTACAGGTAGAATGTCTAGGGATTGACATGACTACATACCAAGTGACTGGGTGATTTTATAAGTGCATGGGTACTTCTTGGGTGATTGCAGGACTACTGAGGTAGAGCCTGAGTAAATAAAAGACTGCAAAATAGTGCCTGGGTGATTTCATAAAAGCATGACTACTGGCTGAGTGATTACAAGAGTACAAAGGTAGTGCCTTCGTGATTCAAGGAGTGCAACAGTAGTGCCTGGGTGATTATATAACTACATGAGTTATACCTTAGTGATTGCATAAGTGCCTAGATAGTGCCTAAATGATTGCATCAGTGCAGCAGTAATGCCTGAATGATTACTGCACTGCATATGTAGCGCCTGCATCATTGTAAGACTGCATGGCGAGTACTTGGGTGTTTTTATAACTGCATGACAGTTGGGCCTAGCCAAAAATAAAGCAGTACACTATTACATTACTCAACTATAAGTAACTCCATATTGTTAAAGGCATGCATACATATCTCTCTACGTTATCAAATGATCATGATATCTAAAAGAAATATGTATACAATATTTTTGAAATATAGCATAAACTAGAAACTGAGACATGTACTAGATCTGCCTGAGTGATTCCAAAACTCTGTGAGTAGTGCTTGGGTGATTGTATGAGTGCAAGGCTAGTCACTGGATAATTGCAGGAGAAGATGGATAGTGACTAGCTAATTACATGAGTACAAACATACACATTGACAGCATGGATAAGTGTATAAATAGCACCTGAAGGGATCAATGAGTCATTGACTACTGCCTAGGTGAATAGATGAATACAAGAGAAGGGCATGGGTGATTCTACGACTGAGCATGGGTGATTCTACGACTGAAAGGGTAATGTGTAGGTTATTACAGGACTGCATAGGTACAGCCTGCATGATTGCATGACTGTAGGGAAAGTACATAACTAGACCCTGGATAATGACATGCTTGCAAGGCTATTTTCTGGAGGATTACTGCAGTACATAGCAAGTAAATGGGTGATTTTATAAGTTCATGAGTACCACCTGTGTGATTACTGAACTACTAAGATACTGCCTGACTGATTACAGGAGTGCAAAGGTAGTGACTGGGTGATTTTAAAAGTACATGAGTACTGACTGAATGATTACATAAGTACAAGAAAAGTGCGTATGTGATTAAAAGAGTAGAAGGGGATTAAAGGACTACATGGGTAACACATCAGCGATTCAATGACTGCAGGGATAATGTCTGGAGATTTACATGACTACATAGCAAGTGACTGGGTGATTTTATAAGTGCATGTGTACTTCTGAGGTGATTGCAGGACAACTGCGGTACAATATACCCAAACACAAATAAGGAATTCTTCACATAACTTTAGTAAAAGTTTCACCATATTACTAAAAGCATACATAAATATATCTGTATCATAACACTATCCAAACCTTAAAAATTCAAAGAACAAACTTTCAATTTCAACCAAACATCTAAAAATATGCGGCATCTTTCAACTATACCTTTCAACAGACAAAAAAAAGAAGCCTAATTAATTACACTTTATATGAGCAACTTTGAAACCACACTTTTATACTGCATCTTCACCTTTCTATCTAAAATTATGCGGCATCATTCAACTATACTTTTGTACAGAGTAGAAAAAAGAAGCCTAATTAATAACACCTTATATGAGCATCTTTCAAAGCACACTTTTGTGCTGCATCTTCACCATTCTATCTAAAATTATGCAGCATCTTTCAACTATACCTTTCAACAGACTACAAAAAAAGAAGCCTAATTAATAACACCTTGCATGATCATCTTTGAAACCACACATTTGTGCTTCATCTTCACAAATCTATCTAAAATTATGCGGGATCATTCAAGTATACTTTTCTTCAGACTAGAAAAAAGAAGCCTAATTAATAACACCTTATATGACCATGTTTGAAACCACACTTTTGTGCTGCATCTTCACCTTTCTATCTAAAATTATGCGGCATTATTCAACTATACCTTTGTACAGACTAAAAAAAAGCTTAATTAATAACACCTTATATGAGCATCTGTCATAGCACACATTTGTGCAGCATCTTCACCATTCTATCTAAAATTATGCGGCATCATTCAACTATACCTTTGTACAAACTAGAAAAAAGAAGCCTAATTAATAATACCTTATGTGAGCATCCTTCAAAGCACAGTTTTGTGCTGCATCTTCACCATTCTACTAGTACTCACACTCTTGACCCTACCACATAAAAAGCAACAACAGCTCTTTGTTATACATCATGCACCTTAAAATTACATACACATATGAAAATACATATACAAGTAGAAACATACATGAGACAGAAGTCCATGCACACCTTAATATTTGACAGAGTCCACCTCCAAATTTGAAGGAACAGCTAAAATTATGCGGTATACTACAAATATACATATCCACACACTAAAACAAACTACCATAATCAGTAATCCATATTCCAATGTACACATAATACTATACAAAATCTATTTCAAACAACATTTAACTACAATAAAACAAACTATAATAAACATCTTTACATTTAATAATATATTTCAAACATCAAAGTTTATGAATAATTTTTTACCTTTAAAAATAAAGCTAACACATAATACACCTCACAAATTTATAACTCACCTTCCAAATTGATTTGTAGAATATGAAATATCAGAAACTCACAAAGGATTTTCTTATGCACACAATCAATATAATGCACTGCTCTCAGCAAGGCAAAACCAGTAATGGCAAAGTTTCCCTCTCTTTCTTCACACAAATACATGTAAGTAACAAATCACATTGCTTCCTACATTATTTCAAATTCTAAAACACAGTACTATTGGTTAGACATATTAACCCTTACCAACTGACTTCTAAAAGTACCCAAACTGCTTCTGGAATTTATGGGAGTCGTGACTCCACCGTGCAGCAAAGCGATGGAATCGCGAATCCATACGGGAGTTCAAAAACATATTACAAATAAATTTACCACTATTTTTAAATAACACACCACTTCTAAAGATAGTACTGACTTGGGAAATGTCACTGTAATAACATATTACTTATATATAAATTACAAATTCACATTTTAATGCCACAGTTAAGTTTCAACCCTACCCCCATTCTGCATAATGCCAATTTCCATAGTAACAGTTCATGGAACAGTGAACTTAACTGACAGGTCACAAGTTCACCATATTTACAAGTTCACCACACAATGTTGCAAATGCAAACAGCAGGTGTGGTTGTCTTTGCAAAAAATGACCTTATCCTTTCTATTGTACCTTTCAAATATTTTTTACTAACCAATAAGAAATATGCTTTAAAAAAAAAAGTTAAATGCACCTTATTTTTGAATGTGCAATGTTCTTAAACAGCCAATCAATTCTCTACTTTTTAAAAAACAGCATCTTGTCCACCATTTTACATACCTCTCATTCTACCAACTGACTACCTCAGCTACAGACATCTTTTCATTACTTCCAGACATCCCTTCAAGATGCTTACAGTGTGGATTGTTGGGCACAGCTATGTTTTCTGGTGCAAAGGTATGCTGAACGCAGAGGTATTGACAAATACCTAGCTTTGCAAAATGTGGACATTAAATGGATTGCACAGAGAGGATTAAAGTGGCACCAATTGATGCCTTTGGTTAAAACCTTTTGCATCTCCAACCCCTGACCTCATGATTGTGCACTGTGGTGGCAATGACCTAGGCACATTGACTGGGGTAGGTCTGGAAATGCTAATGAAGGACACCTTTGCACAATTGATGTTGCTTTTACCTCAAACTGTCTTTGTATACTCTAATATATGCCAAAGACAGAAATGGAAGTGGTCAAATCAATTCTGTCCACAGATTGAGAAAGCTAGAAAAATGTCAATAAAGCTGTTTCTGCTTATCTTAGAGACCATAGAATGGGCTCCATATATAACAACAATCTACGTTTTCATATGGAGGGCATCTACAGGAGTGATGGAGTGCACTTTACAGATGACGGAAACAGAGTCTTTCTCAACAACCTAAAGACAAGGGCTCTTTTTAGAGCCACCCTATAACCCAACAGTGAATCTTACATATTAAAAACATACATATTCTTTTTTGTACAATTTTGCTTGGAGTCGCGAACCCATCGCTTTTACACTGGGGGCCGCGCTGGATGCAATGAAGTCGCGACCCCAAGTGCGCGGAAGAAAAAAAAATGCCCCCTATTCTATATTGTTTAATTCTGCCTCGGGGACCCCATCCCCGAGGCATACCCCTGGGGACTGTGGGGGGAGCCCCAATGCCCCCACGGTCCCAGCCGGCTTCCCGCCTCCTGTGGGAGCCGGCATTGCTTTTGGACAAGGGGAGCTGCTAACATGCAGCTCCCCTTACCCAAAAGCAATACTGCTTTGCTTCTTGGAAGCAGTGTTTGCAATGACAGGGCGGGAGCCACACGGCTCCCACCCTGTCATTGCAAACATTGCAAACAGCAATGTCCCGGGGTGGGCACCCCGGGACATTGCAGGAGCCGGCCCTGGGGGGTGGCGGTACCCAGGGCCATCGAGGGCTCCACAAGGGGGGCCAAGTAGCCCCCTCACTTCATTTGAATAGCCCCGGGGAGGTGGTGGTCCCCGGGGCTTGGGGGGACCCGCGAGGCCCCCCTCATTATTTAATAAAGCCCCAGGGTTGTGGTGGTCCCCGGGGCTTGGGGGGGCAGCAAGCCCCCCCCTTTCTATTACAAATGCCCCGGGGAGGTGGTGGTCCCCGGGGCTGTGGGGGCCCCCGCGGGTCCACGCAAATTATAACCCCGGGGAGGTGGTGGTCACCGGGGCTTGGGGGGCCCATGAGGCCCCCCTCATTATTTAATAAAGCCCCGGGGAGGTGGTGGTCCCCGGGGCTTGGGGGGGCCAGCGAGTCCCTCCTTTCTATCACAAATGCCCCGGGGAGGTGGCGGTCCCAGGGGCTGCGGTGGCCCCAGCAGGTCCATGCAAATTATAGCCCCGGGGAGGTGGTGGTCCCCGGGGCTTAGGGGGGCCAGCAAGCCCCCCTTTCTATTACAAATGCCCTGGGGAAGTGGCGGTCCCCAGGGCTGCGGGGGCCCCCGCAAATTAAAAACTGATTACCCCCGGGACCTGGCCCACCCGGGGGCTTATATAAAACGAAGCGCTTTGTTTTTTTTTAATTTTCTCGTCTGGATTCGTGCACCCAGCGCGATTTCTGCAGTTTTTTTTAAAGAAAAAAAATGCTTTTTTTGGCCCTGGGGGTCCCTGTGGGACCCGCTCAGCAAACATAGGGGGTCAGGATGTTTCTACCCTGCCCCCTTTTCTTGCTTTTTAATGTTTTTTTCACTGTTTTCTTGTGACTCGGTTCCCGAGTCACAAGATGGCTGCCAACACTTCCTGGTTTGGAGTGTTGGCAGCCAATCAGAAGTCAGCACGTGCTCAGGAGGAGTCGAGACTCCTCCTCGGTGCTCAGATATCGATATCTTTCTTTTTTTAATTTCTCAGGAACTACTGAACGGATTTACACCATTTAAAAAAAAGGTCGCTTTCTGAACCAAGACCTACCGTTTTGCCAAATTTGGTGTCATTCCGTTCAGCAGTTCGGGCTGTAGCCGTGTCTAAAATTTCCTATGGAAATTAACATGTGGAAAACACGTTTTGGGACCCCCCTTTATTCTCGGCCCCCGCTTGACGAATTACCCCGAAACTTTCAAGACCGGATCTGACCGGAGCACCCCATTAGTTTTGATAATTTCGCGAAGTTTCGTCAACCGACGCCAAAGATATTGGCAAAAGAAAAAACGCTTTTTGAATAGAAACGAGGTCCTAACTATAACTACCTACTGGCGACCGGTAGGTGATATATATATATATATATATATATATATATATATATATATATATATATATATATATATATATATATATATATATATATATCTACAGAAAAAAGGTTAAAGTAGCATTTTAGTTAGGTGAAATGTTCAGTTTTATCTCTAAAAACAACCGAAATTTACCAGTTATAGTGCTCTAAGGTCACTATACGAGCAGTCACCCTCCCCTTTCGGTCGGGCCCCAGGAGATGGATTCCCCAAGGCTGATATTGGTCCTGGGAGGGGAGCCACGTGTCCTCTTCCCCTTTACTCCATGGCTTGACCCTGGGGTATGGGGTCCCCACGGCTGAAAAAGGCCCAGGGAGGGGTCTGGCTGCCCCCTTCCCCCTTTACTAAATGGCTGGGCTTAGGAGGATGGGGTCCTTGCTGAAAGTAGAGCAGAATTGCTTTTGGACAGAGGGAGCTTCATGTTCAGAAGCTCCCTCTGTCCAAAAGCAATGCCAGCTCCCGCAGGATGCAGGGAGCCAGCAGGGACCCAAGAAAGTGTCTGGGAGGACAGGCACCTGGGGATGGGATCCCCGGGGCTGAAATCGACCTGGGAGGGGAATTGCCTGGCCCCCCTCCTGTTTTTAAAAACAAATAAAATTTTAAAAAGGGGCAGGTCCCGGGGGGGGGGGGGTCCCTGGGTACGAAATCGGCCTGGGGAGGGGTGCCACGCCACCCCCCTCCCCATTCAGAAAATGGCTGGCAAAGGAGGATGGGGTCCCTGGGGCCACAATCGGCCCAGGAAAGGGGGGCTACACAGCCCCCTTCCCTAAAAAGAGAACATTTTAAAAAAATGCAACTCGTCGGAGGCCCCACACCCTTTTTCCACCACTCTGCAAAAGCACCTCTTGGCACGTTGCTGGTTGGGGAATGAGGTCCCCTTGGCTCCAAAGGGTCCTTAGGTGCCAACAAGCCCTCCTGTTGCTCCAGTAAGTCTCACAGAGTGTGATTGCTAAGAGGTCTTTGGAGGCCACGCTCCCTTTCGCCACTACTCTGCAAATGCACCTCCTGGAGCCCTGCTGGTTGGGGGATAAAGTCTCTTTGGCTCCAAAGGATCCTTGGGTGCCAACAAGCCCTCCTGTTACCTCCAGTAAGTCCCCCACAGTGGAATTGCTGAGAGGTCTTCGGAGGCCATGCCCCTTTTATCTACCACTGTGCAAATGTGCCTCCTGGCGCCCCTGGTTGGGGGGTGAAGTCTCCTTGTCTCTAGAGTGTTCTTGGGTGCCAACAAGCCCTCCTGTTACCATCAGTAAGTCCCACACATTGGAATTGCCGAGAGGTCTTCGGAGGCCACGCTCCCTTTCTCCACCACTCTGCAAACGCACCTTCTGGTGCAGTACTGGTTGAGGGATGAAGTCCTCTTGGATTCTGAGTGTTCTTGGGGGCCCAGTAGCCCTCCTGTTACCTCCAGGCAGTCCTACTCTGCGGGATCCCTGAGAGCTAGTCGGAGGCCCCACCCCCTTTGGCAACGACTTTGCAAATGCAACTAATAGTTAAAAAAAATCGAAATTCACTGAAAAAAAACAAAGATTACAGGGACTCTATAGTTAGGATTTACCATTTAATAAGTGTTAGAAATTCACAGAAAAAACAAAGGTTACAGGGACGTTATTGTTAGCAATTCGCATTTAAAAAACGTTCAAAATTCACTGAAAAATAAATAAATAACAGAGACGTTATAGTTAGCCTCAGGTTTCACTCATACACAACCAGTGAAATTTAGCAATTATAGTTAGTCATCTATATAGTCATTTGAGATGTCACTTACTGGCGGCCGCCCGTAGGTAGTTATAATTAGAACCTTGTTTTCATAGGAAAAGCTTTTTTGTTTTGCTAATAACTTTGGTGCCGGAAGGACGAAACTTCACAAAATTTTGTAACTAACATGCACCTGAGATCGGCTATTGTCCGGCAAGTTTTGAAGTGATTCATCAAGTGGAGGCCGAGATAAAGGTGGGGTCCCAAAATGCGTTTTCTCCATTCAATTTCCCATAGGGTTTTTAGACACGACTACAGCCCGAATCGCTGAATGGTCTGACACCAAATTTGGCAAAACGCTAGATCTTGGTCCAGAAAGAGTGCTTTTTATGATTTGTTGTAAATCCATTCAGTAGTTTCTGAGATATTAAAGAAAAATAAAGTTGGATATCTCAAGGCGCGGACCCTCCGCAAATCCAACAGATGAGTTCTGGTTGGCTGCCAACGCTTCAACCAGTAAGTTATTTCAGCCATTTTGGGTCTCGGACTCAGTCGGGTCCCCAAAAAAAGTTACAAATAAAGAAAAGGGGGCAGGTTAGGAATACCCAATTTTGCTGCAATTTCAAAGCAGATTCATGAATTCACTGGAAAATAAAACAAAAATGCAAGCATGCTCTCCCGCACTTGACTTTTTTATAGCCCCTTTTGGGCCAGGTCTCGGGGACATATGTTAATATATATTATGGGGCATGCAGCCCCCCTCCCCATGGCCGATATGGGCTCTGGGGACACCGCCTGCCTAGGGCCAGGACAATATGAAAATATAAGAGGGGGTCCACGCAGCCCCCCTCAGTAGGCCTTTTACAGCCCCATGGACCGCAAGCTCCTTGGGGACAGGCCGATTGGACATAAAGTAGGAGGTGGCCACACAGACCCCCTACCAGGCCATTTACAGCCCCGGGGACCAACACCTCCCTGGGGCTTGGCTATAATTTGAAAGGGGAGGGGGTCACGCACTCACCGTCCTGGGCTGTTTTCAGCCCCGGGGACCACCGCCTCCCTGGGGCATGCCCTAGAATAACAAAGAAGGAGGGCCATACAGCTCCACTCCTGGAACCATTAGTGGCCCTAGGTACTGCCCCCCAGGGCCGGCTCCCTATGTCCCGAGGTGCCCACCCCGGGACACTGTCATTTGCTGTCACTTGGTAGAATCTTTGACAGCTCCCACCAAGCGAGAGCAAACTGTAAGTCTTCTCCCAGTAGGCCTGAGCAGGAAAACTGCGACTGCTTTCTGGGAATGGACTTTTCATCTAGCAGGAAAACCGATGAAAGAATTGCTCCTGCTCGCAGGAAGCAGCATTTTTGCTGCTCCTTGCAAGCAGGAGCAATGCCGGCTCCCGTTGGAGGCTGGGAGCCAGCAGGTACCGAGGGGCATTGGGGCTCCCCCGCTGCCCCGTTTACTGCAATACTGTGGACTCCTGTAAACAGGCCGGTGAGGTTCTGTTCTGACCCTGATGCTCATTTCACAGAAATTATACCTTAACGGCAAGCACTTACAAATATCAACTTAGCAGGTGCCCCAGTTAAAGCTTCACTTTTGTAAAGGACAAATGATCCTTACTTCTTGGGTTTGATGAAGGTAAAGCAAGTGTGTTTTCTCGGCAATTCCACATTCAAAAAAGATCTGAAATCCTCAGTAAAGGTGAATGCATTGTTGATCTATCTGAGGCAATCTGTAGTGACTATGTCGAGTGGGTTCTTTCTTGGCCTCTCCTGATGAGAGCAGAGTCCATGGTTCTCCCTGTGCATTACTACAAGTATGGAAATGTGCAAATCACTTGGAGGCTCCGCTTGTTTGGCCCCGCCCATCCACCTTAGTGGTATGAAAAGGTATTCCTGTTTGATGGACAGCTTAACAAGAAGCCCCCGAGCGCGTTTCCCACCGATTTTGGTGATGCGTTCTTGATGCAGAGGAATACGAGGATATCTCCACCAAACAAAGAAGCACTTGCTTTATATAGTTAAGAGAAAGGACCCTTGTTTGGTGGAGATTACCTCTTTGTAGTCTTGTTATCTTCTCTATAGGAAGATTCATGTTATCACAGATTTTTGGCTAAAGATGCACGAGGAACAATCACAAAAAAGAGGGTCCCAAAACATGAAATCTAAGTACATTTTCCATATACTTCTTTAGGCAGGGCTACAGCAAAAACTACTAAATGGAATTGCACCGAATTCAGCAGGAAGCTAGATATTGGTCTATAAATTGTGCTATTTATAATTTGGTGTAAATCTGTTCAGTAATTTTTGATAAATGTAGGGTGAAAATTAATTGTATATTTTGGCAGTTGGGCTTGCAAGAGTCCCACGTTTATCACCCGAGAGTGCAAAATCAAATAGGAAGCCCTGTGGTTGGTCAAGAGGCCATTTATTGAGGAAGGCTTCATGCTTTCGTGAGAGCAAGAGGCTCCCGCTAATTGGCTGGCTGTTGGAATGTTAGAAATGAAATGGCCACCATTACTGTTTACTATGAAAAATTGGAGGCGTTGTGTGAAGTTAAAAAGCTATATAAGGGGGCAGCAGAAAGGGATGCTGTGCCCCTAGATTTAGAAGGTGGTATCAAAGGGGAAATTACTGTGAAGAAAATAAATTTATATTGTGTTTAACTAATTTTTACGATCTTGCGTGACTCTTGCAGGATCGTGAATAGTAAAAAGGAGTAGGTGATTTCTCAATGCACTTCATTAGTAGGAATGCACATTGTGGTCCTTGTTTTTGAGAGGAAGTGTATAAGAGATTAGTACTGTGATGATTTGAATGCTAATTCTTTTTTAAAAAAATTGTTTACGATCTCACGAAACTCTCGCGGGATAGTGAAAAGTAGGAAGGAGTAGGTGATATTTGAATACATTGTAGTATGCACACTTGCTACTGTATGAAGAAGTATTACTAGAGATGGTGTTTATCAAAGTATACTATTTATGCCCATCGGTTTGGTAAGATTTGTGAGTAGAGTTAAGGTTCATCCACACACCCTACTATGAACATCCATCATCTGAGAGAGATGCCTAAGAGGAGAGGCCAGTCTCACTCCATACACCCTATCACGCAAACCTCTCATCTGAGCAAGAGGTCTGAAAGGAGGGGTCCAATTCCTCTCCACAACCTACTATACACATACGTCATCTGAGAGAGAGGCGTGAAAAGACAGGCCTGTTATTCTGTACACAATACTACGCACATCCATTATCTGAGACAGAGGTCTGAAAGGAAAGACCAGTCTATCCACAAACCCTACTATTCACACCCATCATCTGAGAGAGAGGTCTTATTGGAGAGGCCAGTCTCTCTACCTACCGTACCATGCACACTGGTCATCTGAGAGAAGTCTGGGAACAGAGGGCTGTCCCTCTCCACTGGAACAGCAGCAGAATCCATGTGTTTTTCAACACTCACTGCAACACTCATGGCACGCCCCTTTCACACAAAGTGATGCGTGATAAGGGGCATATTTACAAGGCCACGAAAAGCCACGCAAGGTGGCTTCACGTGACCTTCTAAATATGGGGCAGCACATTGCGCCGCCGGTGCGTCACAAAAAGTGACGCACTGGCGGCGTAAGGGGTTTGTAAATATGCCCCTCCATATTTTTAGGAACTTTGCTTTCTCTGAACAGTTGTTTGCAGATTGGACACCGTACTCAGGGAGGGTTTCCTATATGGCTGTCACATAGTGCCATCACATATACAACTCCCTCAGGTGTAGAAAGCATGCATTATGTGCAACATTGACCCTATACCATACACATTACAGGTAGCATAGTTCACATAGAAAATCAACCACAACCATATAGGAAACCCTCACTGAGTACGGTGTCCAATCTGTATACAACTGTTCAGAGAAAGGCAAGTTCCTAAAAATACGGAGGGGCTTATGTACAAGCCCCTTGTGCCATCAGTGAGTCACTTTTTGTGATGCACCGGGGGCGGAGTGTGCTGCCCCATATTTACAAGGCCACTTAAAGCCACCTTGTGTGGCTTTTCGTGGCCTTGTAAATATGGCCCCTTATCACGCATCACTTTGCGTGCCAGGGTGTTGCTGTGGGTGTTGCAAAACCCATGGATTCTGCCACATTTCCAGATTTACGAGAAATTGTAAACCTGGAAATGCGTCAGAATGCTATGCCTCTCCAGGGGAGGCATAGGGAGGAGCAACAAGGAGAAATGTTTTCATTTCTCCTCGCTTTTTCCTCTTTCTATGCATGCTGCATTCTGGAAAATACCTCTTGTGATAGTTTTTGCGCAAGAAGGTGTCCCTTCCTACACAAAAAACAATCATCCCTGCAACGCAGGCACCCTTGCACCATGGTGCAAGGGTGCCTGCGTTGGCGCATGGCAGCCAATTGTACGACAGCACAGGGGAAAGCAAAGGGATCCCTCATATCTTTGTAGATATGATGCATCCCTTGGCTTCCAAAGTGCCAAATGGCTTTCAGCACCGCACTGCATTTCTTTGATGTAAATAAGGCACTGAATGTCTGTTCTAAAATGAATGCCCTACTATGGAAAGCTTTTATCTGTATCACACCCCTGACACTCACCAAACCTACATTCAGGAATAAAGTTGATATCAGTAGAGAAGTGGGCACTATAAACAGTGTTTACTCTATGGAAAGAGTTTACTCTATACCACACTGTTTGCAATATGTGAAACTCTCTTGAGGAATACACCTCAGAGTATTAAAAGAATCTACTAAGAACAGTATATACTATATGCAACTGTTGTTAAAAAAAACGTATTCAATAGAAATCACCAAGAGCTGAAGGTGCTAAATATCATACTAACTGCACCCTTCCTACTGTGGTGAAATCTTTACAGATAGCCCATCTTTTGAAGCAAAACAAGCGCATGTACATAGGTTAGTACTTGGGGCACACATTATTTTATGTTATGTAGCAATTGTCAGTCTGAGACAATTCTGTCCAATAACTCAAGGCTGCTTACAAAAGTTAATATTGACTACATAGAATCATTCTTCTTTAGCAAACTTTTTCTGCTGAACCCAAAAACTTGTGTGGAACATAATAAACACAAGCCAATAGTCAACCACACAATAAGTTACACTTGAATACAAAGATTTATAGCGTGTTCAATACCACTACACACCTATGGTGCCTTAGGAGCACATGTGCTTTGTAAACACACACCATTAGCTGGACCCAAGTTGTACAAAATTAGGTAGAAAAGTAATATGGTAGTCACTCGCCACTATGTAAACTATAAAACAAACTAACACACTCATTGGATGATGTCATCAGTGATGTCATGAGTTGTATCATCAAGGATACCATTTGAGATATCATCAGTCATGTTCCTGACCATGTCATGAGTGATGTAACATGTGAGGTTATAAGCAGTGCATTGCGGGGAGCAAAAGTTATAGTTAGTTCAGGTAACCGTAACTGCTAAATTTCACTGGTTTTATACATGTGAAATCTGAGCCTAACTATAATGTCCCTGTAACCTTAGTTTTTGCAGTGAATTTCTAAGGTTTTTAAATACTATTTCCTAACTATAACGTCCCTGCAACCTTTGTGTTTTTCAGTGAATTTCTGCATTTTTTTAATGTTATTTCCTAACCCTAACTTTCTGGTCTGTGAGTGGGTGTGTGATTAGTTGTATCAGTCTGTGAATGGGTATGTTATGTTATGTTATATAGCTTATAGAGCGCACAGCTGCTCCAGCAAAGGGGCGTCCTGGCGCTAAAACAGTCAGGAGGAGAGGACCACCAAGAGGCAAGAGTATGTGAGTGGCTGTATGGATCTGTGAGTGGGTAAGTGGCTGTATGTGTGTGCAAGTGGGTGTGTGAGTATTTTTCTGGGTATGTGAGTGGTTGTAAATGTGTCTGTGAGTGGGTGTGTTAG
The DNA here is from genome assembly GCA_963921515.1 of Calotriton arnoldi. NCBI lineage: Eukaryota > Metazoa > Chordata > Amphibia > Caudata > Salamandridae > Calotriton > Calotriton arnoldi. The sequence goes on along the minus strand of CAWUFW010001417.1, from coordinate 2,544,932 downwards.
TGGTTATGTGGTTGTGTGAGTGGGTGTGTGAGTGGCTGTATGGGTCTGAGAGTGGGTATGTTAGTGTTTTTGTAAGTGTGTGAGTGGCTGTGTGAGTGGCTGTGTGGGTGTGTCCATTTTAAATTCTGTGCTTCCAGATCATCATTTTGTATTTCGATAAGAATTTGATATAGAATACCAATATTTCCACACCCTCTAACTACTTCTAACAGAATTTTCTGGGCCAAGTTCACAACATCCCCTTTTTTTAGCAAATAGTCCCGGATCTGCAGGTATTTAAAAAAGTCAGTTTTGTGGAGGTCATAATCAGACATCAGCGAAGAATAGGCCCTAACACCACTGCTATCCACTGAATCTCCCAAGGTCTGAATACCCTTTCGTCTCCATCTGGGCATATTAGCGTCAGAGAAAATAGAGGGAAGCAATGCTGAAGAAGAGGTGGGCGTGTAAAAATTAAACCTATCAATCAGCAATTATCTCCGAATCTGAAGCCATGCCTTATGAGCAGTTTGAACCACCTTAAAACAAGTTTTTTTTATAATAACTGGGCTCAAGAATTTGCAAGAAGCTCCTCTCTGCTTTGGGGCCCAATAACATTTGAAAAATATTCATCTACCTTAACCTCTCCTTCCCCAACCAGTAAAATTCCCATTTGTTGAAGTAGACATGCCCAATAATAAAACCGGAAGTTAGGCACTGCCCAGCCCCCTCGAGATCGTGGTAGGGTCATGTACTTCATAGCTCGACAAGGTTTGCCCTGAGCCCACAAAATACTGCTACATATAGACTGGAGTTTCTGAATTTGCTTCCCTGTGAGGTCCAGGGGGACCGCCCTAAAATAATACGGGAGCCTTGGTAAAATATTCATCTTTAAGACGTTACACCTTCCCACCATTAACAGGTGTAGGCCTTCCATTCTGTCTAGCTCCCTTTTAATTTTCCGCACCATGGGGTCCCAGTTGGAGAATACCATCTTGTCCAGACATGCATTGAAACTAACCCTGGGCGTAGTACTACGCTACGCTCGCGGAGCGTGCGTAGTTTGCGCTACTACGCGCTATGCGAATTGCACATAGCACAGTGCAAAAACGCGTAGCGTAGCGTAGCGGGCATTTTTTGCTTGCTTGCGGTCCTCAACGTCAAGTTGGCGACCGCGAGCGAGCAAAATCAACATCCCGGCAAAATTTTTTCCTCGTTCGCGATCAGCAACATCAAGTTGCTGATCGCGAGCGTGGAAAATAAACCTCCCGGCGAGATTCTCAACGCGGGGAGGTAGTTTTCTCATTGCGAGTGGTCGCGTATGCTCGCGACCGCTCGCGATGAGAAACTACCAGTCCGCGTTGAGAAAGCTGCCACTCGAGTACAAATCTACTCGAGCGGCAGAAAACGACCGCTTGCACTGTGCAAGATGCCGTTTGTAATGATTGCACAGTGCGGACAAGCATCCGGCACTGTGCAATCAGTGCGAACAGCATTTCCCTACCGCACTACGCAGTTCGCGTAGCTACGCGTAGCTTGCGTAGTGCAAAGTGCACTTCGCGTAGCTACGCGTAGCGCTACTACGCGAACTACGCACAGGGTTGATTGAAACACACCCCTAAGTATGTTGCCTCCTCCGTAACTCTGGAGTCATTAAAGAGTGCTTGGTCTGTGCATATTACCTGTGTCTTAGCTAAATTTAACATATAGCCGGATCTTTTCCCAAATAGAATTGATAATTGTTCAATCTCTACCAAGGTCTTAGCTGGATCCGGCGAGACTATCGCTATGTCATCTGCATATGCTAATATATTAACCTGTTCCTGCCCAGGCCTCGCCGGCTGCATATTTAAGCTATTCTCCAACAGGTTCAGGAATGGGTTAATATAAAGGGCAAATAATAGAGGGGAGCAGGGACAGCCTTGTCGGGTACCCCTCGATATAGATACGAGATCAGATTCAAGCCCCAACACGTATACTTGGGCCGCATGGTTCTAACCGCCTGTATAAAACCAGGCCCAAAGGCTTGCCACCGCATAGTTGCCCATAAAAATTCCCAGGAGACACGGTCAAACGCCTTCTCTGCGATCAGATTCAAGCCCCAACACGTATACTCGCGCCGCATGGTTCTAACCGCCTGAATAAAACCAGGCCCAAAGCCTTGCCACCGCATAGTTGCCCATAAAAATTCCCAGGAGACAAGGTCAAACGCCTTCTCTGCGTCAAGTAGCACAACTCCACATGGAACTTTTTGCACATTAGCAGAGTCCAACATGGCAACTACCCTACAAATGTGATTGACCATGCCTCTTCCTGGAATGAAACCGTGCTGGCGGACAGAGACTATGGGAGTTATCACTCGGGAGAGTTGTGTAGCCAATATTTTTGCATAAATTTTCCCATCGCAGTTTAAAAGTGAGATGGGTCTATACGACAGTGGTAATGTAGGTGGTTTGTCTTTTTTTAAAAAGATAATAATGCTAGCTACATCCCACGATGCCGGGGCATCCCCTTTCTGCGCTTCCTGAAATACAGTAAGCATATCTGATTGTATCTCAGATAGAAAAGTTTGATAGAATTCTAATGGGAGCTTGTCGGGGCCAGCGGCCTTCCCTGTTGCTAAAAAACCAACAGCCTCCAAAAGCTCTTCCATGGTTACAGGCTCCTCTAAATATCTCTGATTGTCTACACTTAACGTCCTCCTGTATGGATCTTTGTAGAGACATTCAGTTCTCTCCTGACTGTAAACATTCTCCAAGTATAGCTCCTCATAGAAGGCCCTAAAGACCTCCATGACCTCCTCCGGTGTTTCTACTATTTTACCAGTTGAATTTTCAATTGCAGTGATTGTATCTTTAACCGCCTTACCTCTAATTTTCTTGGCCAAGCATCTGCCAGTTGCCTCCCCATACTCATAGCACTTTCTTCTGAAAAGGTGATATTTATTTGCAATATCCTTAGCCCAATCCCCGTTTATCCTGGCTTTACAGCGAGCCACCTCCGTCTGCGCCTGCGAGGTATCTAATTTCCCCTGCAGAACATGTATCAAGGCATACTCAGCTTGTTGAAGGTTATCATATAGTCCCTGTAGGAACTGCCTCTGTTGTTTTTGAGCAGATAATCCAAAACTCAGGATCTCCCCTCTAAGCCCTGCTTTTAACGCATCCCAAACTATGCAGCATTTAGTAGAGTTGCGATTAATAGCCAAGAATTGGTTTAACCACTGTCGTATATGACAGATGAATTGCTCATTAAGCAATAGCTTCCTATCGAAAGAGAAAGACCCCCGAGGGTGTACCAAACCATGCATTATAAGTTTTAATAACACTGGATTATGATCCGAGGTGATTCTGGGGAAGATCTGTATACGTGCCTCTGCTAGATATGTTTTAGTGACAAAAAAAAAATCTAACCTAGCTAACTTTTGGTACAGGCAGGAGTAATGCGTATACCCTGGATCCGGAGGTTTTAACCTTGGCCAAGCATCGGCTAGGCCATGCTCATACATAAGCTGCTGCAGAGCCTTGTAGACCTTGGGTTTCCGACCAAAGTACTTGTCTCCAACCACGCCCTGGGTAACTTCTTCCAGTTGAATATTAAAGTCCCCGCACAGTATCAGAGGAGTAGCCCAGGAAGCCAATTCTGTGTTCAAATATTCTATAATCTGCGCTTCATCGTAATTAGATCCATACACAGAGCATATTGTAAGTTTCTTGTTAGCAGCTACACATTCAATTATCGCCCAGCGGCCACATTTATCTGCCAAGCTTTTAACTACCGTTAATATATTATTCTTGGCAAGAATGGCCACACCTCTTGTAGTAGTTCCTTGCGACGTACAAACCAAGAGCTTATACCACAGCTCCCTTAGTACCTTATGCTTATTCCAAGGAATATGTGTCTCTTGAAGACATACCACATCGGGGGACATGCTTCTAAATTCCTGTGCTACTCTTTGCCACTTGGCCCTATCATTAAGCCCCCGTACATTAAACGTGCAAATAGACAATACAGTCATCCTTAGCCCGGTACAAAACTGCATCGACAGCTCCCTCTCTCCCAAAACATCACATTCTTTCCTCTTGTTTGCTTTAGAACATTTATTGGCTTATTTACAATTTTTACCCCCTGTGCCCCTCCCCTGTGGCAGCCTCCCCCTTCCCAGACACGCCCCCACATCCACCCCAGCACCTCCTCTGCCAGCGGAGTCCCCCCCTGCCCTCCTCAGCATAGAGGCTAAAAGACCCATAGGTCTAAAATGATGGAGAGCCTCGTAGACGCACCTATCACCCCCCCTCCTCCAATTCACCCAATCAGTGCAATATATGAAAAGAAACTTATATTGAAGCACAGCATAGCTTAGAGCTGACAAGCTAAGATCATATATATACAGCTACCTTCCGCTAACACTAACAAAAACTAGTGCTGACCCCTTTCCTAAGGTTTGATATCCTGTAAAAAATCCTTAGCTTTTATCTCAGATGTGAAAAATGTTGTCTTGTCCTTATATATTATCTTAAGTTTAGCTGGGTTTAAGAGAAATGCTTGAGCACCTTTGCCCTGAAAAGGAATTATTAACTGCCGAAGCTGCCATGTTTTTTCCACTGTTGTATGACAGTAATCAGGACGAACAAAAAACTCAAACCCATCCCCCTTTCTCTGCCTATCTGGCCTAGCCAAATCATACAAGGCCTGCCTGGATAGATAATTCGAAAGGCAAATCAATATTGCTCTAGGTCTTGAAGTAGAGTGGTTAGGTCCAGAGTACTTTTTTTTCACACTATCTTAGATTTGGAAAGCAGAAACGCATAGGAAGGCAATTGGTAATAACACTTGTTCTACTATTCTGTATTCCCCTACATCTCCCGATAAAAATGGTACCTCACTTGTGTGGGTAGGCCTAGTGCCGGTGACAGGAAACAGCCCAAAACGCAATGTGGACAACCCGCATTTTTCTACTGAAAACTGACTCTTTTTTTGCAATGTGCCTAGCTGAAGATTTTGGGCCGTAGCTCAGCCAGCACCTAGTGAAACCGAGAAAACCTGTACATTTTTTAAAACTAGACACCCAGGGCAATCCAGGATGGGGTGACTTGTGTGGCTCTCATTGGGTTCTGTTACCCAAAATCCCTTGCAAACCTAAAACTTTGTCTAAAAAACACATTTTCCTCACATTTCTGTGATGGAAAGCTCTGGAAACTAAGGAGATACACAAACATCCTTCCACTCAGCATTCCTCCGCGTCTCCCCAAAAAAATGGTACCTCACTTGTGTGGGAAGGCCTAGTGCCCGCGACAGGAAATGCGCCAAAACACAACATGGACACATCAAATTTTTCCACTGAAAACTGACCCTTTTTTTGCAATGTGCCTAGCTGTGGATTTTGGGCCTTAGCTTAGCCGGCACCTAGGGAAACCTAGCAAACCTGTACATTTTTGAAAACTAGACACCCAGGGAAATCCAGGATGGAGTGACTTGTGTGGCTCTCAACAGGTTTTGTAACCCAGAATCCCTTCCAAGTCTCAAACTTTGTCAAAAAACACATTTTCCTCACATTTCTGTGATGGAAAGTTCTGGAATCTGCGGGGAGCCAGAATCTTCCACCCACCAAGCATTCCCCCAAGTCACCCAATAAAAATGGTACCTCTCTTGTGTGGGTAGACCTAGTGCCTGCGACAGGAAACGGCCCAAAACGCAATGTGTACACATCTCATTTTTCCACTGATTACTGACCCTTTTTTTACAATGTGCCTAGCTGTGGATTTTGGCCCCTAGATCAACGGCACCTAGGGAAACCTAGCAAAACTGTACATTTTTTAAAACTAGACACCCCGGGGAATCCAGGACGGGGTGATTTGTGTGGCTCTGACCAGAGCCTGTTAACCAGAATCCCTTACAAACCTCAAAATCGGTCTAAAAAAACACATTTTCCTTACATTTCTGTGATGGAAAGCTCTGGAATCTGAGGGGAGCCACAAACTTCCTTCCACCAGGCATTCCCCAAGTCTCCCAATAAAAATGGCACCTCAATTGTGTGGGTGGGCATAGTGCCTGGGACAGGAAACAGCTCCAAACGTATCATGGAAACATCAAAATTAGCTATCACGAAACGATCTGGTTTTTGCAAAGGAGTCACCTGCATTTTTGGTCCTGGGCTTGGCAGCCATCTAGGGAAACCTACCAAACCCAGACATTTCTGAGAACTAGATACCCAAGAGGGTCCAGGGAGGTGTGGCTTGCATTGATTCCCCAACATTTTGTACCCAGAATCACCGGGCCAGCACAAATTTCTCACCACTTAGCAATCCCCCATGTCTCCCAATAAAAATGTTACCTCACTTGTGTGGCTGGGTCAAGTGCCCACAACCGGGAAGGGCCCAAAACATATTGTGGAGGCATCAAGCTTATCGATCACAAAACGAAGTGGTTTTGCAAGGGGGTCACCTGCGTTTTTGGTCCAGGGCTCGGTGGCCATCTAGGGAAACCTACCAAACCCAGACATTTCTGAAAACTAGACACCCGAGGGAGATCAAGGGAGGTGTGGCATGGATCTCCCAATGCTTTCTTAAAAAGAATCCCCTGCAAACCTCAAATTTAGCTAAAAAATCACATGTTCCTCACATTTCTGTGTGGGCTCACCGCATATTTCCTACCACCTAGTGTTCCCCTCAGTCTCCCGAGTAAAACGTTGGAGACTCCCTACAAACCACACCTCCCTGGACTCGCCCGGATATCTAGTTTTCATAAATGTCTGGGTTTGGTAGGTTTCCCCAAATGGCCACTGAGCCCAGGACTAAAAACAGAGGTGACCCCTTTGCAAAACCTGGTCATTTTGGGTAAGTAAGCCTTTTGGGATCCACCCAAAACACACCATCTATTCTCCATTAGTGGCCAGTTTCCAAAAAGATGTGAGGGCAGAAGATGTTCACTACAGAGAGAGCATGCATTGATGGTAAAAAGCAAAAAACACCAAAACATTATTGCACCGCCATCCACTAATCAATCACAGGCATACTGGTTGGATTTGGCATTAGGGTAACTAAATGGCTCATAAAAAATATGTCATTTCCCAATGACTTTATGAAATAAAATCCATAAAAGTCATTGTTAATAACCACTGACTTACAGCTTGTGACCTGTAAAGCCACATCAAGGCACCAACCGCATTGCAGTCCATTCACACACCTTTTTATGCATCAGACACAGAAATGTATTCACACTGCCAGCTACGGGCCCTACACAATACAACACTTACATTTACAAACAGCGCCATTCAAGGGCCCATCACTCTCATGTGCCAACAGGACTATCACACCACCAAACATCAGACAACTAACAAACACACATCAAGCAAGTCAATATACAAACTGGCTACCAGCCACCAACACACCGCCAGTCCACACACACTGCCAGCCAAGCACCAGAGTACACACACCGCCAGTCTACAGACACCGCCAGTCAAGCACCAGTCTAAACACACTGCCAGACTAGCGCCAGTCTACATGCACCACCAGCCAAACGCCAATACGCGCAGACCGTCAGCCAAACTCCAGTTCATACACACAAATAAACTTTCCCTGGTGTCTAGTAGTTTTCTGTCCCCTTGGGAGCAGATGGGCGTAGAAATATGGCCAAGCTGCCCCAGAGGGGGGCAGAAAATAGCCAAAATATTGCTCCAATAAAGGGGAGCAACTCTTGCCACCCTGACATGTAAATATAAAACTCCCTGGTGTCTTGTGGCATTCTTCTCCCCTTAGGGGCAGATGGGCCTAAAAACATGGCAGATCTACCCTCAAGGGGGGCAGAAACAACCAAATATGTGGCTAAATATAACAGGAGCGATCCTTGCCAAAGAAGCCGCTCCCTTTATTGCAGAAATAATTATCCCTGGTGTTGAGTGGGTTTCTGCCCCCCTTGGGAGCAGACCAGCCTACAAATATAGCTGATCTGCCCCCAAGGGGGGCAAAAAGGACCAGAATAAAACACAAAAAAGGGGGAAGCACCCTTGCCTAAGGGGCCGCTCCCCCACATGCCAAATTACAATATCCTGGTGTCTAGTGGGTTTCTGTGTCCCCTGGGGGCAAATCAGCCTACAAATATGGCCGATTGTCCCCCAAGGGGGGCAGAAACAGCCCAAAATAGTGCCCCAATAAAAAGGGGGGACACCCTTGTCTAAGGGGTCGCTCTCCCAAATGCCAACTTACAATAGCCCTAGGGGTTTCTGCCCCCCTTAAGGGCAGATCGTCCTAAAAAAATGGCTGATCTGCCCCCAGGGGGGGCAGAAACGGACAACGTAATGCCCTAAAAAAGGAGAAGCACCCTTACCTAAGAAGCAGCTCCCCCACATGCCAAATAGCAATATCCCTGGCATCTAGTGGGTTTCTGCCCACCATGGGGGCAGATCTGCCTAAACATATGGCAGATCTGTTTCCAAGGGGGGCAGAAACAGCCAAACTATAAAAAAGAGCGGCCCTTGTGCAAGGGGCTGCTCCCAATGCCTAATCCCTGGTGGACTAGTGGGTACATTCCTGCTGCGTGGTCACGGCCCCACCTGCGATCGCACAGCAGGAATACACTGCAAAGAGACATCTGTGGAAAGGAAAAGCTCTTTTCTTGCCCCCGGTGCCACTAAGCACACCCTGAATGCTACCCCAGAGGAGAAACTCACTTCTTCTCTAGACACGCTGGAAGCAAACAACTTCCAGCGCGTCTCGGCATATTTTGATGATGTCAGCGCGCGCAGTGCAAGCTGACGTCATCCGATCTCCGAAGGTGGGGGGTCGGGGTGGCAGCGGAAGTGATTTCGCTGCTACCCCCAGTGGGGGCTTGTAGATTGGAGGCCCATGGGGAGAGCGCCAGCGCTTCCCCCGTGGGCGGGTGCCAGGACGTAACGGTTATGTCCTCAGCATGCGAGCGCCATGGCTGAGGACATAACCGATACGCCCTTAGCACCCAAGGGGTTAATAAAAGTAACTGAACGAGAGTGCGTCTTCTGTTTTGAACACATCTTGCAGCGAAGTAATACGGCGGTCCTGTCGTGGACACAGCACCACCACTGAGCTTGTTAGCGGGTCCTAAATGGCTTGGGATTGAACATAGCCAGACAGAAAGTTCAGGTTTGTCGAAACGTTCACAAAACAAATCTGGCCATGGCACCGCAAACCCATTGGAGGATAAGAATTGTTTGCAATAATTACGTATGAGTAACAGCTTTGAAAGCCCCAAAGGCGTCAAGAGAACGAGAAGAGGATCACCGGTTTTGTGTCATTAATTAATAAAAGTAACTAAACGATAATGCGTCTTCTGTTTTGGGCACATCTTGCAGTGAAGTAATATGGTGTTCCTGCCATGGAGACAGCACCACCGCTGAGATTGTTAGCGGGTCTGACATGGCTTGGGACTGAACATAGCCAGACAGTCAGGACGTTCATGGTCGGCGATATAATCACAACACAAATCTGGCCATGGCACCGTAATCCCATTGGAGGGTAAGAATTGTTTGCCATAATTACCTATGAGTAAGGGCTTGGAAAGCCGAAATGCATCAGGAGAATGAAAAGAGAATCACCAGATTTGTGTCAGCATTCATTATTAAAAGTAACTGAACGAGAATGCGTCTTCTGCTTTGGACACATCTTTCAACGATAGATAGATATATTTATATTTAAGGGGTTTCACTTACCTGATATATACTTACATTTAAATTGTAAAGGCATGTCTGGTAAAGGCATATGCATTGTAAAGGTAATGCATGGTAAAGGCATTGAGTGATAATGGATACGTGGTAAAGGCACGCGTGGTAAAGGCATGCTTTGTACATCTGCTTTCAGGTCATCACATGCTTGCTTTGAAACTGAGGCCCGCTATAATACGATAAAGTGAATTTTTGGTTTAAGGCAACAACTTATGCATTTAGAGGAACTACCATGATTGTAATCCCGCAAGACACACCTATGCCTTCAGGATAATAGCCTATGACAACTTAAATCCACAGTACATATCTTTAATATTCCTGTTCCATGTTATGTCTTTTTTGGATCATTAGAGGTGCTTAGATCGCTCTAATGAAAACTAAATTAGCAATGACATGTTATAGTGTGCATTTGTTGGTAAACCAATAAGTTTGTCTCTTCAGGACGACACTTTAATGAAAATGTGTAGTCCTTAATTTGGGTTCAGGTGGTGCGCACCAAACACTCATTTTTTGGACTGGGACTTATTTTTTCACCATCAGACATTTATCCAGACCTAGAGAGACACAGACTATAAAAGGAAAAAGAAAGGGGACTAGAAAGATACGAAAACATGGTCAGAGTGGCAAAGAAAGAATGCAAAAGAACCTTCAAGAGTGAAGTGAAGAGAGAGTGAGTGTATCGGTTGGATGAAGGAGACATGAGGTGAAATCAAGACTAAACAGCATTGGTGTTCAGCAACCCAGGGCCAGCTTTAGGCAGTGCGACCGGTGCAGCCACACTTGGCCCTGACCTGGGGCGGGGGGGAGGGGTGAGGGAGGTGTTGTGTTTCGTGTTTAGTACTAACTTATGTGTTTAAAAATACCTGCTGTAGAGTTGTGTCCAGCAACGTTCTTGCATCAATAAAAATGTCAAGATAACTGGTGATTAATGGTCCTGCTGTAGAGAGATCAGAGTTTAGTCTGGTGGCAGTTTTGTCTCATCCTAAATTAGCACCAAAGGTTGATGTGCCTGCTGCAAAGAATGTGTACATGCCGATCAGAGAGCTGTTTTTTATGTGGATAGCTCAGTGGGTAATTGCTTTTGTCATTGAAATCCATTGTTACGTGAAGTTTGTAGGAAATTGGGCTACTACTGCTTGGGAGAATTTAAGCCCTACTCAGGAATCAACTACAAATCCAGTCAGGGTGAAGTCACAAGGCATCCCAAATTAACCTGTACTTAAACCCCTGGTAGCTTGACACAAAAGCAGGCAGGCTTAGCGTAAATGCAATGCTTAAAGTATTTTTGCAGCACTTCAAACAGTAATAAAGGGAAAACACAACACAAGAAAAATCCCACACCAATTTAGAAAAACTGAGCAGGATTTAATACATTATTTGAGACCAAAACAACAAAAGTCCAATTAGTAGAACCAGGGATAGGTAATTATGAAGATTTAAGTGAAAATAGTGCCTAAAAGCAAAAAGCGCCAACTATGGTTATCTGGTTGTGCCGGACTGGGACAAAGTCACAAGTTCAGGCTGACCGTCAGATACAGAGACCAAGTTAGGCCCAGTGAAAAAAGAACCTCAAATCATGGTCGCGGAGCATTGTGAGATCCCACGTAGAGGGTGTGTCATGCAGCAGTGGTTCCCATGGGCTGCGATGTGAGGTCCTGCCACGAGGATGAGTCATGCAGCAGTGATTCTGGGGAGCTGTGGGGCTGCGTTGAGAGGTCCTGCATCAAGCATGTGTTTTACAGCTGCGGTTTCAATGAGGTGCAGGGCTGTGATGTGAGGTCCTACTTTGAGGAGGCGTCATACATTGATGGTTCCAAAGAGCTTTGGGGTCCAGGGTCAGGGATTCATTGCACAGTGGTGGTTCCGATGCAGAGGCGATGTGTTGTGATGTGTCAGTTCTGCTTGGACAACAGCTGGCCTGGCAGAGTACCTTCAGGCCCACTTCCAAGGGTCCAGGACTGGGGTGGCACCACTTGGGAGGCAAGACTCACAGCAGATAGAATCCAGGTGCTGGATATAATGTGCTTGGAACCCTTTCTGTCCCTGAGGCACTCATCAGGAGGCCAGTGAACTAGCCCTTGAAGTCAATCTGGTGGTCCTGGGTTCAAGATGCAGGTCCAGCCCATTTTGCTCAGGCAGCAGAGCAGCACAGCAGCTGGGTAGAAGAGCAGTAGAGTAGCAGTCCTTCTTACAGCAGAGCCGCACCACAGTCATTCGAAGTCTTCCACAGGTCCTGAGATGTACTGAAGAGTTGGGTCTGAGGATCCAATATGTATACCTAGTGCCAGCTCTGAAGTAGGAGAATGTTCTGGAGGTTGCCACCACCAGAGGTGCCTGAACGTTTCTGGGTGCACAAAAGACTAGTGTCAAACCCTTTGTGAGTGTGCCAAGGCAGTGCCTTTGTGATGTGCAGGTGTGGTAGGTAACAGCTCCATCCCCCTATCAAGTCAAGGTGGTCCATTCTGCCAATACCTATTGCCCCTGTGTCTCTCTGTCTGGAGTAATACACAAAGACCAACTGCCAGCCACACCTAATCATGTGACCAACGATACAGGCTGCAGGCACCAAATGGTTAGGACAAGAAAATGTCAACTTTCTAAAAGTGGTATTTTCAGAATTGAGACATAAATTCCAACTTTACCATTAAAGAGGATTTTGGCTATCCCTGAACTAATGCCTGTCTTTTTCCGAGATGAGACCACACTACTCTAGGGCCAGCAGGGCATCCCCTCTTACTAGGTACCTTTTGGTGCCTGCAGCCTAATTCTGGGTCACATGACTATGTGTAGCTGGCAGTTGACCTTTGTGTATTGCTCCCAGACAGTGAGGAAAAGGCAAGATCGGAGTTGGCAGGATGGGCCACTCTTAGTTAAAGAGGGGGAGGAGCTGTCACCTACTACACTTGCACATCACATGGGCTCTGCCTGAGAATTCTCTCAAAGGTTTTGTCACTAGTCTACTGTGATCCCAGACAAGCTGGGGCCAGGACAGGGAGGAAGAAGATGCCTGACACCTCAGGTGGTGGAAACCTCATGAAGCCTTCCCAACTTCAAAGCAGGCACCAGGTATAAATATTGAACCTCAGGTCCCAACACTTCACTGCACTTCTGGACCCGTGCACTCTGCCAGGAAGGACTGCTGTGCTTTTGAAAGGACTGACACTGTGCTGGACTGCTGCTCTCAAGGATAGCTGCCTTGATGTATTGGCCTTCTGTCTTCTCGCCTGGGTGAGAAGGACCTGTATGTGTTGAACCCAGGACCCCAGAGTGACCCCTAAGGACTATTTAGATGACCTCCTGACTAGCACTTCAGGGAACGAAGGCTCCAACAACTTAAATAATATAAATACACAAAAACCTGGTCTGTAAGGCACCTCTCTTAAGGTTAAACAATATAAGCGGAGGTAGGGATTCACAACATTTAGTTCCCATATACGCCTCTCTTTTTTATAATGAGGTAGTAACCTCCCGCTTTTTGCCTTCAATTTAAAATAAAATAAAAAACGTTTTTGCAAAGGCAGTCCTCACAAACACTCTTTAAACCCTGACCACTGTGCAGGGGGTTAATCTGAAAGGTGCAGGAAATTACAACATCCCAATCAAAAAATAGTGAAAAGGCCAGATGGTACCTCACGTGCGCACCACCAATCGGGCTAGCTGGTTGGTACTCACCAGTAATGCCCACTTATATCATCATTGGTAGCCATCTTGCCTCAAAAAATAATGATGCAAAAAGTGTCCAAAACAAACAAAGATCGGTGCTGAGAAAGAAGTGAAGTGAAAGAATCACATCACACGATGCGACCATGTGAATCTAAAATTGAGATAAGTTGCACATTGCTCAATAACAACTTTATTTATTCATTGTGCACTTATTCAAATTAAAAATCGGTTGCCTAGCATGCATACCGCTTCATACTGAGCCGACATGTTTCATTGCCACAATTATTTCAAGGCAATTTCTTCAGGGCAGAGAGGTCGCCTGGCACCAGTACTGGACACTTAAATGACTTTTTCAAGAGCTGCCAAATGCAAAAACAGAACAAGTACACACCCATTACTCACATATAGTCCTTCCGAGGAGAATATCTGCCAAACACTCCTCACAACTACCAAATTTTATATTACCATAGATGAGCCATCAGTCTTCATACCAGCTCTTCTCCTTTAGGTAATGCAAAAGACTCCCACTGTGAGTCCTCACAATGGATCAGCACTCAACTGTAATGCCAATCTACAAAGTAATAAAAATTATTATTATTCTTCCAACGTACACACACTGGTCCACTACACACTCCTTACAGCCACAGCTCACTATCATCTGCGTAACTGAATGACAGGAGCTCTTATCAATATGTACTCCTGGTATCACGGTCATCCCGTAACCGCTCCGAGCACTATTATATGCCCTTGTACATGGTCCGCCAATCTCTTAATGCTCCACTCGACAGACAGGCTGCTCACAACTTCAATCTCTTCTTACCCTCGTCCTGTATGTTAAACACCCTTACCGCCTGGGGCCTCACGGAGCGCTTTGTCTCGACCGTTTGCTACACCGGCTGGGCGCCTCGTATTTAAATTTCCGGGACGCTGCCTAATTACTTCCGGCGTCTGCAGAACGTCGGCGCCATCTTGGCTTGAACACATCACACTACCCTATGAGTGTGAACATGGGCATTAGGAACTTTTCGTGACATAAGAACCCCATCCTGATATGAGAGATGTGATGAGTTTGCCCTGTATAAGAAAGGAGGGCAAGGACAGTTACCCTGTATTCTATAATCTCCTTGAGTGGAATATATGAGTTAGTTGTCATAGTGACCTTAGAGTTACACACATGGTTCGAAGATTCATTTTATCAACAGGCCCCAGTGAAGTGATGAAGCACTGACAGTTGATAACTCCAGACTATATTAACTCCAGAAAGTTTGTCGACAAGGTTTTTGATAAAGTTTTTCGCTATAAAAACGAAGTAATACATGCATCCTATAGTGCCAATAATTATGACGATGCACGAGTTGCAGATCACAGTCTTTTTATAAAAAAGGAAAAGATATACAGAGTTTTGCTTTGTTACGTAGTGTAATGGGTCGGTTGTCTGATTGAGATATCCTGTTCCAAGATGGCGCCGACGTTCTGCAGACGCCGGAAGTAATTAGGCAGCGTCCCAGAAATTTAAATACGAGGCGCCCAGCCGGTGTAGCAAGCAGTCGAGACAAAGCGCTCCGTGAGGCCCCAGGCGGTAGGGCGTTTAACATACAGGACGAGGGTAGAAGAGATTGAAGTTGTGAGCAGCCTGTCTGTCGAGTGGAGCATTAAGAGATTGGCGGACCATGTACGAGTGCATATAATAGTGCTCGGAGCGGTTACGGGATGACCGTGATACCAGGAGTACATATTGATAAGAGCTCCTGTCATTCAGTTACGCAGATGATAGTGAGCTGTGGCTGTAAGGAGTGTGTAGTGGACCAGTGTGTGTACGTTGGAAGAATAATAACAATTTTTATTACTTTGTAGATTGGCATTACAGTTGAGTGCTGATCCATTGTGAGGACTCACAGTGGGAGTCTTTTGCATTACCTAAAGGAGAAGAGCTGGTATGAAGACTGATGGCTCATCTATGGTAATATAAAATTTGGTAGTTGTGAGAGTGTTTGGCAGATATTCTCCTCGGAAGGACTATATGTGAGTAATGGGTGTGTACTTGTTCTGTTTTTGCATTTGGCAGCTCTTGAAAAAAGTCATTTAAGTGTCCAGTACTGGTGCCAGGCGACCTCTCTGCCCTGAAGAAATTGCCTTGAAATAATTGTGGCAATGAAACATGTCGGCTCAGTATGAAGCGGTATGCATGCTAGGCAACCGCTTTTTTAATTTGAATAAGTGCACAACGAATAAATAAAGTTGTTATTGAGCAATGTGCAACTTATCTCAATTTTAGATTCACATGGTCGCATCGTGGGATGTGATTCTTTCACTTCACTTCTTTCTCAGCACCGATCTTTGTTTGTTTTGGACACTTTTTACATCATTATTTTTTGAGGCAAGATGGCTACCAATGATGATATAAGTGGGCATTACTGGTGAGTACCAACCAGCTAGCCCGATTGGTGGTGCACACGTGAGGTACCATCTGGCCTTTTCACTATTTTTTGATTGGGATGTTGTAATTTCCTGCACCTTTCAGATTAACCCCCCTGCACAGTGGTCAGGGTTCAAAGAGTGTTTGTGAGGACTGCCTTTTGCAAAAACGTTTTTTATTTTATTTTAAATTGAAGGCAAAAAAGCGGGAGGTTACTACCTCATTATAAAAAAGAGAGGCGTATCTGGGAACTAAATGTTGTGAATCCCTACCTCCGCTTATATTGTTTAACCTTAAGAGAGGTGCCTTACAGACCAGGTTTTTGTGTATTTATATTGATTATTGAGTGGAGGGCGACCTGGCCGGTTTTTTTCCCTCTAGAGCTCCTTGTTGTGTGTCCAACAACTTAAACCCAGCACCTGGACTCTGCCATCTGTGACCTCTACCCTGTCAAGTGATGCCACTCCAGTCCTGGACCATTGGAAGTGGGCCTGAAGGTCCTCCATCAGTCCATAAGTGGTTTCAACAGTACAAAATCATCTCCTCTGCTGCACAGTGCAACCCCGAGCAGAACTGACACATCACCTCAACTGTGTGGATTTCTACGATGCAAGGACTTCACATCACTGCCCGCAGCTTCACAGGAACCACTGTTGCCTGAGGCATCCTCAACACAAGTCTTCACATCACAAGCCCCTCGTTGACGGCATCCTTGACAACAATGCAGGACTCCACATGGCAAGCCCCACAGCTTTCTCGGAACCAGCCAGTGCACGATGCATCTCAATGTAGGATTTCGCATTGCAAGCCCCTCAACGACAGGATCCTCTACGGCGATTAAGGAACTGGCATCACAGCTTCGCAGCACCTAGGAATCGCCGCTGCTCGACTATCCTTGACGCGGGGCTCCACAGCCAGGATTTAAAGTAATATTGGTCAGCGGGCCTAACTGGGCCCCTGTAGCTGGCCCGCACTCCATCTTGGTCAGCCTGAAGTTGTGACTTTGTCCTGATCTAGTGCGACCAAATACCCAGTTGGCGCTTCGTGCATACCTTCGGTTCTACTGATTTGATTTTTATTGTTTTGATCTTGTTTGATTTATTAAAATGTGCTCTAATTTCTAAATTGGTGTGGGATTTTCTTGTCTTGTAGTTTTACTTTATTACTGTTTGAAGTGCACAGGGTAATTTGGGGTTTGCTTGTGACTTCACCCTGACAAGGACTGTGATTGCTGCTTGAGTAGGACTTCATTCTCCCTCAACCAGTAACCCATTTTCTCATGGTGCCCACTCCAGAAATATGTGGAAATATGCAACTCCAAATTCCAGTAGGGTTAGATAAATTGCGCTAGTGGCAGAGCAATTTGCAGTGGGAGGCTGATGAAGAAATGCCAACTTGGACAATACGCATGTTAATATCTCTGATGTTGGTTTAAATGCATTTGTAACACCTGTTGTTCAAGTAACAGCGATAAATTCAGTTTTTGGAGTGTGTAATATAACTGATTAATATCAGCAGCATTATGGGGCTTATTTATAAGCAAGTGGTGGTGTGCTGATTAGCTCCAAAATAGCTAATGCTTAGCTCCATCACTTTAGAAACGCAGGGATGCGCCATATTTACAATAATATGGCGCACCCCTGCATTTCTCCCTGCGATGGCGCTAAATTCAGCTGTCTAGCGCCAATGCAGGCACCCTTGCACCATAGTGCAAGAGTGCCTGCATTGAGGGAATGATTGTTTGTGTGCAGGAAGGTGCCCCTTCCTGCACATAAACAATCTAAAATGGCGATTTGTAACTCCTATTGTACAGCACACAGAGAAGTTGCAAATCATAATTTTTTATTGATTGTTCATGTGCAGGAAGGGACACCAGGTTTATCCTGGACTTAATTTTGGCAATGCCTCCTATTTACGCCACCCTTGAAAATAGGGGGCAGTGTCAAAATCAATGGGCGTTGTGGCGGAACGCCCACCGCAACACCCATCGCCCACCCCTTTAACGCTAAGTGTAACGTGAAAGGGGGCCTTATTTACAAGGCAGCGTTAATCCACGTTAAGTGGCTTAATGCCGCCTTGTAAATAAGGCAAAGCCCCTATTGCCACAGGAACGTCGTTAAAAGTGATGTTCCTGCGGCGATAGGGGCTTGTAAATATGCCCCTACATTTTGTCTTCGAGAAAGTCTTCATTAGCTAATTGGACCTGGGCAACGCATACATGAAGCACAAAAACCACATATTCAGATTAAACTAGGGTGAAATGTGCATCATTTTCTTTGTGGAAATTAAGCAAAATGCAGAAAAAAAATTGGACGAATTATATGATATGCCAGTCCACCATTTGCGTTGTATTAGCACAAAATACATCCTCGTATCTATCTTGAGCGCAAGATTCATTTGGCGCAAAAAATATTGCAAAAATCGCAAGTGACGCGGACATCAGCCATTCGCGTTCTCTTCTTTTGTACTGTTCTTATATTCCTGCAATAGGATTTTTACCCGAACCATTACGTGACGTAGAATAATGCCACAATCTCGGGCATTTCGTGTATCAACCATAACGTAAAATGCCCTAAATAAATAAAACGAGATTGCACCGGATTAAACAAAATTTCACCTGTGCCGAGTTCAGTCCAGAGGAGCATAAAAAATACATGGACATTTATTTTGCTAAGAAGAAAATAATAATATTGGCAGTTTGACACCATGGAAAAACAATCACAGATATAGCCCAAAGAGATCGAGTGAATCCATCGAAACAGTGCGAATGTAAGTTCTTAGGGTAGTACTGCTATTAACATCATTTTGTGGCTGAGAGTTTCCTGACTTTCCATCTACTTTGTGTGCTGACTAGCGGGTGTTGCTGTCAAATAAAATGTCAACTTAGTTACACAGGCAAGTCTGAAATCACATTAAGCAAATGATTTTGTGTGCTCAATTGGGCAGAGGCTTTTTTTATGTCGAACAAACACATGAACACCCTGTCTGGTTGTGAAAGGCATATTGTAGGACTAGCAGGAAGATAGAAGTTGTACAAGAAGCAATGCATAAGGAGAAGGGAAAGAAATTAATGCTTTACCCAGCATTGCTAAACAAAAAAAACGTTATGGTAGTTATATTGCCACACAAAAGATACAGCAGCCAAATGGTTACAGAATAAAAGTGCAATGAAAGAGATAAGATATACATGGAGGAGTGCCTAGAGGCCCTCCCACCACTCATTTCATGCTATGTAGAGCAGTACCCCAATTTATGTCTTTGAAGTAATAGACACGCCCAGACTAGGTATGGAAACCTGCCCTGGCAACTTTGCTCGACCGGCCACCCGGGGGTGGGGGTCTACTGAGAACCTCCAGCCCTCCTTTGCACCGCTGACGCTTTTGTTATAGGGGGCCGATATTGCATCACTGCTGCAGAACCGGCCCTCAGTACCAAAAAGGGCCCCCAGGGGACAAAAACCAGTCCCCACCCTTCCAGCCCACCGGGAAAACACCCGGTGCCCGCAACGGCCAGTCTGGCCCTGGTAATTAATAGACCTCTCCCATGTTTCCATTGAGCATCAAGCAATAAATTATCTCCAACAGTTCTCAGTACTAAGTGAGATGAAGTCAAAAACAACCCCCCAAACAAACCTGGATACGAGAGATGAGATTGGCGTGAGAGCCCAACTGTGGCATTAAATATGTTTTTCGAGTATCGGATGTAGCTTAATAATGTCAGCAGTGATCCAATGAGATGACTGTTGGGAATGAGGCCATACAACCTGGACCAATGGACAATGGGGTGATCAGTGTCAGCTATGGAAAGGCACCCGCCTTGAAGCATTCATATGCTCACGAAGTGTTTGAAAACTGATTGTAGATGCTTTCGAGTCGAAGTAAATACAGATTTGTATTTTCAAGGACCTTAGAGAACAGACATTCCCATTACATGTATACATTAAGGTACTCAGCTCCATCCCACTCAATGAGTTCAGATAACCAGAGACAACCAATCTTACTCCTCAATGGTAGCTACCTCCCTCATATTCCCAAACATGCAGTTCTTAGTTAATTTATGAGCTACTGTCCATTCCTCAAACTGAGTCATCGGTTTTTGATGTGATTTGGGTTTATCCTTTACAATCTAAGCAGGTGTTGACAGTTCCCAAGGCCTACTGAAAGGGAATCTTCCAACTAACTCATAGTCACTTAATGGAAGGACATCAGAGGTCTGAAAAAAATGCAGCAGATAATCAAACAAAGATTCTCTTGGCTAGGACTCTGTTCTGAAACCGAGGAGTATTGGAGAGGTGTTCCATCTGCAATTGCAGGATCAATGCTATGCACCCAGAGCCTCACTCCAGACTTAATCAATTAGAATCCCAATTCAAAACATTGAAATAGATCTTCTTAGACTCTTGCAAATGTTCAGTCAGTAGAGGACATTGATTCATCCTAGGCATAGTGATTTATGCAACTGGATATTCAAAGGCTTTTCTCCTGTATGGAACTATGCTGCCCATTTGTGTGATAATCTGATACCATTCTTTGCTATAGTGGGCATCCCCATCAAACCATTGCATTCCAGGTTACAAATGTAATTTCCCCTCTAATGAGTCAAGTGTGTAAAATCCAAATAAGCTTTTATTTTAAGACACCCGTCTACCACCTTCAAACATATTGTCGAGCTAGACCATTAATTGTTAATGAAAGAAAGTGGATCAGACACCAATAATAGGTAAGCATGTAAGAGAGCCAGGACAAGTACATATATTTATAATACATTGGCAAGCTCCATTCAATTTAGTTATCCGGTGTTTATTTCGCCAAGATTCAACAGATCAGAGGTGATTCTCAAGAATTCAGAATCACTGGAACCAATATGTGGGAAATACAGCCAACACATGTTTCGGCCCCTCGTGGCATGCAAGCCTGGGGCTTTTTCAAGGCTGGTGAGGTATAAAAAACCAAAAGGAAGACATACATAATTAAATAAACCCAGTAGTAGCAAATCATGTGGAAATTGAGGACATTTCCAAATTTGATTATCCAGTTTCCAATCTGAGCATAATACCCAAGAAGACAAACAAAATTTTAAATGTAGAAAATACAAACAGACATAGAAAAAAAAAGAAGAGGCTCCTGGGCACAAGAACAAATGATTCGTACCAATTAGAAAAAAAGTTTACAATGTCATTTAAATATGGAACATTACAAAATAAAAGGGATGCAAAATGGACATATCCAGACCATAAAGTGCTTGTGCGGTTGAAACGCGTCTTTTTCTGTCTTAAAAAATAAATACTCTGCAACCTACCGGAGTGGCTCGTGTATCCTCATTTTATATGTGGGGATCCTTCGTGGGAAATATATATATATATATATATATATATATATATATATATATATATATATATATCCAGTCCAATCCCACTTCCGAAAAAATGGGTCCGACACATGCTCAGTGGCAAAAAGGGTTTATTGCAAAGGGTTCCCAGTAAAAGTCCTGTTGTTATGGTGAAACGCTGGGCAGACGCGTTTCAGCCTTGCGGCTTTCCTCAGTGCCCGCTTCACTTTGATAATGTTCTGCCTGGGGGCTCGTATTTTAAAGGTAGGTAGATCTTCCCTCATTGGAGCAGACAACTCCTGGCCCCACCTCTCTCAGCCTTTGACTCCGCCATTCCTGCTGTGATCCATCTCGGGTTTTCATGTCCCACGCTGTGATTGCAGATACAGTGATCTGCTTTTTCAAACACCCGGTGGTGTCCCATTGCTGGCTGCGTGTTGCAATCATCCTCCGACAGTCACGGCAGGGTGCAGGGATGTCATCTCCATTTTGAGCCACCTTAAAGCAGCACGCAGCTGCTTCTTCTCTCCCCATACGGTCTCAAACTCAAGTGAGTGTCTAAAACCAACTGGGGGGCGACGCGCTATGTCTTCTAAACATCAAACCACACTGATGCAAGCCAGGCGCGTAGCTCCAGAACGAGAAGGCGTGTCGGCAAATCGGTGCTTGCTACCGATACAATATCCAGTCCAATCCCACTTCCGAAAAAATGGGTCCGACACATGCTCAGTGGCAAAAAGGGGTTTATTGCAAAGGGTTCCCAGTAAAAGTCCTGTTGTTATGGTGAAACACTGGGCAGACGCGTTTCAGCCTTGCGGCTTTCCTCAGTGCCCGCTTCACTTTGATAATGTTCTGCCTGGGGGCTCGTATTTTAAAGGTAGGTAGATCTTCCCTCATTGGAGCAGACAACTCCTGGCCCCACCTCTCTCAGCCTTTGACTCCGCCATTCCTGCTGTGATCCATCTCGGGTTTTCATGTCCCACGCTGTGATTGCAGATACAGTGATCTGCTTTTTCAAACACCCGGTGGTGTCCCATTGCTGGCTGCGTGTTGCAATCATCCTCCGACAGTCACGGCAGGGTGCAGGGATGTCATCTCCATTTTGAGCCACCTTAAAGCAGCACGCAGCTGCTTCTTCTCTCCCCATACGGTCTCAAACTCAAGTGAGTGTCTAAAACCAACTGGGGGGGCGACGCGCTATGTCTTCTAAACATCAAACCACACTGATGCAAGCCAGGCGCGTAGCTCCAGAACGAGAAGGCGTGTCGGAAAATCGGTGCTTGCTACCGATACAATATCCAGTCCAATCCCACTTCCGAAAAAATGGGTCCGACACATGCTCAGTGGCAAAAAGGGTTTATTGCAAAGGGTTCCCAGTAAAAAGTCCTGTTGTTATGGTGAAACGCTGGGCAGACGCGTTTCAGCCTTGCGGCTTTCCTCAGTGCCCGCTTCACTTTGATAATGTTCTGCCTGGGGGCTCGTATTTTAAAGGTAGGTAGATCTTCCCTCATTGGAGCAGACAACTCCTGGCCCCACCTCTCTCAGCCTTTGACTCCGCCATTCCTGCTGTGATCCATCTCGGGTTTTCATGTCCCACGCTGTGATTGCAGATACAGTGATCTGCTTTTTCAAACACCCGGTGGTGTCCCATTGCTGGCTGCGTGTTGCAATCATCCTCCGACAGTCACGGCAGGGTGCAGGGATGTCATCTCCATTTTGAGCCACCTTAAAGCAGCACGCAGCTGCTTCTTCTCTCCCCATACGGTCTCAAACTCAAGTGAGTGTCTAAAACCATATATATATATATATATATATATATGACAGCAACTCCTTTCGCTTTTCCAATTCACCACGGAAGACAGGAGCTCGGACCACAATTTCGTGCTGCAAGTATTTTTATTGTTGTCTGCTCAACACAGCCATGACGCGTTTCGAGCCCGTAGGCCCTTGATCACATATATATATATATATTTTTTTTTCACTGAAAAAACCACAGGTTTCAGGGACGTTATAGTGAGTTGGACATTTCACTCGTACAAAACCAGTGAAATTCAGCCGTTATAGTTAGTTCAGCTAACTATAACTCGCGCCCCCGCAATGCACTGCTGATGACATCACATATTACATCACTCATGACATGGTCAGTGACATCACTGATGACATCACTCACGACATCTCAAATGACATCACTGATGACATCATCCAGTGACTGAGTGTTTGTAAAAAAAATTAAATATGTTTTATATATATATATATATATATATGTCAAGGTGTATTGAAGAATGAGTGGGTGCATAAGTGTCTGTATGGACGATTTAGTAGGTGCATAACTGACTATATAAGTGAGTGATTAAACGTGTCTTTCTAATACATGGGTGACTGACTAATCTGTATTAATGATTGTATTAGTCTGTCAGTTGGTGTGTAAGTGGCTGCCTGGGTTGCTGAGTAGCTACATGAGTGTCTATATGGCTTATTGATTGGTTATGTGAGTACCTTAATGGCTGCCTGAGTGTCTGTGTGGGTGGGTGGGGTGTTTGTTACTCCCTATATAGATGTGTGAGTGGGTGATTCACTGGGTGTATGGGTTCAAGATTGCATCTGCGAGGGGCTGTATGGGTGGGTCAGCATGCGTATGGCTGTCTTGGTGAGTGAATAAATGTCTCAGTGGTATATGTGTGAGTAACTACATATGTCAAAGGCAATATATGTGAGTGTTTGAGTATATAAATGATTATATGTGAGAGTGAGTGATTGTGAGAGTGGCTGTATGGATGAGTGTGTGCTTGTGTCAGTGATTCTATAAGAGGGTAAGTTTGTTTTAGTATCTGTATAAATAAGTGAGGTGGTGTGTGTCTATAACTATGTAGGTGAGTAGATGGGAGTGTGATTGATTCTTTGCATGACTGACTACGAGTATGAGCAACTCTATGGATGAGTGGTGGTGCCTGAGTGTCTGTATAGGAGTATGAGTGCATATGATAGTGGCTGTATTGATGAGTGACTGCATGTATGAGTGACTGTATGGGTGAGTGAGTGGATCTGTGTGTACATCTAAGAATCAGTGAGTGGGTATGTAGTTATTGGTGTTGGAGTCTATGGTTTTGAGAATGGCAGTCTGTAATTTAGAGTGGGGGTATCAAAGGTTATATTTAGGGTGTGAGGAGGTGCATCAGATTATCACGTGGATGATGTCATCAGTGATGTCATTTGAGATGTCATCAGTGATGTCACTGACCATGTCATGAGTGATGTAATATGTGATGTCATCAGCAGTGCATTGCGGGGGCGCAAGTTATAGTTAGCTGAACTAACTATAACGGCTGAATTTTGCTGGTTTTGTACGAGTGAAATGTCCAACTAACTATAACGTCCCTGAAACCTGTGGTTTTTTCAGTGAATTTCTAAGGTTTTTAAATGCTAATTTCTTACTATAACGTCCCTGAAACCTATGGTTTTTTCAGTGAATTTCAAAGGTTTTTTAAATGCAAATTACTAACTATAACATCCCTGAAACCTATGGTTTTTTCAGTGAATTTCAAAGGTTTTTTTAATGCTAATTTCTAACTATAACGTCCCTGAAATCTATGGTTTTTCAGTGAATATATATATGTGTGTGTTTGTGTGAGTGAAAACTATTCCGAAATTGCCACAAAATACAAGGGTATTCAGCGTA
Source organism: Calotriton arnoldi (assembly GCA_963921515.1). Classification (NCBI taxonomy): domain Eukaryota; kingdom Metazoa; phylum Chordata; class Amphibia; order Caudata; family Salamandridae; genus Calotriton; species Calotriton arnoldi. The sequence continues at coordinate 2,520,176 of CAWUFW010001417.1, read as the reverse complement.
TCATTAACTGTGATATGCAATATTTTACCATTTTAGGAATAAAGAAATAAAACGGGGATTATACCTGGAAAACAGCACTGTACCAGCACGCGCCTCAGCGGAATGAAATGTCGGCATTTTGTCCTTGTGTTTTCAGACTCGTTGAATGGTACTGGGAGCCGGGGCCACCTGCTCGGCAGGAAGAGCGCACACAGGCTGCGTGGACAAGGCTTTCACTCTGAGTGTCTGGCTATCGGGCCCCACCACCTGTGCAGACTGAGGGGGTACCCTGCATGGTGGAATGTGCTGGGTCTTGTGGGGTGCACACTCACAGTCAGCCACCCCCAGGGCATCACAGTGCGCATATGTGCACTCGCTTCAGGGGGCAGCGAGAAGCCAGGCAGTCGCTTCGTAGCGCCCCCCGCAGCAGGGGTCCGGAGAGTCACTGTGGCATCAGTTAGCGCCCACCGCAGTAGGGGGCTGGAGAGGTTCTTTGGTGTCAGTTAGCCCCCGCAGCAGGGGGCCGGAGAGGTACTTTGGTATCAGTTCCAGGGGAGTTGGATTGTATATTAAATTGCAGAGTGGCTGATATATCCTCAGAAGACCCCCGACATGGCTGTTACTACCCCTGAGTGGGCTGAGGCTCCCTGGCAGATGGTACACTTTGGTCGGTTGGCAGTGCCTAACTGTGCCCTATGTAGGCCCGTATTTGCCTGGGTGTCTCTGACTTTGTGACCCTCACATGCCTGTCTGCGCTGTTTGTCAGCTTCTCAATTGTTTCCCCTTTTCAGCTTGTCATTTCTCTCAGATGCCTGCCCTGTCTTCCGTTTACCTGTCGGTGCCTTCACTCCATGCACCTGATTGTGCTTTCTATGTGACCATCGTACATTCACTGCATGCACCTGTCCATGCTATCACCCTATATGCCTGCCTGTCTGGGTCTTCTTTCTATGTGACTGTCCGTGTATTCACTGCATGCACCTGTCCACGCTATCACCCTATATGCCTGCCTGTCGGGGTCTTCTTTCTATGTGACTGTCCGTGTATTCACTGTATGCACCTGCGTCCATGCTATCACTCTATGCAATGTCTATGTGCTGTGCCTGTGGGTGCCATCCATACACATACAGGAGTGCAGATGCCGCTCTGCATCTGACAGGTGTGGGTGGCATAGTCTAGCGAGGACACTATACCCAGGTTGTGTGCGGTGGGTAGTGTTTTGTGTGCAGGTTCACAAACAGCCCCATCGGCACAAGCTGCTGTTTGCCAGGGTGTGCCTGGCACCCGGCCGCGCTTAGGTGGTGCCAAGTCCCTCTGTCCCTATCAGCTATCTGAGCAGAGCCCGGAGCAAGAGGTGCAAGGGATGCCGGGGGATGCACTGTCCGTGGGCAGAACTGTTAGTGTGAACCAGACACCCGTCTTTCTGAAGGAGGGGGCTGCAGCGATGTACAGTGAGCCAGGGACCCCACGACACTATCACTGCCAGAGGAGGTTAGCACCCTGCTAGCCTGAGCACCGGGCAGTGTTGGAATGTGAGATAGGGTCCTGGCACCCCTAGCTCTGAAGGTAAGATGTGAGCTCCGGGCAGTTCAGAGCACCGGGCAGTGCAGGAATGTGAGACAGGGTCCCGCACCGCTCACTCAGAAGGGAAGGTGTGAGCTGAAGGAAAGTCATGAGCACTGGGGAAGTGTTGAGCACCGGGCAGTGCTGGAATGTCAGACAGCCTCCCAGCACCGCTCACCCTATCGGCTGCACAGCCCACAATATACAACAATCCTTCGATTGACCGGAAATCTGCATGAAAGCCTGATCTCACGGCTTGGCCGCAGTAATACTTACATAAATGCGACCAGCAATTCTGACTCAGCGCCTGGTGTCTTCCAGTGAGTCGTGCAGCGCTTTACAGATACTCCTGCAACTCGAAGGCCTTAACTTCAACAAACAAAATTCAGACTGCCCGGGGCACGGGTTGGATCTTGGGGCGGAGGAACACCAGAGCCCTTGTGAGTACAGGGCATTCCTGTACATGAGGAGAACTACCCGGAACTTGGAGCTCGAGGGCAGGCGGCGTGGGGAGGGCTGGCAGTGGGAGCCCAGCGCCGGGACACGAGCAGGCACCGGCAGCAGGCAGCAGCAGGGGAGGGCCAGGGCTGCGCACACCTTCACCGCAGCTCAGCACTTCTGCCAGCCTCGCGCTCTCTCTCCTTCATTCCCACATTGCCTTTGTTCCTGAATCAATGGTGGCTGGATGGAGGAACAGATAGAGCATTAGATATGCAGCCAGACAGCCACATGGCTGGACCGGTGGACGGGAAAGGAGTGTCGGGAAAGGGGCATGTATAGTACCAAGTAGACAGATATACACATAGACAAGCAGAGAGACATTCAGACTGGCTGTCATGCAGACAGACAGGCGTACAAATAGGTAGCCATAGCTAACATAGCTAACATTTTCAAAATTCCCCCCAGGACCTGGCCCACCCGGGGGCTAAAGTAAACAAAGCGCGGGAGACCGAGCTTTGTTTTTTTTAAAAAAATTCGGCCGGATTCCAGCGTGAATTCGGCCGATTTTTAAAAAAAATATGCTTTTTTTGGCCCTGGGGGTCCTTGTGGGACTCCCTGAGCAGGCCTAGGGGGTCAGGGTGTTTCTATCCTGCTCCCTTTTCTTGTTTTTTATCATTTTTTCCACTGTTTTCTTGTGACTCGGTTACCGAGTCACAAGATAGCTACTAACACTCCAAACCAGAATGTGTTGGCAGCCATCTTGTGACTCGGTAACCGAGTCTAAGAAACAGTGGAAAAAAAGATAAATTGACCAGAATTGACCTCGTGCTCGGGAGGGTTCGCGAACCCTGCTCGGTGCTCAGATATCGATATTTTTATTTTTTAAATTTCTCAGCAACTACTGAATGGATTTACACCATTTAATAAAAGGAGTGCTTTCTGAACCAAGAGCTACCTTTTTGCCAAATTTGGTGTAATTCCATTCAGCAGTTCCTATGGAAATTAACATGGGGAAAACGCGTTTTGAGACCCCTCTTTTTTCTCGGCCCCTGCTTGACGAATCACCCCGAAACTTTCAAGACAGGAGCTGACCGGAGTGGGCCATTAGTTTTGATCATTTCGCAAAGATTCATCAAACGGCGCCAAAGATATTGGCAAAAGAAAAAAACGCTTTTTGAATAGAAACAAGGTCCTAACTATAACAACCTACTGGCGACCGCCAGTAGGTAATATATATATATATTCACTGAAAAAAACACAGGTTTCTGGGACGTTATAGCAGGCTGACATTTCACTCGTACAAAACCAGAGAAATTCAGCCATTATAGTTGGCTGAGAAAACTACAACTCGCGCCCCTGCAAAGCACTGCTTATGACCTCACATTTTACATCACTCATGACATGGTCAGTGACATCACTGATAACATCACAGATGACATCTCAAATGACATCACTGATGACATCATCCGGTGACTGTGAGTGTTTTACAATGTTTATGAGTGTTAAATATATATATGCCAATATAGCAGTGCTCCCACTATGCCATAGCAAACAGCAATGTCTCAGGGGTAGTCACCCCGGGACATTGCAGGAGCCAGCCCTGGGGGGTGGTGGTCCGCAGTGCCATCTAGGGCTCCTGGAGGGGGCCCATGTGGCCACCCTTCAGCTATCACATTTGCCCTGGACACGGGGTCCGCAAGGCCCCCCCCACAAAATTTTAATTAGCTCCATGGAGGTAGAGGCTCCTGGGGCAAGGGTGGTCCACAAGGCCCCTCCATATTCACTTAATGAGCCCCGCAGACAGCGGCCACCGGCTCAGTTAAGCATGGTGGGCGCGGCAGGGCGCGGCAGGGGGGAAGCTGATGGACGATGGAATAGGCATTATTTATTTATTTTATTATACCTATTCTGTCGTCCGTTTATTGACTCCCAGGGAAGTGGCAGTACCCGGGGCAGGGGGGTCCGCGAGGTCCCCCCCACAATTCAAAATAGCTCCGGGGAGGTGGCGGTCCCCAGGGCTGTCATAAGCTCTAGGAGGGGGGCCCATTACCCCCTCTTATAATTTGTATATGCCCCTGGGGTTTATTTTAAAGCAAGCGCGGGAGCCTGTGCTTGCTTTTGAAAAAGAATTGGCTGCGAATTTGAAATTATCGCAAATTCGCTGCAAGTTTTTTTTTTTTTTTAAAGTTTTTATGCTTTGGCGGGGTCCCCAAGACCATGGCTTGGGGGTTACGGTATATATATATATGCGCCTCAATCATAGATTATGTTTTTATATCGGCTTCACTAGAAGATTTTTTATTAAAAGCTGAGGTTATACCCACTGTGCACGGGGACCATAATCCAACCTCGGTTATATTCAGGGTTGCCCTTAGACCGGATTTTGTTAAAGAACCTGGGGCCAGTAACTTAGTACCCTCGACAGATAATTTAAGAGTGATCTGGAAAGGTATTGATAACAGTGACCTGTTTTCAAAAATGTTAACAACTTACCGATCATCTGTTGAAACCTGTTTGCTGTCTATTGATCCCAATCCTGAGGCAGTTAATGCTTTTAGCCACCTATGCGCAGGCATCAAACAACTGATTTCAAGACCTGCATCTAATAATAATCAAAATCCTAAGTGGTTTAATAGTGCTTGTTCACGGGCAAATAGAGAGCTCCGTGCTGCTCTTACAGCGGTACCTAGGGATGCAAGCCTTGTCAGATCACTGAGGCACCAATACAAACAAGTGGCTAGGCAGCGGAAAGATGAGATCCTGAAAGAACAATGGGACAACCTTGCCTGCGCTGCAAGACTCAACAACATAAATGGTTTCTGGGTAGCAGTTAAGGATATGAGAACCATGGACCTCACACTTACCCCTCTAAGCTGCAATATAACCAGTGAAGCCTGGGAAGCCCACTTTTCCAAAATATACACAGCCCCGTCTCAAAGTGAGGATCTCACTGACACTTATGCTGCTTCATGAATCCAAATATCAATATCTGAAGTTCAGGACGCCATCTACCAAAGTTTAGGCAACAAGGCACCTGGCCCCGATGGGCTTTCCATTGATCTCATTAAGTATAAACCGGAATTTTGGGCGCCCCTTTTACTCAATGTTTTTAATAATTTAACAAACACTCAAATTCCCAGCACATGGCCCGACCAGCAATATTGTCCCGATTTTTAAAAAGGGGGACAGATCCAACCCTAGCTGCTACAGACCAATCTCACTGATCGATAACACACTTAAGATACTTGGGAGGGTGTTATTCAATAAAATTAGGTCTTGGGCTGAGGGGGAACGTCTTTTAAACAAATGCCAGCTAGGTTTTAGAAGTAACTTGGGAACTGTGGAACAACGCCTTAATCTTAATTTGATTATTGGCAAATATACTATAGCCCGGTAATCTCCCATTTATCTGGCTTTTATGGACCTTACCTCAGCCTTTGACTTTGTTAATAGATCGCGTTTATGGCCATGCCTTTTAAAATACGGGTTGGACGAGGTTTTAGTTTATTTCTTAGCTTATTTGCACAGGGACCTGAAGGCACGGGTGAGGATTAGCAGGGATGGGGAGGTCTCAGGGGATATTGTTATTGGTAGAGGGGTCAGGCAGGGGTGCGTACTGGCCCCACTCCTATTCATTTTATACATTAATGACTTACACAATGTGCTGTCTGAATTGACTACTGATGTCCCGATAATTAATGGTAACAAACTGCCTGACCTACTCTACGCGGATGATGTGGTCCTAATGGGCCGCACCCCAAATGCACTGCGCACTTTAGTTAGGTGCTTTGTTGATTTTATGGCCGGCTTAGATCTTTGTACTAATTTTAAGAAATCATTTTTAATGAGCTGCGGCCCCAAAAAACATCCTGTTAATGCAATTGCCTCAGGTTCGGAATGCTTGCTACACACTCGCACTTTCCCATACCTGGGGCTAGTATTCTCAGATAATGGTTCCTGGGCAGCTCACCTGGTACACAGCCGGAGTAAATTTCTAAAGGCTACTAACTCAATCTTGAGCCTCCCCCAACCTAAAAGAACTGAGGTAGTGCTATCTCTACTGAAAATATACAAAACACAGTGTATACCTACTGCAACATATGGGGCAGAAGTTTGGGGCCTTACAAACAGTCGTAGCATTCAGGCAGAAGAGAATAGATTTTGCCGGAGAATTCGGGGGGCGCCGATTTCTTCCTCATGCTTTGTTTGCCACAAGGAGCTAAAATTGTTTTATATAGAGGTCTACATTAGGTCTCGCCCGGCCATATTTTGGCTAAAGGTTTGGCAAAATCCAGCAGCAACATTAACAAGAGAAATTATAGTTGACTGCCTTAAATGTGACAAGGGTGGGGATATACCATGGCTGGCGGCTGTCAGGGAAAGCCTGACCAGCATGAATTTCAATCATATCTTTTTAAACCCATGCAACACGGAGGGTATAAATAAAAAGATTCTTCAGGAGGCCCTATATGAACATTATAGTGATACAAGACATGAAATAGAACTCTCGAAATCATCAATTGCCCGGTATATGTCCCTGGTGGACGCTGATTGCTCCCCCTCATATTTGCCAGCCAGTTACCTCCTAAAAAATATTAGTCGCTGGGAGAGAAGCCTGCTCTTTCGCCTTAGGGCTGGCACTTTAAAATACTTACTGTGCTTCCCCTTAGGCTTTAACATTAACCTTGAGCAAACGCCCTGTCCCTGCGGCAATCGTGGCAATCAATCTATGTTACATTTTCTATTCTTCTGAAACTTTTATCAAAATTATAGGAAACAATTGCTGATCCCTTTTTTCAAAGCGATACAAAAGGGGATGATGGACGGAACGTTTGAGCCAATCAAACACTCACCCCCAGTCAACTGATCTGGGTTTAATCCATCATCATTCTTTAGCTCACTCCACCACCCCAGTTCATTAGTGACTATAAAGTAGCGTATAGGGATATCCTTAAGCTTAATGGGGAAGATTTAATTTTCTGTGGCAGCACTTTTTTGAAAATGGCAATCCGCTCACGCGCCTCCATGAGTATTTTATAGATAGATATGATTGCACTTTTTTACATCTTGCTCCTATTTGATAGGGAACTTAAGTTTCGACCTTGGTCGGCGCCCTGGAAAGTGCTGTCATTTACTCTATGGCCCAAACCTTACATTTTAATTTGATCGCACTTTAAAGTATTATGCTGTTAGCTGTTTACACTCGACCGTATCCAGACCATATTTTGCTGCTATCTGTTAAATCTTTTTGCACTTTACCAAATTATGCTGCTACATGTTATGATAAACTTTGTCATAATTCTTAAGCTTATCATACGTTTATGAAGAATTTGTTGCGTCGCTTTGCATATCTCACAGGTCTCCGTGTGATTATTGTTTTAAATTGTGTGTTTATTGTTTTTAAATCATGTAATGTTTTTAAAATGTACATCTTTGCTGGTATTTTGCTCTGTGCTTTTATGGATATTTATATCCGAATAAAGATTTTATTAATTGATTGATATATATATATATTCCACAGCAGGATCCCAGGGGTACCACCATCCAAAGAAAGGCGCAACACCAGGAAACAGACTCCAAAGGCAAAGTTAGAAAGTAAAATGATGATTTATTCGAGCATCAAATGTCCAAATGACGCGTTTCGGCCGCCAGACATGCGGCCTTGATCACATAGCGCTCTACTGGTGAAAGGGTGATATTTATACAGATGTGTTAGTGGCAGTGTTTCTACTATGTTCATGGTGGTGACTGAGGAGTTTTGCAGCGTATGACTGTGGGCAAAATGCAGTAAAGCACATGTGTGACATCATGTTTTACTCCAGTGAGTACCGCAAGTGTAAGCAGACTATAAATAAGCTGCCTGTCTGCTGAAGCCAGTGATAGCCCCAGTCCTCCCGCAGATGTGTCCTGGAAGCTGAAATCGGTGCCAATGGCGTCCCCAATTTCAATCATCTGAGCGTGTAAGTACACAAAGCTGCGGAAAGAATGCCGAATTGTGAGCAGTTTGAGAAACAAATATCGTGTGCTAATACATCTTAAACACGCGTTAAAATCCCCACATTGAGCGAGTCAGTAAATTACTGCTCTCGGCGCGTTTCTAAAGATAAATCAAAAACGCCTGTGGAACAACTAACGCGTCTATACGCAGTGCACATTAAGACGGGAAGCATGTCTCTGTTAAGAAAACATGCTGAAGTTTCCCAACAGCTCATAGTACGAAGTTGAGTCATGCCCAAACAATGTATGTGTCAGTGGTATTATGTTCACGGTGTGCCACAAGCAGCACTAAATGCTAGCGCTGCGTGTAAAACCAAGGCTAAAGTGGAAATTTCCAAGTCAAGCTTTGGTGCAAATACAGATACAAATGAAATAACTGCATAAATGCAATGAATCTCGAAACTGCCACTAAATATAACAAAAAGTTAAAAGTGTGAGTGAGGGTGAAATGTGCACATGGGCGTGTATATACATGTTGAGGAAAGCGTGAGTGCAAAAATAAGTAAAGTTACTAAAGTGTAGTGTTTGTGCCTCCTCAAGAGCATTTAAGTGACATAAAAATGCAAAGAATGTACTGAGGAAAAGATGTGTGCGCAAGCGCAAGAAATATTCCAAAGACTGTCCGTGCTTGAACAAAATATGACTAAAGCAGCAGTGGGTGTATATCACAGCGTATTGAGAAAAAGTAACAATCTAATTCATATTTATACGCAGTCATGCTATATGTACGTTAGTTGCCGTTCAACATAGGTTACAAGCCTGCAGTGCCTATGTTTGAAAAACAAAATTTAGACAAATAAAATGACAGTATGAATACTGGGTAATGTCTATGTGGTCGCACATAGCATAAATGACGGGAAACCCAACTACATGTAAATACAGTTGGTGCACGGGCAGAGCCTAATAGTGGAATATAAACAATAGATGTACAGAGTGAAATATATACAGGTGATAACATAGATATACAGCTGTGAAGCGATGGTATGCTCACTAAGGATGTGAATGCCATGTAATGCTATAGGAAGTGATGGAGATCCTCCGTGGTGTTGAGCCCAGCGGGCGACTTGGTATTGAATTGCAGAATGTATCTTCTCTCCAACTGCCTCAAAAGCTTCTCCCTGTTACCACCCCGTCTGAGTGGTGGGACACAATCAATTACTGAATAGCGGAGGTGCTCTAGATTGTTATTGTGCACGTCCTTGAAATGCCTGGCTACGGGGTAGGCTGGGTCATTGTTAACTATTGCTCTGAGGTGCTGGAGAATGCGCAGGTGCACTTGCAATTTAGTGCTCCCGATGTAGCGCAGCCCGCAGTTACATTCTAACATGTAAACCGCAAAGTCAGTTCTGCAAGTGAGTCTGTGCTTGATAGTGAGTGGCATGTGTCTAAAGGCTGAGTCTACCTTTGTGATGTTCTTGCCAAATTTACAAGCCCTGCAACTCTGGCATTTGACAAAACCCTTTCTGTCCGCTAGCCAATTCTGAGATGTTGCGATCTCTGGGCTGTTTCTGACAAGTGCATCCCTCATGGAAAAAGCTCTTCTGTAAGTTATGTGAGGTTTGTGGGCTACTGCAGGTCCTAATGCGGGGTCTGATCTAATAATACCCCAGTTCTTGTTGATTACAGCCCTGATGGCTCTTTCCTCAGTGTTGTGCGTTATGATCAACCTCGGGGTGACTGGGCTATTAGGTTCACTGAGTATGTTGGCTGCATTAGTAACCTCAGGTGTGGATGGGACCACTAGCAGTTCCTCCCTAGGGATGGCATTGGCTCTGTCAATGGCTTTCCGTATGACAGCCGCTGAATAACCCCGTGCCCTGAATCTCTTCGCTGCTTCCCCCTGGCACTCAAAGCGATCTTCTTGGGTGCTGCAAATTCTGGCTAAGCGTAACATTTCCCCATATGGAATGCTGGTTATGAGGTGCCTAGGGTGAAAGCTGGAGGCGTGCAGTGTAGAGTTTCCTGCGGTAAGCTTCCGATGGAGCTTGGAATGCAAAGAGCCATTGGCGATGTACAGATTGACGTCTAGGAATTCAGCAGAGGTGGCACTAATGTTAGAATTAAATTCCAAATTGAGATCATTGTCATTGATCTCATTAATGAAAATTCTAGCACTGTTAACATCACCTCGCCAAATCAAAAAGACATCGTCTATATAGCGTAGCCAAGACACAATGTTGTTGTTAAAAGCTGTCAGGTGTCTGACCTTGAGAACCCGCTCCTCCCACCAGCCAACATGTAAACATGCGTAGCTGGGCGAGAAGCAGGCTCCCATGGCCACACCCCTGAGTTGCTGATATACCTTCCTGTTAAACACGAAAAAATTATGTGTGAGACACCAATCAATTAGAAACAAAATGAGTTTGTTATGCAAGTGACAATTGATGGGTCTTTTCCCCAGGAAGTATTTACATGCAGCTAGACCATCGTGGTGGCGTATGCTGGTGTACAGCGATATGTATATATGTATATATATATATATGAGAAATCCTCGCCTTCAGCAATTCCTTCCACGGGAACAAATGAGAGTGGACCCAGGTACAGTGCTTATTTTTTAGTTTATTCATGCCCAAACAGCTCCGCCATGACGCGTTTCGGCAGTTGCCTGCCTTGATCACATGACCTATATATATATATATATATATATATTTATTCACTAGAAAAAACACAGGTTTCAGGGATGTTATAGTTAGGCTGACAACCAGAGAAATTCAGCCATTATAGTTAGCTGAGCTAGTTCCAACTTGCACCCCCGCAATGCACTGCTGATGATGTCACATATTACATCACTCATGACATGGTCTGTGACATCACTGATGACATCGCTCAAGACATCTCAAATGACATCACTGATGACATCACTGATAACATAATCCAGTGACTGAGTGTTTCTAAAAAGTTTAAGAATGTTATATATATATTCACTTAAAAAACCATAGGTTTCAGGCACGTTATAGTTAGAAATTAGCATTTAAAAAACCTTTGAAATTCACTGAAAAAACCATAGGTTTTAGGGACAGTTATAGTTAGTTGGACATTTCACTCGTACAAAACCATAGAAATTCCCCCGTTATAGTTAGTTGAGCTAACTATAACTCGCGCCCCCGCAATGCACTGCTGATGACATCACATATTACATCACTCATGACATGGTCAGTGACATCACTGATGTTATCACTGATGACATCTCAAATGACATCACTGATGACATCATCCAGTGACTGTGTGTTTCTGTAAAGTTTAAATATGTTTAATATATATAGGGAAAGGTGTATTGAAGAATGAGTGGGTGTATAAGTGTCTGAATGGATGATTTAGTAGGTGCGTGACTGACTCTACAAGTGAGTAATTAAACGTATCTTACTGAATGCATGGGTTAGTGACTAAACTGTGTGAATGTCTGTATCCGTCTGTCTGTTGGTGTGTAAGCGGCTGCATGGGTTTGCGAATAGCTACATGAGTGTCTATATGGGTTATTGATTGGTTCTCTGAGTATCTTTATGGGTGCCTGAGTGTTTGTGTGGGTGGGTTGTGTGTGACTCTGTACATAGATGTGTGAGTGGGTGATTCACTGGGTGCATGATTTCAAGAGTGCATCTGTGATGGACTGCTTGGGTGGGTGAGTGTGTGTATGGGTGTGTTAGTGAGTGAATGTATATCTCAGTGGTACATTTGTGAGTAACTACATATGTAAAAGGCAGTATATATGTGTGTTAGAGTATTTAAATGGCTATAAGTGAGAGTGTGTGATTGTGAGAGTGGCTGTATGGATGCGTGTGTGCTTGTATCAGTTATTGTATAAGAGCGTAAGAATGTGCTAGTATTTGTATGAGTAAGTGAGCTGGTGTGTGTATAACTGTATAGGTGAGTAAATGGGTGTGTGATTAATTTTTTGCATGACTGAGTAGGTGTGTGAGTACCTCTATGGATGAGTGGCGGTGTGTGAGTGTTTATATAGGTGTATGAGTGCATATGATAGTCTGTACTGAGTGACTGTAAGTATGAGTGACTGTACGGGTGAGTGAGTAGATGTGTGTGTGTAGACCTAAGAATCAGTGAGTGGGTATGTAGTTATTGGTATTGGAGTGTGTATGGTTTTGAGAATAGCAGTCTGTAATTTAGAGTGGGTGTATCAAAAGTTATATTAGGGTGTGAGAAGATGCATGAAATTATCACATGGATGATGTCATCAGTGATGTCATCAGTGATGTCATTTGAGATGTCATCAGTGATGTCATCAGTGATGTCACTGACCATGTCATGAGTGATGTAATATGTGACGTCATCAGCAGTGTATTGCGGGGTGCGAGTTATAGTTAGCTGAACTAACTATAACGGGGGAATTTCTATGGTTTTGTACGAGTGAAATGTCCAACTAACTATAACTGTCCCTAAAACCTATGGTTTTTTCAGTGAATTTCAAAGGTTTTTAAATGCTAATTTCTAACTATAACGTGTCTGAAACCTATGGTTTTTTCAGTGAATTTCAAAGGTTTTTAAATGCTAATTTCTAACTATAACGTGGCTGAAACCTATGGTTTTTTAAGTGAATTTCAAAGGTTTTTTAAATGCTAGTTTCTAACTATGCCTACAGAGGTAGGACATGTGAAGAAAGAAGAAAAAACACACAGAAAGAAGCAAAAGAAATGCAGAAAGAAGCAACAGAAGTCCACAAAGACGAAGACAAGTGCAGGAAGAAGCAAAAGATGTGCAGAAAGAACCAACAGAGGAGCAGAAAGAGGCCTTGTTGCAAAATCGTCCTGTGCCCACAACTTTTTCAGATGTTTACTGGTGGTAGCTGACTCTGACTAACCAGAGCCAGTGCTATGCTAAAAGACACTTAGAATACAGTGAAAACACCTACATACACTAGGGAACACTATGCGTTGGGGTACCCCTGTGATTAGCATGACCTCCTCTGTAAGTCCCTAGTACATAATAGGGCAGGGGGATTAAAACTACCTCTTAAAATGCGCTACAGGGCGCGTTTGCACAGTGGTGAAGGGAGGGGGGGCCTGAGGTGACATGTGTGCAAACGCGCCCCGTGGCGCGTTTTAAGTTGCGGGATTAGGTCACCTTGAATCCTGAGGGTCCCTGGGGCCCAACTAGCCCACCAGGTACTTCCAGTAAGGACCACAGAGCTGAGTTGCAGAGAGGTGGTCCGAGGCCACGCCCCTTTTTTCACCTCTCTGCAACGCAGCTCTGTGGCGCTTACTGGAGGTACCTGGTGGGCTAGTTGGACCCCAGGGACCCTCAGGATTCAAGGGACTTAATCCCCAACTTAAAACACGCCACAGGGCATGTTTGCACACATGTCACCTCAGGCCCCGCCCCCTCCCTTCACCACTGTGCAAACGTGCCCCGTGTAAAAAGGGGCGTGGCCTCAGAACACCTCTCTGCAACGCAGCCCCCTGGTGCATACTGGAGGTTCCTGGAGGGCTAGTTGGCCCCCAGGGACCCCCAGTATTCAAGGGGAATTCGTTCCCCATCTGCAAACGCGCCAGGGGGAGCGTTTGCAGAGTGCTGCAAGGAGGGGGCGTGGCCTCCGGCGCGATGCCGGTCTTTTATTTTTTTTTAAATTTGGAACGGGGCCGCATGGCCCCCCCTCCCGAGGCCTTAATCAGCCCCGGGGACCCCATCCCCCGGGGCATGGCCTTTATTTTTTTTAAAAATTGTTTTGGAGGGGGGCTGCGTTGCCCCCCTTCTCCATCCCCTGGGGCCGGCCTTTTTTTAAAAAAACATTTGGGGAAGGGGGCCGCGTGGCCCCCCTCCCGGGCCACTTGTTAGCCCGGGGACCCCATCCCCGGGGCTGGCCCCTCCGTTGGGGACCGTGGGGGTCCCCAATCCCCCACGGTCCCGCCGGCTCCCCGCGTCCCTCGTTAGCCGGCATTGCTTTTCCACATGGGGAGCTGCTAAGATGCAGCTCCCCGTGTGGAAAGCAATTTGCTTGAATTTTGGAAGAGAGAACAGGTTTCCTGCTCTCTCTTCCAAAATTAAAGCAAGTTTGCTATGACAGGACGGGAGCCGCGAGGCTCCGCCCTGTCATAGCAAGCAGCAGTGTCCCGGGGTGAGCACCCCGGGACACTGCAGGAGCCGGCCCTGGGGGTGGTGGTCCCCAGGGCCATCACAGGCTCCAGGAGGGGGCCGCTCAGCCCCCCTCCCAACATGTTCAAAGCCCCGGGGAGGTGGTGGTCCCCGGGGCTTCGGGGGTCCGAAACGGACCCCCAATTTAAAATTCTTAGTGCCCCGGGAAGGTGGCGGTCCCCGGGGCGGGTGGGAGGGCCTTAGAGGCCCCCCAAATTATGAATAAACCCCCCACATGCCCCCGGGACTTGGCCCACCCGGGGGCCAAATAACAATGAAGCCCGCGCTTCATTTTTTTTTCACGGCGGGATCCACGCATCCTAAGCGCATCCCGCCGATTTAAAAAAAATGCTTTTTGGCCCTGGGGGTCCTTGTGGGACCCCTGAGGAGGCCTAGGAGGTCAGGGTGTTTCTACCCTGCCCCCTTTTGCGTTTTGCGCACTTGTTTCTACTGTTTTCTTGTGACTCGGTTCTACCGGAGTCACAAGATGGCTGCCAACACTTCCTGGTTTGGAGTGTTGACAGCCAATTAGCATGCAGCTCGTGATCGGAAGGGTGCGCGGATCCTCCGCTGCCATAGATATATATGTGTTTTTACTTTTGATTTTCTCAGCAACTACTGAACAGATTTACACCATTTAACAAAAAGGGTTCTTTCTGAACCAAGAACTACCTCTTTGCCAAATTTGGTGTAATTCCGTTCAGCAGATCGGGCTGTAGCTGTGTCTAAAGTTTCCTATGGAAAATTGCATGGGGAAAACACGTTTTGGGACCCCCCTTTTTTCTCGGCCCCCGCTTGCCGAATCACCCCGAAACTTTCAGGATAGGAGCGGACCGGAGCGGGCCATAAGTTTTGAGAATTTTGCGAAGATTCGTCAACCGGCACCAAAGGTATTAGAAATAGAATGTTGCGAATTTCCTATGGAAAATAGGTCCTAACTATAACTATCTACTGGCGACCGCCAGTAGCTAATATATATATATATATATATATATATATATATATATATATATATATATATATATATATATATATATATATATACAAGCCAAGGTGTATTGAAGATTGAGTGGGTGTATGAGTGTTTGAATTGATGATTTAGTGGGTGCATGACTGACTGTATAAGTGAGTCATTGAATGTGTCTTAATTGAATGCATGGGTGAATGACTAATCTGTGTGAATGTCTAAATCAGTCTGTCAGTTGGTGTGTAAGGGACTGCATGGGTTGATGAGTAGCTACATGAGTGTCTATATGGGTTAATAATTGGTTGTCTGAGTACCTGTGTGGGTGCCTGAGTGCCTGTGTGGGTAGGTAGGGGGGTGTGGACTCACTGCATGGATGTGTGAGTGGGTGATTCACTGGGTGTATGGGTTCATGAGTGCATCTGCTACAGGCTGTATGGTTGAGTGAGTGTGCGTATGGCTGTGTGGGTGAGTGAATGGATGTCTCGGTGATATATGTGTGAGTAACTACATATGTGAAAGGCAGTATATGTGAGTGTTGGAGTATATAAGTGGCTATATGGGAGTGAGTGATTGTGAGAGTGACTGTATGGATGACTGTGTGCTTGTGTCAGTGATTGTATGAGAGTAAGTATGTGTTAGTATCTGTATGAATAAGAGGTGGTGTGTGTATAACTGTATAGGTGAGTAAATGGCAGTGTGATTGATTCTTTGGGTGACTGACTAGGTGTGTGAGTAACTCTATGGGTGAGTGGCGGTGTATGAGTGTCTGTATGGGTGTATGAGTGCATATATTAGTGGCTGTATTGATGAGTGACTGCATGTATGAGTGACTGCATGGGTGAGTGAGTGGATGTGTGTGTAGACCTATGAATCAGTGAGTGGGTATGTACTAACTGGTATTGGTGTGTCTATGGTTTCGAGAATGGTAGTCTGTATTTTAAAGTGGGTGTCTGAAAGGTTATATTAGGGTGTGAGGAGGTGCATCAGATATTAAGTGGATGATGTCATCAGTGATGTCATTTGAGATGTCATCAGTGATGTCATCAGCGATGTCACTGACCATATCATGAGAGATGTAATATGTGACATCATCAGTAGTGCATTGCGGGGGCACGAGTTATAGTTAGCTCAGCTAACTATAACGGCTGAATTTCTCTGGTTTTGTATGAGTGAAATGTCAGCCTAACTATAACATCCCTGAAACCTGTGGTTTTTTCAGTGAATATCTAAGGTTTTTTAAATGTTAATTCTTAACTATAACGTCCCTGAAACCTCTGTTTTTTTCCGTGAATTTCTTAGGTTTTTTAAATGCTAATCTCTTACTATAACGTCCCTAAAACCTGTGTTTTTTTCAGTAAATTTCTAAGGTTTTTTAAATGCCAATTTCTAACTATGCCTACATAGGTAGAACATGTACAGAAAGAAGAAGAAAGGCGCAGAAAGAAGCAAGAGAAGTACAGAAAAAGGGAACAGGGGTGCAGAAAGAGGCAAGACAGGTGCAGAAAGAGGCAAGAGAGGTACAGAAACAGGCAAGAGGGGTGCACAAATAGCCAAGAGAAGTGCTGAAAGAAGCAACAGAGGTGCAGAAAGAGGCAAGAGGTACAGGAAGAGGGGTGCAGAAAGAGGCAAGAGGGGTGAAGAAAGAAGCAAGTGAGGTTCAGAAAGAGGCAACAGAGGTACAGAAAGAGGCAAGAGAGGTACAGAAACAAGCAAGAGAAGTGCAGAAAGAAGCAACAGAGATGTAGAAAGAAGCAAGAGAAGTGATGAAAGAGACAAGAGAGTTGAAGAAAGAAACAAGAGAGGTGCAGAAAAAAGCAAGAGAAGTGCAGAAAGAGGCAAGTGAGGTGCATAAAGAGTCAAGAGAAGTGCAGAAACAGACAAGAGAGATGCAGAAAGAGGCAAGTGAGGTGCAGAAAAAGGCAAGAGGGGTGCAGAAAGAGGCAAGAGAAGTGCAGAAAGAAGCAACAGAGGTGCAGAAGGAGGCAAGAGAACTGCAGAAAGAGGCAAGAGAGGTGCAGAAAGAGGAAAGAGGGGTGCAGAAAGAGGCAAGAGGGGTGCAGAAAGAAGCAACAGAAGTGTGGAAAAAGCAAGAGAAGTGCAATAAGAACCAACGGAGGTGCAGAAAGAGGCAGGAGGGGTGCAGAAAGAGGCAAGAGAAGTGCAGATAGACGCAACAGAGGTGCAGAAAGAGGCAAGAGAACTGCAGAAAGAGGCAAGAGAGTTGCTGAAACAGGCAAAAAAGGTGCAGAAACAAGGAAGAGGGGTGTAGACAGAGGCAAGAGAGGTGCAGAAAGAGTTAAGAGGGGTGCAGAAAGAGGCAAGAGGGGTGCAGACATTTGCAAGAGAGGTGCAGAAAGAAGCAAAAGCAGTGCAGAAATAGGCAAGAGAGGTGCAGAAAGAGGAAAGAGAGGTGCGCAAAGAGGGAAGAAGGGTGCAGAAAGAGGCAAGAGGGGTACAGAAAGATGCAAGAGAGGTGCAGAAAGAAGCAAGAGAAGTACAGAAAGAAGCAAGAGAGGTGTGGAAAAAGGAAGGAGAGGTGCAGAAAGAGGGAACAGGGGTGCAGAAAGAGGCAAGAGGGGTGAAGGAAGAAGCAAGTGAGGTACAGAAAGAGGCAACAGAGGTGCAGAGAGAGGCAAGAGAGGTGCAGAAACAGGCAAGAAAAGTGCAGAAAGAGGCAAGAGAAGTGCTGAAAGAAGCAACAGAGGTGTAGAAAGAAGCAAGAGAAGTGATAAAAGAGACAAGAGAGTTGCAGAATGAAACAAAAGAGGTGCAGCAAAACCAAAAGGAGGGCAGAAAGAGGCATGTGGGGGTGCAGAAAGAGGCAGGAAAAGTGCAGAAAGAGGCAAGAGAGGTGCAGAAAGAGGCAAGTGGGGTGCAGAAACAGGCAAGAAGAGTGCATAAATAGCCAAGAGAAGTGCTGAAAGAAGCAACAGAGGTGCAGAAGGAGGCAAAAGAACTGCAGAAAGAGGCAAGAGAGTCACAGAAAGAGGCGAGAGGGATGCAGAAAGAGGAAAGAGGGGTGCAGAAAGAGGCAACAGGGGTGAAGAAAGAAGCAAGAGAGATGTGGAAAAAAGCAAGAGAAGTACAGAAAGAACCAATGGAGGTGCAGAAAGAGGCAAGAGGGGTGCAGAAAGAGGCAAGAAAAGTACAGAAAGAAGCAACAGAGGTGCAGAAAGAGGCAAGAGAACTGCAGAAAGAGGCAAGAGAGGTGCAGAAAGAGGCAAGAGGGGTGCAGAAAGTAGCAAGAGAAGTGCAGAAAGAAGCAACAGAGGTGCAGAAGGAGGCAAGAGAACTGCAGAAAGAGGCACCAGAGGTGAAGAAATTAGAAAGAGGGGTGCAGAAAGAGGCAAGAGGGGTGCAGAAAGAAGCAAGAGAGGTGTGGAAAAAGCAAGAGAAGTGCAGAAAGAACCAACGGAGGAACTGAAAGCGGCAAGAGGGGTGCAGAAAGAGGCAAGAGAAGTGCTGAAAGAAGCAACAGAGGTGCAGAAAGAGGCAAGAGAACTGCAGAATGAGGCAAGATAGTTGCAGAAACAGACAAAAGAGGTGCAGAAAGAGGGAACAGGGGTGCAGACAGAGGCAAGAAAGGTTCAGAAAGAGGGACGAGGGGTGCAGAAAGAGGCAAGAGAAGTGCAGAAAGAACCAACAGAGATGCAGAAAGATGCAAGAAGGGTGCATAAAGATGCAAGAGAAGTGCAAAAAGAAGCAAAAGAGGTGCAGAAAGAGGCAAGAGAACTTCAGAAAGAGGCAAGAGAGGTGCACAAAGAGGGAAGAAGGGTGCAGAAAGAGGCAAGAGGGGTGCAGAAAGAAGCAGGAGAGGTGCAGAAAGAAGCAAGAGAAGTGCAGACAGAAGCAACAGAGGTGCAGAAAGAGGCAAGAGAAGAGCAGAAAGAATCAACAGAGGTGCAGAAAGAGGCAAGAGAAGTGCAGATAGAGGCAAGAAAGGTGCAAAAACAGGCAGGAGAGGTGCAGAAAGAGGGTACAGGGGTGCAGAAAGAGGCAAGAGGGGTACAGAAACAGGGAAGAGGGATGCAGAAAGAGGCAAGAGAGGTGAAGAAATAAGCAAGTGTGGTACAGAAAGAGGCATGAGAAGTGCAGAAACAGGCAAGAGAAGTGCAGAAAGAGGAAGAGAAGTGCTGAAAGGAGCAACAGAGGTGTAGAAAGAAGCAAGAGAAGTGATGAAAGAGACAAGAGAATTGCAGAAAGAAACAAGAGAGGTGCAGAAAAAAGCAAGAGAAGTGCAGAAAGAGGGAAGTGAGGTGCAGAAAGAGGCAGGGGAAGTGCAGAAAGAAGCAAGAGAGGTGCAGAAAGAGGCAAGTGTGGTGCAGAAATAGGCAAGAGAAGTGCAGAAATAGCCAAGAGAAGTGCTGAAAGAAGCAACAGAGGTGCAGAAGGAGGCAAGAGAACTGTCGAAAGAGGCAAGAGAGTTGCAGAAACAGGTGAGAGAGGCGCAGAAAGAGGAAAGACGGGTGCAGAAAGAAGTAATAGAGGTGCGCAAAGAAGCAATAGAGGTGAAGAAGAAACAAGAGCAACAGAGGTGTACAAAGAGGCAAGAGGGGTGAAGAAAGAGGCAGGAAAAGTGCAGAAAGAAGCAACAGAAATGCAGAAAGAGGCAAGAGAAGTGCAGAAATAGGCAAGAGATGTGCAGAAAGACACAAGAGAGGTGAAGAAATAGGCAACAGAGGTGCAGAAAGAGGGAAGAGGGGTGCAGAAAGAGGGAAGAGGGGTGCAGAAAAAAGCAAGAGAAGTGCAGAAAGAAGCAAGAGAAGTGCAGAAAGAAGCAACAGAGGTGCAGAAAGAGGCAAAGGGGGTGCAGAAAGAAGCAAGAGAGGTGCAGAAAGAAGCGAGGGAAGTGCAGAAAGAGGCAAGAGAGGTGCAGAAAGAGGCAAGAGAGGTGCACAAAGAGGGAAGAAGGGTGCAGAAAGAGACAAGGGGATGCTGAAGAAGCAAGAGAGGTACAGAAAGAAGCAAAAGAAGTGCAGAAATAAGCAGCAGAAGTGCAGAAAGAGGCAAGAGAGGTGCGGAAACAGGCAGGAGAGGTGCATAAAGTGGGAACAGGGGTGCAGAAAGAGGCAAGAGAGGTACAGAAAGAGGGAGGAGGGGTGCAGATAGAGGCAAGGGGGTGCAGAAAGAAGCACGTCAGGTGCAGAAAGAGGCAACAGAGGTGCAGAAACAGGCAAGAGAGGTGCAGAAAGAGGCAGAAGTACAGAAAGAGGCAACAGTAGTGCTGAAATAAGCAACAGAGGTGTAGAAAGAAGCAAGAGAAGTGACGAAGGAGGCAATAGAGTTGCAGCAAGAAACAAGAGAGGTGCAGAAAAAAGCAAGAGAAGTGCAGAAAGAGGCAAGTGAGGTGCAGAAAGAGTCAAGAGACGTGCAGAAATGGGAAAGAGGAGTGCAGAAAGAGGCAAGAGGGGTGCAGAAAGAAGCAAGCGAAGTGCAGAATGAAGCAAGAGAAGTGCAGAAAGAAGCAACAGAGGTGCAGAAAGAGGCAAAAGCGGTGCAGAAAGAGGCAAGAGAGGTACACAAAGAGGGAAGAAGGGTGCAGAAAGAGGCAAGAGGGGTGTAGAAGAAGCAAAAGAGGTATAGAAAGAAGCAAAAGAAGTGCAGAAATAAGCAACAGAAGTGCAGAAAGAGGCAAGAAAGGTGCAGAAACAGGCAGGAGAGGTGCAGAAAGAGGGAACAGGGATGCAGAAAGAGGCAAGAGAGGTACAGAAACAGGGAAGAGCGGTGCAGAAAGAGGCAAGAGGGGTGAAGAAAGAAGCAAGTGTGGTACAGAAAGGCAAGAGAAGTGCAGAAACAGGCAAGAGAGGTGCAGAAAGAGAAAGAGAAGTGCTGACAGAAGCAACAGAGGTGTAGAAAGAAGCAAGAGAAGTGATGAAAGAGACAAGAGAATTGCAGAAAGAAACAAGAGGGGTGCAGAAAAAAGCAAGAGAAGTGCAGAAAGAGGCAAGTGAGGTGCAGAAAGAGGCAGGGGAAGTGCAGAAAGAGGCAAGAGAGGTGCAGAAAGAGGCAAGTTAGGTCCAGAAATAGGCAAGAGAAGTGCAGAAATAGCCAAGAGAAGTGCTGAAAGAAGCAACAGAGGTGCAGAAGGAGGCAAGAGACCTGCCGAAAGAGGCAAGAGAGTTGCAGAAACAGGTGAGAGAGGCGCAGAAAGAGGAAAGATGGGTGCAGAAAGAGGCAAGAGGGGTGCAAAAAGAAGCAAGAGAGATGCAGAAAAAAGCAAGAGAAGTGCAGAAAGAACCAATGGAAGTGCAAAAAGAGGCAAGAGGGGTGCAGAAGGAGGCAAGAGAAGTGCAGAAAGAAGCAAAGAGGTGAAGAAAGAGGCAAGAGAACTGCAGAAAGAGGCAAGAGAGGTGCAGAAAGAAGCAAGATAGGTGCAGAAAGAGGCAAGAGGGGTGCAGAAAGAAGTAATAGAGGTGCACAAAGAAGCAATAGAGGTGAAGAAGAAACAAAAGAAGTGCAGAAAAAAGCAATAGAGGTGCACAAAGAGGCAAGAGGGGTGCAGAAAGAGGCAGGAAAAGTGCAGAAAGAAGCAACAGAAATGCAGAAAGAGGCAAGAGAAGTACAGAAATAGGCAAGAAATGTGCAGAAAGACACAAGAGAGGTGCAGAAACAGGCAACAGAGGTGCAGAAAGAGGGATGCAGAAAGAAGCAAGAGAAGTGCAGAATGAAGCAAGAGAAGTGCAGAAAGAAGCAACAGGGGTGCAGAAAGAGGCAAAATGGGTGCAGACAGAAGCAAGAGAGGTGCAGAAAGAAGCAAGGGAAGTGGAAATAGAAGCAAGTGAAGTGCAGAAAGAGGCAAGAGAGGTGCAGAAAGAGGCAAGAGAGGTACACAAAGAGGGAAGAAGGGTGCAGAAAGAGGCAAGAGGGGTGCAGAAGAAGCAAAAGAGGTACAGAAAGAAGCAAAAGAAGTACAGAAATAAGCAACAGAAGTGCAGAAATAGGCAAGAGAGGTGCGGAAACAGGCAGGAGAGGTGCAGAAAGTAGGAACAGGGGTGCAGAAATAGGCAAGAGAGGTACAGGAAGAGGGGTGCAGATAGAGGCAAGAGGGGTACAGAACGAAGCAAGTCAGGTGCAGAAAGAGGCAACAGAGGTACAGAAACAGGCAAGAGATGTGCAGAAACAAGCAGGAGAAGTGCAGAAAGAGGCAACAGAAGTGCTGAAATAAGCAACAGAGGTGTAGAAAGAAGCAAGAGAAGTGATGAAGGAGGCAATAGAGTTGCAGCAAGAAACAAGAGAGGTGCAGAAAAAAGCAAGAGAAGTGCAGAAAGAGGCAAGTGAGGTGCAGAAAGAGTCATGAGAAGTGCAGAAATGTGAAAGAGGAGTGCAGAAATAGGCAAGAGGGGTGCAGAAAGAAGCAAGAGAGGTGTGGAAAAAAGCAAGAGAAGTGCATAAAGAACCAACGGAAGTGCAGAAAGAGGCAAGAGGGGTGCAGAAAGAGGCAAGAGAAGTGCAGAAAGAAGCAACAGAGGTGCATAAAGAGGAAAGAGAGGTGCATAAAGAGGCAAGAGAGGTGCAGAAAAAGGGAAGAGGGGTGCAGAAAGAGGCAAAAGGGGTGCAGAAAGAAGCAATAGAGTTGCACAAAGAAGCATTAGAGGTGCAGAAAGAAGCAAGAGAAGTGCAGAAACAAGCAACAGAGGTGTAGAAAGAGGCAAGAGGGGTGCAGAAAGAGGCAAGAGGGGTGCAGAAAGAAGCAATAGAGGTACACAAATAAGCAACAGAGGTGCAGAAAGAGGCAAGAGGGGTGCAGACAGAGGCAAGAGAAGTGCACAAAGAAGCAACAGAGGTGCAGAAAGAGGGAAGAGGGGTGCAGAAAGAGGGAATAGGGGTGCAGAAAGAAACAAGAGAGGTGCAGAATGAAGCAAGAGAAGTGCCGAAAGAAGAAACAGAGGTGCAGACAGAGGCAAAGGGAGTGCAGAAAGAGGCAAGAGAGGTGCAGAAAGAAGCAAGGGAAGTGCAGAAAGAAGCAAGTGAGGTGCAGAAAGAGGCAATAGAAATGCAGAAAGAGGCAAGAGAGTTGCAGAAAGAGGCAAGAGAGGTGCAGAAGAAAGAAGCAAGAGAGGTGCAGAAAAAATGAAGAGAGGTGCAGAAAGAAGGGAGATGCAGAAAGCGGTAGAGATGTGCAGATAGAATGAAGAGAAATGCAGAAAGAGGCAAGAAAGGCGAGGAAAGAAGCAAGAGTGGTTTGCACACCATTAGCACCAATTTCACACCCACATTTAGCAATAAGTAACAGGTGGCCATTCCAGGTTTCCACAGGGCCTTCCACCACGCTGTAATACTTGTCGCTGCATTTTTGGTAACGTTTGAGCCGTTTGAGCTAGAAACAAGGTTTTTTTTGTTCAAATCTGCAGATTATGCAGCAGATGATGTATAATGTGGCAAATGCGGAAAATGTCTAATTATGCGAAAATCGGTGAAGTCGAACAGTCGCATAATTCCAGTGGCCCTGCTTATTTCTCCGACTAGGTCCAGAAGTGCTCCTCAGTGGTTCCTTCTTTTTTTTTGTCTCATTGAGTTTATAGTTTAGCTTCTTTGGAAACAAGGAAGACTAAACCTGAGGCTACCACTCCACAACACAGACTACCATACCACATAATTACTCTCCATAACACATAATCCCACTCTATATAATTCCTATACACTGAATACCACATACTTTCTATCCACATAATTTCACTGCACAACATACCACATAATTCCACTACACACAAGGTACATCCAATCCACTCCAGAAAACATTAGTAAAAAACATTTACATTTACAATGCAAATAGCCCTAACGTTTGCAAATGCGAGACCTATGACATTGCAAATGCTTCTTTAATTAGTAGTCGCGTTTGCAGAGTTTGCATAACACTTACAGGAGTTACCGGGAGGGCTTTTACCCCTCCTATTACCTCCAGTAAGTCCCACACAGCAGGATAGCTAAGTTCTCATACCAGGCCATGCCCCCTTTGCCCACCACTCTGCAATGCGCTCCCTGGCATGCTCTTGGATGGGGATTGGAGTCCCCTTCGCTGATCGGGATCCTAAGGGGCCAACTAGCCTACCTGTTACCTCCAGTAAGCCCCACACAGTGGGATTGCTGTGAGGTGGACACAGGCCTCGCCCTTTTTCTCCACAACTCTGCAAATGCACCTCCTGACACGCTCTTGGTTGGGGGAGGAAGTACCCTTCCCTCCTGAGGGTCCCTGGGGGCCAACTAGCCCTCTTGTTACCTCTAGTGAGCCCCACACAGCTGGATTGATGAGAGTGGTCAGAAGCCACGCCCCCTTTTTACACCACTCTGCAAACGCACCTCCTGGCGCTCTGCTGCTTGGGGGATGAAGTCCACTTTAGTCCTGAGGTCCTCCGGACACAAGCGGACCTCATCACCCCACCAGCAGTGCGCCAAGAGGCCCGTTTGCAGAGTGGTGTAAAAAGGGGCGCTGCCTCTTACCACCTCTCAGCAATCCCACTGTGTGGGGCTTACTGGAGGTACCTGGTGGCCTAGTTGGCCCTTAAGGACCCTTAGGATCGAAGGGGACTTAATCCCCCAACCTAGAGCACACCAGGACGTGCGCTTGCACAGTGGTGCATGGAGGGGGAGGGGCCTCCGGCGAGTTGCCACTTTCTTTTTTTGGTGTGTTTTAGGAAGGGGGGCTGTATGGCCCCCCTTCCCTTCACCCTTTTGGGCCCCGGGGACCCCATTCCCCGGGGCCTGAGCCATTTTTTGTAAAAAGTTATTGAAAAGGGAAGGGGGTGCGCGGCCCCCCTCCCGAGGCCGATTTCGGCCCCGGGGACCCCATCCCCCCAGGGCCTGGCAAAAACATTATTTATGGTAGGGGGGCCATGTGGCTCCCTTCCCTCGGCCACTTTTGTTTGGCCTCCCGGACCCCATTCCCCGGGGACAGCCTTAAATTTAAAAAAAAATGAGGGGGCTCTCCTGGGCCATTTTTGGCCCTGGGGACCCCCATCCCCTGGGGCTTGGCCTCTGGTTGGGGACCACGGGGGGAGCCCTAATGCCCCTGTGGTCCCTGCCGGCTCTCCTGCGGGAGCCGGCATTGCTTTTGGGCAAAGGGAGCTGTTGACATGCAGCTCCCTTTGTCCAAAAGCAATACTGCTTCGCTTCATGGAAGCAAGAGCAGTTTCCCTGCTCTCGCTTCCATGAAGCAAAGCAGATGTTTGCTATGGCAGGGCGGGAGCAGTGCTCAGTGTTGGTCAGTGTTGGGGGTCAGGGTTGGGGGGCAGGAGCCCCCCACTCTTAATTTTAAAAATGTAAGCCCTGGGGAGGTGGCGGTCCCTGGGGCTGCAGGGGGGCGCAAGGCCCCCCGCATTCAAACATTAAAGACTCAGGGAGGTGGTGGTCCCCAGGACTTGGGGGGGCTCATCATGCCCCCCAACCATAATTAAGGAATGCCCCGGGAAGGTGGTGGTCCCCGGGGCAGCGTGGGGGACAGGAGCCCTCCCACACTATTTTTTTATCAAAAAGCCCCGGGGACGTGTGGTCCCCAGGGCTGCGGGGTCCCCGCAGGGCCGCTGCATCACAATTTAGTAATGCCCCCGGGACCTGGCCCAGCCGGGGGCTTAATTAAACGAAACGCGGGAGAACGTGCTTCATTTTTTAAAAATGTTTGGCGGGATTCGCGCACCCTACGCGAATCCTGCAGAATTTCTTTTTAAAAAAATGCTTTTTTGGGACCCCCTGAGCAGGCCTAGGGGTCAGGGTGTTTCAACCCTAATATAGTATGTGGTGCTTTCTATGTGTGTGTGAACAGTTTGAATTGGATGCACTTGTGGATTGGGAGCCAGTACAGTTCCCTGAGGGTTAGGCTGAAGTGGGTGAGATGATGTAGGTTGAGTATGAGCCTTACTTCAGTGCTGTCAATGGTCTTGAGTCGGTTCAGGAACTTTTTAGTGATTCCTGCATAGAGTGTGTTGTCAATATTTTATTCAAGATTTGGAACTCCTAGGAGGTCCACATAAAATCACGTGCATAGTATTAATGATAACAAAACATAACAAGGCTCACTCAACATGCCATCATAGAATGTACAGCAGCAACACGTAAACAATTCGACTATGAAAGGTGTTTAGAGTTTGCAGCATAAAGGATGCGATAACAGACAATATCCTGAAAAGTGCATAAACATCAGATAGCTACCCGTTCTTATGTTATATAAAACCCCAAAAATCCATTTCGAATAAAAAACGATTAAAATTAATTACCAGGCGAGGAAGAATACAAAGCATCTCCTAAATATGCAAATGTACAAAAGGGAGTAGATATCAACCTATTCAAGTACAATTTAGGGAATAGCAGCATAGTAACGGAGTAACTAAGCGTAGCCCGATCTATGCAAAAAGCCATTCAATTGAATTGAATTAATTGAATTGAGTGTGTTGTCGTAGTCGAGTCTGCTGCTGATCAAGGCCTGTGGAACCCAGAGATCCCATGATGGGGTTCATCCAATTTTGTTTATAAGTAGAAAGCTCCTTGCCCATGAGTTAGTTTACACCACTTAGAAGGAATGCTGAGCCATAAAATGGATTGTTAGAGCTTTACGTCATTACCTTTTGGGTCGACATTTCACCATCCTCACTGACCGTGCACCCTCACCCAGCTTGCTCATCATAAGGACTCAGATACTCAAAATCATTGTGTAACAAGGATTTTCTTATACTCTAGTGCTTCAGATGGGGTTTCTCTAGTGTATGCTGATTTCTTCTACCACCAGACCGAGCATCAGGCTCTTTGGGGAAAGTGTCTGGAGCGAAACTGGACCTATGTCCGAATGTACATGATTTGCCTTAGTCCGCATGGTTATATCTCAGAATACAATTTACAGAAATATCATCTTACATATATATTATGCCCTAAATAGCATTTACAAATATATTGTTGCATTGGAGGTAGATTTCCTATTTAAACTGTAATGGGGTTATTTTTTTTAAATGACATTTCGGACACAACATTTATGCCAAACTATATACTGACAATGACATTCTGGTACCATAACATTGGAGCAACATTTCTCTCAGGCAGAGTTTCCTTTTCCTTTTTTCTTTTTGCTTCGAAAGCTGAAGACCTTCTCAAAGTACCATTATTCCTTCAGTCTCTGCTTCAGCTACTGGATCTTGCACGGATCCCCTCCTGTAGTGGTTGATCCCGCAGTTGAGCAGAAGTTGCCTTGCAAAATACCACCTTACAGAGGCATTTTGGGCCACCACTGCCGAAGCTCTATGCAGAGTGTGTATCCCCAAAACGGAGATAAAGATGCAATATTTGTCAGCTCACAACGAAGGGGCGGCAGGTTTCTCAGATGAGTCGGAAAGCCAATTCTGAGATCAATGCCTTCCTAGGCCCCTAATGAACTGTTCCTCACTTCTTAGAGACGTAACTACTTCTTTACCTTTTCCTCTTTACATCATGCCGATGGCAGCCATTTCCCAAACTAGAGTGGGAAGTAAGCCTATGTAAAGCGGGAAGAGCAATTGGGGTTGGGCCAAACAGTTCACCCTTGGAAACTCCAACAAGATACATAGAGAAAGATATGGTGTGAACTTGGCCATTGAGATTAGGTGAAGTAGAGATAAATGGATACACTCTTCCCAGTCATCCCTATATAAACTATATTGAGAACAAGGCAAGTGACTTCAATTAGGTTTGGTAAAATGGAGTACTGTGAGGAAAGGGCTTTAACTGTAGGAAATGCAAAGTGATCCATATTGCAGCAGGCACATGTTAGAGAATTCAGTGCTTAAGTTGTAAAAGGTAAGTGCAAGGGCTCTTCTCAGGAGCTCACTGCAGTTGTACCATCCATTACCCCAGTGTTAGAATTGAAATGCATTAGTACCATATTATTCGTATTTTATCCAATACTATGTTAACATTTATGTAGCTAATTCATTATTAGTTCTCTCTGTGTGCATACGTAATCATAAAGTGCAGACCTTATGTTAGTTATGTTGACATCTGTGCCACCATTTTTGCTCTCGAAGACGCCATTTTGTATTATAATCGAAACTGTTACTTGGTCATTTACGAGAAATGGCTCTTGCTGAGTTTCGTTTCTTCAATGTTGAATCTTGCCATTCTTGCTAATCTTCCTATTACATGAAGGCCTTTTCCCACCTGTCTAGTAGGGAGGATAAGCCAGACGACCTTGGGCAGTAGATAGTTTGTGCCAGGCTGCGGAATCGAAACTTGTGCTCTGTACCCCCATTGTATTACGACAGCTACCAGTATTTTTCCATAGTAGGCGGGTCTTTGTGGGCTCCGCAACCTACATAATGTTACTGTATGTTTGCTAGAGTCAGTCCCTCGTCAGCCATCATAGGAGGCTGGTCAGACTGGACTCCACTGCAGTGTACTTTATGAATAAATTAGTTTGCTTGTGTTCTCTACTGGGTCATCGACTCTTCATTGAATGGAAGGCTAGAGGAGGTCGAGAGTGACCCGGGTGGCCCTAATCGGGTCACTTTCTTCAGTTGGTGCCCGAACAGTTACTCCACCAGGTGGCCCATCCCTCCCGTAGTCGGGCTGTGGGGTCGGGGTTGCGTCTGGTCGGATGGGCCGATCAGGGATCCCCATATGATAGAGCCTGGTTCTCGCGGCTGCCCCGCCTGTCTGATTGGGCGGGTCCTCGTCTAGTGATCATCTTGGCTGGGGTCCTGAGAAGGCGAAACCCTTGGATCTGACCGTTTGGTCTGAAGAGTCGGCAGTGGAGAATAATCTTGTTTGACCTGTGTGCACCAGGTGAGTTCATTGTGATCTCTGGTTAGAGCGGCGCCGTCTTGATTAACTTGGTGGGTCTGTGGGCCCTTGTGATACGGAAAATTTGTGAATGTTCCGCCAGGCCACTAGTTGAATTTGGTTTAGTTTTGAAAAGGCCTGGGGCTAGAGCCTATCTTGTCTTGGTGCAGTCTGAGGACTGACTTGTCTTGGTGCAGTTTACGGACTGCTTTTGAGAGCTCTTTGTTTGTGTGTGTTTTTACTGCGTGTGTGTGTGTTGATTGTGTGGATAGTGAATGTGTCTGATGATAAGATGTCTTGTTGGAGTAAAATGTGGTGCTTCAGGTGTCGCTGTTGCTCTGCTGAGCATTGACTGGAGGAATGGCAGCCTGCGCCTCCAGAAGGCACTCCAAATTTTGAGATGTATGTGATGCACGGTATTGGCCCTATTATGTTTCGTACATTGTGGCACAAATATACGAGGGACAATGCTGAGCTTCAGTGGCCACTGGATGGTACTTTTTATGGACAAAAATTGAATCATTTACAGGACAAATTATTTGCTAGAAGAACTAGACAGTCGATGTGTGATACTTTGCAGGTATGGCAGAAGAAAGCTAAACAGAGTCGTATACGGGCCGAGAAGGTGTCTAGGAAGAAGGCAATGCAGACAGTTGTGCAGAAAGCTGTAGCTTATGATAAAGAACAAACAGAGAAAGGTATTGAGTGTGCTGATACGAAGTTTCGATTATAATGTAATAAGTCTTATGTGGTTAGGGAGGATGAGGATCCTTTTGTGGAGGATCTGTTGGAAACTCGTCCCCCACCTCCCTATGCCCCACAGAGAATATTTCCTGTTGTTCCGTCGTCTCAGTCTTCCGTTGCTTCTCCGCTCTCTTCGGGTCTTCCTGTGAGCTCAACAGCCTCAGCTCCAGCCATGTCTATCTCCCCTCTGATTCTACAAGCTGCGAGTGTGGTGACTGCAGGCACCCCGCAGCATCTGTTATTTCTGCTCCTGTTTCTCCTCCTTCTCTTACTCCTACCACACAGTCATTGTTGACACTGTCCCCTATGTCTGTATCTCTTGTGTCTTCCCCAAGTCTTTCATCTGCAGTGTTGAGCAGTGTTGAGACACCAGTGCGAGGGTCGGATGGAGGGAATTGGCAGTACGGGAGCAAATGGAGCAGGTATTGACTCGATCTAATGTACGTGAAGAGGAGAAAAGGATGGTTCCAAATCAGGCAGCACAGTGGGCCCCGAATACAATTTATAATGTGGAGGATATATGGAGTGTGATGAAAGATTTTCATCCGTTTGTACAGCAGCATGCCCTTCAGCATATGTCGGCTACATTGATTAGTTTATTCGAACAGTGTATTGGACGCACAGCCCCTCAAATTATTTATGACATTCGAGATCGTGTATATTCAGCTGGAATGGCCCCTGTGGAAGTTCTTGGTAATGTTTGGACGCTACTCAGTTATCAAGAAAGATTACATCACCGTACTCCGACTAGTGTGTCCCAATTTCCGATGAGGGAGGTACACCCTATTTTTCATCCCGAGATTCCAGAGCAGCGGAACCAAAGAAATGAGGTGGTCCAACAGAGGGTGGCGGCTCATTTTCAGGAACAGTGGGTTTATACCCCGTGGAAAAGAAGTGAGGTATTAGCTCTTAAAAGTCAGTTACCAGATCCAAGGAAAAACCCTAAGGCATACGATAAAGAGTTGACAGAGGCTGCCTCTTCGTCAGTTATGACCCTTGCAGATATAGAGATGTTTTTTGGGCTGTTGGTGCCGGTGGACATATTGAGGCAGGTGCATACGCAGGATCACAGGGTGGAATTGGGTGGCTCTTGGGATGAGATTAAGTCATGGGATAAGGAGCGAAAGCCCGGTGAGAAACCTAGAGCTGAGATCCTGGCTTTGCCGAGTCGTATCATCACATATATGCATTTTCTTATCCCACCCAGACGAGTGG
Source organism: Calotriton arnoldi (assembly GCA_963921515.1). NCBI lineage: Eukaryota > Metazoa > Chordata > Amphibia > Caudata > Salamandridae > Calotriton > Calotriton arnoldi. The sequence continues at coordinate 2,489,452 of CAWUFW010001417.1, read as the reverse complement.
ATTGGGATAAGCAGACGGCTTGTCGTCAGAAGAAAGAGGAGAGTGTGTCTGATTTATTTACTAGGTTTGAAGGGGTTTTCCTGGATTTTAGTGGACAGGATTTGTCAGTTGAAGGTGGTGTTTGTTTGTTTGTTAATAGGTTTGTCACAAATTTGCTTCCGGAGATTGCAGCCCGGTTGCAGGCTTCAGAGAGCACTTTGACTACCTCCTCCCCTTCGGTGATATTGAGTACGGCTCAGTACTATGAGCATCGAGATAACGAGGAAAAGGATAAGGTGTATAAGAAAAGTAAGGATTTGAAAACGAGGGTGTTGCTGCAGCAAGTTGCAAGAGGGTCCGGAAGGGGATGGGGCACTGGTCCGGCTCACAGGTCACGGGGTGCTGGTAGAGGTGGTGCACCCCTAGGGCCGAATCAGTGTGCGTATTGTAAAAAGGAGGGACACTGGCGAAGTGAGTGCCCAGATTTATTACAAAAACTTGCAGTTCCTAGTGGGCGAGGTTTGAGAGGAAGGGGCCATTATGAGATTGGCCGGGATGAGGCTCAAGCAGATGCATCCTCAGGAGGTCGTTCTGATCAGAACTATTTTTATGACCCCGGGGAAGGCAGTACTATCATGATGATTATGATATGGATGATGCTGCAGGGATGTCCTATGGTTAGGACAGCCAGGGACAGGGAAAGGGACCAGTCCAAATTCCTGTAGATCAGCGTGGTCCTTATGTCACAGCAGATTTGCATGGTTCAGCACAGAAATTTTTGGTGGAACAGGTGCAATGAACAGCTCTGTTTCTCATTCGCAGGTCCCCGGGGCAGCCCTGTCTGGTCGTAATAATGTTTCGGTCGGTTATTCAGGCGTACTGGTTGTGAGCCCCATTTCCAAACCTCTTGCTTTGACTGTTGGTCCTTTTAACTGTGGACTCTCCAATTTTATTAGCAGTGAATTGTGGTGAAAATTTATTAGGATTGGATTTATTAAAAAAGTTACATGCTACAATTTCTTGTTCTCCGGATGGTGTTTATATGACTATTGGACCTAATGTGGTTAGTGCAAAACAGTGTCTGGCAAAGGATGCCCCACTTCCTGTTGAATTCAAGGATGTGCCGTCCTCATTGTGGGCCACAGGGGATACGGATGTGGGGTTGTTACAGATACCACCAGTTTCTATACAAGGTTAAGGAGAATGCTGTGCTCCCTCGTATTCCCCAGTATAAAATATACATAATAAAATATCACAGGCTGGGGAACAGGCTTTGATGCAGATTATACAGGACCTGATCAAATCAGGGGTGGTTGAGAGACAGTAGCGAATGTATGCAATAGCCCCATTCTTCCTATTCTTAAGAAAGCACCATTGGATTCCCCTGATGCACATCCTGATGTTTATCATTTTTTGATTGACCTCCGGTAAATTAATAAAATTGTAGTTCCTCAGTTCCCGGTGGTATCAGATATTACTGTTCTCTTGACAATGATTCCTTCCACAGCTAAGTTCTTTTCTGTGATTGATTTAAAAAATGCGTTTTTTAGTATCCCTATTCATCCAGCCAGTAGGTATCTTTTTGGCTTCACCTTGGCTGGTAGGACTTTCCAATTCTGTCGAGCTCCTCAGGGGTATACAGAAAGTCCCAGTATTTATAGTCAAGCTTTGAAAGGTCCATTGGACTCTCTCTCTCTCTCTTCCCGCAGGTAATGTATTATTGCAGTACGTGGATGACATTTTGATAGCCTCCAATACCGAAGAGGGTTGTCGGGAGGCTACGGTTAAATTATTGAAGCATTTGGCAAACAAAGGGCATAAAGTGTCCCTTTCTAAATTCCAATATTGTCAACAGCAGGTCACCTATTTAGGTCACCTGCTGTCGAAGGAGGGTCGGAGGCTAACACCTGAACGAGTTGATGCCATTGTTAAGATGCCTGTCCCTGTGACACAGAGGGATGTGCGTGCTTTCATAGGCATCACCTCGTATTGTCGACAATAGATTCCCGCTTATTCTTTATTAATACAGCCCTTGCTTCGCCTAACAACTAAAGATGTGCATGAACCTTTGCCTTGGAAGCATGAATGCCAGCATGCTTTTGAGCAATTAAAAGTTGCGCTTTGCTCTGCACCTGTGCTTGGTACGCCTGACTATAAGAAGCCTTTCGTGCTGTATGTACACAAAACAGCTGGGTGTGCGCTTTCAGTGTTAACACAAACCTTTGGAGGTAAGCAGAGGACGTGTGCTTATTTTTCTGCTACGCTTGACCCTGTCGCCAGAGCCCTCCCGAGTTGTTTAAGAGCTGCGGCAGCTGCGGCGGTCTCTATATGACAGTCGGCAGGGCTCGTCCTCAATCATGATCTCACAGTAATGGTACCTCATGCTGTGGATGTACTTTTAAACAAGACAAAGACGCAGCACCTCACCAGTGCTCGTCTGACTGGTTATGAACTGACTTTATTTGCACCCTTATATTACTATCAAAAGATGTGCCATTCTGAACCCAGCCACGTTACTACCCCTCCCTTCGGAAGAAAAGGACCAAGATGTCCATGATTGTTTATTTCGTACGGAGGAAGAGACGAAGGGACGGGTAGACTTGACTGACGTTCCCTTATCTGACCCGCAAGGGGAACTAAATGTCGATGGTTCTTGTTTCAAATTGTCAGATGGCACCACTACAGCGGCGTATGCTATTACTACGCTGTGCACTGTAGTTGAGACCTTACGCATTCCCTACCATTCTGCTCAAGCTGCGGAGTTGATAGCTCTTTTGCGAGCATGTGAATTAAGTGAAGGACTGACTGTCAATATCTACACTGACAGCCAGTATGCCTTCGGGGTGGCGCATAATTTTGGACGCCTCTGGGCAGAGAGAGGATTCTTGACTTCACATGGTACTAAAATCCAGAACGGTCCGCTGATAGAAAGACCTTTGACAGCTTTGACCCTTCCCAAACGATTGGCATTAGTGAAGTCCCATAAAGCAATCACTGATGATGTAGGGAAAGGAAATGCCTTTGCAGATCAAACAGCAAAAGAGACAGCCAGACCAAAAATGACGAAAATGTTTGTTGGCAGTGTGGCAGGAAAGTACAGGGCGTTTAGATGAGGATGGGTGCTGGACTGATAAAAGCGAGAAGCAGAGATGGATGCTACCTGATGCATATGTTTTCCCTGTAGTTACAATGGCACATGGTCCGGCTCATATTAGCGCAAGGGGAATTTGTAGGTTACTGGATCCTGTGTGGCAAAATGACAATATCTCAAAGGTTGCTGTGCACTTAGTGAAACATTGCATGATTTGTATGACGCACAATCCTGGAAAAGGTACCCCTACACCTTCTGGTAATTTTGCACCACCTTCTCTCCCTTTTGAGGAACTCCAGATGGATTACATAGAGATGCAGCGAGTTAATAATTTAAAATATGTGTTAGTGGTGGCTTGTGCATTTAGTAAATGGATTGAGGCTTACCCAACAAAAGAGAACACAGCCATGGCAACGGTGAAAGCTCTTATAAAGGAGTTCTTCCTGTGGTACGGTTTGCCCCGTTTGATTTGGAGTGACAATGGAAGCCACTTCAACGCCAAATTGATTCAATTGGTGTATGAAGGTCTGCACATCAAGCAAAAATTCCATGCAGGAAACCATCCTCAGTCAACCGGTGTAGTTGAGAAGTACAATGGTACTCTCAAGCTAAAGTTGGCTAAGATTAAGGAAAGTACTGGGCTACAATGGCCAGATGCATTACCCCTTGCTCTATTGTCCACCAGAATGACAGCCCATTCTAGAACAGGATTATCGCCATATGAAGTGGTCTTCGGCCGTCCTGCAAGTGTGTGTGGCGTCCCTAGGCCGAAAACATTTTCTGAGATTGATTATCCTCTGTTAGTCGATTATTTATATGATCTCACTAAAAGTTTGCGTTCTATTCATCAACAGATACATGAAGCTTTGACTCCAGCACCAGAGGGGCCCGGGCATACCATACAGCCCGGGGATTTTGTGCTTGTGAAAAACTTTCAGAGAAGAGACAGTTTGGAGCCCCGGTGGAAGGGACCATATCTGGTCCTCATTGCGACAAGGACAGAGGTGAGAGTGGATGGCCGGAAGCATTGGATACATACTTCGCATTGCCGGCGAGTGCCACTCCCCCTCCCCTATGATCGATGGGTGCAGCAGGGGATAGGGGACCACGAGACGGAGAAGGTTCCACGTTTTGTTCCCTTTTCTGATGACTGGCTGACTTGGGCGCAGACGGAAGAAGAGAGTGAGGCGATTCTGAACGAGGCAGTTCCCCCAGAAATTAAGCCTGCTCAGGCTTCCTCTTCACCGGACCAACAGGAGCCTGAGCCTCGCTCTCAGGCACCCCCTGAATTTCAGATCCTTCTCCGTGATGAGACAGTGCCTGGAGTAAAAATTTACCATTTGCGTCCTCGATGGAAGGATAGTGCACCAAAAGAGAAGTGAGTGTAGCAGGGATGGACTTCGTGGATAAAATTAGTAGAATGCCCCCTTGTTTCTGTTTTTTCCTGTTAGACTAGGGATCAGAAAATTGGTGCACTGCCTGTGGCACAGGACAGGATAAGTTGAGGGTGTTTTTCCTTGGAGGGAGAGTGCCCTATCCTGAGGATCATGAACATTTGCTGATGAGCTGCAACAGTGTGGCTCCACCGTACAGTGCTCAATAGCACCATCAAGGATTGAACAATGGAAGCCTGCCAGGGAGGCTTGTAACGGACCCTGATCTTTTCACCGTTTCTTTTTATTTTTCCTTTTTTTGTGTGTGTCTATTTCACCGTTGGTTCCATTATATGACGTCTCTTTCACTGGTGTTTTAATTTGTAGCTCTATAAGTAAACATGTATCTTTTTGGTAGGCCCTGTGTAGAAGATGAACAGTTTTTTGTTGCCCTGCAACCAGGGCAGATCAGTTTTGAATAGTTTCTCAAAAGGAAAATGTTTTGGGCTATAGTTATATTGTTGTTTTTCCTGGTGGGAGGGGGGCTGTTCTGGATATTGGAGTGTTCTACTGGAGTTACCTTGTCATGTGTTTTATATCATACAGTTTCCTCTGATAGTAGTAAAAGAACCATGCATAGCAATGTCTTTTTAGATACACACACAGAAATTATTTGGAGATAACACAGCTTGTTACCCCACTGATTCTTTTACAAGTTTATGGATCGCTTATCCATTATCATTGGTAAATTATACATATGTTCTTCCTCCCCATTTTTTAGAAGCAAAAGGTGAATTCGGCCTGGGATATCCTGGACCTTGCTTATATTATAGAAATCCGAGGGGGACAGGGTACCCTGGGTGCATGCCCGACATGTATTGTGGTGATTTGTACCTAGCCAAAAGAAATATCACCCTGACAGGTTGGCACTACCAAGATCTGACTGTCACTCAAGAAGCAGGTATTTATCCTGCGTGTTGCCCTGTAATAAATAGTACTGATGCTTATTTGTATCTCAATTGTTCTGGAGAAGTAGTGTACAAAAATGTAATGCATTTAGGGAGAAAGGATGATCCCAGTATGAAGGGGATGAATACTAGATATGCTCCATTAGATTATCAAGGTCCACTCTATGCACATCCAGGTTTTTATTTATTATCAAATGGTACGTATTCTAATATATACAATGGTACAGAGGATGTGGCCTTAGGGATGGTGTTACCTCTTGGGGTGCCTTGCAAGTACAGTAAACCAAATATAAGATGGGTAAATAGAACATTGACCAAGGAATTTTGTGAGGGCGTTACCGATTTGGAAGTTAATAATTATAGTAATGGTATTACTTTTGGATATATCCTCTCTTCTATTATTACATTTGGTGGTACTGCCATGGCCAGGGGTGAAAGAGCTAGAGAGTATTTTGGGTGTACATTGCTAATTTTATCTAATTCTACAGTGGCAGCTTTACGGGACATCACTACCCAGTTGGAAAGTATGCGCATACACTCTGAACAAACGAGATATGCAGTTGACTTTATTTTAGCTAAAAATGGTGGTGCATGCGCAGTGATAGGAGAGCAGTGTGTAGTCGGTATCATGAATATGGAGAAAAATATCACTAAACATATTTTAGACATTTTGGAAAATGTTCGAGGAATGGAGAGTGGCAATTGGAGCTGGTCATTATTTGGTGGTTGGGGTTGGATTCTAGAAAAGGTGATATATTTCATTGTCCTGTTAATATGTTGCTGTGTCTTGATCCACTGTCTTCCCTTATGCTGCTCATACTGTACTACTTATTTGTCTCCCAAAAGAATTTCAATTCATGACGCAAATGTGAAGATCATGCTCCAACAGGAGCTCGATACTATTATGCAATTGGATGAGGGAGTTTTTGGTTCAACAACATTTCTTGCAGGTTCTGTTCCTGAAGCTCCCTGTGTTGATAATAAATAGTGTTCTTTTCTTCCCTATGTTTGCCTATGCATATACACTAGTATACATCCGTATTTGACATATTATTACTTGTTATTTTTCTCTATTTTCTCGATTTTTAGAATTGTAAAGACCCTTACCTGATAGCATGAATAAAGATGTCTGTATTAGCATAATAAATGCTAAAAGGAGGGTCTGTTAGAATTGAAATGCATTAGTACCATATTATTCGCATTTTATTCGATGCTGTGTTAGCATTTATATAGCTAATTCATTATTAGTTCTCTCTGTGTGCATACGTAATCAGAAAGTGCAGAATTTATGTTAATTATGTTGACATCTGTGCCACCATTTTAGCTCTCGAAGACGCCATTTTTTATTATAATCTAAACTGTTACTTGGTCCTTTACGAGAAATGGCTCTTGCTGAGTTTTGTTTCTTCAATGGTGAATCTTGATCATTAACGCATGCCTTTTCTATTACATGAAGGCCTTCTCCCACCTGTCTAGTAGGGAGGATAAGCCAGACAACCTTGGGCAGTAGATAGCTTGTGCCAGGCTGCGGAATCGAAACTTGTGCTCTGTACCCCCATTGTATTACGACAGCTACCTGTATTTTTCCATAGTTGGCGGGTCTTTGTGGGCTCCGCAACCTACATAATGTAACTGTATATTTGCTAGAGTCAGTCCCTCGTCGTCAGCCATCATAGGAGGCTGGTCAGACTGAACTCCAGTGCGGTGTACTTTGTGAATAAACTAGTTTGCTTGTGTTCTCTACTGCGTCATCGACTCTTCATTGAATGGAAGGCTAGAGGAGGTCGAGAGTGACCCGGGTGGCCCTAATCGGGTCACTTCCTTCACCAGCCAGCATTGCCAATGTCAGTACCAGCACAGCTATAACCATCCCAGTCCTACTGGTGTGAGAATACGGACTATTTCAGGCCACACAAAGCTTTACAAATGGTGTGTAAGGCTGGCACTATACATTTTTTATGCATATTGAATTATTAAACGCTGTTAGCTCACCTTAAAAGAACCAGACAATTAGCTCCACCATATGGTGGACTGTCATAAGTGCCAATGCTAAGAATTATGTTCCAGTGCCAGGCACCGGCAAACACTGGCTCAAATTAAGCACTAGTAAAGATGCTGTCAAATTAGCAAAATGATTCCAAATGGATGTGCAGGGAAGGTTTGAAGTTCATTCTTCTGCAAATACAGCCACAATGCTGAAAAAAAAGAAAAGTTTGAGATGGTGGTGGCCTAGTAACCTGTTTTCAGAAAAGTGCAAATTTGTTGGGGTTTTTTGTGCATGCCTTTCACCATTTTTTAGTTTTTCAATTTTCTAGTTGATGCAATTGATTCCAAAATACTTTTTGGTGAGCATTAGGTACTAGGTTGTTTAATAAAGTATGTTTTTGTTCTAGCAATTCTTTTGCCAGGCATTTACTGTCAGTTTTGATGCCTCAGTGAGAATAACTGGTAAGCCTGTGAGATTTCATCAAATTTTGTTGTGTTCATCTAGCAATCAGTTGAAATTAAAATCAATGTTATTATGTTTATTTGGTGTGAATGGAGAATAATATATTCTTATGATTTAATGTTTTTTTAACTATACATTTTTATTAATATGACTGCTGATAGTATATTGTTGGACCTGTCTTATATTGATCTGATTGAGATAATTTGATATTATTTTATTGTATTTTCTTTGATGCTGTACTGGAATATTGTAACCTAATCAAACAATTTAAATTTTGGAATTAAGTGTTGTGTTAATTAATATTAGTACCATGGGATGACATAGGTCAGCAAACTACGCTACACCAATGGAGAGACTGTCAGATGCTTTGGTACTTTGACCTCTCAACACATGAACCAGCTAACGCGTTATGTGTAGAAGCCACTGCCCCACATGGAAAAACAAGAATGGAGCACGCCATAGAAGGAGGCTACCAAATAGTGTATGGTTTAAGTCGCAAGCTCTGTGAGAGCCTCAAAGATTTAAATGTATTGACCCTAATAAAGATTGTGAATCCTTAATGGAATAAACATATGGACTTCACAACTATTTGTCAAGGAAAGCATTTTTGAAGAATGTAAGTTACAAGTTCCAACAAGGTATAGCCATCTCAGCCTTTGATTCTTCTGAGCTTGCTAAGCTAAACACTTTTAAATTTGGCTACAGCAAACTCTGTTCTGTATAGCACTTAGAATAGGAAGAATTGTGGCATGAAGTGATAAAGTAAAGGTCTATTTCTAGTTTTCAGTTCAAGCATCACATTAGAATCTAGCTAGTAAAGGATACTGAGCAGACTCCTGGGTAATGTGTGGACATATTTTTTGAATAAAGACTGGAGAACACATACAAATGTCTCTAGCAGATGTCGCTCTGCCACAGCTGAACAGTACTAGTACCAGGGAGTAACAACACTGGTAAAGGAATAGTCCGACCATCTTTTATACTAACAGAACCTGGTTGAGGGGCCACAGGGCAGACAGGGTTTACTATGCCCCAAACACTCCATACTCATCGACTGCATCAAAAGCAGCACCAATAGCACCAAGGAAATCTTTGCCATACTGAAAGACTTCATCTATCCAGCAGCACGCTCCACCTGAGTAACCCGCTGTCTGGACCTCTGCACACAGCTGTCCCTATTCCTCAGCAACAAGATCATCAGCATCTAAAACAACTTTGAACCTCAACCAGATCTTTCCACTTGCCTTCCTGCCCATCTCAGCCGAAACCTAGAGAACCACCCTGACAATTTGGCTCACCATCATAACTCAAGAACCTACAACGACCATGCAGTTCATACACTCTGGAGCACCCTCGGCCCCCTGCCCTCACCACGTCTTCAGCAAAGGATGAGACCCCGTCAACGTAGCCCTCACCCCGATCCTCAACAACTCAATCATCACAACCACCTGCCCGACACCTGGACACAAGCTACAGTACTTCCCCTCCTTAAGAAACTCTCAAAGATGCTAGCTAATCGCCAAAAACTCCCGGTGCTACCCTATCCAGAAAACAAAGGCATAGCCGCCCATTTTAATGACAACCACCTCCTTGACACCACTCTTTCTGGATTCAGGCCCAATCACAGTACAGAGGCCACCCTTCTCACTACCACGGACGACGTCCAGATGATCATAGACAGATGTAACACCACAGCCCTCATCCTACTGAACCTTTCCCCACCATCTCTCACCCCATCCTTATCCAATGACTGCAAGAAGCCTGCATCCAAGGACCAGCACTTTGCTGGACTTGCCCCATTCTCAAGCACCATCAATGCCCAAGGAATCAACATCATATCCAAAGCTGATGACACTCAGCTCATACTCTTTCTCCTTGACAAGACACCAGTCATTTGGACCAATTTCTCTGCCTGCATGACTGAAGTTCCCAGATGGATGAAAAACAATTTCCTCAAGCTCAACACAGACAAGACGAAAGTAGCATGTTTGGCAAAGACACCTCGTGCTGGAAATCCACTTGGTGGCCTGTTGAATTTGGACCTACATCTTTCCCGGCAACCCAAGCAAAGGCCCTCAGAATAGTTATCGACAGCCAACTCACCATGACCGGCCAAGTCAATGTAGTGTCTGTCTCCTGTTTCTGCACACTCAAATGCTCCAGAAGATCTTTAAATGGCTCCCCACCAAAGGTTACAAAACTGTCAACCAAGCGCTCATCATTAGAAAGCGGGAGCACGGCAATGCCCTCTATGCCAGAATCAATGCTCAACTGACCAGAAGCCCCCAGACCATACACAACTCAATGGTCAGGCTCAGCCTCCACCTTCCATCTTGCACTCACATAATTCTACACCTCAAAGAGCTATACTGGATCTCAATCCACAAACAAACGCTCTTCAAACTCCTCACACACACATACAAAGCATTACACAACATTTGTCTCAGAAACCTCAACAACTGCATACATTTCCATAATCCTACCAGACACCTCCGCTCAGCTGGACTCCTACTTGCACATACCCCCAGCATATGCAGAACCAGATCTGGTAGTCTTGCCTTCTTCTACGTTGCTCCTAAAGCCTGGAACGACCTGCACATCAGAGCCCTCTCCTCAGTTATTTAACTCAGCAAGAAACAGAACACCTGGCTCTTCACCTAGCCCAAGCACTGGCTCGATCCATACAGCTCCTGCTTCAGAGGCAGGACACCCTCCAGCATGAGTCATGCGCTATATAAATGCACATAATATAACAATTTTTGGCTGAGTTCTTAACCACTGGTGTACTTGTGTCCATCCTGTTATGGCTCAGCAAACTGCGCCAAGTACAACTTGACTTTTGACACTTGACTTTTATGGTAGCAAGCAGTCACAGGCTTCTCAGTGAGGTATGAGGAGCAAGAGCGCAGCAGTCAATAGCCAACCAACAGACATAATAAAGTTTTTCCAGCCCAGTGCCCAGTTTGAGTAAAATAAAGCACTGCAACACATTCCAAAGATGGTTTAGTTACAAAGTTGTATACCCTCTATGGGGTAGGTTGCCTTGTGAAGTACGGTATCCACTTCCTCCCCCTCTCACTCTCATGTGACTTAGGCAAAGATATGGATACAGGCTAACTAATGTTAGGCATAGATGTTGCTCACTAGTGATTACCTGAAAGACTAGCCCATAGATCAGTTCACTTGTCTTTGGCTCAACAATTCTGTGTCCACAAAGTTTAACTCTAGCAGCAACAGTTTCCCTCTGCTTACATTCAGTCACAGTTTCTCAGTTCATGCTTACACTGAACTACATTACTTGCTCAGTGACACTGGTCAGTCCCAGTTATGGGGTTGGTGTGATCACTGTCTTCATACTGTTGAAATCTGGTACTGAGGCAGTAGACCGTGCACAGCTGACTGGCCCATTCAGGATCACAGGAGCTGAGAACCACACTCAATGGGCCTGGTACCATACATGGTCTGCTGACCAACACAGGCAGGAATTCACCTTCAGAAGTAGTGGCCGGATGGGCTGAAGATGGTGAATGCTTGTCTGTGGTAGTTGCAGTCATAGAAGCCAATGCAGGTGAGTGCTCGTCTTTCGCAGCTGCAGCCTTGGATTCGGATGCAGTAGCTCCTCTCAGTGTGGCACCTTGGGTGGCAGCATCAGTACTAGGTGCTCGGGGTTAAGGGTGAAAATGCTGGGCCCACAGAGTGACAAATTGGGGAATATATTGTTAACCATCTCACAGTGGGAGCTGCAACAGTGTTCTGGGGACCCTGCTGGCTTTAGGTCAAGATCGACGATGCACCCTCTCAGCAGTCAGCTACGTCTTGGTGTTGGACTCCAGAGGAACAAGCTGGGCTTCACATCCTGGATAGTTTGTGTTGATTCTCTTTCAAATGTCATTTTGTGGGCTGCCTTCCAGATACTGCCTTTTTATAGAAAGAGATGGCTCTGACAGCAATATGGCTTGCTCCAAGCAGGAATAGCCAAAACTGAAGCACTATAAAATATGAGATCTAAGTATTTGATTGTCATTAGCATTTGTGAAGCAGTACTCACTGAAAAACAGAAGGACTGGCCCTGCCTAGACACTTTCAACCTTAAATCACAGAAACTGCAGTCCCACACCTCACCCCTACAATCTACCAAATGATAGTGCTCAGGAAGAACTAATAAGCAGCTCTTTGCTAACAGGGTTGTTGTGGAACTTCTAAAAGTTGCCCTTTCTCCATCCTTCTCACTTCAGTATCTGGGTCTTCACCCCCCCAGCCAAAGGAGTCCAGGAAATACACTTCACTGGCTCAACCTCCATCTTGTCTCATGCTAAATAAGAGGCATTCAAAATAGATCACACTGGCCCTAGTGCTCAGACTCATACACACACAAAGTCTTCCTACAACACACACACACATGCACACCCACACACACTCCTCTGTCTCTCTCTAACAGCACAAGGTTCTGGGTTACATATAACAGCAGAACTTTACAAGAGAAGAGTAAGTAGTGTCATCCATTGCCTACTATGAGAGCATGCCTCGTGTGCTTCCATTGCATCGGATCCTGGACCTTGCGTTGCCATAAACAGGCCACACACACTAGTTTTGCATGACGGCAGGGGCAAAATAAAAGTCAGGATACCAGTTTCAAATGCAGTCAAGCACTTAGGGCAGGGGAACACACCCGTTATCGATACAGAGGGATCAACATGCCTGCACAATTGTCAAAGAGAATAGGAAAGCATACCTGGAGGTCTGCCTCTGCAAATTCGTTCCTGTGAAACAATGAAAAGCTGCTTCTAATAAATTGTATGCACTGGAAATTTCTTGTGAGAGATATTCAGCTACACGGAGCAAAAGAATGAAGACCCTAAATATTTTATGAGCAAGTCAATTACCGTCCTTTACAGAACCAGTGTCTGCCTGTGCCCGCAGGGAGCGGGAGTTCTCACCTTGCGGCGGAAGGTCAGCCATGCTCTTTCAGCCTGCCCGCCTGCCCTAGAAACATCTACACATCAGAACATTAGATCTATGTTTATAGATGCCCTCTGCTTCCAACATCTATTCTTCGCTTTTTGACACTTAGTTGAGTTTTTTTTTTTTCGAAAGCGCACTCAGTATCGACCTTCTTCATTTTTCCTGAAAATACAGAGGCAAAATGTATTGCAATTTTGCAAAGTTAACATTCCATATACTCTCAGCAGCATGAAATAATAATGATAGCAATAATGTATTTTTATATAGCACTTTATACAACACGTGGTTTCTAAGCCCTATAAAACCAGATGTGACTAGTACCCACTATAATTGCACCAATTTTTAGAACCTCGGAAAGAAGTTGAAAGTTTAGCTTTCCTGTTAGAGCATCAGCCTCTTCAGTCCCCATTGATTTTGTCAATCCCTCTTGGGCCATTTACGAAGTGCATTCGCTCAAGGAAAGAACAGTTGGGACACACTCAACACAATGAACACAACACACCAAAGTCCTATGGGGTACATTTAATGGCATGTGAAATAATTGTTAATTTTATATCAAGTGCTCATCCTTGACTAAAGGCAGGATTAAGCTTTGTGCCAAAGCAGACAAAGCCAATGCTCTGAGCCCTACTCTTCCTGGAGTTTTTTGAGTCCCCTCAAGAAGTAGTACGCGGACAATATCCACTAACCCCCACCATTTCCTAATTTTCATCACAAGGGGCCACCATGAAGATAATGCTATCACATGTTACCTGGTGTTTATAGCGTTTGTGTTACGCGATACATGAACCCTATATTAGGCCTCACCCACACTGTTTAACGATGGACCACTGCCTATTCTTAAGTAATCTTACTTAAATATTTCATTTTTTTTTACTGTATCACATTTCCTTTAAGGAGAATTGGTTGCATTTTTTTAATGCTTTATTTAAAAGCAGTCACAGACATGGTGATCTGCTGACCTCCACAGGCCACCATCCCTGTGAAGGCTGCGATTAATAATGGGTCGTAATTTGCCACATACCTCATTATTAGTCATGTGGTAGGTCAAATTGTGGCCCAGTACGAATCAGGTTTTTGCATACCAACCTATTAATGTATAGGTCAGTTCACAAAAATAGAATGGATTGCTTAAGATGGAGCAATGCACTACTGAATAGTGTTGAGACCCCTTACGGGTAGCATTGCGAGAGGAAATATGTTCCTCCCTGAAGGGGAAAAGTGTTCTCTTCAGGAATTATTAGAAAGCTGCGAACTTGTCTGAAATAGAGCACAGTGGCACTGTCTCTTTACTAAAAACAAGTTCTGAAAACTCGAATTAAAAAATAATTTATGAAGTCTCTCGTAAAAGAGATATTGCATTGTGTTCAGCGCATTCCAATAACGATATCATAGCGGGAGTAGTATTTATAAACAGCCCCAACCTTATGTCGTATGGAATCTTCCCCATGGAGTGCGCAGAACCATCTTGTTGCTAAGGTTGAATTTGCTTCCCTTACTAATAATAACAGGGTCTTCCTAGGCAGGATAGACTTTGTCACCTATGTGGAAACTGGGTGCAGGACCTAAATCATGTTTTATTTGTCTGTCCCCTACTACAACCCTCACAATGTCGTTTTTTGAGACCGCTGTTCCTAAAATACAACATTGCTACAGCTGAGGAAGCCTGAAATTGTTCCCCCGAAACCAGTTTGCTTCAAAATCTTTTGCTTTTTTAAAAATGTTTAAATATATTTTGGAGAAGGACTATGTTGTTCCTCTTTGCTGTAGTTGGTTGCATAGGGTTCCTTCTGGGCAAAATCCAATGTATTTTATAAGTAGAATTTTTGGGTTCTTTTTATCATGTAGCTGAAATTGTTAGAGTATTTAATGGTATGATATGTTTTGCACTGACTAAGTTATGGTGGTACCCTAAAGGTATTAGGAAATTGGTTCTGTAGTTGCGCTCTTGCACTTTCAACACCTTGTATGCTGCTATGAATTTTGTCACGTACAATGGAATACGTATTAGTCAGGAAATATGTATCTGTTAGGCCTTTTGTATGTAATCTGAATAATGATGATTTAGTTCCAAATGTACTCCTCACTATAATCATAATTTCTTAAGGATTTTTGAATTTGTTATCTTTCTCGAACACTTGCACTTTTGTCATCTTTTATGCTGCTATTTGATGTGTACTGTACAACAAAATCTAGAATTGTTAAATCCCTGTGTAACATAATCATCGTTGAGCAAAATGCATTTTTATAAATATATTTTAGGATCTTTGCATTACACAGTTTAAGTTGTCAAAGAATCTAATGGTACAACTCATTTTGCACTGACCTAGTTAGTTTTGTATTTTAAAGGACCAATGAAATTGATTTTGCGTTTGCAACCCTGCTTTTTTGTTTCCTGTTAGCTTCTATGAATTCTGTATTGTTTTATGAAAACTGTAAATTGTGATGTCTTATGTCTTTTCTTTGCTTGTTTTCAACTCCCGGTTGATTTGGTATATTGGAGTTGTCTGTAAAAAAAATTTATGGAACTCCTTGGAGCTCCAAATCATAATAAAATAAATTGTGAAATTGTGAATTGTGAATGGAAACAGTTAAATTAGGTACATAATATAAACACATTTTACCGACTCCATTCTTATTACATCTGGCCCTAAATTCTCTGAAGTGACTGAGCCCTACTGCATGACAGTGAAGAGAATTTACCACAGGAAAGTTTTCTAGGTCTTTTTGAAAGGCAAATGTTGGTCAATATGCCTGAGATCATCATTTATTAGAGTCACCAGGCGTACTGGATTTGCCAGATAGTAGGACATTTGGGGAAATTCAGCGTGCCACGATTTTCAAACAGGGTTGAGAGAACACAGAAGGTGGCAAGTTTTCATGTGTTCAAATGTATATTTAGTTGGCAGCCCCAATCATTAAGCAGTTTAGTTAACACAGATGATACTGTGTGTAAAAGTTGCATTCAATTTAAAACAGACAATAATGCCGTATTGTCTGTATTTTCTATGTTGATGAGCACTGCCAATTAAGACATTCTGTGCTCCTGGATCGACGCAGAATTGTAATCCTACTTAAATACTTGTGGAAGGTTTCAGTTTTTAGTTTTCAAAATAATGTCACCCTATCTGGTAGAGAGTTCTAGTTCTAGCACACAATGTTCGGAATGGGTGTCCCAATTGTTTTAATGTTTATGGTAAAAAGAAAAGGCCAGATGTAAGTAGCTGTTTTTAGGTCACAAACGGCCCTATTTGCGGAATCAGGCCGTTTGCGATCACAAAAAAGCATTTATTTATGTGCATAGCCCTATTTTACTATTCGGTAACCTATTATTAAATCGCAAAATAGGTTTGCGTTTCGGTATTAGGAAGGGGCGTGTTAAGGGCGTTCCTTTCTAATAGCGACTCGCAGTGGTATGTGTGAATATCTTGCAGCCAAAATGTGGTCTCAAAACATTAGCATTTTACCGCCTACTTCAAGTAGGTAATAACCCATTCGCAAACAGGAAGGGGTCCCCAAAGGACCCTTCCCCTTTGTGAATGTTTGTGAAAACGTTTTTAAGAGCTAGCAGTGGTCCCACGTACCACTGCCTAACTCTTAAAATATAAAAAGAAAACGTTTCATTTTTTATTTTTGAAATGCAGCCTGTTTTCCGTTCCAGGTGTTAGGTTACTTTTTTATAAAATATATAGTTATTACGAACAAAAAATGCGTTGTAAAAGTATGCGTTTTATGGTAGTTAGTTGTAAAAGTATTTTAAATGCATTTCTATGCAGTTGCGAACTAACTGTACGCAAATTTAAAATTTGCGTTGTAATGGTATTTGCGTAAAAAAAACTTCGTTGTAAAAGCATACGAAGTATTGGTTTGCATTGTATCGACATATATCCCATTTCAAAAGCAAACACAGACATGGTGGTCTGCTTACCCCAGAAGGCCACCATCCCTGTGATTTTAGCTATTCTCAATGGGTCGCAAACCGAGACTTACCTCATGAGTATTAATGAGGTAAGTCTCTTTGCAAACCACTTGGAATCGCTAAATGTGTGAAACACATATTTGTACATAGATGTTTGCGATTACCAAATAGCGCATCGCAAAAAATCGCTATTAGGTCATCACAAACCCAAAACTACGTACATGTGGCCCAAAATGGTTTTTGCTGATGACCTGAGGATCTTACAGGGTTAGTTAGGTGACTGTTTTTAAATACAAAAGGCAATACCAAATCAAGACTTACGGCATGTAGTCATACTTTAAAAATAGATCCTGAAAGTGACCGGCACCAATGTGGTCTATGCCATGTGGATGCTGGGACAATTATAGCACTGTCGCACCTGGCGTTTTCTTTTATTGGTTTCTTACATACCAGCCAACAGAGAGTTGCCATCTTTGCTTCTAGCACCAGTAATGACCTTACAAAGTGAAGCACGTGAGAAGCATACACACAATATATATATTAGGTGGCTTCTCCATTGGAATGGACTTTTTATTTTGCAAGAGTGTGGCTTTGCCAGCGTGAAGGAGTTCAACTAAGCCCTTGCTCAGAAGTACTCAGACCTAAAGAGAGCATAAACGCCAACCTGAGTTGGAAATCTTTGTAGTAACAAGGCATTATTTAGGTAGGCACATTATGTTAAATACAGCATGCAATGTGCATAAAAATTGAACAGGACATGCTACAAGGAGATGAATGTCCTACAGCTGATCCATGTTGAATTTCATAATCAAACAAGTTAATCCAGCGTTCCATATTGTTGAGGCACAAAGACTGCCACTCATCAGGTGGGTAATGATGCCATGAGTGTATCTGTCTTCTTGTCTTCCTGCGTGTCTCAGTGGCTCAATGTCATTGGCCACAGGGAACATCTCAATAATACTGCACACGGGTGTGGGAGGAGGTGTTAGTATGGGCCTTTCCCTCCTTGCATCCTGATCAACAGCATAGGAAGACTGTTGTGGGCCCTAACAAAAGCAAAGTAGAATGGCCCTCATGTCCCCCTAGATGGGCAGTAAAAGACATCAATTATTGTGGCTCAGTCAACCTTCCGAGGCTCCGGGCTCCCGGGACACTGCTCTTATTGCACTAAATATAGCTATGCCCTCGTACTGGTTAGATAACTAGGCTAAGCGACAGAAACCAGGAATCTGCGCTCCATGGATCCTGATCCTTTTCTCTCACTTGCATCCTTTGATTTGCTTTGAATTAGCAGAGGGGATGTGTAAGTGCTATACAAAAGCCTCAGACAAAATAAAATGAATACAATCAATGCTGACTGACTTGACGTGTGGCTGAATCTGTTGCTTGGTTCTAATGGCAACAGCCATTAGGGAAATCCTACAATTTCCCAAAAAGTTACTATAAGAAATTGGGTTACTGGTTGAGGTGGGTAAAACCCTACTCAAGCAACAACCACAATTCTTGTCAGGCTGAAGCCACAAGAAACCCTAAATTAACCTGTGCTTAACCCTCTGGTTGCTTGGCACCAAAGCAGTCAGGCTTAACTTAGAGGCAATGTGTAAAGTATTTATGCAGCACTTAAAACAGTATTAAAGTGAAACACAACCCAAGACAAATCCCACAGCAATTTAGAGAAATAGAGTAAAATGTAATAAATAATTTTAGACCAAAACAACAAAAATCCAATCAGCCGAACTGGCGATATGTAGTTTTAAGGATTTAAGTGAAAATAGCACCAACTCTGGTTATCTGGTCACACCGAACCTGGATGAAGTCACAAGTTCAGGCCGACCACAAAGGAGTGTCTGCCGGATACAGAAATCCAGGTAGTCCAATTGAACAAACTACCTTAAGTCCTGGTTGCAGAGCATTGTGGAGTCCTGCGTTGAAGATGCACTGCACAGTGGTGATTCCTAGAAGGTGCAAAACTGTGATGTGATGTCCTGTGTTGTCATCGAGGATGCTGTCGATGAGGGGTTTGAGATGTGAAGTCCTGCATCGAGATGCATCTCGTACTGGCTTGTTCTGAGGAAGCATTGTGGAGTCCTGCATCGTCCTGCATCGTCATCGGGGAGAGCGTTGATGAGGGGCTTGCACTGCAAAGGCTTGTGTTAAGGATGCGTTGCACAGTGGCGATTCTTGGAAGGCTGCGTGAGGCGATGTGGAGTCCTGCACTGGAGATGAATCATGTAGCGGTTTCTATGCCAAGTTTCCAGTCAGCTATGCGTCATGCTATGACTCTGTTGTGTTGGTTCTGCTGGGACCACAAGTGGGGCTGGTAGAGCACCTTCAGACCTACTTACAAGGGTCTAGGACTGGGGTGGAACCACTTGGGAGGGTAGGACTCGCTGAGTCCAGGTGCTGGGTAGAAAAAGCCTGTTCTGTTCCTGAGACTTCTGATCAGGAGGCCAGCCAACTAGCCGCTGTAGTCACTCTGGTAGTCCTGTTTTCATAGATGCAAGTCCAGCCCAGCAGTCAGGCAGGAAGGCAGCAGAGCAACACAGCAGGGCAGCAGAATGGCAGTCCATGCAGCACAGTAGCATAGTAGTACTTCTTCTGAGTCTTCCACAGGTCCAGATGTGTACTGAAGAGTTGGGGGTCTGAGGTCCAGTATTTATACCTGGTGCCCACTTTGAAGAAGGAGAAGCTTCTAGAGGATTCCACCCCACAGAGATGCTTGGAATTTCTTGCCTCCTTGCCCTGTCCCCAGATTGTTAGGGTTCACAACAGACTAGTGTCAACCGATTTATGAGCCTGCTCAGGCAGGGCCTTTGTGATGTGCAAGTGTGGTAGGTGACAGCCCGTCATCGTTAACTCAGAGTGGCCCAGCCTGACATCACCTAGCTTCTCTTTGTCTCACTGTTTGGGAGCACTGCACAAAGACCAACTGCCAACTGCACCTAGTCATGTGACCCAGGATACATGCAGTAGACCCTAAATGATTGGGACAAGAAAATGCCAAGTTTCGAAAAGAGGCTTTTTTATAATTGTGATAAAAGATTCAACTTTACCTTTAAAGGGCTTTTAATTACAACTCTTTAGACACCAAACTTGACCTATCTCCTTGCTCCCAATTGAAAGTTATCGCTTATTTAATGTAATAAGGTAACCCAATGATATCCTTTGTTTCAAGGTTTTATTCCAAACTCCCAGGATTGGTTCAATGCTCAAGTGGGTCCACCTCTTAATCGTCCCACCTTCTGAAAGCTATGACAGCACTGACGGTTGAGGGGATTAAGCTAGGGAAGGAAAGGAAGGGGACAGCAGAGAGGGAGACCTATAAAGCAAAAGATATCATAAGAATAAACTAACAAGTCTTTCTCATGCTAACTGTCACCTTATCTTTTTATAGGTTTCTAAATACGTATAAAAGAAAGTAATGGCTGTTCTGAGCTTCTCTAGAAAAGAAGAGTGCCTTCCTTCATCTGGAAGCTCTTCTCCAAATAATACATTTTCTGAAAAAATAGGAAATACAATTAGTGATGTGTCGGTAAGTTATTGCTTAGTCATTCACACATATACATGCTTTCTCACACCACCAAATACCCCTGCTAAGAAAAAGGAAATGATTATTTGGCTTGCATCAAAATAACAACGAATTTCTGGTTTAAGGCATTACTGTACTCATGTTTTTTCCTTAGGAATCATACCAGATGACTGATGTTACCCTTCACATCAGTGTGAAACTTTGACTGAAAATCCAATACGATAGCTCGTTTAGCACTTAAATGTCATTCGCATTTGCATGAGGCATTAATTCGATTCACGGGCATGTATTTATGTGCCAACATGTTGGAAATAGTATCCTTGTAACTTTCGGTCCTTGGTTATGTCAAAGAACTCTTCACGCTACAACCTAGGAAGTTTGGGCAAGCTCCCACCACTTGTATCACCAACTTTCTCTGTAAGGCAAGCCTTGCTCCGTCAACTCTTCGGGTCGAACGGAGCGAAGATTAGGTTTCCGAACGTAAGGAATTTGAAACGGTGACTGAGTCACCCTTACCGCACTTTCGCCGTATCTCTCTGAATGCCTTGCAGAGCACTGGACAGGATCGTCTGAAGCACAAAATACGCAGCAAGTGACTGACACCGGAACTGCACTTTTATCGTCCGGGTCACGGTGTCGTCACTTGTGCATCAGCAAGGGTTGGTCAGGGGCTGCTGGGTATTGTGGTTTTCTCCTCGGCATGACGTACGCGCAGTTTTATGCACTGTACCAGCAGCATATGCCGCTACAAAGGTAGCAATCTTGATTTGGTTGTAAAAGTATTTTCCCCACCCCGAGAATGCTGACGAGGACGAGGTTTAGTTGGGAACTGATCATGAAATCTCTTGATCAACCAAGGGGCATGGATACGTCTCGCTGGTTCCCATGAATTTTTTTCAGCACTATAGGGAAGATCCTCTTTTCTTAGAATCTATTATCCCAGACACCTCGTATACAGGTCCTCCATTTATCAAGATGGGTGCAGGCCTCTTTTTAACAAGGGTATAGGAAGGCTTTAATAGGGACACATGGAAATCAGGATGAATGCTCAGGGATTTAGGCAAAGCAAGGACTACTGTAACTGGGTTAATGCATCTTTTTATCTTATAAGGCCCAATAAATCTGGGATTAAATACACTGTATCTACGGAAGCGGATGTTCTTAGCGGATAACCATACTACATCTCCTTCCTGATACATAGGGTTGGCCCTGCGATGTGAATCTGCAGCCTTTTTGTAACAAAGTTTTGCCTTTTGTATGTGTTGCTGTGTTTTGCAAATAGTTTGTTGTACGTATACTACTCTATTATGTACTTCAGGCATGTCTTATTCCATTCCTGGGTGTATCACCGGGAGGAATCGAGGATAGAACCCATAATTACTATAGTATGGGGCAGTTTTGGTGGATTGATGTGTGGCACTATAATATGCGGTCTTGGCTACCGACAATAAATCCACCCAAGCATTCCAGTTTTCCTTTACATAACATCTGAGATATTGTTTTAGAGTCTGGTTCAAACCTTCTGTTTGACACTTGGTTTGGGAATGGAAGCTAGTAGATGTAGCAGATTTTATCTGTAGAGCTGAACACCATACTTTCCAAAAATGCGCTGTAAACTGTGACCCTCTAGCCGACACACTAGTTGATGGTAATCCGTGTAACCGCACTACATGACAAAGGGGTAGGTTGGCTAAGTGTCCTGAAGTAGGTACTGTTTTACAAGCAATGAAATGCCCCATTTTTGTGAGGCTATCTACCACTACCAGAATCACAGTTATACCTTAATCTCTTGGTAACACTTCGATAAAATCCAAGGAGATGGTATTCCAGAGAATGGTAGGTGTGGGTACCCCTTTATTTATTTTCCATTGTGGATGCATTCTGAACCATTTTTTCCAAGCTGGATTTTGAATGCTACGTGCAACTGCCTTCAGAAACTGTTCTGATTGTATCATTCCTATAACCTTTTTTGGAGTCAATATGGGAAGAGGCTTATTGTCAACAGGGGTGAATGTGGATTCTGGTTGGGTGAGAGCATCTGCCTTTCGATTTTCATTTCCTGGTCTATATGTAACGATATAATCATATTCCGAGAAAAACAACATCCATCGTAACTGTCTGGGAGAAAACATTCTCGCAGATTGCATGAACTGGAGGTTACGATGGTCAGTGTACACAGTCACTACATGTTTTGCCCCCATTAAGTGATGCCTCCAATTATTGAAAGAATCCTTTATGGCTAACAGTTCTTTTTTGGCGATAGTATTTCGCATTTCAGCCTCATTCAATTTTCGTGAAATGTAAGCCACCAGGTGCAGCTGTCCAGTTTCATCATTTCTTTCGGCGAGAATAGCTCCTATGGCCACTTCCTAAGCATCAGCTTCGACTACAAAGGGTTTCTCAGGATTTGGATATGCTAAAATTGGAGCAGAGGTGAAGGCCCTTTTTAACTGCTCAAAAGAGTGCTCTGTTTCTTTGTTCCAGACAAAGGGAGTGTTCTTGCTCAATAACCTGGTGATGGGAGTGACCAACTGAGAAAACTGTTCTAGAAATCTACTATAGAAGTTAGCAAATCTTAAAGACACTGAACGTCTTGGACGTTCACAGGTCTTGGCCACTCTTTAACAGCTTGAATCTTTCGTTACGACATCTCTAGTCCGGTAGGTGACAGTATTACTCCCAAAAATTCAACCTTATGCACATAAAATTCAAATTTGCTTAGCTTACAGTATAATCCGTTATTCCGTAGTGCTTTTAGGACCAAACAGACATATTGATAGTGTAGATTCACTGAATCCGAATAGATCAAAATGTCATCAATGTGCACCACCGTGAACACATCCAAATATTCACGCAACACTTCGTTTTAAAAAAACTGGAACGCAGCTGGAGTGTTACACAAACCAAACGCCATTACGGTGTACTCAAACAACCCGTATCGGGTGCGAAAGGCCGTCTTCTACTCATCACCCTCTCTCACGCGGACCAGATGACAGGGGCCCTTTAAGTCTAACCTTGTGTAGATCTGGGTCCTTTTTACTTGTTCTAATAGAACAGGAATTAAGGGCAATGGCTATCTATTCTTGATGGTTATATGGTTCAATGCCCTAATGTCAATACACACGCGTTTTTCGCCATTCACCTGTGGTATGAAAAATAAAGGGGAAGCTGCGGGAGATTTAAAAGGACGGATAAACCCATTTGCTAAATATTGTTCTAAGTAGTCTTTCAAATGCTCATTTTCTGGTTCAGTAAGAGCATATATTCTACTACGGGGTACCACTGCTCTCGGTATCAAATCAATCTGGCAGTCATACTGCCCATGCGGTGGCAAAACGTTGGCTTGTTGTTCATTGAACACATCTTGATAGTCTTTATATATCTCTGGTAGCTGGATGTCTTTCTCGGCAGTAGTAGTTACATGATGTAAGGTTGCTAACGCTTGCACCGGAAGGTCTACAGAAGCATGACCACAATGTTCTTTACACCAGGAATTTTCAAAGAGAACGGTTTTAGTGATCCAGTTAACAGAAGGGTTATGTTTCCTCAACCATGGTAATCCTAATATCATCCCATATTGTGGTGCATTGATAATATTGAATTCTAATGTCTCATAATGGTTTGTATTGCAACATATCTCTAGTCGTTCTGTAGAGAGACTAACTGGCCCTGTTACTAATTCTCTACCATCAATTGCCAATACTATTTCAGGTGTCTCTTTCTTTAATAGGCACAGATGCAATTTGTTGGCCAACCTCTTTCTCTAATAGGCACAGATGCAATTTGTTGGCCAACCCTTTATCCATAAAGAGGCCAGTTTCAGTGTTTTGCCATCCTTGATTAGTTTTCAACTGTAACGATATCATAAAGTGTTCTGGTTCTTTTTTACCTTTTTCTTGTGCTGAAGGGATTACCAAACGGCTCAAAAAGCTCCCTTCTCTCACCTTTGAGCCATCTAGTTTTCCGTCTTCTGGTTAACCAGAGAAGGCGGGCTCTTTATGAAACCTGATTTGCTGTTGGGTTTCAACATACAATCTTTAACATAATGACCTCTCTGGCCACAATACATACAAAGCCCATTCTTACGTCTTTGTTCTCTTTCATCCTGGGATAGTGGGGCCCTTACTGTTGCTATTTCCATGGGTTCAGGAGTACCCCCAGAGTTAGTTCTAGGAAACCTTGTCTTATCATACCAGGGAACAAATTTCTCTACCCTTCGTTTATGATTCCTTCGCTCGCTAAGCCAACTATCTAACTGCAAGGTAAGATTTATAAGATGAGTGCAGGAGGTAGGTTGGGGATCTATTTGGGCTAACACTTCTTTAAGTTCGTCTCTTAATCCCTGATGAAACAAGGCAGCTCTTTTCTCTTAAGGCCATCTAGTTTCTACAATAAATCGGTGGAAGGTATTTAGATATACTACCAGGTCCTTGCTTGCTTCTTTCAACTCGAGTAACTCTTTGCCGGCTGAAAAATTATTTGCTCTTCTATCGAACACATTCTTGAATTCCTTCCAAAATTCCTCCCAATCATATATTAACGGATCGTCTCTACGAAACAGGGGAACTGCACACTGAGCTGCATCACCTGCTAGATAAAAGATCATAAATGCAACACGTGACTGATTAGTGGGAAATGCCCTGGGTGAACACGAAAAGTGTAGCAATACCAGTGTCAAAATACCTGCACTTTGTTTCCATCCTCTGAAAATCTTTTGGGGACAGCCAGTGGTATGGGAGTGGGCACCTCTATAGAAATAGGTTGTGCGGCTCCAGCCATACTACCTGAGAGCCAGGAAGCTCCTCCAAAAAGTTTCCCTTTGGGTACATCAAAAAGATTCTTTTGGATTTTGTCTATTCTGTCCTGTAGTGCAGCGGTTCCTGCCCGAGAAGCCGTTAACTCCTGTTGTACAAGAGCTAAGACTGCTAGCACATCCTCTAAGGTGGCCATCTTTAACTCAGAACCAATCAGGAGAGAATACATTCTTGGGCTGCGTATTCTGTCAAGGTTTTATTAAAAACTCCCAGGATCGGTTTGATGCTCAAGTGGGTCCACCTCTTAATCGCCCCACCTTCTGAAAGCTATAACAGCACAGACGGTTGAGGGGATTAAGCGAGGGAAGGAAAGGAAGGGGACAGCAGGGGGGGAGACCTATAAAGCAAAAGACATCATAAGAATGAACTAAAAAGTCTTTCACAGGCTATAACTATCACCTTACTTTTTATAGGTCTCTAAATACCTGTAAAATGAAGTAATGGCTGTTCTGAGCTTCACTAGAAAAGAAGATTGCCTTCCTTCATCTGGAAGCTCTTCTCCAAATAATACATTTTCTGAAAAAATCGGAAATACAATTAGTGATGTGTCGTAAGTTATTGCTTAGCCATTCACACATATGCATGCTTTCTCACACCACCAAATACCCCTGCTAAGAAAAAGGAAAAGATTATTTGGCTTGCATCAAAATAACAACGAATTTCTGGTTTAAGGCATTACTTTACTCATGTTTTTTCCATAGGAATCATACCAGATGACTGATGTTACCCTTCACATCAGTGTGAAACTTTGACTGAAAATCCAATACGATAGCTCGTTTAGCACTTAAATGTCATTCGCTTTGCATGAGGCGTTAATTCGATTCACGGGCATGTATTTATGTGCCAACATGTTGGAAATAGTATCCTTGTAACTTTCGGTCCTTGGTTATGTCAAAGAACTCTTCACGCTACAACCTAGGAAGTTTGGGCAAGCTCCCACCACTTGTATCACCAACTTTCTCTGTAAGGCAAGCCTTGCCCCGTCAACTCTTCGGGTCGAACGGAGCGAAGATTAGGTTTCCGAACGTAAGAAATTTGAAATGGTGACTGAGTCACCTTTACCGCACTTTCGCCGTATCTCTCTGAATGCCTTGCAGAGCACTGGACAGGATCGTCTGAAGCACAAAATACGCAGCAAGTGACTGACACCGGAACTGCACTTTTATCGTCCGGGTCACGGTGTCGTCACTTGTGCATCAGCAAGGGTTGGTCAGGGGCTGCTGGGTATTGTGGTTTTCTCCTCGGCATGACGTACGCGCAGTTTTATGCACTGTACTGGCAGCATATACCGCTACAAAGGTAGCAATCTTGATTTGGTTGTAAAAGTACTTTCCCCTCCCCGAGAATGCTGACGAGGACGAGGTTTAGTTGAGAACTGATCATGAAATCTCTTGATCAACCAAGGGGCATGGATACGTCTCGCTGGTTCCCATGAATTTTCTTCAGCACTATAGGGAAGATCCTCTTTTCTTAGAATCTATTATCCCAGACACCTCGTATTCAGGTCCTCCATTTATCAAGATGGGTGCAGGCCTCTCTTTAACAAGGGTATAGGAAGGCTTTAATAGGGACACATGGAAATCATGATGAATGCTCAGGGATTTAGGCAAAGCAAGGACTACTGTAAAAGGGTTAATGCATCTTTTTATCTTATAAGGCCCAATAAATCTGGGATTAAATATACTGTATCTACGGAAGCGGATGTCCTTAGCGGATAACCATACTACATCTCCTTCCTGATACATAGGGTTGGCCCTGCGATGTGTATCTGCAGCCTTTTTGTAACAAAGTTTTGCCTTTTGTAGGTGTTGCTGTGTTTTGCAAATAGTTTGTTGTACGTATACTACTCTATTATGTACTTCAGGCATGTCTTATTCCATTCCTGGGTGTATCACCGGGAGGAATCGAGGATAGAACCCATAATTACTATAGTATGGGGCAGTTTTGGTGGATTGATGTGTGGCACTATAATATGCGGTCTTGGCTACCGACAATAAATCCACCCAAGCATCCCAGTTTTCCTTTACATAACATCTGAGATATTGTTTTAGAGACTGGTTCAAAACTTCTGTTTGACACTTGGTTTGGGAATGGAAGCTAGTAGATGTAGCAGATTTTATCTGTAGAGCTGAACACCATACTTTCCAAAAATGCGCTGTAAACTGTGACCCTCTAGCCGACACACTAGTTGATGGTAATCCGTGTAACCGCACTACATGACAAAGGGGTAGGTTAGCTAAGTGGCCTGAAGTAGGTACTGTTTTACAAGCAATGAAATGCCCCATTTTTGTGAGGCTATCTACCACTACCAGAATCACAGTTATACCTTAATCTCTTGGTAACACTTCGATAAAATCCAAGGAGATGGTATTCCAGAGAATGGTAGGTGTGGGTACCCCTTTATTTATTTTCCATTGTGGATGCATTCTGAACCATTTTTTCCAAGCTGGATTTTGAATGCTACGTGCAACTGCCTTCAGAAACTGTTCTGAGTGTATCATTCCTATAACCTTTTTTGGAGTCAATATGGGAAGAGGCTTATTGTCAACAGGGGTGAATGTGGATTCTTGTCGGGTGAGAGCATCTGCCTTTCGATTTTCATTTCCTGGTCTATATGTAACGATATGATCATATTCCGAGAAAAACAACATCCATTGTAACTGTCTGGGAGAAAACATTCTCACAGATTGCATGAACTGGAGGTTATGATGGTCAGTGTACACAGTCACTACATGTTTTGCCCCCATTAAGTGAAGCCTCCAATTATTGAAAGAATCCTTTATGGCTAACAGTTCATTTTTGGCGATAGTATTTCGCATTTCAGCCTCATTCAATTTTCGTGAAATGTAAGCCACCAGGTGCAGCTGTCCAGTTTCATCATTTCTTTTGAATAGAATAGCTCCGATGGCCACTTCCTAAGCATCAGCTTCGACTACAAAGGGTTTCTCAGGATTTGGATATGCTAAAATTGGAGCAGAGGTGAAGGCCCTTTTTAACTGCTCAAAAGAGTGCTCTGTTTCTTTGTTCCAGACAAAGGGAGTGTTCTTGCTCAATAACCTGGTGATGGGAGTGACCAACTGAGAAAACTGTTCTAGAAATCTTCTATAGAAGTTAGCAAATCTTAAAAACACTAAGGGGCATATTATCAAGGGCTTTATCGCCGCTTTAGCGGCACTTTTGCCGCTAAAGCGGCGATAATTTTATCGCCCTATTAGCAAGCTGTCGCTAACAGGCGTTAGCGACAGCTTTCAGGCGTTAGAGGCCGCGTTTTCCATCGCCTTGCATGTCAGCGATAATTATCGCTAATGACATGCAAGGAAGGCGTTCCCTACTAAAAGCGACTGAAAACAGTCGCTAACACCACTACCCCTATTAGCAAGGCAGGCGAAGCGATATAATAATTCGCGCTAAGCGCGTTTATCGCTAGAATTTAACACCTGCTAGTGAGGATGACTTACCTGTTTGAAGTATAGGAGGTGGATTCTAATGCTGAATCCACCTTAGCGTTAATGCGAAAATATCGCTGGTTTTCCAGCGATATTCTCGCATTTTTCCGCTATCGCTGGAAATATTATCGCTATGGAGATAAACCTTACTAATAAGGTGTTATCTCAGCGATAATTTCCAGCGATAGGTGGCGTTAACAAATAACGCGCTAAGCGCGGTTAGCGATAAATATCGCTAATCCTTGGTAATATGCCCCTGAACGTCTTGGACGTTCACAGGTCTTGGCCACTCTTTAACAGCTTGAATCTTTCGTTAAGACATCTCTAGTCTGGTAGGTGACAGTATTACTTCCAAAAATTCAACCTTATGCACATGAAATTCACATTTGCTTAGTTTACAGTATAAACCATTATTCCGTAGTGCTTGTAGGACCAAACAGACATATTGATAGTGTAGATTCACTGAATCCGAATAGATCAAAATGTCATCAATGTGCACCACCGTGAACACATCCAAATATTCACGCAACACTTTGTTTTAAAAAAACTGGAACGCAGCTGGAGTGTTACACAAACCAAACGGCATTACGGTGTACTCAAACAACCCGTATCGGGTGCGAAAGGCCATCTTCTACTCATCACCCTCTCTCACGCGGACCAGATGACAGGGGCCCTTTAAGTCTAACCTTGTGTAGATCTGGGTCCTTTTTGCTTGTTCTAATAGAACAGGAATTAAGGGCAATGGATATCTATTCTTGATGGTTATATGGTTCAATGCCCTAATGTCAATACACGCGCGTTTTTCGCCATTCACCTGTGGTATGAAAAATAAAGGGGAAGCTGCGGGAGATTTAGAAGGACGGATAAACCCATTTGCTAAATATTGTTCTAAGTAGTCTTTCAAATGCTCATTTTCAGGTTCAGTAAGAGCATATATTCTACTACGGGGTACCACTGCTCTCGGTATCAAATCAATCTGGCAGTCATACTGCCCATGCGGTGGCAAAACGTTGGCTTGTTGTTCATTGAACACATCTTGATAGTCTTTATATATCTCTGGTAGCTGGATGTCTTTCTCGGCAGTAGTAGTTACATGATGTAAGGTTGCTAACGCTTGCACCGGAAAGACTACAGAAGCATGACCACAATGTTCTTTACACCAGGAATTTTCAAAGAGAACGGTTTTAGTGACCCAGTTAACAGAAGGGTTATGTTTCCTCAACCATGGTAATCTTAATATCAACCCATATTGTGGTGCACTGATAATATTGAATTCTAATGTCTCATAATGGTTTGTATTGCAACATATCTCTAGTCGTTCTGTAGAGAGACTAATTGGCCCTGTTACTAATTCTCTACCATCAATTGCCAATACTATTTCAGGTGTCTCTTTCTTTAATAGGCACAGATGCAATTTGTTGGCCAACCTCTTTCTCTAATAGGCACAGATGCAATTTGTTGGCCAACCCTTTATCCATAAAGAGGCCAGTTTCAGTGTTTTGCCATCCTTGATTAGTTTTCAACTGTAACGATATCATAAAGTGTTCTGGTTCTTTTTTACCTTTTTCTTGTGCTGAAGGGATTACCAAACCGCTCAAAAAGCCCCCTCCTCTCACCTTTGAGTTATCTAGTTTTCCATCTTCTGGTTAACCAGAGAAGGCGGGCTCTTTATGAAACCTGATTTGCTGTTGGGTTTCAACATACAATCTTTAACATAATGACCTCTCTGGCCACATTACATACAAAGCCCATTCGTATGTCTTTGTTCTCTTTCATCCTGGGATAGTGGGGCCCTTACTGTTGCTATTTCCAAGGGTTCAGGAGTACCCCCAGAGCTAGTTCTAGGAAACCTTGTCTTATCATACCAGGGAACAAATTTCTCTACCCTTCGTTTATGATTCCTTCGCTCGCTAAGCCAACTATCTAACCGCAAGGTAAGATTTATAAGATCAGTGCAGAAGGTAGTTTGGGGATCTATTTGGGCTAACACATCTTTAAGTTCGTCTCTTAATCCCTGATGAAACAAGGCAGCTCTTTTCTCTTAAGGCCATCGAGTTTCTACAATAAATCGCTGGAAGGTATTTAGATATACTACCAGGTCCTTGCTTCCTTCTTTCAACTCGAGTAACTCTTTGCCGGCTGAAAAATTATTTGCTCTTCTATCGAACACATTCTTGAATTCCTTCCAAAATTCCTCCCAATCATATATTAACGGATCGTCTCTACGAAACAGGGGAACTGCCCACTGAGCTGCATGACCCGCTAGATAGGAGATCATAAATGCAACACGTGACTTATTGGTGGGAAATGCCCTGGGTGAACACGAAAAGTGTAGCAATACCAGTGTCAAAATAGCTGCACTTTGTTTCCATCCTCTGAAAATCTTTTGGGGACAGCCAGTGGTATGGGAGTGGGCACCTCTATAGAAATAGGTTGTGCAGCTCCAGCCATACTACCTGAAAGCCAGGAAGCTACTCCAAAAAGTTTCCCTTTGGGTACATCAAAAAGATTCTTTTGGATTTTGTCTATTCTGTCCTGTAGTGCAGCGGTTCCTGCCCGGGAAGCCGTTAACTCCTGTTGTACAAGAGCTAAGACTGCTATCACATCCTGTAAGGTGGCCATCTTTAACTCAGAACCAATCAGGAGAGAATACATTTTTGGGCTGCGTATTCTGTCAAGGTTTTATTCCAAACTCCCATGATCGGTTTGATGCTCAAGTGGGTCCACCTCTTAATCGCCCCACCTTCTGAAAGCTATAACAGCACAGACGGTTGAGGGGATTAAGCGAGGGAAGGAAAGGAAGGGGACAGCAGGGGGGGAGACCTATAAAGCAAAAGACATCATAAGAATGAACTAAAAAGTCTTTCACAGGCTATAACTATCACCTTACTTTTTTATACGTCTCTAAATACCTGTAAAATGAAGTAATGGCTGTTCTGAGCTTCACTAGAAAAGAAGATTGCCTTCCTTCATCTGGAAGCTCTTCTCCAAATAATACATTTTCTGAAAAAATAGGAAATACAATTAGTGATGTGTTGGTAAGTTATTGCTTAGCCATTCACACATATGCATGCTTTCTCACCCACCACATAAACCATACGAATTGCTTCACAGGGGGGTTGGCCTAATTCACACCACCAAATACCCCTGCTAAGAAAAAGGAAAAGATTATTCGGCTTGCATCAACATAACAACGAATTTCCGGTTTAAGGCATTGCTGTACTCATGTTTTTCCACAGGAATCATACCATATGACTGATGTTACCCTTCACATCAGTGTGAAACTTTGAACGGACTGAAAATCCAATATTATAGCTCGTTTAGCACTTAAATGTCATTCGCATTTGCATGAGGCGTTAATCCGATTCACGCGCGTGTATTTATGTGCCGACTTGTCGGAAATGGTATCCTTGTAACTTTCGGTCCTTGGCTATGTCAAAGAACTCTTCACGCTACAACCTAGGAAGTTTGGGAAAGCCCCCTCCACTTGTATCATCAACTTTCTCTGTTAGGCAATGTAGGAAGTTGGCTCTGTATATACTATACCAAAATGAGGTATAGTGTGTACAGAGTCCAGTGGAACCCCAAAGGTAGGCAGAGGTAAAAGTAGATAGCACCTTACTCTCTATTTGTGGTAGTGTGGGCGAGCAGTAAGCCATTATCAGAGGGTAGTGTTAAGCATTTGTTGTACACACTCAGGCAGCAAATGATGGCACACACTCAAATACTGAACTCAGACCAATTAGTTTGTATAAAAAAAATATTATGTAGTTATATTTCTTTTCTAGAACCAAGCAAGCCTGGTACAGGTAAGTGTAAATGGTACTTTTCAAGGCAGGTTGAACAATACAAGCAAGCTGAATGAAAATGTCTTTGTTACAGGTTTGTAAATATTTTCAATACAGTGGAAATTACTGTTAGATTACTTTTGATTACTTTACAGATTACTTTTTCTACTCAGTGTGATATGCCTAGATATGACACTGGGACATTTCCTTGAGAAAATTTAAGTAAAGCAGTTTTTAGTTATTTGCAGTTTTTCAAGTTCTCATACAAAACCAACTCCACACAGCAATTTTCAAGGAAAAACAGTCAATGTATTCCAATGGAGAAAATGTGGTTATCGGTTAACAGCTAAGTACTTGTTTGTGGGAGTTGGTATTCTGGGATAAGAACCAGGGTTCCCCCAGGATCAAGGATGCACTCTCAAAGCACCCTCAGCGACACTAGGGCGGCCGGGTGCAGAGTGCTGAAGCTCAATGTTATCCAATGGGGCATAAGGGGCCTCTGGTTGGTGGCTGCTCACGAGCAGGCCACAAGGTTGTGGGAGCAAAGCTCCTGGTGTTAGGCTCAGGGCAAAGGGGGATCCGAGTTACCACCCAAAGTACACCCACAGCAGCGCAGGGGCGGCTGGGTACAGGGTGCTTGTTTGGCATCGGATGCCCTGTTGATTTCAATGAGGATTCTCCGGTTGTAACTAAGACTGCAGGCTCGGGGACGAAGATCCTCTGGAGGTGACCACCAGTTGGAGAATGCCTGGGAATGCTGGGACACCATTAGTTGGGTCACCCAAGGCTGTGGGGCGTCGGGTACAGGGGTGTCTTTAGGCGTTTGGTTTTCTTACCAGCTCTGGTCGCGGTCGGGGGGATCCTCTAGAAAGAGGCTGCAGGCTTCGCTTGGAGATTCGAGGCAGGTCCGAAATGACCAGATCTGAGGTCAGGATCACTGGGGAGACCTCCTCGTGGTGTGGGGCCACTCAAACTCGGGCCGTAGGCGTCGGGTGCAGAGTGGTTCAGACTCACAGTTTTAGCTGGGGCCAGAGTCTGTTGGTGAGCAAATCTGGTGCTCACAGGAGACAAAGTCTTTGGTTTGGAAGGCAGGGCAGGTCCTCCGGGTTCTTGAGGCTGCTGGCTGCAGGACACTCCGGGATTTCGCTGGAGCAGGTTCAAGGTGGGGACAGGCTGGTAGGGCTGGGGCCAATTCAGTGGCCGTCCTCCTCTTCATAGTTCAGCACAGCTGTTCGGTCCTTCTTCTTTTCTTCTTGGTCGTTGCTTGTCTGAGGAGGCAAGGTTCAGGGGTGACCCTAAATACTAGATTTAGGGGCGTTACAGGTAGGTAAAAGGTTGGGACCAATGGGTACCTTCCTTGGGGTGGGTACACCCCCTATTATGTCACCCTCCAATGGGAGGGGGGCATTTCCCTCACTCTGGTTGGCTGGGTCCCCCCCTCTGCAAGATGGTGGGGACTGAGAGTTGTGCTTCACCTCACCTCCCCCATCTGAGGGGTGGGGTTGGCAAAGGTGGGCACACCTCCCCTCCTCACTAGGTTTTCCTGCCAATTCTCCTGCCCAAAGTGGGGGCCAGAACCGGTGGGGGCCAGTTTCTGGAAGCAACAAAGTCCTGGGGGTAGCTCACAAAGGCGGCCAGCCTTTGAAGCTTCCCCTTTGTGGACCCTGCGCATTCTGGGGGAGGAGGCTTGGACCACGTCCCAGGATGTGCATTGTTTCAGACCCCAGAGAGCAGCAGCCTCTCGATACAGGGGTCCAGAAACATGTCTGGTGGTGGCAGCTGGTGTGCAGCCACTCAGCCTGGATCCTAGTGTTAGGTCGTTTTTCAGGGGGCATCTCTAAGATGCCTTCTGAGTGCATTTTTCATTAAATCCCAAACTGGCATCCATGTGTGTTTAATATGCTGAGAAGTTTGATACCAAACTTCCCAGTTTTCAGTAAAACCATTATGATGCTGTGGAATTCATAATGACAAACTACCAGCACCATATACTCTTAATGGCATTACTGCACTTACAATGTCTAAGAATTGGCTTAGACACTGTAGGGGTACAGGGCTCATGCACCTGTGCTCTCACCACTGTTATAGTGTACCCAGCTAGAGGGGTGGCTGACCTATGCCAGGGCAGTGCATTGTAGGCATGGCACACAGGGATGTGTGCCATGCCGACTCTTCACTTTGTTCAGCACCAAAACACGCAGCCTGCAATGGCAGTGTGATTGAGTAAAGGTACAGGGCCTCTAAGGGTGACACAATAAGTGCTGCAGCCCTTAGAGGCCTTCCCTGGCCACCTTGCCCTTGGTACCTGTGGTACCATTTACAAGGGACTGACCTGTGGCCAAAGAGTGCCAGTTGGGTTTTGTCTTAATGCAGTTTTAGAGGAAGAACATAGGCCCTGGGTACCTGTTTGGCAGGAACCCAGGGCACACTCAGTCAAAGTACATCAGCAGTTTGGCAAAAAGTGGGGGCAACCATGCAAAAAGAGGGCACTTTTTTACAGTCAATCCTTGCTCCGTCAACTCTTCGGGTCGAACAGAGCGAAGATTAGGTTTCCGAACAAAAGGACTTTGAAACTGTGACTGAGTCACCCTTTCTGTACTTTGGCCGCATCTCTCTGAATGCCTTGCATGGCACTGGACAGGTTCGTCTGAAGCACAAAATACGCAGCAAGTGACTGACACCGGAACTACCATTTTATCGTCCGGGTCATGGTGTCATCACTTGTGCATCAGCAAGGGTTGGTCAGGGGCTGCTGGGTATTGTGGTTTTCTCCTTGGCATGACGTCGAGTGTGAGTGCGATTTGCAAATCTCAGTGAGGAGTCTCGTTCCAAAGCTATCGGTAAGCGCGGATTTATGCACTGTACCGGCAGCATATACCGCTACAAAGGTAGTGATCTTGATTTGGTTGTAACACTAAGGGATAGGTAGGCTTGCAGTAGTGAAAAATTAATATAGGAATTTTTCACTTCCCAAACATGTAAAACTTATAAGTATGTCTCGCTGTTCAAATACACTGCACTCTGGGCTGTGTAGGAGCTACTTTACAGTTGGCTTATATATATATATTAAATAGGAAGGTTTGGGCCTGGCAAGAGGTTTATCCTGCCAGGTCAAAATAGCAGGTTGAAACTGCCCATGCTGGCTGCAATGGCAGGCCCAAGGCATATTTAGAAGGGCTACTTAATTAGGTGGCACAATCAGCTGCAGGCCCACTAGTAGCATTTAACTTACAGGCCTTGGGTACATGTGGTACTACTTTACTAGGGACATACAAGTAATTTAAATATGTCATTGACTGTAAGCTAATTCTACCATGTTTAAGGGAGAGAGCATAATCACTTTAGCACTGGTTAGCAGAGGTATTGTGCACAGAGTCCCAAGGCCAGGAAAAACAAGGTTAGCAAACGTAGGAGGGGGTGAAGGCAAAAGGTTTGGTGAAAGATCACCTTAAGGCTCACAGGTCTAACAGTTATTTTTCCCATTTATGATTCTGGTGGTTGTCACAACTCAGAAAGAAATGTAGGCCTTGCAATTGATATGGAAAGAGCAATATAAATACCAATCCAATATAGTGCAGTAGGTGAGTAGATGATTCTGGTATGGTGAATTAGTGGCAGCCCACCCTTACGGGGGTTGTGCTAATGCCCTCCTTGGTTTCTGCCCTTTTTTAAATCATCAACAATGAAAAAGAGTTTCTTTTTTCCATTGATATACTAAAAAAATGCTCTTCCTTGCTGCAGTCAGCAAGCTCTGGCAGCGACATCCTTGTGATGGCCGGAGTAGGCACTGAATCAGATCATACAGATTTTCAAGAGCTAGTGGTATCCCAGCCCTGGCCACAAGGGCCGGATATACACAAGTGCTATCCAATTTTGACATATGGGTCACCTATCAATGGCAAGAGTATGGCACCAGCATATTGTAGGTAGTTCTGGGCATAAGGGTACACACATGACACATGGGTCTGGGTCCATGACAAAATGATGTCCATGGCATAGTGGAGGTAATCACTGACATGTTGGTGGGGGGGGGAAGCACTCCATGCACATCTTGAAGAAAACATGATCAACTTCTTGGGAGAGACAGGCTTCATTGTCTTTGCACACCATGAAAGTACTAGATTATTTACTGAGTGCCCTGTGAGAGGCTATGAACTCTGATCAAATGTATGTGAAAATTGTACTTTAAAATTGACTGTGTAATGATATTTTTGTAAAAACGAAAATCTCTGAAGGAGTACCCCTCAACCCTCCTGGAAAAAGTGGGGCTCACTCAATTGAGTAGATGTCATAACGCCCCGCCACTCAAATTTTAAAACATGTTTATTAGTGGCATGTCTTTGAATTAAATTCTTGTTTCTCTTTACACGGTAAGATACATTATTGTTAGTTTATCTTCAAATATATTGAGTTAGAGACAATCACAAGCAGATAAACTGTGTTTATGTCAGCTTGTTCTTATCAATGTAAAAAACAAGAAACTGTACTGTGTGTCACGTCACTCTTGCAAGATAAAAATAGCAAACAAAAATGCTTGTTCCCATGAGTGTGTAAGCATTAGCGATTCTATTTTAAGAATAATGGCTTGCTTCAAGCTCAGCGCCAAATACATGATTTATGGCAAATGTACTGTGTACAGTGGGCATCACAAACATAGGAATAGCACAGGAAAAATAATATGTTAAATTATTCCGCTTATAAAACTCTCAATGCAAGAAGATAGTTTGTCCATTTGGAATATACGATTCCAAATGGACTTTGTCAGGCTCTACCCCTTGTGTTCGCTCTTAAATCACTAAATTCCCTTGTCTGATGGAATTGACATGCAATCCATTTCTGTCGCCCCTCCTGGTCATTGTATTAAACAGGGAGGCTCTCTGAGGTAACCCAACAGTGAGATTACCAAGGTTTAACTAAAAGGGGAGAGGATGAATGGCTTGATTGTGACCTTTTAAATTAGAGGTGATCAGACTAGAGCCTTGCCTCAGATGCACTCTGTTGAAGGCAGTGAAGGAATCTGACAGGACCATGGTTGCTGGACCACCCTGGTCCATCAATAGTCCAAGATCATCGAGGACAGAGATCAAGGCAGTCTCAGTACAGTGAAAAGGGTGAATGCCTAAGTGGACTAGATCAGGAATCTAATTGAATTCAAGAAAAAAACAGAATTAGTGGCTGATTTCCTTTTCCAGAATATTAATTTGAAGGGGGAGTAGTAATAAAGGACAAATGCTGTTCAGTGCAGTCTGCAGAGGGTTTCTTCCCTAGAAGTTACAATCATGGCCTGTTTGCAGCCTAATGAAGCACATTTTCTATAACGGATACATTACAGAGTTTGTTCAGCGTGGGGCTTAATGAATATACTGCTAAGACTTCATGGACAGTATATGGTTTTTAGATGTTTTTTAATTGAGACAATTACATTCCGTGATCATGGGAAAGTTTGAAGCAGTTGTGTCCAAGACATGGGTCGTGATGACCAACTGAACTCTGGTGGAAAGTATGTGAAATTGGGTTATTGATTCAGGAGGGTGAAACTCTTCTAAAGCAACAGCCACCATCCTCGTCAGGGTGAACCACAGAAAATCACTAAACTAACCTATGCTTAACCCTCTGGTAGCTTGGTACAAAAGCAGTCAGGCTTAACTTAGAGGCAATGTGAAAATATTTATGCAACTCTCAAACAGTAATAAAGGAAAAACACAACACAAGAAAAATCCCACACCAACCTAGAAATATAGAGTAAACTTTAATAATTAAAATTATATCAGAACAACATGAATCCAATCAGCAGAACTGGAGATAATGTAATTTCAAAGTCTTAGATAAAAGTAGCACCAAAAAGCGTAAAGCGCCAAATGGTGTGATGTGGTCGTGCCAGACCGTTACAAAGGCACAAGTTCAAGCCGAACCTGATGGTCCACGTGGCAGGTACACGACTAAGATCAGCCTGCTGGTCAATGTACTGGTTGTACTTGGATGGGGATGCAAGGTTCTGCGTTGCACTGCTTTGAGTTGGGCTGGTTACAATGGGGCCGCCGATCAAGAGCTGCAAGGTACTGCATCAAGTTGCATCGTGCTGCATCAGTTATGATGAGGCTGCTGATCAGGAGCTGCGAGATGCTATGATGCAAGGTTATGTGTCGAGATGTGTTGTGCAAGTGCTGAAGAGGCCGCTGAACAGGAGCTGCGAGGTACTATGATGCCAGGTCCTGCGTTGTGCTGCATCGACTTGCATCCCACTGCGTCGGTTCTGAGGAAATACACATTTGCACCAGGAGGAGTGCATTCTGATGCCAGCCAAGGGTCCAGGACCTGGGGACACCACTTCAGGATCAGGACTCAATTCAGCCGGGATCAGGACTCACTTCAGCAGAAATCAGCAGCAGGGCACAGGCAGGTCCAGTTGAGTCTGGGTAGCTGGGCAGATGCAGGACAAATCTTTGGAGCTTATGTCCCTGTAGCTCAGAACAGGGGGGTAGTCAGCTAGCCCTGGGACTAACTTTGGTGGATCTGGGTTCAAAGAACAGGTCCACTCTTCCTTCATCAGGCATCAGAGCAGTTCTTCTTGAAGCAGGGCATCAGGGCTGTCCGTCCATGAGCAGGGCAGCAGAGCAGTCATTTCTCAGAGTCTTCCACAGGTTCTGAAATGATATGATGATTGGTTCAAGAGATCCACATTTTATACCTGATGCCACCTACACCACCCCCACATCTGGTTCTAGAAACTTTCTCTCTTCCCTTGTGTCAAGTCCCTTTGTGTGTGGGCTGGGACAGCCATTTGAAATGTAATGGAGGCAGGGAACATCTCCAGCCTCAGCCATCTTGGAAAGGATGGCCCATCCTGCTAACACCTAGTCCCACTTTATCTCACTTTCTGGGAGAAATACACAAAGACCAACAGTCAACTACACCTAGTCAGCAGACACCAAAGGCACAGGCAGCAGACACCAAATGGTTAGGGCAAGAAAATGGCAACTTTCTAAAAGTGGCATTTTTAGAACTGTGACTTAAATCCAACTTTACCATTAAAGAGGGTTTTAAATTATAATTAATTTGAGTGTAAACATAATTTTTTTATCTGCTTCCAAACTTAAGTTATCACTTATTAAGTGTAATAAGGTAACCCTATTTATTCAATGGGAGAGATAGGCCTTGCAATAGTGAAAAACGACTTTGGGAGATATAAATCTCAAACCTACATGTTCTTCTTTTTAAATACAATGCACCGTGCCCTGAGAGTGCTTATCTACTATCTTGGGGGTGACTTATATGTAAACAAATGGAAGATTTAGGCCTGGAAAATGGTTTATTTTGACAGGTCGAAACCGCAGTTTAAAACTGTACTTGTGGCGGCAGTGGCAGGCCTGAGACAGGTTTTAAAAGGCTACTTTAGTGGGTGGCACAAGGACTGCTGCAGGCCCACTACTAGCATTTAACTTACAGGCCCTGAGTACATTTATTACCACTTTACTAGGGAATCACAAGTAAACTAAATGTGCCAATCAGGTGTAAGCTAGTTGTACCATGTTTTATGGAGAGTGCACACGCACTTTTGCACTGGTTAGCAGAGTCCTAAAGCCAATAAAAACAAATTCTGCAAAATAGGAGGGATGAAGGCCAAAGGTTTGGGGGACAACCACCCAAGGGTGTTAGGTCTAACAGAATGGAATAGCAAATATTAACAACTTTATCTTAAAGGAAAGAAGAAAAGTTATCATGAAAGGTTTGCAAATGTACATTAGAAAGAACATAGCAGGAGAATTTGTAAAAACATTACTAATTTAAAATTCCCGCCATAAACTTTGGCAGAATTGTTGATCCTAGACTCATAATTAGATGTCTTAGTAAGTGTAAGTTGTTCTTATTGTTACTCCTTGCATTGTAGTACTTAACACTTGGAAGGAGACTAGACCCAGCGACAGTCCTTTTCAAGCTTATTGCAGAATTGTTTGGCAAGTGTAAGCTCCTCATTATAGCAGAGAACTGTGTGAATGTTGACTACAGTGGCCACAGATCTATTAAAATGGAGCCACAGTGTTTAAGGCTTGCAAAAGACAGGTATAATCAGATACTCACTCCATAAGAGATGAGCTGAGCAGGCGAAGATCATCCCCAAGATAAGCCAATATATTGGAATATGGAACTTTATTAATTATTAAATAGAGGCTAGGAAAACTTGGAGTATATGATTGGGTAGCAAATAAGCCAATTGAAAGTAAACTGCCACTGGAAAGGTCCGCCTTGTCATGTGTATGACTTCCCAAAGGTTAACCATAGGGCAGAAAGAGTTAGACTTGACCAAAACAGCAGAGCTAGTGGTGGGGTATATCCCCTAAATTTAGTAACCTCGAGGTAAATCGTGGACCCCTACATAATGGAAATGCCAAGACACCTTAAAATCGAGACATAAAAAAAGATGAGCCATATTGCAAAAGCAATGTGTCCTAAGGGTGAAGTATTGTATCAAAAGAGTGTTACACTGAGGACTGGGCTTGACACAGAAGGGCCACATTAAGTGAGTAAGCCATGGTCAGGAAGAAGAATGCCAATTAGTACTAGGACATCAGTAAGGGGTGCTATGTAGATCAAATGGGAATAACCTCCAGATACTATTGCTGTGACATAATGTCATGGAATCTGAGTCCACATCTAGCAGTGACTAAATCTACTAAACATTAGTATGTTTAAAAACAGATGGAGGGGATGACAAGTGCTTTAAAAAAGTAAAATAAATTGACAATCTGCAAATGTTCAAATGAGAGATAGCTTTCAACTGAGGCCATATTTCTGTCCAGGCTTACAATTTGGGGGCTAGAGAAATCAACTGGCAGACATGAATCTTTTTTCTGAATTCGGGGTTGAATTGCAATGCTACAGTTGTCAGAAATTAGCCCCTGGGGGGGCGTGGCCAGCAGCCGCTGAAGATGGCCGCCATTTGAGTGAGCTGCGCTAGCCGCCAGCGAACGAGCCTGTTATATCCGACATAATCCGCAGATCGGAGGGTAACTAGAAATAGGAAGCTGACCGAATACGCAGTGGCTGCCTCGCAATGTGAAACGGCCCCTGTGGGTCAGCGTAGGACTGGACAAGCGGCGTGCAGTAGGATCGGCCAGTGAGAGCAAGATGGCGCCGCCCTCGTAGCTCCAGGAGCGAGGAAAACCCGGTGCTCGGCCTGAGAAGCCAGAACACCATGCGACCACACAGCTTGTGGTTGCTGACGACCCCGACGCAGACTACAGCAGAGTGCCCACCTCCGATGTGAGTACAGCCACTAGTGCTGATCGGGAGCAGAGATCGTGAGGGCAGGAGCGCTTTGTTCCCCACTTAGGGAACTGGCTGGGCCGCATACGTGCGATTGTGCTTCACACCCGACCCATCGGATTGCAGCTGTGCCAGTGAGGTGACTTGTTTGGGAGCGGGTGTGGGGCCGAGGGAGAATGTTGATGGTGAGGCCTGCCGGCGGGGTGATCGAGAGGCGGACCGGGAACTGGAGACATGCTCCCCCTACTGCCCCCGCAGGTACAGGTGGAGAGCTGCCTCGGAGTTGCCTGACCTGAGCCATAGCTTCCCGGGGGTACAGGACTATAGCAAGCCGGGAAGCGAGAGATTTGACCTGGACTGTATATGCGGCAAGAGTCCCACACTGAAGTCAGCGGGAGAATCTGGGGAATTCAGGGCACGACCCTGGCTGGGTGGAGGCAAGTGAAATCTACTCTTGAGTAGCAGGGTTTGCGGGATAATTGCTGATTTGCGTGGCTGGAGGCTGAAGTGCATCTGAGACCTCGTGTTTAACCCACAAGGAAGAGAGATATGGAGTGGAGGATTCAGACACCGGTGGCAGTACCAAATACACCAGCCTGAGGCACAACAGACCTCATATTTCAGCTATGGGCCGCAACAAGGTGGTGGGGCCAGGACAGGCCAACCACATTGATAAATATACGGTGGCAGTGGGCCGCGAAGGAGGTGCGACGGGAGGGGAACCACTGCCTGAGCAAGATGACCAGTCCCCGGATCCCTCCTTGCAAGACATCATGAAGGCAATCAAGGAACTGTGTGGAACCCTTGAACCGAAACTAGACTCTGTTACCGAGGAGGTAAACGTGCTTCGAGCAGACCTCCGGAAAATGTCTGAGAAAGTGTCCACGGTGGAGGCAGGCATTGGGGGTCGACAGTCCAAAACCAAATGTCTAGAGGAGCAGGTCTCAGTGCTCACTAAGAACCAATCCGAAATATTCGCCCGTCTTGAAGACCAGGAGGGGAGAGCCCGACGGAACAACATTCGGGTGGTGGGTGTGCCAGAGGGAATGGAAGGACCATCAATGGACCTCTTCTTGAAGGACTTGATCCTGAATAAATTGAAGCCTAAACGCCTATCCACATTCTTCACCGTAGAACGTTCATACCGGGGTCTAGGAGGTAGACCTTGCCCAGGAGCGCCCCCATGCATGATCATAGCCCGGATATTGAATTTCAGGGATAGAGATGCCATTCTGCAGGCGGCGCATCAGCATGGCGATCTGCATCATGAGAATGCCATTATCTGCTTTTTCCCGATTTCATGCTTCATGTCCAGCGCCAGAGACGTACATTCGACGCAGTCAAAGGGCCCTTCACGAGCAAAATGTGAAATACATGATACTATTCCCGGCGAAGCTCAAAATAATCGACGAGAGGAAGGAGTACTTCTTTGACTCGCCAGCCGAAGCAAGCGACTGGCTGGAGGGCTGGCGAACTGTCGAACGTAAAGGGGGCAAAAGTCGAACACTGCCTAGGAATGAACACACCACTGAAGGGCGAAAGATGGAGCAAGCGCCAAACAGCCCAGATGAAAGACAACGCAGAGATAAGTGACAAAAGGGATGTTCCCCCAAGTATTGAAATTCTATTGTCTTTTCCCAGAGTCACTATAGGGGGGAGGTGGGGAGGTTCAGGAGTGACACTATAAGGGTAAGGACCCACTTGATGCGGGGCGCCAAAAAGGACACTCGTGGTGCTGTGACTGTCGTTGTCCACTGCAGGGGTCCGGAGTGGGAGCAGATTGACAAGGTTGCTCTCGAGACATTGTAGGAGGGTTTGGATGTATCCAAGTGCAGAATTATTCTACTTCACGCTGGAGGCTGGCCCACTGCCGCTCATTAATGTTTGTAATTGCGCAGTTTGGGCGACAGGCACTCTGCTTGTTTGGGAGGTGGGAGGTTTGTTACTCACCGAGCAGGGTTGCAGGGAGGGGGGGAGTTGGGTAAAATGTTTAGTTTTGTTATGTGTTAATGCATGCATGCTCAAGACCATCGCAGCCGGACAGTACAGCAGGTTGACACAAGACCATCACGAGGGAGGAGAGGATTAACAGGAGTGAATTTCTCAACTGGAAATCATGGGAGACCTAGCTAATATACAGGGGTGGACCTGGAATGTAAATGGACTGGGGAACAAAATCAAGCACACATTGGTCCTCCAACACATTAAGAGGCACAACCCGGACGTAGTATTGATACAGGAGTCACACCTGAAGGGGAGCAAATGTAAAGCTCTAGATCGTTTCGGATATCGACTGGTGGCCCACTCTGGATATTCGACCGGGGCTCGGGGGTGGGAATCCTAACATTAACCCTGGTTGTAACAGATACCTGGGCAGACGATGCAGGCTGCTGTGTTGC
The DNA here is from genome assembly GCA_963921515.1 of Calotriton arnoldi. NCBI lineage: Eukaryota > Metazoa > Chordata > Amphibia > Caudata > Salamandridae > Calotriton > Calotriton arnoldi. The sequence goes on along the minus strand of CAWUFW010001417.1, from coordinate 2,445,471 downwards.
AGTAGCCGGTAAATGGGAGGGGCGCTCGATTATATTATGCTCGATTTATATACCCCCGGGGCTTCACAACAGTGCCTTCCCGAAATTCAGTTTGTTCCTGATTAAATTGCCCCTGGGCACCCTTCTCGTGGGAGGGGACACAAACGCAGTCATGGACCCGGAATTAGATCGGTCTGGCTCTCGAGCGGGCCGGAAGGGAGAGCGGGACCTGCCGGGCTTTCTGGTGGCCAAGGGCCCGGTAGACCTGTGGCGGGTGTACAACCCACTTGCACGACAATATACATACTACTCCGCGCGCCATGGCTCCTTGCCTAGACTTGACTACCTCTTCACACGGAATGATAAGGTGGGAGAATTTACAAACCCAAGGCATATGGCATGGGGCATCTTGGATCGCTCCCCGGTGGGTGTGGTCATTAGGGCCCTGTTCCTTAACAGGGCAGCATTCCCAAGGATTGACCCCTGGCACTTGCGTGACCCGGCATTCAGGGACAAAATCCGAGAGAGCTCGGAACTATATTTTAAAGAGAATAGGGGGACAGTGGACTCATACATAACTCTATGGGAAGCCTACAAGACAGTGTTGAGGGGGCAGACATAAGCACTCATTGGGGCCAAAAAGAAGGAAGAGACTTTACAAGCTAGGTCATTAGAGCAGGAAATAATTCAGAAGGAGGTGACAGTTGGCACCACTAACAACTCACGTCACAGACTAGCACTACGGCAGCGTGACCTACACGCCATGGCTGGCAGCGAGGCGAGAGCATACGCCCTGGCAACTCAGAATCGCTTATATGTCGTGGGCGACAAAGCATCAAGACTCCTAGCGTGGTTGGAGAAGCGTGATAGGGAACGATCATGGGTGACTGAGGTGCGAGACAAAGAAGGGGTACAGAGAAAAACGAGTACAGACATAGAGAAAGCCTTTGCTACACATTTCGAGGGGGTTTATGCACCCGTCTGCACTAGATCCGAAAGTGACTGTGAGGAACTATTAAGAGACTTCTCCCTACCCACACTAACCGAAGAAGCGAGTGAGACACTGGAGGCTGACCTCACGGAGGAAGAGCTGGAAGGGGTAGTGACACTCCTTAATTCAGGGAAAGCGGCGGGTTTAAATGGACTCCCGGTCGAGATATACAAATGTCAGGCTTCCATAATAGTACCACCATTACGGAACATGCAGTTGGAGGCACGGGAACTGGGGCAGCTCCCGCCGGACCAGCGGGCGGCCACAATTGCAGTGATGCACAAGGCGGGGAAACCACGGACCAATGCGCCACATATCGTCCAATCTCCTTGATCAATGTAGAGGCGAAAGTGCTAGCCAAGGCTTTGGTGAACAGACTGGTGCCGGTCATCTCAGAGGTGATACATGTAGATCAATCGGGCTTTAGGCCACATAGAAGCACTCGCAACAATCTGCGGAGGCTATACGGAGTGCTTCATATGACGGGTGTCCCCGCTGCCCAGCAGACGGCATTGATGGCGTTGGATGCATTGATGGCGTTTGATAGTATAGAATGGCCCTACTTGTTTATAGTACTTCGTAAGTTGGTGTATGAGAGTAGGATCTGCTTCACATGGGTACCCCCACTTTTTGCTGATGCTTCACTGTTTTTCGACTTTAGTCTGGCTGGGGCCCTGCTAATTAGAACCCCAGCCTAGCTGCTTCCTCTCTAAAATGGTTTCCATGTGCCTTAGGCACATCTCTGATTGGAATCTGGAGTTCCCTTATAAGTCTTTAGTATATGGTATACTATGTACCCAGGGCATAGGTGCCTCAGAGGCCTACCAGGGGCTGCAGCATGTATTGTGCCACCCCTGGAAGGCCATCCAAAATGACACCACAGGTCTGCTACTGCAGCCTGGGTAAGGTGGTGCATGCACCCCTTACTGTGATATAGGTTACCTATATCACTGCATATGCACACATATAAACCTATAAGTCACTCCTATGGCAGGCCTTATCAATCCTGAAGGCAGAGTGCTTGGTTCTTATGTGAGAGGGTGCCCCTGCATGAGAAGAGCCCCTCTGCAGCGGTCGGAGACCCTTCTCTGATGCTGTTTGTAGTGCAGCCTGACCATATACTCTTAAGTGCATTATATCCTCGCGGTAGAATGCTAACTGTGGACTGGCTGCACCAAAACATGTCGTGTTTGGTGTCAAACATCTTGGAATACTACCCCCCCACCAGTTCTGGCGGCGGGGGAAGCATTCCACCCTTCTAGAGGGAGAGACATGTACCCACCGGCACACCCGGTCACTTCTTTCCAGAGCCCTGGCATCAAAAAATGGATGCCGCTGCCACAGACACGGGTCTGGCCTCCTGCTGCTGACTGAAACTCCGGCAGGGGAGGCCTGGACAATAGGTTTCCTGTCCCAGGGAGGTGTAACCACCTCCCCAGACAGGATGATGTGTATTGGGGCTGGGCGGGAGCACTCTCTGGTGCTTTGAAGTCCTGCACTGGGGGCACATTTGGTGTCCCTGTGCATAACCCAGTTCAAACCGGCTCAGGGGCTTCCAGCCCCTGCTCTGGCGCGAAACTGGACAAAGGGAAAGCGGTGTAACCACCCCTCTGCCCTGACCCTCCCATAGGTGGGTCCCCAGAGTATGTCCAACCCCCTAACTTGGTATAAGTATGGGACCCCTGTCCTTAAGACTTTAGATTTACCTGGACGAAACTCTGATACAGAATCCTGGACCTTCGACGCTCTACTTCAAGATTAGAGGACTGAAGAATCTCCCTTGGGGTCAAGGAGTGACTCCCCTGCTCGGCAGGCACCTAAGAAGCAATTGTCCGGTCTGCATCGCTGAAGCTCCCGCCGGACACCGAAGTCTTTGCAACACCAGAGGTGGATTTCCAGACTTCCCCGAGGCTGCCCTGAGTCCCCAGCAAAGCTGAGGCCCGTAGCTGTCGTGGGTAACGTGGAACCGTGACCCCTGGACACCGAGCACATGTGCAAGTGCATCCTCTTCCTGGTCTCCCACGAAGTTGTGCTTTGGGCTCCGAGTAGCCCTCGCCTCCAGCACCGACTGCACCGAAGATCACTGGCCTCCACTCCATGAGTGTCCTGTGAGCCAGCTCTAAGTGCGTCCACTCGAGGCTCCTTCGCAGTCTCTAGTCCGTTGGCTAGTGGGCCCTCCCGAAGGCAACTCTTCTTCTGCTTGGGCTTCCCTGGTTGCTTCAGGTGTGCCCTGACTTACCCTCGCTGGGTGAGTCCCTCAGACCTTGCTGGTCTGCACCACCGTCCTTCTATTTCCACGAGACTTGCCGTTGCCAAGGCTTGTTGGGTCCAATCCGGTCGCCGACACCCCTGCAATCGACAGACGTCGTGGAACAGCTCGAATCCAGCTCCTGGTTGTCGTCGACGCCTCCTGGACCTCGTGGCTGAAGAGTCAAGACGACCGTCAACCTACCTGAAGCACCCGACATCGGTGGGCATCCGCTCATCGCCTTCCTGGTCACTGGCTAGTGACCCAGACTCTGTCCCCTCTGCTTTCAGGTTCTTCAGATCTTCGATCCACCTTTGGATCCACCCGAACACTTTCGACTTGGTCGCCAGCAGCACTTTGCAGCAGATCGCCATTGAAAACGACGACGAAACCCGACCCCGAAAGACACCTATGCACCCGGCTTCCCTGGGTGAGGTAACTCGAGTACTCCGGTGCTCCCGTGGGTATAGACTCTAGAATGACCTAGTTCTAAAGGGGTTTGCTCCAAGTCCTCCTCTAAGTGTCCCTTTTCTTTAAAATTCCAACCGCGACTTTCCCCATAGAAGTCAACGGCGATTCGCGGCTGTGTTCTCACACTTCACGCGTCCCCCGTGGGTCCCCTGTGTCACTACCTTGGGTGGTTCCTTGTGGTCCAAGCACTTCTACAGGCTCTAGGCCTTGTGTCTAGCTCAGTCGTGGTTCTTATACCACTTTATTGGTATATGGTTTGGTACGCCCCTAGGGCTCAAACGTGTATTTGTGCTATTACTGTTGATAACTAACTTATAACTTATGTACTTCGAACTCTAGCCTCATAAAGAGACTAGAGGGGTGTGTTTAGCAATAAATACATATATTTTGAATATATACCTGGTGTGGTCCTCTTTCATTTGGTCACTCAAGAGATTATAGACTGGTAAAACAAGCTGCTTTACATTCCTTCAAGACTTAGCCTGAAGGCTGCTCTCCATAGCTACCACTGGGATAGCTTTCCATAAAGGTTGTCTTTAACCTATCTCCAATAAGGGGTTGTTTGGACTGGTGCAAGGTACCCACTATAAATAGTGGACAGCATATACCAGGCCAACTTCTCACATTGGTGTGCAGCGTGTGGGATTCCAGCTTGCTATTGTTTTACCAGATAATCTCAATTGAATTGATCAACTGAAAACCACTAAGGGTACCTTAGGTACATATAAATCAAGCTTAGGATACAGTAAGTTCTACTGAACTTAGAGTTGTGTGTTAAGGGATAGCACACCCTTTCTACAACTCAAGAGAGTTTAGTAGGCCACACTAGAGTAGGTAGTGCATACACCACACCTCACTAGTAATGTCTTCAAAGCAGGACCCAGTGAGTCCTTGCCAGAAGCCAGTGGGCTTCTTCCCTCCAAGTATGATAATCTCCCATTCTTGGAATTGAGAGCATTGTGCAATACTAGGAAGCTGAAGGCAGGCAAAAGTGCCAGCACCCAACACCTCAGGGAGGTGCTACTGTCAGATGATCTCAGCAGACCCCTAGGGTCTGAAGGGGTAGGCAGACAGGGTGGCGCAGAAGATGAGGAAGGGGCCAGGGGTGAAAACACCCAGGACCCCCACTCCGAAACTGGCCAGGAAGGTGAAAATGACCTTGACCTGGAAAACCCAATTCCTCCTGTGGATGAGGAGGAGGATCAGAATGACCTCCTCTTTGTCCCCCCAGGAAGAATTGTGAGTGTGCCCAGAAGGCCTAGATCTCCTTCTCAGGAGTCTAACCACTCTGACACCTCAATAGGGACCTCTGTTTCCTCTCATAGGAGGGAATCCTCTCATGAAAGGAAAGAGAGACTGCTCAGGTATGGAGAAGCTCAGTTGAGACTCAGAAGAGAGCAGTTGGCTATAGACAGGGAGTCCCTAGAGCTTGAAAAGCAAAGAAAAAAGATGGGACTAGAGTCCCATGGTGGCAGCAATTTCCCCAGAGATAGGGAAAGGTCTTATGACCATAGAAACCTGAGCAAGATTGTCCCTCCCTACCAGAGTGGGGATGACATCCACAAATGGATAACTGCACTGGAGAGGGCCTGTAAAGTACAGAGGGTCCCTCAGGAGCAGTGGGCAGCAATCATGTGGCTCTCCTTTGCAGACAAAGGTAGAGACAAGCTCCTCACTGTTAGAGAAGAGGATGCTGACAATTACAAAGTCTTGAAGAGTGCTCTGATTGATGGGTTTGGCCTAACAACTGAACAATACAGGTTAAAGTTCAGAGATACCCAAAAGCACAGACTCAAGACTGGGTGGACTATGTGGATTGTTCTGCTAAGGCTCTGGAAGGTTGGTTATTGGGCAGTAAGGTATGTGACTTCACAGTATTGTACAATCTTATCATGAGGGAGCAGATTCTTAATAACTGTCAAAATCAGCTGTTGCATCAGTACCTGGTGGACTCTGATCTGACCTCTCCCCAAGAATTGGGAAAGAAGGCAGACAAATGGGTCAGAACCAGGGTGAGGCAGAAGGTACAGAACCAAGGTGGTGACCCAAAGAAGCAAGATTCTAAGAACTCTGATAAGGGTGGGGAGAAGGGTAAAGACCAGAAGTCTTCACAAGGCCCCCAAAAATCTTCTTCAGGTGGGGATTCACAGTCTAACAAGGGAAAAGGCCAAAAGAAACCATGGTGCAAAGTCTGTAAGCAAAAGTCACACTGGACCAGTGATTGCACCAAGTCCAAAGGCTCTATTCCAGCCCCCACCAATGCCCCTAAGGCACCTGTTCCCCCTAGTGCATTACAGTTGGTGGTGGGAGTACACAAGCCAAGGGTTTAGTAGGGTTGACCCTGGGTAAGGAGATGAGCTCTGACCTAGTCAGAGAACTCACTCAGGCTGTCCTAGTCTGTGATGGAGGCATGGATGTGACCTCCTCTGTGATTCCCAGTAATCTGGGCAAGTACAGGCAACAGCCCTTAATTAATGGAAAAGAGGCTTTGGCATTTAGGGACACAGGGGCAAGTGTCACCATGGTGACACAAGACCTTGTGGATCCTGGGCAGATTATACTTGGTGAAATGTACCAAGTGACCAATGCTAGCAATGTCAGAACAGACCATACTCTGGCAGTTGTTAACTTCTCCTGGGGAGGGGTAACTGGCCTTAAGAAGGTTGTGGTGAGTGCAAACCTACCAGTGGAATGCTTGCTTGGCAATGATCTGGAAACTTCAGCTTGGGCAGAAGTGGAGCTCAGGACCCATGCAGAAATGCTGGGGATCCCTGCAGATGTGTTTGCTGTGATCAGGTCACAGAGCAAACTGTCTAACACTGAACAGGCCTTGGATTCTGAAATAATGGACCAAGTGCCATCCAAGAGGAGGAGTAGTAGGGTAAAGGCAGGGCCTTCCCCTTGGCTCAGAAGGAAGATCAGTCTCTTCAGGGAGATGATCTCAGTCCTGAGGAAGGAACTGTCCCAGAGGAGCTTGAGCCTGATCAGGTTGAGTTCTTAGGGACAGGGGGCCCTTCCAGGGCAGATCTGACCCAGGAGCAGCTGAGCTGCCCCTCTCTTGAACCCCTCAGACAGCAAGCTGCTGCTGAGGCTTCTGGGAAAGCTAGTGGTCCCCATACTGTGTATTGGGATGATGGACTCTTGTACTCAGAGTGTAGAGACCCCAAGCCTGGTGCCACCAGGAGGTTGGTTATACCTCTGAAGTTCAGGGGCTTCCTATTGACCCTAGCCCATGACATTCCCTTAGCAGGTCACCTGGGCCAGAACAAGACTTGGGACAGAATTGTCCCTCACTTTCACTGGCCCCACATGTCTGAAGACACCAAGGAGTTTTGTCACTTCTGTGTAACCTGCCAGGCCAGTGGCAAGGCAGGTGGCACTACAAAGGCCCCCCTGATACCACTACCTGTGGTGGGGGTTCCCTTTGAAAGGGTGGGGATTGACATTGTTGGTCCCATGGATCCCCAAACAGCATCTGGGCACAGGTTTATCCTGGTGGTAGTGGATCATGCCACCAGGTACCCAGAGGCTATTCCCCTTAGGACCACTACAGCACCTGTGGTGGCAAGGGCCCTCCTGGGAATTTTCTCAAGAGTGGGCTTCCCTAAGGAGGTTGTATCAGACAGGGATGCAAACTTTATGTCTGGGTACTTGAAAGCAATGTGGAAGGAGTGTGGAGTGACTTACAAGTTCACCACACCCTATCACCCACAATGCAATGGTTTAGTTGAGAGATTCAACAAAACCTTGAAGGGCATGATTAAAGGGCTCCCAGAGAAGCTTAGGCGAAGATGGGACATACTCTTGCCCTGCCTTTTATTTGCATACAGGGAGGTGCCTCAAAAGGGGGTTGGCTACAGCCCTTTTGAACTTTTGTTTGGTCACCCTGTCCGGGGTCCATTGTGCTTGGTAAAGGAAGGATGGGAGTTACCTCTCATGCCCCCAAAGCATGACATAGTGGACTATGTACTTGGTCTCCGCTCCAGGATGGCTGAATACATGAAAAAGGCAACTAAAAACCTTGAGGCTAGCCAGGAACTGCAAAAGCCTGGCATGACCAAAGGCTATTCTGACTGTTTACCAGCCAGGACAGAAGGTGTGGGTGTTGGAGCCAGTGGCCCCAGCAGCTCTCCAAGACAAATGGAGTGGACCCCATACCATTGTTGAACAGAAGGGTGAGGTTACCTATTTAGTAGACCTAGGAACACCCAGGAGTCCCCACAGGGTTCTCCATGTCAACAGACTGAAACCATATGTGGACAGGGCAGACATGGGCTTGCTCATGGCTACTGATGAGGGACAGGAGGAAGAGAGTGACCCACTCCCTGACCTGCTCTCACAGAACCCTGATGATGGGTCAGTGGATGGTGTAGCCTTGGCAGGCAGCCTCACTGCTCAGCAGCAAACTGATTGTAGACAAGTGCTCAATCAGTACAGACATATGTTCTCTCTGACTCCAAGTCAGACCACCTGGTGCACTCATGAAGTGGACACTGGGGACAGTCTGCCTATAAAAAATAAGATTTATAGGCAACCTGACCATGTCAGGGACTGTATCAGGACAGAAGTCCAGAAAATGTTGGATTTGGGAGTTATTGAACCCTCAGATAGCCCTTGGGCTAGTCCAGTGGTCCTTGTGCCAAAACCTCACACCAGTGGTGGGAAAAGAGAGATGAGGTTTTGTGTGGACTACAGGGGTCTCAATGCAGTCACTAGGACTGATGCCCATCCAATACCTAGGGAAGATGAGCTAATAGACACTTTGGCCTCAGCCAAGTATCTAAGCACATTTGACCTGACAGCTGGCTACTGACAGATCAGACTAGCTGATAATGCAAAGCCGAAGACAACATTCTCAACCCCTAGTGGGCATTATCAATTTGTGGTAATGCCCTTTGGTCTGAAGAATGCACCTGCCACTTTTCAGAGGTTGGTGAATACAGTCCTTACAGGTCTGGAAGCCTATAGTGCAGCATATCTAGATGATATTGCTGTCTTTAGCTCCACCTGGGAGGATCACCTGGTCCACCTCAGAAATGTTTTGCAGGCCCTGCAGAAAGCAGGCCTAACTATCAAGGCCACAAAGTGCCAGATAGGGCAGAGTCAGGTTGTGTACCTGGGCCACCTTGTGGGTGGAGGCCAGGTTCAACCATTGCAGAGCAAGATCCAGACCATCATGGACTGGACTGCTCCAACTACCCAGACTCAGGTGAGAGCCTTTTTAGGCCTGACTGGGTACTATAGGAGATTTGTCAAGGGGTATGGATCAATAGTGACACCCCTGAATGACTTAACTTCCAAGAAAATGCCCAAAAAGGTTCAGTGGACAGTTAGCTGTCAAAAGGCATTTGATGACCTGAAGCAGGCCATGTGCACTGCTCCCATTCTACAGAGTCCTGATTACTCCAAGAAGTTCATTGTCCAAACAGATGCATCTGAATTGGGGGTAGGGGCTGTACTGTCACAATTGAATGATGAAGGTCAGGATCAGCCAGTAGCTTTTATTAGCAGAAGGCTGACCCCTAGAGAGAAACGTTGGTCAGCCATAGAGAGGGAGGCCTTTGCTGTGGTTTGGGCTCTGAAGAAGTTGAGGCCATACTTGTTTGGTACTCACTTCCTTGTTCAAACAGACCACAAGCCCCTCCTATGGCTAAAACAAATGAAGGCTGAAAACCCCAAACTGCTTAGGTGGTCCATTTCCCTACAGGGGATGGACTTTACAGTGGAACATAGACCTGGGAGTAACCATGCCAATGCAGATGGCCTCTCTAGGTACTTCCACTTAGAACATGAAGACTCGACTGGTCAAGGTTAGTTTAATGTCCCTATGTTTGGGGGGGGTTATGTAGGAGAGTAGGATCTGCTTCACATGGGTACCCCCACTTTTTGCTGATGCTTCACTGTTTTTTTACTTTAGTCTGGCTGGGGCCCTGCTAATCAGAACCCCAGCCTAGCTGCTTCCTCTCTAAAATGGTTTCCATGTGCCTTAGGCACATCTCTGATTGGAATCTGGAGTGCCCTTATAAGTCCCTAGTATATGGTATACTATGTACCCAGGGCATAGGTGCCTCAGAGGCCTACCAGGGGCTGCAGCATGTATTGTGCCACCCCTGGAAGGCCATCCAAAATGACACCACAGGTCTTCTACTGCAGCCTGGGTAAGGTGGTGGATGCACCCCTTACTGTGATATAGGTTACCTATATCACTGCATATGCACACATATAAACCTATAAGTCACTCCTATGGCAGGCCTTATCAATCCTGAAGGCAGAGTGCTTGGTTCTTATGTGAGAGGGTGCCCCTGCATGAGCAGAGCCCCTCTGCAGCGGTCGGAGACCCTTCTCTGATGCTGTTTGTAGTGCAGCCTGACCATATACTCTTAAGTGCATTATATCCTCGCGGTAGAATGCTAACTGTGGACTGGCTGCACCAAAACATGTCGTGTTTGGTGTCAAGCATCTTGGAATACTACCCCCCGCCAGTTCTGGCGGCGGGAGTAGCATTCCACCCTTCTAGAGGGAGAGACATGTACCCACCGGCATACCCGGTCACTTCTTTCCAGAGCCCTGGCATCACAAAATGGATGCCGCTGCCACAGACACGGGTCTGGCCTCCTGCTGCTGACTGAAACTCCGGCAGGGAGGCCTGGACAATAGGTTTCCTGTCCCAGGGAGGTGTAACCACCTCCCCAGACAGGATGATGTGTATTGGGGCTGGGCGGGAGCACTCTCTGGTGCTTTGAAGTCCTGCACTGGGGGCACATTTGGTGTCCCTGTGCATACCCCAGTTCAAACCGGCTCAGGGGCTTCCAGCCCCTGCTCTGGCGCGAAACTGGACAAAGGGAAAGGGGTGTAACCACCCCTCTGCCCTGACCCTCCCATAGGTGGGTCCCCAGAGTATGTCCAACCCCCTAACTTGGTATAAGTATGGGACCCCTGTCCTCAAGACTTCAGATTTACCTGGACGAAACTCTGATACAGAATCCTGGACCTTCGACGCTCTACTTCAAGATTAGAGGACTGAAGAATCTCCCTTGGGGTCAAGGAGTGACTCCCCTGCTCGGCAGGCACCTAAGAAGCAATTGTCCGGTCTGCATCGCTGAAGCTCCCGCCGGACACCGAAGTCTTTGCAACACCAGAGGTGGATTTCCAGACTTCCCCGAGGCTGCCCTGAGTCCCAGCAAAGCTGAGGCCCGTAGCTGTCGTGGGTAACGTGGATCCGTGACCCCTGGACACCGAGCACATTTGCAAGTGCATCCTCTTCCTGGTCTCCCACGAAGTTGTGCTTTGGGCTTCGAGTAGCCCTCGCCTCCAGCACCAACTACACCGAAGATCACTGGCCTCCACTCCACGAGTGTCCTGTGAGCCAGCTCTAAGTGCGTCCACTCGAGGCTCCTTCGCGGTCGCTAGTCCATTGGCTAGTGGGCCCTCCCGAAGGCAACTCTTCTTCTGCTTGGGCTTCCGTGGTTGCTCCAGGCGTGCCCTGACTTACCCTTGCTGGGTGAGTCCCTCAGACCTTGCTGGTCTGCACCACCGTCCTTCTTCTATTTCCACGAGACTAGCCGTTGCCAAGGCTTGTTGGGTCCAATCCGGTCGCCGACACCCCTGCAATCGACAAACGTCGTGGGACAGCTCGAATCCAGCTCCTGGTTGTCGTCGACACCTCCTGGACCTCGTGGCTGAAGAGTCAAGATGACCGTCAACCTACCTGAAGCACCCGACATCGGTGGGCATCCGCTCATCGCCTTCCTGGTCACTGGCTAGTGACCCAGACTCTGTCCCCTCTGCTTTCAGGTTCTTCAGATCTTCGATCCACCTTTGGATCCACCCGAACACTTTCGACTTGGTCGCCAGCAGCACATTGCAGCAGATCGCCATTGAAAACGACAACGAAACCCGACCCCGAAAGACACCTATGCACCCGGCTTCCCTGGGTGAGGTAACTCGAGTACTCCGGTGCTCCCGTGGGTATAGACTCTAGAACAACCTAGTTCTAAAGGGGTTTGCTCCAAGTCCTCCTCTAAGTGTCCCTTTTCTTTAAAATTCCAACCGCGACTTTCCCCATAGAAGTCAACAGCGATTTGCGGCTGTGTTCTCACACTGCACGCGTCCCCCGTGGGTCCCCTGTGTCACTACCTTGGGTGGTTCCTTGTGGTCCAAGCACTTCTACAGGCTCTAGGCCTTGTATCTAGCTCAGTCGTGGTTCTTATACCACTTTATTGGTATATGGTTTGGTACGCCCATAGGGCTCAAACGTGTATTTGTGCTATTACTGTTGATAACTAACTTATAACTTATGTACTTCGAACTCTAGCCTCATAAAGAGACTAGAGGGGTGTGTTTAGCAATAAATACATATATTTTTAATATATACCTGGTGTGGTCCTCTTTCATTTGGTCACTCAAGAGATTATAGACTGGTAAAACAAGCTGCTTTACATTCCTTCAAGACTTAGCCTGAAGGCTGCTCTCCATAGCTACCACTAGGATAGCTTTCAATAAAGGTTGTCTTTAACCTATCTCCAATAAGGGGTTGTTTGGACTGGTGCAAGGTGCCCACTATAAATAGTGGACAGCATATACCAGGCCAACTTCTCACAGTTGGGTTTCGGCCCTAACTTCTGTAGTTGGGTGAGGCTGCTGTACAGGAAGCCTCAGGCCCGAGTGCGGGTTAATGGAGCATTGTCCAGACGTTTTCAGCTGCGGAGAGGTACTAGACAGGGTTGCCCTCTGTCCCCATTGCTGTTCGCCCTCGCACTGGAGCCGCTGGCGCATTGGATCCGGAGGGACCCGATGATCTGGGGTATAGAGGCGCCGGGGAGGTGGGAGGAATGGATGACATACTCTTGTATCTAGCAAGACCGTACCTCTCAATGGCAAGAGTACTCCATATTTTTGAGCTGTTTGGGAGTTACTCAGGGTATACTATCAATTGGCCCAAATCGGTGGTCTTCCCGCTATCGGGCCCTCCGCCTAGGACACCGGCGAGGTGAGCGGCTCCAGTGGTGAAAGAGGGACTTAAGTACCTGGGCATATACATCACGAGGGATCACGGGATGTTCCTGAAGAGGAACCTCGAGCCTCAGATAGATCGACTCAGTTCTGATGTACGTTACTGGCGTACTCTCCCACAGTCTCTTATGGGCAGGGCAGCTCTTTTTAAAATGATGGCTTTGCCGCGCATTTTGTATGTTCTCCAGAACACCCCCTGTCCAGTTCCCCCGGCAGTTTTTAAAAGAATAACCCAGGAAGTCAGGATTCTTTTGTGGCAGGGCGACTCTCCTAGAATAGCACTTCACAAACTAGAAAAAGGAGTGCATGATGGTGGCCTGGCGGTCCCAGACGTTAAACTTTACTACTGGGCTTTGCAATTGTTGGTTATAAATGACTGGGTTCAAGGTTCAAAGACACTTTATTCGGATAACGTTGTATCCATAAAAGCACAAAGACACAACAACAAACAAGTTAAAAATGTGCAAATTAGAGAGTCATAATAAAACCATAGCAGCATACAATATACAGTAATCTTTAGATTCGTAAAAAATTCATTAACAGGTAGTGTAAAAGCTCAAGGATTAGACATCATTTGACGTGCTCAAACTGCAATTCTCAAAAAAGTGCCTGTGCGAAAGATGAACTCTTCATCGTCCAAGGTGAGTAATCTTAAATAAGCGTTTTCTAAGCTGATGGGCATGTGCTTTTTAAAATACAGAGTTAAAAACCACTTAATATACTTTAGATAGTATTTACAAAAAAACAGAAAGTGTAAAATAGATTGGCCACTCTGGCCATCACACGGGCAAGTTATGCAACCAAGGTCGGAATGGTAACCAAGGGGAAAACATAATACAAATGTAATAGTGCCAGCCCTTAGACGAAACAAAAGGTTCCTCTCCCAATGGCTCATCGGCAGGGTAATGTAAATAACCAGCGGGTGTGCAGAATTTTCAATAGCCATATAGCTATAAACAAGGGATTTTTTTGATTCCTTTTTTAACCTTTCTGCTCTATATAGCGAATAGAGCGCGCTCCTAAGCTCACTTTTGTTCGCAGCCATTGCTGTGCTAGGATCTGTATAAATTCTTCCCTTATTAACGCTGCAAAGGCTCTGATACACCCCTGCCAGCCATGGCATGTCCTTCCCTTTCGCACATCCTATACAGTCCCTAATGATCTCTCTCGTTAGGGATGCAGCTGGGTTTTTCCAAACCGATAACCAGAAAAGGGCAGGGCGGGCCCTAATAAAATCTTCAATGAAATGTAGGTTAAGTTCCTTATGGCAGGTATATTGGGGTGTAGAGATTGGGACGCCTAATAACTTCCTGAAAAATCTATTCTCTTACTGTTGGATGCAGGTACTATTGGCGAAACCCCAAACCTCAGCGCCATACGTAGCTGTTGGCACACATTGGGACTTAAAAAAATTTAAATGGCTAAAATGGCACCTGTTCTCTTTGGGCGTGGGAGGCTAAGAATCGAATTGGAGGCCTTTGAGAACTTGCTCCTGGAGTGAGCCATATGCTCACTCCAGGAGCCGTTCGCAGCAAAGACCACCCCAAGATAAGGAAAGGTGCTGGTACTCATCAGCTTCTGGTTGCCCACAGATATGGAACTAAGCTGGCGTTTCTTTGGACCACACATTATAAAAGACTTTTTAAAATTAGTGCGTAGGTCCAGGCTGTCCATATGATTAACAAAGCCCTGCACTAGCGTACGTAGGGAATTCGGAGTGCGGCCCATAAGGACCGCGTCATCCGCATAGAGTAGTACGGGGAGTGATTACCCATTGATTTTTGGGACGTCTTGGGTTAAAGATTTTAAAGTTTTATTCAGTCCATTAATGTAGATAATAAAAAGAAGGGGGGCCAGAACACAACCCTGTCTGACCCCCCTACCTACATCGATGGCTTCAGTAACCTCACCCCCGCTTCCAATACTCACCCGTGCTTTAAGGTCTTTGTGAAGGTGTGCCAAGAAATACACCAGGGGCTCATCCAATCCATAAGTCAGAAGGATAGACCAGAGCTTTGACCTATTAACAAGGTCAAAAGCGGAGTTCAAATCCATAAAGGCCAGGTAGATTGGAGAGGTCCGTGCAATGGTGTATTTGCCCATGATTAGATTAAGATTAAGGCATTGTTCATTGGTGCCCACCTTGCTTCTGAAGCCCAGTTGACAGGGATCTAAAATTCCATTTTCCTCAGACCACTCTAAAATCTTATTGTATAGGACTCTACCTAGGATTTTTAAAGTATTGTCAATTAGGGAGATAGGCCTATAACAATTGGGTTGAGAACGATCCCCTTTTTTAAAAATAGGAACAATAATACTTGTGGACCAGGAACTGGGTAACGGAGCATACATTAAATTGTTGAAAACATTTAAAAGTAGAGGCGCCCAACAGTCTGGCTTGTATTTAATAAGATCAATGAGTAGACCATCTGGTCCAGGGGCTTTATTACCCACGCTCTGGTGAATCGCTTCTTCCACCTCAGGTAGGGTCATCTGTATTCTGGTTAGTGGCCCCGGCTCAAAGTGTTCTGCCTCTTGTGCGGGTGCAGCATACATTTCTGTAAAGTGCTTTTCCCAGGACTCACTCGCAATAGTGCAGCTAATAGGGGTAAGAAGCTGCCCCATAGATCGCAAATCCCTCACAGCTGACCAAAATGTATCACCCTTTTTAGTGTTTGCCGCTATCTCTAGTGCCTCCCAACGTTTTTTTTAAATTTCCCCTTTCCGATTGGAGATCGCAGTTTTATACCTCTGCCTGGCCAATTTCACTTCAAGAATACATCTTGGATCAGATGATAAGGCTCTGCGCAGTTGTTTATTGGCCTCAGAGCACTCGTGATCGAACCATCTGGGGTCATGTTTCACACGGGAAGTGGGTCTTGACAAAATAATTTTTATAGCTGAGCAAAGTTTATTACAGTCACGAACAGCTTCAGGGAGTGGGTATTGGGCTGATAAACATGAGTTTATGAGGTGCGTGTTTTCCTTCACCACTATCTGAAACAGATCATTATTATCTACGCCCCTCCATATTAATCTCAAGTTATCGGTGGAGGGTGTTAGATTCCTAGCCCTGCATTCAGAAGTGAACATGGGCCGTGGCGCAGGACTCAGCCCTATTCTAATGGGATTGTGGTCCCCTTGGCTCGTGGCAATGACTTCAGCTTCCATTAAGTGGTCGGCGAGATGGGGGGATATAAAAAAGAAATCTATGGTAGAGGAACACCCCCTTCCTCTAAATGTTGGCACAGGGTGGTTGTTTACGTGATTTGCGCCAACAATGTCCATGACGTTGGTGAAATTATGCGTGTTCAAAAATGTGGCCAACTTCACGCAACTACGGCAGGTAGGGCTAGAGTTATAAGACCCTGAGCTGTGTGATCTATCCATTAGTTTCGCATTAAAATCACCCCCAAAAGAATACCAGTAATTTTTGCTGATTCTTGCTGGGAATCAAAGTGGGAGATGAAATCAAAGAGCTTAATGAAGTTCCCATTGGGGATAGAGTTACAATCATTGTTATAAAAATTAATCAAATAAAAAGAGACTCTCCTTTTATATAATAGAACTTGAAAGTTACGACTATTAGTAGACAGAACCTTGATGCTGCCCCCAGCAGCAATATTGATCCCGATAAATAAGCCCCCTGAGGGGCGACAAAATTTGGAACTGGGGGCTAAAATGTTTTAACAATGAAACCCGTTAATGTGTAAATCTTGAGTAGCCCAAGTCTCCTGAAACATAACTATGTCCTGATCCTTTATCAGGCGTAGCCAGTCCGGGTCACCAAGCCTCTGTTGAAGGCCAGCTACATTCCAGCTCAGAATACTTAAGTCTGTATCAGCCTTAACTTTAGATGCAATTGGCTGATCGTCTGGCATAACAATAAGAGGGGGGGAAACAAAAACAAAATCCTGAGAATTTTCCAAGGGGCAGGGTCGGTATTCCACGGGGGATGTTTGTCAGTCCTGTGTGTCCAAATCTGACAAGGCCTGAAATCTATTGGATACAGAAATTGGGGTGAACATTTGATCGGTGGGCCTAAATTGTGGTTTGTAAAAATAACCCAAGGGGAGCGCACAAATTCTGGAACTTTGGATGAATGTTTGTTCACAAAAACTTAAAATACAACTAACCAAGTGAGGCCTGCGGAAGTTAATCACAATACAATCCCCATTGATGTTTTTGGGGGATTGACCAACCCACCCAACTCGGCGGACCATAAGGATCTCGTTCATGCAGGATGGGTGGAACCTTTTGTGATTAGTTAACCAGTCCACAGTCTTGTTACGGAGATCAGTCCAAGATTCCCTCTGACCCTCTGATAAAGCAGGTACACCGGCCAGAACCAATACGTAAGGGCAGGTGGCTGGAGGTAAGTTTAAAACATCTGCGTTGGGTCTCGGACGTTTGCTCCTCGTGCTATCTGTTGTATTCCGACTTAGGTCAGATAGTGTGGATGGTACATTGCTGGAAACTAAAGGTTCAGGCTGCCTGCTGCATAGGCCCGAGGTTCTCGTGATAGGCTCCCCATGTAGGACCTGTGAGTTTCCCTGCTCGTGCTAGATTTCGTCGCAAGAAATACTTTGGGTTTACGGCAAGTGGTGCAAGGGTTGGCAGCTGAGGACACTTCATGCATGTTGGAGCTTGGGGTTGGCAAATTAGATCTTGGGTTAGCCTCTACCAACGTTGGAAAGGCCACCCCCGCATTATCATCCGGTTTAGGGGTCTCATTAGTACCAGAGCTATTTAAAATGTCCATGGCAGTGACCAGATGCCCTACCTTTTCCCGGAGGGGGGTAAGATTCCCATCAAGCAGTTCTTTTAAGTGGGCTAATGCTTTTTCCAATGCTTTTTCCAAAATGCTCTCGACAGCAGTGACAAATACGACATCATCAATAGTATCTTCCGTTGTTACTGGTAAGACAGCATCGGTCTGTGTACTAGCAGAGTTAGTTGGGGTTATGACATGGTTTACTGCATGGGTCGCATGGTTGGCAGATCTGGGACCTTTTGTGCTTTTCGGTTTTTGGGTGGCGACACCCCGCTTCCGTTTGACTGGTGGAACTCTCACCTTAGTCTCGTCACTGGGTTTTGCGACCCGTCCTCTAGTAATTATGCTAGGCCCGTTAGGGGTTGCCGTTGGTAAAACATCAGGGCTTACCAGGACAGGATTTAGAGACAAAGTTGGGGGCGTGGAAGGAAGGAGCAATTGAGGGCTGCCATCTGAATTGGAAATGCCTAGAGACAAACGACTATGTAATGTGCTGGGGTCTAGAGAGAGTCGTCTTTCAGTCATTTCAATTTCGTGGGTTAACAATGATTCAGCTCTCACGATGAATGCATCTAGAGTCCCCGCTACTCCTTTGCGCTTGCTCATGATGGAAATTGTGTATGGGCAACACCAAGTTCAACACAAATACAATCTAATAGCTGGGATAGAGATAAGCGCAACAGTACCTGAAGGTTGAATGATGTTCTCATGCGGGTGACCAGGTGTCAGAGGGGGGCCCAGCCTCTTCCGGGCTCCGACGGGCGTGGACGGGCCCGCCCTTGGCCCGAGCTTCGCCCGGGCACTGCCCGCGCTGCGGGAGCCCGCCGATAGATTTCAAGCGCCTCCTGCCATGAAAATGCTGGCGTCGGCGGTAGCGTCACCCAGAGGAGCCTGGGACTTGGAGTCCTCACTCGCTCCCTTGATGGCAGGCAGAAGTGCTGCGGCGGCAGTGACGGGCTTCCCGCGCTGCGGGAGCATGCCGATGGATTTCAAACGCCTCCTGACGCGAAAATGCTGGCGTCGGCGGTAGCGTCACCCAGAAGAACCTGGGACTTGGAGTCCTCACTCACTCCCTTGATGGCAGGCAGAAGTGCTGCGGCGGCAGTAACGGGCTTCTCGCGCTGGGGGAGCCCTCCGATGGATTTCAAGCGCCTCCTGGCGCGAAAATGCTGGCGTCGGCATCACCCAGAGGAGCCTGGGACTTGGAGT
Source organism: Calotriton arnoldi (assembly GCA_963921515.1). NCBI lineage: Eukaryota > Metazoa > Chordata > Amphibia > Caudata > Salamandridae > Calotriton > Calotriton arnoldi. The sequence goes on along the minus strand of CAWUFW010001417.1, from coordinate 2,426,787 downwards.
ACTCACTCGCTCCCTTGCTGGCAGGCAGAAGTGCTGAGGCAGCAGTAACAGGCTTCCCTAGGACACCGGCGAGGTGAGCGGCTCCAGTGGTGAAAGATGGACTTAAGTACCTGGGCATATACATCACGAGGGATCACAGGATGTTCCTGAAGAGGAACCTCGAGCCCCAGATAGATCGACTCAGTTCTGATGTATGTTACTGGTGTACTCTCCCACAGTCTCTTATGGGCAGGGCAGCTCTTTTTAAAATGATGGCTTTGCCGCGCATTTTATATGTTCTCCAGAACACCCCCTGTCCAGTTCCCCCGGCAGTTTTTAAAAGAATAACCCAGGAAGTCAGGATTCTTTTGTGGCAGGGTGACTCTCCTAGAATAGCACTTCACAAACTAGAAAAAGGAGTGTATGATGGTGGCCTGGCGGTCCCAGATGTTAAACTTTACTACTGGGCTGCGCAATTGTTGGTTATAAATGACTGGGTATACGCAGACGTGCACGAGCCAGCCTATAGAGTGGACAGAGCCAGCATGCCGGGAGGAAATTGCGAACCACTTTTGTACTCCCGGAAAGCACGTCCAGAATGGTCGGCACACACAGGGGTAGTAGTGGGGTGTTGGAGGCAGGCTAATAGATTTCTGGGCTGGATGGAGAAACTGACTAGTCAGACCCCACTGTGGGTAGGGGATTGTTAGAAATGGGATCTCTAGTTGGCAAGGGCTTGCACATTTGTCCAAGTAGGGACCCTTCTTCCTAGTCAGGGTAAGGGTGTTACACTCATGAAGTAACCCCTGCTCACCCTCGTGGTAGCTTGGCACGAGCAGTCAGGCTTAATTCAGAGGCAGTGTGTAAAGCATTTGCACATAACCAAAAGTAATACAGTGTAAGCACTACAAACGGACACCACACCAGTTTAGAAAAATAACCAATTTTTATATACTCAAGACAAGACCACTTACGACAAAAATCCACAATACTATACTTTAAAAATGAATACTTGATAAGGTAACTTCTTCTTTGCAGGAATAGTTCAAAAACAAAGTTCGTACGAGTCGGTAGCTCCGTCCGAGTCTACCTCGATGCTGAATTACACAGAGTCCAACAGTTCCAGCCGACCGCGTCGCTACGGGCCAGCAGAGTCGTGAACAGACTCGGTCACAGTACCTTTCTCGTTGTGGCTGGTACGGAGTGTACGAGCCGGTCGGCGTTCGTCGCGGTTGCGGTGCAAAGCGGAGCGGTGCAAGGTGCGGTGTCCCTCGATGCGGTGCAGGCAGCGGCTCGATGAGCGTCGTGCAGACGGAGTCGGTGAGTCCAAGGCGTGCGGTGCAGGGCGAGACGGTGCTACGATGCGGTGCTGACAGGTTGCGATGCAGGCGACCAAGCCGGAGTGCGGGAGCTGCCGTCGGACAGCGGTGCGAGTCGGAGCGGTGCGTCGCAAACGTGCGAGCGGTGCCCCCAATGCGATGCGGTCACGACTGTTGAGCCAGTTGCAGCGACCGCATCGGTCGGGTCCGGCTGGTTCAGTGAAGCGATGCGATGCGAACTGCGGTGCCCACAGGTCACGGTGCAAGCAGCGGCTCGGTGTTGACGGCGTCGGACGTCGCCTACGGTGAGACCAGGGTTGCGATGCAAAGCGGGGCGATGCGGTCTGCGGTGCAAACAGGTCACCGGCCAGGGATGGATTCGGTTGACACAGTCGGTTGCGGTTCCCTTCCTCTGTGGCAACTGAAACAGCGTTCCAGAAGCGGTACCCAGAGGCTTGTGAAGTCTTTGTAGTCCCTGAGACTTCTTAACAGGAGGCCAGCTCGGTTCCAGGCCCTTGGAGATACTCAGCACAAGTTTGTAGAAAGTTCCTTCCTTTCACTGCCCAAGGCAGAAGCAGCAGCTGCAGGCCAACCCAACAAAGCAACAACACAGCAAAGGGGCAGTACTCCTCCTGGCAGCTCTTCCAGCTCTTCGTCTTGGCAGGTTCCTTGATTCCAGCGAGATCTAAATTCATGGGGTCAGGGCCCCAATATTTATATCCCAAATTCCTTTGTTCTCTGAAGGCAGAGAGGCCTTTGCCTAGTCCAAACCAGTTCTGGAGCACTTTGTTGACAAGTCTCCGTCCCTTCTTTCAGAGAGTAGGCCAGGGACATCAGATGCACCACAGGAGGTGGAGCCAGCATTGTGGAGGGAAGGCACTGTCCTATTCAGGGCCCAGGTGCAACTCCTCCCACCCATCTACATGTAGATCTTGCTATTCAGCCCTGCGCTGACTCACCCTGTCTCCTGGCATCCCCCAGCCCCTGTCACTCACACTCCAGACAAGGAATACACAACCTCGCAGAGGCAGGCTTGGATGGTTAGACAAGAAAATACCCACTTTCTAAAAGTGGTATTTTCAAACACAGAATGTTAAACCAACTTCACTAAAAGATGCATTTTATCATTCTGAGTCCAGCCATACTAAACTCGAATTTCTACCATGTTCCCGGGGTCAGTTAGGATTATAAGCTGTAATAATCAAAACTGCCCATTCTGGTCTAGGGGGAACAGGTAGCCTTGCAATAGTGAAAAACGAACTAGGCTGTAATTCACTATCAGGACATGCCACACACACCAGGGCATGTCCTACCTTTCGCATACAACGCAGCCTGCCCACAGGGTACCTTGGGCCTACCTTAGGGGTGACTAACATGTAGAAAAGGGAAGGTTTAGGGACTTGCAAGTGTGTGCACTTGCCAAGTCGACATGGCAGCCCCAGGCTGCGCACAGGCTCTGCAATGGCAGGCCCGAGTTACACTTTACGGGCTGTTTGCGTGGGTGGCACAATCCAGTGCTGCAGCCCACCAACAGCATTTGGTCTATAGGCCCTGGCACTCGTAGTGCACTTTACAAGGGACTGACACATAAACCAAATAGGCCAATCATGGAAACGCCAATCCGTAACACATTTTATACAGGAGCACTTGCACTTTCCCACTGGACAGCAGTGAGGAAAGTGCGCAGAATCATTACACCAGCAAAAACAGAGTCAAAACCGGGAGGTCAGAAAGCAAAAAGTCAGGGGAAACACGCCAAAAGATGCCAAGTCTAATACATGTCCCCTCCAGCTGAAAGTAGGGAGAACTACCCAACCCCATTGGAGTTCTCTTCACTAAGGCGGAAGAACCTGGACAGACCATCTGCGTTGGCGTGTTCTGTACCAGGACGGTGTTCCACCGTAAAGTCCATTCCCTGCAGGGAGATGGACCACCTCAGCAGTTTTGGATTCTCACCCTCATTTGCATCAACCATCTGAGGGGCCTGTGGTCTGTCTGAACCCGGAAGTGAGTCCCAAACAGGTATGGTCTCAACTTCTTCAGCGCCCAGACCACAGCAAAAGCTTCCCTTTCTATGGCACTCCACCTCTGTTCCCTGGGAAGTAGTCTCCTGCTAAGGAAGACTACAGGCTGATCCAGGCCCTCTTCGTTCAGTTGTGAGAGCACCGCTCCCACACCATGCTCTGAAGCGTCAGTCTGCACGAAGAATTCCTTGGAGAAGTCAGGTGCCTTGAGCACGGGTGCCGTGCACATGGCTGCCTTCAGGGCATCAAAGCTTTCTGGCAGGACTCAGTCCAGATCACTTTCCTGGGCTGCCTCTTAGAGGTCAGCTCTGTTAAGGGGGCAACGATGGTGCCATAGCCCTTAACAAATCTCCTATAGTAACCGGTGAGACCTAAGAAGGCTCTCACCTCTGTCTGGGTCTTGGGGGGTTCCCAAGCCAGAATGGTGTCAATCTTGGGTTGTAGGGGCGCCACCTGGCCGCTTCCTACCTGGTGTCCCAAGTACACCACAGAACCCTGCCCGATCTGGCACTTACTGGCCTTGATCGTGAGGCCTGCACCTTGCAGAGCCCTCAACACTTTCTCAAGGTGCTGTAAATGTTCTTCCCAGCTGGAACTGAACACAGCAATGTCATCCAGGTAGGCGGCACAGAAATCCTCCAGCCCAGCCAACACCTGATTGACCAACCTCTGAAAGGTGGCAGGGGCATTCTTCAACCCAAAGGGCATCACCCGGAATTGGTAATGACCTTCTGGGGTTGAGAATGCTGATCTCTCCTTGGCCCCATCGGTTAAGGCAATCTGCCAGTACCCAGACGTCAAATCAAACGTGCTGAGGAACCGGGCAGCTCCCAACCGATCAATGAGCTCATCAGCTCTGGGGATGGGGTGCGCGTCATTCCTGGTGACGGCATTGAGCCCACGGTAGTCCACACAAAACCGGAGTTCTGGAGTGGCACCGGGCGCCGCAGCCTTTGGGACCAAGACCACTGGGCTGGCCCAAGGACTGTGGGAGGGCTCAATCACCCCTAACGCCAACATCTTAGAGACCTCCTCCTTGACGCTGGCTCTGACCCGGTCAGTCAACCTGTAAATCTTGTGCTTCACAGGAGGGCTGTCACCAGTGTCCACGTCATGGGTACACCAGTGAGTAACACCGGGAGTCAGAGAGAACAGTGGGGCAAACTGTCCCAACAACTGGCGACAGTCCCCCTGCTGCTCCTGAGTCAGAGTAGGGGAGAGGATCACACCCTCTACTGACCCATCATGCTCCTTGGTAGACAGGAGGTCCGGGAGAGGCTCACTCTCCTCTTCCACCCCATCATCTGTCGCCAAGAGCATACTCACTTCGGACCTCTCGAAGTGGGGCTTGAGGCGGTTCACGTGAAGGACCATCAAAGGGTTCCTTGGAGCCTGCAAATCCACCAGGTAGGTGACGTCACTTTTGCGCTCCTTTACCTCATATGGCCCAGTCCACTTGTCCTGCAAGGCACAAGGTGCCACTGGGGCCATGACCCACACTTTTTGCCCAGGTTGAAATTCGACCAGAGTGGCATTCTGGTCATACCATCTCTTCATTTCTTCCTGGCTTGCTTCTAGGTTCGCCTGAGCGAGTTTCCTGAAGCGGGCAGTTTGGTTTCTAAAGGCCAGCATGTAGCTAAATACATCCTGGGGAGTTTTCCTGGGAGCTGCCTCCCAGCCTTCCTTTACCAAACTCAGAGGTCCTCTGACAGGGTGGCCATACAGGAGCTCAAAGGGGCTGTACCCAAGAGACTTCTGAGGCACCTCCCTGTATACAAAGAGTAGGCATGGCAAGAGGACGTCCCACTTACGCCTCATGGGTTCTGTTAGACCCTTGATCATGCCTTTCAAGGTCTGGTTGAATCTCTCCACCAGACCATTTCCTTGTGGGTGGTAAGGAGTGGTGAACTTGTAGGTTACACCACACTCCTTCCACAGGGATGTCATATACTTGGATATGAAATTGGTCCCCCTATCAGAAACCACCTCTCTGGGGAATCCCACACGGGAAAAGATCCCCATTAACGCCTGGCCCACCACTGGCGCCGTCGTTGTCCTGAGAGGGATTGCCTCCGGGTACCGGGTGGCATGGTCCACCAAGACCAGGATGTACCTGTTGCCCATGGCTGTCTTGGGATCCAGTGGCCCCACAATATCCATCCCTACCCTTTCAAAGGGTGTTCCAACAACAGGAAAAGGTTGGAGAGGAGCTTTGACCTTCCTCCCACTCCTACCACTTGCCTGGCAAGTTTGGCAAGACCTACAGTGTGCATCTGACTGCCTTCGCATTTGGGGCCAAAAGAAGTGGGTGACAAGCCTGTCAAAGGTCTTGTCCTGCCTCAAATGTCCTGCCAAAGGCACGTCATGAGCCAGACCCAGTATGAAGGTCCTGAAGCGCTGGGGTACCACCAGCACACGGGCTGACCCAGGCTCAGCAACCTTAGGCTCACTGTATAGGAGACCACTCTCCCAGTAGATCAGATGTGACCCAGACTGATTACCAGCTGCCTGGTCTGCAGCCTGCCGCCGCAGACCCTCCAGAGTAGGGCACTCGTTCTGCTCCCTGCAGAACTCCTCCCTGGTGGGACCCCCTTCTTGCTGCCAATGGGTCAGCTCAGAGATGTCTCCCAGTTCGGCTACCTGCTCCCCTGTAGGCACCAGGGCGTCCCCCTCGAGGTCCGCCTCCTCCCGGTCCATGGGAACTTCGGGGGCCAGTTTCCCGCGCCCCCTGCCCTTTCTCTTGGCAGGGACTTGGGCCACTGTTCCAGGCTCCAAGTCCTCTTGATCACCCTTTCTGGCTGCCATTGACCGAGTAGACACGCATGCCCACTCTGGCAACCCAAGCATCTCCAAGTGGGACCTGAGCTCAACATCCTTCCATAAGGACTGCTCCAGGTCGTTTCCTAGCAGACAATCTACAGGCATGGTAGGGCTCACAACCACCCTCAAGGGACCTGAGACCCCCCATTCAAAGGGAACCTGCGCCACCATACATTGGCGCTCTGAGTTGTCTACAGCAACTACTTGGTGGAATGCCCCGGGGACTACTTGCTTCTCAGACACCAGGTGACACCGGACTGAGGTCACACTGGCTCCAGTGTCTCTGAGAGCCTCTACCCTGTTCCCATTAATGGTCACCCAGGTGCTATATTTCTTTGTGTTAGGGGGCACCTGGTTTCCTGGGACCATCTCACTGTCCCCTAGTGAGACAAGGGTCATTTCTGCGGGATCCCCACCCTCCTGTGGGCACCCCTCCTCCCCAAGCGCTACACTAGCCAACACTTTGGACTGTCCACCGGTGGGTGGCTGTGTCCCCTTTGGGCACTTGGGGTCCCCCTTAAAGTGACCTACCTAGTCACATGCATAACACTTGCGGGGGCCGGTCTCAACAGGCTTCCCTGTAGAGACCCCTTTCTTCTTATCACTGGGGGCTGGGAACCTTTACCCTGGGTACTAGTTTGGGGCCCTTTAGAGAACTCCTGTGCTTTACCCTTGTCCCCCCACCTTTCTGCTGGGGACCCTGCCCACCTTTGGCTGAGTCTCCCCCAAACGCTTTCTTGTGGACCCTGGTACTCACCCAGCGGTCCGCTTCCATAGCAAGCTTCCTGGGGTCAGTTAGCTTACTATCAACTAGGTGCTGGCGCAGATCTGCAAAACATAGACTAGACAAGTGCTCCCATGCAATCAAGTTGTAGAGCCCCTGAAAATCTGTTACACTACTGCCCTTTACCCAACCATCCAGCGACCTGCAGAACACATCCACACATTCCAACCAAGTGTTGGCATCAGACTTCTTACTGGACCTGAACTGATCCCTGTACTTTTCAGGAGTAAGACCATACTTAGTGAGAAGGGCATCCTTCATGTCAGCATAGGTGAGGTGATACCCCTTACCCAAAGCTATCAGAGCATCCCTTGCTTCTTCAGGGAAAAGTGGCCACAATCCTGCTCCCCAATTCTCCTCAGGGACCCCATTCATGTGTATGGCTGCCTCATAACCCTGAAACCACCTTTGTATGTCATCCCCCTTCTTGAACTCCTTGCCTACGTTCTTGGGAATGTGCACAATCCTGTCTGCCTTTCTGGACAAATTGCTGCCACCATCTGAGCCTGACTTACTCCTAAGTTCTAGCTCCTTCAGTTCTCTCTCATGCTCTAAGAGCATCTTCCTCTCCTCTATGGCCAATCTCTTCTCCTCCCGCTCACTCTCCAGCCTGAGCTTCTGCAGCTCAAACTGCCTTGCCTCCCACCTGTCCTCCAGCTCCTCTGGGGACAGACTGCTGCTGCCTGACCTGGCGGGTTCCCCCCTACCCAAAAGCATATCCACCCTGGAAATAGGCTCCTCCACCTCCTCACTGAGATTATCAGGCTGCCCACTGGCATGTCTGGCTGCTACCCAGGCCCTCAGCGCCTTCTGTAGCACCTCCTTCCTTGTGAGGCCTTTAATTTGGACTTTCAGGTTTTTAAAAATTGCTCGTAGTTCCTTTACGGCGTAGGTTTCCAACCTATCCTCCTCAAAGATAATTTCCAGAGATGCAACGGATGATGCAGCTGTGTCAGGCATGACAAAAGTAGTGAGTTGAAAACTGGCAAGATCAAAAATAGGCCAAAAGAAAAAGAACCAGTATGTGGTACGTAATGGTCTGCGATATGGTAGTAGTGCACACCAATCACTGTAAGTCAAGTGCAAACACAAGTCCTATCCTCACCGCTGACAACCAATGTTAGAAATGGGATCTCTAGTTGGCAAGGGCTTGCACCTTTGTCCAAGTAGGGACCCTTCTTCCTAGTCAGGGTAAGGGTGTTACACTCGTGAAGTAACCCCTGCTCACCCTCGTGGTAGCTTGGCACGAGCAGTCAGGCTTAATTCAGAGGCAGTGTGTAAAGCATTTGCACATAACCAACAGTAATACAGTGTAAGCACTACAAACGGACACCACACCAGTTTAGAAAAATAACCAATGTTTATATACTCAAGACAAGACCACTTACGACGAAAATCCACAATACTACACTTTAAAAATGAATACTTGATAAGGTAACTTCTTCTTTGCAGGAATAGTTCAAAAACAAAGTTCGTACGAGTCGGTAGCTCCGTCCGAGTCTACCTCGATGCTGAATTACACAGAGTCCAACAGTTCCAGCCGACCGCGTCGCTACGGGCCAGCAGAGTCGTGAACAGACTCAGTCACAGTACCTTTCTCGTTGTGGCTGGTACGGAGTGTACGAGCCGGTCGGCGTTCGTCGCGGTTGCGGTGCAAAGCGGAGCGGTGCAAGGTGCGGTGTCCCTCGATGCGGTGCAGGCAGCGGCTCGATGAGCGTCGTGCAGACGGAGTCGGTGAGTCCAAGGCGTGCGGTGCAGGGCGAGACGGTGTACGATGCGGTGCTGACAGGTTGCGATGCAGGCGACCAAGCCGGAGTGCGGGAGCTGGCGTCGGACAGCGGTGCGAGTCGGAGCGGTGCGTCGCAAACGTGCGAGCGGTGCCCCCAATGCGATGCGGTCACGACTGTTGAGCCAGTTGCAGCGACCGCGTCGGTCGGGTCCGGCTGGTTCAGTGAAGCGATGCGAACTGCGGTGCCCACAGGTCACGGTGCAAGCAGCGGCTCGGTGTTGGCGGCGTCGGACGTCGCCTACGGTGAGACCAGGGTTGCGATGCGAAGCGGGGCGATGCGGTCTGCGGTGCAAACAGGTCACCGGCCAGGGATGGATTCGGTTGACGGAGTCGGTTGCGGTTCCCTTCCTCTGTGGCAACTGAAACAGCGTTCCAGAAGCGGTACCCAGAGGCTTGTGAAGTCTTTGTAGTCCCTGAGACTTCTTAACAGGAGGCCAGCTCGGTTCCAGGCCCTTGGAGATACTCAGCACAAGTTTGTAGAAAGTTCCTTCCTTCCTTTCACTGCCCAAGGCAGAAGCAGCAGCTGCAGGCCAACCCAACAAAGCAACAACACAGCAAAGGGGCAGTACTCCTCCTGGCAGCTCTTCCAGCTCTTCGTCTTGGCAGGTTCCTTGATTCCAGCGAGATCTAAATTCATGGGGTCAGGGCCCCAATATTTATATCCCAAATTCCTTTGTTCTCTGAAGGCAGAGAGGCCTTTGCCTCGTCCAAACCAGTTCTGGAGCACTTTGTTGACAAGTCTCCGTCCCTTCTTTCAGAGAGTAGGCCAGGGACATCAGACGCACCACAGGAGGTGGAGCCAGCATTGTGGAGGGAAGGCACTGTCCTATTCAGGGCCCAGGTGCAACTCCTCCCACCCATCTACATGTAGATCTTGCTATTCAGCCCTGCGCTGACTCACCCTGTCTCCTGGCATCCCCCAGCCCCTGAGACTCACACTCCAGACAAGGAATACACAACCTCGCAGAGGCAGGCTTGGATGGTTAGACAAGAAAATACCCACTTTCTAAAAGTGGTATTTTCAAACACAGAATGTTAAAACCAACTTCACTAAAGATGCATTTTATCATTCTGAGTCCAGGCATACTAAACTCGAATTTCTACCATGTTCCCGGGGTCAGTTAGGATTATAAGCTGTAATAATCAAAACTGCCCGTTCTGGCCTAGGGGAACAGGTAGCCTTGCAATAGTGAAAAACGAACTAGGCTGTAATTCACTATCAGGACATGCCACACACACCAGGGCATGTCCTACCTTTCGCATACAACGCACCCTGCCCACAGGGGTACCTTGGGCCTACCTTAGGGGTAACTAACATGTAGAAAAGGGAAGGTTTTTGGGACTTGCAAGTGTGTGTACTTGCCAAGTCGACATGGCAGCCCCAGGCTGCGCACAGGCTCTGCAATGGCAGGCCCGAGTTACACTTTACGGGCTGTTTGCGTGGGTGGCACAATCCAGTGCTGCAGCCCACCAACAGCATTTGGTCTATAGGCCCTGGCACTCGTAGTGCACTTTACAAGGGACTGACACATAAACCAAATAGGCCAATCATGGAAACGCCAATCCGTAACACATTTTATACAGGAGCACTTGCACTTTCCCACTGGACAGCAGTGAGGAAAGTGCGCAGAATCATTACACCAGCAAAAACAGAGTCAAAACCGGGAGGTCAGAAAGCAAAAAGTCAGGGGAAACACGCCAAAAGATGCCAAGTCTAACAGGGATCCACTGAAAGAAGTAGCCGCCCTAACGGGCTTCAGAGGATGGAAACTGATCGGACTCGAACACCTGGGAGACGTGTGGAGGGGGGAGGCTCCTCCTGCCTTTGAAGACCTACAGCAGGAATATACTTTAAATCAGACACAGAGATACCACTATCTAAGACTGATGCACGCTCTGCGGCAATATATCCAATGTGGTACCCCCATTCCAGATCACTCCCCCCTGGAGGATAGATTAATATTAGACCCCATCCCTGAAAAAGCGACAGCCACGATATATCGCAAATTAATAAATAACGTGCCAGACCCCCTGGTGACCCTGCGTGCGACATGGACGGACGATCTTGGGAATATAGATGATGAGGAATGGCAAGAGGCAATACAGAGCCCAAGAGAGATTGCAATCCGTACAAGATTTAGGCTGGTACAACTCAAGATACTACACCGTACTTACTATCCACGTACACACTTATATAAATGGGGTAAGGCACACACAGCGTTTTGCGTCAGGGGTTGTCAACAGGAGGGGACGTTCTTTCACATTTTATGGGAATGCCAGGAGATTGCCCGGTTTTGGCAGAAGGTCGTAGATGTAATGTCTAGGGTGTCAGGAGTGATGGTCCCAATGGACGCCAAATGGCTTCTTTTGATGATTTGGGGAGACTTTGACTGGCCCAGACATATGGGAATATGGTTGGCTCTTGCAGCGGGCATTGCCAAAAGGAACATCGCAAGGAGATGGGGTGCGCCTTCACCGCCATCGCTGGGGGAGTGGGAAAGGGACCTTGGCTGGTGCCAACGAGCTGAGGAAACAGTGTATAAAAGTAGGGGATGTGTCAAAAAGTGGGAGAAAATATGGACACCATGGCGTCAACATAGAGCAATGTTGGGAGTGGAGTGATATGCCTCAGTTATGTCTTGCCGGGGTGGGGGGAGAGACCGATAGTTTGGGCTTTTTGTCTCTTGTTCGTGCATATGACCCATTGCAAACCTGTGCCTTTGAAGCAACTGAAGGTAAACGACCTCCTACCTCTCTCACATACAATTGTAGTAATGATAAAGCTTAACCTTGTACGAACGCATGTGATTTCTGTGAAGTATGGTCATTTGAGCAATGTTAATAAAAAGATTTTTTTTAAATCAATCAATCAATCAATCACGGCATTTATAGAGCGCGCTACTCACCCGGGAGGGTCTCAAGGCGCTGGGGGAGGGGGTAAGTTACTGCTCGAACAGCCAGGTCTTGAGCTGCTTCCTGAAGGAGAGATGGTCCTGGGTTCGCCGAAGGTGAGTGGGGAGGGAGTTCCAGGTCTTGGCTGCCAGGTAGGAGAAGGATCTTCCTCCGGCGGTGGCTCTGCGGATGCGTGGTACGGTGGCGAGGGCGTGGCTGGTTGATCGTAGCTGGCGGGTGGGCGTGTAGAAGGTCATGCGGTCGTTGAGGTACTTGGGGCCCAGGTCGTGGAGGGCCTTGTGTGCGTGGGTGAGGAGTCTGAACGTGATTCTCTTGCTGACGGGGAGCCAGTGCAGGTCTTTCAGGTGTCCGGTGATGTGGCTGTGTCGGGGGATGTCCAGGATGAGTCGTGCGGAGGCGTTCTGGATGCGCTGGAGTCTTTTTGAAGTTTGGCTGTGGTTCCGGCGTAGAGGGTGTTCCCATAGTCCAGTCGGCTGGTGACGAGTGCCTGGGTGACGGTCTTCCTGGTTTCAGTGGGGATCCATCTGAAGATCTTGCGGAGCATGCGCAGGGTGTTGAAGCACGAAGATGAGACGGCGTTGACTTGTCTGGTCATCGACAGGGAGGAGTCCAGGATGAAGCCCAGGTTGCGTGCGTGGTCCGTTGGCTTGGGCGCGGTGCCCAGGGCCGGGGGCCACCAAGAGTCGTCCCAGGCGGAGGGTGATGAGCCCAGGATGAGGACTTCCGTCTTGTCTGAGTTCAGTTTAAGGTGGCTGTTCCTCATCCAGTCGGCGACGTCTCTCATCCCGTCGTGTAGGTTGGCTCTGGCGGTGGTGGGGTCGTTGGTGAGGAGAGGATCAGCTGGGTGTCGTCGGCGTAGGAGATGATGTTGAGGTTGTGTTGGCGTGCGATGGCTGCGAGGGGGCTCATGTAGACGTTGAAGAGGGTTGGACTGAGTGAAGATCCTTGTGGAACGCCGCAGATGACTTCGGTGGCCTCGGATCTGAACGGGGGAGGCGGACTCTCTGGGTTCTTCCGGCGAGGAACGAGATGATCCATTCCAGTGCTTTCTCTCGGATTCCGATGTTGCTGAGGCGCTTCACTAGGGTGCGGTGGCAGACGGTGTCGAACGCCGCGGAGAGGTCCAAGAGGATGAGGGCTGCTGTTTCCCCGTTGTCGGTTAGGGTTCTGATGTCGTCGGTGGCTGCGATAAGGGCGGTCTCGGTGCTGTGGTTGGCCCGAAACCCGGACTGCGAGGGTCGAGGATCCATTCGTCTCGAGGAAGGCGGCAAGCTGTCTGTTGACGGTCTTCTCGATGACTTTGGCCGGAAACGGAAGGAGCGAGATGGGACGGTAGTTCTTGAGGTCGGTGGGGTCCGCCGTTGGTTTCTTCAGGAGGGCGGTAAGCTCGGCGTGCTTCCAGCTCTCCGGGAAGGTGGCGGTGTGGAAGGAGGAGTTGATGATGTCCCGGAGATGGGGTGCGATGGTGGCGTCGGCTTTGTTGAAGACGTGGTGTGGGCAGGGGTCGGTTGGTGATCCGGAGTGGATGGAGTTCATCGTGCGGGTGGTGTCTTCGGTGCTGATCGGGGTCCAGTTGCAGAGGGTGGTGGTGGCGGGCGTTGGTTCGGCGGTAGGGTGCGTGGTCTGTGCGTCGAAGCTGTTATGTATGTCGGTGATCTTGCGGTGGAAGAACGCGGCGAGTGAGTTGCAGAGGTCTTGCGAGGGGTGATGTCGTTGTTTCCGGCGCTGGGGTTGGAGAACTCTTTGACGATGCTGAAAAGTTCCTTGCTGTCGTGGGCGTTGTTGTCCAGTCGTTCTTTGAGTGCCGACTTCTTGGTGGCACGGATCAGCTGGTGGTGTTTGCGGGTGGCGTGCTTGAGGGCGGTCCTGTTGTCTGTGGTCTGGTCGAGTCGCCAGGCTTTCTCGAGAGTGCGGCAGTTCTTCTTGGATTCCTTGAGTTCGTTGGTGAACCAAGGGGTTTTCTTGCTTCCGGGTCTGCTGGGAGGGTTTTTAGTGGTGCGAGGTCGTCGGCGCAGGCGGTCAGCCACTTGGCGAGGTTGCTGGCTGCTTCGTTTGGGTCCGTTGTGTTGGTGGGTGTGTTCTGGCTGAGGGAGGCGGTGAGCTGCTCGGCGGTGATCTTGCTCCAGCTCCGGCGGGGAGCCTGTTGCGGGTGGTGGTGGGTCGCAGTCTTTCTGAAGCTGAAGTGGACGCAGCTGTGGTCGGTCCAGTGGAGTCCGGTGGCGTGGCTGAAGGAGATGTGCTTGCTGGAAGAGAAGACGGGGTCAAGCGTGTGGCCGGCGTAGTGGGTGGGCGTGTTCACCAGTTGCTTGAGTCCGAGGTTGGCGAGGTTGTCCAGCAGGGCGGTGGTGTTTCTGTCGTTGTTGTTCTCCAGGTGGAAGTTGAGGTCCCTAGGAGGATGTAGTCGGCGGAGGGCATGGCGTGCAGGCTGATGAAGTCTGCGATGTCTTCGCTGAATAGTGTGCGTGGTCCCGGGGGTCTGTAGATGAGGGTGCCTCGGAGGGTGGTCTTGGGGTCAGTGTGTATCTGGAAGTGTAGGTGTTCGGCGGCGGTGAAGGTCTCGTCGGAGTTAGTCGAGATGCGGATGGTGTTCTTGTGTACGATGGCGATGCCTCCTCCCGTCTGGTTGACGCGGTCCTTCCGGGTGATCTTGTATCCGTCCGGGATGGCTATGGCGATGTCGGGCGCTGAGGAGCGTTCATCCAGGTTTCGGTGAGGAAGGCGACGTCCGGTGCTGTTGCGTCGAGCAGGTCCCAGAGTTCCACGGCGTGCCTGTGGACGGAGCGGGTGTTCAACAGGATGCATTTCAGGTGGTTGCTGCTGGTGCTCGACTTGGCGGAGGTGGTGCACGTCCGGGGGCAGGTGAATCGGCAGGCTTGGCAGGTGAAGGGTCCGTGGGTGCGTCTCGGTGAGGCTCGGTAGCAGGCAGGGTTCCGGCCGGCATTGAGTGCGGTGAGGGTGGCGGCGTCGTAGGTCCGTCGAGTAGTGTTGCATCGGTGGGATCCAGGGGTCCTGGCGCTGGGCGCGGGCCAGGCGCGGACGGGCGCAGACGGGCTTACCTTTGGCGCACCTTCGGCGCTCCGTCGGTGCTCCCGCTGCGCGCGGCCGCTGCGCGGTCGCTCAGGGGCGTCATAAGTAAGGAGCCTGGAGGGAGGAGCAGCTGGGTGGCGGGAGCGGGGCGGCGAATGGAATCACGGGGGGCGGGGCCGCAGGGAGGCAGTGGCGGGAAGTCCCAGGAGCAGCGGGCAGCGGGAAAGTCCCAGGAGCAGCGGGAAAGTCCCAGGAGCAGCAGGCAGCGGGAAAGTCCCAGGAGCAGCGGGCAGCGAGCGAAGGAATCTCCAGGCAGGAGGCGGCAAGGCAGGCAGGAGCGGCAGCAGTGAGTGGGGCGACCAAGCCCTGTGGAGGGCTGAGCGGTTAAAAAGAAAGAAATTAGCCCCTGAGTAGAAATAATGGCAACTGCTATGGTTCGAATGAATGAGTGGCTATAGTAGGTTGCAAAGGGCAACTTGCACTTATATACTTGGGCACTCTCGAGGACTGGGATGGTATACATGGTTCTGGTATAGGTGAAAGGCATGGTTTGCAAGGGTTCTGACTAGGTACTAAGGATAGGCCCATCGTGTCTGAAGGAAGGGTGGGTAGGACTCAGGCTGTATTCTGACATTCTGAAGGGCTAAGGATCTGGCGTAACAGCCAGGGCTGCTGACTTTGGAACTGGGGAACCAGGTTTGAGGCTCAACATCCTGTGATTCTGGGCAAATCACTTAGGACCTGATTTAGATTTTGGCGGGTCCGTGATGGAGTGGGCTTTTTTTGCGGTCTTCCCACTCGCTTATCTGGTGGTCCACCCGCTCAATTTAGATGCTACTTCACAATAAGCAAGAAGACTGCCGCTGTCCCGCCGACTCCACCAGGACTTCGCTCCCAGCCCCTTCAGCAGGATGGGGTGTAGGAGGCTGTGGCAGGACTCCAGCCAGTATTACTGCCATCAGTATTTGGTTCTGGCTTGTTTTGGAGGGAATTCCAACAGGAATCCCTCCTACTTTGTGTCGACGGAAATGGACGAAAAGGTGTGTACTTTGTTTTGGGGAGACATCCTTTACCACGCAACTTTTACAACGCAATGCTTTTACATCGTGGTCATTACAACGCAAGTCGTTACAACAACTTGCGCTGGATGGCGCTCTAACCTAAGGAAAAGTATGATTTACTATTCCAACACCTTCCCTACTGTACGTAGACTGAAGTTGGAATAGTAAATCATACTATTCCTAAGTCCAGCGCCCTCCAGCGCAAGTCGTTGTAACGACTTGCGTTGTAACGAACGCGATGTAAAATATCGCGTTGTAAATGTATGTGTAGTAACGTCATACATTCCTTTTTTTGTGGTTCAGGCTGCATTTTCCTCCTCTTCTATTCTCCGCCCTGTCCTGCTGCACCTTGACCGCAATGGACCGGCACCCAGTTTTGACAGACTAGAAGGTAAGTGTTGTTGGTGTATGCGGGAATACATTGCATGGTGTGTGTATGTTGCTGGGGGCAGTGCAGAATGTACACATTTTTTTTAAACAAATTTTATTCATTTTCCGCAGGTTACAGTACATTTTGTTTGTACAGCAGGATGGTGTATATGCACATGGTAATAGCACAAATTTACACTTGTATAATATTTTGTCATTTAACAGTGCATACATTTGTGTAGTGTTCAGGATAGGGCCTGGCTTAATAGAGGCCGGGCTGTCAATGGATATCATTCCTGCTAGTACGTCAAAGTGTCTACATTAGATGATAACAATGAAAAAACATAAAATTTCAATAACGGAACTTTCCTCCCGCCTCCCCTGCTGACGGGTGCAAAAATAAAGGGGGACTGGTTTGTGCTGACTGGTTATGGTGTGCCAGGTTAGCTTTATTAACACATGAGTTGAAGACTTTGAAGAAGTCGTATATGTTTTGCTCGCTATGTTTCGATATATAATGTTTGGGGTAATGGTGAGTACGGAGATGGTGCCTTGTGTCTACCGGTGTGTAGTCCCAGGGGAAGTAAGTGTTGCCTCCTGAGAAGGAGGATCTAGTTTTTGGATGCAAGAGGTGCTCGTAAGTGAGTGTTCCGTTATCTTCAGGGGTTTAATATGTCAGAAGCTTTAAATGATTCTAACATGGCACCCCAGCTCATAGCAATAGGTTTCTTTCTCAGCTCTCTGCTTTCTTCTCTGCGAAGAGCTACACTCTCCACTAATCCCCATTTTTTGACTTCTTCCTTCCAGCATTGTATCGTAGGGGCTGAGGATGATTTCCATCTCCTTGTGACACCTCTTTTTTTTTAGTATAAGAGCTAGGTCCACAAATGTGGCCTGTACCTCGTGCCCTTTTCATCGTCTGTATAGGCCTAATATGCATGTTTCTGCTGTTTGCCAACCCATGTCTCCCACCACTTCTTCCAGGGTAGCAGCTATCCCTACCCAGTACTCTTGCAGCCCGGTACATGACCATATCATATGGATGAGATCTGCGTCTTGTTCAGTACACCTGGGGCAAGATGCCGTGACATTGGGGTAAATGGAATGTAACTTTAAATTTAAATCGCATATTGCGAGATACTCGTTTTGGATATTCCAATATTGTTTTCCACTCTTTGTCTAGGAGTGATTTGTTGACATCTTGCTCCCATTTAGTACGTATCAGAGTCAACGGGGATGGTTAATGAGTGCGTATCCCGCGATAGAACCAGCGGGTTAGATGACTACCCATTCTCATGAGGTACATTAAATGAACTAATTCATTTGTATTGGGTTCCGATCCTTGGGGTGCCCAATATTTCTTTATATATCGCACCAGGCTGGCGGGAGTTAAAAACAATGCTCCTGTGACCCCTCGTCCGTTCGTGAAATCTGTATGTGGCAGCAGTAACCCCTCTCCGAAGAGGTCCCCTACTGTGTTGATTCCTGCCTGTGTCCAGGGCTCTAGTTTATGGTTGGTGAGATTTCCATATTAGTGGGGATGCCCAAGAGTGATATGTTGGGGGCATAGAGTGGAATCGTACTACCTGGACATAATAATTTATGTAGTGCACCTTGTGTGATCATTTGATTTGTGTAAGCTATCTCTTGTAGATTTGGGCCTGCTAACCAGTACGAGAGCCACTATAGTTGTGTTGCCAGACAGTATGCATAGAAATCTGGCGCTCCCATCCCTCCGGCATCCGACGGGATTTGCAGTTTCACTAGGCTTATACAACGAAGACCTGTGCCCCATATTAGATTAATTAGCAAAAAATTCAGTGTCTTGAAAATGGTTTTGGGGAACACTACTGGCAGGTTCATAAAAAAATAGAGTAGGCATGGGAGCATTACCATTTTCGATATTGCTAGTCTGCCCGCAACTGAAAGGGGCAAGGACGTCCAAAATGTAATTTGAGCCCTTCCCTTAGTGAACTTATTGCTTTTTGCAGGTTCCCTTCAATAAGGTCCTGTTGGTTTCTATATATTTGTATCCCCAAATATCTGAAAGTGGTATGGGTTATTGTTATGTCTCGGTTTCCAAAAGGGATGGTTTGGTTATCAATTTCGCTGCCAAAGAGAAATGCATACGATTTTTAGTAGTTTATGTCCAATCCCGCAACAGATTCAAATTGTGGAAAGATTTGCGCTACATTATCTAAGTTGTCCTGCAGGTGCAGAATGTACACATAAAGCACACAACACATACACATATGCCACAGACACATATGTACACCTACACAACATGTATGTGATTTACATTTAAAACAAATGTCTCTTAGCTGTCTCCCCACCTCAAGGGTCACCCCCCGCCGCTGAGAGGACACCACCAGGCCAATAGGAACATCCAGATCTGCTCGGCGGGATACCGCCGTCAGGATGGCAATGGCGGGTGGTTTCCCAACAGTGAAGACTACAGCTGCAGCGGTCTTTTGTCTCGCGTATACATCTAGATAGGGCAGGCAGACCGCCATGAACTCGACGGTGTTTCAGAGACCGCTGTGGCGACAAGCGGGCGGTCAGACCGCCAAGATCTAAATCAGGCCCTTAATCTCCCAGTGACGAAAAAAATTAATGTTTCCTTGTGTAATGTAACTGGTGCTCATGTAAACCGCTCCAATACCTTCAGGTAGACAATACGCTATATAAAACTGCAAAAAAAAAAAAACACAGCGTTGGAGGGGATGTATATGCAGAGTCTAAGGCTGGCTACAATGTATAAGCCTTTGGTGGTAAGATGGGAGGTCAGAGACTGGGTTACCCATACATGTTTGTGCTTTTATCCCAGACCATCTCCAAACCTTCTCTCCACTTCACTCAAGACCATCCCCCTTCCTGAGCTTTCTCCTCCCCAGTACTCTTTTCTCATTCTGTTTCTCTTTCTTTGCAGGTCTCCTTCCACCTGGCTTCATTTCTAAACCCATCTCTCCTTCCTACTTCAGTCAGCCTTACTTGTGGTTCCTTGAGCCTTCACAGGAGTCTTTATTCTTATGTTCAGTCATTATAATTCCCTCTGTAAGGTTGTTTGTTTTAAGGGGCTGGAGACACAGGATCAGATGAACACTAGGCAAAGGTAAAGGGTATGAAGAGTGGTGGGCAGGGCAGTATTTCACTGAGGCTTGGTACAGAAATACCAAAGAGGGGTCACTGAGGATGTATGTGATTTATCAAGAGTTCATGATGGAGGGTGGGCAAGTGTCCTGTTAATTGCAGTTTGGTCTACGGACAGCCAGGTACTGGAGTTTTGGTGCTAGAGTATGGGATAAGATTGTGCCTGCCTGCACCCGCCACTTTGTACTTACAGTTGAGGCTTTACTTGATGTTCTTCACTTAATGACTTCTTGTGAAAGTGAGGAGGCCAGCTATGGTCCAGTACACAAAATGGTTCATATGAGATAATTGACTCCTTCCTTATGCATTTTCCACTTTTTGGGATTCTCCAAAAATGATGTGGCTGGTTCTAGATATCTGATAAAAACATGAAGGCATGGGTCCTTTTTCAAAGTGATCCAGTTGGGAGCACATCAATGCCTTTGCAGGTCTCACAAGAATCTGTCTTTGATTGCAGTGAGAGGGCCCAAATATTTTGAGTTGTGAATTGGACTTTTGCTTGTATAGTTTAGATTGTGGGATACAGAAGGATATACCTGATTCATTGACAAGTAATTCACTTTGGTCTTTCGCAGGAGTGTAAACACATTGAGGATAGATACCGTTAAGGAGAAGATTTCAGCTGTAGTGCACAACAAGTGGCTTAGGTTGCCTTAAAAGGCAGGATTTTCTTCTAGGGTAGGGTGTCATTGAGCATCCTTTGGACTGTTGGCTATGAAAGTAGCTATGGAACTTGCATTATCGATGACAAACTGGCAAAATAGTTATATGGTTTGAATTGCCCACTGCAGCCATGTGTTTGACACCTGACTGACATTTAAGGGGCTTGATTGTCTTCTTGTTACAGGAGACTCTAAACCTGGGGCAGAGCCATTTGGTTTATGGCTGACTGTTGAGTCCATGTAGAAGGGAAGAAGAGTGTAGGGTACAATGTAACACTTCTAGATTTTAGAACCTTTAGCTCTGTAGAGCTTGCATCCATTTTCTTTCCTAATGATTCATCAGCATCGCATAGAAAACGTCTTAGAAAGCTAATTTATAGCAAACTCGCCCCTAATCATCATACTCATTCACCTTCAGTTCAGGACACAGAAGAATCTTCTTCTGCATATTAATTATAGCAGTCGCCGTTCCTCACATGCAGCACAAAATGAGGAAGGAAGCACACTAGTTAACTCCTCTAAGGCACAGTCAAATGTAATGTATTGCTCCCTAAAGGAGTAGCACACCTTGTGATGGGTTATCAAGACCCACCACTGGAGTCCAATATAGCAAAGGATAGCCATCAAACTCAAAGAGGTCCATGAGAGCCCCAAGCCACAGGACTCCTAAGACAGACCCTCTCTCTTCCACAGTGCACTGCCTAGTTTTCTCTGGTTTGATACTGAGCCACTTGTATTGCTATCTACCCCAACTCACTCACTGTAATACATTTTCCATTGACAAAACAACCCAGTTGAGATGTCTGTGACTTCATCTCATCCCTCCAAATCCATTAGCCTTTCACTCCCACTCATCTCTATTTCCCTTTAGTGCCTATACTCCCTTCCATCCCTTCCTTTACCTCCTATCACCCATCTCTCTTTATATTCCCTCAATCATCCCACTTCACACAACTCACCTTCCTACATCCTATTGAATGTTCTACATCCACGTCCCAGAAACAAACCACTCACTCCCAAAACCATTTCCAAACATTGCTCTTCCATCCCACAACTTTCATCATACAAATATGGCACCTAAAATCTCCCTCAACCATACCCTGATGCTTTTTCATAAACCTTATAACTCCCTACTTAATATTTGATGTCCCTCAACCTATCCCTAACTCTGTTAGCTCAGCCCTGCCTTCTACCCAGTCCTCAGAATTCACCACTGACATTCTCCAACTCACTCTTTGCCATTCTTTCATTCATCACTCCCACACCTATCACACATATCAAATGTTCTTTGCTACCATCCCTACAAAGTTTCACCTTTACAGCTTCCCAGCCATGCAACCCACAATCTAATGTGTGCCCCTCACGCATCCCACCATCTTTTACAACCACTTCCCTACAATCTCGTCTCACCCTCACATGTCTAGTTTTCTCTGACAACCAACAAAATCCACACCTCCATGTCTAGCCTCTTGCAAACCACTACATCTCCTTCACACACTGCACTTTCCCAGGCACATTCTTACACAGGCCTTCACCAGAATATATATCTTCCATCATATACTGCATACACCTCTCTGTTATCTCTTGTCAACAACGTCATTTTGCCAAATTACACAATATTAGCTACTACCTCAACCACACTACTTTCTCCCCTCCCTCACAAACTCACCATAATCATCACTTCCCCATTACAAACAGGTAGTCAAACATCTCTACACCTACCATCACATTTCTACCTCCCCATATTCCCCTTTTCTGATATACGTTGCATGTCATCACCACTCATTCCTTTCACACTTCCCATGCAAAATATCCAAAATCGCCCTCTCCCACATCTTTCTCTAAAGGCACTTTTAATCTAACTATATGTGGTAGCATCACACTCTAGCAGCAATTCTTGACCACCTCCCCCTCATTACTTTAGGATCTTCCTCAGACCTTTACTGTTTCTCATCTGATCATCTCCAAAACAACACTCAGCCCACCAGTATCCAACCCCCACCACCTCCCTTCCACTCCCTAGAACTCTTTCTCCTAACGTCCATGCATCCTGGGACATCCTACACTTTTATAAGATACTTTACAATCTCATATGATCCCATACGATCTCATATGATCCTAGGGCTAATTAATGAGGCTCTACCTCCTCACTTATCTACAACCATCTTACATCACAAATCCCTTCTCCCACAGACGTTTTACACTCTCATTCATTTGTGCCCACTAATAACCTACCATGAACTTGTGCTACCTAGATTTTCTTTTTGTCCTCATATCACCAAGGCTGCTGAAAACTCAGGCTATGCTGTTTTGGTTGACTGGCCATGAGCCTGATGCACTTGCATTGGCCCCAACATGGGCTAAAACCCCATATCTATATTAGTGCTTGAGTGTAATCATGGGATCACTCGATATTCCAGGACCGATACGCCTCCCACCTTGAGAAATCAGCCCAGATCGCATCTGCCCTGCCTTGAGTACTCCCTACATCCAGCCTGCAGGCCCAGTGCGATGCCTTTAACCATTCCTCTGGGGAGGAAGGTAGAAGATCTATCCAGCGTTTACAGATCTCCCTTCTATGGAGAAGCACTAGCTAGAGCAGCAAACACCGCTGAGGTCTCCTCAAAAGGCTGTGTGATACAGTATCGACCCCAAAACAAAACCAGCGTGGGGCTCAGCTTGATTCCAACACCCAAAATTTCCACAAAGATATTGCTCAGGGTCTCCCAGTACCCGCTGATCAAGGGGCAGGTTGCTGACATATGTTCATCATTTGCTTCAAGGTGGCTGCATCTTCTACACCTAGGGAGCAGGTTCTTTGCGAATCTTGCTAACCTTTGAGGGTTCCAAAATATTCTATTGAGGATAAAATAATGGTTCCTTTTTAGGTTAGCAGGTCTAACTGTGGAGTACAGCATTTTTAAGGATGTATTCCACAGATGTAGTAACACAGGCCCTGAGATCATCTCCTCCCAAGCCACCTGGGGTGCCTCCAGACCTCTATCGTCAGTGTCCAAGGGTTTCCAATACCAAATGACAACCTCTTTGCTCAAAGGCCTCACATCTGGCAAAAGTGACTCTTCTTCCCAGGCACCACCCATCTCCAAATTGACACTTGCATACCAAGAGGAGAGCTGCAGGTATTTGAATCTTGACATGGAGGGCCCAGTCCTGGCCTTAAGTACTTCCCAAAGTAATAGCCCCAGCATTGTAAACAGCTCCCCCCAGGTTGCTATCCCAGCCTTCCTCAAGGGATAACTCATTCCATCCAACAAACATTCTCGGGTGCCTGGGGAATGCCAAATTGGTGAAAAATCTGAGTAATAGCCAATGACCAGCGTCTTCCTGACTCTGAACCAAAGGCAAAGCACAGCCTTTAAAACTTTTAGCAAAACATTAAAAAATAATTTAGGGGCACCACCCTTATAAAGAAAACCAGTAGATTCCTGCTCCATGGGCATTTATGCTAAAATCTAACCCCAAGTTGAACTATGTGGTGTCCCAAAGAGCATCCTACAGTTTTTAAATTGGAATGCCATACAATACAGATTCAGGCCCGGTAATGGTAGGCCTCCCTTCATCAACCTCTGCCTCAATTTTTTCCAAGCGAGGCTAGCTCCACCAGTGACCCAAATGAAACCTGTTATTTTGCCCTGTATTTTAGCTATAGCTGATCTAGGAAATGTATGTGGGATACAATTAAAAAGATACGTCAATTTTAGTGAGTATCGACATTTTGATCAAATTCACTTGACCATAAATTGTCAGTAGCAAATTCCTTCATCTAGTGATCAGCAAATCAATCTCCTATGCCACCCTCACTAAATTATGTGACGAAACTGCCTCCAAAGAATGGACTATAGAGATAACCAGATATTTGATCTCAGACGTAACCGCCTATCCCAGCTATCAATGTTCTAACTCATTATCTCTGAGTTGGCAGTATTCACTGAGTATCCTGATAAAGCCCCAAACTCCTCCACAAGCTGTTCTACCCTGGGGATGTTCTGGGCAGGATCCAATGTATATACCATAAGATCATCGGCATAGAGTGCTATCTTATTTCTATAGTGCTGTGAGGAAAAGTGAATTACCTGTTGGTCCCTCCTTAGTAACTGGGAGAATGGTTTGATGTAGACATCAAAGAAGAGGGGAGGCAGGGGGCAAACCTGTCTCATGCCTCTACAAATTCAGAAACTCCTAGTCAAGGAACCATTAAATAAAATTCGAGCAGATGAATTTTCATATAATCTCTGAAAAGTCACGCTATAACATGAGCTGAAACTTAGTGCTGCCAGGACCTCCCAGAGATAAACCCAGAATATTCGATCGAAAGCCTTGGCAGCATCTATTGTAGCCACTGCCAAAGAGATTGATTAGGCCATGGCCAGATCAATGGATCCTGTTAGTTGTTGAGTAAGCTCATGGGTCTGGCATTTCGGAACAAAACCCTTCTGATTAGAGTGGATTAACTGAGGGGCTAATTTGACCAATCTACCGACCAAAATACTTGAAAAAACCTCTTAATAGGTGTTTAATAAGGAGAATGGCCAATATGAGTCTACCTTTCTGGGATCCATAGTAGGTTTTAGAATCAACACTAATGTGGCTTCTCTCCATGAAACTGGGATCTGGGCGTTCTCCAAATAAATAGCGTTAAACAATTTTTCCCAGACCGGTACAACCACTTTCTTCAAGAGCTTTTATAGCTCAAGGGAATTGCATCTGGGCCTGCTGCCTTCCCATTCTTAACGTTTCAAATGTTCCAAAATTTCTGCCTCCGTGATCCGTCCCTCTAAGCACTTATTTCCTGACTCCAGAGCCCAGGGAGGTCCCTATCCCTCAACCATTCTCTGAGCCTATCAAGGTCCAGATAGACCTCTTCTCTATATAGTGCTGAAAGAGGAAGACCAGGTGTCCTTGCATTTCTCCCTCCTTTTTAGAAGTGTTCCCCCGGGAATTAATAATCAACTCCTTGATGTTATTTCTGGACCTCTCCGATCTAGTCTTCCATGCCAGGAGTGATCCCGATCATTCCCCATATTCCTAGATACTCAGGCATTTGGCCTACCACTTTTGCCTGCACTTCTTATCAAGTTTGATTTTCAAATTTAGCTGCGCCTCTTCCAACTTTTTCAGTGCTTGTTCCCTGCCCACAGGAGAGTTTTGTGTTTGCAAGGTAGCCTCCAATTACCCAATTTCTTGCTCCATGGAAGTGAACTCCACCCTCTCTGATTTGTTCTTAAAATGTTCTCGACTTTGCAAGACCCCCATATAAAAACTTTAAAAGAATCCCAGACAATAGCGGGGAGGCAGATCCTGTGCTATCTGTGAAAAAGTCACTGAAAGCTTTTTTCAGGACCAATGCGACTCCCACATCCAAGAGGAGGGCATGATCAACTGTTCATCTAGAGTTTTGCCCACCTCCAGGACATTGAAGGAACATAGTCACAGCTGAATGGTCAAAGATATGCCCTGGAAGGTGGTTCAACTCTTTAATCTTATCAGTTATAACATTCACAACAAAGAAATAGTCGAGCCTTGAAAAATGGCCATATTTCTTGCTATGGAATGTATACACCTTGTCAGGGCCATTTGATGGCGCCACACATCCACCAACCCCAAGTCCTGTAGCATACTTCTTAAAGCCTGCCTAGTCATAGGTGTATGAATACAATCTCTCCTTGTGGATCTATCAAGACTTATATCCAACAGAGTATTAAAATCATCCCCAAGCCCACCGGTAGTGAAGACTCCACCAGGTTCCATTCCAGGGTCAATAGATCAAAACAACTAATAATACTGGACCTGAATATATCAATGTCAGAACTAAGCCATACATTACTCAACGTACTTTAAGGTCATCCTCAGAGAACCTTTTAACAACACCCAATTTTAAACGTAAAACTAGGGGCGGAAAGACACTGGCGGCCATAGGGATCAAAGCCTGGAACTCCTTGCCAACTCAACTTAGACATACACAAACTGAACTCAACTTCAGGAAGTCCTTAAAAACATGGATTTTTGGTATTCCAGATAATATTGCTTGGGCCTTTCTCTGAATCCCTATTATCTAAATCTACGTCAGCTCTTTCTCCTGGTAGGTGCCCTCCCTTTCCGCATACAGCGCCAAGATACTCCTTGGAGTGAACGTTGCGCTATACAAAAAACTCATTCATTCATTCATTCATAGATGGGAAGGATCATCAGCATTCAGGCCAAAAAAACCTGCACACACAATTCCATAATCAGTACATCTCATACCTGCCAAGACCCACCTGCCTGAGCTATCCGTCTCTGAGGATAGGACCTCCTCCCCTGCTCCTTTGCTCAAGAGAATTGCAACCCTTGAGCAATACTCAGCTTGATCCGAGACTACATAACTCTCTATCCACCTGAATTTAGAGAAGAGGGCTCTACTCTCAACTGCAGTTAAATGGGTCCCCTACAGGATCACAACATGGGCTGTGCTCTCTTGAAGATACCGAAGCACCAATCTCTGTCTCCCCTTTAAACTAAGGCTATTAACGTTCCAAGCAAAAAAGTGTATCTCCTTGCCTACCCCCATTCAATTTCTAAGCATCTGCGCCCCTTTTTCCTGAAGTAGAGTTGGTGCCAGTAATTAAACATATCACAGTTTAGTAAACTTGAGGACCTTTTTTTTTTATTTTTCCCCCGCTCCTCTTCACCCAGTGCCCCTTCACAAATCCCACCCTGGGGAACCCTTCCACTACTAGTTGGCATTATAAATGCCTAAGAGCATCCCCGGGAGGTGAAAATGTAAACAAACCCTATATACTAAATCACAGGGCTCAACCCTCCACCCCAGACTTTATTGTTTGTGAAACAGACTTTATTGTTGGAAGGGAATGTGGCTGCTGTGCACTAGGCGGCTGTGACCTCCCAGGGAGGGAAGCCTTTCTCGCCGCGATGTGTGTGTCTACTGCCCCACCACTTCGCAACATGCATACCTGGCAAAAAGGTTCCTGCACCCCCCGGCAGGGGGGTCACGCTTTCGTCTCTGTTTTTGCCTAAATGTTAGAGGCGCTGTCCCTTGATGCAGTGCTGGTGCAGGGGGACCCTGCTGTGAGAAAGCCACAGCAGGAGCTCCAGTGTGGCAGTACGGCCCACGCTCGGTCCCCTGAGGCAGCATCAGCACAAGTCCAGAGGAGTGGACTTGGAGTGGGAGCCAGGTGGCATCTGATGGTCTGGGAGGATTACCCCAGTGACTACAGTGGAGCATAATAGTCCCCTGCCCCAGGGGAGAGCAAGGCAGAGGTGGAGGAGACAGGAGGCTGTGGAGGTGGCTTAAAGTAGCCAAAAGTCGGGGCGTGGCCGAGCCGAGCAGCAAGATGGCCGCATAGTGAGGTGGCTCTGCCGGCAGAGCGAAAAATCCGTCAAAAATCCGAGGCCTGGCGTTGCATCCAAGGGCACACGGGTCGAAATAGTGGGAGACAACCCCCCCCGTGCCGAGAACTGCGAGACCCAAGTCCGCGCCAGCGAACCACGAGCCGCGGAAGCGGCAGTACAAGGCTGCAGCCTAAGATAGGCTGAGAACCGGGGGCCGAGATTTCGGGCCTGGCAAGCCCGTGGAGCACCGCAACGAGATCATCGGGGCCGGAGAAGCCCGGTTGCCTGCCAACACGAGAGGCGTGTGTGCAACTGCGACCTGGACAGAGGTGTACCCCCGGGACTCAGCCCGCGAGACCTGCGGGAGGCGGTGAACGGAGCGGCGGCCTGCTGGAGGCGGAGGCCCCGGTGAGCAAAACGAATACAAGAACATAAGCGCAGGTGCCAGGACACAGAACTCCAGTGGCTGCCGGATGAGTAAACGCAAGGCTCCCCCGTCGGCGATGAGCTGAATGAGAGTAGCGCCAGCGCGGACAGTGCACGGCCCATACCGGCGAAACAACAAGTGGTGCAGCCTACCTGGGAACGATCGGCCTTCCAGTAGCAGCGGGACACAGTGAGTAGAGGAGCGGAGAGGCGGCAGTGTCGGCGCTCCCAGCAGGATAAGATATAGAGTGCACTCCCCAGGGCTTAAGGACACGCGGCAGAAGCACAGCGCGAAGAAGGGGCACACGAGTTGAAATAGCGTGCTACACACATCCCCCCCGTGCCGAGAACTGCGCGACCCCAGACCACGCAAGTGCACTATGAGCTGCGGAGGCGGAGGGATGGAGCTGCGGCCGGCAACTCTGAAAACCGGGGGCCGGGATTTCGGATCTGGCGCACTCGCATAGTGCCGCGACGAGACCCTCGAGGCCGGAGAAGCCCAGATGCCAGTACGAGAGTGACTCTGAGACGGACCCCCCAGAGGTTAAGAGCGAGCGCTTTGCAGGAAGAAGAGAGCAGAGCGGCGGTCTACTTGAGGCGGCGGCCCAGGTGAGTGCAACGATTACAAGAAAAGAAGAGCAGTGTAGGTGCTCCCAGCGAAACATGCTACAGTGTGTACCCCCCAGGGCTAAAGAACGCGTGGCGGCAGCATAGCGCGGAGAGAGCGCCATAGTGAGACAGACCTTCCACACCGACACCGCTGAAGAGCTACACAGACGGGCAGGAGACCAGGAGCGAGCGGAGGCGCCGCTGGCCCGCGCGCCGCGCGCCGCGTCCCTGCAGGCCCACACAAGATTAAGGAAACGAAGTGAATAACTTTGCAGAAAATAGATAAGGGACAAATATCGTGCCTGCAGAATAACGGCCGAAAGATACCAGTACTCAACACTGTAGCACAACATATCGTGAAGCTTTTATCTGTGTCCTGAGGAGGTGAACGGGGGCAGCAGACATAGCTGGTGAGACATATTGGAGGAAAGCGTTGCTGGCGGAGAGCTGACATGGGGAAAACAGACAACAAACAAACCAAACTCTCCTTTGACAAACGGGTGACGCGCCTACAGGATCCTACCTCCACACCGATAACTATGGTCCCCGAAACGCAAATGGACTCAGATCAGGAAGACGACATCAGAGCAATGATGAGAGAGGTAAGGGGCAGCCTGAGAGCGATTGACACCAAACTGGACAACATGGCGTCGCGAATGGATCAGATGTCCCAAAGAATAGACAAACACGATAGCCGTCTTGATACACTGGAACAAAGGGTGTCGGATTCGGAGGATCTGCAGGAAACATCACAGGGCAACATGCTGTGAATGGAGCGGGTGCTGGAAGTGATACGAGCACGCAATGAAGATTTGGAAGCGAGATCAAGAAGGAACAACGTGCGTATCACGGGCGTCCCGGAGTCCACCAACATCCAAAACATGGAGCGCTACGTGGAGGAACTGATGCGCGACCTATGTGCAGAGGAACTCTCCCCGATGTTTCTGGTGGAGCGGGCCCACCGCACCCTGGGGCCCAGACCCCCCCAGGAGCAGCGCCACGGCCCATATTGGCACACCTGCTTAATTACAGGGACAGAGACACGGTGCTAAGAGTGGCCAGAGAGAAAGGAGATGCTCAATACCAAGGGAACAAGATAGCAATATACCCGGACTTCACACAAGCCGTACAGTCTGCACGGAGAGAATTCATCCCCGCCAAAAAACTGCTACAACAGGCTGGCACGAAATACGCCATGATGTATCCGGCGAAGCTGCGGGGGAAAACTGGGGGGAAACCCCTGTTCTTCGCTGAGGCAAGCGCAGCACTGACGTACGCTAAGCAGAACGCGAAGAAACAACGAAACCGGGAAGATGGGACACTGCCATCCTCAAGAAACCAGATGAGTGACAATGATTGAAATTTGGGACTCAGGGGGTCTCGCAATCGGCACGGTGGGAGAAATTAACTTAGGGCAATACGTTGTTTGCGGTCTCACTCTACTGAGAGACCACAGGTGCCATAGAGGGAACATCTTGTGTTATATCCTTGTGCCAGTGCCACCCAGACACGCTCTGCCACCCTGTACAAGTGTGACAGGGGAGTATGCAGGCGACCCCACGCCCCTGCGGGATGATTCCCTGTTGCAATATGTTCAGTAGGGTTCTACATTTGGGATGTTGTTTAACAAGGGATGCACAACCTGATTGGGGGGTTGGTGTGGGAGGGGGGAGGAAGGGGAATGTTGTTGGTTATTGTCGCCGGTTATAGTATAACTCAGCAACCAGTTTTAATTCTCATATCCGAAGATATTTACACTCAGAAAGTACTCGTAGATTGCACACACAGAAGACATTACAGCTGTTAAAGCGGGCTCCCGTGGTCAAACGAAGACACTGGGTGGAAAGGACAACACAACATATATTAATTAGACGAATAAAGATACTGAATGGCTAAACTGTCCTGCCTCACCTGGAACGTGCGGGGACTGAACGATCACCGCAAGACCCGACTAATACAATCTTATTTGACTAGGCACCGGGTGGACATTTGTCTCTTACAAGAGACCCATCTCAGAGAGACAGCCAACACCAGACTGACCACAGCCAGATGGGGTGAGGTCCACACGGCCAGCTACTCGAACTACTCCCGGGGGGTGGCAATCCTAATACGCAAGGGGGTGCCCTGGCAAATGCAGCAGTTGATACGGGATCCAGAGGGCAGATATATAATATTAAAGGGAACACTGTTCCACAGGTCACTGATAGTGGTTAACGTTTACGGCCCAAATGTGGACGACCCTGCTTTCTTTCGTCACATATGGCATAAGGTCCAATCGCTGGGAGATGCTGCCGTCCTCTGGGGCGGTGATTTTAACATCACGCTAACACCACACATGGACAGGGAGGGGGCATCCTGGGCTCACCACCCACAGGCGACAGCGGCCTTGAATAGCATAATACAAGATCATAGCCTAGTGGACTCCTGGCGAACACTACATCCCACGTCACGCGAAGGGACTTGTATCACACATCACCGCCAAGCTTGGTCCAGACTTGACTTCTGGCTACTGACCAAAGACCTACAGTGCTGGACACAAGAAGTCACGCACCACGCTCGGACACTTTCAGACCATGCCCCAGTGGCCCTGGCCCTTTCAATCCCAAAGCCATATCAACAACCGTTCGCGTGGCGTCTCCCCCCACATGCCCTATTAGACTCAGCCTTTTGTGAGAGCCTCAGAACGCACATCCAAGAATATTTTGAGCACAACACCGGGTCGGTGTCCACGGAGAGCATATTGTGGGAGGCATTCAAGGTGGTGGTGCGTGGATATTGCATAGCTGGCCAATACGGGATACTTCGCGATATACGGGACAGTTTAAACAGACTAGAGAGGGAACTACACGAGTTAGAAAAACAATACTGCGAGGCACCATCCCCCCCTATTCTAGCGGGCATACGCACAAAGCTCACAGCATTCCAAGTGGAAGCTGAACGCGAAACCAAATTCCTACACAAATACACTAAAGCGCGCAGGTATGGGGAGGGTGACAGACCGGGAAAAACACTTGCCAACCTCCTGCGTAAGCCTAGGGGCTCCCCCTTTATCACAGAGCTGGTCACTGAAGATGGCGAAATGGCACGCTCCCCGCCAGAGATCCTGACCATAATGAGGAGTTTTTACGCACAACTGTACACCTCCACCTCACAACCGGATGACGGCATCCTGCGAGATTACTTTGACTCCATCGAGCTTGTGTGGTTCCACAGGGCCCACCGGGAATATATGGAAATCCCATTTACGGTGGAAGATATCAAACGGACCATAGGTGGTCTCCCTGCGGATAAGGCCCCTGGTGCAGACGGGCTGATGGCCAAATTCTATAAAGAGTACGCCGACCTACTGGCACCGCGACTCCTGGCGGTGTACCAAGAGGCCATGGAGTCGGGCAGCTTACCTGCCTCAATGCGCGAGGCCATAATCGTAACAGTTCTAAAACCAGATAAGGACCCCTCGAACTGAGATTCCTATCATCCCCTCTCCCTGATCAACTTAGACGCAAAAATCTTTGCTAAACTCCTTGCAGTCCGAATGCAACCACTGCTTCCCTTGATCATATGGCCGGACCAGTCCGGTTTTATACCGGGTAGATCCACATCCCACAATCTCCGGACACTGTTTGCCCTAATGCACTACCTCGCACCGCATGTTCCCGCAATTGCAGCGCTCCTGGATGCCACCAAGGCGTTCGATTCCTTGGAGTGGGGGTTCCTATTCCCGCTGCTCCAACGAATTGGGTAAACTACTTTACAGCATGCCTACGGCACGCCTGAGGGTGAATGGCCTGGTCTCGGAACCCATCGCCATTACGAGGGGCATGAGACAGGGCTGCCCCCTGTCACCATTACTTTTTGCTATAGCCACGGAACCGCTTGCAGCCCGGATTAGGCAATACCACGCGCACCGCAGCATTGGGTTCACCACTAGAGGACTGACAGTATCACTCTATGCGGATGACATCACGCTCCACATGACAGACCCTAAAGAAAACCTGGCTCCTATGACGAGAGAACTGATAGGATATGGGGAAATCTCTGGGATACGGATAAACTGGGGCAAATCTGTCATTGTCCCCCTGACACCTGGCACCCAGCACTAAGAAACTGAGTATCCTATAGAATGGGCGTCAGGACCAACACGCTATTTGGGGATATGGATTAGTAATGACATAAATGAACTCTGGACGGAGAACTACGGCAGAGTGGTGGACTGGATTACAGAGAGGGTACAACGCTGGAAGACGCTCCCA
Source organism: Calotriton arnoldi (assembly GCA_963921515.1). Taxonomy (NCBI): domain Eukaryota; kingdom Metazoa; phylum Chordata; class Amphibia; order Caudata; family Salamandridae; genus Calotriton; species Calotriton arnoldi. Next base: position 2,394,252 of record CAWUFW010001417.1, on the reverse strand, counting down.
CTGTCCCTGATTGGGCGTATTGCAGTGGCCAAAATGATCATCCTGCCCAAGTTGCTGTACCTCTTCGTGAATGTACCCATTCCCCGGACCTCGCACTTCTTTAAAACACTGCGCTCCGTTATGATTGAACTGGTATGGGCGGGGCGACAACCCAGAATATCCTGGGAGGTACTAACCTTACCACAGTCCCAGGGAGGACTTGTTGCCCCTGACTTTGCACTTTACGCTCACAGCGCACAGGCGCAGTTCCTACAATACTGGGTACACCCCACACCCTTCCAGCCGCATGTGGCGATTGAACTAGACAGAGCGGCACCTTTACCGCTCGGAACGGCCATATATCAGACTTATAAGAGACCACGTAATGAGATAGACATGGTTGAGGCACTAAGGTGGGCATGGACGGGACTGCGCAAGCGAGCGAAGTTAGAGATATTATATGCCCCCTCTATGCAATTGGCCAGTAACCCACAAATATCCCCCTTAGGGGATCGCAGGGCACGGGAACAAGCGGCATCACTCCAGCTATGGACAGGCAAAGACCTCTTCCCTGCAGACACCTTCTTCACACTACAGCAGATGTGCGGTGCAGCGGCTCCTTCCGCTGCGGACATGCTGCTCTACTATCAACTGCGAGCCTCTTGCAGAAGCAAATATGACACGTTCCCGAACACCCCCCCTAACACTACCAGCATTGGAAAATGTCCTAGCGATCGATCACGGCCAAAAACTAATCACCCGCATATACAGCACAACACAGCGTGAATCCCCAATCACTACACCGGGGGCCAGAGCGGCATGGGCAGAAGACATGGGGGTGGAGATCACAGACGATCAATGGAAGCTCATATGTGGCCAGTTGCAAATGTTGTCCTCCAACTACCGACTCAGATTAATACACTTCAAATACATGCACCGTCTCTACCGAACCCCGATACAGTTGCACCGAATGGGCCTGCGGCCTGATGACTGCTGCTGGAGATGTGGGGCCACGCAAGCAACTTTCTTGCATATAGCATGGCAGTGCCGCCCAGTGGCTAACTTCTGGACTAGCACATTACAACTTGCACATGACATAACTGGACAGGACCTACCCTGCACGCCGCTGGCGGTGCTGTTGGGCGCCATCACTGTTGTTCCCCCCAAAAAGAGGAAATTAACTGCCATGCTGTTGCTCATGGCTAAGCGTCAGGTGGCACTCTAATGGAAGGCGGTCCTCCCGCCGACAGTGAAGGGATGGGTCACCAGTGTCACTCAGTGCAGGACCCAGTTGGAGAATTACTGGGAGCTGATGCCACCAAGGTCCCACCCCCGGGACATTTGGGGCCCGTTCATTAACTGGCTCAACGCAGTGCAAACAGAAGAATTCTCAAGGGACCACTGGGTACTGTGGATATTGTTGCTGTACAGAACAGGGTCTAACAGGTCTTTTAGTCATCCAACAGACTATGTACAAGTCGAAATGGAACGAACACTGCTGAAACAACACAGCGCATTGATGTAAAAATGTAAACTAAAGTGTGATGCAACCCAACTGTTGATACCGTTATAATACCATATCGATGAAGCTGAGTACTGTACTGGTGTTTGTTTTTCTTGTTGTAATCTGTATTTTACAAATGCCAATAAAAAGTAAAACATTAAAAAAAGTAGCCAAAAGACTGTTTCTATGTATAAGAGGGGCCATAGCCTGGTTAAACCCTCAATGTACTCACAGTACTGCCATCTCCTGAGGTGTATTTTGCCTCTGCAACCCCTGAAGTTATTGTGAAGTCTCAACAAAATATTGCTGGGGGGGCCTTGGAGTTTCAAATCTTAAGTCTGAGAAGCCTGCAAAACAGCCTAACAAGATATGAGAGGGCATAGGTTGGAAAGCACCGGCTCTCCAGATCAAAATGACACTGTGTCAACTCCTCTTTTAAAGTTATGGCCTCACATGCCCTCCACCAGGGTGTTGAAGGGGCCCCTGAGGGGGCCATGGGAAAACAGAGTCAGAATATGGAACCTTCCCGCTTCCCAGTAGGTGGGATCAGTATGAGTAACATACTTGGTACGGAAACCATTCCAGGCATGAAGGGCCCTATCCGGCATATCCTGCAAATAACCACTAGCAATAGTGTTGCGGGGATTCTGCACCTACAGAGAACTATGCGCAGGAAAACAGGGCCTCGGTCCACAAGGGTGTACCGACCTACCACCTCAGTACCCAAAATCCCAAAACCGATTAGCTATAGTGTCTCATTCATTCTCCTCCAAAATCACGAAGCTACAGATGAATTGATAACCCAGAACACAACACTCCCAACTCTCTCAGGAATCGTGGTAGCAAGACATGCCCTTTCGCTCGCTCACTCATACTTGTCCACAATAGGAATGGTCAGAGTCACTGTTATAGTTCAAAATGTTTATTTTAACTATCGTGCTCTATAATGCAGTATACGAGCCACTACCAGCAGCGAAATGCATAAACCTAGAACAATTAGCATTGTTACAATTCCATAGAATATAAAGGGGCATGTCATTATATATAGACAGTGGAAAAAGGAAAAGAAAGGCCTAACCACCCTCCCCTTGGTAAAGTGATGTTTATTATATAAAAGAAGATCTCTGGGTTTTGTCAGCAGACCCCCTACCTTAGTGCCTAGATGGAAGCTTTACATCATAGGAACCGCATAACTCTTCTCCCTGGAAAGGACCCTCTCCTAGTGTGTTTTAGAACAACATGCATTCCTGTAATATCAAAGCACTAGTTTCCAGTAGCGCAGCTGTGTTAGCATGTTTTGTCTAGATGCTACAACATCAACAGAATGACACGGGGCATTGTTTATCGACCTTGCACATTGTGTTCAGACTAAACTCCAAGAACAGGCAGAGAACGCAGAAAGCAGACAGTTCTCATGTGAAAGGCACAAACAGAGTCTTGCACAACAAAGTCATGTAGTAACGTGCGCAAAAGCAGCATCATGGCAGCCGTGCTCATGTCAATTTAGCATTGTCGACAATGACCCTAACGGTCATATAACAATAAGTTTGAGGTTTTCTTTTCTTAAAGAGGCTTGAGCAGGCAGGTGAGCCCTGCCAGGGAGATCAGCAGGAGAAGGATCCCCCCTGGGTACACTATGCGGACCAGATGGGTTGAGTTGGTCGGGGTATAGCCAAAGGAGTTGCAGGCAGCTATCCTCCTGGGCCTTAAGGAAGAGATTACCAGTGGGTTTGAGGTAGCCGAAGTTAACCAATCAAGGATTCAGGCTTCGTGCTTAGCCTTAACCCAGAATCTGGATGAAATGGCCGCACAGACTAGAGCACTGGAGGAAGAGACCATCTTGGTTAAACACTTAGGGCCTCATTTATGAGGAATTCACGCAGTGTAGGACAGCAAGTCACCTTACTGCGCTGCACACTTGACAAGGAAAGGGCAGGAATATGCCATATTTAAGGCAATTCGGCACATTCCTGTCCTTTATCTTGTGCTGACTCCCTTTTGGCAGCCTAGCGCCTACGTAGGCACCCTTGCACCATGGTGCGAGGGTGCCTGTGTTGCATGAAGGATTGTTTTTGTGCCTGAAGGGACACCTTCCTGCACAAAACCAATCCTGAGAGGTATAGTCCTCTTTCTATGTGTGCTGCAGAATGCAGCACACATAGAAAGAGAAAGAAACAAGGAGAAATTGAGATATTTCTCCTCGTTATACCGCCCCTGGGAAGGTGTACGTTTGTGGCACATAAAGAGTTTTATAACTTCTTGTAAATCTGGTGTTGCATCAAAATCCATGGGAGATGCGTGGCAACATCCACGCAATGCCAATGGAATGCCTATCCAGGGCAGAATAACACAATGCAGTGGTTCACTGACAGAACATCGACACCTAAAATATCCCCAATATGGAGTTTTAAATATCGATGTCAAAAATATCGCCATCCTATATTTATAATGGTAAGTACAAAAATATCAGAAAATATATTGATGTCATAAATATAGTTGCACAAAATATAGTTTTTATATATATAAAAAATAATAAATATTAAATATATTAAATAATAAAATTAATTTTAAAAGAATTTGATGTAATATACTTTTTAACAAATATAACAAATAAACTTAATTAAAAAAAGTTAAACGCATATATAATAATTAATATATATATTTACTTTGAAACAATAATAAACTATTAATTTCAATATATTTTATAATTTTAAAATTATATAAAATTTTAACAAATAAATATATATATATATACCAATAACATAAAATCTATTAAAAAAACATTCTTTTATAAATTAAAACATTAAACTATTTAAAAATCTTTAAACTTAAATTTGCCACTCCAGTCAGTGAAACAGTAGGGAAAGTGTTGGATAGCGGAGAGGTAAAAATTACTATTCCTACTCCAGTGAGTGCAACAGTAGGGAAAGTGTTGGATGGCAGAGGGGTAAAAATTACTATTCCCACTCCAATGAGTGCAACAGTAGGGAAAGTGTTGGATAGTGGAGGGGTAAAAATTACTATTCCCACTCCAGTCAGTTCAAAATTAAAAACAAACAAAATATCAACAAAACAAAAATATATTTAAAAAAACAAAATAAATAAAAAGAATATAAACATGTTAACAATTATAATACAAATATATTAGGGGCACATTACGATGGCGGGCGGAAGCACCACCGCCGTGCTGGCGGATGCAAAAAGCACCAGTTACCGCCGGCACGCAGCAGTCCACACGCCCGTCCAATTACGATGCGAAAAGTAGGCCAAACACCGCCGGCAAGCCAGCAACACCGTCCGCCATCAAAGTGCGCCCGTACACGTAGCGGCGCAGCCCAACTGACACACACCGTCCGACGAAACACGTCCCGCCCGGCGCATAAATTACGATGCCGCAAACAAACGGCTCCCATGGCCAAGAGATACCGTACGACAAACCGAAGCGGTAACACGGATGCCGAGCACGGACAACGAAGAAGCGGCTCCCCGAGCATGAATCCAGCACTGCAGGCCCTCCCCATGCTTTTGCTGATGCACCACCAAGGACGCAACGTACCGCGGAGACGCAGGTAGGCACACACACAACAAGTGCACGCAAACAGCGCACACAGTGCAAGGGCGGAAAAAGAGGACAACCCCCACCAGCGCGTGTACACTACACATCCACCATTGCATCCACATATGACACACAGGCCAAATCGTAACATCGCGGAACACATGTGTACACACCACCTGGGACTAGGAACCAACCACCCCGTCACGGCCCCAAAGCGCCGATGACGCCGCCACACATGCGCACAACGCAGAGGCCAACCGCAGCGCCATGCATGCGTCGCACACAGACACAGGGACACAACCAAGCAGCACACACATCAGCCCCACCCCGAACGCACATGACACGTGACAGGCCTGCCACAGACATGTCCCCAACGCCCAATTCACGGACAACACCCAACGCCACACAACCGACGCATACATGTCAGTGAAGACACGCAACAGCAGGACACACCCCAGTGTAACAAACATGGCGTAGCACACAGCGGCGGCAACACCAACTAGGAGAAGCAGGGCTCCTTCGGGAAGAGGAACGCCAGTACCACACAGAAACACCCATACCACCCTGCACATATGAACAAGACATATAAAACGGAACACCAAAGAGCCCGGGGACCGACAACAGGTGGCCCAAGAATAACATTCACACACAAGGCCCAACGCAGAGCGTAAAGGCAGCCTGCCGCCCACACAAGGGAGAGCAGACAGCACTGAATGACCTTCCATTCCAACTCCGAAACCACAGCCCTACGACAGAAGCCGGTGAATACAGCCATTGTCCAAGAATAGACCAACACAGGCATGCCGAGGAGACCGACCACAGGGCAGATAGCGCATATCACAGAAGCACACAACGGACGGGGAAGAAAGAAGAAAACACTCCCCCATGTCGGCCACATGCAAGTTAATTGGAAGGAGTCACACATCACTGACCTTGAACTGTCTGAGAAGCATGTGGGAAGAGGGCCCGTGTCCTCCAAACAAGCCAACAGAACACAAGTCCTGTCTCCCTACGACTACACAGAGCTCACAGCAACCTCGGAGCGTGCACATTGCAGACTGCACACACAGCCGGAGCACGCCACCTCAACGAACCGCTGCGAAATGGCAACCGCAACACACCTACCCAACTACGCCGAACAGCTCAAGCTGTACAAAACCAACCTGTTCCATACATTGGGATGCGATCTCCTGTCCCTGCTGAACGTAAGTTACCGACTGACTTACCGCATCACATTGTTCAGCTGCGTCATGCCCGTCTTCTACTGTCGGAGGTGTCCCTACCAGCATCCCGTCGAGATATGCCTCTCCAACCCGGCATGTCTGAAGGCGGACCTGCTACCACTACTCCTCCCTCTGGACGCACACGACAGGGCCTGCTCTGCCTATGGGGGCATGGCGTATGTGGCCAACATCGCACCCGCACTGAAATGGGACCACTGTGCCTCCACACGACGGATCATCGAGAACAGCTACATCGAATGTCACCCAGCATGCCCCATCATGGTCCTCCAAGGGACAACTTACGAACAACACCTTGACAGCCACCATCCGCTACATTGGCTGGCAAACATGTACACCACCAATGACATGGAAGCCCTGCTGGACGGCATCGCATACCTGACAACCTGTAAATTCGTCGGACCACAACGCAGGTTCCCCGAGTGACCTATGATGTCCAACCCCGCACCCATGCTTAGCTTCCGCACGGACTGGCCAGTCACCACCACAACAGCCATACCAAACGACCGGCAACTGTAACCACACCATCAACGACATCGCCATGACATCGGATATGACCGGGACATGCACACTGTTCCCCATCACATCCAGGAACACCGCATGCATCGTGGGAGGCAGTGGCATGGGCTCTGTGTATCGCACCCACATGGACGGAACTGCACGAACAACCAGGACACGACATGGATCCAGCGCCCATGGACACACACACCGCTCAGTGGACATGAATAGGTCGCCTGGAGTCTGTGGGTGCTGCACCCCTCCCACCCCCGCCCCGGGAATCCCATACCAGGACCTTTGCATGGAGGACAAGTGCATACAACAACAACACGACCCCAGTGACTGTGACATGTCCAGTAACCACCACAGTGCAACAACAAGTGGCACGCCGCTGCATGCACGCAAGCACATGCCCTGATGTCATCTCACATGCACGCGTGCATGAGGAACAACCGCAGCAAACCTGTCACATGGAACTGAGATGGACTGTGCCCATGATGCCAAGCGGTCTGGTAGGCTACATGTATACCGTCTGTGTCAAAGTCCGCAGCTCCGCAGCTATACGTAAATGTACATTAGCACAGCCTTGGCCAAGCAGATGTCACTCTGAAGCCCACATCCCACATGCAACAGCCAATCACATGTAACCCCACACCCTATCCCATTTGCAATCATGCTCAGTATATCCTCAACAAGTATTCCGCTGCCAGTAGTGTCCACTATACTGCATCACAGAGGACAGAAGACTCAATATAATGTTTGAAACCAAAACTGTCTCCGCTGACTCATTTCACAAGTACGAATGAGAGAGGATGAGAGTATGTGAAGTACACGGCAGTCGTGACATGACCATGTAGTCCACTGGTATTGGATGTCAACGCAAATGAGTAGCACTACTGTGGAAGACACACATGTGTTGTGTGAAGTCGTATGGACGCAGTGCTCAGGTGGGTGGGTGTGACGGGTAGATGCGCACATGCCAAGTTGGAGCACGCCGTGTTGGGAGGGGTCATGAACAGTACACCACCGCTTCCCTGGGCATTGTGAGAGGACACCTGTCGGGGGGAGTGAACACGTGTGTGCACAGCAGCCGGGCACACGTACAAAGCGGTACCAGGCGCACCTCAGCCCACTCTCTGTGGACAAGCTGGATCCTGTTGTGCGCCCGCCATGCCCCTTGACAAGGCACACACAGCCCCAGTCGACCAGGTGTAACCCCAACATAGTCAATCCGCACAGGCGATACAGGGCACGGGATGGCAGTGGAGCATGGTGTGTGAGAGGTCTCCTCGCGCTCCTCCTGGTCATATCACGCAGGCAATAGAACCTCAACGTCTAGCATGGCACAAGTCAAATGGAAGTGTAGGGGGACGCACCACAGCACGAGCAGCACTGACGTCACGGGAGGTGGCTCGCACCATCCCATCCATTGCCCATCATACCAACCACGCCACATGCCATTGCGACTAAGTGCAAGCGCGTGCGCCACCACCCCCGAGCCCTCCCCAGAGAGGCCAAAGAGTGAATGTGTGGGCCATCAGCCGCAGACGGACGCGGCCTGGCCGCAAGGGCAGCCACAGCCACTGGGTGTCGCAGGTGGCGGATCCGGAAGGCGAAGACTGTGATGCATAGTCCATGCAGGCCGGGTCTCCATTTGGGGCACCACGCAGGTGGACGGCGTCCCGCCACACATCATACCCTGAGACAGCCCACTCGTGCAACTGGACCCACACATACACTCCTTGCCCTCTCTGGTGCGAGCTTGGGGCTGCCTGTGCAGGCGCTAGCCTCGCAGGTGAGCATGCATATTGGGGGAGCGAGGGGAGGACATGAGGGCTGGGGCGAAGATGACTGTATCACTGTCAGTAAGTACAAGGGATGACCCAGATGTGGAAAGGAAGAGACGTGTCCCGTGTGTACTGCAACTAGTCGCCAATCCAACTACCCCCCCATGTCCGGAATGTAAGCCCGCAGCTAGGCCCGCCCATCCGCCACATCGAACATACCACCAGCACGACAACCTTCCCATTCGAATCACTGACTGGGGGTGGCGACCAGTGTACAATCATGTGTAGCCTACCCACGCGTACATGTGGGCCCTCCATGATCCATGTCACCTGCGGCAAAGTCATGACATGCGCAATGAGGGAAGTGAGGAGAGCTGTCCGCCCCACGCGCAGAAGGTGCATCAGCTCCACAGACCCAGCAGCGAGTCCAGCAGGGGTCACATGTGCAGGGGCAGCTGTGCCTGGTGTGAAGGCACATGCATATAGACAGCACATCGACCAATGTGTAGTCTGCCCACATCTACAGTCCATCATCATGCGGACATAGGAATTGAACACAGGGCAACACATCTTCAGTTGGTGCACCCACCGTGACCAACAATGCGCAATCATCGACGTACCCGCCCTGTGCATGGCCCCCACCCAACGGAGGCACATCCAGTGCCACCATCCCACACACACAAGCCTTCCACGGAACATGCTGTGTCCAATGGTCAGTACAGAGTCAGCGCCCATCTGGTGGATCCTGAACAGGAGACACATGCACACACATGCCAGCTCCCACTATGTACGTCTGCCACCTGGCACGTGCAATGTAACCTCTCACCTGTGACGTGTGACTGCAAGCACACAGCCGTCTTGGCATGGGGCTGTCAATGTGGACACCTGTCAATGTTTCGGGAGGTGTGATCCGTACAGTGCTGTACATAGGGTGCAGTGCTGACACCTACTACTGTCTCATATCCCCTCGTGCCACAGGTCTCACTTGTTTTGGCCGCTCAGCCTGTGCCCACATCGTCGTCGTCGTGTGCCATACTCATCCAGCCGCGGAAGCAGTTCCATGCTCAGCAGACATTCATGTTGCTGTGGCGTTGCCGCTTGACGGATATGCAGTCAGTCCCCATCAGCACGCCCCGCAAGTCATTGGGGCCTAGATCCCCATGTGCATGCACATGGCAGTGGTTTGTATCACTAGCCATTGCCATTGTTGGGAGACCTGTGTAAGTGTATTGTGGCCGTGCCGTCCCAGCTTGACAGCTGGGCTGTGGCTCATGTGCTTGCTCAGTCATGTCAGTGATGTGTATGCGAAATTGCTATGTGTCGTGTTGCTTTGACATGTGTCCTCTGCCATTGTCCCTAGGCGGAGACCGAACATTGACCGCCCATACCAATTGCTGGCGGACATGGACGATACAGAGGTTATTAGGAAGTTTCGGCTGGACAGGCCAACCCTGCATCGACTGTGTGCCATGTTAGAACCCCATCTCCGTCCCCGCAGGGTGTATCCGACTGCTGTCACCCCCACGGCTAAGGTGATGGACGCCATGCATTTCTTCGCCACTGGGTCATTCCAGCACACAGTGGGAATTGGAGGAGGGATGTCCCAGCCCATGTTCAGCAAGGTGCTGAGGGATGTACTGGCAGCCATGATGCTGTACCGAAACAGGTACATCCGCTACCCCAGGGCTCGTGAATTGGCGGCAGTGAAGGGTGCATTCTATGCCCTTGGCAGAATCCCACACGTCGTTGGAGCCATTGACTGCACACATGTCGGCCTTGTTCCACCACAGGCCACGGAGCACCTGTACCGCAACAGGAAGCACACGCACTCCCTGAATGTGCAAGTGGTGTGCCTTGCGGACATGGTGATCACCCACGTGTGTGCAAAGTTCCCAGGCTCGGCCCATGACGCACACATAATGCGCAACAGCATCTTGCCACGACTGATGTCCAATATGCAACAGGATCGTGCCTGTATTGTCGGTGAGTATGTGGAGTGGTGTAGCGTGCTGGTTGTGCGATGCTGTCCCCTGTCCAGTTGGAATTGCAACGGTTCTCTGTGTCCCTCACACCCAGGTGACTCTGCGTACCCGAATGGGGCATGGCTGCTCAGTCCATTGAGGAATCCTCGCACCCCAGCAGACGATCGCTACAATGAGGCACATGGGAGGACCAGACGTGTGGTCGAGCGTACCTTTGGCCTCCTCAAGTCCAGGTTCAGGTGCCTGGACCGCACCGGGGGTGCGCTGGCGTACTCCCCACAGAAGGTGTGCCAGATAGTGGTGGCGTGCTGCATGCTGCACAATCTGGCCATTCGGAAGCAGATCCCCCTCATCGTGGATGACGGAGATCAACCAGGGCCCCAGCCCGCAGACCAGGACAGCTCGAGTGAGGAGGACAGCGGAGAGGAGGAAGCTGGTAATGTGCGGCAGCAGCTCATCGCCCGCTACTTCACTTGACGGTGAGTGTCCATGTACGACGGCTGATGTGGCTGTATCTGTGCAGGTGTGTGTGTGCTGTGTCAGGGTGGCCGTTTGTTCACTGCGTGCTGTGTGTCAACGCTCCATGGCCAGGGTAGTATGCCACTGTTGGTGGCTGTGGCATTGTGCCCTATTGCTCTGTGCGATGTGTGTACATTGCTTGTAGTTGTTGACATGTACTGTGTGATGGGTGTGTGACACACTCATTGAATGTGCTCCTGTTCTGTCTCCCACCCCTAGGTCCCTACAGGCCCTCCGGATTCAATTGCCATGCCACGCATCAGGTGCCTTTCCGCCCAAGGTGGCCGTTGTATTCCGTACAAATAAAACACAGGGCACAAACAGCAGTTAGTGAAAAAGGTGCATTTATTACAAACTGTGACATGTGATTGTGTGTAAGGTGATGACAAAAGTGGTGCGTGCAGTGACAATGAGCTGTCGGTCATGGCTGCGTGATGATCAGGGTGTACCCACTGGTTCTATGTCCATAGTCCAACACACACATGCCATCCAGATGGCAGTGTGGAGTGGGATCGTAGTCCAAGTCAATGCAGTGGCTGGTCAAGGAAGGCTGGCGGAAGGCTGGCTGGCTGCCTCACTTGCGCTTGGAGCGTGCGAAGTCCTCCCGGGAGATCTGTTTCCACTTCGGACGGCCCCTTCCACGTTTGCGAGGGGGGGTGCCTGCTTGCGACATGCTGGTGGTTGAGGTGTGCTCACTGGCAGTGGACGCAGGGGAACTGGACACTGCTGCTCCACCCTGCGCCCCGGCAGGTGGTGGCGGAGGGGGAGCTGCTGTCCCTGGCTGTGACCTCACCGCCACCACCAGCTGGCCCATGAGGTCCACGATTTGGCCCATACGGGCGTCCATGGACCTCAGCACCCCCAGCACCTCACGCGTGTCTGAAGCAGACCGGACCCATTGTCCTTGGGCCTCTTCATAGGCCCCAAGGACTCTGGCCATTTGAGGCAGGGCATGGCTCCCAGGGGAGGCTGGCGTTTCCCTGACCCTGCTCCTCCTACCAGTCCTGCTGCCACCGGCCTGCCCACTAGCCACATTGCTCACCACGGTCCTCGCTGTGGCTCCCAGGGTGGATCCAGTCGGCCGGGCCACCACCTGCGCTGGGGCTGGTGCCAGCGAAGACGTGGCGGTGGTGGCGGCGGTGGTGGTCGGTGCGGCGATGGTGGCGGTTGCGGCAGTGGTAGTGGCCACAATGACCGTGGGTGTGGCCGCAACGACAGTGGCAGCAGGGGGCTGGGAATGTTCAGCAGCCCTGGATGATGGGTTGGTGGGTAGGAGGGGTCCTGGGGAGCGGCTGGGCCCTGCCACACCAGATGGGCCTGCTTGGTGGTCCGTGTCCGAAGAGGAGGACAGATCCTCCAGGTCCGTGTGTCCTCGTTGGGGGCTTGTAGGCTGGCTGTGCTGGCTGCTGGCTCCATCCCCAGCATCCAGCAGTTCGTCACCTGTGGAGAGAATGAGATTTGTTATTGTGTTGCACCTGGCGAAGTATGTATTTGTCGTCTGACATTGACAGTTCGTGCAATCTCGTACATGGGTTTCCCGGAGGCATGTGTGTGGCTGTAGCATCTGTAGTTGTGTGTGCTTGGCAATGGGACTGTGTGCTGTGCACATGTGGCATGGGACGGATTGGCCATGCCGATGGGTGTGTTGCTGTGCCCCTACTTATTGTGACTCTGGTGTATGCGGGCTCCTGGCCCATCCTGGGTCTGGTTTGTACTTTGCTTTTGGTGTTCAGATGGGACGCTTAGGAACGCATATGGCAACATGGGGGCCATGCCCCAGATTCGCATTTGGGAGGGAATATGCTTTTGGGGTTCAAATGGAACGCTTAGGAACGCATATGGCAACATGGGGGCCATGCCCCAGATTCGCATTTGGGAGGGAATATGCTTTTGGGGTTCAAATGGAACGCTTAGGAACGCATATGGCAACATGGGGGCCATGCCCCAGATTCGCATTTGGGAGGGGATATGCTTTTGGGGTTCAAATGGAACGCTTAGGAACGCATATGGCAACATGGGGGCCATGCCCCAGATTCGCATTTGGGAGGGGATATGCTTTTGGGGTTCAAATGGAACGCTTAGGAACGCATATGGCAACATGGGGGCCATGCCCCAGATTCGCATTTGGGAGGGAATATGCTTTTGGGGTTCAAATGGAACGCTTAGGAACGCATATGGCAACATGGGGGCCATGCCCCAGATTCGCATTTGGGAGGGAATATGCTTTTGGGGTACATGCTGTGAGCCATGGGTGCCGAACGTGACATGTGTTGTGGCAGCATGACAGTGCATGGTTTGAGGTGTGTGCATGCTTGACATGGCCTGCATATTTGCTGTCTGTTGTGATTACTGGACATGGCATTGGACGCATCGTTATGAGTGAGTGATAGTTGTGTGCCAGCCAACGTATTGCAGTTGTCCCATCTCCTTGGTGTGCGTGCTGCCCTGTGCCATGTGCATCACTGCAGTGCTCGGGGGGTGTGGCCCATGTTGTGTGTTGTTGCTCACAGTGTGTTGTGCGCTTAATTGACTTCTGGCACATGGTTGGTCATGGGCATGTATCTTAGCGTGACTGCTGTATGTGTGGCAGCTGTGCGGATGACATGCCTTTCATGAGACTGGGGCTGACGGATGGGATGGATGGTATGTTGTATGTGCATGGTGTGTCTGTGAGTTTGATGGGTTCAGTGGTGTTCGTGTACATTTATGTTGTTCCGCTCTGTTGCGTCTAGTGTTGTTTGTCTTACATAGGCGTAGTTGTGGGGTGTGTGGTTGACAGGCAGTAGGGGCTACATGGACAGGACTTCAATGTTGTTTCGGTTGTGTGTGATGAGTTGCACAGTGGCTGCCGTGTGGGACTATATTCAGTGTGGCTTGTGCATGCAGACGTGGCTCCTTGGGTGTTGCTATGTCTGTGATGGGTCATGTGGGGTGTGAGTCTGTTGTTCATGTCCGTGTGCACATTGTTCACTTGTTCGTGACGGTGGGCGGTGCTGCGTGTTCGTCTGCTACGTGACATGTCCCATGTGTTGGTCGTGTTATGGTCCTCATGCCTCCAGTAATCCAGCCCTGTCCAGTTTCCCACCTGCAAGTTGTTCGTGCGTGCACTGTACTGGATGCCACATGGCTCTAAGCGGGGGGTGCTCCATGTTGCAGGTCTGTGGGGGTGGGGGGGTGTTGTGGGTCGTGGGGTGGCTGGACACCCACTGACACCGATTGCTGTGGACCGTGATGTCTGCCTTTCGGCTGTCGTTGTGCACTGCGGTGGCTGACACGTGGCTGTGGGGTGTGGGGGATGCTCCTCCTTGCTGTGCTGTGGGACTGGGGCCTGGTGTGTGTTGAAATTGGGCTGTCCACCCTCCCACCCACTGCACTTTGTGTTCCTGCCACTTACCTGTTACTTGTCGGTTAGTGCAGCTGTGGCGGACACATGGGTGTGGTGGGTGCTCGTTGTGGCGCTTCTGGCATATTTGGGGACCTGTTGGTGGTTACGTGGCTGGCTGAGTGTACACATGTCCCCACGCATCTTACAGTTGTTCGGTTTGGGCTGTGTGTGGTGGTGTCTGTTGCATGTGTGTGTGATGTGTTGTGTATTGTGTGCTGGACATGGGGGTGTTTGTCCCTGGGAGCTGTGGCATGGTAGTTGCGCATGTGAGTACATAGCGGTGTGCTGGTATACATTGGTTTGTACTTACCAGCCTCCACTCCCCTGCTAATCCGGCGAGGATCTCCGGATGTATTACGACTCGCACCTTCTCCTCCCACGCTTTGAAGGTCTTAAAGAGCGCGGGATTCCCTCCGCCAGTGACGGCAGCCAGCTCTCTGTTTTTGCCCTCCTTCTTCTTGACCAGGCTCTTTACGTCATTCCAACGTTTGTTAATTTCTCCTCTGTTCCTGGGCAGGGTCCCGACTGCATTGACCTGGTCTACGATCCGGTTCCACATTCTGTTTCTGGTGGCTAGTGGTGTGTGCTGGACCATGTTCCCATAGATTTGTGGGTACACCTTGATGATCTCGTCGACCATGACCGTCAGCTCCATGGGCGTGAACTTGGGCATTCTTTGTGGTGCCATGGTGTTTGTGGTGCTGGTGCGGTGTGTGTTGTGTAATGTGCAGGGGTTTGTGGTGCCGGTGTTTGGTGGTGGTGGTAGTGGTGGTGGTGTTTGGTGGTGGTGGTGGTGGTGGTGGTGGTGGTGGTTGTGATGTGTGCGTTTCTGTGGTGTGCTGCTGTCCTTGCTGTGTCACTGTGTCCTCTCCTCTCCTCTCTGGTTTGCAATGTAGCAAGGGGTTGTGGTCTGTGGGAGTGCTGCTTTTGTACTCACCTATGTGGGTGTGTCCTCATGGTCTGTTGTTTTCAGGTGTGTTGTGTCTGGGGTTCTGGCCTTTGTATTTTTTGTTTGTCCGGGGGTGTTTTCGGGATGTGTACTGTGCTTGTGTATTTGTGCGTGCCTTGCTGTGTGGACTTGTTGGCCATGTTGTGTGCTATTGGTTTTGTGTGCGGATGGTTTCTGTGCAGGTACGTTGGCGCCATGGCTTCTGCCGTGTCGATTCTCATCGGCGTTGTTTGCGCTGGCGGGAGGTATATTTGTGGTTTTTCCGCGCTCATGTCGGTGCGATCGTAATTTCACGTGCGGTGTGTCGGCCGTGAGGGCGGGCGGTTTTGTGTTGTCGTGCGTGTTTCCGTCCGTGGCGGGCGGTTTGACTCCGACTCGGACGTTGGCGGGCGGTATTTTGTGTGCTTTTTCCGCCGATGGCGGTTTTCGGTTTGTGTAATCGTAATGGCGTGGTCGGTGTTCAGGCGGTGTGTGCGGGCGGATTTTTGCCGCTTCCATGCCTGGCGGATTTATTTACGCCGGGTATCGTAATGGGCCCCTTAGATATGAAAAAATTCAAAACATATTATAAGTTTAAATAGATATGACAAACACCTACATATATTATATCAAATAAAATAAAAAAATAATTTTCAAACAAATAAACATTTTAATTAGAAAATATTTAGAAACAAAAACATTAATTATTACATAAATTTAGTATTTTTATTTCATACCCTATAACACCACACAATTCACAACCCACATCTAAATTTTTAAAAATGTTCTTCCATGATTAACATATTTAAATTATCAAATAAAGAAATATTATTAATTAAAAAACAAATTAAAACACATAAAAATGTATTAACTTCCCACCTTTTACCCCTATAATCACCACAACCCACAGCTAAAATTAAGCTGTAAAAAGTAAATTACACAATTAAAATTTATTTTCAATTAAAAAAACTAATAGTATTTAACAACTTATTATAAAGTAAGTAAAAATAATTTACTCCCCACCTTTTACCCCTGTAAAACCAAAACCCACACAAAAAAATTAAACAATTACACTAATTAATTATCAATTAATTAATTATTAATGATTAACTAATTATTACTTAATTAAACATAAATTACTTCCCACCCTTTACCCCTATAAACCCCACAACCCACACTTAAAATTAATTACACAATTGCCATATTTAATTTTCAATTAACTAATATTAATTAACAACAAATTATTAATTAATTATCAATTAAAGAAATATTATTAATTAAAAAACAAATTAAAACATGTAAAAATTAATTTACTTCCCACCCTTTACCCCTATAATCCCCACAACCCACAGCTAAAATTAAACAGTCCAAAAATTAATTACACAATTAAAATTTATTTTCAATTAAAAAAACTAATAGTATTTAACAACTAATTATAAAGTAGGTAAAATTTATTTACTCTCCACCCTTTACCCCTATAAAACCAAAACCCACACAAAAACAATTTACCTAATGCATTATCAATTAATTAATTATTAATGATTGACTAATTATTACTTAATTAAACATAAATTACTTCCCACCCTTTACCCCTATAAACCCCACAACCTGCACCTAAAATTAATTACACAATTTCCATATTTAATTTTCAATTAACAAATTAACAATAATTAACAACCAATTAATAATTATTTAATAATAAATTACTTCCCACAATTAACACTATAAAATCCCAATTAAATAAATATTAATAAAGAAAAAATAATCATTAATTTATTATAATTAAATTACTTCCCATCCTATTCCCCTATAAACCCACAACCCGCTAATGAACTAAAAACGCAAAATGTAATTAAAATAAAATTGATAACTACTAAAAATTTAAGACATATTAAAAAACATAAATAATACTTATACAAAAAAATACATCACATACATTTAAAATATATACTAAAATAAGTAACACTAATTAAAAAATCGATATTTTCAACAACTATATTTTTGAAAACGATATTAATGACTTCTATATTTTTAAAAACAATATTCTTACCTTAAAATTGCTATTCTTGACCATAATATTCTTGCTGTCGATATTTCTGTAAAAGAACAAATTACAGGAGTAAACCCGTTAACCCAGGTGAGACCGGGTAAATATTATAACAAAGCAACAATGTCTCAACTGGAAGTCATTCGAAGAGGGCAATTAAAATGATAGCATAAATCACAAGCAAAGGAAACAAAGGAAGGGAGACCACAACGGGATTTGTAAGGTGTAAAGTAATATGTGTAGGTTGTTGTAACAGCACTACAGTACCATTTTTTTTTATACAGTGACCATACCACACAAGTGTGCACTGAACATGCTAGTGAAAGTGAACGGCGCAGTGACACTGGGGTGAAAAAACAGCGTGAACGGTGAAAGGATAAGGACAAATAATAGTGGTCAATGATATAATGCAGATATATACAAGTACAGTATTTTTGACTCAGGATAAATCGATTGACCACAACAGCGCCAAAGTTCTGTGCTGGGTAGTCGACGGCGTTTTGACCTGATCAATTTTAGGTCATCATCAGGACAACGGTCACTAATTCCAAAGTAGTGCTGTATAGGAGAGACAGGGAGAGGAGAGCAGGGTGAGCGGATGGGTACCCTGGTACAAGTGAGTGGTGGAGTAGAAGGATAGGAAAGAACAGGTAATGGACAATTACCTGAGTAGCTCAAAGAAAAAGGTCATGCAGGGCGGCCTAAGAGGTCCAGTAGGAATTCGAGTCAAGCGGTCAAGCGAAGCGAGGCAGTCAATCGCGGGGAATCGACTATTGAGAAAGAAAGGGGTGTGAACTGAGGGCCCTGTGCGACCAAGAGGGGTCGATGAGGAGAGAGACGACAGGGGCAGAGAAGTAAATACCTGTATGGGATAAGTGAATGGTCCGGCATGAGTGGTGAGACCGGCGCAGGATAGGTGACTGTTAGTTAATGGTTCCACAAGATCCGGGGCAGTAACGACCTGTGTGGGGGCAAGGGTAGAGGGGAATCAGGTTGAGGAAGCAAAAAGAGAGGATCACAAGGGCGCATGGACATGGTCATACCTGTGTGAAGAGATCCAATCTCTGAGCGTGCGGGATGGGGCCAGCCTCAATACCGTGTTGCCAGGATCGTGCCAGGATGCGGGGAGCAGGAAAATCAAGGAAGTGGAGAACAAATCTCAGAAATTGCAGGAAGGCGGGGGACGAGTGAAGCGTCCAATAGTTGAGTGAAAGTGGTGAACCGGCATGGGAGGCCGGAAGAGCTAGCAGGCAACGTGGTAAGTGGGGAAAGAAGACTAGACCGTGTGGAGAGGAACCACGTTAAGTGCCCCCGGGGGACCAGTGGTCACGTGCTTGAAGGAGGAAAAAGGAAAACAGCGAAAGCTTGATGTTCGAGACTGCAATTTGTGCTAGTGAATATTACAATAAATGTGCAGCACATTGATGAAAGCGATAAAGAAATTTACAATAATAAAATTTACAATGATTATGCAGCATATAAGAAAGCGATAGAATATACTCGTATTGGCATCGAGTACATCGAGGGTGATTCATGGCTTGTCTAACGATGGAGTATTACCTGAAGAAGAAATCATTTGCACATCGAGAAACGCAAAGAGTCATACATTAATTGTGCGTCATATAATGGATGAAATGGAATACAATCGTAATGGCTAAGTACATCGATGGTTATCCATTGTTTAAACGTGCAGGCAATAGGATATTACATCAAGTGCAACAAGGAATACATAGTGGGTAGTGTATTAAAAACAAAGTGACTTATCAATTCACTGTCAGCAACAGATGGGACATATAGATATATTTATAAGATAAATTCAAATAGTGTCACCAGGTTGAGGAGTCACTGCAATTAAGCAGCGGGTGTGATATACTATGACATTGTGAAAACAAATAGAGGAGGGTCAATTAGAGGGTCATGTTCAATTTGCACCAGCAGTGTGCATGTAGGGGACAGAATAGAGATAAAGCAAAGTGAGAATGAGAAGGGCTGGATGGGGAACGGTCATGTGAGTCAAGGTACATCGATGACCATATTCCATTTGTCCAACGAGTTTAGCCCGTTATTAACAGAGTCGCAGCGAGCAATCCACCTGCACTTGCATTTGTTCACCAGAAGTTGCAAGTTGCCGCCACGGATCGGAAGTTCCGGACGGTCAATCACTTGCCAGACTAAGGGGCCGATTCCGATTCGGGCCGGAAAACATACCGACCGACTCGGTACGGGAATGTTGTCCGACCGACACGTACCGGCGCTGCCCGATCCGCGTAGTACGATGCAATGCATGTGAATTACGACCGACTCGTACGGAACACAAGCCGAACGACCGAACCGCACAGAAGCCAGCTATCCGGCCGGGAAACTACACGAATCGAACCGACCGACACGCACCAGGAATGAACCCAACAGAAACGTACCTGCGAACTCCGACCCGCATAGTACGATGCAATGCGTGTAAAACCAGACCGAGTCGCACGGAGCCCAAGCCGTACGACCGACACGCATACAAAACCAAGCCGAAGCAACCCAATACTCCGCGACCGACGCGTACGCCGCACATGAAACCCATCAGGAACACAGCTTGAAAGACTCGGAGAAGCCCGCACGAGCCAACTGCAGCGTCCTACTCGGTCAGAAGAACGTCTCCTACATGCCCAAAACCCACAAAGGAAAAATACAAAAAAAAGGGCCAAACAAGCAATGACAAAGTCAATAAATACAGGGGTGAAAAAACATGGAACAAAGACACACCCACAACTCCACCCATATAAAGGCCACAAATCACTACCATGATCCTTTGCAAATTCAACTGACCTGCCAGCACAGAACACCATCAGACAGCAACCACAGACACACTCACAACTCATCCATCACACAAGCCACACACCATTAGAACCTCCCAAATAGCACCCTCACAAACACCCAGCAAAACCTACACTCACCCACCCTCACTTGCACACTCACACACACATCAATCCCCACCACCACCCATCACCATGCCCCCAAAGAAGAATCCAAAGTTCCTAGACAGTGAATTGGAAGTCCTGGTAGATGAGATCCTCAGGGTAGAGCCACAGTTGTTTGGTACATTGGTCCAACAGACCCCCATGTCGCAGAAAACCAAGATGTGGGAGAGGATCGTCGACAGGGTGAACGCACAATCACCATGTTTGCGCACAAAGGAAGACATCCAGAACAGGTGGTATGATGTGCGCAGGAGGGTCAAGGACCTACTCAAAAAGGATTACGCCTTGAGTAATCGCACCGGCAGTGGCCCTCCTGCCAAACCAGTATACCTCAGGCCCTGGGAGGAGAAGGTGCAGGCCATCCTACCACCAGTGAGCGTACATGGACTATCAAACATCCCAGAGCCTGGTGAGTACACAACCAATATACCCAATATTGTGTGACAATACACACACATCACTGTCAAGGGGATAGTCAAACCATGCACCCTTAGCAAATCCACAGCAACCAAAAGATAATCATCCCAAGATGTGTATGTTAGTTAGATAAACACAATACATGCCATCTCATAGTGATATGTAACTGTGTAACTGTGTCATGACATGTACAAACCTAACAACAAATAGAGCAAGGCAGTGGCACAAATCTAACTAACAAACACAGTCAGGAAGACGAGACAGAGTTGATCTGGCGGTCCATTTTGAGCTCGGAGTCCAGGATGATTCCCAGGTTGCGTGCGTGGTCTGTGGGGGTTGGCGGGTTTCCGAGGGCGGGGGTCCACCAGGTGTCGCTCCAGGCATCGGGGTTTGGGCCCATGATGAGTACTTCTGTTTTGTTGGTGTTTAGTTGTAGGCAGCTGTTTTTCATCCATTTGGCGACGGCTTCCATGCCTTCTCGAAAGTTGCGTCTGTCGGGTTGAGGGAGGAGCCCTGGGGGACTCCGCAGGTGGTAGGTGTGGGGTCCGAGAGGAAAGGGAGGAGTCTGACCCACTGCGTCCTGCCGGAGAGGAAGGAGCGGATCCAGTCGAGGGCCTTGTCCTGGATTCCTGCGTCGTAGAGTCTGCGTATTAGGGTGCGGTGCGAGACTGTGTTGAACGCCGCTGATAGGTCGAGGAGGATGAGGGCTACTGTTTCTCCTTTGTCCAGTAGGGTGCGGATGTCGTCTGTTGCGGCGAGGAGGGCAGTTTCCGTACTGTGGTTTTTTCTGAAGCCGGATTGGGAGGAGTCGAGGATGTTGTGTTCTTCAATGAATGTGGCGAGTTGGCTGTTGATGGCTTTCTCGATGACTTTCGCTGGGAACGGGAGCAGGGAGATGGGTCTGTAGTTTTTGAGGTCGGTGGGGTCCGCTGAGGGTTTCTTTAGGAGGGGGTTGACCTCGGCGTGTTTCCAGTCGTCGGGGAACGAGGCGGTCGCCAGGGAGCGGTTGATGGTGTGGCGGAGCATGGGTGCGATGGTGTCAGCGGCTCTGTTGAAGATGTGGTGGGGCAGGGGTCCGTGGGGGCCCCTGAGTGGTTTGACTTCATTGTCTTCAATGTGTCTTCGGTGGTGAGGGCTGTCCAGTCGTCAATCGCTGGTTTCCGGGTGTCGGGGGTGGTTGGTGAGGGTTCAGTGTGTTGGTTGTCTTCGTCGAAGTTGTCGTAGATGCTCTTGATTTTGTGGTGGAAAAAGGTGCTGAGTTTGTCGCAGAGGTCTTGTGAGGGAGGGATGTCAATAGACTCGCTGGTGGGTTGGGCGAACTCCTTGATGATGCTGAAGAGTTCCTTGCTGTTGTGCGCGTGGGTGGAGATTCTGTCTTCAATCGCTTTTTTCCTCGTTTCTCTGATGAGTTGATGGAGGGCGTTGGTGGCGGCTCTGAAGTTGTTGTGGGCTTCTGTGGATTTGGTGTTCCTCCAGGCCTTTTCGAGGCGGCGGCATGTGCGTCTGGACTCTCGAAGTTCGGTGGTAAACCATCTGGCTTTCTTGGCGCGGGTATTGTTGTTTTTCTTGAGGGGGCTATGGAGTTGGTGCTGTCCGAGATCCATCTATGCAGGGTTCGGGCTGCGGTGTTGGGGTCGTCGTTTTCCGCGATGGTTGGGGTGGAGTTGTTGAGTGAGGAGGTGAGCTGGTCGTCGGTGATTTTGGTCCAGTTTCTTCGTGGAAGCAGGTGCTGGTGTCTGTGGATGGTGGGTGTTCTGAAGGTGAAGTGGACGCAACGATGGTCGGTCCATGGGAGTTCGGTGGTGTGGCTGAAGGTGATGGAGTTTCCTGTAGTGAAGAGGGGGTCGAGGGTGTGTCCTGCTGAGTGTGTGGGCTCGGTCACGATCTGGCTGAGTCCAATGTTGTGGAGGTTGTCCAGGAGGGATGTGGTGTTGGGGTCCAGTTGGTTGTCGAGGTGAAAGTTGAGGTCTCCCAGCAGGGTATAGTTGGTGGATGCGATGGCCTGCGGGGAGATAATGTCCGTGATGGAGTTGGCGAAGGGTCCACGGGGTCCAGGGGGTCGGTAGATGAGGGTTCCTCGGAGGGTGGCGGTGGGGCTGGCCAGTATCTTGAAGTGAACTGTGCACCAACCAACAGCAGGACACCACTGTCAGCCATCTTGCCATTGCTGTCACACTCACACACAGTGAAGTCGACTCAAAAGGAAGGAAGTATGGGCATGCTGGGAAGGGGGGTGTAGGCAATAGCATGATGGGAGTTGTAGTCACAGATATTGGTCACCCTCACAATTGGCCCATCAACACCACTCTGAACCATGCTCACATCACAGGGAGTGGAAAATAACTGACAAGATGGCTGACACTGGGTACTGCTGTGGGGAGCACAAGGCCCTGCTGGGAACTGTGCACCAACCAACAGCAGGACACCACTGACTGACATCCTGAAAGCCAACTTGCACTCCCTGCAATGGAAGCACGTTCCATGGTGGGATATCTGGCTGGGTGGGAAGGAGGACTGACAGCTCTGACCATAGTCACAAGCAGCTTTTCTCACACCCCCCCTTAACACAAACTCCACACAACTTACTTGGGAGAATGCAATGCCTCACACTCTAGTTAAATATCCCACAAAGAACAACCACACTGGGTTATGCTGTGTGAAGCACAGGGACACTTTTGGGACTTGTAGCCAAACAAACGCCAGGACAACACTGTCAGCCATCCTGTCAGCACAGGCACACTACCCCACAGGGAAGCAGAGTCAAAAGGAAGGAAGTATGGGCATGCTGGGAAGGGGGTGTAGGCAATAGCATGATGGGAGTGGTAGTCACAGCTCAACATCCCCCACCCACATGGCCCAGCAAGCTCACACTGAAGCATGCACACCTCACAGGGAGTGAAAAGCCACTTCTAAGATGTCTGACAATGGTGCTCTTTTGTGGGGAGTACCAGGCCCTGCTTGGAACTGGGCACCAACCAACAGCAGGACACCACTGACTGACATCCTGAGAGTTAACCTGCACCCACTCCTCCTTCCACACCGCCACCTTCCCGGAGAGCTGGAAGCACGCCGAGCTTACCGCCCTCCTGAAGAAACCAACGGCGGACCCCACCGACCTCAAGAACTACCGTCCCATCTCGCTCCTTCCGTTTCCGGCCAAAGTCATCGAGAAGACCGCCAACAGACAGCTTGCCGCCTTCCTCGAGACGAATGGATCCCTCGACCCCTCGCAGTCCGGGTTTCGGGCCAACCACAGCACCGAGACCGCCCTTATCGCAGCCACCGACGACATCAGAACCCTAACCGACAACGGGGAAACAGCTGCCCTCATCCTCTTGGACCTCTCCGCGGCGTTCGACACCGTCTGCCACCGCACCCTAGTGAAGCGCCTCAGCAACATCGGAATCCGAGAGAAAGCACTGGAATGGATCATCTCGTTCCTCGCCGGTAGAACCCAGAGAGTCCGCCTCCCCCGTTCAGATCCGAAGCCACCGAAGTCATCTGCGGCGTTCCACAAGGATCTTCACTCAGCCCAACCCTCTTCAACGTCTACATGAGCCCCTCGCAGCCATCGCACGCCAACACAACCTCAACATCATCTCCTACGCCGACGACACCCAGCTGATCCTCTCCCTCACCAACGACCCCACCACCGCCAGAGCCAACCTACACGACGGGATGAGAGATGTCGCCGACTGGATGAGGAACAGCCGCCTTAAACTGAACTCAGACAAGACGGAAGTCCTCATCCTGGGCTCATCACCCTCCGCCTGGGACGACTCCTGGTGGCCCCCGGCCCTGGGCACCGCGCCCAAGCCAACGGACCACGCACGCAACCTGGGCTTCATCCTGGACTCCTCCCTGTCGATGACCAGACAAGTCAACGCCGTCTCATCTTCATGCTTCAACACCCTGCGCATGCTCCGCAAGATCTTCAGATGGATCCCCACTGAAACCAGGAAGACCGTCACCCAGGCACTCGTCACCAGCCGACTGGACTATGGGAACACCCTCTACGCCGGAACCACAGCCAAACTTCAAAAAGACTCCAGCGCATCCAGAACGCCTCCGCACGACTCATCCTGGACATCCCCCGACACAGCCACATCACCGGACACCTGAAAGACCTGCACTGGCTCCCCGTCAGCAAGAGAATCACGTTCAGACTCCTCACCCACGCACACAAGGCCCTCCACGACCTGGGCCCAAAGTACCTCAACGACCGCGTGACCTTCTACACGCCCACACGCCAGCTACGATCAACCAGCCACGCCCTCGCCACCGTACCATGCATCCGCAGAACCACCGCCGGAGGAAGATCCTTCTCCTACCTGGCAGCCAAGACCTGGAACTCCTCCCCACTCACCTTCGGCGAACCCAGGACCATCTCTCCTTCAGGAAGCAGCTCAAGACCTGGCTGTTCGAGCAGTAACTTACCCCCTCCCCAGCGCCTTGAGACCCTCCCGGGTGAGTAGCGCGCTCTATAAATGCCGTGATTGATTGATTGATTGAGGGTGGCATGCTTCATGGTGGGATAACTGGGCTGGGGGGAGAAGGAGGTCCGGATGTCAACCAAATACCACCAATGCTGGTCATGCACACACCTCAACATCCACATTGAAATGCATCAGGTTGGCAGGACAATGAGCCACACCAATATCAACCTCTGACTGTGACAACTTAGGACAATGCAATGTACAGGCCCGCATCCAGAGGTACAGTCACAACTGTCATGTGTTTGAACCATTGATGCCTGCAGAAACATAACATACATTGTGTGTCTCTTCCAAAAACAGGTGATGATGGGGACACAGCAGCAGATGAGGAGGAGTCCCTGTCCCAGGCTCCGGTGGCCCCTGAGCTCTCTGGTGTGGAACAGCCTCTGCCCTCATCGGATGGCGAAGACCAACCTGGCACCTCCAGTGTGAGTCATCATGCAGCACCAGCAGGACCACCATCTGCACCCCCTGCACCCATTCCTCCAATATCTGGCAACACACAGACCACCCCCGCCGACACGGACAGACCAAGGACACTGAATGACAACAGCACAGGGACCCCAGCCCACCGTAAAGCAACGGACAACAACCCCAGTACCAACCCCCAAGGAGGCCTAGGGTCACCTGTGCGTGCCACCGCAGGTCCCGCACGTGTGGCCAGGGGTGGTGGGAGGGGTGGTAGGCAGAGGTCGCTGTTTGCAGAGGGGTCTGGACTGCATGATGACCCACACCTGGTACGCATTGCTGATGCGTACCAGAATAGCACCGGAGAGGTCAGCCAGGTAGTGGGGATCCTCAAGGACATTCAACTGCAGCAGGCTGCCCATCATGCCCGCTTGTACTCCCACATGTCCCGTGTGGAGACACACATGTCTGGCATGGAGTCCAAGTGGGACACATTGGAAGAACTGACAGCGGTGCAGAGGGACATATTGACATGCCTCCGCCAGATTAGCACCAACATGTCCACACCTCCCTGTGTGCCCACAACATCTGGTGTCGCAACAACTGCAACTGCCACAGGGAGGGAGGATGACTCTGGTGGAGAGTCCTCTGCACCGCAGCAGCCTGCACGTAAGGGTCCCCCCAGAAAGAAGAGGGGTCGTCCGAGGAAGGACAACTGAGAGGCCGATGGCCATGTACAGCCCCCAGGAACCCAACACCAGTTCTGGAAATTCTCCTTTGTGTGCAAACTGTTCACCCTGTCGAATGCAACCCAACTCTCCCACATGACATGGGGAGTTTAAGTTGGACTAATGTATCAGATGACTGTGGACTTCACTCAGGACATTTCTGCTACCAACACTTCCAACTCATCTGGGAACTTTGGATTCCAATCCCAATGTACAGCACCCACCATCCTGTGCACTATACTCACACATGTATGTAAATAAACTCACTAATACACCATACTTGCCTCTGTTGTGATTCCAACGTTGTTTTTGTCATGGAGATGATGATCTGCTAAATGTCACTGTGCATGCTAACTGATACAACAAGTTCAACACCGTCAGGTGAGTCATGGCGACGTGACACATATGAGGGAGACACACCACTATGGCTACACAACACATACACACCTGGGCCATCTGACTCATCGCCTACACTGATGTTGCCAGGAAATACAGTGGAATGCACAGACACCACACCTATTCAGAGTCTGTGTTAACTAGCCCACAGGTGCAGTAAGCAAATGTCAGTCAGATGTGTGACCACAGACAACGCACATCCCAAAGTGAAGCACAGGTTTATTACACATTTGCAACATGTTGTTTCCACTACAGATGCAAGGTAATCCCACGTGGCAGTGGCCACACAGTCAACAAGTGTAGAAGAAATAAAGTCCAGGGGTGTGTGGCACATCACCTGTAGGGAAACGACTGCTTCCACCCTGAAAGCTGAATCATGGTGTCGGGGGATCCGAGTTGACCAAACAACTCTGAAAGTACCCTGTGAAGGACAGACATGACACACAGTCAAAAGCACTGAAGAACAGGACAGAACTGCAATACTCATGCCCAATACATGTCACAAGATACCTACACAAAACCAAGTTAGCATGTCAACACTGTTGGGGAGTACAGACTACCTGTAAGGACACATCGCTGCACGCATCGAGTCAAGTAGCACATGGCCACACTCAAACAGCAACAGAGCACCACCAACACATATCATGCAAACTCAAATCATTGACATGACATCTCTGGATACTCACATTCAGCTGAAGAAGTTGATGATGAGCTGTGTGCGGACATCACCCTCATCATCATCATCATCACTGGCATCGTGGCCCAGGCCAGGATCCTCCACAGGTGGCGGATGTTGGTCATCGTCATCCAGGATGAGAGGCAACTCCTTCCGCACTGCCAGATTGTGTAGCATGCAGCAGACAATGAAAATCTTGCACACCTTTGCTGGGGCATATGGGAGGGCCCCTCCTGTCTTGTCCAGGCAGCGAAAGCGGCTCTTCAGGAGACCAAATGTCCGCTCGATCACTCTCCTGGTCCGACCATGTGCCTCATTGTAACGCATCTGGGCTGGTGTCACAGGGTTCCTGAGGGGTGTCAGCAACCATGGCATGTTGGGGTATCCGGAGTCACCTACATACAGACAATTGCACATTAGCTGAGTTGGAAAAGAGGGTTGAATACAACATTGCAGAACACACACAATGGTACAAAGTCAGTACGCACCGACAAGCCAGGCACGCTGGTTCTGCATCTGTGACATCATCCTCGGGATGCGACTACTCCTCATCATGTAGGTATCGTGTGCAGAACCGGGGAAACGTGCACACACATCTGAGATGCTCATATCTGCAAGACATACCACCAGAGCATTGATAGAATGGTAATGTTTCCTGTTCCTGTATGCCTGCTCATGTGCCTGTGGTGGTACCAAAGCCACATGTGTCCCATCAATGGAGCCAATGACATGTGGCATCCTCCCCAGGGCATAGAAGTCACTCTTGACGTCAGAGAGTTGTTGACGTTTAGGGAAATAGATGTACTGGTTCAGGTATCTCAACATTGCCTCCAAAACATCGCGTAGCACACGGTTGAACATGGTCTGTGACATCCCACCAGCAGACGCCACAGTTTGTTGAAAGGTACCGGTGGCAAAGAAGTGTAGGGCTGCCATCACCTTCACCTTGGGGGTCAGCGCTGTAGGGTATGGCCGGCCAGGTTGCAAATGTGGGGCCAACCGCACCGCCAATTCCTCAATAAGCAGCCTGTTGAAGCGGTACCGTCGGATGCAGTCACTTTCAACCATGGTTGCAAGGTCAGGGAATGGTCTATGGACAGCTGGTGCCCTGCAGTGCATAGGTGAACAAAGAAATATTGTCAGTCACCCCACATATGTGGCATTGACCATACTCAATATCACATGATACATCATTACGAGACACAAGTACTTGATGTGTGTGCCGTTCTGTATGGACATATATGGCACCTACATGGCCAACATCTAACATCACAGTTCAACATGTGTTGACAACAAGTTCCAGGTTGTGCTATGGGAAATCATTAGGCTGTGTCACAGTACCCATGTACTGCTGTCACGTTCCAAACACACACCACAGTGACAAGTGAGGACAGATGTGCCACAGGCATCACAGCTCATTGACAGGTAGATTCCCAGGGACCCTGTATTGCCACATGGACACTGGCATGACATGGCGTATCATGTACATGTCAGCAAAACAACCATGACTCCCACAGGTAGTGGCCCCTGTTGCCTCTGCAGGACAGAAATGGACATCTGTGACACACACACGCACAACATCAAAGTCGATGCACAAACAACGTGGATGTGGAGACTGTCTCCCATTGTGCACATGGAATCAGAGACATCTGAAACACAACATGCACACAGACTGTGGAGGGCCATCACTATTGTGGCAATGGGTCACCCTGTGACGTACATACCTTCCCACATGGGACTAAGGGTGTATGTGACATGACATACACATACACATCCTGGAAATGTGACCATGCCACATGCTCTGAACTGAACAGTTGCACATCACAGTGGTCATGTGCACAACACACAAAGGATTCTGTCCCCATGAACACGTGCACAGCCTGGGAGTGGCTGCCCCCAAGTGCCACCAAAAAACACATGTTGACCCCCATACACACACAGGTAATGCAGCCTTACATGCCTTAGGATACAGTGTGGACAGGCTGTGGTGTTGTAGGTGTGCCCCTGAGTCCCTGGCAAGTAATTGTGGCTGGCATACGTTCACCAGTGACAACCATGGTGACATATGCGAGTGACTTGTACAGGGACGCGTCGTACAGCAATGGACCGATCGGTGCGCACGCATTGGCCATTGCATATGATGTGGACGGATGCGTGTTGTCATCCGAAATACGCGTTGTACAGCAATGGACCGATCGGTGCGCACGCATTGGCCATTGCATATGATGTGGACGGATGCGTGTTGTTTTTCAAAATACGCGTTGTACAGCACTGGACCAATCGGTGCGCACGCATTGGCCATTGCATATGATGTGGACGGATGCGTGTGCGCTCCGAAATATGCGTTGTACAGCAATGGACCGATCGGTGCGCACGCATTGGCCATTGCATATGATGTGGACGGATGCGTGTTGTTTTTCGAAATACGCGTTGTACAGCAATGGACCGATCGGTGCGTACGCATTGGCCATTGCATATGATGTGGACGGATGCGTGTTGTGCTCCGAAATACGCGTTGTACAGCAATGGACCGATCGGTGCGCACGCATTGGCCATTGCATATGATGTGGACGGATGCGTGTTGTTTTTCGAAATACGCGTTGTACAGCAATGGACCGATCGGTGCGCACGCATTGGCCATTGCATATGATGTGGACGGATGCGTGTTGTGCTCCGAAATACGCGTTGTACAGCAATGGACCGATCGGTGCGCACGCATTGGCCATTGAATATGATGTGGACGGATGCGTGTTGTTTTTCGAAATACGCATTGGACAGCAATGGACCGATCGGTGCGCACGCATTGGCCATTGCATATGATGTGGATGGATGCGTGTTGTGCTCCGAAAAATGCGTTGTACAGCAATGGACCGATCGGTGCGCACACATTGGCCATTGCATATGATGTGGACGGATGCATGTTGTTTTTCGAAATACGCGTTGTACAGCAATGGACCGATCGGTGCGCACGCATTGGCCATTGCATATGATGTGGATGGATGCGTGTTGTGCTCCGAAATACGCGTTGTACAGCAATGGACCGATCGGTGCGCACGCATTGGCCATTGCATATGATGTGGACGGATGCGTGTTGTTTTTCGAAATACGCGTTGTACAGCAATGGACCGATCGGTGCGCACGCATTGGCCATTGCATATGATGTGGACGGATGCGTGTTGTTTTTCTAAATACGCGTTGTACAGCAATGGACCGATCGGTGCGCACGTATTGGCCATTGCATATGATGTGGACGCATGCGTGTTGTTTTCGAAATATGCATCGTACAGCAATGGTCAGATTGGTGCGCACGCATTGCTATGGCCTGACATGGTAATGGACGCGTTTTCGAAGCTTTAACGAGTCGGATGCAGTGAATTCAGTTGGCCACCCACAACAATGTTGCAAATTCATGGGTGTCATGAAGTTGAACTTTTGAAGGATGCTGTGGGCGTGTATAAGTGGTGCAATTCCATGGATTGGCAAGATTCAGAAGATGCAAACGACTTGGACCTATCACTTTGGACACATGGGACAGTATCTGCCTCTGCAGCACACATATAATGCTGCCTGTTCCCCTGAGAGCTCACTTGCCTGCACTACATGCTCCAGGACGACATCTGCCACCACCACTGCTGCTGTCTCTGCATCCTCTGGCTACTGCAATGGCACGCACTGTGGATAGAGCCCCAGCCTTCAGCACTGAGGAGAACCAGGCCCTGCTGGACAGCCTCCTTCCACAGTACAGCAAGCTATATGGGAAACCAGGGGAGCAGGTGAGTGTGCTGTCCACTGCCTTACTAATTGTGCATGTTGTCTGACTAGCAAGACTTACAGTGTGTACACCAGTGGCTAGCATGCTCACTGAGTAGTTGTCACCCCCCAAAGTGTGTAGTCACATGCACTGAACAGGTATAGTGCAGTAACAGTGCATTTCAACAAGGTTTGACTTCCCAGGCAATGATACCATTTAGTAACTGCTGGCAAACTGTTCATAACCATAGTTGCACTACCTGTGTACATCATATGCCCCTGTGATTGAGACATGTATATCCAACTGTGTGATGCACGGAAATGTTGCATGTGTAGTAATGGCCTTTTCACTTTGTCATCCTCACAGGTTGATGCCCACCAGAAGCAGGAGATCTGGCTGACCATCGTCCGGGCAGTACGATCTGTGGGGGTCTACAGGCACAGGATCCGCAACTGCCAGAAGAGGTGGCAGGACCTTCGGGCTGGACCTGGAGGATCGCAAGGGTCCAGCTGAAGCTGTCACCTCCTCGCAGGAGGGGCGGACACCGGACCCTGACCCCCCACATGCTCCGTATCCTGGCGGTGGTCTTCCCTGACCTGGATGGGCAGCTGAAGGCCAGACAGCAGCAAGGAGGGGGTAAGTGCTAGCCTTAACTGTGTACTATGACTAACATGCTCTATGCACTCCTTTAGCCTGGTTCCACTTCCACAGTACAACTGTCATGTCGTCCTGGACTCATGTCCCTCACTTGTGTCATGCCCCCTCCTCATCTGATACACAGGTGTGGTCCTTATAGTCTGTGACTTAGGTCACTTGGGTACTGTGTACTTGCAGTTACCTGTGGTTCAAGTTGGGGACAGCATCAGTTACAGGAACTTTGTGGTGGGCTACATGGGTGGTACAATTGCTCACAATGCCTGTGATCTGACATGTACTCTGGGTATGGCTTTAATATGTGTTCCAATTGCTGCTCTGACTCACCACATGTCTGGGGTATGTGACACACACCCATGCTGCTGCAGAGACCAAGGTAGGAGCCTCAGAAGTATGTACATCATGTGTGTGACACATGCATAGCCACCTGCCTAGTATTCAGGGTAATACCATGTTGCACATGGACCAGGACTGTAATGCCTACTCCGTACATCGAAGGCACTCTGTTCTCCCACTCCTGTGTGTCAGCATACATATTGGGCATTGTGAAGAGTGCACTCAGGTGTATGCCTCTGTGTCACTGTGGTGTGGCCTTGCTTTTTGGACTCCTGGAGTGTTTAACAATTTGGGGTGGCCAGCCATCTGAGTTGTGACTATGGGATCTGCACATAGGTTAATGCATAGGTCTCTGATCCCTTGACTGTGCACAATGTTGTATGAAACATTGAGGTGCAGGCAGCTTTGGTTCATTCTCATCAGACGGTGAAGTGCTCATGTGTTTGGATTTGTGTTTGCAGTCACTCAAATGTCTCATTTGATTGACGTGGGATCATCTCAGTCCTGATGATGAGGGTGGCCAGGGGTGCACATGTGCACCTGTCAGCTACAGGGCTTACATTCCAAAAACTTCCATGATTGTGACACAGTGCAGACTGGTGTTGTGTGTATGCACTGCCCCTGTGACAGGAGACAGTTATGACTGACTTGCCAGACAGGCCTGTGCCATGACATTCCAATCGCAAAGGGTGATCCAGCAGTGGTGTGATATGTCCTGCATGCACACCATTGTCGCATTGTCTATCAGGACATGAGGACATCATTGTGTCTGGTGATGGAAGCAAAACCCGCATATCAACAGAGACTTTGCCCATCACTTTTCCTGACACATGTACTGAGACAGTGGCAGGAGATGGCATGTATTTGGAGTGACACATTTCCATATGTTCTCTTGGATGTCCAACAACTGTGTATGTGGTGCATGTGTGCACATATGATTAGTCGCATACAACAGGCAGCAGACAGATGGGTGCATGGACAGGTAGGATATGTGTGGCATGACTGACAGTCAGGCAGACAATGGGCTTCTTCAAATCAGTGTCAGCACTTATTGCAATGTCTAGCAAATGATGGCAGGGCTTGCTCTGTGATGTGCTGTACTTACTGTGGTGTGTGTGGTCAGTACAGGTGACTAATGTTGCTCTGTTTATCCTGATTGTTTGCAGATACATCCACGGCCACAGGAGGAGACAGCTCCACGGACCAAGAGGAGCGGCAGAGCCAGACTGGGTCCACTGCAGGGGAGAGCGAGGGACCCAGTGGCACGGAGGGTGAGGGGAGCCACACTGAGGAGACCTCAGCTACGACCACCTCGGCTGGGGAAAACAGCACTTCCAGTGAGGACTCCCTTGTGGAGGCGGGTGTCAGCAGACCAGAGGCAACGTCAAGCAAGTCTGTCCCCGCCACCACCACCATCTCCACCCTCCCAACTGCTCCCATCCCACATGTCCGTGGAGGCTCCCGTGTAGGGGAGCATGTCTCCTTCATGCCAGGCACCGCACCCCCTGCCTCTGTCCACCCTGCTGCCCTGAGTGTGGAGTCTGTGGACTTGCTGAAACAGATCCATGTAGGGCAGACATCAATGCTGAGTGTCCTCCATGCACACACGGGTCTGTTGACACAACTGGTGTCATTCATGGAGGGCATGTCATCTGGCATGTCTGCCCTACATCGGACCAATCAGTCCATGGCCTCCTCACTGACGGCAGCAGTGTCCCTCCTGCAACAGTCCCTCACCCCTCCTACCTCTGCCCCATCCACAATCCCCAGCACTCTACCTGTCCCAAGCACACACACACCGGCACCAGCACGCACCAGCACAGACACAAGCAGCACACAGACACACAAGCCAAAATCCAGACGCACACGCACGCACAGTCAGGGGACTGATACCTCACTCACAAGGGATGGGGCCCAGACTCACACACACGCATCCATGAGCACTCCGCAGTCCTCAGATACCTCTCCCTCCAAAACCCCTTCCCTTGCCTCACCTGCAACCCCCCCCCTCTGTGAGCTTGGCCTCTTCCCCACAGATACATCTGACACGAAGTACAGGCGGAAGAGGCGACCACCACACACAGAGGGGAGTGCCCCTCACACCTGGACACCCTCCCCAGGCACAGGCAGACTGAGGACCCCATTCAAAAGTCCCCCGGACCAGGAAGGGCAAGACCCCACCACCACCACCACGCAGCTCCACCACACAGTCTCTCTCCTCCATCCCCCAGGCCACCACTCCACAGGTTCCACCGCCACACCCTGCCCCAGGTTCCCCACACACCGATATCGCATCCCCAAACTGCTTAGGCCCTCCCCCTACCACTTGCTCTTCCCCCAAACCAGACGCTCTGCCTGTTTGTGCCACTGGTGTGGCCCCCCTCTGTCCTGCCCACCTCATCTGCCCCCTTCCACTCCCTTGGAGTTATGCACTGCAGTGGAGTCCACAACCACCCCGTCTGACTCGGGCACTGCAGTGGGGACCCAGTCCACTCCATCTGACCGGCCCACTGCAGTGGTTGCAGCACCCAAACCATCTGACTTGTGCCCTACAGTGGTGCTGGCCCCCACTGAGTCAGACACCTCCACTGCAGTTGCCGGTGACACTTCTGCACCCACCACCCCTTCACTGCCTCCTTCTGGCATCCCCTGATCCTGTCCCTGCGGTGCCTGGCCTGCCCCTTGTATGCCCCTCTGAGGGGGATGTCCCCTGTCCGTACCAGTGCAGGCAAGCAATGGGTGACAAGTTGTCACATATCACCCTGTTGGGACGGTATATTTGGACTGGCCATTGGCCTTAGTTTCGTTTGGACTTAAAATTTTAGTTTAACATTTGCTGAATAAAGCCTCTTTTTGTTTACTTGTGGTTTTTCTTTGGATGTACATGATGTAGATGAGTATCATCATGCATTTGCAGTTGTAATAGTGTTCAGATCAGGAAAATGAAGTGTTGCTGTGATAGACTCCATGTGGTCCATGGGATATGTGTCCTAATGTAGTCTGGATCTATAGCATCCTTTGCTGCAGTCTGAGGGTGTAATGTTCAGCATTTGACACAGGGATGTACGTTTTGCATTTGTAAATTAACATCTTTGGCTTACACTGATGCACATCTGATGGGCTTACCACGGTTCAATGTTTCTATTTCCCTGACTGTGTGCCCATCTCCACTGGACATGCAGTTTAGCACATCAATGTTGAAGGACTCATCTGTGTATACAGTGCAACTTGCTTGACACGTGTTTTGGGTGTATGCAGATGACTGACGTGACACTCCCGTACCCAGGCTGATGTGAGCAGAGCCTTCAGTGTGTTGTAGTTGTTGACTCACTGACCGAGTGTTCTGCTGACATGTTTGAGTCGTGCACAGACAAGGTTTGGCACAGCGGACCTTCCACAGGAGTGGAGTGCCCTCATGGCAGTGTGTAATCCTGTGACATTGCCTGGGCCCGTGTTGTGTGTTGTGTGAGCATGTCTGTGTGTGTTCACTTCCCTTTTCCTACACAGGCTGTGTCCCTAGGGATGTTCCTGTTTGTGATGCTTCCTGAGTTGTCCTGTGTTCATCCAGCATCTTGGACCTGGTTTCTCCGGGATGTGGGTGCATGGCAAACTAATGTTCATCAGGTTGTCATCCCTAGTTGTCTTTGTTGTCAGGGCTGAGGATGTGGGCAAACGCAGATGGGACACAGTCAGGATTCCCCTTGGCACTTGTTGGTTACACAAGTCATGTAATTTACAGTTTGTGGTAGCTTTCAGTGATTGTGACACGCTGTGTGTGTGACTGCTGCCACTCCTCAGGGTCAGAGCTGCAATGTTGGAAGTTGTCTATGTGTGTTCTTTGTGGGTCACCTTGGCTTCTTCATTGGTGTGTGACTGTGGCCGGGATCCCATTGATTGGGGTGGATTTCACATCATGCCCATGTACGGCGTACTGTGCAGTGTGTCAGATATTCACGAGTCTTGTTGACTGGCCATGTGTGATGGGTTTCTGCACCTTAGTTCCCACCACCACCCCTGGGATTGTCATGGGTGCATGTGCAATGTCACCAGTCCATGTGAGCTTCACTGCTGCACATTGGTGGAGATCAAGGTGTGTGGTGTTGAGTGTGTGCAAATGTGAGTTGTTGCACGGCTAGACCCCTACCTCCATATTGGCCTTGGCTGACAGGCCGTGCTGATTGATTTGTGCTTGTGTAGGTGTGATGGTAGTTAGTTGCTCAGGACACATGGCTGTGGTTCACAGTGTGAACGACATCTACCTTTGTCATCACAGTGGGATTATCATGCAGGCTAGTGTCACCACAATATGGGGTCCCTGGGGGTAGTGCTGTGGTGGGTCTGTGTCTTGCTGTGTTAGTTGCTGTTCCTACAAGCTTGTGTGACATGTGTAATTTGGGCTCCCTCTCATCTAACAATGCCTGATTGCCCACATAGGGGAATCCGATCCATGAGTTACTTTTGTGTGGCACTGTATACACATCTGTGTAATTGGGATTCAGGCCTCCTCATGTGTTGTGTGGTTGCCTGGGGACACTGGCACACCCCCCCATCACCTGTTGTGTTTGATATGCAGTGTGAGGCTGCCTGTTTGTGCATCTGCACCACTGCATCGGCATATCCTTAGTGTGCCATTGGCTGTAAGATGTTTGGTGGATTTCCCCTGCTGTCCCTGGGACTCCTAGGTCATCAGTCAGCACAATAATCATGGTTTGTATGTCCCATTGCTGCCATGGTATGGTATTTGTTCACCTCACATCTACAGTCTCCACAGGATATCTACATTTGTGTGTCCATTGGTGCAGATATGTGGGTCTGCATTATGATGGTCACTTCTGTCATTGTGTAATTGATAAATGTTGACAATGTCAGCCCCCATGTGTGATGTTTGTCTGCACATGGCCAAAGGTATGTTTTATTTGCACTGCACTGTTTGCCTCACCCAATCTATGTTGCTATGGGACACAACCACTACTTTGCCACTGATGTGTTTGTTGTTGTGTGACCAGGAATCATCCATGCTGTTTGGCAGTTGCAGCTTTTTCCATGACAACACTTACCTTTTGGTCACTGGGATGATGGGGTTTAGACCCCATTGCCACAATGTTCAAAATGTGCTTCAGCTATGGACCCCACACTTACATTTTGGTCACTGTGATGATGGGGGTTTAGACCCCATTGCCACAATGTTCAAAATGTGCTTCAGCTATGGACCCCACACTTACCTTTTGGTCACTGTGATGATGGGGGTTTAGACCCCATTGCCACAATGTTCAATTGGGCTTCAGCTATGGACCCCACACTTACCTTTTGGTCACTGTGATGATGGGGGTTTAGACCCCATTGCCACAATGTTCAAAATGTGCTTCAGTTATGGACCCCACACTTACATTTTGGTCACTGTGATGATGGGGGTTTAGACCCCATTGCCACAATGTTCAAACTGTGCTTCAGTTATGGACCCCACACTTACATTTTGGTCACTGTGATGATGGGGGTTTAGACCCCATTCCCACAGTGGTCATGGTCTGCTTGCATTGTGGAGGCCACACACATTTATGTGTGACACATGTGATAGGGGGTCACATTGTATGTTCAATGTCATGTTCAGTGTTGTAGGCATTTGACACAGACTACACACTCTTGTCATGATGTTGGGGGGATGTCTTTTTCTGACATTCCGTATGTTGGAGTTTGCTGGTTGTGTCATGCATTACCCGTCCTATGAGTGGGGATGGTAGTAGTGGTAGGCATCCAGGCACCCATGAGTAGGGGTGGTGGTAGTGGTAGGCATCCAGGCCCCCATGAGTAGGGGTGGTGGTAGTGGTAGGCAGCCATCCCCCTATGAGTGGGGATGGTAGTAGTGACAGGCATCCAGGCCCCCATGAGTAGGGGTGGTGGTAGTGGTAGGCATCTAGGCCCCCATTAGTAGGGTGGTGGTAGTGGTAGGCATCCAGGCCCCCATGAGTAGGGGTGGTGTTAGTGGTAGGCATCCATCACCCTATGAGTGGGGATGGTAGTAGTGACAGGCATCCAGGCCTCAATGAGTAGGGGTGGTGTTAGTGGTAGGCATCCATCCCCCTATGAGTGGGGATGGTAGTAGTGACAGGCATCCAGGCCCACATGAGTAGGGGTGGTGGTAGTGGTAGGCATCCAGGCCCCCATGAGTAGGGGTGGTGGTAGTGGTAGGCATCCAGGCCCCCATGAGTAGGGGTGGTGTTAGTGGTAGGCATCCATCCCCCTATGAGTGGGGATGGTAGTAGTGACAGGCATCCAGGCCCACATGAGTAGGGGTGGTGGTAGTGGTAGCCATCAGGCCCCTATGGGTGTGTATGGCATTGGTGATAGCCATCCCGCCCCTATGGTTCGGCTGTTGCTAGTGTCCGTCATTTCTGGATCCCTATGTGTGTGTGACATATGTCGGGTACGTGTCGTTTGTTTGTGTAGTGGGTGTTTGACTTACCGTCTGCGCCGTACGCGTCTGTACCGGTTCCGGTAATAGATGTGGAGTATTGGTAGGACCTGCGCGATGGGATTCATGGTTGGGTCGTCTCGCTCGGGTTTCTCGTGGCTTCGACTCGTACTCGCCGCTGGCTTGTTCGTCTCGTAGCCGTGGATTGTCTTGTGGCGCGACTCGGAGCTGATGTGCAGCTCTCCCGGATGCTCTGACGTGCCGGACGTAGAGACGGGTTCGGCGCGTACGGAAGGTGCATCGTACTAGTCCGGCCGGAAGGTGCTGTATATTTACTTCCGTGCGACTCGATTCGGCGTTTACGGATCCGGCTCGGGCGGGCAACAGGACCTGGAATGGGTACGTACGGCTGGGTCGGAATCTGAGCAGTTATGCGCATCGTACTTGCTCGTTCGGACGACTGTTCGAATCGGTCGGGAAACACGCGTTCGGCTTGGTTTTTTTCCGGACGAATAGTGTTAGGTGCGCTTCCGGCCGAGATCGGAATCGGCCCCTAAGTCCGTTTCAGAATGGTTTTTTTCTTTGAAGTGTACAACAAGGGACGCTGTCTCGACATTACATCTTATGCGGCTTTGGTGTTGAGAAATACGCTGCTTTACCATCTGTGTGGTTTGGCCGATGTACAGTAGATTGCAGGGGCAACGTATGGCATAGATAACGTTGGATGTGCGGCAGTTGAAAAAATGTTTGAGTTGGTATGTGTGGCCTACAGCGACAAATTCCTTTGTGTTGTAGGTGAGGTTGCATACACAACTAAAATTTATTTTCAATTAAAAAAACTAATAGTATTTAACAACTTATTATAAAGTAAGTAACATTTATTTACTCCCCACCTTTTACCCCTGTAAAACCAAAACCCACACAAAAAAATTAAACAATTACACTAATTAATTATCAATTAAGTAATTATTAATGATTAACTAATTATTACTTAATTAAACATAAATTACTTCCCACCCTTTACCCCAATAAACCCCACAACCCACACTTAAAATTAATTACACAATTGTTATATTTAATTTTTAATTAATTAATGAATTAATATTAATTAACAACTAATTATTAATTAATTATCAATTAAATAAATATTATTAATTAAAAAACAAATTAAAACACGTAAAAATTAATTTACTTCCCACCTTTTACCCCTATCATCCCCACAACCCACAGCTAAAATTAAACATTCCAAAAATTAATTACACAATTAAAATTTATTTTCAATTAAAAAAACTAATAGTATTTAACAACTATTTATAAAGTAGGTAAAATTAATTTACTCTCCACCCTTTACCCCTATAAAACCAAAACCCACACAAAAACAATTTACCTAATGCATTATCAATTAATTAATTATTAATGATTGACTAATTATTACTTAATTAAACATAAATTACTTCCCACCCTTTACCCCTATAAACCCCACAACCTGCACCTAAAATTAATTACACAATTTCCAAATTTAATTTTCAATTAACAAATTAATATTAATTAACAACTTATTAATTAATGGAAAGTAAATTACTTCCCACCCTTTACCCATATAAACACCACAACCCACACCTTAAAATAATTACACAATTACGATAATGAATTACCAATTAATTAATTAACAATAATTAACAGCCAATTAATAATTATTTAATAATGAATTACTTACCACAATTAACACTATAAAATCTCAATTAAATAAATATTAATAAAGAAAAAATAATCATTAATTTATTATAGTTAAATTACTTCCCATCCTATTCCCCTATAAACCCACAACCCGCTAATGAACTAAAAAATGCCAAATTTAATTAAAATAATATTGATAACTACTAAAAATGTAACACATATATTAAAAACATAAATAATACTTATGCAAAAAAATACATCACATACATTTAAAATATATACTAAAATACGTAACACTAATGAAAAAAATCAATATTTTTGAAAACGATATTAATGACTTCTATATTTTTAAAACAATATTCTTACCTTAAAATTGCTATTCTTGACCACGATATTCTTCCTGTCGATATTTCTGTGTCACGATATTTACAACTCGATATTTGTGTAAGTCAACATTTCTAACTCAATATTTATTGTCTAAATACCCAATGCAGTGATTTGCGCTGTGTTGCATTACTCCAGAGTTTTGAAGCCACTCGGCGCCACGCAAAGTGGCCTAAGAAATCTGACTTAGAGGTTTGCATCATGCATGTACCACGTTGCATGATGCAAACGTGATGCAATCTTCTCATAAATGATGCCCTTACTTCATCCCACCTCTAATCATTTTGGTCTTATAAAACATAACTTCCCTTCCTTTGTCATATCCAGACTCAATCTAGAATGTATTCCTGCATCTTTTAATTCCGGTTCTTCATTTTTCCAGGTAATAGTCTTACTATTCTCTGAATCCTTTACAATTTGTTCCCTTCTTGCCTCCAATTCTTCCATAAAATCCTTTCCATCCCTGTTCATTTACAAGTAAGATTCCATCTGTTATAAGACAGTATTGTTTCACCACCCAAGAAATATCTCATTTCTTTTACAGCCCTAAATGTGAAATACAGATTCAGCCCTTTAAACAAGGTGCCTTATGAATAGGTTTGTCAACATTCGAAAAGTGATACCCTAAATTACCTTATCCATAAAACATGGCAGTGATAATGCTACATGTTAGGGGATAAATGAATGGAATATGGTGATAGCTCAGACCACCAGAAATAGACATTGGCAAATAAGTAGACTCATAACACCCTGTAGCCTCCATTAGTTGTGAATAATCGTGCAACAACTTCAAAAGAACTTTATTGAAAACATCACACTTTGAACCATTTTAAATGACATTTTTGCTGCTTTTCTACATTATTTGCAGTACGCTCTGGTATGAAGTTCCACTCAAAACTGCCTCTATGTAAAATCTGCAAATTAGAACTAGACTGCTCTCCTGCAGGGGAGGGGTGGATTAACTGTCTCCTCAGGAGAACCCAAACCTTTTAATAAGCATACCATTAAAATAATAGAATCTAGTGATACTTTGACCACTATTGCTCTACACAGGTTTTGTGAAAGGGTCGACATGATTTGTGGTGAATCTGAAATGGTAAAAATGTGAAACTCAAAAATAACACAAACAGGCAGCCACCAAGTGTCTTTGTAACTTGTGTAAAATTCTGCTAAACTGTTGACTTGTCCACGAGGAATATCAAAAACAGCTGTTTCAAAGTCAATCACTAACCTTACCTCAATCTTCTTATAAAATGACATCCCTGTTCCTCTACAGGAGCCTGGACCCTAAAGGTCATCACAAAGTTAGATTCAAAATCCAGTAATTCAGAAGTGTAGGTCAATTTTAGTTCAATTACAATCAAAATGCAGTTAAGTCAAAATGTGGTAGCTTTGAAGTGTCACGTGGCCCATGGGTACATTGTCTTCTTCCCTAAGTTAGCATGAGCACGCTGCAGACTGTCCGCTGCTTTGCACATGTTACTGCATGAGCTTATTTTGCAAATGCTTCTTTTGATATTTTCACATGAGAACCCACTGTTGTTTTAACACTTTGCAGGTTCCTGGGATTTAGTCTGAACATTGTGAACAACGTCGAACAACAATGCCCCTTGTTATTCTGTTCTGGTCAGGCCCTAGCACCTAGACAAAACATACAGATGCAGTAGTTGTTTGGGAATACGTACTTTGGTCTAATTGGAATACACAAATAGGTAGCACACTTGGAGAGGGACCTTTCCAGGGAGCGAGCATGACAGCACCCATGATGTAGAACTACCATCCATAGACTGAGGTACGGGGTCTGCAGATAACACCCAGAGATCTTCTAATATATAATCATCCTGCGTCTGTGCAAGGGGAGGGAGGTTAGGCTAATCTGTCTCTCACTATGACAGCTCCTTTTATGATCTACGGATTACTTGCTATGCTGACCGTATTTGTGTTATGCATTTTTCTGCTTATTGTGGCACGTATACTGCATATTAGAGCACGTTAGTTAAAATAAATATTTTAAACTTGTTTGTGTCTCTCTAAGATCTTATTGTGGACAAGTACAATAGTGTGAGCAAAAGGGTGTGTCTTGTAACCGCGAATCCTGAGAGAGTCAGGAGTGTTGTGTTCTGGGGTGTCTAATCACTTTATTTCTCTGTGAGTGAGTAGGAGAGCAAGTGAGACACTCTAGCTAGTTGGTTCTGGGCTCTTGGGTAGTAAGGTGGTAGGATGACTCAGTCCCTATGCACTACAATCCCATAATCCTACACATAGTTCTGTGTTTGCACAGAATCCCTGCAACATGGTGCCACCAACGTTTGTTCTGGTACTTATTCATGGGACCCCTGAGTAGCGCTTGTGCTTGTCCACAATACCCACAATACCCTTTTGCTGCTTCTCGGGTACACCCGTGGGGGAAGGGCTTAGCCTCCTACAATTGTACGGTACACCTGTTTCTGTGGGTTTTTCAAGCTTGAATTCTAAAAGGTTTCTTTGACCCGTTTTGCGCTGCCGTTTTCTTTGAATTTGAATTATATATGGCACAACCGGTCGTGATTCTGGTGCATAGCCGGGCGGCGGTCACAAATTATTTGAATCAGCACGGGGTCTCCAATGCAGAGGATACCTTTATTTTCGTGTGGGAAGCGGATCCAGCATACCGCTTCGAAGTATTTTATTCTTGGGTTACATTTCCCGCGGTTGATGCTAATGATAATTTTTTTCATACTCACATGCCCGCTGCTCCTCCGGCAGCGTACTGTCCTTATGCATTGATTGCAATTCCGTTGACGTCCTGGGAGCATACCATTTGGTTTGATGGCACCCTTCCTCACCCAGTCTCTTTTGTTTGAATGGGCCCCTTGTCTATTGACGGGGTTACTTGGCTTGTTTTGGCCGGTTTTACACCACCTCCCAATTATCTTAATGTTACTATCGTAACTACGTTTGCTATATACACAATTAGTACA
The DNA here is from genome assembly GCA_963921515.1 of Calotriton arnoldi. Lineage (NCBI taxonomy): Eukaryota > Metazoa > Chordata > Amphibia > Caudata > Salamandridae > Calotriton > Calotriton arnoldi. The sequence goes on along the minus strand of CAWUFW010001417.1, from coordinate 2,350,568 downwards.
TCTTCATAGACGAGTCATACAGTTTATGTCTCGTGCACTTTTGGTAGCTCAGGCTGGAGCTGCTCCTCCGGCCCCGGTTCAGGGTGGAGGTCTTGTGATTAGTCCCGTCATGATTAACTCAGTGATGGGCAAACGTCCTCAGAATCATGAGGATCTTCCTTTTTGGATAGCACAGAAAATTGAACAGATTGAAGCTGCTTTCCCACACATGAGCCCTGTGGAGAAACACAGGACCCTTACTATGTGTTTGCCAAGTGGTTTGATTCCCCCTATAGCAGATTGCAACACCTGGGGGACGGTGTTTGCATCAGCGTATACACTGTGCTTTGGCACCCCCTCTATGAGCGTTCTGCCGAGCACTCTTAAACGAATACAGGATGAACACAGAGCTGGCCCGGCCCTAGATCTGGAAATGAGATTAGTGGGAATGTTCCCTATTGTGTCCGATATGATTCTGGCTTATATTAAAGGTGAAGCAGTTTGCTTACAGGTGCGCCAACACCTAGCGGCGGTGGCGGATGCTTATCGGGAGCGACAGTTGCCGATTATTATTGCAGATGTCTAAACATCCCTAGGTCGCAGTAATTTGGGAGTCAGACCATTTACACAAGTACACACTAAACCCCCTCCAGACAAGGAGGGTCGTCCAGTCTTTCCTAAGAAGGCCTGGAACAAAAATTGGCAGCAACAGAAGCCTAGGTCCCGTGCAGTTTCGCCTCCACCGGACGCTTCTGAGCATAGAAATGTTTTATGTGACCACTCTAAAATTAAGACACCTGAGAGGTTTCAGGTTCCTTATCACAGTTCTCCTCGTTCCTTTCAGGAATCGTCAGATCAACAATCTGGCGGAGGGGGACGACAAGATCGCAGACAAGGCGAGTCCACGCAACAAAGGTGAGACTGGCAGCACCAGTTTGACGTGAAGGTCAAACGGGAGGAACCACCTCAGTATCGTGCCCCATTTCAGAAGAAAAAAATTGCCGCTTTGACAGCAAAGTATGCCACAGAGAGTGAGAACCCTCCTCCTGGACAGGAGTTGGGCGGTAACTCTCCTCGACAGCGCGGCGAAGTTACCATAGTTCGGCAGACTGTCCACCAGCGTCGGAAGGCAAAAGCAACTGACACTTTTATTACAGTTGAAAACGCGGTCACCCGCGTAGCTCCCCCTGATAGAGTTTACCACGTTGAACTTCAAATTGAAGGTGATATTACACACACCATAAATGCAGTCTTTTGCGACAATTTGACTTTTACTTATAATATTTTGCTGGTGGAGGTTGATTGGCCTCCCCCATTTGTCCTCGTTTCCTCTAGGGGCGAGGATGTTATTTTACCATCTTTCTCTCAATATGTCACAGAGGAGATTAAACAGGCTTATGCTTCGGAGTGGGCTCTGACCTTAGCTCCTGCTTTATATCACAATCAGGCGGGTTGGGATAGATATTCACCTCTACATGTAAATCCTTTGCATTCTACACCTCAGCCTCAACCACAATATCCCATTAAACGTGATGCTAAAGCGTCCGTTAGTGACACAGTTGGAATATCAGGGTGTTACTGAGACCTGTGTTTCGTCAATGAATAATCCTCTTTTTCCGATATTGAAACCGGACGGTTCATATTGTATAGTTTTAGACTACAGACATTTGAACAGTCATGTTCGTACCTTTTGCAGTACAGAACACACATAGCTCTGTGTTAGTGAATAACATCGTTCTGAAAAAATTCAAAACTACGCTAGATATTTCCAATGGATTTTTCACCCACACTTTGGCTCCTGAGAGCCGTGACTTGACCGCATTCAGCGCTCTCGGCAATCAGAGAGGCTATGCGAGATTGCATATGGGGTATAAGAATAGCCCCGGGGTTTTTGCTGCACGCATAGTGTTGATTTTACATGAAATTGACCCAGATGCATTTTCTTATGTCAACAATATTTACTTCAAGAAATGAGTACGAAGTTCCTTAGTGGGTCACAGAACACGGTAAGAGAGTGTGTGTGATATCAGGTTGATCGGTTGTCCTCCAAGGAGGAGGGAATTCCTCCTTTCAGAACTAGGGCCCTCACACACCCAGCAAGCTAGGTGTCATGCTTCATCATATGGGCCTGCTCTTCGTCGGGTCGGCGCTGCAATACCCGACGGGCACCCATAGAGGGGCTCTTTATCGGAGATCTTTTGTTCCTTGCCATTTAGGTGCTGTGGGTGTAAGGGGCCTAGTATGTGTAGATGTAATGGTGAATGTGCAGGATAAAACAGGGGAGGGAGTCCTCTAAATAAACTTTATTCTGGAAGGATCCCAGCCTGGTTAAAATAAGAATTAAGGAGAGGCGACTATCTGGCTACAATGTGTCGGAAAAGCGCTCTACTCCTAGATGGTCGACCTGTTTCTCGCCTAGTAGTCAGGAATGATCTGTGGCGATTCCTCAGGACTAAATGGAAAGAAAACTATCTACACCTAATGGTGATGTGTAAAACTACCTACCATACAGTGGTCCTACGGGGACTGTACCCGCAGGTTTAGAGGCCAACCTATGAAGGGAAAAATATATTTGAAAACATCGTACATTAATTATGCATTTGTGATCACACATAAGTTCACTCCATGTTTCTAGACCTCTATGAGGATCAGATGTGACCCAGTCAATACAAAATGATACCTGTAGTTATCACTCGTGGAGAATATAGATATATAGTGCTATTAATAGGGTAATTATAGCACACCCGTGACTCTCAATAAAAACAACAACGACAACAACAACAGTGATGAATAGGCTGTGACAATTCATCACTGACCGACCCGACGAGGAGCAGGCCCATATGATGAAGCATGACACCTAGCTTGCTGGGTGTGTGAGGGCCCTAGTTCTGAAAGGAGGGATTCCCTCCTCCTTGGAGGACAACCGATCAACCTGATATCACACACACTCTCTTACCGTGTTCTGTGACCCACTAAGGAACTTCGTACTCATTTCTTGTAGTATATCAGGGCACGTATGTTGGACCTTTTCAAAAGCCCACTGTCCCTAATCTTTGACTGAACAATATTTACTTGACAGAGGATGAATTAAATCAGCATCTCATGCGTGTGGATAGCATAATTACACATTTTTCGACTTTAGGTTACAAATTTAATTTTGCGAAACCCATATTGCCTTCTTGGCAGTTCTTTTTCTCGGTTATGAGTTGAATAATGAGGGTAGGTATTCAGCACCCCAATTTTTGGAGAAAAGCGCTCAATTGCAACCTCCATCTACCCTCAAGAAGGTACAGTCTTTGCTGGGTTTCTTGAATTTTAGCAGAACTTACATTCCAGATTATGCTCAGCGTACCAAACCGCTATATGTGTTGATACAACCTTCTTTCTTGTTTTCCCAGTTGACTTCCGGAATACACCGCAGTACTGTGATCTTTGCAGTCTGATCTGCTTGCTACTCAGTTTTTGTTGACACGTGATAATACTATGAATTTGGTCATAAGGATTGTACCGGGTACATTAGGTTTCATCTACGTGACTTTTGATAAAGGGGACACAGTTCCAATTGCTTATAAATCACATTTATATACTCCTATTGAAATGCATTTTTCTGCTATCGAGAAAATTTTGACGGCGGTGCAGATGGCAATTCTAAAAGAATGCTCTCTGGCTCAGGACAAATGCATTTTTATGGTATCGCCTGGGCCCGCTTTGGAAGCTGTCACTAAGGCAAGTGTGCCCAATTTTACACCTCTGCATCCTCGTTGGATACAATAGGCTAGTTCATTGACATCAGCTGATTTCAATTTCATCTTTGAACCTTCATTGCAGACACAAACATTTTTACAGTATGAACATGTTCAACCTCTTCCTTTATCCCTACTCCCTCTTGATCAGTACAAATGTATCATTTACACTGATGAGTCTGCACAGCCAGCTATTGGTTCTAAACATGCTTATTCTGCAGCCTGCGATATTGTGTCAGGCACAATAGTTAACACTGATTTCAAATCCTCCCTGGTTCACACACAATCCCTTGGGGATTGTACGGCGCAATTGGCTGAGTTGGGTGCTTTACTATTAGCCCTTGAGTTTGCTGATTCTGAAGTGCCTTCTCTTGTAGTGTGTGATTCCTTCTACTGTGTACAGTCCTTTAATGACAACCTTTTCTTTTGGGAACAGAATGATTTTCGTGATTCTAAAGGTAGCGCAATTAAGCATAAAACGCTTTGGGTCCGGGTGGCCGCTCCTAAGGAACGTTTGCCTCTCACACATGTAATCCATACATAAGCCCATCAGCTTGTGGGAGCACACGCTGTTGGTAATTCTATGGCTGATGAAGCAGCCAAATCTGCAGTAGCCACTTGCACGGTAGCAGCTGTAACAAGGTCTATGACTAAAATTGATGATGATATTTTGCCTGCTATTGCTGCGACGAAGGAGGGAACACACTTTCCCCAAGGTTTCCCCGCTCGTTATGGCTATCATTTAACTACTGATCAGGTACCATTTGTGACTATACCTACAGTTGGTGATCGCTTGATTCCCAACGAGAACCACAGGCTTTCACTTATTGTGGCTGCCCATGAAGGAATGGCTTCTGCGTATGCAGGAGTGACAGCCACAATTTCTCTTTTACAGCAACGTTATTGGTGGCGCGGATTATATCAACAAGCGCGCAAATATGTACTTTCCTGTGACATTTGTCAACAGATTAAACCTTCTACTGTTTTGTGTCCACCACACACTCAACTCTTTATTTCTAATCAACCATTCAGTTGTATTTATCTTGATCACTGCGGTCCCTTGACCTCTGAAAATGCTTTCAAATACATTTTAGTTGCAGTGGATTCATGTACTAGATTCTTCTTGGTTTGGCCGCAGCTCTGTGCTGACGCTCGTACTATTATAAAAGATTTGCATGTCTTTGTAGGGACATATGCCTGTGGCACCTTCCACTCAGATCAAGGTCCTGCTTTTGCCTCTAAGGCTTACCGTGATTCGATGAAGTCGGTCGGGGTGCAGGTGCATTTCTCGTCTCCATACCAGCCTGAGGGCAATTCAGTTGTGGAGCGGATGAACCGTCACTTAAAGCAATCTTTAACAGCAAGTGTATTAGGCACAGGCCGGGGCTGGTTAACTCATCTATATTGAGTTCAACGTGCACTCAATAATCTCCCTCGAAAATCTCTGGGTGGGCGGACCCTGTACAAAATGCTCTTTGGCATTAAGATGTTTGCGCCTGACCTTGATGGTCTAGACGTTGATAACCATTGTGCTGTGTTACAGGATCTACAAAAGAATAGAGATGCTCTAGCAAGATCACATTTGCCCTCGCCGACGGTTGCAGCAGTCTTGGTCCCAGTTTCTGGCTGGCTTCCTAAAGTTGGAGATCTGGTCCAGGAAAAAGTGGCGAACAAGAAAGAATTTGGACCCTCCTACCATGCTCCGGTCCCGGTCCTGGGTTTGAAGGGCACTCGAACTGTAATTTTGCCTCCGCTGTCTGGATGCAAGGATAACCATTTCATTTCCGTGGAACATATCAAACTACACCATATGGCCGATTCTCAGTAGCATGCCAAGAAGCGTTCCAAGCCGGAACGTTCCATTCCAGCAGATGAATGCTGTTTCTCCTGAATCTCTCCAAAACAATGAAGGGGAGCTGGAATCTTCAATTGATTTAGCATCTGTTTTGTCTTCAATGACTGCGACACTGGAAAATGAGTATAATACCCCGCCAAATGGCCTTACGGTTGATATTCCTGACACTTTACTACATTCGAATTCTAATGGTGAACAACCTCCACTGTTCCAGCTCAGTTCCAGCAGTTACTATCTTGACCAGGATAACTTTTCTTCGGATACATCTTAATTGTCTTCGTCTATTTCTGTGCCTCCAACACGGATTCGTGTTTTCTTCTCATGGTTGAAGACCACATACCTGGTCAGCCTTGGACTTACATCTGGATTGTGTTGTCAATGGTGTTCCTTTTCATGTGGATTGGTTTTGTGACTGTCTTCTTTCTTTTGATCAATGGACACAATTTACCTGAATGCTCTGCTGTAGAAATGGTTGATGGAGTACTGACCCCACATACTTCCTCACAAAAATGAAAAGAGATCAAACAATAGTTAATATTTCAGCAGTACCGATCGCTGATGGCATTGTGTGGGACAAAGTGCCTTTCATTCTATATGGTCTGACGGAGACCTTGCACATTCCATATGTGTTCCGTGTCTCTTTGGGGGATTTTGTTTTACCTGGAATGCATTCAGATGATTGGAATGACAGTGCAGTTAATTCTTTGTTTTCTGATTTACAATACTATACTGTTTTTGATACGGAGGATATGTATTTGATTTCAGCATATTATGCAGATCTCTTTTGCTACCAACATTATGGGCATCATTTCCTTCACAAATCCAGTACTCAAAGACCCACTTTCAATTATACACAATGGGAACATTTTCCGACACCATCTCAAATAAGTTCTGTTACACAAAAAAAGAAATTTACATATTTTACGGGTTACAATCTATCTGACCTAGCTTCATATTACTTTAAATTGAACAAATATATGCTTACACAGACTAAACTAATTTATTCTTCATCTTTCATAGATGCTCTGTCACTGAAAGGTTATGATTTTTGAAAAGACAGTGTTGATTTAAAGTCTATTTGGGGCACTAAAGTTTGGCAAGTACAGGGAAGTGAATCCTTGCAACGTGCGTGTTTAATACCTTCTCAAATATTATTTTTAAATCAGACGGTGCAGCAAACTACCTGTTTCGGTTTGGCCACTGCAAAACATTTGAATGCTACTTCTATTGCATTGTTAGCTCAATATGAGCTGTGGAGCATACACACCAATTATTCTATTGATGACCTGACTCAGATGATGCAGAATGGCTCTTTTACCTCATTGATGATAAATCCAGAGGTTTGGGTATTGTGGCCTACGAACACCAATGCTTGCCTTTTTTTTTTTCAGAAGAGCCCACCCTCCCTCCCACCCCACCCACAAGGAGTTGGCTACACTCTGTTGTTATTTAAAGAAGAAAAAAGAGAAAAAGAAAATAAAGATGGGTTTTGTGGCTTACCCATTCTTCTCAATCCATCTTGTCAATGGAGCCCAAATTTTTAAACCTTTAGTTCCGGAGCGCAGTCCCCTTTTTGCATAGATGGCTTTTTCGAAATTGTAAATTGCTAGTAGACGAGAAAGCCACTGGTGAAACCCGGGGGGGTTCGGATCCAACCATGCAGAAGCGAGGCATAAGCGAAGTATCGCCATACCAATAAACACAAATTCTTCTCCTGGCTTCCCCTTTATTTCCTGGTCCACCCCCAGTCCAATCAAGGTCGGAAAAAGGGAACAGTCAACCTCTAGTACCTCCTTGAGAAAGTTAGAGATCTCTTGTTTTAATTTATTTAGAGCATCCCAGGAGGCAAAGATATGGCTTAAGTCTGCCTGAATTAATGCACACCTGGGGCAGAGGGTTCCTCTCCCCGTCCCCCATTTGGCAATCTTTTTTGGGGTGTAATAAAGCGAAAAGCAAGATTTATAATATTGAGCTTGTAGCTGGGCCGGAATTAAGATATTCTGTGCTAATTCAGCTGAGTGATAAAAAAGGTTTTCCGGGATTCCTATCTCCGCTTTCCACTTTAATGCCCGAGCCTCCATGTCATCTGGCATTAATGCATTGAAAAGGTTATACACATCTCCAATAGATAAGGCTTTATTCTTTCTTAGATTATCTATAATGTTATTGTTGGTAAAACCGATTGGACCACCACCCTTCTTAGTTAAAAAGTCCCGGATTTGCAAATATTTATAGAAATCTCTCCGATCTAATTCATACTGCTCTTTAAGATTTTCAAAAGAGGCTATGCCAGTTGGAGAATAGAAATCACCAAGCTTACACAAGCCCGCATCATGCCACCTTTTAACAATTGGATCTTTAAAAATTTCAGGTAAATTGGGGTTACTACAAAGTGGTGTATAGTAGTTCAGGCGACCAAGACCTATCAGTTTCTGAACTTGCCTCATGATGCTGTGCCCCCCTTGCAGAGTTTTGAAGCAGACTTTCTTGTAATGGCTGTCATTCAAGAATCGCCAAACCCAGCCCCATGCGTCTACCCCCATAATGAGTTCTATTGGGGTTGGTACTTACTCAATAGTGCTATGCCTTGGCTTTTCTCTTATGAGGGCTAGATTAGATAATAAAGTAGTAGCCCAATAGTACAGTCTTATGTTTGGTAAGGCCAGTCCTCCCCTTTCCCTTGGTAAAGATAAGTATTTATATGCCCTTCTGGGTTTCTCACAAGCCCAGATAAAGCGGGAGAATAAATCTTCTATTTTTTTTAAGCAGTTAGTGGTAAATTCTAACGGGATTGCCCGTAGAAAATATAAAAACTTAGGGAAGAATAGCATTTTAATGATGCTACATCTGCCAATAATCGATAAATGTAAATTATGTAATCTCTCCAGTTTGGGTTTGGTTTTGGATATTAAGGGGTCAATGTTAACACTCACAATGTTGTCGATTTTAGCAGTAATCTCAACTGCGAGATATGTTGCCTTTTCTACCACTCTAGTGTCAATAATCATTGCGTTATCATTGCACACGATTTGGGTTTTGCTGCGATTGAGAGAATATCCTGAGAGTAACCCAAATCTCGCCGCCTCTACTTCGATCTCGACTATAGCCATTGCGGGATTGGGAGTTACTAGGGCAATGTCGTCGGCATATGCCAAAACTTTGGTTTCCCAGCCGTTAGTTACGATAGGCCTAATAACCTTATTGCTATCCGATTGGCGTAGGAACGAGTCTATATAAATTGCGAAGAGAAGCGGCGAGCTTGGGCAGCCCTGTCGGGTACCTCTAGTGATTTTAAAAGTGTCTGTTAATACACCGTTAAGAAAGAGTCTTGCGCTAGGCTGAAAATAAAGCATTTTAAAAGCCTGTAGAAGTCCCTTGCCTAGTCCGACCCTTGACAGGGCCTCCATAAGAAAATCCAGGAGACCCTGTCAAAGGCTTTTTCTGCATCCAGCAAAATTAGTGCCATTGGGTCCCTAGATATGCTTACAGCATCAAAAAGTGAAATGACCCTTCTAATATGGTCCGTCGTCCCGCGCCCTGGTATAAATCCATGTTGTCGTATAGAGACTACCTTGTGAATTACACAGGCTAAGCGCGTGGCAAGGACTTTAGAATAGATCTTATTATCGGAGTTTATCAGGGTTATAGGGCGATAGGAGCCAGGTTCCATTGGTGTTTTATGTTTTTTGAGAAAGACTATAATTTAGGCCTGCGTCCAGGATTCAGGCAGTCTTCCCCCCTTAAATACATGGATTATTAATTGCAACATACAATCTTTCAGTTGGGTCGAGAATTTTTTGTAAAATTCTAAAGGTTTGTTGTCTAGGCCAGTGGCCTTACCGCTTGGGAGACTGTTAATACATAGCAGTATATCCACCCATTGGGGCTGTTCCTCCAATTGTTGCTGATCCTCATGAGAAAATTGTTCCGTTGGAGTCTGATTAAGGTATGTAGTAACATCTCCCAAATGGCCTGGTGTAGCCTCGTGGTACAGGTCTTGGTAATATGTGTAAAACACGTTACAAATTCTCTCTGGGTCTGTGGTTCTCCCTTGCACAGGATCGTTGATTTCTGCTATTGTATTTCTAGTGGCTTTTTGCCGAGCTCTAGTTGCGAGGTGATGCCCGACCTGCTCGCTACACTCGTATGCTTCCTGCCTCCATGCTGCCAGTCTATCTGCGGCCCTTTTTGCTATTGTCTCCATTATTGCTGACTTGGCTACCATCATTTTTGCCAGTGCTTCTGCGGAGTCACCCCCATTCTGGAGCACCGTGATCAATTCTTCTTTGGCAATAGCCAATCTGGCTTGCATATCATTTAATGAAGAGCGCTTTTTTTTGTTCAGGGATAGTGAGAAGCTAAGTGTCTCTCCACGTATTCCTGCTTTCAGTGTATCCCACACCACTTCGATCCCTGTGCTCCCTATGTTCTCCATGAGAAATTGGGGAATCCAAATCCTCATGTGTTCACAATATTCTTCATTAGAGAGAAGAGTTCGTTCAAAACTCCAATAAGTTGCACCCACCTTTTTTAACACTTTCCCTTTAAGCTCTAATATAAGGGGGTTATGATCGGCCAGTATACGTGGCGCTTTCTCAATTGCGCTATTATGAAGAAGAGTGTGAGATACTAGTATAAAATCTAATCTTGCGAGCTTATTGTGCGGGTAAGAAAAATATGTGTACCCGGGATCCGAGGGATTCTGCCAATTCCAAATATCTGTGAGAGCCTGCTCACGGCATAGTGTCTTCAATGCACTATATACCTTTGGTTTCCGGCCACTATATATCCAGTCATTATCCCGGCTTATATTTTGGTCGGCGGGCAGATTTATATTAAAATCTCCACACATAATTATGGGTAATGGCCAGGCAGCTAATTCATTATTTATACAGTGAAATACTGCTGGGTCATCTAGGGTGCTTCCGTAGATTGTGCATATAGTGAGTAGGTCTCCATTACTTCTACGGCTTCTACTTCTCAAGATTTTCGGTTCGTACTTCCACTGAGGTTATTCTGTCCGCAATTTCGACACACGTTCTGCCCACTTTCCTTACAGCGCCTTGTAGTTTTTGCATAGCGAGGCGTGATCTTCTGTTGTCTAATTTGACCTCCTCTTGGAAACTCTTAATGGAATGTAGCACTACTGCAAGGGCAGGCTCATTCTTAGGTCCAAAGTCTCCGTCCTCCTTATCGCCTGTGATTGTGCGATTGCCCCTGAGCATACAGTTGGGTCTGTCAAAGTTGATAATTGTGAGGCAGAATTGTCCCATCTGAGGTCCGTGCCGCTTCCTCTATCGGGAGTCTCACACCTCTTGTGCCGATTACCCTTTTTTTTCAGAGATTTTTTCTGTGGATGGGCTTTCAGGGATATTTCTGCGTCCATGCTGCTGTTCCAGTTATGCCCCTCACCCTCGCTGGAGACGGATACGCTTACGTCTGAAAGTTCAGATTCTTCCGTTAATGAGTAGAATTTTTCCATATTGTCAGGTGTTTTAGGCATGGGGCAACGGGCCTTTTCAATTTCTTTGAATTGAATGGGGATGACATCTTCTTTGCTGGTTGCTCCTGATTTTCCTACAGCACTAGCGTTGAGTTTTTGTAGGTCATCTTGGGAGCAGGGAGCGGAGCTTTGAATGCTGGTCTCTTCAGGAACCAATTCGGGGTTAGGAGCTGGTGTCGACTGTAAAATAGGGGCATCTGCCGCCTCCAGTACATCTGCGGGGGCAGCAACATTAATAACCTTAGTTTGCTCATTTTGGTCCCCTTCAGTAGCTGTTCCGGCCATCGGCTGCATGTGTGCTTTTCCCTCACTCGGGCCAAACATGTTAGATCTGAGTGGTCGACAGTTGTGAGTACCTTGACTGTTATCTGAGTCTCTAAGAATTTTCAGTTGCGTTTTTTTTGGTACATTTGTTCTATCATTCTTGTCTGTAATTTCGCCTTTTTCAAGCTGTTCTTTACCCTTATTCTTAGCCCCTCGAGAATCAAGATGTTTTTGCTGATTTTCCGCAGTCATGGAACTGGACTGCAGGGATTCATTAGTTGCAGGGGTGGATAACTGCATATTTCTCCCTTTCAGAGTTTTCGCCCCCCGCCCTGCCATCCTTACTTGCCGGGCTTCACGTCCTCTGCAATAATGTGTCATCCGTGTGCAGTCTGCCGCCCGGGTGCCTCCTCCTCTCCTGCGTGGCCAGAGATCTTCCCTTGCTGTCGGCAGGGTTCTGCAGATTGCCGAGAGTATCCTCTTCAGAAATTGCGTCACGGGGGAATCCCGCCGCAGGGCAGACAGCATCAGAGATGCTGGATCGGAGCGAGCTGTTACAGATGAAGGCGGAGGAGACTGTTTCAGCGCCTCGTGGTATTCAACCCGTTTGTTTCGGACGGCGAAAGTCACCACAAATTGCAGGTAGTGGAGATGATCCATATATTAATCTTTTATCTGTGCTTCAAGGCGGCTATGCCGGCGAATCAAGGGTTTTAGTCATCTTTTGAGGGTCTGACCGGCGGAGCTGCGCGGATGCGACCCTACTCAGACGCCATCTTTCCTCTCTCCGAACACCAATGCTTGTCATTTACGTTTTCTGAATGTTACTAGGGGTTTTACCCTAATTAGAGCTGATCCTCGTTACCCAAATTTACATAGATTTACCACTTATTCAGTTGGAAAATTATGTCAACAGTGGTTGGAACATTCTAAATAAGCAGCTGTGAAACACCATCTTTCCCTTTTGTCAGGTGACATTGATCTTTAAGATTTTCTGTTAGGTCTGAAATCCCCACGCACTAAACGCTTTGTGTATGCAGCCTATAATGAATTTTGGAAACTTTCACAAATCAAGCCGGCTCTGCGCTTATGCCAAATTGATCAGGATAATTTGGACAAGGTTCTAGCAGTAGTTGATAACAGCATAAACACACTATCTTCACGTATTTTTACCTTAGACAATACTGTGTCATCTGATATTGATTTTGTTCAGAATGAAGTGTCTACCTTGTATCATGGGCAAAATCAGTTAAGTTCTGTTATGCAATTTGGTTGGACTTTACAGACACTTAAAAATGGGAGAGTATCATGGGATTACCTTAATGCTTCTGTGCTGTTTTTACCATTTAATTTGACAGACAAACAGAAAATGATGTCTATGAAAGATGCAACTTACACTGTGTTACACATTGAGAAACTAGAACAGTTACCATTCACTATAGCAGAAATAGATTCAGCAGTGTGGTTGATACATGGGGTTATTTCAATTCCAATCTCACCTTTTCAATTCACAGCTTACATGAAACATTATCCTGTCGGTAGATATGAACCCCTCCGAAGTAGTTTCATACATGAATTATGGTCATTGCCATTTGCTTTCCATTGTCAGTGTGCAGAGAAGGAAGTTTTCCTTACAGGGGAGGATTGTGACTCTACTGTCGGGCACTCCCTTGTCTGTAAACAAGTAAAACTCCACAACGCTTGCAACATTTCGGCAGCTGATTTAGCTTGTTTTTTAAAAGGTACACCAGTCCCTGCTTTTATTCTAATTCTCACTTTGCATTCTAACGGCAGTTATCTCATTGTCAACAATCAGAACTGCAGCGGTTTATGGGCAGGCATCCCGTGCAAAGTAACAGTTCCACAACCCGTCACTTGTTGCAGCAATGTCCTGTCCCCCCCCCCCCCACAGGAGTGTAGATACTTCACTGTGGCCTTCCATTCTGACTTTGAAAACAGATTTCAATAAACTAAGCAGACTCAAAGCACTGTTGTTTCAACAAGAAGTCGCTCTCACGTACGCTCGTGAGACCTTTGAATTGCAGGTGGTGAGAACATCTAGTGAAATACAATCTTTATTAAGCACGAATCTCCCCCTACACACTGGGAAATTAATTCATCACATTTTTAATGCGTCTGATCCGGCAGGCCCACACACTTTTTCAAAGTTGTGGGATCCAGTCCTGTTACATCGTTTCAGACTATATTTGAGTAATACCTGCTTTTATTCATTCTATCTTTTCCAGCGTATTCGGAGAGTTTCCCCTGCTGCGCCTCCTGGTTTGTGGCATGCTGGTACTTCTTTTGCTGTTCTGCAATGGATGCTCGATCTGTGGTACGACCCAGTCTGGCACAGTTGCAGCTGTACCGTGATCGGATGCAACAGCTTTTTGACTTGATGCCATTGGGAGCTCTTTACATCAGCTTTTGGCTAACATTTTGTTACGCCTACTTCACCTGTGTGCAACCTGTGTTCTATTGCATCTGGTGCACTTTTAAATGGGCCCTGGACGTCTGGCTCTCCACAACGTCACCCAGTGCCCTGGATTATGATCTGTTGGTGGGCCCGTTGAGGGCCCATAGGCAGGGCTGTTCCGTGGGTACGTGGCTTGTGTGCGATTCTTCACTGGGGCCGATGGCCGAAGAGAGTACCTGTGTACGTGCACAGCACCTCTTGGATCTAAGTTTCATCGAGACTGACACAGGTTGCCCTGGTATGCACCTTGCGGCTTCAGGATATGAGGTGCACGTCTGTTCCTTTGATTTACTTAATTGGATGGCATCACTTTTTAATATCAACGGTTCTGACGCCTTACTGGAGCTCATGGCATTTCACTTGTCATGCGAAGCTTTTGCCCCGGAGGATACGCTGTGATTGGATATGATTTTTGAGTACTAAATTTACTTTGTCAATTTGACCTTCCCTCATGGTCCACTATTGGCATCCTGGATCATACTTGTCACCTGCCGGAGACGCTTTGGTTCTGTTTACCTGTGACTTCTATATTAGTCCAGGGCTGACGTCCTGACCAAGGGGAGGGTGTCACGTGGCTCATGGGGACATTGCTGTCTTCTCTAAGTTAGCATGAGCACGCTGCAGACCATCCACTGCTTTGCACACGTTACTACATGAGCTTATTTTGTAAATGCTTCTTTTGATATTTTTACATGAGAACCCACTGTTGTGTTCACGCTTTGCAGGTTCCTGGGATTTAGTCTGAACATTGTGAACAAGGTCGAACAACAATGTCCCTTGTTATTCTGTTGTGGTCAGGCCCTAGCACCTAGACAAAACATACAGATGCAGCTGTTGTTTGGAAATACGTACTTTGGTCTAATTGGAATATGGTATAGGTAGCACACACTTGGAGTGGGCCCTTTCCAGGAGCAGAGCATGACAGCACCTATGATGCAGAACTACCATCTATAGACTGAGGTACAGGGTCTGCAGATAACTCCCAGAGATCTTCTAATATATAATCATCCTGCGTCTGTGCAAGGGGAGGGAGGTTAGGCTAATCTGTCTCTCACTATGACAGCTCCTTTTATGCTCTACGGATTACTTGCTATGCTGACCCTTTTTTGTGTTATACATTTTTCTGCCTATTGTGGCACATATACTGCATATTAGAGCATGTTAGTTAAAATAAATATTTTAAACTTGTTCATGTCTCTGTCAGATCTTATTGTGGACAAGTACAAGAGTGTGAGCAAAAGGGTGTGTCTTGTAACCGAGATTCCTGAGAGAGTTGGGAGTGTTGTATTCTGGGGTGTCTAATCACTTGTTTCTCTGTGAGTGAGTAGGAGTGCAAGTGAAACACTATAGCTAGTCGGTCCTGGGCTCTTGGCTACTAAGGTGGTAGGATGACTCAGTCCCTATGCACTAAGGTCCCATAATCCTACGCATAGTTCTGTGTTTGCGCAGAATCCCTGCAACAGAAGCTTTGATAATGGAGATTTCTCAAAAACAGTCTGTTGATCATCAGCCTCATGTATTCTCAGGTCAGCTTCACTTTCAGCAAAATAAGTCCATTCAAAAGCTGAGTACCTATGTTCTCTTTAATCTCATGACTACTGGCTGTGATATGCCACTACCACTTTGCTCACTGGTCTCTGTTTCCTCATTGATGACATCTGGATTTCATTCTAAAGACGTAGAAGTTCTCTATCTATCTCCACTGTTTGGCCACCCTTTGTTTCTTGGCCTCCCTCTGGTTACACTGCTTGTACCTTCTCCAAGCTCGGAGTCTATGCTTACCAATTCTTCAGTATGATTCAATGTGGCTACATGTGGTTAATTCACCACACACCTTGCATCTCTCTCTGGATGAATTTGAAACACTTGGGTACATTCTCCTTCTTCTCCATCTTAGTTCTCTAGTTGTACTGAGTTTGACCTTTGCGTTTTACTAGTGGCTGTTACCACTTACTCTCTAGAAGGTCTCACCCTCTGAGTATGTAAAGCGTTAATCCAGTTCTGAAGGCCTCCACATTTAACAGCAGTGATTGTGACCAGTATAACTTGATAGGGGACATGCCAGCTGGGATCCAAGCACGACTTTCTAATGTGCCTCTTCACCAAGACCCAGCCGTCAGGAATGAGGTCATGGCACTGCCCTTGCCTTGGGAAGGTAGTCACCAATTCAGCCTGGCGGGAGACAGAATGCACCACGGCAGCCAGGCCTTTGTAGTAATCAATAAACATGTCATCTGTAAAATTTACAAATACAGTCACAGTTACAGCAGGTTTTATGGCTCTGCCCATGAGTCAAGTCAAGCATTATTACAATAAGGAACTCCAACAGAGGCCCACATAACCCAGTAGGAACGATAAAAAAAAAACAATGCATAATACATTATAAGATCCAACATTATAAAATATGGCTCCTCTCAACCATTACAAGAATGACAATGTATTAGTTCAAACAACCAAGTACATTGATATATATTTAAAGGAATCTAAAAAATTAAAATGAGAAGACTTGTCACAAACCATTTCAATAAGAGAAGACATTAAATGTTTCCGAACCTCCAATACTGATCAATAAATATCTAAAAAACAATGGCCCTATAAAGTGACGCTCTGCATTGTAGAACACAAACCAAGCGAGTATTGCAAACCATTTCATTAGTACATATCTAAAACGAAAAATATCAAAAACAATTAAGAGAGCTTGTTACAAGTCATTTCATTAGATGGACCCATTTAACACTTGTAAGCCTCCGATACAAATCATATGTTGTATTTAGAAAAAACAGTGGCCTTAGAAAGTGACTTCATGCATAGTGCAACATAAAATGTGCAAATATTACATATTTAAAATCTTACATATGTAACGGAAAAAACAGATCCATAGGTGTCTGAAGAACAAAGGCCTTAAAAAGTGACAACGTGCATTATGCAACACAGATCAGCTAGTATTACAACCTAATTCATGAATACAAATTTTCACAAATATTTACAAAATTGATAGATCTTATTTCAAGCCACTTCATTAGGTGGGAACATTAAACACTTATGAGTCTCCAGAGCGTATATTATATTTGAGAAAGAGCGGCCTTAGAAAGTGACGCTGTGCAATGTGCAACACAAGACATAAAAATACCAGTGATAACACGTAGGGGGAGTAAATCCATTCTCATTAAGAGGATCAATCTTCTGACCCCATGAAGCAGGTCCAGATTAAATAAGGCTGAGATTTGTTCCTCAGATTGCTCTCCTGTACCAACTGGTTTTACTGGTTAACTGGCATAAAGTAGTGTCCCTGTCCTGACTTATTCGGAACAGAGTACTTTTTATCTAACTCTTTGAAACTGACTTAGACATAAAGGAGCCTACATGCAGATCAAGCCCAAAGGTTTCTTTAGCCAACTCAAACGAGCTGCAAAAGGCACTATCTTCTTTTGGAAGAAACGAAAATTCTAATATCACAGCTGCATGCAGTGTTCCCTCCTCTCGGCACAAAAGCAAGTTTCCCCACCTCAAAACAGCGACCAAAGCAAAAGTGGAAGAAGATAATAAACCGAACTCCAAGCAAAGAATATGAGCGGCTGCAAGTTTTTATTTTTTACAGAGTTTTATATAGCGCGAACTTGACCCGAATCGGGTATCAGAGCGCTTCACATAGCACTATTTGCGTTACATGAGGACACTTTCATTTTTGTTAGGCACGGGAGATTAAGTGATTTGCCCAGAATCACAGGATGTTCAGCGTCATTGCCGAGACTCAACCCGGTTCCCCAGATTCGAAGTCGACTGCCCTAGCCGTTAGGCCAACTCCTCTCCCCCAAGTGTATTCAAGTTACAAATCTGGTGAAAAATGTGTCCTGCAATTCCTTCATAAAAGCGCCAAAGACTCATATCCAATACCTCACATGCATAACATAATGAAGGGGGAATTCTAACCCTGTAAACCAACAAAACGTGACCAAAGTGACATCTCCCACACGTTTTATATAATGTGTTGAGGGTGTTTGCCTGGGACAGGGCACTGTCAAACAGATTTATGTGATTCTCATTATGCGCACTACTAGAAAAGACCTTACCCAGATAAAGATACGAGTCCACCATTTCTAGTTTATCTTCACCTAGATACCAGTTGAACTTCCCCATCTTTCTTTTACAATTCTTACAGAAGATGAAGATTTTACTTTTACAGATATTTATTTTCAAAATGTGGGCTTCTGCATACTTCATCAGGGCAGTAAGGCGATGTTGAAAGTCAATAGGGGTTAGATCCATTATAGCCACATCTTCTGCATACAAGAAGATACTAATGGGCATTGTGATAATTTTTGAAGGGTCCCCTTTCACCTGACTTACGATGCCGGGTAGATTATAAATGTAGAGGGAGAACAACAGGGGAGCCAGCAAGCAGTCCTGCTTTAAACCATGTTGTCCCTTCAAGATAGACCCTGTGCCCCTCCCAGAAGAATTTGACACCAGGTATCAGAATGTAATTCGATAATACGCATTAGAACATGGTGCAGGACACCCAGAGAAGAAAGCTTTCTCCACAGCGTTTATCAACTCTGTCAAACACTGTGGGGAAGTCACTAAAAGCTGTATACACAGGCATACCCCTCGAAAATGAGTATTTCTCAATTATCCTTTTGAGGACAGCAATATTATCAAGAGTACTATGATTCCTCCAAAATCCAGTTTGTTTTGGAGGAATAATGTTGTATTCTTGAGCTCATTGTTCTAAGTGGCAGAGTACACTCCTGGCAAAGAGTTTGCCAGTCGCATCCAGTAGTGCTATCGGTCTAAAGCTTGCCGGGGAAGATGTAGGACCCTTTTTGTACAACGATATAATGACACTGCTTTTCCATGAAAAAGGAATTTTTCCAGAATTATAGCAATCAAGAGCCACCCACAAACAACACATGATCAGGCTCTTCCAGAGGGACATCTCAATTATCTTGGCCTAGTACACAATTCAGTCACATCGAAGCAGTCATGGGTAATGACATCAGAGTAATAGGATTAAGACAAGAACATCTCCACAATGTAATGTTTTCAGCAGGAAGAATAACCTGTTAGCGCTTTGTAAGCCAACTGTTGGTCATGTGTTGAGTTCAAATACGGAGAAGATCTCTTCGGAATGGAAAACAATAACAGTGAGAGGATAGCCCATAACAATACCATAACAACACCCTCACATTGCTGAATATTGACTCCAACTGTGGCCACCACCTTTACATAATCCAGTAATGCTAGAGCTACTCGGTCAAGAGTGGCTGAAATATAGGCATTGGGTCGTTTGGAGTTTCCATGGGTTTGAATTAGCACTGACAAGGGGCACCCTACCCTCTCAGAGCAGTACAGAATGAAAGGCTTCCATGGGTTTGAATTAGCACTGACAAGGGGCACCCTTCTCTCTCAGAGCAGTACAGAATGAAAGGCTTCTCATTCCTAGAGTGGGGGGAGTGGAAGAGACTTTCTCTCAGCTTGAGGATGTCTTTTTCATAATCGTTTTCCATGGTAGCGGATCTGACACATCTTTAAGTGTAAGCCTCTGTAAAGGCTTGGCCACTAGGAAAAAAATGGGAATCCAATGATGACAGCTACCCACCATTCCCAAGAGCATTCTGACTTCTCTCTGCATTTTGGAAGTGCTCATCTGCAATATAAGAGTGATTCTCTTTTGAGACACTTTCCTTGCTCATTTCTCAATGTGATGTGCTAGACACAGGACTTCTTTCTGACAGTACTGCAGTGTGGCTAGGGACACCTTATGTCTGTTTTCAGATAAATGGTTCAACAGGCTCTGGTATCTTGACTGCATACTTCTTGCATTGTCAATACCATGAATAGGTCGTCAATGTATTTAATCAGAACTGAGTTACACTGCAGCTTTAGGGTCTCTAGATTCTTTTTCAAGATCTGGTTGAAGATTGAGCGGCTCTCTGTATACTCTTGAGGAACTCAGCACCATGCCAGAACTTTATTGTGGAACCGGAATGTGAAGACGAACTGGATGTCTTCATACAATGGAATGGAAAAGAACACTTGAAACAGTTCTATGACTGTGAACCACTCAGTGTCACATAGAATCTGGAACAGTATTACAGCCAAATTGAATGCCACCGGAAAACAATAGCATTAACCTTTCTCAGATCCCACTGCTTTTTGTTTGGTTTCTGTATTGACATATTCAGAGAATTACAGGAACTTCCTTGAATCTCCTTCAAAATGCCCTTCTCTAACATGGATTAAATCATTGCGGTAATTCTAGCCACCGCATCTGATGAAAGATTAATATGTGGCATTCTCAGGAGTTCCATCGAGAATGGAGCGAAGTTTCACTCCTTTACCAGGCGCACAGCTTGTGTCGTGATTTCCACGCATTTTTTACATTTTTCCATTATTGACGTTTTTAATAATGATTAATCCATGTACTCCAAGATTTTTGTATTGATTCATTTATTTCCTTAAAACTTTTCACACGTGAGATGCTTATATCTTTAACTGCTTCACATGCCACGGATATGCCAATCCAAGCCGTTTTCCGGTCACGTCGAAAAACATAAAACATTCCCAGTTGCAAATCTTATATTACCCAATGCATTTCCGGCTGTTTAAAAGCCCTTCTTCAGGGGTTTTCTACAAATAAAAGAACATTGCTATTAGAATATGGTTTCAAACCGCTATCGTGAACTGTATACATTTCTACGCAAACAAATCCATACCATGTATTTATACAGCGCTTTCCCTCTAAATACGGAGCTAAATTGCTTCCGCAATCTTGCCTGAAAAACCCACAGTCCTGCTTTTTTAACCTCCTGGTTTTAACCTACTTATTGATGCGGAATAACACACTGATGTTCACCCCTACTTATATCCCTACTACTCCTTCCCATCGCTCATTACTTGTACTCCTAATCGTTTCCGCTTAATCACGTACCTTCGCAACTTCATGCTGTGTTGTTCCTTGTCACAAACGGTTCTCTTCATAAGTAGGTGTTCAAAACCACACCGTAACTTCCCCATTAATTTAACTCATGTGACATTGCCCCGCCTCTAGAGCTTAACCTATCATGACCTCCCTGTAGTCTCTATGTTATCTCTCATGACTACACACCCCAGAGTTCACCTCTTCATGAATCACCAAAGTACGGCACCCTTATTAAATCTTCCATCCCTCTTCTCTCTCACTTAACCTAGACCCGTGATTCTCCAAGCACTTTAAAACTATACCCCGCCCTCCCTATTGATGTTAGCTGTTGCACTGTAATAAAAATAACACGATTCTTCTAAAATACACAAATATGTTGTCAAATGTATATTGCTTAGTGAAATACGATGTTCAAGAATAGTACAAAAATGTTCATGTCCGTAAGCTTAATAAAACCTCATGCTTGCTCACAAAATTCCTTTAATGTCTGAGATGTGCATCTCACGAGTGTGTTCATGTCCGTTCGAATTAATTGTCCAGTCTTCCTCTGTGGGTGCAACTTGCAGGTAGGGCAGCTGATATCCAATTAAACTTGAGATTGCCGTGCACACCTTGCTTCAACAACTGCTTCATTGTTACCATAGGTATTTCAAACTGTCAGCTTTTTGCGTGCTCCCTGGGTTACGTGAACTGCCCTGGTTTCACGTTCTGATCAAACCATCGAAAATGGAGCGAAGTTTCACTCCCTTACCAGGTGCACAGCTTGTGTCGTGATTTCCACGCATTTTTAACATTTTTCCATTATTGACGTTTTTAATAATGATTAATCCATGTACTCCAATTTTTTTGTATTGATTCATTTATTTCCTTAGAACTTTTCCCACGTGAGATGCTTATATCTTTAACTGCTTCTCATGCCACGGATATGCCAATCCAAGCCTTTTTCCGGGCACGTCGAAAAACATAAAACATTCTCAGTTGCAAATCTTATATTACCCAATGCATTTCGGGCTGTTTACAAGCCCTTCTTCATGGGTTTTCTACAAATAAAAGAACATTGCTATTAGAATATGGTTTCAAACCGCTATCGTGAACTATATACATTTCTACGCAAACGAATCCATACCATGTATTTATACAGCGCTTTCCCTCTAAATACTGAGCTAAATTGCTACCGCAATCTTGCCTGAAAAACCCACAGTCCTGCTTTTTTAACCTCCTGGTTTTAACCTACTTATTGATGCGGAATAACACACTGATGTTCACCCCTACTTATATCCCTACTACTCCTTCCCATCGCTCATTACTTGTACTCCTAATCGTTTCCGCAGTTAGTAAATATATAAGCATCTCACGTGTGAAAAGTTCTAAGGAAATAAATGAATCAATACAAAAATCTTGGAGTACATGGATTAATCATTATTAAAAACGTCAATAATGGAAAAATGTTAAAAATGCGTGGAAATCACGACACAAGCTGTGCGCCTGGTAAAGGAGTGAAACTTCGCTCCATTCTCGATGGTTTGATCAGAACGTGATTCCAGGGCAGTTCACGTAACCCAGGGAGCACGCAAAAAGCTGACAGTTTGAAATACCTATGGTAACAATGAAGCAGTTGTTGAAGCAAGGTGTGCACGGCAATCTCAAGTTTAATTCTCAGGAGTTCAGCATCTTGTTTACTTGTGATCTTTAAAGGTTCAACACCTTTGATCAGACCAAGGTCTTCGTCAGAGTAATCCCAGGCTTTCTCTTTTACAAAGTCATTTAAGCTGGGCATTAAGTCTCATTTTGTCAAAACATGCAGTAGCCGGACAATGGGCTTCTAAGTGCTTAATTTAAATTTGACATCCCATCATGTGTTTGAAGCTCAAAGCCATCTAGCGTACAAATATCAAACAGTTAAGCTTGCATAAAAGATTTCATCCTAATAGACTTACTGGACTAGAATCACTATCACAGCCCTTGAAAGGGACCTTTTTTCCTATTTTTCCTCTTCAAAGGGACCTATTTGCACTGGGACTTTGACCAAAACAAGATTCACTGTTTGTTTGTTTGCAATTGTTTGTAGGTTTGTGACTTCCACTGTCATTACAGTGGAACGAGTAGCACCGGTATTGATTAAAAAGGATATGGGGTGACCATTCACCTCTCCTTCTACATATGGACCACTCTGGTCTACCTCCAAGACTGTGCCAAGCACACAATCTTCCTCCCCTCTCAGGCACTGTCATTGCGATAGGTCAGACCCTGGATCTCCGAAAGTGTTGAAGCCTGGGAACTGTTAGAAAGTTTCTGAACTCTGGAAGGAGTTCTGTGGAGCTCGGGCACTTGCATTCACATTAAACCTTGGAGTATTCAGATTATGCTGCACCAAGGGGGCTTGGGGCATGTTAGGATTAGGAGGTCTTTGAATTTGCATATTCAGATCTGGCATAACAATCATATTAGGCCTTTGGCCGTCAAGCTGTACTCCAATTGGATTTGATCGGCACTCAAGCTTCCAATGCCCCAACTTTTTACAATAATAACACTGCATTGTTTTCTTCAACATAGCTATATGCATTTCCAAATTCAGGTCAACAGGCATTCCTCATCCTCTACCAAGTGTGACGCCATTCCCACTCTGCATCCTCTGACCATCACCTTGCTAGGTAACTCCCTGTTTCCATTACCACCACTGGAACTATAGCCAGCATTCACTGGGTATGGACCACTCTGAAATCCCTTCTGGGATAACTTTGTCTATGCCAACATGTTTTCCTCCTTAATTGTTTATCTGGCTTCCAAACCATCACTGCAATAGTTTGCATATCACAAGATTTCATCTAAAGTCTTGGACTGCCAGCAAATTATGGTCTGCTGGATGTGTGAACTAATCTCTGGATGCAACTCTTGAGCAAATTGTGTCACAAAATTATTGAGATCTCCTCACTCTGGATTTTCGAGGCAACTATGCTGACAAAAGACGTGCATTACTCTTTTGTAATAAGTATGCAAGGACTCTTTAGACTCTTGTGTGGTCCTCAAGATATTTAATCAGTCAATCTCTTACTAGGGAACCCTTAGTTTTCTAAAAGTTAAACACCAGGGGCCATATTACGCATGACTGCGCCGGCACTAGTTGTCGATGTGCGCCAGAGTATGTTTGTGTTTATGTGCGTTTGCGTCTGTGCGCTAATACAATGTGCGCACAGACGCAAACGCACATAAACACAGAGCTCAAAGTCTGCGCCAATATCACGGCGCATTACAAACTGATCCTCTGTATTGCGATCGGGCGCATGCTCTGGCGCACATCGACAACTAGCGCCGGCGCAGTCATGCGTAATACGGCCCCTGATGATACTTCTAAATGACCATAGCAGACAGAGCATTAGTTAGGACATCCCTCGATGTGGTTCTGCATTTGGCCATTGTACAGTCACTTTGCACTCAGCCCACAATTTACTGGGAACAACAATGTCAAAGAAAGTATTCAGATTTTCCCAAAACACCTTTGAAAGGTTCACAGATTTATGAACTCCAAGCAGCCAGAAATCTGGCAGAACAGATGTTATGTAACAATCTATTTGTATGGCACATAATCCACCGTTTTCATTAGAAAATGGTGGCTGTTGTGCTATATAAATATATTGTAAAATAACATCAAACTTTACACATGGTGGCTAACCAAATTCAACCCTGTCAGAGGATGCGTAGGTAAATTAACCTTAGTGAAAAAACCAATACACTCAAAAGTAAATGCACATGGCTGGCTTTCAGCACGTAGGAGCTGGGTCCACACCCTGCGCGCCGACCTCCATTATGGGCACTGGAGCTTTCTGGAACCGTCTCCCTCCCACTTAGGACCAAAGCAAAGTGTGTTTATACACTGTTTCTGCCCTTACATGTTCCATGAGAGTCTTCTGTGGGATGGCTGCACATTACTGGACAGTCACCATTAGCCCATACAGATTCTCATTCATGATTAGTGCAGCCTTCGCCTAACCCCAAAAGTCAATATAAGCTGCATGAGTTTCGACTCAACAGTGACCTCAGTCTTTCTCAGGCGTCATTCTGAATTCACCCCCTTTTCAATTCTAGGTCACCCGAGTGAGCCCGAAGACCACCTGCCACCTTGACCTTCAGCCAAGTGCACTGGATAGCTTGAACAAGCTTCCAAAACAGAACAAGAAGACAAAGCACGAACTTGATGTTCAAAGTGCTGAATAAAATGTGGTATACATGATAAAGGTTGGTTTTCTTGTCACGAAGACAGGAAGAAAGAAGATCGCTCGGTAATTGCTCTGCCTATAATGACTGATTGATCTCTTTCTTTCCCCCGTATGTTTCACCTCTTCAAATCCTGCCTCGATGACAGTCGAGATGTTTCTAGTCAGCTCTGCCACATCTCCCGCTTTCTTTTTAGATTCATAAAATCTTTTGAAGCTGAGCACGGAAAGAAACAACAGAAGACGCTACCTGGCAGTTCCAGTGGGAGGGGGCGATCACGTTTGGTTTATATCAGGAATATGCAGCGTGCAGAACATAACTCAACATGTCCCCAGACTTGACATGTCACTCATTTTCGCTGGCAAAAAAATGTGTAAACATTATTTAAAATATCCTTGCCACAGTTAGGCTCTCCTGATGCCCAGATCGCTTGGCAGGTTTGTCAGAGACATTGCGCAAGGCTGACTTGTGAAATCGTTTTGATATCCTGGTTTCCCGTGGTCAAGGTAGTGCGCAAACCAGATTTGAAACGTATCTAATGATTAGAGCAGCTTCGCCTCTACCAGAATCGGTAAACTTACGCAGTGCTTAATTTGTAAGAGAATGAGTGCTGGTGACTAAAGGTTCCCTCAGATGCCCGAGGCTGGTGCTATTAAATGTTGGTGCGCCCAATACCAAGGCTGCGTAGCCTTCAATCCACCTCGTGCCCAATGGCAGTTCCTCCATTATGGCGGAGGAGCTACCCTTCCACCCCCCTTCGGCCCCTGTACCCCTCGCTGCCAGCACAGCAAACATGAAAAATAAATAGGTAATAAAATGATTTTATTACCATTTTATTTTTCAGTGCGGCCAGCCCGAGCCAGGTGTCAATGAGGTGCCATTGCTGCTGATTGGCAGCAGGAAGTAGTGGTGGCTACTCCCGTTTAAAGTGCGCATGTCACTGTGGCCAGCTGTCTTGCAACGGCCAGCCTGACATTCACACTTCAAACCTCTCCAACTCGAGCTGTTTTAGACAGCTGGTTGGAGAGCTATCACAGGCCTCCAGAGTCGGAGGAGTGTTGAGTCAGCCCACTCCAACCAATCCTGGTGCTTCTCTCATGTTGGGAAATATCATCAGCAGCATGATAGCAGAGCCTGGATTAGTTTGGGGAGATGGCTCTGAGGTTTGTGGTTTTGCCTAAGGTAATTGATGGTTTCTAACAGTGCCTGTAAGTAGTCAAAATATTTGCCCCACCACTTTTAAATATAAGCAGATGCCACAGATCATGCCTCTTCAAACCACTACCAGACACTCCCTTCTCCTTCGTCTCACTCTTGGGGGTTCCTGCTTTCTCCCTTTGAGACATTTTTTTCATTTTTCTCTTCTTCCTTCTTTCCATTTTTTTGTGTTTTTCTCTCTCTGTCTCTCAGGAAATGTCTGATGAGGAAAAATAAGTGCTTGTCCCCAAAAATGAGTGCCAGTGACCACACCGGAAACACTGGCTCGAAGTAAGCGCTGAACTTAGGGCATGAGTTTTGTGTTGAGAAATGGTGCTAGATTGTGAGAATTCAGGACTATAGTATAAACTTCTCACTTTCACATCAGACTTGGGGCCGTATTATACATAGTGCCTCGGGGGCAAAATGGGAGTGAGTGCCCAATTTGTGAGACCCAGGGACACTATTGTATTACAGAAGGGGCCACAGACGCTTGTGCGACCTCTTCTTTAAAATAAATAGGGCCATATTCTCAAGAAAGTGGCGGAGAGAGTCGTTAGACTTCTTGGCTTAACGCCTCTCTCCGCCACTTCGGAAACGCGAGGCTGCACCCTATTCTGAAGGATATGGTGCAGCCTCACGTTTCCCCCTGCGATGGCGCTAAGTTTCACAACTTAGCGCCAACGCAGGCACCCTTGCACCAGAGTGCAAGGGTGTCTGCGAGCAGGGAGGTTTGTTTATGTAGAGGAAGGTGTCCCTTCCTGCACATAAACAAACCGAAAATGCCAGTTTGTAACTTACATGTGTGCTGCTTCATGCAGCACACATGTAAGTTACAAAACGGCATTTCTAAAAAAGGTTTGTTTATGTACAGGAAGGGACACCTTCCTGTACATAAACAAACCTTGGCATTTTGCTTTTTCCATGTGTGCTGCACAAGGCAGCACACATGGAAAAAGCAGAAACGAGGAGAAATAAAGCATTTCTCCTCGTTTCGCCACCTTAAGACCAGATTTTTCCTGGTCTTAAGTTTGGCGCTACCTCCTATTTACGCTGCCCTTGTGAATAGGAGTTAGCGTCAAACTCAATGGGTGTTGCGGTGGAACGCCCACTGCAACACCCACTGCACGCCCCCTTCACGCTAAAAACAGCGTGAAGGGGGCCCTATTCACAAGGCAGCGTTAAGCCGCGTTAAGCCACTTAACGTGGCTTAACGCTGCCTTGTGAATAGGGCTAAGCCCCTATCGCCACAACAACATCACTGAAAGTGACGTTGTGGTGGCGATGGGGGCTTGAGAATATGCCCCAAATAGTGCTTGCGCATATGCAGCCATGGCCCCACACAAATGAGGAAATCACTTTGCTTCTGTGCCCGCATCCTATTATGGATGTTGATGCAGAGGCAAACAGGCCCTCGGTAGGGTCACTGACAGTGCACCACATAAAAGTGGTGTACTACTAGTGTGCCCACTAAGGACAGTCCTCTGGAGGGGGCAAGGGGGTCCCAAGAACCCCCCAGATGTGCCTCTGTAGGTGGGTACAATCACTCACCTCATCTGCCTGCGGCAGGATCTCCAGCCCCCCCTTTAATGTGCAGGCGGGTTACCTTCTGCATTGTGAAACACAAAGCGGTTTTAAGCAGCTGCTCCGTATTTCACTGAATGCGATGCTGCCAGGGAAGGCACGGGTTTGTGGCTGCCCTAAGGGCACAGCATTCATTTTAATAGGGCTTCAATGTCTCTGTTTGCGTCCTGCACACATCTTTAAAGGCATGCCCTGGCGCAAACAGGGGTGGAATGCCCTGTCTAAAATACGGGCCCTGCTAAGGTCTATAGTCAGGTGTTCAATCTCTGTGCCCATTTAATCATGGAGTACTCTACAGAGAAGAGAAAGGTCACAGTGGTGGACAGTGCTCCTGAGAAAAGACAGTACCCCTTTAAAAATGTTGGTTTGAAAGCTGAGTGAAATAGCCAAATGTGCCATTACACTTACTCAGCTTAGGGGGTGCACAAATGTCACTATATGAGAAGGTTACTGTCGGGGCTGTGCTTAAAAATGTTCTAAAATGTGCATTAAGATATACTTGTTCTAGCACATGTTTTACCACACATTCTAGTCGTACTCGGGTAGGTTCCTGTAACTGTATTTGTCCTAAAGGGCAATAATAACGGTGCTGAAGGACCTGCCTGTGCTATCAAGGACAAGATCAATTCTTCAACCTTGTTCACTGAAAGCAAACTACCCGAACCTATGTAACGTTACTTTTAATACATTTTTATAGCATACTTCCTCCTTTTTGATGGTCCAGACGCACTTTTGGCATCTGGGTGGTTTTGTGGTTATGGGATTGTCTTTCTAGTTCGCTAGAGTCACAGTAGTCTGTTAATATTATATTATGATGTATTTTGTTTAGAGGCCTGTCATATTGGATAGTGGCTGGCTAGGTTGGATTGAAGTTCACTAACGCTTTTTAGTGACAAATAATATTGAATATCGGCTGGCAAAATCTAGGTTATTGATATGTGTGAGACATAGGCCTGTAATATTAATGCGAAGGGCATTGCATCTCATTTAATTCGGCTGAGGGTTCTCCATCGCCAAATTGGAGATGCTATGCAAAGTGTTTTACCTAAAAAATCTTGGGGCATATGTACAAGGCATAAACGCCGCTGTAGCGTCAATTTCTTGATGTTGCGGCGGCTTTTTTTATCCCCGTATTTACAAGTTGCTGCTAACCGCAGTTAGCCGCAGTTTTCCAGCGTAAACGTGCATTTTTAGGATCGCCACTTCTGTGAGCGGGACTTAACGAAAATGAGATGCAAGGTAGGCATTCCTGTGCAAAAACTGCCGCTAACCCCACTTCGCGATATTTACAAAGAATTTCTTTTATGGTGCAAAACCAAAAAGACTGCCTCTAACTACAGTTAGAGGCAGGTTTTTAAGACCAGAAAATAGCTGGTCTTAAAAATGGTGCAAACACCTGGGGCCTCATTTCAGAAGGTTTTGGTGCTGGACAGCGCTGCACAGAATGTTGCTGCGCTGCCCTGTGAAAAAATTACAGGGCAGGAATGTGCACCATCAATAAGATGGGGCACATTCCTGGGCCTCATCCATGAAAAGTGTTGCATTGCTGCGACAAAACAGCGTTGCAACACTTTTCACTACGCCTTTCTTGCGACACCATGGATGCGCTGTATTCAATGTACGGCGCTCCATGCGCAATTAATGACAGATACGTCTGCAATCCTGATGTATCTGTCAGCGCTAAAGTCACACATTGCTGCAGTTGTGTCACAAGAATGACGCAACTCCAGCAATGCATGGGGCCAGCCTATCCCTGTGGCAATACGCCACCCTTACGCCTGCCAGGAGACAGGCGGAAGGTACTGACGCAGTTGCGTCCTACAATTGTTGCAGTGTAATCTGATGGATCTCACTGTGCCACTCCTATGAGGCTTTGTTGCATGGGAACGCCCACTCTGCATACATCATACCTGATGCAGGTATAATGTGGCACAGGGCTTCACAAGGTCACGCATATGCCTAGTTGCGACACTTTACAAATACGGCGCGTCGTGGTGCAAGAATCACGCTGCAAGTATGTCAAGAAAATTACCACCGGTGGGGTGAAACTGTCAGAAGGGGCTCATGAATAAGCCCCCCTGTCTTTTTCCCCTACGTTAGCGCACAATGGCTGCCATGCACCAACGGAGCACCCTTGCGCCATGGTGCAAGGGTGACTGTGTTGGGGTGTTGATTGATGTTGTGTCAATAACTTTTGAAAGTAACAGGACCCCTGTAAACAAGATAAACTTGCCAATAACAAGGAAAACAGCGATTGAGAAACAAAGACTCAGCAAGGCGGTAAAAATGCAGGAGTGGGTAAGAAAAATTAGTACCAAAACAATGTGATAAATTCTAAATAGAAATAAATATACAATGATACTGATATTGTCAATTTATTTAGTAAACATATTTTTTTGTTGGTTAGGAAACATTTTTTTGTAAGTATAAACAATTTTATAAAAACGTTATATATATATATGAAAAAATATTACAAAAGATTTTGACCGTTGTCACAAGTTTACAGTGAATACATTATTGATACATCAAGCCAATATAAATCTTGTTTGACTGACTTTTTTAGCAGTGGAGTCACATTTTAAGATTAGGCAACATTGTTCTGTGTATAATACACATTCAAGATGACATAATATAATCAAACAACTGGCGGTATGTTGACACTACGTGCGTTTCGGCAGAGCCTTTGTCAGGGTTCCGTCACAGTATACACTGGGAAAAGAAGAGACAACAACAAACGTAGATTTTAATGCCCATAGCATTTACTTGATAAATATAGCTATATACAATTGGATAAGAATGACTGATACACTATTGATCCGTGAGATGTGCACCATGTGAAATTACTTGTGGTATAGAACAGAATACAGTGCCCATAAAACTGATTTCCTAAATATTTAGAAGAAAGAAATACACCCAAGTGCGTAAAGAAGTGATCGAAGTGTAGGAGCTCTAAAGGAAAATTAAACCTTTTCATGCTATCCCACGTATAGCGTGTTGCTTATAGTCCAGACTTATCTGGAAATATAAAGAAGTGCCTTATAAAAGTCAAAAAGATGTCGTATGCTAAAGAACATAGAGGTAAGACAAAAGTACCGGTAGATTGAGGGTTTCACTGAAACAGTGGACTAGTTTGATAATAAAAGGAGTATCTTCGCAGGATGGGACCTAATCCTATGAAAAGATAAAATAGCAGATACTCTATGAACCTATAGAGAGTGTTTATATCTATTGTTACTAAGATAGAATGTAAGTTTAAACAGAGAATTGGATTAATAATATTACCTTAAGATGTTAATTTGCTAGTTCAAATATATGCTAGCTATAATCATACTGATGCTATAATCCTTAGGTTCCCCTAGTTTGTTTGGTCCGACCCATGGAGATTCTAATAGGCTGCAGGATGAGAAAAAGAGAAATAGAAATGCAGACTGATCAAAAGCAGGATGGACTGCATACATTTACTGATCCTAGTGTATCTGTATGTCCATAACTACTTACCATCCAGCAAAGAAGACCTCGTAAGAGACGGAAGTGTCAAGTTCAAGTAAGGAGGATTTTTTCAGAAGTCTTATTCTTTACCTAGAATGAAACCGAATGAACCACTGAATGGGTGGAACATACTTCTAGAGAGACTGAAAACAGAATGCCATTATGTATACATACCTATGACTAGGGCATATTGGACGGAATACAAACTCCTCCAATCGATGACTTTGAATGCAGATAAGGCATTATACAACTGCCCAGTGTCAGATAGACACGGGACAGTACTGTCCAATGTGTAGATGTGCACTAAGGGATAAAAATGTAGCGGTAGGAGAGAGTGAGGACACAAAATAAGCGAAGAAAACAGAATAAAAAGGGGGCTAATGCAAAGAGGCTCCCCAGAATAACCGAGGGAGGGTGCCCGGGGAGGGGGGGTCCTGGGGGTGGTGGCGGTGGGTGTTGTGGCCCTGTTGGGGCTCCGAGCTGCATGATCAGTGGCTCCATGGCATCTGTTGCCCTTCAGGTGTGGCTCTGGGCTGGGCTCCATTTTGTGGTGCAGGCTGTGGTCTGACTTTGCACCAGGTCAGAGCAGGTGTTAGTTTCCTGCTGCTAACGCGCCTTATCGCCTGTTTTGTGGTCTTGTCGCCGATCTGGCTGGTCGTTGAGAATGTTGCGGAGTGGTGTTTTTGCGGCTTTTTACACGGGAACGCCTACTCTGCATCTCATTAGCGATAGTTGCGGGGGTCATCTGTGGCGATGTTTTTTGCGGCTGCTATCGCGGGTAAACTGGTGTTATGGGCTGTTAACACCTGCTTGTGAATGGGGTGATAAATTTATCACAACTTTGGCTGTGATAAAGTGCCGTTAACTCGGCGATGGCTCCTTGAGAATATGGCCCTCTGTCTCCAAAACAACCAGCACTGCTAAAATGCATCCGGAGCTTGAAAAAAATGTCTGTCAGCAAAACAGCCTAATAATTGATAGCACCACCTCTAAAGGTCCAAAGTCAAGGCTAACTTTTCCATTATTTCAAGTAGATATAATTCATTGCCCTCAAAGGAGAGGTGAACTTCATCCTGTCTGAAAAACTTATTTTTTGATGTCTGTGTCTCCCAACCAACCTATACCCCTACTTCTACAGTTGTAGTTCCAAGTTAACTTTGAGCCTCACTCTTTCAACAGCTGTAAATTTAGCAGCACCTCGCCAAACTCTTCAAGGCACCAAAGCTGTTAACAAGAGTTTTGTCCTAGGCCAAGACTGCCCAATAATATCAAGATCTTTCTTCATCTCTTTTACGGACTCAAACCCGACAACTACACCAGATTGGTTTCACCTAAATTTAAAAGTAAAACATCAGGGCACACTCTAACTCACACAAGATTAGATAAGCCCCCACTCACCGGAGCTCTGCTACTGGGCTCCTTTGGTCTCCAATGTGGGGAAAGCTCTGCGCTGGGACCTCTCGAGGCTCCAGGCGAGCCCCTCCTCTCGGGCTCTCCTATCGGGGATGCAGTTTTCCAGCAGGATTCTGGCGGGGAGCCCGCGGGGCTCCGGTCTCCTCTTCTTGGCGTCCGGTGAGCCCGCTGGGCTCTTCCCTCACTTTTCCGGCACTCGGGAACTTCCTCACTGACGGAGGCAGGGTAGGCTCCCGCCTTCCTTCCGGCACTTCCTGACATGCCCACAGTCAGGCAGAGGCGCACGACTTCCGCTGTCCGTGGTCGCGGCGGCGGCTCCTGGCAAATGCGGGGTGGGCTCCCGCTTCACGAGCACACAAATGCAGGGTGAGCTCCCGCTACTGGGAACACAAAAATGCGGGGTGGGCTCCCGCTACTAGGAGCGCAAACACAGCGGGGTGGTCTCCCGCTCAAAAAGGCATCAATGCGGGGGGATCCCCGAGACACTTCGCAGCCCAGTGCTGCCAATTAAAACAAAAAAAACCCTCGTCCTGGAGCATAAAAATAAAGGTACAGCGCTCACGAGGCGCTGGGACCCCAAAGGTCAAGGGGAAAAGGCAGGGCCCAGGCAAGCCAGCTCACAGGGCCCTCCAGCAGGGAGGCAGTCCCTCGTGGCGGTTCCTTCTGGGGCCCAGCAGCAGAAAGTCCCCCACCCAAGTCACAAGGAAGCACACTTCATGGGGTCACAGCCCCAGTATAGATACATCATTTTCCTCTGGTCTGCCCTTGGCACAGAGCTGGGGGAACCAGTCGCAACTGGTTCTGGGGGGTGTTGGAGCACTCTGTGTACAGTGCTCACATCCTCCTTTGTCAGATGGGGGCTCGGTCCTCAGACACACCACAGGGGGGCGGAGCCAGCATTCACCTAGGCAGGCACAGACCTATTCAGGGTCAGGAGACTACTCCTCCCACTACTCCAAATGCAGCTCCCCTATTCAGCCTAGCGCTGACTCACCCTGCCATCCCGGGAGCCACACACACCTCACCAGCCCCTGTCACTCCAGAGCCAGACATGCAATCCACATCAGGCAGGCAGACACATAGCACACAGAAATGCCAACTTCTAAAAGTGGCATTTCTAAAATAGTGATAATAAATCTGTGCACACCATTGCGCAGCATTTATTATTACTATTCCAACCATACCAAACTTGACCGCGCTGCTCCTCTCATATCAGGAATTACCACTGAAACACTTATCAGGGAATCCCCTATGCATTCCTATGGGAGGGCAGCCTCACAGCAGTGAGAAACCAAAATGGCTGTTTGTCACTACCAGGACATGTCACGCACTTAAGGTACATGTCCTACCTTTTACCTACAATGCACCCTGCCCATAGGGCTAGCTAGGGCCTACCTTAGGGGTGACTGACATGCAGTAAAAGGGGGGTCACATACGTGGCACGCACTTTAGGTGCCACGTCACAGCGGCAGTAACACTGCGCGCACAGGCCCTGCAATGGCAGAGGCCTGAGACAGGTTTGAAAGGCTACTTTGGTGGGTGGCGCAATCAGCGCTGCAAGCCCACCAGTAGCATTTCATTTACCAGCCCCAGGTATATGAGATACCACTTTACAAGGGACTGACAGGTAAACTAAATAGGCCAAACAGGTGTAGACCAATCTTACCATGTTTACCACACAGAGCACACGCACTTTACACTGGACAGCAGTGCTAAAGTGCCCAGAGTCCTAAAACCACCAACACCATGTCAGAAAAAAGGCTAGGAGGGAGGCAAAAAGTTCAGGGATGACCCTGCAAAAAGGGCCAAGTCCAACACAACCCCCTTCCAGCCAAATGCAGGGTAGACCAATCACCACCTTGATGGATTTCCCTGCTTTGGGCGATAGAACACGGACGCGGGCCCGCAACTGCAGGGGCACACTCCAGTTCTACGCCATTCTGAACCCATGTGGTTCCCTCTGTCAAAGCTCCCAGGACCAACTAAGCTACCCCACTGGTACTCTCTAGCTGTCCGCGGCCAGGACCAGGCCCTAGGCCATCCAGATGTCTCTGGTCCTTGCCATTACACAGAGTGGGGGGCAGTAACCCCTGGCACATAGTAACCATTCTCCACTCTTCCTCTCATCAGTGCAGTTCTAAACTGCCACTGATCCTCCAACCTAGGGTCCGCACCCTCAGGCTGACCAGAGGTCACAGGCGAGGCTCTCCTCCCCCTACCTCTCCTTCTGGGGTCCCGCACTCTCCTCCTTGGAGAGGCACCCTCAGAACACAACTCTCCCACCAGTTCAGGACCTCTCTCTAGCAACTGGTCTCCCAACCTAGGGTCTAAACCCACAGGTTGCACTGGGGTCAGAGGAGAGGAATCCCTCCCTCTGCACCCCCTTCCAGAGTTCTGCACCCTCCCAACTGGAGTGGTACCCCCAGAAGCCAAAACGGTAGGGACACTGATTACAGATGTCCTTCCCTCCAGGTCAGGCAGAACCTGAACCTGGCCTCCCAACCTAGGGACTAAACCCTGCGGTTGAACCGGGGTCAGAGGCGAGGACTCCCTCCCTCTGCACCCCCTTCCAGAGTTCTGCACCCTCCCACCTGGAGTGGTACCCCTAGAAGACAAACTGGTCAGGACACTGGTTACAGATGTCCTTACCTCCAGGTCAGGCAGAACCTGAACCTGGCCTCCCAACCCAGGGACTAAACCCTGCGGTTGAACACTTGCCTGGCACACCAGGACTTCCGGGGGCGCACACAGCTTCCCCCTGAGGGTAACACATACCTCATGTGTTGTGTTACAGTCTGCCTGGCGCAGATCTCCCGACCCCTGTCCATCTGACAGTGCGCAAAGATCCCCCAGGACAGAAGTGGTGTCACCATGGTCACTCCTAGGAGACTCAGCCCTTCTGGCTGGCCCCTGACCCACTGGTTCTTCCACTGGGGACTCACTCCCCCTCTCACCCCTCCTTCTGGACTTCTGCACCCTCCACTTAGGAATGGCACCACCAGACACCAGAACCACTGGAGCTCCATTTACAGACGCTCCATGTTCTCCTGACACTAGGAGATCCCCCTCAAATGGCCTACTATTTCAGACTAGGCTCCCAACCTGGTGTTCCCTTAGGGAACCCTCCAGGCCCTGAGACTGGGTTGCGGGCACCTTGGGACACAGCCCACACTCACTCCTTCTCTGCTGAGACAGGACGTGAGGCCCTACACCCCTCCCACTACACCGGGACCTAGCTGGGCTACTCTGAACCTCTCCCACAACTCTTGGCTGGAAGATACCTGAGCCACTCCTTTTAGGATCACTCCCAAATGCCTCTTCAGACCCTCTGGCACTCACCCAGAGGTCTGCCTCCCGTGCGAGCTCCCTGGGATCAGAGAACTCACACTCCAACAGGTGTTGGCGCAACCCCGGAAAGCAATTACTGAACATGTGCTCTCTGACAAACAGACTGAACAGCCCTTCAAAATCATTTGCCGTGCTACCCATCACCCAACCTTCCAGTGCATCACAACACTCATCCACAAACTCCCCCTAAGACTGGTGAGACAGTTTTCTACTGCCCCTGAAACTCAACCTATACCCTTCAAGTGTGACACCCTCTTCCTGGGAACTAGGTACCATACTCTGGGCTCTGGGAGTGGGAGTGGGACTTCCTACACTGGACTCACTTTTGCTGCCACCACTGGACCCCACCTTCACTGGTGAATCCAGACCACTAAAACTACACTCAGGGGGCATACCCTAACGAGTTAGCTTTTCCCTGGCGAAGGCCGTCTCTGCCTCCGCCATCCTCTTCTGCGCTAAGACCCTCTCGGTCTCTAGCTTTTTCTCTTCAAGGACCAACGCCTTGAGACTCAACTCCTGGGCCAACAAGGCCTTTTTCTCCTCCAAACCCAGTCGCGCTATCTCCTTGGCATACTCCGACTGGAGCATGTCCAAAGCCATCTGATGCTCCCTTTCTTCCCTCCTATCCACCCACTCCTCTGGGGACAGGG
Source organism: Calotriton arnoldi (assembly GCA_963921515.1). NCBI lineage: Eukaryota > Metazoa > Chordata > Amphibia > Caudata > Salamandridae > Calotriton > Calotriton arnoldi. The sequence continues at coordinate 2,313,933 of CAWUFW010001417.1, read as the reverse complement.
AAAGGGATGGGGCACTGCCCCCGGCACTGGACCCAGCAAGGGACTCCCTCTCTATGGAGTCCTCACTACCTACTGGCATCCCTGCCCTGTCATTTTCTACCTCCTGTGCAGACTCTTCAGGACCTGCCTCAAAACCACCACTTAGGTTTGAGGAGGGGTAATCTGAAAGGTCCCCCCAGGGCTCTAAGGGTTCTCCCCTGCGGAGGGCTTCATAAAGGAACAGTTTTCTGAGGATGTTACCCACTATTGGTATCCCCCTCTTTCTGCAGAATTCCTCTAACTCCTCCCGGGTGTACTCCAAAAGGTCATCCTCATTATAGACTAACCCCATCTTGGCAAGATACACAACCTACAGTGCAACAGGAGAACACAATTAAAAAAAAAGTGGCACTTTTAGGAGAAATAAAACTCAGGAAAAATAATCCCCAAACCTGTGATTATCTAAGTGCAGAGTTTGTAGTGCAACCAGTTGTCGCTGTGGTACTGCGCAAACGCAAGTCCTATCCTCACCGCTGACAACCAATGTTAGAAATTGAATTTCTGGTTGGCTAGGTAATGCGCCTAAGCCAGGCAGAAACCACCACTCCAGTCAGGGCAAGGGAGTTACACACCGAAGATAACCCCTGCTCACCCCCTTGGTAGCTTGGCACGAGCAGTCAGGCTTATCCCAGAGGCAATGTGTAAAGCGTTTGCGCAACACACACACACAGCAGCCACACACTAGGCACACCACAAAAGAAACTCCACACAAGGTTATATAAAAAATAGCCTTTGTATTTTCCAAAACACATTAGAATCATAATCACACAATATACACTGTGCCAACTGGCACTAAGCAATATTCACAGGGGATTATATACAGGACAGGGCCAATGGGGCCACTATCAAAACCTTTAGAAAGCACAAGTAGCACATATAAAACACAACCAGTGACTACTGGTCAAATACTGTACTTAGCATTATCATTAGCAACATAAACACATTATGTCTGCATCACTTTGGGCATAAAACACATTATGCAATCTCTGTAGGCATAAACACATTCTGTCTGCATCACTTTGGGCATAAAACACATTATGCAATCTCTGTAGGCATAAACACATTCTGCATCATCACAGTAGGCATCACATTAGGGCCTTGCGCCCTACCAACACTGACCCCTGGCCAACTAGCCTTCAACTGGTGCCCAGTGCCCTTTGTCCCAAAAGGCAGGGCGCAACTGGGGCCCTCCACTGGCCCCTTGGCTGCCAATGCAGCAAAAACCACGGTGCGCAATGCGCTGGGGGGCATGGGGTGCAGCTCACCCCTTCCTCATTACCAAAAAGAAGTGGCCCCGTCATTGCGGCTGCCCGCGCTCTCGCGGTGCAGCCGGAGAAATCACCCCTGGCACCGCAGTGCCTCTTGAGCCCCGCTCCGGGACTCCATGAACAAAATGCCCCCTTATCCAAGTGAGGCCTCCAAACTGGCCCAGAAAGGAATCAGCCAGCCGCTGCCGCTGCCCGCGCTGAGGCAGTGCAGATGTGACCCAAAGAGCTCAGCGTTGGCTCCAACAATGCTCAACTTGAGCCCCCACTCACCGGAGCTCTGCTACTGGACTCCTCCGGTCTCCAATGCAGGGGAAGCTCTGCGCAGGGACCTCTCGAGGCTCCGGGCGAGCCCCTCCTCTCAGGCTCTCCTATCGGGGATGCAGTCTTCTAGCAGGATTCTGGCGGGGAGCCCGCGGGGCTCCGGACTCCTCTTCTTGGCGTCCTGTGAGCCCGCTGGGCTCCTCCCTCACTTTTACGGCACTTGGGAATTACCTCACTGACAGAGGCGGGGTGGCTCCCGCCCTCCTTCCGGCACTTCCTGTCACGCCCACAGTCAGGCAGAGGCGCCTGATTTCCGCTGTCCGTGGTCACGGCAGTAGCTCCTGGCAAATGCGGAGTGGGCTCCCACTTAATGAGCACACAAATGCGGGGTGGACTTCCGCTACTGGGAGCACAAAAATGCGGGGTGGGCTCCCGCTACTAGGAGCGCAAACACAGCGGGCTGGGCTCCCGCTCAAAAAGGCATCAATGCGGGGGACATCCCCCAGGCACTTCGCAGCCCAGTGCTGCCAATTAAAACAAAATGCTCCCCTCATCCTGGAGCATAAAAATAAAGGTGCAGCGCTCACGAGGCGCTGGGACCCCAAAGGTCAAGGGGAAAAGGCTGGGCCCAGGCAGGCCAGCTCACAGGGCCCTCCAGCAGGGAGGCAGTCCCTCGTGGCGGTTCCTCCTGGGGCCCAGCAGCAGCAAGTCCCCCCCCAAGTCAAAAGGAAGCACACTTCATGGGGTCAAAGCCCCAGTATAGATACATCATTTTCCTTTGTTCTGCCCTTGCACAGGGCTAGGGGAACCAGTCTCAACTGGTTCTGGGGGGTGTTGGAGCACTCTGTGTACAGTGCTCACACCCTCCTTTGTCAGATGGGGGCTCGGTCCTCAGACACACCTCAGTGGGGCGGAGCCAGCATTCGCCTAGGCAGGCACAGACCTATTCAGGGTCAGGGGACTACTCCTCCCACTACTCCAAATGCAGTTCCCCTATTCAGCCTAGCGCTGACTCACCCTGCACTCCCTGGAGCCACACACACCTCACCAGCCCCTGTCACTCCAGAGCCAAACATGCAATCCACATCAGGCAGGCAGACACATACATAGCACACACAAATGCCAACTTCTAAAAGCGGCATTTCTAAAATAGTGATAATAGATCTGCGCACACCATTGCGCAGCATTTATAAATACTATTCCAACCATACCAAACTTGACCGCGCTGCTCCTCTCATATCAGGAATTACCAATTAAACACTTATCAGAGAATCCCCAATGCATTACTATGGGAGGGCAGCCTCACAGCAGTGAGAAACCAAAATGGCTGTTTGTCACTACCAGGACATGTCACGCACTTAAGGTACATGTCCTACCTTTTACCTACAATGCACCATGCCTATAGGGCTAGCTAGGGCCTACCTTAGGGGTGACTGACATGCAGTAAAAGGGGGATCACAAACGTGGCACGCACTTTAGGTGCCACGTCACAGCAGCAGTAACACTGTGCGCACAGGCCCTGCAATGGCAGAGGCCTGAGACAGGTTTGAAAGGCTACTTTGGTGGGTGGCGCAATCAGCGCTGCAAGCCCACCAGTAGCATTTAATTTACCAGCCCCAGGTATATGAGATACCACTTTACAAGGGACTGACAGGTAAACTAAATAGGCCAAACAGGTGTAGACCAATCTTACCATGTTTACCACAGAGAGCACACGCACTTTACACTGGACAGCAGTGCTAAAGTGCCCAGAGTCCTAAAACCACCAAAACCATGTCAGAAAAAAGGCTAGGAGGGAGGCAAAAGTTCAGGGATGACCCTGCAAAAAGGGCCAAGTCCAACAACCCCAGAACCTGTGATGCAAGCAGCCGCGAGACATCTTGGTGAGCAAAGACTAGACCTGATTCAGCCCCCCCGCTGCGTTGAAATTTTGCCAAGTAACCACTGGATACACCGACCCGCTTATTTTGTTTAGTAACACCTTTGCCCCCTTACCTCTTTGGTGCATTTTAGATAGTGCCAGAAAGATCTGTATGCTTCTCCTGACAATGTTATATTTTCAATTCTCAAACCCACCTGAATAGCTCGAATATCCTAAATGCCCTAAAAACAACCAAGACATGCATAACCTTAATAACAACTGTTCAAAAGAAGTAAAGCATATGGAAGAAAGGGCCCTTACCATACACAACAACAATTTCATAGAAATAGGATCCCTGATAAAACAACCTCTCTTTTTCTTTAGCCCAGCCTTGCAACATTCTCCTATCCATCTCACCAGCTGAGGGCTCATAGTCCAGAAAAACTTACCTAAAAATTCAAACCAGCTAATTTACCCGTAATCGTTGTAGCTGACATTTTCTTATCAATATTACTGTTGATAAAACCTAGTTCATCATCTCTGAGCAGAAAGCAACCTTGCTCGGCTTGACTCCTACGGGACGCACCCATCCTCCGAAATTCTTCCCATGCTCTCCTGTAAGATATTCTAGTACTCACTGCCAGAGATTTTCCAACAAGTTCAAGCATTGCCAGTCCAGTAGCTCCCATACCTCCTGCGGCACCTGTGTTTTCTGCAAATCTGCTCGGGACACCAAACCACGGAATCTCTGCCACTGTGAACGAGAGAATGCATCTCTGATTTTATTGTCCACACCTGGCACATACTTGGCTCTAAAAACAATATTGAACATCAAACAACCTAGCATAAATCTTTACAGTAGCTTTAAAAGATGTTTGTCCTTAACTTTCTGTCTATTGACCCAATCCACAACTATTTTGTTATCTAACATTAAAAGTGACATTTTTGTTCTCCAGTTTCTTTCCCCACACTGACAAAGCCACCAACAAAGGAAAGAATTCAAAGAAGGCAACGCTCCTCCTATCTTCCACCCATTTCGAAGGTGACTTCTCAGCACACCATCTACCTTCCTAGAATAAACCAAAACAGCTGGAGCCAGCTGCACCTGAGAATTTCTGAACCATCCAAACAAAATTAAAATCCAAGGACCTCATGGTGATGCTATTAAAACCTTTCAAAAACATTACCCAAACTTCAAAGTCTGCCCACATCGCTGTGGATATCCTGATCCTGTGGTGTGGTAACTTAGCTCCTGAATTAGCAAAACCTAGCCTCCAACAAAAAGTCCTGCCTGCTCTTACAACACAACAAGCAAAATTGAGATTACCTAACAGTTGTTGAACTTGCTTCAGTCGTAGTTTAAGTGCTATCATTGCTTCCTCCAGTAATGCAACAATCTCTTTAACCTTCAATTAACCTTCAATTCAGGTAACCTCACCTTCATTTTAACTGTGTCCATTTCTATACCAAGAAGAACTAGGCCTCTGTTGTTTGGCAGCCAACGGTACACCCAACTCTTCTGCCATATCCTGAAACTGTTTTAAGGCTGCCTCACAATCCTGTGTGCCTCCTGCAACTACAAACAAAAAACCATCCAAATAATGGGTAATCAACTCATAACTTGTTCTGTAAGTAAAGCACCTCTGCAAAAAGGTACTAAATGACTCAAGCAAATTGCAAGAGATGGCACATCCCATTGGTAACAATTTATCAACATACAACTGATTTAAGACTGAATACCTACAAAAAGAAAAGTCTATAGGATGAAGGGGGAGCAGACGAAAGGCTGACTTAATGTCGCATTTTGCCAAATTGGCTCCTGGACCCATTGATCTTTTTAGGGCTATAGCTGCATCCACTGAAGCAAAATGCACTGCAGCATCCTCTCCGCTATATAATTGTTGACTGAGAAACCCTGGGGCCATTAAAGGTGTTGAATCATGCAAAATTCGCCCACAGCTTTCTGAGGACTACCCCTAGGGAAGAAATCATCAACTCAGGCAAAGGTCAGGATGTAAAAGGACCTGGCATCCTTCCTTATGTTACTTGCTTGTTCAGTTTATGTCTAACTATATGATGATCTTCATTTGCTGAACCAAGTCTGAAACCTTCTCTTAAACCCCATTCTAACCTAGTTGCCTCATCTCTGTTAGGGTAAAATTTAAACCAATAACTTAAACATTTCACCTTAATTGGTGTAAAATCCTTTGTAACCAGGCTGAAAGGATCCCCCCTGCCTTGTCCGCTGCCCTAAAACATGCCTTCTCCCCAAAACACTTGAGGACTGCGTGCTTACCCCTGCATTTGGAATACTCATGCTTATACTTATAAGGGTTTCTCAGGCAATAACCTTTGTTGAAACTCCAGCAGGCACCTGAATTGGGGCTTTGGCCTCTACCCCATGTTACCCCCGAAGTGAGATCCCCAAGAAAAGGCTGGTGTGGAACCGTCAAGTCACTTGCGGTGTGCATAGTCAGAGGAGGACTCTGTGGGTACATCACTTGGACAAATAGCTCGTTGTACACGTCCCCCCAAGGTTTATAAGGTCTAAGTACCATACGGGCCCTAAACTCCTTGCTGTAGTGCAACCATGCAAAACCCCCAAACTCCATATGGGCCTTACGAATTGTATCTAAATACTTAAATATGGACACAGCCCTCTCTGGAAATATTTCACAGTAGACACTGGCAAAGATTTAAAATGCCGATGTCCATGTGTCTATTGTGGTGGGCACTCTAGGTCTTTTTGCCAGTTCCTAAGCTCCTTCTCTAGAACCCTCCTTGGATTGTATCTCTCGATGTAATAGTTTGTATATGTCAACAAATTCAACCCTCCAAATCATATTTTTCATCGCATTGCTTAAATATGGCCCCAAAGGCATAGATATCCTCATGTAAGGCAGTTTTTTCAAAGCTTCCATTTTAATCTTTACCCCCTCTTCTCTTCATTGCTCTTCTTTATGTATCATTAACTTAGATGGGTCATCAGTATTACCCCTTACCTTGCGCCAGCCCCTGCATCTTTCTCACCTGTTTTTTCTACCTCCTCAGCAGTAGAATCTGTCCCACACCTTTATTCACTCATATCAGCCCTGCTCCTTTGAGTACCTTTTTGTGTTGTTTCTTCATATTACTCCACTCCCAGCTACACCACCATTGAGTCTCACCTGCTCTCAGTCTGCTCGCCGATTCTGGGTATGCTCGCCTTCAACCACATTTTTCTTGTGGCCTCTTAACACCCCGTCTTCTATCCAGTGACTCCCCTGCCTGTAAGATATGACGTTTGCGAAGAATTTTAGTGTCTCCCTCCACTTTTTTGTCCTCTCTGCTTTTTTGATCTCTTTATGCTCTTGCCAATAATGTATTTTCCCCTCCTCCAATTCATCTTCATCCTCATCATAGTCCAGCTCCCACTCCATGTGCCCCTCCACATTCGCAGAACGCACACCAACACATAGCCCTTCAGCCACCCCCCACCCATCAAAATGCTTACAATCCACTTTTTTTGAGCTTTGAAACTGCGCAGATGAAGTTTCCTTCTCCCAGCCTGTCAGGATGGTTCCACCAAACCTCTCCCTCTCTTCAGGCTGGTCATCCCAGGTCACTGAAAACCCATCCGTCTTGACCTCACTGTATCTGTTCATGCCATGCAGCATTCTCCCTAGGATGCGCTTCAAGCTTCCACAACCTGCAGGGACTGTGGTCCTGTACTCTGCCTGACCTGTACTACCATTAGTTAAGTCAGCCTCACCAGCAACCCAAACCCATCAACCGACAGGTAAAACTCCTTGGGGCTCAATAAGACCCCGAAAAAACTCTTGGCCTGTCTTTTTATGACCAATACTAAAACTATCACCCTGACTACTAAAAAGATTATTTTTAACGTTTTTCATATCAATGCCCTCCTTACTACCTGCACACTATGTTCACCTGCCAACATATTTGCCTGAAATGTATTTATAATAACTTCCTCCTTTGAAGAGCATGTAACTGCTGGGAGCGCCCATTCTAAATTAGGGCCATCCTCATCCTGTGGATTACTACGTTGTAGTAAGCACTTGAAAATGGGCAACACACGCGCACACTCTGCTGCCCTCTGCTGCCCCCTGCTGCCCTACTCTAGTCACTGCGTGACTTGCAGGTGGTGCTGACACACTGCGCTGCGTGCTGTTACCACACAGCGCCAATGATTCCCCTGGGGCCCGTATTTTACTTGCCGGGCGCTTACCTCCTGATGCGCCTATACGTAAGCGGGCCCTGCCTCCTCTTTCTCCAGTTAAAGCAGGCTCTTCAAGCGGTGAGTGCTGTAATGTCGCCGCTTCAGCCGTGCTTGCCGGCGTCTGCAAGCTTTCCTCCCCTTGGCAAAGAGCACTTGGAATTTCATTTTTTGTTACGGAGGCGAGTGTTGTGGGTCACCAGAAGGCAGTAGGCCATAGCTGGGCTCCGCGAAATAACCGCACAACCACACGGTATGATAACTAGTTGGCGCGAAGACCCCGAGCGGTCTTCCGCCGTTTATTTATCCCCTCGGGTCGAGCCCGCCCCGAGGGGTGTGTGTGTGTGTGTGAACTGCAACATTGTTTGAGAGAGCCCGGATGGCTCTCTACATCCCTTCCTTCTTTTGGTTAACGTCACCAAAGTCAGTACTGTTCATGGGGACATGTACAGAAAGTTCTTGAACTTTTGGCTCGGCACCGGGTTCGCCCGGAGGCTGTATCTCTGGCTCCTGGGAACAACAATGCTCTCGACGCCACCCGGGACACCCACGGGTGAGCCAACCTTGTCTTCAGAAACGGCAACGTCAGGTCCGGTGACGGCTTCTCTGTTCTCGGGTGACCCTCCTTCGGGGACTAGGCCACCAGCCCTGGGAGACTCCGGGGGCGACGCGCCGGGACTCTCTGCCGTGTTGTCACAGTCTTCACTGTCTTGACCGCCCCCGGCGATCCGCTTGAAGCACGACACATTTCTTGTGACTTGGAGGTGTCCTTTTTGCGCTGTGACCATCGTTCCTTGCACTTCCGTTACGGTCCAAGCTTCTGGCTCAAACGGTGTTCGGAATTTCCACCCAGGGTGTCGATCTTTGACTACCACTCTGTCTCCGATACTGATTCGGGGTTCTTGAGCCCTCCGGGTCTCACTGGCCTTCCGGTTTGTGATCTCTCTGCGGGCTTGAACGGCTTCATCGTCTCTCACTGGGGGAGCCCACGTCGGGTCAGCTGGTATACTGTCTCGTGGTGGCCGCAGAAACATTAGGTGCGAGGGTGCACACCTAGTGGTGCTGTGAGGCGTTTGTCGGTACACTCCGAGAAATTGATCCAGAGCTGCCTCAGCATCCTCCTCTCGTTCTACTGCTATCCGCAGGGCACTGTTGAGAGTTCTCATCAGCCGCTCCACCTCCCCATTGGCTTGTGGCCAGAGTGGCGTGATCTTCCGGTGTCGAATGGCCTTGCTTTCCAGATATTCCTGAAACTCCCTGCCCTGGAATGGAGGTCCATTGTCAGATTTGATCTCCTCGGGCAGCCCGAACATGGCGAATATCCTATCCAAAGCCCTCTTCACGTGGGGAAACGCCGTTGATCCCACGACTTCCACCATTGGAAATTTCGAGAAGGTGTCGACCACAACCAGCATATGACGGCCGTCTGGGAAACTCCCGAAATCAAGACTGACATGAGTCCAGGGAGCTTTGACCGGATCCTCTGTGATTACTGGCGCCGTCGGGGGGTCCCCCCCTGTGATGGTACATTCATGGCAACTTCGGACCATCTCGTCCACCTTATTATCCATGGCCGCAAACCACACCTTTTGCCATAGTCTCGCTTTCGTCTTGGCCATGCCCTGATGGCCCACGTGAGCAAGTTCTAGAATGCGTTGCTGTAGGGCTTCCGGTATCACAACAAGATGTCCTCTCAGGACGACACCATGCTCCCCCACACTGAGCTCATGCCGCACCCTCCAGAGCTGCTGCCGGTCGTGTCCAACCTCCGGTCGTAGTAGGCGACTTCCATCCATGAAGCGGGCCCACGTGTTCTCCTCCAGAGCTCCTTTCACCCTTGACAGTGTTCCGTCTTCCGCCGTGGCCTGTCCGATTTCCTCCAGGGTCATTGCCTTCGGGCATGCGTGCTGTGAAACCATCTTCACAAACTCTTCCGTGCCCCTTTCCTCGGCTGACGGGTCCATGGGCGATGAAGGGTCGGGGTGGCGGGATAGGTAGTCGGCAGGGTTGTGTGCTCCGGGTCGGTACACGACCTTGAACTGATATGCTTGCAGCTGCACGGCCCACCGCTCAATCCTTGGGGGCGCCAACCGTGACGACCCAGCGAAGAGCGGGATCAAAGGTTTATGATCCGTCACCACTTGAAAGTCCTGGCCACACAGGTACAGATGGAAGTGTCGGCACGCCCACTTGATGGCGAGAGCCTCCCTCTCTATCTGAGCATACCTGGTCTCGGTGTCCGTGAGGGCCTTGCTCGCATATGCCACCGGCTTCCAAACTTCCGTGTCATGTTACTGCAGGAGCACCGCTCCTAGACCCGTGGGGCTAGCATCCACGACCAACTCAGTGCGTTTCTTTGGATGGAAATACGCCATGATCGCTTGTCCTGCAACCTCTCCTTGATGTCATTGAACGCCTTGTTGGCCGCACTCGACCATTCCCATGGTTGCCCCTGTTTCGTCAGGGCCCGGAGTGGTTCCGACAACGTTGCGAGATTTGGGATGAAACGCCCGCAGTACGTTGCCATGCCCAGGAAACTTCTCACCTCCGTGGGGTTTTTCGGTGTGCTGGCCACCCGGATGGCAGCTGCCTTCTTCGGGTCCACCCGGAGCCCTTCCCTCGTGAATATGTAGCCAAAGAATTCCACGGTGTCCTGATAAAACGAACACTTCGCCTTGTGTAGCGTCAACCCCGAGTCCTCTAGCCTCTTCAACGTCGCACGGAGATGCTTGTGATGGTCTTCCAGCGTGCTTGAGAAGACTAGGATATCATCGCTCAGATTGATCACCCCTGGCAGCCCTGACAGCACCTCTCTTACTGCGTTCTGAAAAACTTCAGCTGCCGAGGATATCCCGAAACTGAGTCTCTTATATCGCCGGAGGACAACGTGGGTCGAAAACGTTGTAATGTACCGGCTTTCCGGTTCTTGCTCCAGCTGATGATATCCAGCGTTTAGGTCCAATTTGGAGAACCATTTGGCCCCATTGAGGTCGGCCACAATGTCTTCCATTGTCGGGGTTATGTGCCATTCCCTTTTCACTGCCACGTTGGGCAGGCGCATGTCCACACAGAGTCTTATGGCCCCCGGCTGTTTGGGTTTCGGGGCCACCACTAACGGAGACACCCAGGGAGTGGGACCTGAGACTTTTTCGATTACGTCCAGCTCTTCCAATTTTCTCAGCTCCTCTTCGACTTGTGGCCTTAGATTAAATGGCACTCTCCGATGCCGGAGTGCCACCGGTCTAACAGCGGGGTCGATATGTAGCTGGAACCTTTTTCCCTTCAGTTTCCCCAGACCTGTAAAGAGTGCCGGGAAGTCCTTCAGTATGGCCTCTGCGTGTGACTCATGTATCTGGTTCGCAAAGAATACCAGTCCGAGATCCTCGGCGGTGTGGCAACTGAGTAGGGTTCCCTTCCGTCCCTCTGTTATGTGGAAGCGGGTGTTCGTGGTGTATGCGCCGCTGTCGATTTTTGCCTGGATGACCCCTCTCAGCGGGAGCGGATCGGTTCCTCCGTACACATATATCCTTGCCGTGGATGGCTCGAGCGGGGGCCTTGGTGACATGCAATCGTACTGTTCCGAGTCCATGACGTTGACTGAGGTGCCCGTGTCAATAAGGGCCTGCACGTCAGTGCCTTCCACGGTCACCGAGCACATCGGGGGAGGCAACCGTCGTCTGTCTGCTCGGCTGACATAGGACACCACAAAGACGTCATCGTCTTCATCTTCCCACACTTGCCTGGCTTCTTCGAGAGGGGGCGAATCCTCTAGGGATACCTGCTGTACCCGTTGCGTGATGCTCCTCTGTCTCGACGGGCCCTGCCGGAATCGTCCACCCCGGCATACCGTGGCGTAATGGTTAAGCCTCCCGCACCGGGAGCACGTTTTTCCTTTCGCCCCGCAGACTGCTGTTTTGGCATGTTCGTCCCCACAGTATCCGCACTGACCGCCTCGCGACGGCAGCTGCGCTTGCCGGGTCTGGGCGGGGCGGGGCGCCTCTGTATTGCTTCTACCCTTTCTTCTTTGATGACCGGGTATCTTGGTGTACATGGAGCAGCTACGGGCATGTGGAGGGCTGCTTCCATTGCTTCTGCCCGGACATCCGATAGCTCGTGGGAGCGTGCCAAGACAAGGATCTCGTCCAGTGAGATCCCCGGTTGTCGCAGGATGAGTTTTCGTAACAGCTTTGAGCGACAGCCCAGGATGATCTGATCCCTGATCTCCGTTTGCGGAGCCACAAATGCGCATGTGCTAGCCAGCTTGCGCAGCCTGGCATAGAACATGTCAACAGATTCCGAATCTGTCTGTGAGGCCCTTCGGAACTTGAACTTTTCGAAGTCCGGATTCAGCTGTGGGTCGAAGTGCCTATCGAGCGCCCTCACCGCCGCGTCGTAGTCATCCTCATTTTCGGTGTTTGGAAGCGTCTCAAACAGATCATAGATTTCGGGCCCAACATAGTAGATGATGAGCGACCGCTTGACAGTGCCGTCCATTTCCCTTGTTCCTTTGAAATAAAGATTCAGCCGCCCTACCCATGCCTTCCATCGCGGCGCGGCCGTAGCCGGGTCTGAAGCCTCACTGAACGGCGGCACGGAAGCAATAGCGGTGTGATGGTTTCTGGGGGGCAGCGCACCCTGTCCTCCATCCTGAGCCTGAGCGCCAGCCGGCGCGCCGGCAGTTGGGTTGTTGCTCATCTTGGGTACGCCTTCCGCACCTTATCCGATGATGGGACTATCGGCGCTGTACGTGTCCTCACGCTCTTCTTCTCTCTCGGTGGCCTGCCACGTGCTAGGGGAGACCCTTCATGTTCCCTTTTTACCCTTGGCTTGCGTGCGGAGGCAGGGTAACTACTGCTGTGGGCGCGGTGAGGCGGTAGGGCTGGGGCCTCCCACGCCGCTGTGGGGCAGCGTGCCGGCTTATTCTGGGCCTTGTAGTCGTTAAGGCCGGGATGTCCCCCTTTACGTCTTGTTCCTAAGGAGGCCTCTTCACCTTCTTTTTTTTTTTTCTTTCCTGCAGGTGGCGCTGCATACAGCCCTGGGGGCCTGAGGCAGCAGGGACGCTCCCTGGGGCGTGGCCTCGAGCGCGTGAGTCACCGCCGAGCGGGAGCCTCTCCTGTGGTCGCGCAGAGAGCCGCACTCACCTGCCCCTGCGCTGCCGATGGACAAGCGCCGCCGGCTGAACGCGCTCCCACTGACTAGGGAGACGCGTGGGCGGGCGCAGGCAGCAGCAGCAGGATTCGGCGTCGTCCTCCCGAGTGGGCGCCGCCAGCTGAACACGCTCCCTTTGGGCCAGGAGACGTGTGGGCGGGCGCCACGTACGGGTAAGCGACGGCACTGGGAGGTGTGGGAGGGCACAACAGCCGCAGCAGGCGAGGCGCGCACACGTGCCGGTCCGACCGGCTTCGTCGCCAGTGTTGTGGGTCACCAGAAGGCAGTAGGCCGTAGCTGGGCTCCACAAAATAACCGCACAACCACACAGTATGATAACTAGTTGGCGCGAAGACCCCGAGCGGTCTTCCGCCGTTTATTTATCCCCTCGGGTCGAGCCCGCCCCGAGGGGTGTGTGTGTGTGTGTGTGTGAACTGCAACATTGTTTGAGAGAGCCCGGATGGCTCTCTACAGCGAGCACACCAACACCGCCGCCGCAACCCTACTGGCTGCAGCGTGTTTTGGCTGCTCAATACCCACCTAGGCCTGTGAAAGTATGCCGGGTTGAATTAAATCCACTTTACATAAAACTCTGGTGGTCTTTTTTTAAGACGCTTACATCACAATAGTTAGCTGAAAGTGATGCAAAAATAGTTACTGTTGAATGCATCATGAAACTTTACCAGCATCAGGAAATTCTAAATGTAGGGGGGCGTTTGGACAAGAGTTGCCTCTTTATTACACCTTAACACTTCATTTCTCAAACACATCCTTTTATCACCCTCCTGCTTAATGGGGCTGTGTGTTTGATCTGGTCTGTCAGGTAAACATGCAGAACACATAAAACCCATCTGGAAAATCGATGTAGCTGGTGTGACTGACGGACGACACTTTGTGGTGTTTACAACACCAAACTATAGAAGCCCTGGAGAGAGGGAGAAGCGAGCTCCTTTTCTAAAAAAATATGAACACTCTGTGTATAACATCATTACACTTTCCATTTATATGTTCCATGCTTCAGAGATGTTTGCTACGACGATTTTTGTGCTTAATATCTTTCCACAAGCATGTTCTATATGTCTGCAGCAATTTGCCTAGCAACTTCTTGTATTTAGTCTCACTGACCTCAAATCTGCTCCTCCTCTTCTCCCGAGTAAATATTTTTGAATCTGACCTCAGACCCAGGATAATTTATCATAGAGATTATAATTATTCATCAAATTGTCGAAGGTCATTTTGACAAGGTCGTTTTTAGACCAACGCCTTTGGCTAGTCATCTTCTACTAAACATTTGTAAACATTTCACCTTATCGACAGTCAACATGGAGAGCGGCTGATCTGATGGAGAAGGTGGATACTGGAGTTACAGTGATGAGGTGTGAGATGGGCAAAAGTCATGGAGAGCATGGCTCATTCACAAATAAATTAGCAACTTTTCGAATCACAGGTTCATGCCTACAAATTTGGTAAAGATATTCATTACATGGGATTCACAGTGAATACGACATTCATGAAAATCCCAAATTTCAAAGCATACACCAAATGATTAGCATGCAGATGCAGATTCTGTGGCTAGAAAATACATTGATCTTGCTCTTCATTTCAGATGCAAATGCATTATAAATTGCATTACTACTCCATGGGGAAAATATTTTGTTCAGAGGGAGGAATGCCTTCCACTGAACTCCCATGAAATATCAGACTGCTTAGGTGTTCTTCACACGAAATCTCCACATTTGCATCAGTATTTGCTGACACCATCTTCACAGATGTTTTATGAATGCCCACAAATGTACTGCTTATAGGATAATTACTAGCTTCCTAATGGCCATGCAACACATCCCCAGGGAACATCCTGTTGCCACCCCTAATTGTAATAGACAAGAAAATCTTCTTTCATAAGTGGAATATACAAGCGAGAAATCTACACATCCTGATTCTGTATATGAGATTTTTTTGTAGAAGCACAAAAATCTTTCTGAATTATGTCTATTTCCATCGTGAAAGGGGCTGGTGCAGGGACACATTGAAAATGATTCAAGAGAGGGACATAGTGATTGTGGCGGAGTGGGGTGCAGAGATCGGGATCTGGCATTGTGGCACCTCGAAACAATAATAGCAGCTGAACAGGGAAAAGTGTGCGAGTGCATTGAATGAAAGGAAACATCACTGGGTCTCCTTTTTACAAAGCAACCCTGCGATGAGCATTCCAGGCAGTCATTTTAAAGGCACTGAAATGGGTTCAACTTTTCACCTGTAAAAAACACTGGGGAACAGATCTTTTTTGCAACAAAGTTAAACCAGCCTTTTTTTATAACTAAATGTAGCAGCCCTTTTGTTGGAAATGACCATTATTTGTGTGGTTTAGTCCCCCAGATTTTTGCTTTGACTGGTCTTCGTAGCTGTAGGACTCTGCGCACTGTACCCGTGCTACCCACTGATCAAATGCCTGTGCTCCCCAAATGAGAAAATTGACACACCCCTAATTGACATTTTTCTATAAGTCCCTAGTATATAGTACAAATGTGTACCAGCGCCTGTAAGTTAAATGTCACAAGTGGACTGTAGCACCCATTCTGCCATCCACTAAAATGACAGTATAAGCATGACTGCAGGCCTACCATTTGTAGCCTGGCTGTGCAGTTTTAAAATGCAAATTCAACCTGTCAAAATAACTCTGTTTGACTGGTCCACATCTTCCTTTTAAATATTCATAAGCCACCCTAAGTAGGCCTTATTGTCCATAAGATCGGGTGCATGGTAATTAAAAGTAGGACATGTAAAAGTTTAATTTTCCACATGACCATCCAATGTAAAAAGGTACCAAAAGCTATTAACACTGTAGCAGGTTTCCAGTTCAATAAGAAATCACTGGGTACAGTATTATATTTAATAATGTTAAATCCAGCAAGAAAACAGCTTCAAATTTCATTATTGACTTTTAAAAATATTAACTACAAGCCAAATTCATTGGTGAAGTCGGACATGTAATAAATATTTTGGAAAGGTACTTTTACAATGTTACTTTTCCCCTGCCCAAAGCCTCTGGAGGCCCATTTGCTTAAACTTCAACTGGCAGCTGAACAGCCTCCTTGATGAGGTGTGAAAACAACTCCCAGAGCTGGACAAAGGCCTTGAGTTTGTTGAGGTGTGCCTGTTCCTCTGGCAGGGTGACCATCTGGGCTTTCCCCAGGAATTTGATTAGCTTCAAAGAGGCCTACCCTGTCACAGGCAAATATTAGCTGATACCTCAGCATGGCCCTCCTTTGTTCCCCTAGTCAGAGAGCACCAATTCCTGTTGGAGAGGAGCTGCCCATCAGAACAGCTTTAGAGTGACCACAGAGGTAAGGTTGCTCATTTCCCTTGCCACACCCTCTAGAGTTGGCAAAAAAGCTCTGCACAGAGCAAGAAAGATATTGCCATCTTGGTGTTTAGTGCAGAGGGGCACTGTTTATAGTAAAGAACACAGCAGGGCACTCAGGAAATGCTGCAAACATAGGTAGGGTTACCCCTGGGAACTTTTATTCCATTGTTTAGGGATGAGCCAGGAGTCACTCCACCCACAGGTTGGTGCCAGGCATAAATGTGCTACTCACAGTACCCTGTTAGAACACTTCCTGGACAAGTGGATGAACAGAAGAGGACCGGACCTGAAGTCTGTTACCAGAGAAGAGCCTACAGACTGGACCTGCTCTCCCCCTTGCATCCAGGAATAAGAAGTGTACTCCAAGAGTCATAAAGCTGAGCTGACATCCTGTTGAAGCTACAGAGACACAACAAACAACAAGGGACCTTTTCTGCCTTGCCCATCAGTTAGAACTGTATCCTGCTGCTGGCCACTGCTGGAGTGAGTCTTGATCCCCAAGTGCTGTCCCCAAGTTCCTCGCTCATTGGCTGGTGTCAAAGTGTACTCCTACTTGCCTTCCCTGAAACCTGAGCCTTAGAACCGCTTTGGCTTCCTGAACCTCTGGAGGACCGGGACGAACCTGCCAAGCCGATCCAACAAAGGTGCGTTGTCGCTGGGTTGAAGATTTATTTTGCTCCCACTCTGAGCTTTGCCGCAGCAGTAAATCTGATTCAGTAGGACCTTGTAGAGATGGTATCCAGCCTTGTGGGGCTCTGTTCTGCTACAGTCTGCAGCCTTGCCCCAAAAAAGTGACTACATCCGAAGGCAGAAATCTTCATCGGGCGAAGGCACCAAAACTATCTGGCCTGCGAGGGACCTGCTCTGAGATTTTTTTCACCGAATGTCAATGGCTTCACTGAGAGCTAATTCATTGGCTATCAAATGTCATGGAGCCATCTTCGGCCATGCTCCTCTGAGAATTTTTCACTTCCAGAGACTAAGGGGCCGATTCCGATCTCGGTCGGAGGCGCACCCAACACCATTCAGTCGGGAAAAAAGCCATGCGAAAGCCTGTTTCCCGACCGATCCGTACAGCACACCGAACGAGCAAGTACGATGCGCACAACAGCAAAGAATCCGGCCGAGCCGTACTCACCCAAACCAGGTCCTGTTCTCCGACCGAGGCGAATCCGGAAACGCCGAATCGAGTCGCACGGAAGGAAAAATGCAGCCCCGTCCGGCCGGACAAGTACGATGGCGCTTTCCGTACGCGCCGAACCCGTCGCTACGCACGGCACGTCAAAGCATCCGGGAGAGGCGCACATAAGCTCCGATTCGCGCCACAACACGATCCACGGCTCCGAGACGAACACGGCAGCGACGAGGACGACGCGAAGCGACGAGGACGAGGCGAAGCGACGAGGACGAGGCGCAGCGACGAGGACAATGCGAAGCAACGAGAAGGACGAACGACACGAACCAACCATGAATCCCTTCGTCCCGATCATACCAATATTCTACATATACTACCGGAACAGGCACGGACGCGTACGGCGCAGAAGGTAAGCCAGACACCAACCACAAAACACATACAACACGTACACGACACATCACACACACACAGAGGGATGCAGAATATACTTACACCAGCAACAGCAGCACCATAGGGGCGGGATGCCCATCACCAATGCCACATATGCACACAGGGGCCTGAATGCGCACCACCACCCCTACCCAGGGGGGAGGATGCCTACCACCACTACCACCCTTACCCAGGGGGGCTGGATGCCTACCACTACTACCACCCTTACCCAGGGGGCTGGATGCCTACCACTACTACCACCCTCACCCAGGGTGGGCTGGATGCCTACCACTACTACCACCCTCACCCAGGGGGGCAGGATGCCTACCACTACTACCACCCTCACCCAGGGGGGCAGGATGCCTACCACTACTACCACCCTTAGCCAGGGGGGCAGGATGCCTACCACTACTACCACCCTTAGCCAGGGGGGCAGGATGCCTACCACTACTACCACCCTCACCCAGGGGGGCAGGATGCCTACCACTACTACCACCCTTAGCCAGGGGGGCAGGATGCCTACCACCACCCTTAGCCAGGGGGGCAGGATGCCTACCACTACTACCACCCTCACCCAGGGGGGCAGGATGCCTACCACTACTACCACCCTTAGCCAGGGGGCAGGATGCCTACCACTACTACCACCCTTAGCCAGGGGGGCAGGATGCCTACCACTACTACCACCCTCACCCAGGGGGGCAGGATGCCTACCACTACTACCACCCTCACCCAGGGGGGCAGGATGCCTACCACTACTACCACCCTCACCCAGGGGGGCAGGATGCCTACCACTACTACCACCCTTAGCCAGGGGGGCAGGATGCCTACCACTACTACCACCCTCACCCAGGGGGGCAGGATGCCTACCACTACTACCACCCTTAGCCAGGGGGGCAGGATGCCTACCACTACTACCACCCTCACCCAGGGGGGCAGGATGCCTACCACTACTACCACCCTTAGCCAGGGGGGCAGGATGCCTACCACTACTACCACCCTCACCCAGGGGGGCAGGATGCCTACCACTACTACCACCCTTAGCCAGGGGGGCAGGATGCCTACCACTACTACCACCCTCACCCAGGGGGGCAGGATGCCTACCACTACTACCACCCTCACCCAGGGTGGGCTGGATGCCTACCACTACTACCACCCTCACCCAGGGGGGCAGGATGCCTACCACTACTACCACCCTCACCCAGGGGGGCAGGATGCCTACCACCACCCTTAGCCAGGGGGGCTGGATGCCTACCACTACTACCACCCTTAGCCAGGGGGGCAGGATGCCTACCACTACTACCACCCTCACCCAGGGGGCAGGATGCCTACCACTACTACCACCCTTAGCCAGGGGGGCAGGATGCCTACCACTACTACCACCCTTAGCCAGGGGGCAGGATGCCTACCACTACTACCACCCTCACCCAGGGGGGGCAGGATGCCTACCACTACTACCACCCTTAGCCAGGGGGGGCAGGATGCCTACCACTACTACCACCCTCACCCAGGGGGGGCAGGATGCCTACCACTACTACCACCCTCACACAGGGGGGGCTGGATGCCTACCACTACTACCACCCTCACCCAGGGGGGCAGGATGCCTACCACTACTACCACCCTCACCCAGGGGGGCAGGATGCCTACCACTACTACCACCCTTAGCCAGGGGGGCAGGATGCCTACCACCACCACCCTTAGCCAGGGGGGCAGGATGCCTACCACTACTACCACCCTCACCCAGGGGGGCAGGATGCCTACCACTACTACCACCCTTAGCCAGGGGGCAGGATGCCTACCACTACTACCACCCTTAGCCAGGGGGGCAGGATGCCTACCACTACTACCACCCTCACCCAGGGGGGCAGGATGCCTACCACTACTACCACCCTTAGCCAGGGGGCAGGATGCCTACCACCACTACCACCCCCACCCATAGGATGGACAATGCATGACACAACCAGCACACCACAACCTAGGGAATGCAAGAAGAAGACATCCCCCCAACACCATGACAAGCGTGTGTAGACTGTGTCAAATGCCTACAACACCGAACATGACTTCGAACATACAATGTGACCCCCTAGCACATGTGCCACACAAATATGTGTGTGGCACACACAACGCAAGCAGGCCATGACCATTGTGGCAATGGGGTCCAAACCCCCATCATCACAGTGACCAAAAGGCAAGTGTGGGGTCCATAGCTGCAGCACATTTTGAACATTGTGGCAATGGGGTCCAAACCCCCATCATCACAGTGACCAAAAGGTAAGTGTGGGGTCCATAGCTGCAGCACATTTTGAACATTGTGGCAATGGGGTCCAAACCCCCATCATCACAGTGACCAAAAGGTAAGTGTGGGGTCCATAGCTGCAGCACATTTTGAACATTGTGGCAATGGGGTCCAACCCCCATCATCACAGTGACCAAAAGGCAAGTGTGGGGTCCATAGCTGCAGCACATTTTGAACATTGTGGCAATGGGGTCCAAACCCCCATCATCACAGTGACCAAAAGGTAAGTGTGGGGTCCATAGCTGCAGCACATTTTGAACATTGTGGCAATGGGGTCCAAACACCCATCATCACAGTGACCAAAAGGTAAGTGTGGGGTCCATAGCTGCAGCACATTTTGAACATTGTGGCAATGGGGTCCAAACCCCCATCATCACAGTGACCAAAAGGCAAGTGTGGGGTCCATAGCTGCAGCACATTTTGAACATTGTGGCAATGGGGTCCAAACCCCCATCATCACAGTGACCAAAAGGTAAGTGTGGGGTCCATAGCTGCAGCACATTTTGAACATTGTGGCAATGGGGTCCAAACCCCCATCATCACAGTGACCAAAAGGCAAGTGTGGGGTCCATAGCTGCAGCACATTTTGAACATTGTGGCAATGGGGTCCAAACCCCCATCATCACAGTTACCAAAAGGTAAGTGTGGGGTCCATAGCTGCAGCACATTGTGAACATTGTGGCAATGGGGTCCAAACCCCCATCATCACAGTGACCAAAAGGTAAGTGTTGACAAAGTAAGAGGTGCAACTGCCAAACTGCATGGATGATTCCTGGTCACAGAACAACAAACACATCAGTGGCAAAGTAGTGTATGTGCCCCATTGCAACATAAATTGGGGGAGCCAAATCCTGCAGTGCAAATAAGACATAACTTAGGCCATGTGCAGACAAACAACACCCATGGGGGCTGACACCGTCAACAATCATCAATGACACAATGACAGAAGTGACCATCCGAATGCAGACCCACATATTTGCACCTATGGGCACACACATGCAGATACCCTGTGGAGACTGCAGATGTGAGGTGAACAGATACCATACCATGGCAGCAATGGGACACACAATCAACAATTAGCACCAAATGAGGGCTCCCGTCCCATCAGCCTGGTCATGGAAGTGCCAACGGAATCATCAGCACAGATCCAACACACTTGTATAGCAATGTTGCACTGACAACACAGATGAGTCCTTCCCCATTGATGCCCAAACCTGCATGTTCACTGGAGATGGCCACACGGTCAGGGAAGTAGACGAATAGAACAATGGCAGGCACAACAGATGTGCAGGGGTGGAAGCCACAGATGTGAAATTGCCAATCTAAGTAGGAAATCCCATTGCCAAATACTGAACACATGACACCCTCAGATGCTGCTATGGATGACATGGATACACCACAGGATAGGACACATTGCCCCTGGACCACATGGGTTCCTGCACAGTAACACTTCATTATCATGAAACCAAATATCACCATCACTGCAGCAAGGGCATGGTTAGCATCATCAACATCATGTACATCAGAAGCAAAAGCACTAGAGAACAGAAAGTTGCTTTATTCAGCATATGTGGCATTAAAAGTAGAAGTCCGGTAGAACATAAACAAAGGCCAATGGCCAGTCCATCAACAAAGTCACAAGTGGGTGACAGTGGCAGATGCCACCCTACACATGCCTGCACAAAACCAGGGACAATCCACTAGGAGGGGCAACCGGGGGGTAGGCCAGGCACCGCAGGGACAGGATCAGGGCTCACCAGGAGGAAGCAGGGAAGGGGTGGTGGGTGCTGGAGAGCCACTGACAACTGCAGTGGAGGTGTCTGACATGGTGTGTGCCGGCACAACTGGGGTCATGGCTCAGATGTTGTGGGTGCAGGCACGACTGCAGTGGACCCTGCAGATGGAGTGGACAGGTCCGCCACTGCAGTGCCCAAGTCAGACAGGGTGGTAGTGGACTCCACTGCAGTGCCTACCACCAGGGGAGGAGAATGGGGAACAGGCAAGGTGGGCTGGACAGAGGGGGAGGACACCCTCACCACATCAGTGGCACAGACAAGCGCAGCGGGGGGTGTGGTGCCGGGAGAGCAAGTGGCAGGGGGAGAAGGCCGGAGCCTCTTGGGGATGGTATATCTGTGGGTGGGGGAACCTGGGGCAGGGTGTGGTGGGGGCACCTGTGGAGTGGGGGCCTGAGGGATGGAGGAAGGAGACCTGGTGCTTGAGCTGCAGGGCGGCGGCGGGGTCTTGCTCTTAGCACTCCGGGGGACTTGCGGGTGGGGGCCTCAGTCTGTCTGCGCCTGGGGGAGGGTGTCCGGGGGCGAGGGGCACTCTGCTCCGTGTGGGGGGCTTCCTCTTCCCCCTGGATGCTGGGGCAGCTGGATCGGAGGGGAAGAGGCCGAGGTCAGTGAGGAAGAGGCGCTGGGTCTTTGGGGTTGCAGGTGAGGCAAGGGAGGGTGCTTTGGAGGGAGAGGCAACTGAGGACTGCGCAGTGCCCGTGGATGCGAGTGTGTGTACCAGGGCCCCATCCCCTGTGAGTCTGGTTTCAGTCCCCTGACTGTGCGTGCGTGTGCGTTTAGTTTGTGGCGTGTGTGTCTGTGTGCTGGACGTGTGTGTGCTGGTGTGTGCCTGTGCCGGTGTGTGTGTGCTTGGGACGGGTAAGGTGCTGGGGAGTGTGGATGGAGCAGAGGCAGGAGGGGTGAGGGACTGTCTGAGGAGGGACACTGCTGCCGTCAGGGAGGAGTCCATGGACCTGTTGCCCCTCTGTAGGTCAGACATGCCCAATGAGATGCCCTCCATGAACAACACCAGCTGAGTCAACAGTGCGGTGTGCGCATGGAGGACACTCAGCATGGCTGTCTGCCCTACATGGAGCTGGCGAAGGAGGTACACAAACTCCTCACTCAGGGCAGCAGGGGACACAGGGGCAGGGGGTGCGGTGCCTGGGCCAAAGGAGACACGCTCCCGAACATGGGAGCCTCCACGGACCTGGGGAATGGGAGCCGATGGGAGGGCGGTGGTGGTGCTGGTGGTGGCGGGGACAGCAACACTAGCTGGCATGTGGTGGCTGCTGACACCCGCCTCCACAAGGGAGTCATCCTCCGAGTTGCTCTGGTCCTCAGCTGAGGTGGATGGTGCTGAGGACTCCTCGGTGTGGCTCCCTCGCCCTCCGTGCCACTGGGTCCCTCCGACCACTCCTCGGCTGCTGACCCAGTCTGGCTCTCTGGCTCCTCCTGGTCCGTGGAGCTGTCCCCTTCCGTGGCCATGGATGTATCTGCAAACAATGGGGAAACAGACAGACATCAGTCACCTGCACCAAACGCACACACCACTGTGAGCACAGCACATTACAGAGCAAGCCCTGGCATCATTAGTTGTACATTGCTAAAAGTGCCCTAACTGAACAGGAGAAGCCAATTGTCAGTCTGATGCCAAGCATGGCACTCACATCCCACATGGCCTTGCACCCATCTGTCTGGTGTCTGTTGGATTGCAACACCCCAGTGTGGACACATGCACCAAGTACACAGTAGTTGGACAGTGCAGAGGACACGGTGTGGCATGTGGACATGCACACATCACAGCTCTTGCCACTGAGTCAGTACAGGTTTCCGGATGAAAGGGATGCCCAGAGTCAAATAGGAAATGCATGTGATGCATACCAGCGACAGACACCATGATGCACCCATGTCCTGATAGCCAGCGCCACTATGGTGTGCATGTAGCACATGTCACTCCCCTGCAGGACCACCAATAAGTTGACACATGCCATGGCAGAGGCATGACTACTAAGTCATACATCACTGTCTCAGTGATGTATGACTTGGCAGCCAGACAACAACACTATGCACTGTGTCACAATAGTAGGTCATGGGGAATGCAAGTCCTGGAGCTGCACAAGTGCACATGTACATCCCCCACACAACACATCATCTTAACCCTCATCTGTCCAGGTCACACCTATTGGACATATGGGAGACCTGTGACACTACCCTCTGAACTTGAGCCCTCACAATTTGCTGTGAATGGGGAACAGCTGCCTGAACTTCACATTCGCATACCCCAGTCTGCACGGGCAGCTGATCAAACACCTATGTGACACACAAGTATCGTCTCCTATGGTCACATCTCCAGGGGCATGCTGAGCCCCTACCAAGAAACACCCCAGCAGTCCTGGCAACTAATCCACAGCACACTGACACAGAGGCAGACACCTGAGGGGTCAAATCACTGTGCACAATGTGTCAGCTGATACACGGGAGTGGGAGTACAGAGTGCATTGCATGGCCTGGAGTAGGCATGACTGTCCTGCTCCACATGAATGAGGGATGTGCCCTGGACAGTGGATAGCTGGCTATGTATGTGTGACACACGTAATCTGCACACTCCTGGGGCCCAAACATTGTTCCCACCCGCTGCATGGGCGTGTGCCACATACCCCAGGCACATGTGGTGGCTCAGCTCAGCAAGTGGACCGCATATCAAAGCAACACGCAGATCACATGTCCAAACCCAGGCGTTGTGTGAACAATGGACCCACCCATGATGCCCACAACAGAGTTAGGGAAACAGATGCTGTCCCCCACCTTTAGTGAAGCAAACTGCAAGGACACAGTCCCAAGTGACACAATTCCCTGAATGTAAGGGCCACACCTGGGTATCAGATGAGCAGTGGGCAGTGCACAATAGAGGGACATGGCTCCTGGACAACATGACTGCTGCACTGTGGCAGTTGAACCAGGCCAGAGGAGGGCACAAAGCATGTAATACAGAGTTCAGAGTGCAGTCTTTGACTCATCCCCTCCTTGCTGCTGTCTGGCCTTCAGCTGCCCATCCAGGTCTGGAAACACCACCGCCAGGATCTGGAGCATGTGGGGGGTCAGGGTCCGTGTTCCGCCCCTCCTGCGAGGAGGCGACAGCTTCAGCTGGACCCGTGCAAGCCTCCGGGTCCAGCCCCGAAGGTCCTGCCACCTCTTCTGGCAGTTGCGGATCCGGCGCTTGTAGACCCCCACGGACCGGACAGCCCGGACGATGTCCTTCCAGATTTCCTGCTTCCGATGGGCATTAACCTGTCAGGATGACAAAGTGAAAAGGCCATTACCACACATGCAACATATCCGTGCATGACACAGTTGTATATACATGTCTCAATCACAGGGGCACATGATGTACACAGGCAGTGCAAAGCTGACCATGGACAGTTTGCCAGACGTCACTACATGGTATCATTGCATGGGAAGTAAAACCATGTTCAAATGCACTGTCACTGCACCATACCTGTCCAGTGCAAGTCACTACACACTATGGGGGGTGACAACTACTCAGTGAGCCTGCTAGCCAGTGGCGTGCAGACTCTCAGCCTTGCTAGTCACACAAAATGCACATTCAGAAAGGCAGTGCACAGAACACTCACCTGCTCCCCTGGTGTCCCATACAGCTTGCTGTACTGTGGAAGTAGGCTGTCCAGCAGGGCCTGGTTCTCTTCAAGGCTGAAGGCTGGGCTCTCTCCACAGTACGTGCCATTGCAGGGTCCAGAGGGGCAGAGACAGCAGCAGTGCAGTGGCAGATGTCGTCCTGGAGCATGTAGTGCAGGCAAGTGAGCTCTCAGGGGAACAGCCAGCAATATATATGTGCTGGAGAGGCAGATACTGTCCCTTGTGTCCAAAGTGATAGGTCCAAGTCGTTTGCATCTTCTGAATCTGGCCAATCCATGGAATAGCAGCACCAAAACACGCCCACAGCATCCTTCAAATCTTCAACTTCATGACATACATGATTTTGCAACATTGTTGTGGGTGACCAACTGAATTTACAGCAACCGACTCGTTCGAAATTCAAAAACGCGTCCGTTGCCAGGCAAGCCCATTGTCAATGGGTGCGCACCGATCGGTCCATTGCGGTACAACGCGCACAGGGGTACAACGCGTACCCGCACACATTGAATGCAATGGGCCGGCCGGAGGCACCGATTGGTCCATTGCAGTTCAACGCGCACAGGGGTACAATGCGTACCCACACACATTGAATGCAATGGGCCGGCCGGAGGCACCGATCGGTCCATTGCGGTACAACGCGCACAGGGGTACAACGCGTACCCGCCCACATTGAATGCAATGGGCCGGCCGGAGGCACCGATCGGTCCATTGCGGTTCAACGCGCACAGGGGTACAACGCGTACCCGCACACATTGAATGCAATGGGCCGGCCGGAGGCACCGATCGGTCCATTGCAGTTCAACGCGCACAGGGGTACAACGCGTACCCGCACACATTGAATGCAATGGGCCGGCCGGAGGCACCGATCGGTTCATTGCAGTTCAACGCGCACAGGGGTACAACGCGTACCCGCACACATTGAATGCAATGGGCCGGCCGGAGGCACCGATCGGTCCATTGCGGTACAACGCGCACAGGGGTACAACGCGTACCCGCACACATTGAATGCAATGGGCCGGCCGGAGGCACCGATCGGTCCATTGCAGTTCAACGCGCACAGGGGTACAACGCGTACCCGCACACATTGAATGCAATGGGCCGGCCGGAGGCACCGATCGGTCCATTGCGGTACAACACGCACAGGGGTACAACGCGTACCCGCACACATTGAATGCAATGGGCCGGCCGGAGGCACCGATCGGTCCATTGCAGTTCAACGCGCACAGGGGTACAACGTGTACCCGCACACATTGAATGCAATGGGCCGGCCGGAGGCACCGATCGGTCCATTGCGGTTCAACGCGCACAGGGGTACAATGCGTACCCGCACACATTGAATGCAATGGGCCGGCCGGAGGCACCGATCGGTCCATTGCAGTTCAACGCGCACAGGGGTACAACGCGTACCCGCACACATTGAATGCAATGGGCCGGCCGGAGGCACCGATCGGTCCATTGCAGTTCAACGCGCACAGGGGTACAACGCGTACCCACACATTGAATGCAATGGGCCGGCCGGAGGCACCGATCGGTCCATTGCGGTACAACGCATCACTGTACATGTGACTGGCATATGTCAGCATGCCTGTCTCAGATGGACATATGCCAGCCACAGATAGCTCCCAGTGAGTGAGGGGCACACCTACATCACGACAGCCTGTCCAAACTTTATCATAAGGCATGTAAGGCTGCATTTCCTATTGTGTGTATGTTGGTGTACATGTTGTCCTGTGGGTGTCACCTGTGGGCAGCCACCCCCAGGCTGTGCACGTGTTCATGGGGACAGGATCCTGGGTGTTACATGTACATGACCACTGTGATGTGCAACTGTTCATATCTGTGCTTGTGCCATGGTCACATTTCACAGTGGTGTATGTGTATGTCATGTCACATACCCCGTGAGTCCCATGTGGGACGGTATGTTTGAGCCAGGGTGTCCCAGTGGCACAATAGTGATGGTCCTCCACAGTCTTTGTGCATGTAGTGTTTACAATGTCTCTGATTTCATGTGCACAATGGGAGACAGTCTCCACATCCACGTTGTGTGTGCATGGACTCTGATGTTGTGCGTGTGTGTCACAGACGTCCATGTCTGTCCTGCCGTGGCAAGTGGGGCCACTACCTGTGGGGGTCATGGTTGTTTTGCTGTGGTGTATACATGATACTCCATGTAATGCCAGTGTCCATGTGGCATTACAGGGTCCCTGGGAATGTACCTGTCGTTGAGCTGTGGTGCCTGGGGCACATCTGTCCTCACATGTCACTGTGGGGGGTTATTGTGACACGGCAGCAGGAGATGGGAACTGTGACACGGCCTCATGATATCCAATGGGCCAACCTGGGACTAATTGATGCCACCTGTTGGACCGTGTTGACAGATGTTGGCCATGTATGTACCATACATGTCCTTCCGGTACTGCACACTTCATGTAGTTGTGCCTCATAATGATGTATGTTGGGATCTTGAGTGTGTTCAATGCCGCATATGTGGGGTGACTGACAATCTTGCTTACTTCTCCTCTGCACTGCAGGGCTCCTGCTGTCCATCGACCATTCCCAGACCTGGCAACGATGGTGGAACGGGACAGCATCCGACGGTACCGCTTCACCAGGCAGCTGATTGAGGATTTGGCAGTGCAGTTGTCCCCACATTTGCAGCCTGGCCGGCCGTATCCTACAGCGCTGACCCCCAAGGTGAAGGTGATGGCAGCCCTACACTTCTTTGCCACTGGTACCTTCCAACATACTGTGGCGACTGCTGGTGGGATGTCACAGACCATGTTCAGCCGTGTGCTCCGCGATGTTTTGGCAGCAATGTTGCTCTTCCTGAACCGGTACATCTATTTCCCTAGACTGCGACGACTCACTGACGTGAAGAGTGACTTTTATGCCCTGGGGAGGATGCCGCATGTCATTGGCTCCATTGATGGGACACATGTGGCTTTGGTACCACCACAGGCCCAGGAGCAGGCCTACAGGAACCGCAAGCACTACCACTCGGTCAATGCACTGGTGGTGTGTCTTGCAGACATGACCATCACACACGTGTGTGCCCGTTTCCCTGGTTCAGCACACGATGCCTTTGTGATGAGGAGTAGTCGCATCCCCAGGATGATGGCACAGATGCAGAACCAGCGTGCCTGGCTTGTCGGTGTGTACTGACTTTGTGCCATTGTGTGTGATCTGATCTGTAGTATTCCACCCACTTTTCCAAGTCAGCTAATGTGCACTTGTCTGTCCATAGGTGACTCGGGATACCCCAACATGACGTGGTTGCTGACACCCCTCAGGAACCCTGTGACACCAGCCCAGATGCGCTACAATGAGGCACATGGTCGGACCAGGAGAGTGATTGAGCGGACCTTTGGTCTCCTGAAGAGCCGCTTCCGCTGCCTGGACAAGACCGGAGGGTCCCTCCCATATGCCCCTGCGAAAGTGTGCAAGATTATCATCGTCTGCTGCATGCTCCACAACCTGGCAGTGCGGAAGGAGTTGCCTCTCATCCAGGATGACAATGACCAACATCCGCCACCTGTGGAGGATCCTGGCCTGGACCACGATGCCAGTGACGATGATGATGATGATGGTGATGGTGATGTCCGCACACAGCTCATCACCAACTTCTTTAGCTGAATGTGAGTATCCTGAGGTGTCATGTCAATGATGTGAGTTGGCATGATGTGTGGGTGGTGCTCTGGTGCTGTTGGAGTGTGTCCATGGGCTACTTGCACTGGATGTGTGTTGCGATGTGTGGTGACAGGTGGGCTGTACTCCCCAACAGTGTTGACATGCTAACTTGGTTCTGGGTGGGTATCTTGTAACATGTATTGTGCATGAGTTTTGCTGTTCTGTCCTGTACTCCATTGCTTTTGACTGTGTGTCATTTCTGTCCTTCACAGGGTACTTTCAGATTCGTTTGGTCAACTGTGTCCACCGACGACGTGATTGCACATCCAGGCTGGTAGCTGTTGTGTCCCTACAGGTGATGTGCGCCACACCCATGGACTTCCTTCCGTCTACAGTTGTTGACTGTGTGCCCGCTGCCAGGTGGGATTACCTTGCATCTGTAGTGGTTACGGCATGTTGCAACTGTGTAATAAACCTGTGCTTCACTTTGTGATGTGCGTTGTCTGTGGTCACACATTTGACTGCCATTTGCTTACTGCACCTGTGGGCTACTTGACTACAACTGGGAATGGGTGTGGTGTCTGTGCATTGCACCGTCTTCCCTGGCAACATCAGTGTAGGCAATGAGTCAGATGGCCTAGGTGTGTATGTATTGTGTAGCCCTGGTGGTGTGTCTCCCTCATGTGTGTCACGTTGCCTGTACTCACATGCCTGTGTTGTCCTTGCTGTTGCAGTTCGCATACACAGTGTAATTTTGCAGTTCATCATCCCCATAACAGCACCCACGTTGGAATCACGACAGAGGCAAGTATGGTGTATTAGTGTGTTTATTGTGATACATTTGTGTTAATAGTGCATAGGATGGGTTGTGCTGTACATAAATCTTGCAATCCCAAGTTCCTAGGTGAATTGAAAGTCCTGGTAGACAGGATCCCCAGTATCGGGCCACAGTTGTCTGACACATTGGTCCAACTTGTACTCCCCATGCAATGTGTGGGAGTAGTGTTGCCGTCAACAGGGTGAACAGTCTGTGCACAAAGGCGAACATCCAGAACAGGTTCAGGCTTCCTGGGAGTTGCGCTTGGCCATCGGCCTCTCACTTTTCCCTCCTCGGACGACCCCTCTTCTTGGGGGGGCCCCTCAAGTACAGGCTGCTGCGGTGCAGGGGACTCTCCGCCAGAGTCCTCCTCCCTCCCTGTGGCAGTTGCAGTTTGTTCGGCACCAGATGTTGTTGGCACACAGGAAGGTGTGGACTGGTTGCTGTTCATCTGGCGGAGGCATTGTAAAATGTCCCTGTGCACCGCCGTCATCTCATGCAGTGCATCCCACTTGGACTCCACGCGGGACATGTGTGAGTCCACACGGGACATGTGTGACTCCACGTGGGACATGTGGGAGTCCAAGCGGGCATGATGGGCAGCCTGCTGCTGTTTAATGTCTCTGAGGAGCCCCACTACCTGGCTGAGGTCTCCGGTGCTGGACTGGTACGCATCAGCTATGCGTACCAGTTGTGGGTCATCATGCACACCAGCAACGTCTGCAAGCAGCGACCTTCTGTCTCCCACCCCTCCGACCACCCCTGCTGACATGTGCAGTGTGTGCAGTGGCACGCACAGATAACCCTGGTCCACCTTGGGGGTTGGTGGTGGTGGTGGTGTCCATGGCCCCAGGTTGGTCCAGGGTCACTGTGCTGGTGTTGCTCCTTGTTCTGTCCATGTCGGCAGGGATGGTATTCGTGGTGACAGTCGTTGGAGGGGTGGGTGCAGGGGGTGCAGCTGGTGGTCCTGCTGGTGCTGCAGCTGGTGGTCCTGCTGGTGCTGCATGTTGACTTGCACCGGATGTGCCAGGTTGTTCTTCATCGTCCGAGGAGGACAGAGGCTGTACGACGCCAGTGAGCTCGGCATCCTCTTGAGCCTGGGACTGGGACTCCTCAGCGTCTGCTGCTGTGTCCCCATCATCACCTGTTTTTGGGAGACACAAACAATGTATGTTATGTTTCTGCAGGCATCAATGGTTGACACACATGACAGTTGTGACTGTGCCTCTGGGTGCGGGCCTGTACATTGCATTGTCCTAAGTCGTCACAGTCAGGGGTTGATATTGGTGTGGCACATTGTCCTGCATTATTTGGGCATTTCTATGTATTTTCTGGGGTGTGAACATGGTCTGCATTGGTTGTGTTTGGTTGACAGCCGGCCCTCCTTCCCACCCACCCAGCCAGTCAGTTATCCCACCATGGAACGTGCTTGCGTTGCAGGGAGTGTAAGTTGTCTCTCAGGATGTCAGTCAGTGGTGTCCTGCTGTTTGTTGGTGCACAGTTGCCAGCAGGGCCTTGTGCTCCCCACAGCAGTAGCCAGTGTCAGCCATCTTGTGAGTCCTTCTCCACTCCCTGTGATGTGAGCATGGTTCAGGGTGGTGTTGATGGGACAGTTGTGGGGGTGAGCTATGTCTGTGACTACGACTCCCATCATGCCATTGCCTCCACCCCACTTCCCAGCATTCCCATACTTACTTGCTTTTGTGTGGAGTTCAGTGTGTGTGGGTGTGAGAGCAATGGCAAGATGGCTGACAGTGGTGTCCTGCTGTTGGTTGGTGTGCAGTACCCAGCATGCCCTTGTGCTCCCCACGACACAGCAACAGTGTCAGACATCTTTGATGGGCCTTTCCACTCTCTGTGGGATGTGCATGCGTGAGTGTGAGCTTGCTGGGCCATGTGGTGGGGGATGTAGAGCTGTGACTACGACTCCCATCATGCTATTGCCTCCTCCCCCTTCCCAGCATGCCCATGCTTCCTTCCTTTTGACTCTGCTTCCCTGTGGGGTGGGCTGGCTGTGCTGACAGGATGGCTGGGAGTGTTGTCCTGGCAGTTGTTTGGCTAGAGGTCCCAAGAGTGTCCCTGTGCTTCACACAACATAACCCAGGGTGGTGGTTCTTTGTGGGATCTTGTGTTAGGATGGGGGGCATTGCATTCTACCAGGTGGGTTCTGTGGAGTTTGTGTTGGGGGGTGTGAGGGGAGGTGCTTGTGACTATGGTCAGTGCTGCAAGTCCCCCTTCCCACCCAGCTAGCCAGATATCCCACCATGGAACGTGCTTGCATTGCAGGGAGTGTAAGTTGTCTCTCAGGATGTCAGTCAGTGGTGTCCTGCTGTTTGTTGTTGCACAGTTGCCAGCAGGGCCTTGTGCTCCCACAGCAGTAGCCAGTGTCAGCCATCTTGTGAGTCCTTCTCCACTCCCTGTGATGTGAGCATGGTTCAGGGTGGTGTTGATGGGACAGTTGTGGGGGTGAGCTATGTCTGTGACTACGACTCCCATCATGCAATTGCCTCCACCCCACTTCCCAGCATTCCCATACTTACTTGCTTTTGTGTGGAGTTCAGTGTGTGTGGGTGTGAGAGCAATGGCAAGATGGCTGACAGTGGTGTCCTGCTGTTGGTTGGTGTGCAGTACCCAGCATGCCCTTGTGCTCCCCACGACACAGCAACAGTGTCAGACATCTTTGATGGGCCTTTCCACTCTCTGTGGGATGTGCATGCGTGAGTGTGAGCTTGCTGGGCCATGTGGTGGGGGATGTAGAGCTGTGACTACGACTCCCATCATGCTATTGCCTCCACCCCCTTCCCAGCATGCCCATGCTTCCTTCCTTTTGACTCTGCTTCCCTGTGGGGTGGGCTGGCTGTGCTGACAGGATGGCTGGGAGTGTTGTCCTGGCAGTTGTTTGGCTAGAAGTCCCAAGAGTGTCCCTGTGCTTCACACAACATAACCCAGGGTGGTGGTTCTTTGTGGGATCTTGTGTTAGGATGGGGGCATTGCATTCTACCAGGTGGGTTCTGTGGAGTTTGTGTTGTGGGGTGTGTGAGGGGAGGTGCTTGTGACTATGGTCAGTGCTGCAAGTCCCCCTTCCCACCCAGCTAGCCAGATATCCCACCATGGAACGTGCTTGCATTGCAGGGAGTGTAAGTTGTCTCTCAGGATGTCAGTCAGTGGTGTCCTGCTGTTTGTTGGTGCACAGTTGCCAGCAGGGCCTTGTGCTCCCCACAGCAGTAGCCAGTGTCAGCCATCTTGTGAGTCCTTCTCCACTTCCTGTGATGTGAGCATGGTTCAGGGTGGTGTTGATGGGACAGTTGTGGGGGTGACCAATATCAGTGACTACGACTCCCATCATGCTATTGCCTCCACCCCCTTCCCAGCATGCCCATGCTTCCTTCCTTTTGATTCTGCTTCCCTGTGGGGTGGGCTGGCTGTGCTGACAGGATGGCTGGGAGTGTTGTCCTGGCAGTTGTTTGGCTAAGAGTCCCAAGAGTGGCCCTGTGCTTCACACAACATAACCCAGGGTGGTGGTTCTTTGTGGGATCTTGTGTTAGGATGGGGGGCATTGCATTCTACCAGGTGGGTACTGTGGAGTTTGTGTTGGGGTGTGTGTGAGGGGAGGTGCTTGTGACTATGGTTAGTGCTGCAAGTCCTCCTTCCCACCCAGCCAGCCAGCCAGTTATCCCACCATGGAACGTGCTTGCATTGCAGGGAGTGTAAGTTGTCTCTCAGGATGTCAGTCAGTGGTGTCCTGCTGTTTGTTGGTGCACAGTTGCCAGCAGGGCCTTGTGCTCCCCACAGCAGTTGCCAGTGTCAGCCATCTTGTGAGTCCTTCTCCACTCCCTGTGATGTGCGCATGGTTCATGGTGGTGTTGATGGGACAGTTGGGGGGGGGGGCAATATGTGTGACTGCGACTCCCATGATGCTATTGGCTACACTGACTTGGCCAGCATACACAGAATTCCTTCCTTTGGGTGGTCTTCACTGTGTGTTGGTGTTGTTGTGGTGGCTACATGTCTGGATGTGTTTGTTAGTTCTATTTGTGCCACTGCCTAGCTGTAGTTGTAGTTGTGTTTGTACATGTGTTGGCACAGTTGGATGTGACTTTTTTGATGGCATGTGTTGTGTTTATCTGACTGACATACACATTTTGGGATGATTCTGTTCTGGTTGCTGTGTAATTGCTATGAGTGCATGGTTTGACTCTCCCCTTGACAGTGATGTGTGTGTTTTGTGGCAGTATATTGTGTACATGTGTTGTGTACTCACCAGGCTCTGGGATGTCCTCTAGTCCATATACGCTCACTGGCGGAAGGATGGCCCGCACCTTCTCCTCCCAGGGCCTGAGGTATATTGGCTTGGCAGGAGTGCCACTGCTGGTGTATTGGCTGTTGATGTAGTCTTTCTTCAGCATGTCCCGTACCCTCCTGCGCACGTCATACCACCTGTTCTGGATGTCAGTCTTTGTGCGCCGACATGGTGATTGGGCGTTCACCCTGTTGATGATCCTCTCCCACATCTTGGTTTTCTGCGACATGGGGGTCTGTTGGACCAGTGTGCCAAACAGCTGTGGCTCCACCCTGAGGATCTCGTCTACCATGACTTCCAATTCACTATCTAGGAACTTGGGATTCTTCTTGGGGGGCATGGTGATGGGTGGTGATGGTGGGTGATGTGTGTGTTGGTGTGCAGGTGAGGGTGTGTGAGGGTGTGTTTTGCTGGGTGTATGTGAGGTAGGTATTTGTTGGTGTGCTGATGGTGTGTGGCTTGTGTGAGGGATGAGCTGTGGGTGTGTGGTTGCTTTCTCTTGGGTGCTGGCAGTGGAATGGCATTTGCAAAGGCTCATGGTTGTGATTTGTGTCCTTTATATAGGTGGAGTTGTGGGTGTGTCTTTGTTCTCTGTCCCCACCCCCCAGTATTTATTGGCTTGGTAATTGCTTGTTTGGCCTTTTTTGGGTGATTTTTCCTTTGTGCTGTTTGTGTATGTTGGAAACGTTCTTGTGACCGAGTCGGACCCTGCATTGGTCTCGTACGGTGTTCTCCGTTTCGTTCACGCTGTGTTTGTGCAGTTTTCTATGCTGCGTACGCGTCGGTCGCGGTATATTGTGTTGCTTCGGCTCGGTTTTGTATGCGTGTCGGTCGTACGGCTTGTCCTCCGTCCGACTCGCTCGTGGTTTTCGCGCCTTGCATCGTACTTTGCGGTTTGGAGTTCGCGTGTACGTTTCGGTCGGATTTGTTCCGGGTGCGTGTCGGTCGGTTGGATTCGCGTGTTTTTCCGGCCGGATTGCTATTTTCCGTGCGGCTCGGTCGGTCAACTTGGTTTCGGTACGTGTCGGTCGGATTTTTCGCGCCTTGCATCGTACTTGGCGTGTCGTGCGCCACGGGTACGTGTCGGTCGGTATTTTTTCAGGATCCGAGTCGGTCGGTGCTTTTTCCGGCCCGAATCGGAATCGACCCCTAGGTGCGTAGGTAAATCTTCCGACCGAGTGGAACCTGGTTTCTCCATTGCGGTCGGCCTTCACTTGCACCTAGGTACTGGTCAAGCGTGATCAATTGACTATGTTTGCCGCTTAACATTTTTTGGTGCTATTTTGAACCTTAAACTTTAAAAAATCATACCTCTGGTTTCCCTTACTGGATTTTTGTCATTTGGTTTCATTTTATTTATAAAAATTTACTCTATTTTTCTAAATTGGTTTGGAATTTTTCTAGTGTTGTGTTTTGACTTCATTACTATTTTTGGTCTGCATAAATACTTTGCACATTGCCTCTTACTTAAGCCTGTCTACTTTGTGCCATAGCTGCAAGGAAGTTGAGTTCAGTGATTCGTCCTGACAAGAACTGTGGCTATTACTTGAGGTGGGTACTCATACCCCTCAAACCAGTATGCCAATTCTTTACACCTTTCTTGTCAAATATTTCCCATTTTGGTTATTGGACATTTTTGACTGAAATTTGGCAATATGTTTGTGCTACTAGTCTTCGAAGTTTTTTTTAAGTTGATATTTAGTCCCAACATTTACTGCAGATACTTTTAAGTCCCCTTTGGAGGTTGTCCCCAGTGCCCTGGAACAAGGACACCAGTGGCTATCTCTACTGGGAATGTCAGACCTTTTTATGGTATTCACACAAAATACCGAAAAATGAATATCGCACTACAGAAATATCAAGTTTGAAATATCGTCTGCAAGAATCTCGGCAAGATTATCAATTTTAAGGTAAGTAATATAGATTTTAGAAATATGGAAAGTGTAAATATCAATTACAAAAATATCTATATTGTTAATATCGATGTTAAAAATATCGTTATTAATAATAGCGAATTTTAATTATGTTTATATATTTTACTATATATTTTAATTGTATGTTATAAATTGTTTGTATAAATATTGTTAATGTTTTCTAATATGGTTTGTACTTTTTTAGTAGTTTTAAAAGTAATTTAATAGTTTTTTGTGCTTTTTGGTACTGTAGAAGGTTGTGGGGTTTATAGGGGAACAGGGTGGGAAGTAAATTAATTATAAATAATAAAACATTTTGAATTAATATTATTTATTTAATTGATAATTATTTCTGTTAATTGTATACGTTTTTTAAGTTAAGTTTTAGGTGCGGGTTGTGGGTTTTGTAGGGGTATAGGATGGGAAATTAATTCATTAAAATTAGTTAATAATTATTTTTTTAATTAATATTAATCATTTAATTTATAATTAATTATATTAATTTTATAATATTTTTAAGGTATTGTTCAGGTGTGGGTTGTGAGTTTTGTAGGATTATAGGATGGGTAGCAAATTATTTATGATGAATTAATAATTATTTATTATTATATTTAATCATTTAATTGATAATTAATTAGGTAAAAAGTGTGTTCTTTTTGTATTGGCAAAGGGTGTGTAGGAAATTCAGAATAATAATTAATAATTAATGTTAATTTATAATAATTAAATTAATTATGTAAATTATGTAATTAAGATATTGTTTACGATCTATATTAGGTGTAGTTGTTGCATGTGTAGGGGTAAAGTTTTGGAAGTTAATTAAATACAATTAATGTATTATTAGTTAAATATTTTTTATTAATTGTTTAATTGATAATTAATTATATAAATTATGTAACTACAATTTTTTTAATTTATATATAAGGTGCGGGATGTTGTTTTTGTATGGCTAAAAGGTGGAAAGGTAACTAAAGAAAAATATTTTAATATTAGTTAATTATTATTAGTATTTTAATTGATTATGTAAAGTGTGTAAATGTTATAATTTTAAAAATACATTTTAGATGTGTGTTGTGCTATTTAGTTGTAAGAAACTTTATACATTTTGGGTATTAATTTGAGAATAATGGCCCTAATTGCAATGGCGGTCGGTCGGACCACCGACTGCCAACGCAGAGGGCAGGAGACTGCCCGATAATGAGTCGGCTGTCCCATCTGCCCAATAAGGATGAGACTGCCATGCAGGTGGTTGGAAAGTGTTTTTTTCTACTGCGGCTTGTGCTGCAACCCAGAAAAAAGCTTGTATTAATTGCTTTATTTTTAATAAAAAGCACAGGATTGCTTTAAGATCTAAATATAAACAAATCTGTATGTGTGCATGGCCCTTAAGAACAGCGGGCCTGTGGAATATGAGAGCTCTGTCCAGTGGTTAATTTGTAAAATAACGAGTGCCGGTACCCAAAGCATTGCTCAGAAGCCCGACTGGCACTATTAAATGTCAGGCCACTGAATACCAAGGCTGTGTAGTCTTGAATCCACCTCAGGTCTCTTTGATCCACTGACAGACACTCCCTGCTCCTTTATCCCACTCTTGCAGGTCTCTGCTTGCTCCCTTGGTGACCATGTTTCAGTCTTTCTCTTCCTCCTCCTTTTCGGTGTGTGTGTTTTTCACTCTATTGCTCTCTGGAAATGTCTGCCAGTGCCCCCCCCCCCCCCAGCAACCATCGACTAATTTTAAGCACTGGCTCTGTCCCTACCCCTAATGACAGGCCTGACCTCTATGGCATTGACTCATTTTCTTCCAGTGGCGTAGCTAGACCTTTTGCCCCCCATGGCGGTCCCTGCATTTGCTGTCCAGTGACGGCCGCAGGTAAGAGCTGGGGAAGGTGCTGGCAATTCCTGGGTTTACCGCCCTGCGATGGCTGCAGGTAAGAGAGGGGGGGTGGTGTTGATTCCTGTGTTTGCCGCCCGATACAGCCGCAGGTAAGAGGGGGGTGTTGATTCCTCCATTTGCCACCCCGCGACGGCCGCAGGTACAACTCGTGCTGACGGAGAGGACGGGGTCCCCTTCCCCCCCTTGCTACTGATGGAGCAGGGTTTCGCAAAAAAGAAACCTGCTCGAATTAACTCCCCCATAATACTTACTAACAGTGTGCAGTAAAAAACTAACACGCAAATCACATGAGCTACATGGGAAACCGCTTTGCACATGTGTTGCACTAATGTGAACTAATGCATGAAAGAACTAGGCCACATTTTACATTGCATTTCAAAAGAAAACAGAAATTAATGCACGTTTAGGCCGCATTTCGCATCTTGCATCTTGCTTTAAAACGATAATAAATAATCCCGATTTGCATGAAGCTTATGCTAAGAATATATTAACAGGGAATAGTGTAAAGGTGGGTGGTAAACAGTGAAAGGTGCATTTCCATGTAAATAATGAACATATGTGTTTATTTCGTCATAGTGAGCCAAATGGGCCTGTATTTTCTTAAATTGGCCGGATAGATGAGGGGCTGAAAAATGAGCAAAAATGACCTGACAAGACAGACAGAAGTGCTGAGCGCTGCGGATGATGAATAAAAGTTCAAGGTTGATCAGCTCAGAGAACATTGTTTGCCTGCCAAAAGATGAGACTGACCGTGGGACTCAAGACTTCTTCCGCAGACGTGGCTGAGAAATTTGTGAAATGTATCAAGAACAAAATTGTATGAACTGGTCAACACATATGTAATGGGAAAGGAAGTAGAACAATGAGCATGAAGAATTTTGAATGAAATCACGGTGGTGTGATACACCACCTCCCCAAGCATCCAATGAGCAGTCGAATTCTTTGTAATGTTTCAATTAATGTGGGTTGGACATGTAGGTTTTAGGGTATAACTGGGGTGCCTTTGGGGGTGTGGCAAAAGAGAAGAGAGAGAGAGGAGAGAGAGAGCTGCAGTGGTAGGAGATTGAGAGGGGAGATGCGTCGCTGTCCGTCGGTTTGCAGAGAGGCCTAGCTGTTCCAGTCCTTGTCCTGTCCCGTTCCTGAAATCTTTGTTTCCTGACTCTATTTCAGGAGACCCCCACTACTCCCTTGGCCAGGGGGGTGGTATTTCATTGATCTTTGGGTTTGTATTATCTTCTGACTCGTAATTTGCATATTTTATTGCAAATGTAATTTGTCTCTGGAACTTATGTCTCTTCATCTATCCACTCCGTCATATGTATACTGTTTCGCATTATTTGCTGAAACTTATGTCTCTTCATCTATCCACTCCGTCATATGTACATTGTTTCGCATTATTTGCTGAAACTTATGTCTTTTCATCTATCCACTCCATCATATGTATATTGTTTCGCATTATTTGCTGAAACTTATGTCTCTTCATCTATCCACTCCGTCATATGTATATTGTTTCGCATTATTTGCTGAAACTTATGTCTCTTCATCTATCCACTCCTTCATCTGCATATCGTACATGGATGATGAGTAGGACACTGTTTGCAATGTGTTAATTGATTTTCTCTCCTTTTGTGGGATTCATTGTTTGCATTGCATCCTGTATGCGATGAGCATTAATCAATTACATTTATCTGAGATAAACTTTATTAACCTTACCAAGAGTCTGTGATTATTTAGCTGGTTAGATAGTTAAGTTCTATTATTACCATCAACTACTCAACTAATTGGTCCGTCGACCGAGAGGAAAGAGAGTTGATATATAGGTCTAGTTATGTATTTAGAATTGTTACATTTGAATCTGTGACGGAAATAATTTTTCACGACATTTAAGCTTGACCTCCAGCGCAACAGGGATTTATGAGTTGGGTGAATGTGTATGGGCCATTTGCAGGGGCGGCTCCTCCGTAATGGTGGAGGAGCGTCGCCACACAGCCCGTGCCAGCAGACAATAAATAAAATTAGAATAACGCAATGTTATTATCATTTTATTTATGCTGTCTGAGCCCAATACAAAAATATAAGGCGGGCGGGCCGAGCATTTCGGGGAGGAGTAAAATGCACTCATAAGTGGGCATCTGTGTTTGGCCGGCCGTCTGAGGCCGGCCAAACACACATGTGCACTTATGCTGTGTTACACAGCCGGGATGGAGAAACAGCACAGACTCCAATGCACCGTCTGATCGGGAAACGAGGCCACTCAGACCAATCCTGGCGCAGCTCTCATGTGAGAGCAGCGTCTGGATTTGGTGCAGAGCCTGTGCCCTGAGGGCCCATCCCCTTCCGGCCGTCGGCCGCCGAGAGGAACAGTGAGGCAGGCGTCAGCGGGAGGGGAGCAGCGCAGCAGGTAAGTCTTTTTTTTATCATTCTTATATTCATTTCTCCACCCCCTCCCCAACCCGCCACCCTCTCCACCCATACCACTTTAGGTAGGCAGCAGCCGCCACTGGATTTGTATGAAATATTGATGAGTACTGATCCCTGATAAAGTGTAGCGCTGGATCACTAGTCATTGTTTTCTTCTTTCATTCTTCTGAGAGAGAACATACCATGTTTCTCTGGCTGTGAAATTCGACATCAGTACATACATCTGCTTAAATACACAGTAGCTGCGTTTTCTAAACACGTTCTGAAAGCTTAAATGTCATAATGGAAATTAATATAGCCGGCGGAAACGCTTAGCGGGGAAACATGTCCGCCCAAATGATCGAATACCTAATTTCTTGAATCAATTGAATGTATCAGCTTGTCAGAAGAAATACAATTCAAACTGCACACAATGAATAAATGTGATTGGGGGCAATAAGGTGAAATGGAATCCTGAATCATTTATTGAAAGTGGCATCAATCTAAAGGAAACAAAAGTGCTAGGGATACCGGGTAGGAGGGAAGGCCACTCTCCTCTGCTGGAATATGGTCATAATTTTACGAAGCTGATTTTACACAATTGTACAAGACAGGCAGTTTTAAATATACTTCATTCATAGGGGTTCTCGCAGAGAAAATCATTAAAGAATGGCGAGCCCGTTAGTGATTACCTGCCTTTCCTAAACAGATATATTCTGTGTCTACATATTTGATTTAGCTTTTAATGTGATACTGTTGGAGTTCCAGGTGGTAATCCTGGATTCACTCACCAATGGTGTTAATGCATGACGAAAACATGAATTCTGACAAAATAAATCATATGTATTTTTTTCTCTAATGAAAGTATTGACACACAGAATTAAATTGGTTTGTTCGGTTGTGCAGTTAAGTATCACCTATGGAGTTAAATAGGTTGTAAATTGAGGGTGCATTACTCCCTAAATATGTTTCCAAAAAAGAAAAGGTTTTGTTTTTAGAATTCATAAAATGTATTTTATTATCTTATCAGCACAACTCAGAACCAACAAAGGCATCTCTTATCACATACACAGCTTTTCACACACGTACGTCATCAAGGTTAGCTCTGGGGTGCAGTAAA
This sequence comes from Calotriton arnoldi, assembly GCA_963921515.1. Classification (NCBI taxonomy): domain Eukaryota; kingdom Metazoa; phylum Chordata; class Amphibia; order Caudata; family Salamandridae; genus Calotriton; species Calotriton arnoldi. Next base: position 2,272,419 of record CAWUFW010001417.1, on the reverse strand, counting down.
TCGTGGCATCAACAATTATTTTGCCTTGATTTTTTTTTAGATATAATACGTGGTGAATACTTTACCCACAAAAGTTGCACTTCCCTAAGCGAATATAGTAGGGTTTAAGGCTCCCTAAAATATTATGAGCTAGGCCCTCACTAGAGCGATAAAAAAAACGTCATCAATCTGCAGTAATTGGAACACATTACATTTATTACATTTAGTTAATTACAATGAACCACGCGAATCGCCATCTGAAGCCTGAGGCTGCAGGCAAAGAAATACACATACCTGGGGCAAGAATTACTGGAGCTTTCCAGATCCTTGCTACTGCCTGGCGCTGCTGGCTGTCTTACCAGAAGCCTGACTCTAAAAAAGCAACCATTTGCTTGAAAGTTTGCAGGTGGGCTTTAAAGGGACTCCATTGGTAAGTTGATCTGGATGTTCATTTTCCTTATCTTTCCTTTTCAATATGGCTATTCCTTCCTTTAGTTTGTATTAGGTTTCCAATCCCTCGTGGGAATTGTCACATGGAGTGTTTCATTATTTTTTGTTCCTGTTTTCTCCATATATAATGGCTCCAGTTTGGGTGGACAGTAGGTCACGCCACCGAGAAGCTCACAGCTGTGTCCTTTCAGCAGTTCTTTATCTCGCCACTTGCTGGTTCCAATTTCTTCTGCTTGGAGGTGATTCTTCTGGATTTCTTTCCTGCGCTCTGGAATCTTCAATTTTCCCATTGAAGTTCTTCATTCTGAAAGAAGTTTTTTCTGTCTATGGCTTTCTCTCCTGAGACTGTGGTAGCTTCTCATGGGCTTATCACGTGCCCCATATGTGTGATTACATTGTGACTTCTGGAAATAGTTTCCCATACCTCAGACTGTCCAAGTTCCTGCTCTGAAAGTTAACTCACAGTCCAGCTTTGACCTGGTTGCAAATGCCCATTATTAGTACTTCAGCACTCAAGTTTTCCAGTGATCCTGCAAAATGTAAGAAATGTCTGGATGGTCTAGGGATCACTTTGCCTTTCATCCTGGACAATATTCTTCTGTCAGGGCGAAGGTTGCCTACATGATTGGATCCTAGTAGGGTTCCGCATTAGCCTGGATCACTCTGGTGGTTTCTTGAATATTTACTCCAACTTCTTGTAGAAATTCCGAGAGAGTGGATTGAAAAGCCTCTACAGAAGATGCCTGCTGCAACATTTTTCAAGGAAATGTGTATGTCCTCACATATATTACCCATTTCTGAGAGTTGGCAGGTGAAACCACTTGGGTGGAGAGCACTCAGTTGACCCTGTTTCGGAATAGTCTAAAGAAAGAACTCAAAGATGAACTAGAACTCCATGGGTCAATTCATTTTCCAGTCTCATGGATGAAGTCTTACTAAATGTACTCAGACGTCAAGAGAAAAAGTTGGAGCGATGTAACAGCTGGTCAGAACCCTCAATCTTTCCATCTCGAAATTTCAGGTGACCTTAGCTAGGCCCAGACTTCGAATTTTCAATGCAGGAAGTTGTGTGTTCCCCCAAGTGAGTAACACCTTTATAAGCTGATCACATGGATGTGTGTGCAGGGAGAGACGAGTCATGAGGAGGCATGCACAGCTTGGCTTTTCTTCCTTACCCTAGTTCCAGCAAAACCCCATCCTATCTAGCTGTTAAATATAGTTAAATATAGTTTGTATCATGCTACCAAATCTCTCCTCCATCTAGTCGTCTCTCCCTCCTTCCATTAATTATTTTGCAAAACAATAAATGAATACTTACTGCCCTACCACACTTGCCCATCTGCCTTAGTAAGACCTTTTCTAAAACATGAGTATTATAGATGATTCTCTACCACCTGCCCATCTCCTTCTGGGCCTTCTCTCGCTCTCCCACCCTCAGAGCTTTGGTTTTCACTACCACTGAGAGAGTGAAGGGAAGGTTTACAGAGTAAAAAGTAGGAGTGGGCAGTAAACTCTGCTCCGCTGGAGGAGTTCACGGGGTTTTTGTCACTCCACACTCTGCTTGGAGGGCGGAGTTTGGTAAAAACTCCACATACGCCGAGTAGCGGAGTTTAACCACACCCACCACTAGTACTTAAATCAAACATGCAGAAAGCATACTTTACAGACCACAAGCAAACTTTTCCCACATGTTGTCTGGGCCACCCCTTATTCATGCTTCAAGCCCTCCCTGCTGTATAACAAATCGAGCACGTTTTGTAGGACAATAACGATATCTCACAGCACAAATGTAACCAGTGCCGGTGCTCAGGCTTTCTTTGCTTGCCCCGGGGCCCCCTATGTGTGTAGCCTATTTGCGCTTTCACCCTGAAAAATCGGGTCATGGCAGCACATCTGGCCCCTCCCTCCTTCGGTGAAAGGCAACCTGCAGTGGCTTGGCTGCACCCAAGACGTGCTGAGAGCCCTATATCACTTCTAACAGTCAGTGGGTAATGAGGCATTTAGATATGTCGTTTTCAATAATAAGCTATTTAGGGGCCGATTCCGATCTCGGCCGGTAGGGCTCCGAATCGGATTCGGCTTTACCGGATCCGATTCGGAGCCCTGTTTCCCCGACCGAACCGTACGCGGGTCCGGCCGAGCGAGTACGATGCGAAATCGCCGACCGACTCGTCCGGGCGTCCCGACCGCTCCGACCGACTTCGCTCCCGGCTCGAACCGCTCCGACCGACTCGCTCGGACTCCGACTCGCACCGCGCAATGGAGACGTTCCGGCCGGGTAAGTACGCTGCGCGCCGCGAGCAGTCCGACCGAGCCGCGCGGCTCGTAAGAGCTGTCGGAGCCGTACTTTGGGGGTCCGTGTCGGACCCCCCTGTACGCGTAGCCGCGCGAGTCGCACACAGGGGGGACCCATGCCTGTGCGTGTACGGCGCGAATCGCTTCGCCGCGTACCCGCTGTAGGGGGCACCCTTGTTCGCCTCGCACCCATTGAGTCAATGGGAGCCCGCGTACGCGTTGTAGACGACCGGCTCCCATTGACTTCAATGGGAGTCCGACCGACTCGAGTCCGATAACATACGGATGCATCGTACTCGTTCAGGTCGGACTGCACGGGTCCGATTCGGCCGGAAATCTCTCCGGTCCGGCTCGGTCGGAGAAATTTCCGGCCCGAATCGGAATCGACCCCTTAGTCTAATTCTCTATAATAATAAAATTAATCAAACAATAATTTCAATGTCAGCAGATGCGTTGTTTCTGCTTGATGTATTCTTCCAATCTCCGCTAGAAACTGGCAACAGATCTGCTTTTTTTACCAGGAGGAGGAGACCCCAGAATTAACGCTATAGATCGTTATTTTACTTTTTATGCACTCATTCCATGTTGTTTTTTGATTTTGGTTTGTTTTAGGGTCGTTTCAGCTTGTTATGACTTGACATGCATTGCCTATGCTGGAAACTGGGCTTCTGCCTGCCTATCCCCTCGTCACACACTGGTGCCTGCTAGGTGCTGCATGTCATGGCTGCTGCCCACAGCACTGCTGGTTTCCATGTACACAATGGTTGCACAGGGTTACAGTCAGGCACTTCCACGCTCTGTTGCAGTTGAGGGGCCCCCATGGAGGCGGTAGGAAGCACTGCCCTGTACCACTGTATTCAAATACACAAACTGAGGAGCTCAGCCTTAGAACTGCAGCATGGGTGTGGAACCCACCTGCCTCGGATTGCAGGGCTCTGTGAGTTTGGCCCCCGAGAGTGAAAAAGTGGCAGATGAGAGGAGACTTGACTGTCACTGCAGCAGGTACGTGCATCCTACAGTACTGTCTATGTGTGCCCAGTAGAGCTTGAGAGCTGCCTCCATAACCAAGTCAGTGCTGCATATGGTCTAAGCAGTGGATTCCCAGTTGAAATGAGAATTTTAGGGGTGGGCAACGGGCGAGTGAATCAACTTCGCCCGCTTGCAGAACTCTGCTGAATTCCACTGAGTTTTTATGCAACTCCATGGAATTCCGTGTAGTGCAACTCCGCAAGCTCCGCTCACCCCTAGTAAAAAGTGATATGGCAGCTGGCACTGCCAGTTAGTCACCTGCATTCTGTCAACTCTCTCTGGCATGTAAAGACCCTGTTGATGCAGCAGATTAGCATATCAATCAATCAATCATCCAGATTTGTAAAGCGCACTACTCACCCAAAGGATATCCAGGCACTGGGTCCAGGCTCTCACGCTCTCAGCCGAAGAGCCAGGTCTTGAGTTCTTTTCTGAATTCCTGAAGGGAGCGAGATGTCCTCAGGTGGAAGGGGAGGCAGTTCCAGGATTTCGAGGAAGGGGTAGGAGAAGGAACGACCTCCATTTTTGCTGCGGCAAGTGCAGGAGGTGTGGGCGAGAGAGAGAGACGGAGAGCACAGGTTTCTCCAGGGTCAGTGGAAGTTCAGGAGGTGGTTGATGTATGCTAGTCCTTGATTGTGCAGGGCTTTGTAGGAATGCGTCAGAATCTGGAATTGGCATCTCTTGTGCACGGGGAGCCAGTGGAGCTTCTTCAGGTGGAGTGTGATGTGGGTCCGTCTGGGGAGGTTGAGGATGAGTCTGGCTCATGAGGTATGGATGGTCTGAAGTCTCTTCAAGAGGTGTGATGTGATTCTGGCATAGAGAGCGGTGGCATAGTCTTACGGGTCATGCGGACAGTGAGGAAGCAGGCGGAGGTGACTGCATTGATCTGGTTCTTCATGGTGAGTTTGCTGTCCAGGATGATTCTGAGGTTCTGGGCCTGGTCTGTGGGGGTGGGAGGGTGTCATAGGTTGGCAGGCCACCAAAAGTTGTTCCACAACAAGGTTGTGCTGCCGAAGAGTAGTACTTCTGTCTTGTCTGTGTTGAGTTTGAGGCAGTTGTCTTGCATCCAGTTGGGGATGCTGGTCTTGCAGAGGTGGAAGTTTGCCTTCGTGGTGAAGGGGTCCTCGAAGAGGGGTAGGACATGCTGGGTGCAGTCTGCATAGGAGGTGATGTTCAGTCCATGGTTTCTGCCGATGTTGGCCCGGGGGTTTATGTAGGTGTTTAAAAGGGGGGGCTGAGGAATGAGCCTTGTGGGACATTGCAAATGGTGTTCTTTGGCTCCAAGGTGAAGGTAAGGAGGTGGATCCTCGGAGTCATTCCGTAGAGGAAGAATGGGATCCATTTGAGGTTGTCATCTTGGATGCTGATCTGATGGAGCCTTTTGACCAGGGTATCATGGGAGACAGTGTCGAAAGCTGCCAAGAAGTGGAGGAGAATTAGAGTAGCTGAGTCCACTCTGTCCAGAAGAATTCTGATGTCGTCTGTGGCAGTGATAAAAGCAGTTTCCGTGCTGTGATTGGAGCGGAATCCAGATTGAGAAGCGCCCAGAAGAGTTATTGTTCTCTAGGTATGCCATGAGTTGCTGGCCTTTTCGAGGACTTTGGCGGGAAAGGGGAGCAGGGAGATAGGTCTGTAGTTTTTGAGCTCGTTGGCGTTAGCCGATGGTTTCTTGAGGAGGGGCTTGATCTTGGCGTGTTTCCAGTCATTCAGGAATGTGGCTGATGTGATCGACATGTTGAGGATGTCTGTGAGCTTGCTTCTGATGCTACTATTGCCGAGGTTGAACATGTGGTGTGGGAAGGGGTCCGTGGAAGATCAAGAGTGGATGGAGCGCATGATGTTGACGTTGTTGTGTGATGAGCTGTTATTAGCTGGTGATCCTGTTGTCAACTGCAGCGTCTGCAGGGTCTAGGAGTCTGAGGGTGGCAGCGGCAGCGGCAGTGGGTTCGGAGTAGAGGGTGCAGATTTTGTATTAGAAAAAGTCGATTAGAGTGTTGCAGAGTTTCTGGGAGGGGGGATGATGTTTTCAGTTGCTGAAGAGTTTGAGAACTCCTGGTCGATGCTGAAAAGTTCTTTGCAATGGTTGCTGCCTACATATGCCAATCCATCCCTTAGAAACCCATTTTCTCCTGACTTGATGTAGGATCAATGATTAACCAGGCTTCAAATCCATTATTGATGGTAACCATATACAACAAATGTAATTACTGATTGTCCTTGAGGTGAGTCTTTTGGAGCTAGGTGTGCTGACGGGGAAAAAGGGCCTCCAATCCTGCACGCTCCTCTTTAGACTGCAGCATCCTTCTCAGTTTGGCACAGCACACTTCCGAGTAAAACATGCTGCTATGTTTCTTGATGTAAGTGTGATGATACCTGGAGCCCAAACCAGGTTCTGTCATGGGAACATGAATGCTAGAACCAAAAAAATGTCAGTTCTCATTCTATGCCAGCAATGCTCAATATTGAAACATTATTAATGACAATGTAAAAATTATACAAACCTCACATTTGACCTCTTGACTATCAATCACAAAACTATTGATGCCAGGTCAGAAATAGATATACATCTCTAAATGAAAACAGAAGCCTGGTTCTCAAAAGAGTCAAATCTTTGGAATATCTACTGTCTACCTCTAGCCGAGATTTACAAGTTTGTCCTGATTGATAAGAACTGAGGCCAGTAAAACCAACATTTTTTATAAATTACCTTGAGTACACCTGTGTAACCTTATCCTCAGTAGGCAACTCATCCACATTGCAAAAGTTTGCAGGATAAAGGTTAGTGTAAAATTATGCTTCATGTTCTTACAACGAAAATCATTTTTCAAGTAAATACCTCTCCTAACATTTCTTTGGATGAGGGCTTTAAAAGCCTGCATTTTCAGCAACAGTTATGCATGGAAGGTCCAGGTAAAAGTTAATAATATCATGGAATGTGAGAAAGGCATGAAAAATGTTTCTGAATAGTGTGGTGGCTAGCTCACTCCAGGTTATTACAAATACTGTCTCCCGCCTGTGACTTTTCACCTACCAATCATCAATTTCTTGTGTAATGGACTAATTATTTAGTGGAAGCAATGCAAAACTGCAACACCCACAATGGATTAGGCTATCACTCAAAAGTCCAAAACTGGAAACAGTGTCTATAATGACCTGGAGGGTGGTGGCCATCCTACTGAACACCATCAAAGTTACAGCTTTCTAAATGTTCACACAATTTGCATTAGGTGTATTGTGTTTCTTTGATACTGTGCTGAAGTACCTATAAGTAATTTAAAACACAGAAAAAGATTCATGTCTTGTACATTTTATGCAAACATAAGTGCCGTCTGTGCTTTTAAAAGATTGCAGATCCTTAGCTTGAATAAAAATCCGGATTTAGCATAGATAGATTACATTTTTTGGGCACATGTTTTACATTTATGCCAGATAAGTTGTCATCTACACATCCATGAATTTTGACAAACTGAACATGTTAGAAATTGGATTAACAATTGAGGGGGTAAGAACCCACCTCAATAAACACAGTTCGATGTTACTAAAGACACTAAATAAAGCTGTGCTTAACTCTCTAGTTAGCATGGCACAAAGCAGTTAGTTTTAAAGTAGATGCAAGTATTTATGTAGTACTCAAACAGTATCAAGAGAAAACACAACTCAAGAAAAATCCCAAACCAATTTAGAAAAATAGAGAACAGTTTAATAAATAAAATGACAAAGATCCAATCAGCAGAACCTGAGATGTGAATTTTAAAAATTTGTGTTAAAATTAGCCCCAAAAAGCACAAAGCAAGAAAATAGTTATCTGGTCACGCTAGACTGGGTCAAAATTCAAAAATTAAGGCCGACTGCGATGGACTGTAGGTTGGCTACAGGGGCCAGGTTCCTCCCAATGGAACGTTTACCGTCTGACTTAGACACATTTATTGAGAAAACGTGGTCATTGATTAACCATTGGCGGGGGAAGCTGCAAGCTGGATTTGAACCAGGGCCCAATGAAGACGGATTGCTGAGTCCTAGTAGGGTCATCAACAAAAGCAGGAAAGCTCAGAGCAGAAAAAGTCCAAACCCTGTGCCCAGGAAGCTCTCAACTTCAATGAGTTGTTGCTCGGTGTCGGTCTTGATGAACGCCTCTAAGTTTGTGACTTAAAAACTTTTCTGGAAGTCAGATCCCTTTTCGCAGGGCAAACCAGCAAGCTGTGAACAACTGGCAATTCAACGTTAACTGCTGCAGCTTCGGCGGCAATCCCGGTCTCTGTCAGTTCTCCAGTCAGAAAGTTGGCAAAAAGTTTCTAAGTCCCAGATCTTGCAGTTTGGGCACAGAAGGAGTACACTCTAAGACAGGCGAAGGGCTCAGGACCTGGGGGCCACCACTTTGGGGGTTAGGGCTCATTCCAACACAGTCCAGCAGCAGGGTCCAGGGCAAAACCAGTTGGTACTGGTCAGCTAGGCAGTTGCAGGGAAAGGTCCTCTGTTTGCTTGTTGTGTCCCTGTAGCTCAAACAGGAGGTCAGTCAACAGGCTCTTGTAGTCGCTTCTGGGATCTTGGGTTCAAGGCAAGCAGGTCTAGTCTTCCTTCAGGTTCTTCAGAGAGCAGGGCAGTCCTTCTTCTGATTTTTCCTAAGTCCAGTTGTGTTCTGAGGAGGGTAACTGGGATGCCACATTTGTGCCCACTTTCAGTCTGTGCGTGGGGCAACTTGTGGTCTGCCCCTCTCTACATAAATCCAAAACGGCAGAATCCTTCCTCCTCTGGTCAGGGCTCTCTGTACCCATCCAGGGGCATGTCTATGATAATGCACACACCCGCCATTGTTGTCACTCCAAACTAATTCTGGGGCAGCTCCTCCTTCAACTGTGCTTGGAATCAAGCGTACTAGCAATACAAAAAAGGAAGACAGGCCCAGGTGTGAGCTACCTCTGCCAGTGACAGGGTAAGCATCATATGAAGCTCAGGAAGGGTCTGGGCACAGCCTCCAGGCCATCCTGCTCAAGGTAGAAAAACACCTCTCCACACCCAAGCAAAATGTACACTGTCTGGGAATAATCCACTTCTCACCACAGGGGAGCCATTAGAAGTAAGGTCACACTGGCACAAACGCCCCTTTTGGCTTAGGAAAATGACAACTTTCTAACAGTGTCATTTCCAAAATAGTAATATAAAATTCAACTTACATTGGATTTAAAAAATGCTATTAAAATGAGCCCTTGGACCATTTTTCTAGGTATTCGTAAACTGAGGTTAGCACTTATTAATTATAATAGTGCAACCCAGAGGTAGCCTATGGGAGAGCCAACCTTACCACAGTGAAAAGGGACTTTAGAGGTTAGCGGGAAAAAATTGGGCAGAGCCCTATGGCTAACAAAAATGGGTTCAGCAAAAGAAGGTAAAAATCTGGAGGAACACCACACAAAATATGGTAATTTCCAACAGTGCACCCAGAAGTCAGCTTACACTTACAAGAAGATTTGATGTGTTATTGTTAATATGTGCAGAATATATTTCTGCACATTTTATAAGTATTAGGGATGTTTACTTATTCCTACCTCAGAGTTATTACCTTTTGGTTCTGCGGTCTGTCTGATAGAAGCTCTCATTATCCATAATCTCCTACTTAAAAGGAGAAGATAATAAGCCCAAGTGGTAAACTCCGGTCCGCTTGTGGATTTTGCAGAATTCGGGCACTCCGCGCAGGAGTGCGGAATTCCTGAATTCTGCCATTCAGGTGCGAAGCGTAGGGTTTTTTTACGTTCGCACTCAAGTTTTCTTTTGGCTCTCAACCGCGAGCACCAAGAGTCTTGGGCAGCTAGCGAGTGCGCGCAAGACTTCTCACACTGCTGGTGAGCTCCTGCGAGACTTCGCACTCACTCGCACGGCTTCCGGCCTTGACGGCACCAATCTAGTATTCTTAGTGGCGATCAATATCGCAAACGGAGTGGTCGACCAGGTTTTCTGCTTGAGGAGGTAGCCTAGAGGCATTGGAGTGGAATTTCTTCTCAAACTGGATGTTGGAGTTGTTTTTTTTGTGCGAGAAGCCATTTTTAATTTATCTTTATTTTAAACGGGATGGAGGTGCCACTGAGATTCCAACTTCCTGTTCCAGTCCAGCAGGCTCCTCCCAGTACTTTGACCCTCTCCTGGTCACATTTCATAGGGATTTGGAGCTGGAAGGATCACTCTCCTTGTCTGCTGCATATATACCATTGGATTTAAGGACTTTGTTTTTGAGATATCACAAGTAAATTGAAAAACTGATGTATAAGGGTGTTGTTTGTTTGATCGCGGGCATGCACCTGGATTTTTTGTACTTTTATTAAACTTTATTGTGGTGGGTGGCCTGCAGTATTAGTAGGGGCCTAGTTAATTTTTTGTATTTAGTTTTGTGAAGGAAAAATGTTGCACAGTTTACTACATTGTCTCCACATGTTTTAAGAAATTTGCAATATTGATTTAATTCACTTTGTGGCCTAGTCTGCCAATGGGCCTTCCAGCCAATAGGCCTGTACTATTCATGGGTGCATGAAACAACTGTTTCTGTGGTGTATGTTGAATTGAAACATCATTTAGGCCATAGATGACATTCGATTAAAATACAAAAAAAAATGTTGTGGTATTTCATGTTTTATTTTCCCTGCAAACATTGTATAGGTGAGGTAATGGCTTTGTAGGATGTGTGTTGTTGTAAACATTTTTAGCCCTGTTATTTTTAGTTTTTGGCATTGCTGAATTAATGCTGTGTTCTCTGTGTTACCATGCCTCCTTTGTCTGGCCAGTGTGTGTGTGTGTGTGTTTGCCATAGACCACCATTTGCCTTTGTTGTTCCCCATGCCATGTGGCCAGAGGCCATTTTGTATAGTCAGTGTCCACCCTAGGCCTGCATGTGTAATTTGTTTTCCAGGCCTCCTGCTTGTTGTTGTGACCATGTAGCTGGTGGCCATTTTGTGTAGCCAGCCAAAGTGCTTTCCGCATAGGCCTGCATGTCTTTTTTGTTTGTGGATATGCCTTCTTGCTGGTTCCTGTTGTTCTGACCATGTGGCTGGCGGCCATTTTGTGTGGCCAGCCAGTGTGCTTTTGCCATAGGCCTGCATGTCTTCTCTGTTTGTGCCCATGCCTCCTTGCTGGTTGTTGTTGTTCTGACTATGTGGCTGGCGGCCATTTTGTGTAGCCAGCCAATGTGCTTTCCCCATAGGCCTGCATGTCCTCTTTGTTTGTGGCCATGCATTCTTGCTGGTTGTTATTGTTCTGACTATGTGGCTGGTGGCCATTTTGTGTAGCCAGACAGTGTGCTTTTGCCATAGGCCTGTATGTCTTCTCTGTTTGTGGCCATGCCTCCTTGATGGTGGTTGTATTCTGACCATGTGGCTGGTGACCATTTTGTGTAGCCAGCCAGTGTGGTTTCCCCATAGGCCTGCATGTCATCTCTGTTTGTGGCCATGCCTCCTTGCTTGTTGTTGTTGTTATGACCATGTGGCTGGCAGCCATTTTGTGTAGCCAGCCGGTGTGTTTTGCCATAGGCCTGCATGTCTTCTTTCGTTGTGGCCATGCCTCCTTGCTCAGTGTTAGTTGTTGTTGATGACCATGTGGTACTGGCTGGCAGCCACTTGGTGTGTCCAGCCAGTGTGGCCCTTTGCCATAGGCGTGCATAGATGGTTGACAATGATAGTAGTTTAATAAGGTATATGCTTGCGGATGCTTTCACTTATCTTTAATTTTTTTTATTTGATTTTTTTAAGTAAAACATTTTTTGCTTCATTTTTAAGATATTAATTTTGTACAAAAGTTAAATATAAAAAAAAAGTAAAACATTTTTAATATAATTTTTTTTAATGTAATTTTTTTATTTTGATTAAAAAATGTTTTCCATTTTCCTAACATCTGGCATCAGCCCCAGGACTGAAATAGGAGCACTGCATAGTAGCATTCATTGTCTAAGGATTATTTGCTTGTTACCTGCACCTCCCTGAGTGCCACATCCCAACGTGATGCACATAAAGCAAAACTTTACATCTGTATGTTGTTGTTGTTGCTCTTTCTGGTCCTTCCTGAGTGTACTGCACACAATGAAAGTTAATGTTGGTGTGGTTTACGAATGGGTAGTTAGACTGTATTATTGCTAAGTAACCAGACTAAATGATATTGTTTGTACTGCTACTTGAAATGCAACAATGCCACCTTCACTGATGTTCTTCTTGCTTGTTTGCTTTTAGGTGCACAAGAGAAGAGACATCACCCACAGTACTGCCAGACAGAAGGCCTGTGCATGACGTGACGTGTGACTGATTACGCAACACAGTCATCTCTTCAGCTTGTTGCGAAGCTAAGTACCACTGCCAACTGACAGCTTCAATATGGCTCCAAAGAAAGGTGCTGCCAAGCAAGTGGCTAGTGGGGAGGAGAAGAAGCAAATTTCCACCACTGTCGTGCCGAACACAACCTTTTTCAGGAAAGTTGTGCCTGCCGCTCTTGCTTCCGGCGAGCGAGCTGAGAGCAGCACTCCTGCATCAACAGCACCACCCCCCAACTTAAGCCCAGAACCATGTCTGTCAGTGAGGTAGCCAGTGCAATCATGTTGACGCCGACGAGTAGTGATGTTGAATTGGATTTGTCCCTTTTGCAAAGTAGTAAGCAATCGTTTCAGGAAACACAGCGAAGTGGACAGCAGCCACAGCCAGCAATAGTACATTTGCCTGATGCTGGAGCAGAACAGGAGGTGGAGCTTCCTTCCGAGCAAGAAGCTGAACCTCCTCTTTTAGAATCATTGGCTCCCAGTTCTCCAGCAAGGAAAATAAAGGATACTACTGCACCATCTTCTCCAAGCAGCACTTCTGATGATGACGATAGGGACATGGAGTGTACCCCGACAGAGACCAGGAGACAAGAGGAGAGTCAAGGGAAAAGAAAAGTTCCAGAAAGACTTAGATGAAGAGGAGGATGATGATGATGAGGTATTCATGGTGGAAGGTGACACAGAGAAATCTGACATTGCTATTTAACCAGCTTCGAGGGATGTGGCACAGGTAGCACCGCCACCAGCTCACATATTTGCAAAGCCCCAGCAGAGAACTGCACCAACTCCTGCCTCAGGAGAACCAGAGAGGCAATCAACGACATGCCCACCTACCTCCAGTTCTTCTTCAGGCATTGGCAGTGACACAGTAAAAAACAAGCATTTGCAATGCAATAGGTCTCGCATTTCCGAGAGTTTGAGCTAATGGCATTGTAAATGACAATGCTTTTTATTTATGTGTTTTGAAAACCTGCAAGTGGTGCGTAAACACGCACTTTTACTGCCAGCCTTGCTTCTCAGAAGCAAGGACTATAAGAACTAAGAGGCGCAGTTAGTTCCAGCTTTGCTTCTCGTAAGCAAAGCCTATAAGTAAAAAGTGCGTGTTTACACACCGCTTGCATGTTTTTAAAACACATAAATAAAAGGCATTGACGTTTAAAATGCCATATGGCTTTCTTTGGCCTTAGTGAAGCTTGGCAAAACATTTGGCCGTAAACAAAATCACAATAAATGACTTTATTAATTAATACAAGGGGAGGACCAGGTGTATAGCCGGATACTGTCCATGCTCTGGGGTTGATTATGGTGCCTAGCTGTCCCGTGACACCTTAAGCCAGTATCAGCGAGGTTTTAACAAATATAATAGTGTTTTAAGACTTGTAAGCCTATACCGCTTAAAGAAAAGAAAAATTGCCGGTCTCAGTATAGAACAAGTGACTGGCTTAGTTTCAAAAAGTAAATAAATAAATAAACAGTGTGCAGCTGAAGCAGTCACGTGACAAGGAGAGCCGAGAGATATGATGCCCCGGTTCTGCCTTATGATCTGTTGCTAATGCATTACATTTGCGTAATGAACAGCGCTTCCTTACTTTGTGCGCGGAAACTTAAAACTCCCTTTTTTTAAGTACACACAAAACACATTTAGTAATCCGTCTCGAGGAGATTAAGGGATTTGTCCAGAATCACAGGATGTTGAGCCCATGCCGAGACTCGAGGGTGATTTATAGTAAGGTCTATAGAATATATATACTAAAGAGCGCAAATATAGGCATTCCGTTTTCTGTATACACTGAAACTAGTTCTGAGTTTAGTATATTTGCAAGCCCTACAAATGTTGGTTTGTATGTAAGCCAAAACGTGTAAAGTGGGTGGCCCAAGGTCACATAATTTTATCCTGTGGGTGCCCCATGATTGGCACTCAGATATTCAGGTCTTAAGAAAACATTTAGCCGCTCCCATTATTTTAACGGTGAAATGACACACTATGTTAAGATTACATTGCAAATGAGAACAGCACATTTTATTGGCCAAGTTTGTTATTTACATAGCACTATATAAGCAGCATGTGACATATTTCTAAGTACTCCTAGTGCTAGCATAAGGCACTGAGGAACATTGAGATGATGTAATTTGTCCAGGATCGCACGGTGTGTGGTCATGTGGCAAAGCCTGAGCTAGCACTCAAGCCTGGTGGATACACATTCACACATTAGGCTCTAGAGCATGCCATGTATTGTAGTCAAATTTTATTTTTGATGCGGAACTAACCTTTTTTGTTCTCTTTGCTAAATTCTGTCAAATATATATACTTGGATAGTAAAATGAAATATCTTGGTGTGACAGAGGGGGTGCCACGGATGATTCAAAACAAACCCCATGCTTGTCCCTAACCAGCATTTCATCTGGATAAAAGGCGGCTTAATCGGTCGAATCCGCAATTTGTAGTTGGGGGTGAATGATGCAGTGGCATATTGTGCTCTCAATATCAAGCAAAATGGCTCTGCGCACTAAGGGGGATATTCACAACAACGTGCCCTAAACATCTCCAAAAAATGATAACGCAACTTTACACATCACAGTCTATCGTGGGAAAATAACCCCGTGTTAACCTGGAATTCACAACACGGCGGTACCATGCGATAGGTTGCCGAAAACGCGGCCAATGTCCGCGATACAACCACCGCAACGGAGATAAAAACACAAACCCCAACACCAAAAAACATGCAATGAGCCCATTCGCGAGGAGGAAAGCAGCGATAAGCAGCGCCAGGCCCGCAACACACATACGGCAGGCGGGAATAAGCACAACAAAAGCAGGAAAAAGAAAGACAAACCAAACAGAAAACAACAGCGAAGCACAATGGAGGCAGTCGGAGCTAGTACACAACCCCACAAGCACCATTGGCAACAAAACATTGTACATGGCAGGCCAACATGGACAAGGTGAATGCAGCCGGAGAGCGGATGAGGACAATGGAAGAAAACCAGAACAGCTGGAATGATGCAAAACGCACAAACAAGCAGAAACACGCCAACAACCAGAAGGCAGCAATGCACACCGGAGGTGGGAGTCCAGCGCCACACCAGGAGCTGGATGACATGGAGGAAATGGTGTCCACCACATCAGTCTGGAGATGGTGGCAGGAGTCGAGGGACTGGAAACTGCTCAAAATCAACGACCAGGGACTGGGGGGATGGGGGGAGATGGGCACAATGGCACACATGCACAATTAAGCACAGCACAACTGCAGACAAACCATGCCCAAGAGGAACAACACCAACCAAGAGCACAAGTCACACAAGTCGGCAATACAACACCACTGAACAAGCACAGAAGTGAAAACCACACTGCCTGAAAGGGAGAAGGGTGAGCCAAATCAGAGCTGAAGGGACATCTCACACACAATGCAGCACACACACATAGGAAGCAGAGCACCCCAACATCCAACACAATGTGGTACAAACACCAACATATGCACAACCCAACACAGGACACAAGTGCACCCGCTTGTGGCCTGTAAATGGCCATACGCATCTAGCAAAGCATGAAACAGGGACATGATAATGCACAAGTACCAACCCACAGCCCTGATGGGGTAGCAATGCATGTAAGGCAGGGACCCAGATAGGCCGTGACACACACATTGGCATACAAATAAACACTCAACACAGTTGGAGACAAGTGAACGTGCGGAAACTTTATCAACAATTGCGTGTCAGTACGGCCAAGGGAAGTGCCACGACATGCAGACCAATGCAGCAGCATGTCTGAATGAGGAACGTCGGAAAGCGCCCATGTCCACCCCGGGGGAGTCCATCACCAACTCAAGTCATTGCCAACCCGCGTATGTTGTCCGCGCATGGATCAGGAGTCCAGGCCAATGCAGCCATGTCCACTGTCGTCTTGGGACATGTGACCAGATCCCCAACATGCAACCAGGCGTCGGGACACAAAGCAATGGGTCACATGCAGTCCTGGCTGCAGGTACCTTGTCACTCGTCCATGAACGCGAGTGCAGCAGCGTAGGCCAACATTTCCAATGCGAGATCGTTGTCCATCTCATCTGACATGTCGGCGACGTAACCCATCAGCTGTCCCGGACAGATGTGCTGACTCCAACCCCTGGCCCCAATATGCACAAAAGCCCAATCGGGGAGCGGCTCAATGTGGTCACTGCACACGACGACTCGTGCAATCTCCCAGGTCCAGTTGCTAGCATGCATGCCAATCATCCAGGCATGCCATAAACGGGCATCACGGTGACACTCCTGGTCGTGGGCCAACAGGGGGCGCACACACACGTCGAAATCCAGGTCAGCTACCGTAACGTTGGAGAGGCAGACATCCATGGACCACTCGAATATGCACGAGCGACAGTGCAACACAGGCTGAACGCAGGTGACATTGGCAATGCGGAAGCTCAGCCTGTAACTGATCCGCAGCACTGCCAATGGCAGTGCCCCAAGTACATGCAGCAGACGTGCACGGTACAGGTCCACGTGACTGGAGTTGAGCATGTGTCCGGGATGGTCTGCCATTGCGTCAGTGGCACTGCTTGAAGCGGCACTGTGCTGACCTGCGCCAGTCCTGTGGATGAAATGACACAGCTCGGAGCAATGAGCCTTGTCTGTGTGCAACGGGTGCAGGCCTGGGGTGTGGTGGGAGTACGTGTGAAGGCCATTTCACGCACGCTAACTACGACCAAGGACTTCTGCGTGTGGGATGTGTACACGTTGGTCTCACGTCGGGCAGTGCGTAGTGTGGGAGTCGCCAGCAACTGCTATCGGATCGGTCAGGGGGTGCTGGGCACATGCAAGTCCCATCTAGGAGCTGCAGATGTGCTACCGCCTGATAGTGCAGACAAAGGACCTTTCATCCCTACAGTAACTTCACCATCTGCGTGCATACAGGAGATGTACAGAGGCCTATCGTGGGTGGGGTGGGATGTCTGCGACCCAGGGAATCATGGATGATATGCCTAGCACGTGGCATATGAGCGGCCTCACTGTGTGTTACATTGCCTCACAGCTGCTCCTCCCTCCCACGAGCCCCCACACATGTGTGCGCTGCGCGGTTGTATCACGTGCACTCCTACGGCACACCATTGTCATGCCTGTCCGCGCATGTCCAGCGGCATGCCAACAACACCTGTAAGCTGGCCGTTGAGGGTGTGCGGCCACGTGAGTGTAGGCCAATGGTCCGGACACGGCGGACACAGGTGTACAGTCCATGGCTGGCTGTGATCGCACTGTGATTGGGGCTAGACACCTGACTCATGCAGCCGCAGGACTGATACACATAACACTTGGCATGCATGTGCCAAGACCCCGAGCAGGCTTGCGCTCCTACATTTCCCCGTACATGCGGGCCTGCCCTCCGGGTGCATGCTACATTGCAACATCGACTACTGTGGCCCTGGTGGCGACAACACCCCAACACAAAGACACACTTACCTCACTTCCTGTTCAAGGCCAGATCAGAGCCACGCCCTGATCCCCCTGCTGAATCAGCACACCCCTGCGCTGACCTCACGTACGCCGGACCAGCACACGCCGCTTGTGCATGCAGGGGGCTACATGTCCAAGGTCTCAGCCACTGCTGAGGTGACATGGTATCCTCCGCTGAAGACAGCACACTGTGATGTTGCAGGACTCCGGCCCATCATGCTGACATAATGACCACACGGACATACTTGCTTAGATGGTGGGAATGGCTACGGGCACGTGCGCCCGGCCACTTTTATTAGCAGGCTCGCATGTCGAATGACACCTGTGTTGGATGTGTGTGGGGTGTGTGTACACCAGCCGTCATGGAGTGCCTGGTGCAGTCAAAAAACGACAACAGTGTACATCGTAAAGGACACAACCATTCAACCATAAAGGCTCCATGACCTGAGCTGCACAGAGTTAGTGGCCCTGGATGCACAGCGTCCTGCCACGGGCCGCTGACTTGCGGTGCACTGGGGCAGGGTCACGAGAGCAGAGCAGGTTCTCGTAGATGTCAAAGGGGTTGTCGCGGAGTGTCTCGGTGGACAGTGGAAGGTGTACCCCCAGGGCATGATGCAGAGGGCAGAACCACGCAGAAACAGTCACTATGGTGGAGATGAATGGAACAGACACATGTCAGACACCAAGTCCGGTCCAGCCAGATGATGATGCAGACAACCCCGAGGTCATGGACTCAGACGCCACCGAAGTCCAACCAGACAGTGCCCATGACTCATTGCGCACAGAGTCAGTGGCACCAGTGCAGATAGGGGATGCCCCCTGCGATGAGGCGTGTCCAATGGTGTGGACTCCTCCATATCTTACCCAGGACACAGTTCCACATGTGTGGCCTACTGGACCGCAGTGTAGGCCTGAGACAGCGGTCAGCAGGGGCCATTCACTGAGTGTCGCCGGCTTAGGTTGGATGGTCCCACCGGCCTGCGTAGTTCAGGTTCAGTGGCACCACAGGACGCGGACTTGCGGTGAACGGGGATAGTGGCACCAGGTCAGTTGTTGCTAGTGTTTGGTCACCTCCGTAACGAGGATCCAGCTTTCATCCAGACTGAACCGCATCTTCCTCTTACTCCTCTCTGTGCGTTCACTGGTATGGACTCTGCCATTCATGAATCACGACTGAGTGCTGGATGTGGGGCCTACTGGACCGCAGTGTAGGCTGGGGGCAGCGGTCAGCATGGGCCCACAGACACGTGACATGTGCTTGCGATGCATACCTTTGCTTCACTGATAGAAGAGAGTTCAGTGATATAAACTCTGCAATAAACATCTGGTCACTGCCATTTATGACTCAGGACACAGTTCCACATGTAGGACCCCCTGGACCGCTGTTTAGGCCTGTGCCCTCATCCAAGTGGCCCCGGCTGGCGTTGCACAGGGTTAGTGGCACCACGTGTCGCCGGCTTGCGTTGAACAGGGTTAGTGGCACCACGTGTCGCCGGCTTGCGTTGAACAGGGTTAGTGGCACCACGTGTGGCCGGCTTGCGTTGAACACGGTTAGTGGCACCACGTGTGGCCGGCTTGCGTTGAACAGGGTTAGTGGCACCACGTGTCGCAGGCCTGGGATGCAGACTTTTGCTTCACTGATCGGAGGGAGTATAGTGATGTGGACGCTGCCACAGACCTTTGGTCACTGCCATTCAGTACTCACGACTCAGTTTAACTTGTGCCAACAGCTGGGCCGAAGAGTACGCCGGTGGAGTATGTCAATGAGAGAGGAGTACTGTGGGCCAGCGCCGTGGAGGCCAGTGATGGTCTGTGGAGGCTGCAGAGGTCGCGGGACTGGGGCCTGGAGCTTGCACCGGCACGTGGTGGGCCCTCTTTGACACACGCCGGTGTCGGCAGGTGAGCGGAGCCTCCTTGGTGCGCTGGGCCAGGCATGACGGGTCTGGGGACCAGCGGGCCGGGGTGCAGCAGGCGCACAGGGACCCAGGTCCCACCGTGCACTGCGCCGGCCTCATGGCAGGCTGGGAGGCGCCGCCCTGGCAGACGCGTTGGCCATTCCGAAAGAGGACCACGCCCAGTGCGATGGCCTTTTTATTCACACCCCTACGCAGGCCTGGCGTACGCAGGGCCAACCCACTCCGCACGTGCATGCAGGGGGGGATGTAACGTGCGACATTTCCGCCTTCTGCCCCACAGCCTGTGGGGACATGGTAGCGTCCACTGGCCACTACACTCCATGCACCAGCAGTTAATGTCCGCATGGCCATTTCCGTGGTTTGCACACTGGAGCCTGTCTGCCACCTCCACGCCACACCTGGCATTGGGTAGGTTCTCATTCATTGGTCACTTGTCGCTCTCGCACATGCCTGGTCCAAGCCTCTCCTCACATCCTGCTATTGTGTGGCTGTGGTGCCATGCCGTGGCTGGGTTGTGGGCATGGCAAGCCCAGGTTCCCAATGGAGTCGTGTTGTCGTGTGTGGTCGGCTGGCATGTTGTGTGGCATGTTGCATGTAGTTGTGCTGCGTGCCCATTGCCAGTGTCGTGAGTTGCATGACTGTGGGGTGGAGGTGTGTGGTGTATTCATTTGGGACTTACCAACGGGCACTGCATTTCCATAGGTGCCATCCTAGGGGAGCTGGTTGATGATGGACTGTCGGGAGATGTAGGAATCATGCACTCTGCCTGGGGAGTTGGCCACGACATTGTTGAGGAGTCCCGGGTGGTCCACTATTGCCTGCACATTCATCGGATGCGTGTGCTTTCTGTTGTGGTGGTTGTGTGCAGTGTCGGCAGGGGGCACGAGGGGTACATGGGTGCAGTTGATTGCCCTCGACACGTGAGGGAATCCAGCTATGGCGTGGGAGCCTTGCTTGGTCTCCAGCTGCTCCTGCGCAGTGTGGGTGGAGTGGGGGTGCTGGGGTACCAGGCTGATGATGGCATCCAGGACAGGTGTGATGAACTTGGATGGGTCTGGCTGTGAGACTCCTCCGACTCTGGCAGTTGTGGGTTGGAAGGTACCAGAGGCCAACATGTGCAGCACAGCCGGCAGCTTTGTCTGCAGAGTGATGTTCGTTGTGCGCTGTGTTGGTACCGTCAGCAGGTGGGCGATGTGGGTCAGGATGCGGGGGATGGTTGTCCTTTTGGGCCTGTGGTGGGAACTGTCCTCCTCTGGCGTTCGGTCTGTGAGGCTGGTGTGTTTACGGTGGGTCCGCTGTCTTTGTGTACGCTGCCTCTGTGGTGGTCCGGGGGCGGGACGGGTCCTGGGGGTGGTGGCGGGCCTGTGGGTGGTGGCTGTGGGTGTTGTGGCCCTCATGGGTCTCCGAGATGCATGTTCATTGTCTCCATGGCATCTGTGGGTCTTCAGATGTGGCTCTTGGCTGGGCTCCCTTTCATGCAGCAGGTAGTCATCCTGCTTACCACCAGCAAAAGGCAGGTGTTAATTCCCTGCTGCTACCGTGGCTTATCACCCGTTTTTGGTTCGCATCGCAGATCTGGCAGTTCGTTGTGAAAGTGGTGTAGTGGTGTTTTTGTGAGTTTTTGCACGGGAACGCCTACTCTGCATCTCATTAGGGTTAGTTGGTGGTGTCACCCGTGGAGGTAAATTTTGCGGCAGTTATAGCGGGAATACTTGCGTTGTCTGCAGTTTGCAACTGCTTGTGAATGGGGCGTTAAATCTATCTCCACTTTTGTTGCGTTAAGGTGGCGATAACTCGGAGATAAGTCCTTGGGAATATCCCCCTAATTGTTATCTACTAAACAAGTGCAATCTTCAAGTCAAGAGCTCTAATTTCGGCTGGAACAACTCGGAATTTCACCCGGGAGTCCTGACAGAACCCTATTCTGCAAAAAATATTACAGCTACTCAGTTAATCACACTGCTATAGAGCTCAACAAAGTGAGAGGATACCTCTCTCAATTTATAGCAAACCTTGTGACACTCACCTGCATGGTAACCACAACGACATATATTAGCACCAAGGTCCGTAAACTAAGCCACTAGGGCTCCCTTATCTCACAAATATTTATTGGTGTTGGGGTCAACGGGGGGCCCCTGAATGGTTGGGGACCCCCTGCACTGCAGGGGCTGCAGGGCCCTGCCTTATGCCCCTTCTATAGGCCAGTCCGACCCTAACTGGGACACCGGTGTGAATCACATGGCTCAACAGTAAAATGGGTCAAATGTTTGTTTCAGTAGTGATTTCTGTCTGCCTGCCTTCAACACCAGAGCATGACTGCGGTTACTCAATTCCCTAAGAAATTGTATGCTATGGATGATGCAATCACTAATAACGGGGAGTGGTGAGGGCGAACCAGCTACAATTGGGGGAAACAAAAGCGTTTGAAATATACATTTATCATCTATCCCTGTAGAGACGTATTTGTTGGGAGAGCCCAAAAAAAATTATTCTGCTAAGCGGCTCTGAGTCAATCACACCACTTGCTTATTCTGTTTCTTAACTAGAAGAAAAGATGCGCTTCACTGAATTGAATGTTGTTCTACTCTGCCCATATAGAGAGAATACCGAGCCATTCTTACTATGGCTTCCACTGGCTGAAAGTGGCCTTTCAGTCTATAAATCATGTGTGGGAGGGTATCTCCACGGCAGCCTCTAATGCCTGATCTGAATGAAGCCAGCACCCCGCTGCGTTGTATTATTCTGGCCTACTTCTGTTTCAACAGGCGAATGGACACCGTCATTAGGAAGCGCAGAATGATATTAACAGAACACGTTAGACAGCAATCCATCTTTTCTAGTTCAAAACCATGCTGTGTGGAAGACTTCACAATGACTCAGACAGGAAAAGTCTGAAAAACTTCATGTAAAGCTATAGCCGCCATATATAGGGCCCAAAAGCTAATCACATGGCAATCGTGTTCCATCCGACCACCATGAGCTAGCCTCCCAGATTCCCACCGAGTGACGGCGCGTTATGGCAGCCGTTTCTCGCTCTTTTTTTATTAAAAATAAGAAAACTAAGTTTCAGCTTGACAATGTCTACGCAGTGGAAGCTCATTTAAATAAAAGTGTTTTCTTTGAGAATCTAGCCCTGCAAATGGCAGAAGACTAGCCTGGGAAGTGACGTGCAAGGAGCCCCTGTAATTTGAACGAAGAGGAATTCCAAGGCTGCGGATGAGATGGGGAGGGGTGGTTTGTAAACAAGCAGGGACGCGACGTCGCTGATCACAATGGACCGTGTATCCTCTGGGAAGCAAACAGAAAAGCGCTGACAGCTGTGATGGAAAGGGAAATTAAACTCACCATGACAGCGTTCGCCCCAAGTGATTTCATTTTAGGGTACTAGAATTAAGGCAAAATGTCCGTGCAGCTGCACTATCGGATGTCTGTTAATTAAAATTTTGGGTTGCTTTTCAGATTCCGTATTTTGAATATAGAAAGCTGCCCCGCTCTTCCCCGCACTCTTCCCATGCCTGTGTTCTACGGCGCAGGACCAATTAAAATAAAACAAGGAGGGCTGCGGCTGGCCGGTCTGTGTAAGTGCTCGCAGCTGCAGGGAGCAGACATAGGCAGCGTGAGGGGTGGAGAACAGCACGCCAGAGTCTGCTGGTGTACCCTGGCAAAGCTGCCCGCTCTCCCCCTCTTGCCTCCAATGCCTGCTGTCTACGGCGTGGGACCAATTCAAACAAAACCAGCGCCATTAACTCGCGCTGGTAACGGAAAGGCAGAAACAAGCACCATACTGCAGGTAGGGACTGCATCTGTGCGCGCCGCTGCGCGCTCCTGCGGCAATACTCCGTGGGAGTGAACATTACAGAAAAGGTGGGACATGCGCCCACCAGTAGCCATTTGCAGGCTACCATTGTTAAATGAAAGACACACAGGCCAATCTAAAGTGTGGGAGGAGTCAGACCCCACACACTACAGACAACAGATCGGCTTACAGCGCAAGCGCTGTAGGCTCAACCTAAAAAGTACCCCTCCCCAGTTTGGGACTTTCTTACAGTTAGAAAAGTGGGGGGGCATATCACAGTATATATCATTTGCCACACAAATGTTCATCGTGATAAGCCTGGTACACATTATGGTACTGGAGGCCAGACGGCCCATATGAAAAAACACCACACAATCAAGAGGGAGGAGTACCTTAAAAAAATTGCTGGACATGGTCGTGGTGGTGGGGAGAGCCAGGGAACATCAGCTACAAGTCCAATCACTGTAGAATGCATTGATGAGGAAGCAAAAGCAGCCCTGCCCCCAGCAGATTCACCCACCTCAGCGACTTCACAATGTCACAAGAAGACTCAGAGTGAGATGGAGACACCACGGCATACAGTGACTGCCCCACTACAAAGATGCACATTGAGTCTACCACTAGCATCTACTTCTCAAAAGACGCCTGTGTCAGTGCCCCAAGAAAAGAAGAAAATCCAGGCTACTATTACAGGCATGTTTAGGCAGGAGGGGCCCTACGAGCGAAACCACCCAACCACACAATGAGAAGCTGGCAAAAATGTTAGCACTGGACCTCCTCCTCATTTTTTTTGTGGAAGGAGTGGGATTCTTAGAATTTGTGGCAGCCATCTGCCAAAAATGGAAGGAACGAAGTAGGATGTATTTTGCCAGAGTGGCTGTTCAAGTGCTGCATCACAATGTGCTTCAGTTGGTTGGACAAGCTTTGCAGCAAAGTGTTGTTCCCACCATCCACCTGATGACAGGCATGTGGACTAGTTGTCAGGCGACTGATTACATGTGCATCACTGCACACTGGATCTCTTTTGCAGGGGTAAAGCAAAAGATATCTTCAGGTCTTGGCCTTGAAGAAAGTTTTAAGAGCGTTCAGCGGCATGCAACAGTGGCCATGTTTGCGATGGAGAAATCACATACAGCTGTAAACATCTTGGAGCAATTTAGGAGCATGGTGTATGAATGGCTGTGACCCAGAGCTCTTAGAATTGGATTTGATGCCTCGGACAATGGCAGTAACATAGTTAAGGCCATGCCAGATGGAGGCTTTTTCAGGGTCCTGTGTTTCGCCCATTGCATCAACCTGGTGGTGCAAGACTCCCTCAAAAAGGAAAACATAGTCAGCAACATACTGATCACCTGCAGAAGAATCTGCACTCATTTAAGCCATTCTTTTAAAGCCCGAAAGCAGCTGCGGATTATTCAGCGTAATAATAGAGTACCAGTACCCTGATACAGGACGTGCCAACACGATGGAACTCCACCTTTTACCTGTTGCAACGTCTGTTTGAGCAGCACAAACAGATCAATGAGTATGTCATTCAAAGAGGAGGGGATGCAGTTGGGAAACTTAAACCATGGATATGGACAAATGGGGCCTAGTCAAATGCCTGACACAAATGCTACTCCCATTTGAGGTTTTCACACGGGAAGTTAGCAAGGAGAACAGTACGATGGGCCACGCTATCCTGTTGTTGCATCTCCTACAAGACCAGGTAAACTAGGTGTCTGAAAGGTTTACCCCGAAGGGGTGAATGAAAACACAGAAGCACATGACTTGGCTGAGACCTTAGTCCTTTGCTTGGCTTCTAATATAAGGCTGCAACATGACATCATCGAGTCCAAAGAGTACATCTGTGCCCCACTACTTGATCCATGGGACAAATAAATTCTGCCCACTTTCGTTCCTTCTTCTGAAGGGGATGTTTTAAAATACAAGAGGTGGATTGTAGAGCAAGCCGGAGATTTGAAAGAAGAATGGCTGGAACTTCAAGTCCCACCCCTTAGTTCTGCGGTGCCGCCTTCAACTTCTAGAGAGGGCAGTCTTGTCTCACAGCAGCCAACAAAACCATCAACCAGAATACCGGCAACAACAGCAACAGAAGGACTAACCCAACCTCTGCATTGTATTGGTTTCAATTGGCAGGGCTCAAGTCCAGTGCAGAGGCGATGGCAAAACAGGTTGAGCAAGTGGCACAGGATGTTCCAGGAGCATCTGGATGATCCAAAAGAGGTCTATGTGGCTCAAAATTCATTGATGTATTGGTACAGGAAAATGCGCCAATGGCCAGAGCTCAGCAGGTTGGCAATAAAGTATCTGGCTTGTCCTATTACCAGTGTGGATACTGAACGTGTGTTCAGTGCAGCTGGCGTTATTGTCACAGTGAGAAGGACCAGTCTCTCTCCTCAAAATGTGGAGAGATTGACTATGATCAAAACGAAGCAACACTTCTTACCACAAAATTACACCGATCCTGAAATACCACAGGAGGTGGATGAGGGTGATTGGTCAGACTCAAGTGTGTTAGCTTACCAACTTCGGGCGAACCACCTGAGTTTGAGGATGAACTCTACTTCTTTAACTGAGAGTAGGCCACTTTAGAACTTTTTGATTATTATTTATCTTTTAACTGCTCTCTGAAAAAAAATGGATATAGATAGGGGAACATTATATATAGTGTTTGTTTGTGTCAGACTGACTTATGCAGCCACACCCTTTTAGGCACATGTATGGCCGGATTGGATTTGGAGTGGACCAGTGTGCAGTGAAGAAGCCTCTCCATTCCCTTCAGGGTCATTAAAGACAATGCCTGCTCAGTCCCATGACTATCCTTTTTTTTCATCCCCTAGTAGGACTGCCCAGATCATTTGATTTACAAGACTGTCCAATGTGTTTTGCTTGCATCAAAGAGGAGATACAATCATTACTACTGTGCTTGCATTGAAACAGGTAACTATTGAACCAATGAGTGATATATTATTGAGTGATTCTGAGTAATGATTCATGTGGTGGCAGACAGTGAGGGACGTGTTCAACTAATTTATAAACTTGATTTAGATGATTTGTAATGTTTGGGGCCTCATGGGTGATCATTTTTCCTGAAGGTGATTGGCAATTTCACACATAGCTAGATTTACTTGCCGTAACCACTCCTTTTTCCTGGCTCTCAATTTTCAGAGACCAAACCAGTCAGTTTAGTTAACAAACACAAATCTGCACAAAAATTACTAAAATAATGTTTCTCTTCTTGTTCATCAACAGCAGTGCACTACAGGTCGATATCCCTCATTTGTTTCGGGACAGAGATGGGCTGATTCCTTACTCGGAGTCAGGATGATGAGAGGACACAGGGCGGGACTGCCTCAACAGCCAGAAGAAGAAATTATTGACTTCAGGGAACTCTAAGAGGTCTACTCAACTCTGTGGACTGGAGAGAGGTGTGTTGATATCGAAAATGCTGCTGAGTGTGTGTGCTGGCTCAAATGTGAAACTTCTCTATTATGTGGTTGTGGTTGGGAGGAGACCTGTTGTTCTAACTGGAGACAGACATGTGATATCCCATAATCACATGATGCATGCACTTGGCTAAATGTCAAGGATGAGACAGTTGTGAGATTAATCAGCCCGGTACATGCAGCTAATACTTGTCCGTGATTGGTTGTAAAATTGCTCTCACTTCTCAGTTAATTAATTGCTCATGAGTCATAAATTGAAACATTGCAGAAGCGTATGCTCTTACTCTGCCTCTTAGTCTTGGCACACTCATCATGAAGCTTAACCTTCTTTCCTTCTCCTTGACTCTACAATATAGTTTCTGTTTTACAGTCCACAGGCCTTTGTTCTCCTGTACGAAAGGCGAAAGCTCCATAACACTCCTGCTGTCCTTACTGGACCGGTGCAGCCAGGCACCCAAGAGTGACGGACATTCCGAGTAGAATGCGGATGCACCGCTCAATTTGGCAATACAGTATAATTATTCTTTTAACAATCAACATTTTTACAACTGTGTGGTTCACTTCATTCCTCCAT
The DNA here is from genome assembly GCA_963921515.1 of Calotriton arnoldi. NCBI lineage: Eukaryota > Metazoa > Chordata > Amphibia > Caudata > Salamandridae > Calotriton > Calotriton arnoldi. Next base: position 2,245,199 of record CAWUFW010001417.1, on the reverse strand, counting down.
AAATTGTATTCACTATTTTTCAAACCTAGATGACAGAATATTTAGATATATAATAACTTTAGTCTTTTGGGCTGAGGGACTGTTTGCAATGCATTTAAAGTAACTGTGTCATACTCGTTCCTTCATTTCCTTCCACAACAGATTAAAGATGATGTGCTGCTAATGGCCCTGATGAATTGCTGTGTAGTGTTTGTCTTTGTCACACCTTTCCCAAGATCCCCATTCTTTCATCAACCCCTAACCCTCTTCCCCCAGACTGCCTGATTTATTAAGGTGTGACTTAATTTGCATCATAAATGGATCATTCACTTGGTGGGGCGGATGTGGTGAAAGTGACACCAACTCTCTGAAGGATCTTCTATTACCTGAGCAAGCCCACACCAGCCTAACTTACTCACCCACACATAAAAGAGGTCCTTATTTTAGACATAGAAGAACATCATTCGTCATCATCATCATTCGGGCCTTGTGTTTTGCAAACGCTTAACCTTGTCTATTCCTAACTCTGAGTCCACTTCTCCTGACTTGAGTATTTTGTAAGTTTAGTTTTAATTAAATACTAGCTCCCCATTGCTCCGAAGAAGCTAGTTTTTGCTATAATATCAGGTCTTCTTTTGTTGTGTCATGGTGGTAGTCTGGTATCAGTCTTTCTAAAGGTATGATATCAATATAATATAACCCACTAACTCTGTGTTTCTTTCAATCTAGATGCCTGTGGTGGATAATCCTTTAGTTAATCCTACAATTGGTGTTCACATAGGTGAGAGTGGGACCTCGCTTGTGATGTCTTACCTGTTACTGTGCTAGCATGCTACTACTGCGACCACAACCATTAAGAAGGCACCTTGGGAAACCCTGCAGTAAGATGATTGAGAGAAGTAGCAGCCATTGCTTCATCTATTCAGGTAAGAGAACTATAGAGTGAAGTGAACTAGCTTAGTTAGTAACTAACTTCTACAGAAGATGTTATTTATCTAAGTTGTTGTAGACATAGGCAATATAGGCAATGACGATCCCCCCAGTGGTCAATATAGTTACAGAGGCTAGTTGGACAAAGGTATAACTAACTTGTATGTACTTTTTAAGCTGATTTTTTAAAAAACAGGCTGCGCTAAAAGGCAGCAGTGCAAAGTAAAACACCCAAAAAGATTTGAGGCGTAAAGTAAAATAATATTTTCCCTTTCATTTTTTTAACATTAAAAGTATAAAACTCAACCTCTCTACCCACAACAGGCCCACACCTCTCCCCAAACATCACCCCGTCCCCAACCAATGTCTAAAAGAAAGAATGTCCAAAAGTCCAACTTTCCCTTCCAATCACACCCTCTCCACCCACAACAAATATCCCTCCCACCAAAGCTAAAAATAAAAAAGGGCATCAACCTTGAAGCTAAGGCTTGCCACCCCCTGGCGAAGCCGTGCCAGCTTGTGGACCATGTGGTGTTAGAAGTGGTCTGGGTAGAAGTCGGAGGCAGCAGTGGTGGATTGGGACAAACATCCCTGCTGCAGGTGGTGCTGCTGATGCTATGGCTGGGATGGAGGGGCTGGCGGCTGGCTGGAGGAACATGAGCCCGGGGCAGTGATAGCAGATGCCTCCTCCTCCTCATCCAGAGCCACCAGCCAGCGATATTCAGCCTGAATGGCCTCCACAAGCTGCTGCTGCAGCTGGCCTGCTATCTCCTGCTGAGATGGTGGACCAGCAGGAGTAGCTATATGAAGAAAGAAAAAAGACAAGTTGTATATAACACTCTGTGCAAACACCTGTTTTTATAGTGGCTCAGTAGTAGCAGTGCATTGGTGATCCCCTAGGGCCATTTGAATTTTTTATCTGATTAGTCACAGGACCAAGTTTTCCCCACATATGCCTCACATAAAAGAAGCACTGACTGGCGCTAACGAATTAAGCAAGACTACTACACACCAGATGCTACTCTCTGCAGTCTGAAGCTGAGGCAGCTGTGATGGACAATATATTGGCCTACTTTAATTCCAATGGCTTTGCTCTTCTTCGACTTCCTTTTAATTCTACCCTGACTCCAAAGAGGCAGATGAATAATAATAATATGTCACACATGTCAAATATAAAAACACAGATATCTTGTCTGCAGGAACTAAACAGTGGGAAAAACAAAGCATTGCAGTACTGGGAAAGGAAGAGTAAAGTTTTTATTTGGCACGTTCGTCACTGAGTATCCCATCGGCCAAACTCTAAATCTGGCACTTCGTTCCACTTTACTCCCTGGCCTCATTCTCCACTGCAAATTATTTTCAACAAATACCTTTGCTTGGCAGTAAGGAAACTTACTCTACTGCAGGATAAGATAGAGAGATTAGCGTAGGTAGAGGTTTTGCTGTAGAATAGTAAGGTGTCACTGATCTGTGCTAAGCTTTGGCTTAGTCAGTCACTGTAGTTGACAAATGATGAAAGGGAAAATTCTGAGCAGGCGTAACCGGCAATCCGTTATGGAAGCCATGAAATATATATACATAAATCAGTTGACCAGAAAAATTTTATACATGCCAAGAATGGATTTGTCTATTTTTTTGATAGGCTGGGACAGAACTTAGCAAAGAATAAAGGAGTAAAGTATTAGTACGAGGTGATTGAGAGCGGACCTGGGAAACACACCCTGTTTTTGGTTTATAATGCATTGAAAACTTCGAAAAGGCGCATTAACTGAATCAGTGGCACACTTCACAGCCAACACTGCAGTGCAGAATTGAAAAATGCTGCAGTTAGGTCATGGCCCGTGTGATGAAATGCTATGGACAGGAGGTGATGAATGATGATGGGTGGCATATCTGCCTCGCTTAACAAATACAGTGAGCATACTTAATTTGTCAATAAGCAAGCATTGTGACTTACCACCAACCATCCCTGCTGCCACTGAGACTCCCCCTCCAACTGCCTCCTTTGCCTCCGGTGCACTGGCGGTGTCGCTGGCCCTAGCACTGGTGGTCTGTATGGGTAGAAAACAAATTACACATTTTGGACGCCTGATAGGCCTCCCTTTATTATTATTTTTTTAACAAAATACAACCGCAATACCTCACCACAGTTTGGTTAGCAGTATCTCCTATAAAACTATCACTTTGGGCAGTGTGTTGCCGTTGGTTGACAATGTTGGAAAAGCCAGATAGTCAAGCCAACCAAAACCTTTACATAATGGAGGGACAGAGCTATGATGACTGAGTCATTGAAGCACAATGAAGGGGTGGAATAATGGTCAATGAAGGACATATGGTCTTGGCTGGTAAATGCAAAATGGGACCTCATACTTTCCTTCCATGCTGCACTGACATGGAAACTGCTGGTAAACAAATTAGAGCACAGCATTGGGTGGGGGTGGCGGTTTCCTCCATGACCATGGCTACTCTCTTGTTTTAACTGTTTGATCGTGACCAAGAAAAGGAAACCCTTCTCAACAAACATGCATGGTGAATAATAGACTAGCTTACCTGGCCCTGCAATCTTCACAGTAGAGTGCCACAAATCTGTTCTCTTAGTCTTACAGTACTACAAGATATATAAGGGGAGACGGAAAGCTTGCTGAAAAAAGGGGAAGAAAGCTACATATTAGTACAGACAGGAGGTAGGAAGCTACAGAAACATGAAATATAGAAGAATTGGAAAATGCAGGGATAACAAGAATTTAACAAACATTAGATAGAGGATTTGAAATAAAAGGAGCCAGTATCAAAAAATAAACTAGGCAAAATTAAAATGATTCTAATAGTGGGGAGAGATGAAGTTAGGGAAATGAAATTAATATTAATAGGATTTACTGGGGCCAGCAGAACCATCAGCCATGGCCGCAGAGCAGGTGGTGGTGGTGGTTCCACCCGCCATGACACTGGTGGTGGCAGCCCCTTCTTCCCTGCCTTGGAAGATGCCCTCTTGCCCTTGGGTGCTGATATAAAGATAAAGAAGATTAAAAAAATAGATTAGTGGTACAGTTACTCTCCCGAAAATATTTTGACAGGCTGATGCAGTAGCATTGTACTTTTCTAAATCAGATCGCCTTTATCACTAGTAGTATTAAGTTGACCAATTCCTAATTTCGCAAACTTAAACTACTAATGTTTTGCAATGAACAATGTTTGCTTCTCAACCTCCTATTATGGGGCAACTCAGGTCCCAATTTACAATGTATTTTTTTTATTTTACAGAGTTTTATATAGCGCGAACTTAACCCGAATCGGGTATCAGAGCGCTTTACATAGCACCAGTTGCATTACATGAGGACACATTCATTTTTGTTAGGCACGGGAGATTAAGTGATTTGCCCAGAATCACAGGATGTTCAGCGTCATTGCCGAGACTCGTACCCAGTTCCCCAGATTCGAGGTCGACCGCCCTAGCCGTTAGGCCATTCATCACTGGGATATTGGGATTGTATGAGCTACATAAGGAAAGGTGGAGAGAATGATAACTCACTGATATTACTTACTACCACTATCTTTAGTGACAGGATAGTGGAGTCTGCATGTCTTCACAAAATAATTGGCCCAGGTGAGTACGGATGAGTATGATTAGGCACCGCTGAGCACCTGGCTAGCTCAAGCTGGATCACATACTAATTGTAACATCGTAAATTAAACTTACCTCTGAGTGTGAACGATATGCTATTGGAAAAATAAAATGTGCATTTCAGAAACAAACAATAAATAACTACTCGCTGAGCCCCGCAACCAGCAGTTTGATCAGGTCCTGTTCACGGTCTATTATATCTGGCCAGTGGTGCATTTGATGCTGAACCATGCGCTGCACTCCACCGTCCCCATGCACACACCAGTGCACTCTCCCTCACAGCAGCCAACGCTCCTGCAGGGTGTTCCCCCTCCAAGACCTGCCACCTGCTGCCGGAAAGAAGGGGAGGTGGCGCTGCACATAGAAAACATGTGCAGACACCTAAGCCTTAGAAAAAATGGAGCGGGCTGCACCTGTTGGCAGAGCCAGCAACCGTAAGGTGTGCAGCTAGTAGAAGCCGCACTGGCACTGCAGCTTGCTCCCTGGTGCTTTGATATGGCGCTGTGTAGGATAGAAAATAAGGAACAGAACTTACAGAAGCAGAAAGGAAGAACTAAAGAAGTAGAGGAACACCAAAATAAGTGCCAAAAGCCACAGAAAAAGTAAAAGAAAAACACAAAAACATAAAATACACAAACAAAAAAGACACACATTTATCAAAAAAGGTAAATGAGGGGTGGATGAGTGGGATGGGGAATAATTGAAATGGATAAAAAAAATCAATACCAGCACCATGCAGAGAACAGAAAGAATGCAAAACAAAATGGCAGTGCCCAGGCGAACCACATGGTGTTGCTCATGCAGATTATTCAGCACAGAAACACCCCTCGCGCTACTGGCATACAAAAAAAACAGCGCAAACTGGCTGGCGAGCACTTCCTACCATTAGCGGAGTTCTGCGGAATCTCACAGAGTTTTTGGCACACCGCAGAATTTTACAGAGCAAAACTCCACGAGCTCTGCCCAGGTCTAATTCATACATGTTGAAGCCTAACTCTAGTTGATAAGATATGAGCACACATTTATATAGCTTGACATTTGCACAAACACAAAACAATGGATGTTTTAAATACTTTTTATTATTTGAAAAGTTTACAATTTTCCATAATTATGTAACATTTTATTAGTATTATTTAAAAAAATTAGCTACTATGTCATCTCACCTGGCATGGCTTGCCCTTGAGTGTACAATTTCAGATAGTAATTCTTGATCTGATTTGAGTTGAGAATTACCTCCCATTGTAGATTACTCTTCAAACAGATATTATGTAGAATGGCACACACAAGTATTATTTTGCAAATCATTGCCGGTGAGTACAGGCATCTACCACCTGACTGGTACAGGCACCAGAAATGTGATATCAACACTTCAAATATTCTTTTGACAATATTGCAAGTCTTTCTCAATGCAGCATTATATCGCTTTTGTATATTATGATGTGGAATTTGTATAGCAGACCATCATCCGTGGCTGGAGACCATAACCTTGATCACCTGAAAGGAGATAGAGATATACATTTTAGACTTAGCAGTGTATTTACATCTGTGAGCAGACTTTATATGTAGAATATGTATGATACATGTGTAATTTACGTTTTTGGTATTGTAGGGTTTTTTTACAACAAATTTCCCTGTTTGACACATATGTGTTTATCTGGAAGCCTTGTGATCAATTTAATCTTGAAATCTGTTTTTAGATCCGGACTCACAGATCATGACAAGCAATTGATTTCAGTACTCTTAGTGATCCCATGCTCTAACAAACAATGTATCATTGTACACTATCATTTGCTTAAGTTGGCTCTAGTTGACCTTACTCCCATCACGTATGGCATTTATTTTTGATTCACAATGACTGCTATTAGGTGTCTCACTGATACATTGCATCGGTATTTTAAAAGGCAAGTGCATACAATATTACACAATACATACTTTACTAGGTTTTGTACACATATAATAGTCCACTGTTTCTACATTGTGTCAACCATGACCCATTCATGCAAATGATGCATATTTATGATAATTACTTTTTTTAATTTAGGAGCAACATGTTCATCTATGTTGTACAATTTAAGACACATTTACAATGTAAGTTTAACTGAATTCATTTGACATTATATCATGTAAAATTGTTGTAGCTTGATGAACATGCAGTCATATTAACACATTTCCAGATCACTGTGTTAATGTGTAAGCATGTATGTGTTCATAACATTTTTGGTGATACATGTCTTGACATGACACGCTGGTTATGATTGATATTTACCCGGATATGTGACTTCTTGTAAGCCTACATCAACTGTGAGTCTTAATATGTGAGTTGTGTACATATATGTTGTCCTTTTATAAAATCAGCTGCCGGGGGTATATTATGAACAGTTACATATGACTTTCCACCCCAACAAAACTCCTTTTACACTGGCTGTATTATTTTCTTTGTTCACATTTCCACAAGCCAGCACCCTTATGTGTAATTAGATGACATCTATAGATGTTATTTGTACCATAACTAGATCATGGTCATTCCCATGCATTGTGTGGAACACTCAGTGAGATGCTAAAGGATGTAAGGCATATTTTGGGCAGGAAGGTGCCCTTTACTGCACACATGCAATCCTGTATACAACACAGTCACCCTTGCTACGTGCTGCAAGGACGTCTGGATTGGTGCAAGGCTGGACTGAGTGCACCAGCGCTTAGAGAGAATAGAAATGGATCAAATCTCAATATTTTTTGCACAATCCATCACTCTCCCCATCATGCAGTGCAGCACAACACAGCTAGTTGTATTGCTCCGTTGCGTAGCATGAAATACAATTCATCCATGGGTTTCCTATGTGTACATTCTGCTACTTGCTTATACAGAAATGTTAGATTAAGTCATGCATTTAAGCATACGGAGTGGACAAAGTTGTCTCTTTTAAATAAATGACTGATGATTAGGCAATTTCCATACTCCCATTCTGAAAACGCTCAATAATGGTACTGTGCCTGAATCTATAGGCATCATGGGAACTTCCTGGATACTTTACCAGTACATTTGTGAAAAGGCCACTATGATCCACAATTGCCTGAACATTACTTGAGTAATTGCACTTGCGATGTCTGTTAATGTGCACAGTATCTGCCGGTGGCACCAACTGTACATGGGTGCAATAAATTCTTGCTTGGTAGATAGTTGCTGTTGACTAGTTTTGGGAAATGCCAGGTACGTTTGATGATGCCATCCAACACAGATGGCAGGAATGCAGAAAAGGCACCCTGTAAAATGACATGCAACATTACAGATGTCCTCTGGAATGAGCCAGAGGCCAACATGTGTAGCATTGCCTTCAATTTCCCATGCGTCGGGATGGCATTAGTCCGTCTTGTTGTTGGTTGAAGACTAGGAGAAATCTTCTCCAGCAAATTCAAGATTCTCTCCTTCTTCAGTCAAAATAACTGGATCACCTCCTTCGTGAGATCAATGAGGATGATCTTTTCTTGGAATATGCACTCTCTCCTCCTTCGCTGTCACTTTTGTTGTCTCGTACGGACTCCCATTTGCAAAATGACTGCCTCCATGGCATCGATGAGCTTGCCAGAGAGTTCTGTGATGGAGGTTCTCTTATACTAATGCACTTACGTCATTGCCTACCCCTGCATTGACGATGTGCAGCATTTTAATGCATTTACATCATTGCGTTACCCTGTGTGATGATGCGTCATGCAGTGGTATCTTGATAAATTCCACTACGCTACAGTTGTGTTCAATTTTGCATGGGAACACCTACCTTGCATACATTTGTTCCTGCATCACGCAGTCTGACATAGTGAAGCACCTGCACCATGCAAGTCCCAACAAACGGCACAGGAAGGCTCTTGCGTCACTTGATAAATCTAACCTAAGCCTTTGCCTTTTCTTGCTTCACCTTTTGTAACTCAATGGTGAGGCAAGGACATGATAAATCTGGCCCCCAGAAGGCAGTAGAATGTTTCCACCTGCATACTTAGAGTCTACTGTGGGTTAGTTGGTCCACACTTATAAAAATGAAGATTACTGGTATTGCTCGAGACACTTTATATTGTATTTATTTAATTAGAGACATGACTCACATTCCTCTTATGAGAACTATCCTCTCAGCATTCTTCAATGGTGGTACTTGAATTTTCCATTAATCCTCTTTTAAGGGATTTACCATGCAAAGAAAATAATTGCCACAAGTCTATCTCCATTTAGACTCTTGTTGCCAAAATCCAGTGGAGAAGGGCAATCACTTTACTCCATGACCCGAGCCTCATCCTCCCACAGCCCTCAGTGGACATTGCCACCAAATGGTAAGAACCATCAGAAAAGAGCATCTTGCACACGACTTTACACAATACAGGAGAGTGCGGTTGGATGTTATGGGTAGATTGAGATAGGCAAGGGACACTATTGGAGGACCTTCTTTATGTGACCCATGCAACCGTGTGGCAGTTTTAGGGTGCTCTGTTAAATACAAACTCAGGCTAATAGATACATGCACATTAGGGAGTATGATTGATCTACAGTACTTTTCCGGATTTTGGGTGGGGCTCACACAGCAATGGACTTGAACTTGAGTTACTAGGAGTGGATCGACAGTAGGGAAGAACCTAGCCTACACCCCTTATGACAAGAAGGTGAGGCACCTCGTGGGTAGGAAAAGAAAATCAAAATTCCTCTGAGTTAGGGCAAGAAGATATGCTCAGGAAAGAGAAAGAGCCACTAAGCAAATTGACTTGGTTGCTTATTATTCTCATTTCGGTTAGAAACGACACAATATCTTTCCTCCACTGAGAGTGGGTTCCTTCGTCTGCTTCTATTTCACACTGAATGGTTATTAGATTGTTGTAAATATTTATTATTATGATGATGATTTGTCTACTAATTCTAATAAGCAGTATGTCTGTGTGAAACTTTTGTTAAGCTAGTATAATCTTGTGAAAATCCCAAATTTCACTTTGCGTGAAACGTGAAATTTTGCATGATTTTTGGAGGAAGACTCGCTCAAGTAGAAAATGTGTCACTGAGATAATTCCTCATAAAATGAGACAGTTTCTCCTTCAACATATTTCTTGCGGTGTCTTTCATGACTGTTTTGTAGTAGTATACCTGTGCAGAGAAAAGTCACATGAGATACTGACAAACTGTATTTCAGGTACTATGCATTCCTGCATATAAAGTCGGCATATTTTGTGAAGAAAATGAAACAAGGAAAGCTGTATGATAGACAACAGAAATGAATGCCATTTGGGGATTAAGGCCATACAGTCCAAGAATAATCTGGATATGATTTCTATATTTAATTTTCAATTAAGAAATCATTTAATGAAACCACTGCCAGCAAGTGATTTAATATAGTTAATTAATTCATCAAGTAGAAGAAACTGAACATCATCAGTCAGTTTAATTGAAGTACAAATGTGACAATCAATTCAAGTAAATTTATGTGCATAGCTTTTTCTATATAACATTAGTGGTTAAAACCTTATTCAGTAATACAACCAAAGAATATGTAATGTTTTATAAAAAAATACTATTCTCTACATTTTGTTTTACTAATCAATTGTAGCGTATGGTGGTGATTTACTTCTTAGTACACTGTGAAATAGTATTATTACGATGCATCACCTATATTTGTCTCACCATATATGTAAATGCCTAGTTCTTTTTACATAGTCCTTCATACTGGTACTTAGCATGCTACCAAATGCTTTCAATTTTTGAAGAAAAGGGGAAATGAAACACCAAAAAATAAAGTGATTTCCCAGTAACATGCAATTTGGTATGGCGGAAGAGCACATAATAGACTGGCCACCAAGTTCCACAGCCAACAACTTAGGCACTTAGTCACAAAGCATCTTCTGTGAGTTATTGTTTCTTGCTATAACTTCAGTATGATTTACCCAACATTTACTAAAAAAATTATTTACCCAAAAATCTTTGAATTCCAATTTTTGAAAGCTATTAACTTACATGCATGACCAGTGCTTTAAATGGGATGAAAAAGGTGGGGTTCTCTAAAAGGGGAGTGGCCAAAGAAGCATAACTATTCATGATTTCCAACTTGCGTGGCCTATGTAATTAATGGCATGAGTTAAAACATCTGAACTAGAAACCTGTGCATTCAACAGAATTCCACCTGACCAGTATCTAGGTGACTGTGAGTTTTTTGTTATTCCATCCAAATATAGCACACCAAAACATATTCCTAAAACAAGCTAGCCCTATTGACTTTGGCAGTGCTTGTTAGCAGTATAAGGTCAATGATTAACAACAATTAAAGTTACCCCCTTTTTCTCCCCACATCAAACTGAAATCCTCTGGCTGAAATTGTCCACAAAATCAAATCTCTATTGAATGGCTGTCTTTCTCCACTGTACATCTTCCATGCATCAATCCCCTTCAGCGTTGTCTCTTTCTTTCTTTCATCTCGCCTCTCTCTGTCCATCTTTGCCCTTATCCTCCTCACTGTCGCTCTTCTCACCTGTAAAAACTGCATTTTCTTTTCCTTTATTGCTGTCCATATTTCAACAGCTGTGAATGCTTCTTTCACACACTTTAACAGAAAATGGTAATTATAAGTGACATATATATGACCATTACTCTGTGTGCTCTGCAGAAACGCCAAGGAATGGATGCGCATGTAATCTGAACACCTTTATGACCCACCAACTGTCAAAGTGAAAAACTCGCCCTGCCTTCCACACCAAAGTTCTCAGACATTCTCCGTCATGAACTCCCATCCACAACCTGAACCTAAAACCAAACACATGGCAGCGACTTATTTCAGAGTATGTAACATCATGGCAGCGACTTATTTCAGAGTATGTAACATATGAATCATATATTGCATGAAACACTACTGAAACATAACATCTAGAAAAAAAAATTCTTGCTCAATGCAAGAGGAAGTAAAACATGAAAAATATACACAGTGTTTGCATCATTGGCATCCATTGATTCCCGCCATTGTTGGGAACTTGATCAGTCTGGTAAAAACCCATTTCAAAGTAATCTGTTAATTACAGCTAGAGCTTATCAGTGGCAGGTCAGACCACATCCAAAGCCTTGCAAGTAACCTTTTTTATGAGCGTAAAGCTACTTTTGCACGTTACAAAATGTGGCTTTAGAGTTTCAAAAATATTAACTCTTGCTTAGATTTTTATGTGACTAAATCTACTAGTAAGAAGTAGTGGCCAAAGCGTGGCTTAAACTCCCTGAGCATTTGGAACACACAAAAATCTTTTTGTGACCCATTCTCACCCTGCAAATAATTTAGGGCCTGATTACAATGGCAGAGGACCCGCCACCGCCAGCCGGTCAGTGGTGAGCCCTCCCCCATCGAACTGCTGTTTCCCCCCCGCCATATTATGATGGCGGGGGTATCGTTAGTTAAGTGTGGTGGTCGTAAAGACCGCCCGCCACGGTTCTGACAGGTGGTCCATTTCCGACCGCCTGTCCGAACAAAAACATTGCCTGACATTGCGGCGGTGCCTTGCAGGCACCACCGTAGGGATTATGATATCCCTTTCCTCCGTTCGTTTTGCGGCGGACAACCTGCCACAAAACGAATGGCGGAAATGGATTTGGGGGCCCGTAGCAGGCCCCCCTCAATCCCAGGTGCAGGGACATGTACCCTGGGTGGCACCTATGGTGCCCCTCTACATATCCCCGCCCCGTGTGGCAGGCACCACAGGGTGCCTGCCATGTAGTGCAGGGATGTGTCTGCACCCTCTATTTTGCATTGTGGCAGGGGCTGCTGACCGCATCCCCGCCACAATGCAAAATATAGGTGATGCGACCGCCGTGGTGGCGGTCGCATCATGATTAGGAGTGTGGGGAGGCCGCCTCATAGGTGGCCGGTCCCACATGCGTATCGATGGCAGACGGACTAACCGTCCGCCATCATAATGAGGCCCTAAATGTCGGAGTGTGTTCCTTTCCAGTGTATGAAAGGGAATGGAACACCACCAAAAAAAGGTGAGAATTTTGGTAAAGGGATTTCTCCATATGGAAAAATAGTTAACCTGTAGAGTGAAATTGTACTGGCGAAAGACATTTTTATCATGTACAATTTCACACTGTGTACAGTTTTTTATGGGAAATACGCGTTTATAGAAGTAAATGTTCCTTTTATTTCCAGGGGCTTCTGTTATGTATCCCTTTCTTGCTGTTCATTTCCATTGTATCCAGTTTGTAAAAGAAAAAAACACATCTTTGAACAAATAATCTACAAAACCCAGCAATCCACTGTGTAGACGTACCAATGTATACTATACATAATCAATCCACTATAAATAGGAACTCCTGAAACTGTTTTTCATCTTTCTTGCTGCAGGCACTCAAATAAGTGCCTCCATTTCTCTCATTTAGAATTACATCATTGTGTTTTAGGATGTTTTTGCTCAGCATTTAAGTATAAGTGAACTTCAAAGAATTTAGGGCCAGGTGTATGGAAATATGGTGGCAAACTACTGGTTGCAAACTGCGACCAGTAAAGATTTTAAGAACCCATTTAGTAATAGGTTAGTTCTTAAAATTTTGAATCATAGTGGGTCTCAATCCACCCTACCTTATGAATATTAATGAGGTAGGTCACAAATTGCGACTCACTATGATTGAAGGCCCTTCTCATGGTTGCTGGCCTGCTGGGGCCAGCAGAACACCATACCAGTGATTGCCCTTCAAATAAGCAAATCTTTTTTTTTTAAGTGCAACCCCTGTTCTTTAAAAGAAACAGGACTGCATTTAAAAAGAAAAGTATTCTTTTTTGTTTATTTAAGAGTTGGCAGTGGTCTTGTGGACCACTGCCTACGCTTCAACAATTTTTTTTACATTCACAAAAAGGAAGGGGTCCGAAAGGGACTCCTAACATTTTGTGATTGCATTATCACCTACTTTTAGGACTCAGCAAAATATCAATCTTTTGCAACTGGATTTCAGTCACAAAACATTGATACCCATTCGGTATTTTAAACTGATACCTAACACGCCCATTGCAGATATCTAATTGGTATCAGTTTGCAAATTTAGGAGTCTGGAAAACGTACTGACTCCTAAAAAGGGATTAGTACATCTGAAAAAACATTATAACGGTTCAAACGCTGAATTGAGCCTGCAACTGTTTAAATGCTTAGTACATCTGGCCACTTGTTTTTTAACTGTCGCATACCAGTGCATGCTCTATGCTCAGTGTCCACACTAGGGTACATTAAGTTGGCTTTTGCCCTGGGGCACTTGAGTCTTTTGACTTTGTGTCGGGTCCCACTGTACATGCTTTCTATTTCAGCTGATTTCCCTTGGTCGCAGCTGGAGCAACTTTTGTCTTTCTGGTACTGCAAACTTCAAATATGTGAATGCTTTTATTTAGCTCGATAGCTCAGGTTCAATTATCATTGAGAAAAGTCTTTGGCAACGTGCTTTTTCAAGGACTGGTAGAAAAGGGGGCAGTTCTGCCAATGGTTTCCAGTTCAATAACTGGTGCCAGTTTCCAAACAAAGAAAAATTCAGATTACACTATGATAGACTGACCTTTTATCACAGATGCAGAGGATTCAAAATCCATAATCCCAATGGGAGGGCAAGAGTCACCAATAACAGCGTTTATTGTTCAACCGGTTCCTTTGGTGAATCAGTTTGTTCCATATCAACATTTGAAGAGCAAAATGTTTCTCCATCTCAGTGACTGTCTATCACTTTCACATTGAATGGGCAGTCTGAACCTAAAAGATATGTCTCTATACATGTCTGCATTCCTTCCCTTTGTGAAACATCCACGATTTCAATAGGAAGACAAGATTTGCCAGTTCGCAGCCCTTCTGTTTGGTCTGCAATCAACATCTTAGAGCTTCACCAAGCTTTGAACCCAGTGATAGCCCATTTCAGATTCGAAGATATCTGAATTTTGATCAACCAAAACAACATTCTCATACCGTCACTGGGTAAAGGCATGATCATGTCTCATCTACACATCTCCACTTTTTCACTGGAAAGCTTAGGTTTTTTTACAAATCAGCCAAAATCTGTGTTCACACCTGTTCAGTCTCTAAAGTTTGCGTAGTTTCTTAGTATCTTGTACTATCTTCAACTATTAACATCTTGTACTATTCAGCTTCCGGATGTTAAGGTGGACACTATCAGAAAGGAATCGCCTCATTTATTAACTCTTTCATACATGTCTCTCCATCATCTAGCTCAATTAGTGGGTTTTTACCATCATCCATTCAAGCTTTGTACCTTGGAAATCCCTATTACCGGGCACGTCAAAGGTTAAAGAATAACCATTTAAAATAGGTTCTATGTTACGCGTATATGATTCCTTTGAATTTGGAAGCAAAATAAGCGACAAAATGGTGGTTGGATCAGCTTTGTGTTTGGAATGGAACAAATGCCTGCAAATCAAGGGTGCACAAAAACATTCTTGTTATTCAGTGTTACTCAGGATGGACAGGCTCACTGTAATGAGGTATATCAACCACCTAGGCTGCACATGTTCATAAATCTTACAGATTCTCAAAAAAAAGTTTTGTGAGTATTATTTCCAACACCACGTATCAGTGATGGTAGGGTATCTTCTGGGTCACCTGAACTCAGTTGCAGACTGGTACTCATACCATGTCTGAGACTCCAGCAAATGACAACTCCATGCTCCAGTTTTTCAACACCTTTAAAGCATGTGAGGTCCTTTCTCAATATTCCCTTATGCCTCCAGGCTGAATCCCCAAATGTCTTAGCTTTGCAGCTGAAAACCACATCATCTGGCCAAAGCAATAGATAATTTCCTACAGCCTTCGAATAACAGTCTTCACTAAGCATGTCTCCCATTTATCACAACATTGCTGTACCTCTCAGAAATCAGGAGGGAATTATGCCCTTGGGTGAAAATAATTCCCTTTTCGCCATCTCAAATTTGGTTTCTAGATCTGTTGCAAATGTTAGTAGTCATTCCAATCCTCTTGCTTTGCAATCCATTATGTCAGTTCCATTATTTGGTTCTTTCTGGAAATTTCCAATTGATAGTGTGGAAGGTATCAAGCTTTCCTGATATGTCCCAGTACATTTGACTAAGATTCTCAGCCTTATCAAAAATGCCTGAAACCAAAATCTACTGATTAGCATTGGACTCTCAGTCTCACTAGTGTCTGGAATTGGGTATGGGTCCCTTTTGACAGTTACATCATCTATAACTAATTCTAAGATCACTTAGCATCTTCAGGTAAGTCTTATAGGAAAACCAAAAATCACAGATCTGCCATATCACTAAGCCATCAATTCTTTGCAGAAAAATACGTCTTATCCTGCAGGGGTTGTTTTCTCTATTTTCAGAAAAGCTAAGATCTTTTGCTCAACAGTAGAGTATCTAGCTTTTCCTGACCATTCAAAACTTTGTGTTATGAGATGTTTTAAAGATTATGAATCACAAGCTTCTTCTCTCAGAATGTTTTTTGGCCAACTCCTCATCTTATTCCAAACCTCCAGTTGCTCATCTACTTTGCTGAGATAGATTAAATGGGCCATGTCTCAAGCAGGCATTGACAATTTTGTTTTTGGTGCTCACCCCTCCAGCAGTGCTATGGTCTCTAAAGCCTATTTCCTGTGGTTAAGTAGACATTTTGAGAGTGGCTGATTTGTCATCAGCTTCAATATTTAAAGCATTCTATTGTAAATCAGTTTCTCGTGCAACTTTTTGTGACAATATACTTTAAAAATGCATAATACAAACCTCCGATCTTGACATGACTAATGGATTTTCCAAGTGTCTAACTGTCAGAATGGGTGAATATGATGTCAATGAATGTCATGATATTTGCAGGCCCAACAACTACAATATCAGTAAATGCAACGTGAAAGTATGGCAAAACTTGTACCCACACAATGCCTGTCAATGCAATTTCAATGTATACCATAACTTGTGCCCGCACAGCAGCAGTGACATCAGCAATAATGACACCAATGTATGCTCATACGATAATATTATTGCAAATAAGAACAACGTCAATGCACGTTCAGACAAGAGCAAACATAACCTCAGTAATACCAGTACGAACTATATCAATGTACAAGATGACTACTGTTTGAGCAATGCTGAAATTGTGGATAAAAATGATACCAGTGGCTGCCATATTATTTTTAGGAGTTCCGATGAACTCACATCATTGCTGTCGGATTCACGCAAGGTGACCTCTCCATCAACCCCGAGTCAGCAATACGTGGTCAGGCAGGGCCTTCGACCCTGCCCACACCTAGTGTGTGACAGGCCACAGGTGGGGGCCCCATAAACCAAAGACCAACACGCACCAAGGGAAAACCCTAATTGATTCTACGGATAGATAGTTGCACCAGAAACAAGTCCAAGATAATTGGCCTCCATAAAACCTGTTTGACAAAAGGCTCGCATTCCCCAGAAATGCCACAAAGCTAGATATCACATATAGGTAGGCACACTCAACCAATCAGGACACAACAGGCACACCACACATAGTGATCACGCGCTCCTCGTGCACACATATGGACACATACACCCTGGCCCACACTAGCTCTACCCAAAGTCGAGAGCCAGATGTACACACTTGATTGATTTACAACTAAGATGCTCATTGATGGCCAAAACTTTGTATATGAAGGGATTTTGAGCAGACATATTCTATCCAGGCTCTCCAGGGCGCAGCGTTTAATTAAACCAACGTGTTGATGTTTGGCCAAACACCTCTTGTCTTTTTGTTTATTAAAGGTAAATTCATACCCGAGCGAAATGTGGGTGAGCCTGATAGGAGAGATTGGTTCATCGAGACCAACTGCTGTTGAAGGAAGGACCCCGGCCCGAATAGATTCATCTACGCAAAAAGATTGGTGAGCAGAAGCCATAATTTATTAGAAGTCTGTTCAGAGGCAGCCGTCATGAGATAAGAGAACTACATCTAATCCTTAGCCCCAGTACGTGATGTGTGGCAAACAAGGACAAGCTTGTAGATCACTTTTGTTTTTTCTCTTAGTCAGCACACTAGAAGAAGGCGAAGGTAGCTAAATTTTTTGGTATCTTACCCTGGGCGTGGGGCACAGGGTACAGCTCATCCCTGAGTGTCAGTAAGGGATCGCTTTTACCTCTGGGCATGGTTCAAAGGATACGCTTAGTCCCCGTGTATTAGTATGGGATAGCTTGGACCTCTGGGCGTGGTGGCAAATCGGTTCGCATAGGCTCTGGGTGTGATATAGAGCCAACATCTCAAACTTGATTTTTTTTGTTTGTTACAAAAGCACTTAGGACTACTGATTCCAACACTGATATCACCTGAAAGAAGTGAGAGGTGTTCCTTTTTCATCTCCACTTGGATCACTGGGCATTAGGCAGTGATATGCACAACCCCTGGGTGTAATATAGGGTGTAATTCAGCAGTTAGGGAACAATTTCGGACCTGGGTGAATCAGGTATAGCTTGTGTCTGGCCGCAGAGGACCGATAGTTATCAGGTTATTCCAATTTCTCAGTTTAAATAGTTGTCAATTTTTGTCTGCTGAGCAGATAGTGACAGACTATCAGGCTCACCGAGGTCTGGGCTATAGGCCCTAAGAGAGGGCTCATTTTTTTGGTACTAAATAACTATTTTTTTCTGTCAGCCTTTTTAGTCTCTTTAAGATATTTTTCCATTTTTATACATGTATTGATGTTGTGGTGCTGTTGGAATTTTGCAAATCATGCCGCATGTTTAAATGTTATGTATTGTTAATAAGTCTATGCTTTTAGGTAATAATAACTGTCTTTTTCATATCAGAAGTTCATGATTGCTCGTTTTCTGCTGCAGAACAATCCTCATTGCCCTGAAGGAACAATTGCACTTTTGTGACAGGTGGTTATTGCTTCATTGCATTATTGTCTCTATTTTTATGCTAACCAAATTTTGTTGATGCATCAGGTTAGTTTTTGAGCTCATAACCAGTAGATTACGTTTTTTGGTACCACTCCCATGTACACAGCCCCTTCCAAGAGTAGAATTGGTAACTAATTTTCAGCAAATCTCGAGATAACTAAAAGTTTGCAAATCCTTAAAACAAACAAAAATTCCCAATCCGTCATGGAGAGTCCACTAGACCACATGAAAGAGAGGTTCCCCACCAAGGCTCGTAAATTAAAGAAACACTGCTGTGAGTGGTACATCCATCCACATCCCATACATTTCCCTGGCCTGAGGGGGGCATGTTCAACACCAACACCATAGGACACACAAAAACGCACATACAAACCAGGGATACAGGACATAAGAAGACTAAGCAGGAGGCCCTACTAGAATTATGGGCCATCTTCAAGGTGGCCGCAGCCTAAAAAATGATCCCGTAACCTATGAATAAGGCATCTGCACCTCCCCCACCATACACCAGCAGGGATGTGCTCTCACTAATGCCAGCCATCCCTGTTGCTGGCAAGCTGGGTTACACCAATCTACCGATTGAGGAGGCTGCTGGATACCCCCAATGGGGTAGTTAGCTGCCGGACAGAAAAAGAAAATCCAAGGTCCCGCCAGCCCAGGCACCATCAGCCCCAGCTCAAACCAGTACCTGGCCCCTTTAGGGTTCACCCATCACCCATCGGCTGTACCCCAGCTGGTCTGGCCTGAGCAAGGAGCGCATACTCCTAAGCTCACCATTGGGCACCATAAGGTCAGAGGGAGGTTTGGGGCCCTCCTAGAAAGTGATTCCACCAGTGGAGGGAAAGAAAGGAACGAAATGCAGCTCTATGGCACGGAAGAAGCATCAGGGAGTGACATTGAGGCCAAAACATTGCCTAGAAAAACCGCCTAGCACAGAGAGAAGCAGGTAACCCAAGTGGGAGGTAGAGGAAAAGTGAGATTTAAGGATGGAAATAGAGAGAAAGCTCTCTCCTGGGAAGCCCAGCAAGGAGAGGGAACAACTCCCCCGAGGGAACAGGAACTCAGCTTTTGGCCCCATATAGAGATGAGACCAGAAATGAGCTGGGAGGAAGGCCCCCGATGGTAGTTCATACATCGCTGGGCCATCGATGTAGGAGAAGGGCTGACCAGGAAATAAGTAGCCAGGAAAGCCTGACCGAGACACAATTGAGATGTAGAAGGAGCAGCATGGCACATTTACATGTGCATGAGGAGAGCTAAGATGAGGACGTCTACTGCTCTCCTCGGACGCAGTGGTCAGACAGACCAACCCCTAAAGAGGTAATATCCAGAGAAAAGGCTGGAGCCTTTGAATGGCCTTTCTGTCATCTACTGGCCTGCTGCACTGAAAGGAAAGGCCACCAGTATGACTGCCCTTGGCCAGAGGAGGGTTCCTTTGAACCCAAAGATATGGCCATTGCAGAAGACTGCATCCTGCACAGAGGGGGAGATCCGAACTACTCCCTACATGCAGAAGTGTTTGAGATGCTGGGAGCGCTACGACGATGACATACCAACAGAGCTGCCCCAAACCAGGATTTGACAGCTGCTCCATAAATGCGCAATAGGAACCATCTATGTGCTTTGGGCACAGATGGACAAAGAAGGACTCAAGGATGAACTGCCCCCATTGATGGATGGGGCAGGAAAACGGATCTTATATTTTGAAAAGAACACCGCAGGTATAAACTTAGCCATAGGTGACGTCAAAAGTCTGCTCAGTAGCCTCATTGGGAGCAGACTGACACGGTATTCTCCGGATCCCGCATCCTCACAGTCATGCTCACCAACACTGAGCATGACAGGGCTGTATTTAATTCATTCAGACACCAAAGCTGGACGGCCCTAAGGGAGCTGTTTCCTAACTGCCCAGACGTAGAAGGACTGATGGCAGAAAGCATGAAGCCTGGGGAGACCATGACAAAATTTCTGGACAGAATAAGTGAACGATGGGGGCAGGAGACAGGACAGCCTGGGACTGACATGGGTCCCCAGGTTGCATTCTTCTATAACATGCTCAAGAGGGCACTACTCATTGAGATCCCGACCGGATTAGATAGTGTAGAGGGCTAGACACTAAACCTTGACGGGAAACACAAGCTGCATACTACACTATTACTGGGAGAGACAGGGAAAAGCATGAGCAGGCACAGAGAGACGCCGCCAAATTGGTCCAACATAAGTTGGAAAGGACTGCCCTTGAGGTGGCTGCGCTAGCTGCAAGTGTCAAAATGGAATAGTACAGGGACAGCCCCCATAGCACAACCACCCCCAGAACCAAGTACAGTACAACATGCACATATCACATGATCAGCTCCAAGGAAGTCAGGACACAGCCACCCCACGTGGTGGATGGCCAAACCCATGGCAATAGCTGCAACAAGCAGGGAATTCAGTACGGCAAGGTCGGGTGACTATCTGGGGCGTCAATGCCCTAATACAATCCCAGAACACAAATGCGCCATAGTCCAAAATCATTCCTGTGACAATCCACCCATTCGTATCAATCACAGTTACACTCCCTTACCTGCCACGCTGGAATTTGTCATCTGGGTGCCCTCAGGGGCTCGGGCTCCCTCTGATGCTGACCCCTGGGGAGGGGTTGGCTGACCATGCCCCCGGTGGAGGGAAAGTCTGATGAGGTAGTGGGGTGGGTCCTCACCGGAGCATAAAAACAGGCACCGAGGCCCCTTCACCCAAAATCACTGGAGCGCACCCCAAATCAAAAGGACCCCCTCTCCAACATTGTTTGGGCCTCCTCCATATGGAGGCCCTCATATAGTTCCAAAACAAGGCACCCAAGCTAACAGGCCCCAATCCATTGGAAAGTCCCAGCCATTCTTTTCCCACTGCAGGTCCCCAACAAGGGGTCCACACACGACCTTCCAACCACCTCCCTCCAGTATCCTTGTTAAAAGTGGCAACGGCCAAGAACTGGGAACAGACGACTGGGACCCACTCAAAAGAACCCAAAGGTTCTCGACCTTTTCAGAAGAAGGGCAGAATCTGGAAATTCAGCCTAATTATAGAAACCTTGCTCCATGACACGTGCAAAGACCCAAGGGGCATGCCCGTGTCAATGGAAACTTAACCCTAAAAATTAAATATCCGTCTTGCCTCACAATTGCACGCAGCCCAAATAGGTCAAAAGGACACCTCAGCACCTGTCAAAACATCACGCTCTGAACAGCCTACAGAGAAAATACTGTCCCCGCTTTAGGAAGGAGAGGGGCGAGGTAACCCATAAAACAAACCACATTAAAATGAATTTAAAATCCCCGTTCATCCCTAAAATTCTGACACTCACAGAAATTAGTTTAAAAACTTTAAAAACCTCACCCATGCCATTAAAAATTCTATCACCTCCATCCAATCCTGATAGGAAAAATTTGCTCCCCAGTAAAACCATATAGCTCCCCAGTAAAACCATATAGCAGGATCTTTTTACAGATGAAACAGTAATGTTTCAGTAAATTGCCTTACAAATGTGTTTTTCCAAGTTAACCTACGACCCACAGTTCTTACCCTAGAGGACCGCGATCGAACTGTAAGTGCACCAACGTTGCCGTAACCCACCATTCGTTTAATCCGGACTCTCAAAAGACTATCAAATCAAATCCCATTTATAAAGCGCCTGGTTACACCAATGGTGTGTCCCCGTGCTAGGATCGTGGCCTCATAAAGAGAAGGAGAGAGATCAGAAGGCTACAGAATGAGAGTACAGACATTGCAGTCGGGATTAAGACGCAAATAACTGGGTTTTCAATTGTTTTGCGAAAGGTGCATTCCACGGATTCAGATTGCAGCATTAAGGGCATGGTGTTACATATCTTTGCTACAAGATAGCTAAATGAGCGAGCTCCCATTCTCTTTTTACGAATTTCGGAAACCTGGCCTGGAGAGTTCCACTCGATCTGAGTTTACGAGAGGGAATGTAAGGAGTGATCAGAGAACGGAGATAGCTAGGGCTCTTGTTCCACCAGATTTTATGGCAATAGCACATAGCCATAAAGGTAATTCTCTTCTCAAGAGACAGCCAATGGAGAGTGTTCAAAGCCTTAGAAGCAGAAGTTATTCTGAGGAGATTAAGAACTAAACGTGCCGCCACATTCTGAATGAGTTGAAGTTTGGTAAGACTTCCTGTGGCTGCTCCTAAGTACAGAATGTTTCCATAATCTAATTGTGATATGACCAAGGCATGAACAATAGTTTTCCTGGCTGCTATGGGTAGGAGATCGATAAGTTTCCTTATAGCTTTAAGGATTCCAAAACACTTGCCAGAGACTCTTCTAATTTGGTTATCGAAGGAGAGTTTTGAGTCAAACCAGACCCCCACATTTTTAGTTTCTGTTTTGGGGGTGGGGGTTCGTCCCAGAGATTCAGGTCACCAAGGTGAGGTCCAGACAGAAGGAGCTTTCCCTACTATTAGTACCTCCGTGTTATTGCCATTAAGTTTAAGACAATGGTTGGTCATCCGTGTGGCTAGCTCTTCTAGGTATAGGGAAAAGCGATAGGCCGAAGCTTCAGTGTCCTGAGATAGGGAGATAATTAGCTATGTGTCATCAGCATAGGACACAATTGTCACATTATATCTTTCCACAATGTGCGCAAGTGGGCCAATATAGAGATTGAACAGGGTGGGGATTAAAATAGAGCCTTGTGGAACCCCTTGTGTTAGGGGCAAACTTTCTGACAGAAAAGGATTCTGGGAGACTTGGAAGCTACGCTCATGGAGCAAGGACTATAGCCAGCACAAAGCGTGACCTCCAACACTGCACTGGTTGAGCATTTGAAGGAGTAGGTGAAGTGATACAGTGTGGAAGGCCTCGCTTAAGTCGAGTAGGACTAGTGCAGCTGTTTGTCCGGCATCCACACACTTTCTTAGAGTTTCAGTAGCTAGCAAGAGAGCCGATTCCGTATAATTCGAGGCTCTGAAGCCTGGCTGAGTCCGATAATATAGGTCATTTGTGATGATATATGTAGTTAGTTGACTGTTCACCACTTTCTCAGAGATTTTAGCAAATAGCGGTAGCAAGGAGATGGGGCGTAGGTTATCGAGTGCAGTGTGATCAGCGGAAGGTTTCTTCTGGAGTGGAAGGACAATCGCCTGCTTCCACTTTAGGGGGAACTCGCCAGCATGGAAAGAGAGTGTGAGGAGTTGTTGAATATAAGGAATGATAGTGTCCAAGCCCTGCATCAAAACCTTAGGTGGGGCAGGGTCTAACGGGGATCCTGACTTGATGCCTGCTGCTATGTTCTTCAGCTCATCCAGGTTAGGGGCCGAGAATTCCTTAAGACCATTCACTCTAACTGGTTCAGCTGGGGTGGCATCAAGATTGCTGGAACTCCGCGCTTCTGGAGGAAAGGTGTCATATATGGTAGCTACTTTGGATGAAAAGAAATTAGCAATCTTATTGCAATGCTGGAGCGGGTGCTGTAGTTCGATCCAGTGACGACAGTGATTTGAGGATAGAGAATAATTCTTTGGATGAGTTATTAGCAGTTTCTATTTTTCCGGTGTAGAAGTTGTACCTAGTTCTCCTGATAAGCACATGAAACTTTTTACGTTCCGCTTTATAATTGTCTTTGCTGATGGGGCAATAGTCTTTCCTCCAAATGCGTTATAAACGCTTACATGCTTTTTTGGCTAGGCTAAGCTCTTCAGTAAACCAAGGCGCAGAATTTTGCACCCTGGGATTTTTATTTCCCATTGTCCATGGTACAGGTTCATCTAGGGCTTCCGATATCCAGTTTTCAATCTGAGAATTGGCTAGAGTGACATTATCCCTCAACTGAGGTGCATTGCGTAAAAGAGACTCGGCAAACAATTTGGAATTGAGCGAGTTGCTCTTCCTTCTTCTAGTCATTTGGTTAGACGTGTTATTAGGTGCGGTCCTGTGAAATGGCACAGTAAAAGGCACCCCATAATGGTCTGACCAGGGAACTATTAATGGTGCCATAACTTTAATTGTGTAAAAGTTGGCGAAAATGGGATCTAGGGTGTGACCTAGTTGGTGAGTCAGAGTGAGCACTCTTTGAGTTAGATTCATAATGTCCAGCTCCCTGCAGAGAGCTAGAGCATCAGGTTTGAATTCTTTGTCAACGTGCAGATTCAAATCGCCTAAGACTATCAAATTTTTATGGCGTAGGGCCAGTTGCTCAAGTACTACAGAATTCAATTAACTTTCTGACTTCATTTTTAAGAGACATTCTTTCTGCACTGCACCAAGATGAAAACACCCCTGGGCACCCAAACAAAAAACATCAGACCCCAAAGCACAGACAGCAGCCACCCAACACCAGGCAACAGTCAACGAACAACAAAGGACAGACCCAGATGACAGACATCTCTCCCGAAGATTATTCTACATTTTACAAATGCTTTTCAAGATATGTACCTTTATACTTTTGTACACACTCTCCTTAGCTAGGGTGCTTTGAAGCTCCTCTGGAACCAAAAAAGTACAAAGAAGCTCCACTTCTACATTCTTGCAACACATGCGCAGACAATTCTCTCACCTCACCTACACTTACAATGGACCAAACACTAGTATTCCTCATGCACTACACTGCGCAATCCTACACAACACCTAGTATCAGCAAATGAGCAGTATAGGTACACAAACTATGATAGGTCATGTTACATTTGTTTGCTGATACCCCACGCCGTAGGCGCAGACAGTCTTTACTTATCACAGGAGATAGCCCCCAAAAAAGCAAATTGCTTGTCCATCAGTACCTATGCAGAATTAGGGCAAAAATCCAACCCAAACGAGTAAAAGCCCGTAGGACTTTTAGTAAACATAACCTGGTATGAGACCAACCCCACTGCACTTCATCTTTTCACTGAGCCAAGTGATATCCAATCTGAAGTAGATAGGATGCGCAGGAAGGGCACCATAGGGGAGGACACTTTTTGGCCCTGGGACTTTGTAGAAAAAAAGGTTCCTAGAGGTAGCAATACAACAGCACCAGTGCACAAACACGTCAGCTGCTGCCTCTGTCTGCAGTCCCAAGGCGGCCCTTAACATCACAGGGGCCACCTTCATTATTGACAAATGGACACTGGGCATTGAATTCCATTGCAGGGCCACTCATCTCATTCACGCGGGAGGGGGGTCAAACGCCAGCATAGACACTCGGTGCCAGATAATCTGGGATAGCGAGATTGATATTATTACACATGGTTGGAGAGGAAGGGGCAAGCCCTAATTGTATGGAAACCTACATTGTACTCTTTATGTTTGAGAGGCAAAGGAACCATACCATTGGGCAGCAGCGAGAATTGTGGCATGATAATGCATATATCAGACCAGCAATGGGGCACCTTCAGATTGATGGATCTGTATTGGCAATGTGGGAACCTTGCCACCACCCTGCTTATCCCCGAATGGCATGGCGTTTGCACCCTCGTAACCATACATACCCCAAACCTGGTTATCCCTGGAGAAGATCTGTCTGAGTTGTCTTAACATCCATTACATAAGAAAACAACTCTGTTGAATCAGGCTCGAAGGAGAACTGCCAAGTATTTTGGCTGGGCTCAGTACAAGGACATTCCATAAGAATTCAGACTGTTCACAGAAGCTCAAGTAAACACCGGAGGATCAATACCCTTTTTCACCATGCAAACAAAAGCCAATGCCCGGTGGTTACAAATAACCAGGTGGGAGATGATGAAACTGATAAACAGTACTGAGCTCGGCCGAAATGCTATCAAGGAGCAGTTGAGAGCTATCCGCCTTAAAGGGGTGCAAAATCAGTACTTGTTGGACTTGATGACCGCTACAGACGGTGGGCTGTGTGCCAAGATTGGTGCTTCCTGTTGTACTTTTATCCACAGAATTTACCTGGATAAGGAGTCATTAGCCTATGCTATTTAAGAGCTGCATCGTCTGCAAGCTGACCGAAGGAGGGAGGTGCCCCAGAGCAGCATTGGTTGCATAGTATTTTTTCATGGATTCCCTTAGGGGTATCCAAACTATTTACGTCATTTGCACCGACTCTCATTGCTGTACTTCTGTTATGTGGTTTCCAACAAGTAGAGGTTTCATGCTGTGAAAATTCAGGGCCCGATTCACAGAACTAACTTAAGACAAAATCCTAAACTTACTACCATTTTGGTATTCACAGAAGGCACTTACTCATTTTGGTATTCACAGAAGGCACTTACTTACTCATTTTGAGTAACTTACTCATTTTGAGTAACTTACTCATTTTGGTATTCACAGAAGGCACTTCTGAGTAAGTGTCTTCTGTGAATACCAAAATGGTAGTAAGTTTAGAATTTTGTCTTAAGTTAGTTCTGTGAATCGAGCCCACCGTCCTCAAATTAGGTAGTATGCACTTAGCTAGGGGAAATGCAACTGACACTACACACACACACACATAACTGTCATGACATGCGAGGAGGATAGAGTAGTTGATGAATCAACCAGAGGGGGGAATGTTGGAATGGGTGAATACAATGTCAATGAGTGTCATGATATGTGCAGGCCCTACAACGGCAATATCAGTAAATGTGATGTGAAAGTGTGCCACAGCTGGCACCCGCACAATGCCCGTCAATACAGTTTCAATGTATACCATAAGTTGTGCCCGCAAAGCAGCACCAACAGCAGCAATACTGACACCAATGTATGCTCCAACGATAATATTATTGTAAATAAGAACAATGTCAATGTACGTTCAGACCAGAGCAAACATAACCTTGTTAATACCGGTACGAACGATATCAATGTACATGATGACAACTGTATGTGCAATGTTGATGTTGATAAAAATTATACCAGTGATTACCATATTATTTTTAGGAGCTCTGATAAACTCACATCATTGCTGTTGGATTCACCCAAGGTGAGCTCTCCATCAACCCAAGTCAGTGATACGTGGTCAGGCAGGTCCTGAGACCCATGTCCACGCCTATCAAGTAACAGGTCACAGATGGGGTCTCCCATAAACCAAACACAAACACAAACCCAGGGAAAACCCTGATCGATTCCACAGATAGATAGTTGCACCACAAACAAGGGGGTTCAGGGTTTCCCCTAGTTCTGATAAAAAAACATCTCACATTTTGTAGCCAGGAGAGTTTCTCTGAGTGATCCAAACCTAAACAGTCCTTAATGACCTCCCTGGTAAAGATAGTGCCCCCCCTTTGACCAGATGTCATACCATTTTCTCAAGATACTTATTTGAATGGTCTCTTCAATATATTCCATACACAATTCTTTATGAATAATTGAGGTGGAATTTGAGCTGGGTACACCCAATAATCTTTGCAAAAACAGATTTTCTTGCACCTTTAACAAACTACACTTATCTCCGCCCCACAGCGGAGAGCCATATAAAGCTACCTATAAGCATCTGCTCCTGTACAACTTAACCTGTTTCCTATCTCTTGGAATATCTAAAAACTGCTGATATAACCCTTATAAAGTTTAATTAAGCTATTTCCATATGTGATGACCAATTACTTTTCTGGAAAACTGCAATACCAAAATAATTAAAAGTTCTAACCTCTTTTAATTTTTGTCCATGTACATAAAAACTTTTCCCGGGTCTCTTCTTATTCCCACAGGACATAATAAAGGTTTTCCCTAGATTTGATTTAAGAGCTCTATCTTCCATAAAACCTACGAACTGATGGATAAGTCTTTTAAACCATTTGCTGTCTTAGAAATAAGTACCACATCATCTGCATAAACCAGGATATAAGTAGGGCGTATACCTAACCTAGGGGCATCAGCACTAACTTCTTGCAGGGAGCAGACTACCCCATTTATGTACAGAGAGAATAAAAGAGGGATAAGCACACAGCTCTATCTGATCCCCGGGTCACCCGAAACTTCTTAGTGCATTCTCCATTTCCACCAAACCGCACACAAGTTGTTAAAGTAGCATATAGTCAGGAAAGGAAACAGACAATATCACAGGGAACCCACATATCTATTAAAACTTGCCAAAGTTTGGCATGGTTTACAAGATCGAAAGCACTCGATAAATCAGCTAAACATAAATATATATATGCCCCTCTGTTGCCTGGGTATATTTACTGATTATAAGGTGTAGGCTAATCCTTTGCTCCACCGTACCTATTTCTTTCCTAATACCAAATTGTATATCGGAAATGACCCCATGTTCATGGGCCCAAGCTTCCAACCTTGCCATTATCACTCTACCCATCACCTTCAAAGAAGAATCTAAGAGTGATATGAGGCGGTAACATCTGGCGTCTCCCCTGTACCCTTTCTTAAAGATGGGCACAATCTCACTTTCCGACCAGGTAATTGGATAGTAACCATGAGCGGCAGCATTAAAAATATGAGTGAGAGTCAGAAGCTGTAATGATGGATATAACTTAAAAGCATCCACTCGAACGCCATCGGGCCCTGGTGCTTTACCCATCGCTCTGTTCATTAGAGCAGTGCTAATTTCCTCCATGGTGAGAAAATCCAAAGGGATATGGTTTGTTTTGTTAATAAGCACATTGGCTGATAGGCTCTCTATTGTTAAATATAGCACCTAAATGGGAAGTCCAGGCATCTGGCATAACTGAGTTTTCCAGACTGAGGGGCTGATTCCGATTCGGGCCGGAAATCTCTCCGACCGAGCCGGAACTGGAGAGATTTCCGACCGAATCGGACTCTAGCAGTCCGACCGAATGAGTACGATGCGCACGTATGCCATCGGACTCGATTCGGTCGGACTCCCATTGAAGTCAATGGGAGCCAGTCGTACGACGTGTACACGGGCTCCCATTGACTCAATGGGCACGACGCGAACAAGGGCGCCCCCTACAGCGTGTTCGCGTCGATGCGGGTCGTGCCGTACATGCACGTGTAGGGGAGACACATGGGTCCCCCCTGTGTGCGACTCGCGCGCCTACACTTCCAGGGGTGTCCTTGGAGCCGGACTGCGCGAGTCGGTCGGAGCGGTCGCGATGCGCATCGTACTAACCCGGCCGGGGAACGTCTCCATTGCGCGGTGCGAGTCGTCCCCGTGCGAGTCGGTCGGAGCGGTCGGGTCCTGCGAACGAGTCGGTCGGAGATTTCGCAAGCGCACGCATCGTACTCGCTCGCCCGGACGCACGTACGATTCGGTCGGGAAATAGGGCTCCGAATCGGATCCGGTAAAGCCGAATCCGATTCGGAGCCCTACCGGCCGAGATCGGAATCGGCCCCTAGGTGTGGGACAATCTCTCAAAAATGGTGATTATGATTCTCCAAAACAATATCTCATCACCAGTGTCGGCTGCCTGCTCCAAATCTGCCCGTGCCTGTTCCTGAAGTTCCTTTTTCCTATTAGCAATTTCAGTCTTGTAATTAGCTCTTAACATCCTAATTTTTCCCTATTCCTTGGGGTTTCCTGGATGGCTTTTCTCAAAGTTTAGTTAGCTTTTGTACATAATGGATTAAACCACCATGGGGAGGTTTCTCTTTTCTCAGTACTTTGAGCTGGTCTATGTAATTTATCGAAATAGCTACAGTGATTTTACTAAATGCTTCCACAATTGTGTTATGGTCTACCCCCCATTTGATACAAATCACAAAAGACTCCCATTGTTCAGAGACAACAGTGCTGTATAACAAAGGTTAGTTAATACCAGACCATTTGATAGTAACAGTTTTACTTCCTACGCACTTAAATAAAGGTGCTCGCCCATTAGAGTTCCCGTGAGATTCCCCTCTATTACAAGGGATATTGAAGGTCAGGGCTAAAGCAGCATGATCGCTAAGAACTGTACAGATTGTTCTATAATCTTTGATTAACAGTAAATCCTTAGTGGTAACAAAAATATGATTGATAACAGAACAATGCCTTTTACCAACAAAAGTTGGCATATCAATGTCATCTTCCTTCAGATTCTGGGCAACAATCTCCATGTTAAACTGGTATAGTATTTCATTTCAAATATCTCCATAGGGATCATGTATAAAATGTGATTGATATGCCCCAGAGCAATCCACATAATCACAGACAGGATTACCATTAGTCTGACATTTTTTAATGTTAAAATCTCCAACCCAAATATACATGAGATCTAGAGGTAACTGATTTAAAAAACTCTCCAGGTCTTTTCTTAATTCCATTGCAACCCTACCTCGGGTAATATTAAAAAGGTTATTATAATAATTAATCAAAACAATCTCTAAACTATGGGTAAATATAAGATGAACTGTCTGATAAAAGGGAGAGTTTATAATTATTTTCCCAACCGTAATGGGTATATGGTCTGAAATAAGCACAGCTAAGCTGCCTTTTGTTAACCCATGTACTGATGGTATAGCAGGAGTGGAGATGGAAAAATAACCATCTACGTATAGATTCTCCTCTAGCCAGGTTTCTTGAAAACAGATTATATTAGCAAGTTTTAAGGACCTGAGCCAGTCTGGGTTTTTTATTTTTGACCTAACTCTGGCCGTATTCCAGCTCATAATCTTCATCAATGTCCTTATATCTTGAACCCTTTCTCCATTTATCTTGCTACTTACTGTTTGCCCTGTTTCCTTTTCTTTCCCCAAACTACTACTCACACCACCAATTTCCCTTAAATATCATGTCAATCATGCTCTTCCAAATGTGATAATGGGGAATATTTGTTGGATATGGGAATTGTAGGAAGGGGAATACCACTTAAACCCCGTTGACCACCAGGATTGAGATTTACTGAGCACTTAGCACTATGAAAACTACCACGTAAATCTATGTTAGGAGGATACACTGCACCCTGACAAACTGATCTGTAGAAAAAACCTAAAGGAAGGGATTCTATACAATAGGTAGTCTATAAAACTTCAGAATAATACAATCGCCTAGATTTTCTTAAAGATGAATTCCTAATCATGGGACTCTTTTTACTTGCAAAACTTCTTGTGACAAGTCCCATTCACATCCAGAATTTTGTTGCAACCAGTCAACGGACCTATTTTGCAGGGTTTTAAAGTCATCCTTGCCCTCCTTTGAAAGCCTAGGCACACCCTGAAGTATTATTGTATAAGGAGTACATTCAAGGGGGAGCTGGGGATATACATTTTTATATACATCGTCTTTCCTACCCATATACCCCCCCAGAATCCAAACCACTGCAATTTTGTATCACACACTGGTGGCCTGGGGGGATTTGAGATTACATGAGGAATGAGTATTTTAATCATACTTTGATTTTGTTGCCCCTTAGCAGCTTGTCCCTCCACTGGTACCTTGTTTATCACATCCATTCCGTGATCAAGTAAAGGTGGTACTGAGCTCCCTCCCCGCTCCCCCCGCCGCTGTCTTTCGTCTATTAAGTTATAAATAGCCGACAGTTGCAAACACATAACATCCAATCTCAACATAAGTGGTGCAATTTCTCATTTAATTAGGTCTTTAAAAAGCTCTTTACACTTCTCCAGCCATAGACTCATAACCGAAACTAATGAGGGGCAACAGTCCATGACTTCACTATTAGGATTTGATTAACCTAATACTACAGTGCAAAATGTCTGACTTCCTGCTCCCCCCACCAAGTAAGACTGCTGCATACTTTTTGTATTTTGATGAGTTTAGCCTTAGCTTTAGTTTTATTAGGCCTCCTAGCTTTTTTAGACTTGGGGGGGGGGGGGCTAATTTCTATGTCCGACTCCCCAAGGGTCCTTACTTCCCCTTGATTCTGATTACCAGTCCTTCTGCCAAACCCAGGTCTGGAGGAATTTGATTAGATTTCTCTATATTAACATCCATGGAGGCCACACCCAGGCCAAGAGAAAGTTTTCTTTCAGTTAAATGTATTTCCGCATTTACCACACCTATAGCCTTCTCTAGCATCCGATCAATTGCGCTATTCTTTAGACTTTGACCACATGTGGTATCCATCTGCCTTATTTTCCCCATACTTATAAATAATAGAACAAGGGGATAAACAGCTGGGCCCCGAAGGGAGAAAATACCTCTCCTATTGATTTTATATCGGGCCCACCTCTCCTTTTTATAACAGTGAGCTGTTTAATATTGTTACAGGGCAATTAAATCAAACCCACCCAGACAGCTTACACACTCCAAAAGAAAATAAACACAAGTACTTTTAACTAGGTGGTCTATTTAATACTAAATGTCCCAAAGTCTCATTTGTGTGCTTGTACATGAATAGTGAGCCAAATCAACAGCCTTACAGGTAAAATAGGCCAAATACCTTGTGCCACAGACACAGGAGGGGTGGCCCAGCCCAACCTCTTATGGGCTCTGATGGGCGCATATGGGCCTGGTCTTGGCCAGGTCTTTGCCTGGGCCACGGCCAGGCACGACCTGCACGCGTCCTGCACTGAAGGCCCCCCGGTCCAAATATATTGCGCGTCTTCGGGCACTGCTGGCATCAGCATTGGCGGCTCTCAGCTGCTTGGGATCTCGGGGCTTGTAGTCAGCCCCTACTCTGTGGCAATCACTGGCTCCCATAATTAAACCAACTTGT
Organism: Calotriton arnoldi; assembly: GCA_963921515.1. Taxonomy (NCBI): domain Eukaryota; kingdom Metazoa; phylum Chordata; class Amphibia; order Caudata; family Salamandridae; genus Calotriton; species Calotriton arnoldi. Next base: position 2,212,315 of record CAWUFW010001417.1, on the reverse strand, counting down.
TCCTGTTTTACCAAACGCCTCTTGTCATTTTATTTATTTAAGGAAATTCATATTCAAGCAACGTAATGTAGGAAAGTTGTAATTATATTAAAAAATGGAGGAGAATATTATCCCTTCTCTGGTATTATATCTTTTAAGTTACCATTCTCCTGAAGTTCCCATCCTTTAATATGTCTTTACTGCTAGTTTCCTTTATCTCTTTTGCAGTTTCACAATCTACAGTACCCCAGTCTACCCGATTACTCATCTGAGTACAAAGAAGGGATCGTGGCCATAGTTGCTTTCTTTATCTGTTTCTTTTCCTTCATAGCTCCATTTCTACAGGAGATGGTCTAAATGTCACATCAAGAAAGAGAAATGACTTCTTCACGGGTTCCTATTTCAAGTGGACTGATTAAGCACCTGTGTGGTATATACTGGTAGTTCTTCCCAATGGAATGCTGGGTGCTATAGTTTATTGGTTCAAAGATGCAATTTGTCTCTGTTACTAATTGGCTGCTCTGGTTGTAAACAGCTAGAAAGTGGTGCATAATACTTGCCTCTGTATGTTTAATGAAAAAGCTTTCCTACATTAAACAGTCGGGAAATCTGCATTCACATAACGTTTCAAGAAAATTCTACAAAGTTTCAGCTTTCCAGGAGAACACTGTAAAACTTTGTTTATTTTGAAAATTCATAAATCTACACCTAAACTTAGAAGTAAATTAATGGTTGCAGAATTCCAAGTTTTTATAACAAACCAACCCTGTGAGTCAAGAGAAATATTTGGGAGTAATTCACACATAAGGAACCATATGACACACCTGCATTGGCAAAGCCAATAGATCTCAACTTTATAATATGATTGTCGAGCTCTTAGGTTTGTAAATGTTTGTCTCTAAAGTATTATTTTTAAAAAAATTCAAAGTACTGAAGACACATTTCTACAAGGTCTAATGAACTATCCACAAAATTCAGCCATTTGGATCTCTGTTGTAGCCCAGTGAGCAGTTAATGGGCCTCCAGGAGAATTGTCATGCTAAGAACACTTTCTACCTCAGATGCCAGCTGAGTGAGTGCAGCAGATGGCCTTTCCCCCAGCACAATAAAAGTTTTTATGTGACAAACCTTGTGCTTTCACACATGTGGAAGGCAGGAGATTAAACAAAAACAACCCTTAAAGTTTGCTTTTCAGCCATACCACAGCACATATAGCCTTGTTGCTGTGCTTTTACAGACAAGATGAGAGGGGTAGGGACTAACACGCTGCAGGGGGCATTTGAGGCGCATGTTGGAGACAGCCAGAACACACATGCACTCTTATGGAGTGCAGGGTGAAAAAAAAATAAGCTGTCTAATTGTGAGTTGTTGAAGGATACAAGTCAGCTAGACAAAAGGATCAGAAAGAGGCTATGCTCCAAGGGAGGAACAAACACACAAAGAAGGCAAGCCACTGAGTAAGAAGCAAGCAAGCAATAGGCAGGCTGTAAGCCCGCTGTAAGTTCACAATAGGTCTTTTGGAATCTGACAGTTTGCACCATCTGGTAGGTGAGAACTATTATATTAACATGCAGTTTTGAAATGTGGGAATATCAATTGTATCTATCGTATTGTTTCAACACACTTGAACTGATCTACTCAATGGATATATTAACAGAATGCTCATGATTTTCCAATTGAATACACACCAGACTGGTGCTGATCCAAGATTGGATGTAATTGTCATATGATGGAACAAAATCTGAAGAGCCGTCTTCTCAGTTTTATATTAGCCATCAGCACTAAAGACTTAATGCAGAATATGTAAATGAATACAAGTGTGCACCCTAAAATGTGGCTTTCTTAAAGAGGCTTGACAGATAAGACACACAAAACATTTTAATGCCTCTCATGATGAGTTGGGTAACCATTTTTTGGCAAGACTATGGTCCTGATTCACAAAGATAAATGTACGCGTTTGTGTATAGGTATTCTTTTTCAGTATACATGGAACACTGCAAATAAAAAAAATAGGCCTTTCCCAGCTTTTTATGTGCAGAGTTCTCCACCCCAGCTGTGGAGTCCTTGCTTTTGTAAACTTACTATTAATTTACAGTTTTGTGAATACGTAAAAAGAGTCAACTTACACAAACATGTAAGTTTACCTTTGTGAATAAGGCCCTATGATTTTTTCTTTTCCGCTTTACTGATAAATATCAAAAGTAGAATGCAGAATATTGTCCAGAACAATAGGTTAATACAGTGGTACATTAATGTAAAAGGAATCAAAATTACATAGCAAGCATTATAAAGACAGATTTGGATGCTATAAATCAACCTTTTTTCTTTACATTTTTTGTTTTTCTAGAGAGAAGGGAAAAAAGGAAAGATAGGACTATAAAAGAAACAATTGTATTATGAAAAAGTCAATTGAAGACCAATGATTACATCTATAAAGTTTCTAAATACAAAACGATAACAAAAAAGAGTAAAATCAAAATATGAACAATGAAAAGAACAGAAAATTCAATGTTTATATACAATTTGCATTTGAGATATTTTTAATACTACTATCTAGAAAATGTGTCAACAGTAACCAAAATAAATCTCTGTGTAGTTTAGAACTAGAAGGAAATAAGCTCCATCTAGTCTATGATGGTGACACACATTATACCATCAAACGTTTTATGAAATATTATAAGAACATTTCCAGTTAACAATTATTTGCTGAAAGGCAATAGCCAGTAATAAATCTAACAATTAATTTTTTTAGAAAGTATTGGATTATCATCACCAACCGAACTACCTAGAAATAAGATTCACAATAGAGAATGGCCACTGTATATGAAAGAATTTCTTTAATTTGAGTCCAAACTTAATGCTATAATGATAAGATATTTGGGCACCAAAATAACATCACTATTGAGGTGATCACATTACCAGTAATTACCATTATTATCTTTAGAGAATTTGACAGTAAGGGAGGTAGTAGCATAAAGTCTATCATGAAAAAAATAATCTATATCTCAAAGATTATAATGAGAGTGCTTGAGAAATGAGCTCCCATGTCAGGCAGCCATCTCCCTTAGTGGTCAAGCTCCACCCCTAGGGCTATGTTTATTATGTAAAATATATTTTAAATTGTTGTCCTCTCTTTTCAACCTTTTACTTTCTATATTTGAGTAATCGTTTTGCGACCATGGTTATGCTGATGTAATGCTCGCCATATTACATCAATAGCTTGCTCTTTTGCTCTCAGTGCCTAATTTATGTAGGTCATTGCAGGTTGTGTGCATCATTTTTGGAACCCATACTTAATTTTCATCACCAGTCATTGACCCCAGAAAAAAAAAGAGAAAATCAGTAAATGGAGAAAGAAGGAGGAAGAGCAAGTGATAAAGGTAGAAAGTGGAGATGAAAAAGAACCTGCAAGTGTGAAATAAAGAGAAAGTTTAACGTAGTGGAGGAAAGAGACATAAGGTCGAAGCAAGATTAGGTAGCCTTAACACCAACAATTGGAAGTTCTGATGGTGCGTTCCTAATAAAAACATTGAGCTTCTGCACTTATTTATATTATTTATTATATTTTTGTATTTATTTGCAAAATATGTATTTTCTGCAAGGGAAGCTAGCTTTTTCTGATCAGCAATTGAAGGGTAACCTAGTGCTATGGTCTATATTTTAGCTCAGAAAATCATCAATATAAACCCCTGCACCGCCCTCCTTTTAAATTAGTAATGCCCAGATGTCTTGTCCAGATTCCATGCTAATGATAGTGTGATGGGGCCATAATGCGGGGTGTGTATATGGCCCTGGGCGCTCTGCGCGGTTTCGCGGGAGCGCGGAAAGGAATGCGGCTCACACACACACTGCTGCCAGTTACAGAAGTGCCGCCCCCGAGCGAGCGCCTTCCTTTTATTATTTCCCCGCAGGCCACGCCTGGCCTGCGGATGAGGTGTGACAGTTTCCGGCCCGGGGCCGGGAACACTGGAAGGCTAACCATTACATCCCTTCCCAACTCAGTTCTTGAAAACCAACAGGAAAGCAAACTTGGATTCGTACATACATGTAGTTCTGGATACCAGGACACAGTCTGGTGGCGCTAGCTCTGGCCTCTTCAACAAACAAAGTCCCTGAGCCGCTGGCTTGGGCGAGGATTGGGCCACAGATCGTATCTCTGTGACTGGCTTCTTGGGTGGGTGTCCTCGGAGGCCTCGTTGTCTGGGGGCAGGCGGGGGACTGGAGAGGTGTTACCGTCCGGCCCCGCGATGTTTCCTCTGCCCTCTGGCTCACCCCCGATGCCCCTGGGGCTGGGCCCCACGGGGTGCCTGGGGAACGTCCAGCTGGCTCATTCGCGGGTGCGGCGGGGATCTCTTTGAACCAGGAAACGTTCCTGGATACTTCTTCGCCTCTCCTTCTCGCGGTCACCATGGTGCCGCTATTGGCAACTACTGTCCAGGTGCCAGGTTCGTAGTTCGTCTTGAATTTTCCTCCTGGCCGGCGGTCTCTGAGGATAATGCTCGCACCGGGCTGGAGCGTGCGTGGTGCTGCGCGTCGTTGAACACTGGCTTGCTTATTCTGTCGTTCTTGTCGGTCTTGTGTTGCTTGAGCGGCCCAGAGGTGGGGGCGTCCACCCTGGGCAGGCCGGGATCAAGTCTCTCCACGGGCCTTGCAGCATTAGCGACCATGGGCTTCGCTGTGTAGTGCAGTGCGGGGTGCTCCGGTACTCTCTTAAGAACTCATGGAGTCGTTTTTCTGGGTCGACTTGCTCCAGTACAGCGATGCGGAACATCTTGTTCAGCGTCCTCATAAACCTTTCGACGTCGCCGTTTGCCTGCGGCCACTGAGGTGTTATTCGGCGATGGTGTATCCCTCGTTGCTCAAGAAACGAGGTGAATTCGGAACCCTGAAACGGCGGCCCATTGTCACTCCGGATCTCCTGTGGAAAACTAAACATGGCAAACACCTTCTCCAAGACGGGGCTGATGTGGGTAAATGCGGTTGAAGCCACGGGCTCCACAAGGGGGTACTTGGAGAAAGCATCCACAATCACGAGTGTGTGTCCCCCGCCGGGGAAACTCCCAAAGTCCACACTCACTTTGGACCAAGGCTCCGTGCATGCTTCTTCGGTGATCACCGGGAGTGGCTTCTCCAGAGCGCTGGTGAGTTGGCATGCCAGACAGCGACAGACAAATTCGTCGACCATCTGTTCTAGTTCGGGAAACCAGACCTTCTCCCTCATCCGCGCCATCATCTTTGTCGCCCCTTGATGGCCTCCGTGACCGAGCTGGGTGGCACGGTGTCTCAGTGCTTGGGGTATAACCAGCCTGGCTCCCCTCAGCAGAAGTCCGTCCCCTGTGGCGCTGAGTTCGTTTCTCACCCGCCACATCTTCGTCAATCCTTCTTTCTCTTCGGGTCCCCAGGAGTTCGTTTGCTGCAGGTAGTCTGTCCATGACCCTTCCTGGACGGCGCGAAGCGTCCGGCCGTACACATTGTCACTCTGGGCGGCTTCCTTGATGTCTTCGAGAGTAATGGCTCGCGGGCAGGCGGCCATGGATACCATATTGATGTACTGCTCGACGTCGTCGTCATCTCCCTCTAGTGCCTGCGGAGTTGGATGGCGGGACAAGAAATCCGCTGGGTTTTTGGCCCCTGGCCGGTATACAACTTCCATCTCATAGGGCTGTAGCTGCACTGCCCACCGTTCGATCCGCGGGGGCGGGTGGGGAGCTGAGCCCTTAAAGAGCGGGACTTTATGGCGAGCGCCTCCCACTCTATTTGTGCGTATCTTGTTTCCGTGGGGGTGAGGGATCTACTGGCAAATGACAGCACCGCCCATCTGCCCGGCTCTTGCTCCTGTGCAAGGATCGCCCCTAGCCCTACCGGGCTTGCGTCGACGAGCACCTCCGTCCGTTTGGCTGGGTCAAAGTATGCTAGCGTGGCTTCGCTCAGGAGGGCGTCTTTTATTCCTCGGAATGCCTCTTCTTCACGTTGGCCCCATTTCCACTTGGTGTCCGTCTGGGTGAGGGCTCTGAGGGGTTCGGCCCGGGTTGCCAGGTCAGGGATAAACCTCCCACAGTATGTTGCCATCCCCAAGAAACTCCTTACTTCCATGGGTGTTGTGGGAGCCGGAGCATTCTTGATGGCGTGCGATTTTCTCGGGTGTACCTGGATGCCTTCTTGGTTGAACACGTACCCGAAGAATTCAAGGGACGGTTGAAAGAACTGGCACTTGTCTCTGTGGAGCGTCGCCCAGTGTTTGCTGAGACGCTTCAGTGTGCTTTGGAGGTGCTTGTGGTGGTCAGCAGCGGTTGCGGAGTGGATTAAGATATCGTCGCTGACGTTAAGTACTCCAGGCAGGCCGGAGAGCATCTCTCGTATCGTGTTTTGGAACACCTCGGCTGCTGAGGATATTCCGAAGTTCAGCCTCTTATACCTCCTTAGTCCAAGATGGGTACTGAAGGTGGTGATGTACCGACTTTCTTTGGATAATGGCAGTTGGTGGTACCCGGCGTTTAGATCAATCTTGGAGAACCATCTCGACCCGTTGACATCGGCAATGATGTCGTCCATCGTCGGCGTGATATGGCGTTCCCGTTTGATGGCCTTGTTCGGTAGCCTCATGTCGATACAGAGGCGTATCGCTCCTGGCTGTTTTGGTTTCTCCGCGATGACTAGCGGGGACACCCACGGCGTTGGCCCGGACACTTTTTCGATGACACCCTGCTCCTCTAGGAGTTCCAGTTCCTTCTCCACCAGGGGCCTCAGGTGGAACGGTACTCTCCTGTGTCATAGTGCGGAGGGGGTGATTGCCTTATCGATGTGTAGTTTGATGGGGTCACACTTGATGCAGCCAAGGCCTTGGAACAACTGAGGGAACTGGTCGAGCAGCTCGTCCACTTGGTTGGCCTGAACACTCCTGGCGAACGAGACTAGTCCTAGGTCCTTGGCCATGTTGCTGCTCAGCAGGGTGTCTGCCTCCCTGTCAATCACTTGGATAGTTGCGATTACTTCCTGTCCGTCTGATGTGATTGGGACGGATATCTTTCCCTTCAACGGCAGCGGGGTGTGAGCCCCATATGCAAATATTCTGGTTCGGGAGGGGGTCACTGGTGGGCATGGTCGCAGGCGTTGATACTGCTGGAGGCCCATCACGTTCACTGATGCGCCGGTGTCGATGACTGCTTTTATTTCCGTGCCAGCAATCTGGACCACGCAGGTCGTCTGGGGTCTTCGACGTCGTTTGAGCTCTTGCGCGAACGATATCAGGTAGGTTTCTTCTTCATCGTCTTCGGAGGAGGAGTCGACTGGCCCGTGATACCTACGGCTGGTCCTCGGCGTCTCTTCTGCCACCGCGGTGTCTGCTACAGACAGGTGGCGTATCGCTCGCGCCGGCGGTCTTTGGCTTCGGGTGTCACGGCCCCGGTTCCGTCGTCGGCACATGGCAGCAAAATGGTTGGGTATTCCACAATTGGTGCAGGTCTTTCCTTGTGCGGGACAGTCTTTCGCGGCGTGTGGTTCATGGCCGCAGTAACCGCACCGTGATCTGGGTGCATCATACTTTGCTTTCCGGGTGGTGTCCGAACGGGCCTTCGTTCTGAGGGCGTCCACCCGCTCCATTTTAATCATCTCTGGTCGCCTGGAGGTTTGGTGAGGGCTTGGTCCATCTCGCTTGCTCTGGCTGCCGATAGGTCATGGGACCTCGCTAATATGAGGATGTCCTCTAGCGCAATCTTCGGTTGGCGGAGAATCAGGCCTTGCAGCGTTTTGTCCCTGCACCCTTGGATGAGCTGTGCCCTGATTTCTTTGGGCTGATCATCTTCTGTGCACGTGCTGGCGAGTTCACGGAGGCGGGCGTAGAACGCGTCTATCGATTCCCCTTCCCTTTGGTGTGCCTGGCGCAACTTGAAACGTTCAAAATCCGGGTTGAGTTGGGGGTCGAAGTGAGTGTCTAGGGCTGCGACGGCTGCCTCGTAGTCCGTTGCCGCCCCGGTGTTCGGCAGGTGCTTGAAGATCTCATCCCCGGCATAGTGGAGAAGCAGGGATCTCTTTATCGTTCCGTCCGTCTCCCTGGTCACGACGAAGTAGTTGTTGAGGCGTTCGATCCAGATCTTCCACCTGGGGGACGCCGTGGCCGGGTCCTCCAGCTCGCTGAACGGCAGCAGTACACCTGAGGCTGCATGTTGAAATGGGAGCGACCCCTGACCTTGACTGGTAGGTCGCTCCCCCACCACACAGCTCCGTCTGTGTGCCCTGCTGCTGCCCCTGATTGTGCTCGTTTTCCTTTCTGTGCCCCCTTGCTGCCCCTGATTGTGCTCGTTTTTCCTTTCTGTGCCCCCCTTGCTGCCCCTGATTGTGCTCGTTTTTCCTTTCTGTGCCCCCTTGCTGCCCCTGATTGTGCTCGTTTTTCCTTTCTGTGCCCCCCCTTGCTGCCCCTGATTGTGCTCGTTTTTCCTTTCTGTGCCCCCCTTGCTGCCCCTGATTGTGCTCGTTTTCCTTTCTGTGCCCCCTTGCTGCCCCTGATTGTGCTCGTTTTCCCTTGCTGCCCCTGATTGTGCTCGTTTTTCCTTTCTGTGCCCCCTTGCTGCCCCTGATTGTGCTCGTTTTTCCTTTCTGTGCCCCCTTGCTGCCCCTGATTGTGCTCGTTTTCCTTTCTGTGCCCCCCTTGCTGCCCCTGATTGTGCTCGTTTTTCCTTTCTGTGCCCCCTTGCTGCCCCTGATTGTGCTCGTTTTTTCCTTTCTGTGCCCCCTTGCTGCCCCTGATTGTGCTCGTTTTTCCTTTCTGTGCCCCCTTGCTGCCCCTGATTGTGCTCGTTTTTCCTTTCTGTGCCCCCTTGCTGCCCCTGATTGTGCTCGTTTTTTTTTCCCTTTCTGTGCCCCCTTGATGCCCTGATTGTGCTCGTTTTCCCTTCTGTGCCTGTTTCCCGCCGCTGCGCCTGCGGCCCCGCCCCCTCACTGCCCATTCGCTGCCCCATTCCCTGCTCCTCCCTCCCACCTCCCCATTTATGGCGGCCGCTGCGTGGTGAAGAGAGCGACCCCTGACCTTGACTGGTAGGTCGCTCCCCACCACACAGCTCCGTCTGTGTGCCCTGCTGCTGCCCCTGATTGTGCTTGTTTTTCCTTTCTGTGCCCCCTTGCTGCCCCTGATTGTGCTCGTTTTTCCTTTCTGTGCCCCCCTTGCTGCCCCTGATTGTGCTCGTTTTTCCTTTCTGTGCCCCCTTGCTGCCCCTGATTGTGCTCGTTTTTCCTTTCTGTGCCCCCCTTGCTGCCCCTGATTGTGCTCGTTTTTCCTTTCTGTGCCCCCTTGCTGCCCCTGATTGTGCTCGTTTTTCCTTTCTGTGCCCCCTTGCTGCCCCTGATTGTGCTCGTTTTTCCTTTCTGTGCCCCCTTGCTGCCCCTGATTGTGCTCGTTTTTCCTTTCTGTGCCCCCTTGCTGCCCCTGATTGTGCTCGTTTTTTCCTTTCTGTGCCCCCTTGCTGCCCCTGATTGTGGTCGTTTTTTTTTTCCTTTCTGTGCCCCCTTGATGCCCTGATTGTGCTCGTTTTCCCTTCTGTGCCTGTTTCTCGCCGCTGCGCCCCTGCGGCCCCGCCCCCTCACTGCCCATTCGCTGCCCCATTCTCTGCTCCTCCCTCCCACCTCCCCATTTATGGCGGCCGCTGTGCGGCCGAAGGCGCGCCTAAGGCAATCCCGTCTGCGCCCGTCCGCGCCGTGACCGCGCCCAGCGCCAGACCCCTGGTCCGGGCATCCCCCGCGCCCACCACATCAACAGACGCCGATACGCACGCCAGCACCCTCCACGCACTCAACCCCGGAAAAGATCACGCCTGCTACCAGGCCACCCCGAAGCGCACCCAAGGGCCCTTCACCTGCCGGAACTGCAGCTTCGCCAGCACCCGCCCCGCCAAACCACCGCCCAGGAAAGAACCCAACTACCTCAGATGCATCCTCCTCAACACCCGCTCCGCCCGCAAACACGCCATCGAACTCTGGGACCTTCTCGACTCAACCTCCCCAGACGTCGCATTCCTGATGGAGACCTGGCTGAATCCCGCTTCAGCCCCCGACATCGCCATTGCCATCCCGGACGGATACAAGATCACCCGCAGGGACCGCACCAACGGAGTCGGAGGAGGCATCGCCATCGTCCACAGGAACACCCTCAGAGTCTCAACCAACACCGACGACACCCTCAGCACCGCCGAACACATGCACTTCCAGATCCACACCGATCCCAACACCACCCTCAGAGGAACCCTCATCTACAGACCCCCCGGACCCCGACCACAGTTCAGCGATTCCATCGCTGACTTCGTCAGCACACACGCCATCGCCTCCACGGACTACATCCTCCTCGGGGACCTGAACTTCCACCTCGAGAACAACAAGGACACCAACTCACCACCCTGATCAACAACCTCGCCACCCTCGGACTCAGACAGCTCGTGACTACACCCACCCACGCCGCCGGCCACACGCTAGACTCCATCTTTTCCGCAAGCCCACACGTCTCCTTCAACCACACCTCCGAACCCCACTGGACTGACCACCACTGCATCCACTTCACCTACAGGAAGCCCACCACGCACCACCGCACCGAACAAATGCCTCGCCGCTGCTGGAGCAGAGTCACGGAAGACCAGCTAACCACAACCCTCGCCCTGAGCCCACCCGCCGAACCCTCCGACCCCGACACCGCCGCCCGCAACCTCAGACAGTGGATCGACGACTGCGCCAACACCCTCGCCCCGCTCAAGAATCCGCCCAACAGCCACACCAGCAAGAAAGCCACCTGGTTCACCGAAGACCTCCAGGCCTCCAAACGAACATGCCGAAAACTGGAGAAGATCTGGCTCCACGAACGGACAGCGGACAGCTACGCCGCCCACAAGAGCGCCACCCGCAGTCACCATCACCTCATCAGATCCGCCAAAAGGGCCTCACTCAAAGACCGCCTAGACAACAACGCACACAACAGCAAAGAGCTCTTCAACATCGTGAAGGAACTCTCCAACCCCAGCTCCAACACCAACGACATCCAGCCGTCGCGAGACCTGTGCGACTCACTGGCCACCTTCTTCCACCGCAAAATCGCCGACATCCACGACAGCTTCAATACCACGACCGCCCCGGCAACCACCGAGACTACTGCCCCCACAACCACCAACCGCCTGCTCTCCTGGACCAACATCAACGACGAGGACACCAGCGAGATCATGAACACCATCCACTCCGGTTCACCGCTAGACCCGTGCCCTCACCACATCTTCAACAAAGCCAGTACAGCCATCGCGCCCCATCTCCGGAAAATAATCAACATCTCCTTCGAGACAGCAACCTTCCCGGAAAGCTGGAAGCACGCCGAGATCACCGCCTTACTCAAGAAACCCAAGGCAGACCCCAAGGACCTCAAGAACTTCCGACCCATCTCTCTGCTCCCGTTCCCCGCGAAGGTCACAGAGAAAATCGTCAACAAACAACTGACCCGCTACCTCGAGGAGAACAACATCCTGGACCCTTCCCAGTCCGGCTTCCGCAGCAACCACAGCACCGAAACCGCCCTCATCGCTGCCACCGATGACATCAGGACCCTGCTAGACAACGGAGAAACAGCAGCCCTCATCCTCCTGGACCTATCAGCCGCCTTCGACACGGTCTGCCACCACACACTACGAACCCGCCTTCACGACGCCGGGATCCAAGAGAAGGCCCTGGACTGGACCACATCCTTCCTTTCCGGCAGAACACAAAGCGTCCGCCTCGCCCCCTTCCGATCCAAGGCCACCAAGATCATCTGCGGCATACCCCAAGGCTCCTCCCTCAGCCCAACGCTGTTCAACATCTACATGGCACCCCTCGCCCACGTCGCCCGACAGCACAACCTCAACATCATCTCCTACGCCGACGACACCCAGCTGATCCTCTCCCTCACCAAAGACCCTCACACCGCCAAAGCCCACCTCCTCGAAGGAATGAAGGCCGTCGCCGAATGGATGAGGACCAGCCGCCTGAAGCTGAACTCGGACAAGACGGAGGTCCTCATCCTTGGTTCCAACCCTTCAGCCTGGGACGACTCCTGGTGGCCAACATCACTGGGAACAGCCCCGCCACCCACCGACCACGTACGCAACCTAGGGGTCATCCTCGACCCCACCCTCTCCATGACTAAGCAGGTCAACGCCGTTTCCTCATCCTGCTTCAACATCCTCCGAATGCTCCGCAGGATCTTCAAGTGGATCCCCACCGAAACAAGAAAAACAGTCACCCAGGCCCTCGTCACCAGCAGGCTGGACTACGGAGACGCCCTCTACGCAGGAACGACGGCTAAGCTCCTGAGACGGCTGCAACGCATCCAGAACGCCTCTGCACGTCTTATCCTCGACATCCCCCGACGCAGCCACATCACACCCCACCTGAGAGACCTGCACTGGCTCCCTGTCAACAAGAGGATAACCTTCAAGCTCCTCACCCACGCACACAAAGCACTCCACAACTCCGGACCACCCTACCTCAACAGACGACTCAGCTTCTATACCCCCACCCGCCAGCTCCGCTCGACCAGCCTCGCCCTCGCCACAGTCCCCTGCATCCGGAAAACGACCGCCGGCGGCAGATCCTTCTCCCACCTCGCCGCCAAGACCTGGAACACCCTCCCCACCAACCTCCGACAGACCCAAGATCTACTGGCCTTCAGAAGACTCCTCAAGACCTGGCTCTTCGATCAGTAGCAGCACCACCCCCCTCTTCCCCCAGCGCCTTGAGACCCTCGCGGGTATGTAGTGCGCTTTATAAGTGACATGATTGATTGATTGATTGATTGATTGATTGACGCGGGGGCTGGGGCGTCATCTCCCATGGTACTTGCGGGCTGGCGTGACGCAACACCAAACTGCTGGACACTGACTGATGGTGCGTTGTAGAGGTGGTGACCTGTGTGCATGGCGGGCTTCACGTGGCTCCTACCCAACAGGTGGCGCTCTGCTTCTGGCCCTCCGGGGCACTATTCCTTCACCCCTCCCGGCGCATGCGGGTCCTGCCCAGTGCGTGAGCCAGGTGTCGTCGCTAGGCGTGAGCCGGGGCTGGAGCGGAGGCTTGAGGGGGTGTGCTGCAGCACAACAGCTACCTCAGGGATGAGCGCTGGCCGACTTGGCTGAGTGTGGGTTGGCACGTGGCGAGGCCACAACAGTTGCGGTGCAGTCCAGTGGCCTGGGAGCCAAGGATGGCGCTGTGCAGCGTGTGGAGGCTTGGTTGGCGCGTTGCCGCGTGAAGACTTGGCCGGCAGGAAAATGGCACTGTATGGCAGAGGCACGTGGGAGTGCACTCTTGTGCAGGATGAGGGCGGTGTGCGGGCTTGACTCACCGCCTGTCCAGTGCTGTGTTCGCCTGTTGGCCCCGGGGCCTCGCGGGTCAGGAGGTCACCGTGAAGCGCCGCTCAGGTTGCAGGAATGCGAGGCAGGAGGTGATGCTGAGAGCGAGGGTCTCGGCCCTCCTCGTCGCCAGTGTGATGGGGCGATAATGCGGGGTGTGTATACGGCCCCGGGCGCTCTGCGCGGTTTCACGGGAGCGCGGAAAGGAATGCGGCTAACACACACACTGCTGCCAATTACGGAAGTGCCGCCCCCGAGCAAGCGCCTTCCTTTTATTATTTCCCCGCAGGCCACGCCTGGCCCGCGGATGAGGTGTGACAGTTTCCGGCCCGGGGCCGGGAACACTGGAAGGCTAACCATTACAGATAGTAAAAAGAAATCTTGCTTTAATTAGATTGTTGTCACCCTTGAGAGGTAAATGGCAGGTGCTACTCTGACACAAGGTATCACCATCAGAGGGATGGAGGGTTGAGTTAGCCCTGCCAGGTATTAAACGTTGGATCATCAGATCACTCTGTGCGCTTATCTCACTGAACGATACTGACATGTAAACTAAAGAGCTGCGCGCTAAGCTATACAAATTGAAAGTTAAAAAAGTGCCCCTTGAGTCAACAAGCTTTTAAGTGTTTTTCATGCACAGAGTAACTCTCAACAGACAATGCGTTTCCCGCATTGTGCTGCAGAAACCCTAATTGGCTTTAGATTGCATTAGAAAATTAATACATTACTAAATTCAATTTAAATGTGTGCAAAACAGGGAGCCGCAATTCAAAGAGAAAATTAATTACAAAGTGGTAACTCGGCATTTCAAAAGAAATTAAACATTTAGAGTAATGGTTGCTTGCGCAGGCGATTAACCACGCGAAGGGGGGAAAACAAAGAAAGCAGAGAGAAGGCATTTTTCTGTTACACAAGTTGCAAACGAAATCCCAGACTTGGTCCTAAAGGGAATATTTATCATAAGCTTCGCTGTCAAGGGTGAAGTAGGTGCAGTGAGATGGGGGGCATAGGCCTGTGGAGGCCAATAAACATTCATTTGTAGGATATTTTACTACCCAAGGGTGATAGGGCCCATTTCCCTTGCTTTCAGTAGGGCCAATGACACCCTTGCTACACCACTGATATGTCAGCACACTTCAGCCATTGGTTAACTTCACTGTGAATGAAGGTGTTCCTTCCTTTCACACAGAACATATCCACACACAAAGTAGTTCCCTTCATTGCCAAGGACTACTTATGGTAATGTGCGATTTTTGAGACAAAAAATATTTTTGCATTTAGCCAACTTTTTTTTAGATTGAAGAGGGACTTCTCCAACAATAAACCTTTGCAAAAAAACAGACAAAACAAAGCAAGCATTGGCAAAGCCAAAAGGTTGATGGCCACTCCGAACCTAAAGGCTGCCAATGCTTGTTTTTATTTTTATTTTTTGTTTGTTTTTTACAGAATAGACTTTTGCTTTGTGGCACCAAAAAATTGTTTTCTCATTCTGTCTACAACAGACACAATAGAAAATTATGTTTTTGTTGTTGTGGGCGTAGTCACCTGCAAATTAAAGGCGCAATTTTAATCCTGGCGTACGGCCCGTTGTGTCACCAGGGTGATGGAGTAAATTACTCAGTTGCCCTGGTGGAGGGACCACCTGCCAGATTTATAAATGACCAGCAAGCTAGCTAGTGGTCATTTATAAAGCATTGCCAGGAACCGCAGTCATGGCGGTTCCTGTCAATGCATTTCAGAGTGTGGTGCAAACAGCAACAAAAAACATAATGCCTGGCGGTGATGAGCAGTGAAATCTGGCCAATAATTCTGCCCATCTAAATCATGTGGGCAGAATTACAGGTCTGCCTCATACAGCTCTTACTGCATACTTCTGTCAGAGGGGGTTAATCACATCGAGAGACAGGGTAGTCTCCGCCATGATTAAACCTAAGGTGCCCACATCTAAAACAGGAGGGCAACACATTACTTTGGTGGTAAGCATACTCCATCCCGGCAGCAGCGGAACGGGGTAGGTGCTACGCGGCGCTTCTATGAGAAGCTGACATCGCAGTTCTGATGTCTTTAGTCTACTGCTGCTGATGAAGCCATATACTATACTAGATAGGTTGTTTCATCTAGTACACAAACTCAATCGGTACTACATCACCAAGTGGTAGGTAGGTTACACCACACCACATGTGTAGATAGCTTGCATATTTAGGTCCTGATGAATCGCCAGCAGATCCCTTCGACTGATTAGGCGTGAAACATGTCGACCACCTAGGAGGTGAGCGTTCTCAGCTTCATTTCAAGCTTACTTATCGCCCACTCCTATAATTTTAACCAGAACAGGGAACCTACCAGAATAAAATTGTTCAAAGGATTCCTGTATCTGTTCTAAATTCCTTTCACATCTACACCCACTTGGCCCCTCACTTGCACAACACCCATACGGCCGGAACAAAAGAACTCCGTTAAAGAGCCCCGTCACGGGAGCCCGTCGGGTATTGCAGCGTCGACCCGACGAGGAGCAGGCCCAAATGATGAAGCATGACACCTAGCTTGCTGGGTGTGTGAGGGCCCTAGTTCCAAAAGGAGGAATTCCCCCTTTGGTACTCCACCTGCACTTGTCACTCCACTCCTACAAATCCAACAGAATCTATTTAGATCCTTTTTGTTTTTGATTGAGGAACCTCGTATTCTTTTGTGCTAAGCATACTCCATCGCCATTGCAACAGAGCTTGCATGCCGCCAAGATATAAATTGGGCCCTAAACGGAGGAAAATAGTACATTATTTACATATGTGCAAGACTGCTTGAAAGAAAATGGCCCCGATGTTTGCCTATAAGAACCACAATCATTAAATAGAAAAAGCTCTGGCCAGTTTCAGAATTTTTAATATCTTTCTAGTGGAAGGACAATCCTTTACAATAAAAAATATGTTTCATAGTAATATGTTTTTCTTAATAAAAGTGATAAGTGGAGACTAATTATTAGTTTGTAGTTTGAAATTTTTCTTTCAAAATGGCATGGCAGATTAACATCAATTGCTTATGTCTTCTGATTAGGTTTCTAATTTTAGGTATACTAGCTACATGTCTCATTATTTCATGAGAAATAGTGCTGGAGCTCTTTTTATTATTTCAATGCTTTTGTTCTGAATTTCTAAAATGCATAATCTCACTGGCGGGAATGTGAAAAGTGCACTTTCAGGATAGATCTGCTTTGTTCTAGAATGATGCCAGGTATAGGCTTTGTGTTCCAGGGAATTAAATTATTCAAGCCCTAGTCCCTCATTAATGCAAGGCGGAGAAAGATATGTACACCCTTTGTCTATGTTAAGAAGAGGAAGAGTTGGCACATGTATGCTGTGATCTGTATGCTTAATTCTAGAGTACACAGGAATGGGCTGGAGTCTTACTGCACAAACAGAGATGGCACTGTCTTGATGATCAAGTAAGGATTACATCAGCATCAGGCACAATTTGAAGGAATAAAGGCAGAGGACAACCAAACACACATTCAGACCCAACAGGACAGTCACAAGCAGAAATAACAGTAACCAAATACAGAACTGACACTGCAGGCCCTATTTGTATACATTTACGATTAATGCTATTCACAAAGCTATTTTACTAGTAGTATCTTGACAATGGCGGAGTCTCCACACATAAAAAAGATGGAACTGTCTCAGAGGAAGGCTCAGATGTTTCTTGGAATTGTTGAGTACTGTCATCAGTGGATTCAAGATTTTGTATTGATTGTGAAAACTTTGTAAGGTTGACATGTAGTGATGATGTTCAAGATGTGGTACCATTTGACGAAGACTGCTCTGATGCATTTAAGAACTTAAAAGAAAGATTGTGTCATGCGCCCCAATTGAGATGACTGATGACAGCCTGACGTTTCTCCTATTTTGCCATGAGAGAAATGGATGTGCACTTTCAATTCTTCTAACACAGAAACATGGTGGTATTAGCTCTCAGTGGCTTACCTGTCAGCTATGCTGTATCCAGTAACTGCAAGTTTGTTTGAAATAATTTGCAGCTGTTTGCATTGCCATTGAACAAAATGAAGGAATTGTGATGGGCCATAATTTAATTGTACATGTCCCACATTCAGTAGGAATTCTTATGACCACAATGAGGGCACAGCACATAACTAACAGAAGGCTGACTCGTTATGAGCAGATCATACTGGCAGCAGAGAACATCATTACTAGGAGGTGTAATACCCTAAAGCCAGCGACTACTTCCTATTTCAGACTTCACTTCTGAAGACAGGGAAAATTATGAGATTGATGATGAACCAGACCACAACTGCATAGAAGTGATTGAGTCATTAAAAAAACGAGACTAGACATTAAAGAGACATCTTTTGGAAATTAATGATTTGATATTGTTTGTTTCTGGTTCTTGTTTGAGAGACCAATATGGAGCACTGAGAGTTGCCTAGGCAGTATGTTCCAGTTCTGAAACTTTAGAAGCATCTTCTGTGCAAATATAACTTCAGCACAAGAGGCAGAATTAGTTGCATTGACAAGAGTTTTCGGCTTATCAGAGAATTTGGATGTGACAATTTAATACAAACAGCCAGCATGGTTTTGGAGTTGTGCATGATGATTGTCAATTTTGGTCCGAAATGTGTTTTATGACTTGCTCAGAATAAGAAATTGGGTTAATGTTTGGGGGTGGGGGGGGTGAAACCCTATAAAGTAGCAACCACATTCCTTGTCAGGTTGAGGCACAATCAAACCCTAAATTAACCTGTGCTCCACCCTCAGATACATTGGCACAGAACAGTCAAACTTAACTTAGAGACAATGCATAAAGCATTTGTGCAACACTTCAAACAGTAACACAGTTAAAACACAGCAGAAAAGGTTCCCATACCAGTTTTAGAAACATAGAGTAGATTTTAATAGATAAAACAAGATCAAAATGAGAAAAATCCAATCAATAGAATCAGAGTTATGCAATTTTAAAGATTTAATTGAAATTAGTGCCAAAAAGCACAAAGCACCAACTGTGGATATTTGGCGCACCACACCAGGATAAAGTCACATGTTCAGGCTGACCACAATAGAATGCAAGCAGGCTACAGGGACAAAGTTGGGCCCGCTGGCAAGAGTACCTTGCATCCTGGTTGCAGTGCGTTGTGAAGTCCTGTGTTGAGCATGTGGCGTGCAGCTGAGGCTATGCGAAGGTTCTGAGGGGTTGCAAAGCTACAATGCAAGGTCCTGCATGATCATTTAGAATCTTGTAAATGCGGGCTTGCAATGCAAAGTCCAGCATTGGGATGCGTCACACAGTTGAGGGGACGTGTCGGTTTGGAGGAGCTGACAGGCAGCGATGCGAGAACCTTCATCTTCATCGACACTGCCGTCAATGAGAGATTTGTGATACGAGGGCCTGCATCAGGGAAGCTTCACACAGCGGCGGTTATGATGCGCACTGCGAGGTCGATACAAAGCACTTGCACTGAGAGATACCTCGCAGCAGAGGCGATGCGTGGGTTCTGGTCAAGGTTTTTGCTGCATCGGTTCTGCTGGGTCTACAGATGGGCTGGCAGAGCACCTTCAGTCCTACTTCCAAGGGTCCAAGACTGGTGTGGCACCACTTGGCATGGTAGGACTCACAGATGGCAGAGTACAGGTGCTGGATTCAAGGTTGTTGGAGCCTTCTGTTTCTTTGGCTCTAGTCAGGAGGTGTGCCAACTAATCCTTGGAGTCACTCTGGAGTCCTGGGTTCAACAGATGCAGGTCTCATCATTCTCTCCCAGGCAAAAGGACAGCAGGCAGTAGGTCAGCACAGCAGGACAGCAGTTCTTAACAGCAGCAGACCAGCCGAGTGGCAGTCCTTTGAGCAGCACAGCAATCCTTCTTCCTGGAAGAGTATCCACAGGTCTAGAAGTGCACTGAAGAGTTGATGTCTGAGATCCAATATCCTGGGCCTTCATCTGAAGTGGGAGAAGCTTCTAAAGGTTTTCCTTTGAAGTTCATAGGCTTCCTACCTTCCTGCCATGGCTCCAGACTAACTACAGGGGGTACACAGCTCTTTGAGTGGAGGCAGGACACAGCCTATTCAAGTGTAAGTAGGGTTGTGCCCAGCTCCGCCCTCCCAACCTGCCAGTGATGGCCCATTCATACACACCTAAGCTCTCTATTGCGTGTGACTGTCAAGGAGGAATACACAAAGCCCAAATGTCAACTACACCCGATCATGTGACCCTGAGACAGGCTGCAGGCACTATAGGGCTAAGGCAGGAAAATGCCAACTTTCTAAATGTTTGGACAAAAAAAGTTTGTCCAGGCCGTCACATTCAATTGCTGTTAGAGTATTTAAACAGACTGTAGCCCATTAAATCAATTAGTCTGGACTTTTAGCATTTATTTGCTTTGTCATTCGCTTTTTAGTAATGACCTTAATCCACATTAGTACTTAAGTCAGACAAAAGTGGATACGTATACATTGATGCACATTGTGGAAAAACATGTTACCAAACATAAATAAAAATACATGAATCAACACTGAGATTTAACACAGAGACAATGAAATTGCACACAACAATACAAGACAGTGATTATATACAATGAAACCAGTCTACATTTGGACACCAGTCTCAATTTGAAAGGCAAAAGCAGCGACTCGACAATCTTGAGCAGTCAGGTTGTCTAAAATATTCATGGTGCTGCTACGCACGGGGAGAAATGGTTGCGCCTAGTAGTTACAAATTTTACAACATTTCTACTGAGGCTAACTTAATTAAATGAAGAAATCCCTGTGTTGAATGTTGCCAAACTTTCTAAATGTGGCATTTTCTAAATTTAAATTTAAATCTGACTTTACCATAAAAGAGGATTTTTCATTACAATTCCAAAGACACTAAACATGAACTGGTTACCTGTTCCCATTTGGAAGTTGCACATGAATAAATGTAATAAGGTAACTCTAATATAATCCTATTGGACAGTAAGCCTTGCAGTAGTGAAAAATGAATTGAAGAGTTTTATACTACCAGGACATGCAAAACTTAAAACATGGCGGACATAGGGATATGTATATTAAGTATGGTATTTCTTCTATAATGTACTGCACGTTATGGAACAAATATACTAGTAAAGATCCTGAGTTGCGTTGGCCGATGTATGGGTCATTTGATTTGCGAAAGATTCAGTATGTGGAACAATGTATGTTTAAACGAAAGACTAGGCAAGATATGTTTGATTGTGTGCGAATGTGGGAGAAAGAAGTGTGTGAGCGAATGAAGCGTGAGCAAGCCTTGATTGACAAAGAACAGCGAAAGACCATTTATGCGAAAGCATTAGAGTTAAAAAACAAGGAGATGAAAGAAATTAAAGAGAGGGAAGATAGGGAACGCCATTTACAGGTAACTGGCCAATACGCTGTTAGGCAGCCCCTTTATCCTATCCTTAATAAACCGCAAGATGATTTTTTGTTATTAGATCGTTCTCCACCTCCGTATATTTTTTCTTCCGCTCCTCATGAGTCAGATGAGGACTCTTTTTCAGACCAGGACAAAGCTCGAGAAACTCGCTCAATGTTATCTGCTGGGCGTGCATCTGACATTAGATCTGCTGCACGTAAAGCCATTTGTAGTACTACCACTGCTTCAGAACTTTTGGATAGTATAAAAGGATGGCAGGAAAGGGAGCAAATATATTTTACCGATACATTTGCTGCAGAGGTTATTGAACGATTTAGGAAGCATTCAGTAGATATGGAGCCGATGATGTAGCAGCTGATTGTAAACAATTACGTGACGGTCTTTTTGTCTTCTCCCAGGTGGCTGACACGATCAGACTCTTGGTTAAACTGCGTGTTGAAGCAGCCCGTTTGCGAGAGGAGAAAAAGGCAGCAGAAGCAGCTGCACTAGCATCTCAGATCAGCATGGCACGACCTCCTACTCCTGAAACAGATAAGAATGTTGTAATTCATGTGAAACCCATGCGGGAAGCCGCGCCTTTATATGTTCCTCCTAAAGGAACGGATACAGAGGATGATAAGACTTCTACTAATGCGAAAGGGTACTTTATTTATAATTGGGTTTACACTCCTTGGAATAGGGCAGATGTTATGGCCCTTAAAAATGCATTGCCTGACCCGCGAAAGAATCCGGCAGCCTTTTATGAGGAAGTTGAGGGTGCAATTAGCTCTTGTACTATGACTTTGTCTGATATTGATTTGTTTTTTGGATTAATATTACCGCCTGATATGTGGAGAACTGTGCGTAAAATTGATGATAATGCGACATTTGGAGCATTGTGGAAAGATTTAGAGCGGTTAGATGAAGATAGAGAACCTGCACAGAAACCGTGTCAGTTAATTTTAAATCTTCCGGCAGCTATATTAGTTAAGTTAAAGACGATCATTCCCCCTAAAAAGATAGATTGGACAGTGTTAGCGTCTTGCAAGCAAAAGGTAGATGAATCAGTTTCTGACTTTTTCACACGCTTTGAAGAGGCATTCCACGATTTTAGTGGCCAGTCATTGATAGATGACACGGGTAGGCATCTGTTTGTTGATAAATATGTCGCAAACCTTTTGCCAGGGATAGCTAGTCGCTTAAAGGCCAGTGAGAGTTCATGGACTACCTCTTCTCCGGTTTCTCTTTTAACTGTGGCTCAGTATTATGAGCGACAAGAATTAGAAACTAAAGGTAATGAGGACAAAAAGTCTAAAGAGTTGAAAACAAAGGTTATGTTGGCTCAAGCTTATGGTCCGCCTTCTAGAGGTCATGATAGAGGTGGACGTGGATCTTATGGTTCGTCCTTTCCTTCCTATACTCGTTCAAATTTGTCTGTTGATCAGTGTGCGTACTGCAAAAAATTTGGACATTGGCTTTCTGATTGTCCAGTACTGCGTGCTCAGCAGAATCTACGTGGTCGGGGACAAATGAGAAATCGTTCAGGATATCCAGGGCCTAGAGGAAGCGCGAATGATCGTGCTCGGTTTGATGCTAATACACGTGGGCAGGATGGGTTTAACACTTTTGATAGAAGGAACCAATATCAAATGTCTGACTATGTGCCCTCTGATTTTCAAGATTCTGCTTATGCATAGGATTGCCTAGGATGGGGTAAGGAATCAGTTGAAGTTCCAGTAGATCAGAGGGGTCCCTATGTTACAGCACATGTTTTGGGCTCTACTGATCAGTTTCTGGTTGATACAGGAGCTACTCGTAGCGCCTTGTCTAAACAGTTGGTTCCAAGGGCTCCCCTGTCTGGCTTAACCATTACATCGATAGGTTTCGATGGAACACCTTCCCTTAGCCCATTGTCACAACCACTTGCATTCGATGTTGATAAGTTTACTGCTCCATGTCCGTTTTTGCTTTCTCCAAACACACCAGACA
Organism: Calotriton arnoldi; assembly: GCA_963921515.1. NCBI lineage: Eukaryota > Metazoa > Chordata > Amphibia > Caudata > Salamandridae > Calotriton > Calotriton arnoldi. Next base: position 2,189,635 of record CAWUFW010001417.1, on the reverse strand, counting down.
ATATTGTGGGTCTTGATATGCTTAAATATTTCAGGGCTACGATACGGTGTTCTCCGGAAGGAGTACGGGTTATTTTGAATGACAACTACCCTGTGATTGAGAGATCTTGTATTATTAAAGAGGACATTGCACTAGCCTCACTCCCTAGTACTTTGTGGGCTACTTCGGACACTGATGTAGAACAAATGGTTATTCCACCAGTACATATTAGTGTTAAGGAGGGCGCTTTATTGCCAAGACTGCCTCAGTATAAAATTTCTCGAGAAGGAGAAGAAGCACTCACACGTATTGTACATGATTTAATTAAGGTGGGGGTTGTGGAAGAAGTTCCTTACAATGTTTGCAATAGTCCGATTCTTCCCATTTTGAAAAAAGATACTGACACTAGGATCTATAGATTTATCATCGATTTGAGAGAAGTTAACAAGATTGTAGTACCACAGTACCCTGTAGTATATGACATAACGACATTGCTTACCCTGGTCCCTCCAACAGCAACTACATTTTCTGTAATTGATCTGAAGAATGCTTTCTTCTCGATTCCTATTCATCCTGATAGCCGATATTTGTTCGGTTTCACTTTGAATAATAGATCATACAGATTTTGTAGAGTTCCTCAAGGCTATACTGAGAGTCCTAGTATTTACAGTCAAGCATTGAAGAGACAGCTTGATTCCTTTACCCTGCCTAAAGGAGTGGCTCTCATACAATATGTCGATGACATCTTGTTGGCAGCTGATACACCTGAGCAGTGTGAGAAATGCACTTTGTCCTTGCTTTCTTTTCTTGCTACACACCACCATAAAGTATCACGGAAGAAATTGCAATATTGTAGACCGAAGGTGACCTATTTAGGACACCTTCTGTCTAAGGAGGGCCGTGCACTGACACCAGATCGCATTCAAGCAATTTTAGACACCCCAGTACCTTCCACGCAGAAAGATGTCCGTGCATTCATTGGTCTGACTTCGTTTTGCAGGCAATGGATATTGGGTTTTTCACACATTGTTAAACCCTTGCTAGCACTTTTAACTAAAAACACTCCGATCCCCCTTCCATGGACAGATGAATGTCAAAATGCTTTTTGTCAGTTGAGACAAGCTCTTTGCTCTGCACCAGTGTTAGGCACACCAGATTACACGAAGGCTTTTACACTCTATGTACATGAGAAAGAAGGATGTGCATTGTCAGTTTTAGTACAGACACACGGGGACAAACAGCGTCCTTGTGCATACCTTTCTGCAGTTCTTGATCCTGTTGCTCGTGCATTACCTGGGTGCTTCCGTTCAGTTGCAGCGACGGCTGTGTCCATACGTCAGAGTGAAGGGATAGTTTTGTCACACAAACTGTTGGTGCTAGTACCCCATGCAGTAGATGCCCTTTTGAATCAGACTAAGACTCAGCACTTAACTAGTGCTCGTTTGACAGGATACGAATTGACACTGCTAGCACCTCATATTACCTTGAAGAGATGTGCGACACTGAACCCAGCCACTTTGTTGCCATATCCTGCGACTCAGTCTCAGTCAAAGGAGCCTCACGATTGCATATTCCTTACTGAGGAGCAGACAAAGGGTCGCATCGATTTGCAAGATACGCCCCTTCCAGATGTAGATGGGGAACTGTGGGTTGATGGGTCCTGTCTGAAGTTACCAGATGGCACGACTTCAGCTGCTTATGCAATTACCACGCTTGAGACAGTAGTGGAAACAGCTCGCATACCTCAGAAGTCAGCTCAAGCAGCTGAACTAATAGCTTTGACACGAGCGTGTGAGCTTAGCACTGACTTGTGTGTGAACATTTACACGGATAGCCGCTATGCTTTTGGAGTGGTTCATGATTTCGGCCTACTCTGGAAGGAAAGAGGCTTTCTTACATCCCATGGGATGCAGATAATGCACGGAGAGTTAGTGCATAATCTCTTGACTGCACTTACATACCCAAAGAGAGTTGCTATTATGAAGTGTAGCGCACACAAGAAAGTGACTGACAAAATAGGACAAGGCAATGCCTTTGCAGACCGCGTAGCCCGTGAAACTGCGATGCAGCGAAGCACTACATCCATGTACGTAGTGAAATCACAAGCTGAGCGTTGGCATGATGCTAGAGAGGAAGTATTGGATATACAGAGATCTGCTTCTGTGGAAGAGTTTGAGCAATGGTCTAAAGAAGGAATGTTAGATGATGAGGGTTGTTGGCGTAACAAAGAAATGAATAAGTGGAAATTGCCTGCAGCCTATTTACAACCTATGGTTCAAATGGCACATGGGCTGGCACATGTTGGAGCTCTAGCAATAACTAAATTGCTTACACAAGTTTGGGAGCATCCTGAAATTGCTAGCACAGCCAAAAGAGTAGTACAGTCCTGTTTGATCTGTTGGCAGTATAATCCTGGAAAAGGGACACGAACTCCTACAGGAGGGTTTGCTACACCAACCGCACCTTTTGAAGTTTTGCAGATGGATTACATCCAACTCGAACGCTGCAATAATCTGAAATATGTCCTAGTGGTGGTATGTGCCTTCAGTAAGTGGATAGAGGCATACCCTACAAAGGATAATACTGCTCTCACCACAGCAAAGGTGCTTCTAAAGGAGTTTTTCCCTAGATACGGTGTTTGCAAACTTTTGTGGAGTGACAATGGACCTCATTTTATTGGGCAAGTTGTTGAGCATGTACTGAAAGGATTAGGGATCAAACAGAAATTCCATACAGTTTTCCACCCGCAATCAGCAGGATTGGTGGAAAGGTATAACGCTACTTTAAAATCAAAATTGGCGAAAATACTGGCTTCCACGTCTCTAAAGTGGCCAGATGCACTACCATTGGCATTGTTGTCCATAAGATCGGTGCCACATTCACGATCAGGTCTTACCCCCTATGAGGTGGTGTTTGGGAGACCGATGAACATTTGGGGAATTCCTAAGCCACGCCCCATACATGATGTTCCTTGTGTTCTGATGAATGATTATTTGGCACAGTTAACCGACAGTTTGGTTTCTATTCATCAACAGGTTCGAGAAGCTCTTCCTGACAGATCTACAGGTGAGGCCCACGAACTCCGTCCTGGTGATCACGTAATGGTCAAGGTCTTCGACAGATCAAACAGCTTGGAGCCGAGGTGGCGAGGACCAGAGCAGGTGCTCCTTGCGACAAGGACAGCAGTTCGAGTGACAAACAGAAAGAATTGGATCCACAGCACACACTGCAAACGCGTGTCGCCTGCCTTGGTGGAACCTGCTGTGTTGACCGACCATCGAGAGATTCTGGAGACGGAGAAAGGCCAAGCTATCTCACCTGACGAATCTGCGGAAGTCTTCCCGGACCACACGATCACTGGAGTATCCAGATATCAATTGAGACCGAGGAAAGAATCTGCAGTTTTGAAAAAGACTGGTTGAGCTACTGCCCTGGGTTAGTGAAACGGAGAGCCGATGTGGCAAGGGGAGGGGGATCAGCCCTGCATTAGTGTAGTGACACCCGCCTTGGCCCATGGTGAAGAAATCAACGGCTGCCCAGGGAGAAGAGCTCCAACGATTGTTTTCAACAAGTTTTTAGAAAGATCAATCATTATTGTTGCTGAAATGAATAACAAAAGAATCATTTGTGCTGTAGGGTTTGTTGTTGCTATGGTGGCTATGGCAGCAATTACGTGGTACATCGAGAAGGTGGCTCCTGTTCGACAGCTTTTTGTTGCCACTACGCCAGTACCAGTGGAACACTACTACTTCACTCTTCCCTACCATGAGCAGAAGCATCGACAATCCTATCTAAACAATACCTTTATCCAGATGTTGCACCATACTCACAATGCTACAAATACTACCAACTGTTGGGTGTGTGGGATGATACCTGCACATCAAAAGAAAGGAGGAACACCTTTTATTCCTCTTCCATTTTCTCACAATGGTTCTTGTCAAGCTTGGTATGCGCTTTTGTTTGCATTTGGGAAGCCTTCAGTAGGTGGGATTATTTTTCAACTTAATAAAGTGTGTTATCAAAATAAAGAAGGTTATCCACAAGCCAAAGGGACTAAATGGGAATGGGAAGAGTATCAACCGGACAATATTTCAACACCATATGCCTTCACAAATGTGAGAATAATAAAGAACATTGGACCTTTTGTGATTTCTGTGACAAAAACTAAAGCAGATTTGTGTATCTGTAGTGTTGGAAGAATTCCAGTGGGGAGGAGCGAGTGTACTGTAATCCTGACCATTGAAGGTGCCAATAAGAGCACTTTCACAGCCTCGCATAATACGTATTTTGTGTGTGGAAATAACGGATATTATCAATTACCTGTTGGGTGGTCAGGAATCTGCTATGTATCTTTTCTGTTGCCCCCTGTGTTTCTGGCACCTGCATTATATCACCGTGATTTTAAACTGTACAATGATATTTCCAAAAACAGAAATAAGAGGACAATAAGTATGGATGAAGTTGACCAAACCGACACTACCCTACAACAATATGTTGATTTCAACTTGGGCTTATTTTTCTTTGTGGGTGCTGCATTGAACAGTAGAAAGATCAGGCGATTAACTCGTGTTGTGGAAGCTGTTACCAATCAGACAGCTATGGCACTTGGGAACATTACAGAGGAACTACAGATTGCAAGGATTGTAGCACTCCAGAATAGGATGGTGTTAGACGTGATTTTGGCTGATCGAGGTGGTGCATGTCGCATCATCGGTAGCAGCTGTTGCGTATTCATACCGGATCACTCACCTTCAGTATATGACGCAATATCAAAACTGCATAAGATTGCTGCAGAAATTCATTCAGAGACTGGTACTTGGACTTTTGCTGGATGGTTTTGGACTCTTGTTTCTGCTTGGGGCTGGAAGCTACTGACTATCCTGTGTGTAATAATTATGATACTTTTTACATGCTGTGTATGTATCCAATGTGGTCCAATGCTTTGCTCCATTTGCATCTCTGCTTGTATACCTGCCAAAAGGAACGTTGCTGAAACAAAGGCCCAACAAATGTTGAATAAAGAGGTGGCTGAAATAATGTTAATAGATGTACGGGATGAATATTTAGATTACCCCAGATAAACGAATGTCTTCAGCTAATGCTGAAAGGGTCGTCTGTTGTAATTTGGCAGCACTTAAGTTAAGCATTAGCCGAAGACATCCGGTATTCAGAGGCTAAATTGTCCGCTTTGTGGAATCCATTTTATATTTCTGGCAGCCATTTTGGTTGCCATGTGCTCGCCATGTGCTCTGTCCTACCTTCCTGTTAACTGCTCTTGAAATCTGCCTAGAGACAAGTTATATTTAGTTTCTTTTGCTTTGCACATGCTCAGTTGAGCTCGCAGCTGTCCATGCAGCTGTTCCGAGTTTATAAATGTCAGGATGTGTCTACTAGAAGTAGAAACTGTTAGCTCCACCCACTTGTCGACTGTGCATTTCTTGTATGACCTTATATGTACCTAAAACCAGCATTTTGTGTTTGTACCGCCTTCATTTGAGCCCCTGTGTGGGTATAAAAGGACCAAGGTCCTTCCATTCGGGGTGCTACTTCATGAATTGCCGAAGGGTGCTGTGTGAATGTAGTTCCACCTCATGAGGTTTAATAAACTCTGTTTTTTCTATTCCAGTTTCTGTGCCAACTTCTTCCTATTGGTCTGAGGACTCTGTGCAGAAAGGGAGAACCCCTAAGCACTGGTAGGCCTTGTTGAGGCTCACCACCACACTGCGGCCTCCCAGCACCTTGGGTGGGCCGGGCCTGCCGCTTCCATCTTGCTCCCGGGCACCGGACGAGGCGTGGCGGAGGGCTGTGGGATCGGACTGAGCACCGGAGGTGAGGAGCGATACGTGGTGTTGAGGTTGCTGGATGTGGATCGCCTGTGGTGTTCCCCCTCCGAGCCCTCTTACAGACTTGTGGCGTGGAGACTGGTGTTGGGCCCAGGGGTGACCGCGAGTGTGGGTCGGCTCCCGGCCAGGGCCGGCCTCTCGATTTCTGGTTGCAGTCCCCGCTCAGGCTAGGGCGTTTCCGACAGTGCTGGTCTACCGCTGCGCCATCCGAAGAGCGGGTGGCGCTATACGCCGGCCCCGTGGGACATCCCCCCCCCCTTCTTCCATCTCTACGAGGGTTTCCCCCAACTGGGGGTCGCCGCTGGATCAGATCCTGTAATCGGGGGCGGAAGAGTACAAACCTGGCCGGGCACGGTGATGCATGCTCTCTGCTGGATGCGGCGTCCCATGGGCCTTCACCACAAGACCTGTAAATAGGCCAGACGTGCCTCTGCTCTGATTAGCGCTTGTTGGGCCCTGGTGCATCGCAGTGCCACGCGCGGGGGTGCAACAAGTGGCGGCCGCCCCCTCCCACATCTTCTCTATTTTGTCCCCTACAAACAGCCAGTACACCAGCCGCAGGCCGCATTTGGAGCTCATACGTATCACAGCGGTGTGCTGTGGGCATTGGGGGTATTATAGGCAACGATTGGCCCTGAAGACACAGCGTGGGGGATGCACGGTAGGGCGGGGCATGCAGAGGGCTGGTGGTCCGGAAAGTTTGGTCCCGGAAGGGGGGCCTGCTTGGTTGGTCGTTCCAGGCTGCGGAAATGGGCGAGCTAGTCTTGGTGCGGCTTGCGGCTTTGGGGCAGCCGGTTTCCGTGAGGCTTGGCCTGCGGCGCCTCCCCCTGCAGGTCCCTTGGGCAATAGCCTCCTGGTCCGGTGTAACCCTCGCTGGACTATACTGTACCCCCGCTATGCCCCTCTTGGATACCAGTGATAACCAACATCTGGCTCAACTATGGGGAAAGACAAGCCTGGTGGTGCAGCCACAAAGCAGGGAACCCTCGATAAATACACCACGGGGACGGGTGGGGGTGCCGCGAGTGGCAGCATTCCAGATAACGCAGCACTCCTGGCAGCCATCACTGAGGCTAGGGACACACTGGACGCAAAGATTGGTGCTGTTGGATCTGAGGTCTCCTTTCTCCGCCAAGATCTAAGGAAAGCAGTAGATCGCATAACTGAAGCGGAAATATGGGTCTCGTCAGTCGAAGATACGGTGACTAATCTACAACAGCGTGTCAATAAACTCACGGTGATTTCGCAGGAAGTGGCCTCCCGGGTCGAGGACGCTGAGGGCTGTGCCTGACGCAACAGTCTTCGCTTTGTGGGCTTCCCGGAGGGCTGTGAGGGTGCTTCCATGAACCGTTTCCTCACCCAGTGGCTCAGGGATCTCCGACCAGACGAAATGTTATCTTCTTGCTTTCTGGTCAAAAGAGCCTCCCGGGCACTCATGAAGAAACCTCCCCCTGGGGAAAACCCACAGCCAGTCATTGCCAAACTGCTTAATTATGCCGACAAAGATGCTGTATTGCAGTACGCCAGATTACATAAGGACAAAATCATCTTTGAATCTAGACAAGTAATGATATTTCCAGACTATACCCGCCTGGTTCAGCAGCAACGTCAGTCATTCCTGGCAGCAAAGAGACGATTGCGAGAGCTTAACATTCAATACACGCTCCTGTATCCCGCTAGGCTACGAGTTGTTTATAACTCCAAGTCCCACTTTTTTGATACACCTGAAGCTGTGTTTGCTTGGTCCGAGGAACGTACTCACCTGAAACCTCATTCTCCGCCGCCACTGGAGTCGGATTTGTCCCGTGGTTCACAGCGAAATCAATCTAGAAGGACAAAATCGAAGAGGCAACATAGGTACGGATCCGACCAATGCTCCTCCAGTCCGAAACGGTCATCCTGAAATGAACTATCGCTGGACTCCCTAGGTTTTGGCTCCAGCCAACTGATTGACATTTAAGCCTGTTTCATTTGGCGCACTGAGTAAGCGTGGATGACACACAACGTGACTGTCCAGCCCCGGACATTTGTACCCCATGTTGAAGTTCTGGGGAAAGATTGGGAACCATTGGAGGGGGGACTCTTGGCTCCCCTGTTGGGGGTCGGGCGTGCCCCCCGCCGCTACAGATGCTCCTTGTTCTTGGCAGTATCGGGGGGAGGGAGGAATGATAGGGGTTATAAGGTTTTTGTTTATGTTACTTTTCGTTCTTACACGCGCGCAGACACACAATCCATTTCCCGTTATTGCAAGACACTCGGGGCATATTTACAAGCCCCTTGCGCCACTTTTGCGCCGCCGTTGCATCACGCATGTGACGCAGCGGCGACGCAAACCATGCGCCGCGTTGCGCTATATTTACAACGTGACGCATCTAGGGAGATGCGTCACGTAGTAAACCCCTGCGCCACATGAAACCTGCGCCAGGTTTCATGTGGGCGTACCGGCGCAGGGGGCGTTCCGGCGCAGGAACGCTCGAAAGTGACGCAGTGAAATCTACAAGATTTCATGCAGTCACTTTTCCGGACGCTGGTGCGTCAAATCCTTATGCCTGCTTCAAGCAGGCGTAGGGATTGACGCACCATGTTAGGGATAGGGAAGGTTGGAACAGTGCTGGAGTTGCGTCGCGCTTGCGACACAACTTCAGCACTGCGCCAACCTTCCGCCGGCAGATGCGTCACGCATCTGCTTATCCTCATGCGCCACGATGCGCCGCATTGTAAATGCGGCGCATCGGACGTGGCACAAGGGTAAACTTGCGTGACGCATTTTCCCTGGCGCATCCCTGCTGATATGCAGGGATGCGCCAGGGAACGTAAATATGCCCCTCAGTATTCATACACCCGCAATAGATGACCATCCCGGTTAATGCCTCCCCTTTGGGAGACTTGACAGTTGTGTCATGGAACGTCAGAGGCTTACTTAACAAAATCAAGAGGGGCACCATTCTCCGCCAAGCCAAGCGATATGCGGCCGACATCCTCCTCCTCCTACAGGAGACTCATCTGCTGGGCACCAAGGCTCCCTGCTTGGCTAGGTTTGGTCATCATTTGATATATCACGCTGGGTTTATGAGGGGCTCTCGGGGGACAGCTATCCTTATTCATAGTCGCGTCCCCTTTATTTTTGAAAAACATTGGGCAGATCCTGGGGAAAGATATATCATGATATCAGGCACAATATATGGGGAACACGTTAGCATTGGTAGTATTTATGCACCCCCCCCAGGCTCTACTTTGGTTGACACAATCACCCGTCTGTGGAGTGAACTTCCGGATGGTTTAATTCTACTGGGAGGGGACTGGAATGATGTTATGTCAACATTGGATAGAAGGAGCGGGTCTGGTTCGGGACCCATAAGAGACGCCTCGAAATTGTCTCAGCTTGCTAGCACATTGGGATGGTCAGAGATATAGCGGGAATATCACACAGCAGAGGTGGGCTACACATATATGTCCACCGTTCATGGATCCTTATCCCGGCTGGACTATATGTTCGCGCCACGTAGGTACATTCACAGATTCTCTCAGGCCACTCACCTCCCCAGGGGGCTGTCGGACATATCCCCAGTCAGTGTTAAACTTCTTATGCACATTAAAAAAAAAAACCTTTAGGTGGCGAATGTCCCCATGGTATCTCCAGGACCCTGACTATCAGGAGACACTTACTCAAGCAATCCAGGAATACATTGACATGAACACAGCTTCAGCCCCATCCATGATAACCCTCTGGGAAGCCCTAAAACCTACACTCCGGGGGGTCGACATCACTTATTGTACAAATAAGAAGTGCAAACACTCCACCCAATGAGCTGAGCTAGAGGCCTATCACACGTCCTTAGAGACACAATATATCAGCGACCCCAGCCCTTTCCTCTTGCGCAATCTCCTTCGGGCTCAACAGCAGTTACAGCAACATCTCACGGATGAGGCAAAGGAAATCTGGTTGGCGTCACAACACCGGATTTATCAATGGGTGGACAAATCTAGTAAAATGCTACATAGGCTCTGTCAGGCCGCGCGGTCTCCGGCTGCTGTTCCGATTATCCGTGGGTCCGACTGTGTTTTACACCCCTCTGCTGAGGCAGTAGCCACAGAATTTGCGTGTTATTTCTCCGTCTTATATGCACGGCAAGATCAGCTCTCGGAGTCTCTCATTGCAGTGTTCCTTCGGGATATCCCCCCCTAGATTGACCGATCAGATGAGAGAACAACTTGATGCCCCCATCACGTTGGAGGAATTAAATGCAGCACTGGTGGCAATGCACCCAGGAAGGGCCTGGGCCCTAATGGTTTCCCCATGGAATTCCTTCAGTCGCATATGACCACACTGGGCCCGTACTTGTTAGAGGCCATTCATAATGCACTCGAACGACAAGTGCTGCCCCAGAATTGGCGACAAGCAGAGATTGTCCTCTTCCTAAAACCGGGCCGCCCACCAGAAGACCCCTCCTCATATCCCCCCATCTCTCTGATTAACTTTGAACCCAAGCTTCTGGGCAAGGTTTTAGCCAATCGCCTACGGGCCTGTATACAAGACCTGGTCCATTTAGATCAATCTGGCTTCATGCCATACCGGGCTACCCTCCACAACATTCGCCGGGTCCACAATGCTATGGCTTTGGCCCCAGAGCTGGGACGTCCCGCAGCCATACTACTTGCCGACATAGACAAGGCATTTGACTCCCTTAGTTGGGAGTATTTTTTTCAACTTCTTGAGGCAGTCAATCTCGGCCCGTGTTTTCTAGCATATACCCGCCTACTGTATACAGAGCCAGACACTTCAGTGCGCATCGCGGGACACCGTTTGGCCCCCTTCCCCGTCTGTCGAAGCACGAGACAGGGCTGCCCCTGTCTCCTCTTTTATTTGCCCTAGCGATCAAACCCTTGGCGGTTTGGGTACGTAGAGATCCTGTGCTCCGGGGATTCGAGTGGCCTCGGTTGCAACCCGATCGGATCACACTATATGCGGATGACAGCCTCTTCTTCATGACGGACCCGTGGATTTCCGGGCCACGGATCCTACAGATCTTCCAGGTATTTGGCCAAACCTCGGGGCTCCACACCAACCCCTCCAAATCCGTATTGTTTCCGGTCTGCGGTAACCAGGGGAGGAATACATGGGGGGCCCAGCTGACGCATGCAACAGAAGGCTTTAAATACCTGAGGATTTTCATGTCCCCTTGTCCAAAGACCTCATGGACGCATAACATAAATCCACTTTTGGCTGGCCTCGTGATGAGACAAATATATGGACATCCCTTCCCCTTTCATTGTATGGGCGCTCAGCGATCTTTAAGATGGTCTCTCTCCCTAGAATATTATATCGGCTACAGAACTTTCCATACCATATACCGCGGTCATGGTTTGCGCAAATTAATGCTACCCATAATAAGTTCCTATGGAACGGAGGGGCGGTTCGGGTGGCGCTACAAGCTTGTGCACAATCTACGTATTGTGGTGGCATTGCAGCGGCGGATGTTTACGCCTACTATGCAGCCTCTCATCTTTTAATTATCAATGAATGGTGGTATGGTACACCATCGGATCCGGCGTTCGCCCTGGAACGCGCGGTGATGGAGGGGGTCCCACTTTTGCGGTTACTATACAGTAACCAGAATCTTGTCTTCCTTCCGCATGCCTGCAGAACAGTGATTCAGCTCTGGAGGTATACTGTCGGGCAGATGGGGTGGCGACTCCCCTATGGCAGGGCACCCATCTAAGCCAGGTGGCGGCTTTGACGGGATTCCGCAAATGGGACCAGATAGGTATTTCCACCCTTGGTGATGTAATGAAGGGCACAACACTTAAGTCCTTCCAGCAGCTACAGGCAGAATTTCAATTACATAAAACATAATTCTATAAGTACCTACAGTTATGCCCCGCCCTCACTCCCAAAATTCTTACCCTGGACACCCTTCCGGAGTTTCACCCCCTGGAGGGCTGCCTTCTTATGAGGGATTTGGAAGCCCATAAAATTAGACAGATATACCAGACCCTGACAACACACGCCAAAACGACCCTACATAAGACCAGAGGGGCATGGGAGGCAGATATTCCGGACTTAACTGACGATGACTGGGCCGAGGCCATAGCCAGTCCGCGGGTTGTGGCCTTGTCCTTTCGATATCGCCTCATTCAATTCAAATACATACACTGCGCGTACTATACCCGACTCCGTCTCTGGAAGATGGGGATCATCCCATCTCCCCAATGTCTACGCTGCGGTAGGGAGGAGGGAATGTTTATGCACACTGTTTGGGACTGCACTGTACTGCAGCCCTTCTCGCGTAGAGTCTCAGCCTGCCTGGGTCAGGTACTGTCCTGGGATCTCCCATACGACCCCAAACTATTTTTATTACATAGCACCGATGGGATGGGGGGAATCGGTATAAACAGCACCTGCTATTCCTGGCCCTCACTATAGCTAAGCGTGATATCGCTCAGTTGTGGAAGGGAACTTCCCCCCTGACGCTAGGGAAATGGCGAACGGAGCTAGACAGATGCATGGGAGCCGAGATTGCGGTCTTCCAGGCGAGAGGCTGTCCACTGAAACATAGGAAAATGTGGTCCCGATGGGCAGCATACCGGGGTATAGATCTTCCCCCCTTCCCTCCCTGACCCCCTGATGTATGTGTTTCCCCGCATGTCCCAGACCAGAACATCCCTCACTCAACACCACATTCCAGGCGACGCAAGAACTCTAACATATTTACTTAATTATACGGGTAACGGGATTGCCTGCGCAAAGTTTTTTATCGTTAAATATGTTACTGTTGCTAATTCTGTATACAAATCTGGTACTCTTGATTTATTCGATGTCTTATTTTGTATATGCAGTGCAGCTGCCCAGATTGTACCATACAAAATCAATAAAATATGTTATCAAAAAAAAAAAAAGGAAGGTTTGGGCCTAGCAAAGGGGTTCTTTTGCCAGGTCGAAATGGCAGTTTATAACTGCACACAAAGACTGCAATGGCAGGCATGAGACATGCTTAAAAGGACTGCTTAAGTGGGTGAATGGTAGAATGCAATGTACAGGCCCTTGGTACATGTAGTACCACTTTACTAGTGACTTACAAGTAAATTAATTATGCTGATTGGGTGTAAGCCAATTCTACCATGTTTAAGAGATGACAAGCACTTTAGCACTGATTAGCAGGGGTAAAATGCCCAGAGTACTAAAATTCAACAAAAGGGGTTCAGAAAACAGGAGGGTGAATGCAAAAAGTTTGGAGATGACCGTGCAGAAAGGGCCAAGTCCAGAGCTCCAAAAAATAGTGCTTACATACTGGATTTGTTGAAAGCCATACAAAAGCCAAAAGAGATTGCTGTGGTAAAATGAATTGCCCATAAGACTGGAAATGACATGGGAGGAACTTGATAAGACAATTGTGTTGACAGACAGCAGAACGTTTTGGGAGGTGGTGAATAACCCCTTTTTTTCTGACACAGCAAATGCCAGAACAGATTGTACTATAGCCACCGAAAGATGGGTTCTCCACTTTGAAGGGATGTATAGTGACGATGATGTAGGGGGGTTTGACTCACAGTGAGACACTAGTACAGATATTGTCTGTTAGAAATGTGATTTCTGGTTGGCTAGGGCTTGCGCCTAAGCCAGGCAGAAACCACCACTCTAGTCACCCCCTTGGTAGCTTGGCACGAGCAGTCAGGCTTATCCCAGAGGCAATGTGTAAAGCGTTTGCGCAACACACACACACAGCAGAAACACACGAGGTGCACCACAAAAGAAACTCCACACAAGGTTATATCAAAAATAGCCTTTGTATTATCATAAACACATTAGAAACATAATCACACATTTACACTGTGCCAACTGGCACTAGGCAATATTCACAGGGGATTATATACAGGACCAGGCCAATCGGGCCACGGTCAGAACCATCAGAACGGGTAGTAAATATAAAACACCACCAGTAACTACTGGTACCATAATGACCTCAGCATTATCACCTTAGGCATAAAACTTATCCTGTATGACATTAGGCATAAACACCTTGGGACCAAACCTCATCAGCATAAACACATTATGCATAAACATCCTAAACATAAACACATTATGTCCTAGGCATCACAAGCATAAATCACATTACGCCATCACATTAGGCATAAAATACATTATGCGCCGACCTCATAAGCATGACCACATTATGGAATCCTTAGGGCCTGGCGCCCTTCCAGTACACACAGGTACCACCCATGCAAATGACCCCAGGCCAACTGGCCTTTCGCTGGGGCCCAAAGGCCCTTTGTCCCAAATGTCAGGGCTCTGTAAACCTAGGGCCTCTCAACTGGCCCTCTGGCTGCCTTGGCAGCACTCTCACTGCGCGCAATGCGCTGGGGCTTGGGGGAGTGTAACTCACCCCCCTCCTCATCAGGAAAACAACAATGCCCCCTTTGTTGCAGCTGCCCTCTGTCCGTGGGGCAGCTGTAGGGAAAAGGACAATACTGGCACTCCTGTGCCCTGAGTCCTCTACTGGGACTCTACACAAATGGCCCTGGCAGAACTGGCACCACTGTGCCGCAAGGGGAATGACCACAGGGGGGAGGGCACCGACAATGTGCCCCGACACACCCCCCCACCGGACTTCTCAACGCGGCCCGATTCACCGGGCTCCTTCGCTGACTGCTCCGGTTTCCTCTGGTGCCGCTTCTGGCACCCGCAATGCTTTGTGGAGCCCCCCTTCACTGGGGCTCCTCTGGGCAGTTCTCCTTCAATGCGGCGGGGGCAGGCACCGACAATGTGCCTCGGGCCCGCTCCGCCGCAATCACCACACTGCTGCTGTACGCGGGGCTCTCCCTCATGCATGGGAGCTCCGCTCGTACACCGGCCGCAGCTTCCGCCACAGAGGGCGCGAGGCCCCGCCCACCGTCAGGCTCGTCCTGCCTGACTTCCGGGTCGGCGCGCGATCGCGGCGGCTGTTTCTCTTCCTCCTCTCGGTGCAATGCGGGGTGGGCACCCGCCAGACTCAAGGCAGACGTGGGGTGGGCATCCGCATTCAAAATCGCACAAGAGCGGGGTGGGCACCCGCCGTCAAAACCACTCACAAAGCGGGGTAGGCTCCCGCCTCGATCGGCAACATGCGGGGTGGGCACCCGCTGCCAAAATTGAGCGCATAAGCGGGGTGAGCACCCGCCAGCAAGCACAAAATGCGGGGTGGGCTCCCGCCGTCTCCCAGCAGCTCGGGGGAATCCCTACGCCGGGATTCCCTCTAGAACATCACGCAGCCCAGCGCTGCAGACGCCAGTTTCCTTTCCTCTGCTTGGCAAAATAAAAATGTAGCGCCCAAGAGGGGCCAAGCCCTGGACAGTCCAAGGCAAAGCTCTAGGGGCACAGCTGGGCCCAGGGAGGCCAGCACACAGGGCCCTCCAGCAGGGAGGCAAGCCCTCGTGGCGGTTCCTCCTGGGCCCCCAGCAGCAGCAAGCCCCCAGCAAGTCCAGGAACAGCACAAAATTCATGGGGTCACAGCCCCTACATTTATACTCATTTTCTCCTTTGTCTGCAGTACAGGGCTTTGGGGGAACCAGATGCAACTGGTTCAGGGGGGAATTGGAGCACTTTGTTTACAAGGCTCCTCTTCCCCTTTGTCAGGTGGGGGCTCGTCATCAGACACACCACAGGGGGGCGGAGCCAGCATTGTACAGGCTAGGCACAGACCTATTCAGGGTCAGGGGACTACTCCTCCCACTACTCCAAATGTAGCTGTCCCATTCAGTCTAGTGCTGACTCACCCTGCCCCTCCTGGAGTCACACACACCTCACCAGCCCCTGTCACTCAAAAGCCAGACATGCAATTCACATCAGGCAGGCAGACACATAGCACACAGAAATGCCAACTTCTAAAAGTGGCATTTCTAAAATAGTTATAATAAATCTGCGCTGACCATTGCGTAGCATTTATTATCACTATTCCAAACATACCAAACTTGACCACGCTGCGCCTCTCATATCAGGAATTACCACTGAAACACTTATCAGGGAATCCCCAATGCATTCCTATGGGAGGGCAGCCCCACAGTAGTGAGAAACCAAAATGGCTGTTTGTCACTACCAGGACATGTCACACACTTAAGGTACATGACCTATCTTTTACCTACAATGCACCCTGCCCATAGGGCTAGCTAGGGCCTACCTTAGGGGTGACTGACATGTAGTAAAAAGGGGGGTCACAAACATGGCACACACTTTAGGTGCCACGTCACAGCGGCAGTAACACTGCACGCACAGGCCCTGCAATGGCAGAGGCCTGAGATAGGTTTGAGAGGCTACTTTGGTGGGTGGCGCAATCAGCGCTGCAAGCCCACCAGTAGCATTTAATTTACCAGCCCTGGGTATATGAGATACCACTTTACAAGGGACTGACAGGTAAATTAAATATGCCAAACAGGTGTAGACCAATCTTACCATATTTAACACAGAGAGCACACACACTTTACACTGGACAGCAGTGCTAAAGTGCCCAGAGTCCTAAAACCACCAACACCATGTCAGAAAAAAGGCTAGGAGAAAGGCAAAAGGTTTAGGGATGACCCTGCAAAAAGAGCCAAGTCCAACAGTGTCCCATTGCATTTTAATATTGAAGAGGTACATAAAGCTATCCTGGACACAGCTGGGGGGAAAAGGCCGAGCACGGATGGGGTTCCGGCGGATTTGTATAGAGCAGACCCTCGAACCTGAACCAGGATACTGCCACGAGTATTTAATGCGGCCTGTTCTTGTGACTTCCTCTCTTCCTGGTCAATGGCCATTATAATACCTATTTTTAGAAAGGGATCGAGGTACGACCCAGCATGTTACTGACCAATTTCCCTCTTAGACTCGGCTGTAAAAATCATGGGGAAAGTGGTCCTAGACCGGCTAACCTCCTGGTTAGATAAGTATAAGATTATCTCAGACCTCTAATATGGCTTTAGACAGGGTAAAGGGATGCCAGATCAGTACATTAACCTACATCTTTTGGTGGGAAAATACACAATAGCTAAGAAGGTATCCCTGCATATGGCATTTATGGATCTAACATCAGCATTCAACTGTGTTAATAGATCCAAGCTATGGTCGATTCTCCTGGAGCTGGGTGTGGAGGGAGATGTAGTGGCTTTTTTACATTTTGCCCAAAATAATACAAATGCTGCGGTGAGTTATAACGAGGACGGTTGTGTGTCAGCTTCCTGGGATGTCAAGAGAGGGGTCAGGCAGGGGTGTATTCTGGCTCCTCTCTTGTTCACGCTGTATATTAACAAGCTGGGGGACATTCTCTCAGCATCTAGTAAAGACATCCCGAGAGCTAGCTCTTAACTTATACCCGCACTTCTGTATGCAGATGACTCGATGTTGTTTGCCAGGATAGGTGTAGGTTTCCAAAAAATCCTCGATGCTTTTATAGATTTTATGGATTCGCTTGATCTCGCAACCAATTTTTCTAAATCACATACAATTGGCACTAAGAAGGCTGTTAGGTGTACGTTTTTCTGCAGGGGGGTAAAATTAGCTAAAGTCCCAACCTTTCCTTATCTAGGTGTGTTGTTTGACGAGAAGTGGTCATGTGTTGCACAGAGGGCACACAAAAAGAATGTCCTGGCAAGGGCAGTGGGGGCTACTATGGAATTTGCTAGAAGACTGGGGACAAAGCCCATTCCTACACTTTTAAAGGTGTACAGAGAAAAATGTATTACTATGGCCACCTATGGTTGCGATGTGTGGGGGTATAAGGATGTGAAAGACTAGCAGGTGGTGGAAAACAAATTTTTTCGTAGGCTCCTCGCTGTCTCCTGTTGCACCCCGCCTTTCTGCTGCATGAGGAGCTTGGCATCGGATACATTTCTGATTACACTGCAGTTGCGCCTTTAGTACCCTGGTTGAGAATTTGGTCTTCCCCAGTCCCCACCTTGAATAAACTTGTTATAGCGGACTGCATGGCTCTCGAGGGGGCCTTGCGTATCCCATGGCTAAGGTATATATCGGAGCAGATGAAATGGGTAGGCTGCTCCGATTTGTACATTAAGCCCAAATCTTTACGGCCAATTGACAACAGGAACATTAAGTACCAGTTTCTGGCAAGGCGGCAGGAGGACAGGGAGGGTATAGAAATTGCTAAGCCCACTGTGAGACTTTACATCACACTTGTCCCAAGCCCACTGGCGCACCCCTACCTGTCTCTTGTTAATAACATTCACCACCGCTTTTTTGGCTAACCAGATTCAGACTGAATCTTATTCACTGGTTACTAGCTTTTCCAAAAGTCTTTGCGAAGCCGGGGATTTAAAGCCATGTCCATGTGACAACCTTTTTGATCAGGACACTTTGCACTTTACTCTTTTTTGTGAATTTGATGTCACTCTGCGGAAAAAATACATTCTTCTGCTTTTAAGCTCATGTCATTTTGTTTAACCAAGGCCAGCATTATTATACCTACAGATGCTTTCCTCACCCATGGTCTGCTTTGGGGTTGCTAGTTTCTTTTCAGGTGCCACAAGAACCAGGAAAAAGATGCTTTCTGTCTAGCTGAATTTGCACTTTATCTGATGAACTCCGCAAGTACTTTATCCCATGAGTTGCTACAAGCTGAACTGTATTTTCAATAATATTTTACTCTTTTTGTAAATATGGTTTTCGGAAAACATATAAGGGCAAATTGTATTTGTTATGTATTTTATGACCCTTTTTCTGTCTTGTTTAAATAACTGTTGTTGGTGCATTTATTTTATTTTATCTTTCTGCTTTTATGGCTTTTATTAGCCAAATAAAGAATCTCTGACTGACATAGCCATGCTTGTAAATAAATATGCTGACCCGATGGCAAAATATTGTGCATTGCAGGATGAGTGTAATTAATTCGGAAATAATTGAGTACAAAATGCAAAAAACTTAAATTGTGTCTTAATGAGTTCAAATACACTCTGTGAATGAATTGAGAGATTTACAGGATGATTCCCCAGAAGGTGAGAAAAGAAAATGGGAGACACCAGACTACAAGAGAAATTATCAAGATTTGTACGTGAATGCTGAGAATAAATATGTTACCAGATTCAATGTTGTACCGAATGTGTAAATATTTGCACAACAGGTCCCATGCAGGTAGAGATTGCATGATTCGAATATTAAAAAAGTACCAGGGAAATACAGGATTTTGAAATGTTGCTGAGTATGTTTGCAGTCAATGCCTAATATGTCACTTTAATATGCAAGGGAAAAAGACAGTCGCTGTTATGAACCATGTTAGAAATGGGATCGCTGGTTGGCTAAGGCTTGCGCCAAAGCCAGGCAGAGACCACCACTCTAGTCAGGGCGAGGGAGTTACACGCCGACGATAACCCCTGCTCACCCCCTTGGTAGCTTGGCACGAGCAGTCAGGCTTATCCCGGAGGCAATGTGTAAAGCGTTTGCGCCGCACACTCTCACAGCAGCAACACACTAGGCACACCACAAAAGGAACTCCACACAAGGTTATATAAAAAATAGCCTTTGTATTATCATAAATACCTTAGAAACATAATCACATAATATACAGTGCGCCAACTGGCACTAGGCAATATTCACAGGGGAATTATATACAGGACCAGGCCAATCGGGCCACGGTCAGAACCATCAGATCAGGTAAGTAACTGCAAATAATAAATGTAGCGCACAACCAGTAATTACTGGTACAGGTAGGAACTTAGCACGAGATCCTGTAACATACAAGATGGGACACCTACATCACATTAGGCATAAATCACATGAGGCAATAGGCCTCGTAAGCATAAACACAGTGTGCCCCAATCGGGGGCACAACGCACTGACACTGGCCCCAGGCCACCTGGCCTCTCACAGGGGCTCAAAGGCCCAACGTACAGAATGTCAGGGCTGGCTGCACAGGCAGCAAAAGCAAAGTGCGCAATTGCGCAAGCCTAAACGTGGCAGCTGCCGCTAATTGCCGTGCAGCTGTGAAGATCGCTGTGGGCACAAATTGAAAAGGGGCACTGGCACCTCTGTGCCCTCTGGACCCCCACTGGGGCCCTGCAAACAATGTGCCCCCAAACGTTGCAGCTGCCTGCGCTCCCGCAGGGCAGCTGGGATTAGCAGTGAAAACACGGGCACCACGGTGCCTCTGGACCCCCACTGGGGCCCTAAGAATAAATTATGGCCAACGTTGTAGTTGCCCGCCACGGCGGCGCAGCTGAGGTAAATAACCCAGAACTGGCACCACTGTGCCGCCTGAGCCCCTCTTCTGGGACTCAGATACAACTTGCCCAAGTCGTTGCAGTTGCCTGCTAAGCAACTGAGAAAATCACTGGTAGGCACTGGCACCTGCGGTGCTCTGGGGCTCCTAACAACAATTGTCCCCCAACGCTGGAGCGGCCCGCTCTCCTGCGGGTCCGCTCGGGAAAACAGGCACCGGCCAGGTGCAACACCGAGTCCCCCACTCACCGGACTCTCTGGGGAAGCTCGCCTCTCTTGGCTCCTCCGGGCTCTCCTCCCTCGCTGGGGAGGCGTCGTCTGTCTCCGCCCAGTCCACCTTCCCAGGACTTCAACGCGGAGCCAGCGAGGTGCTTCTTCTTCTTGCCAGTGCGGGGTGGGCTCCCGCCTGGTTTCCTTCGCCGCACTGGACCTCGCCGCACTTCACCCGGGCCCCCTCCTGGGACCCGGGACTTCTCAGCGGAGCCTGCGAGGCTCCGGACTTCCGTCTCGGGCCGCGCTACGATTGGGCGGCCTTGGCAACTTCCTGTCCTTGGCCCGCCCACCACCAGGCAATGGTGCCTGTCTTCCGGGTCGCACTTGCAGCGGCCCGGCGCGCACCTCCTCTCGTGGCGGCACAATGCGGGGTGGGCACCCGCCAAATCAGCACTCAAGCGGGGTAGGCTCCTGCTAGTCAGCGCGAAATGCGGGGTGGGCACCCGCCATTATAAAAAAGGCAAACGCGGGTAGGCTCCCGGAGGAAGGTAGCAATGCGGGGAATCCCTACGTCGGGATTCCCTCGAAATTGATCGCAGTTCAGTGCTGCAGTGCGGGGTGGGCACCCGCCTCCAGAATACCATAAGCGGGGTGGGCACCCGCCACCAAAGATGCAAAAACGCGGCAGAAATGCGGGGTGGGCTCCGCTTCTCTTCTGAGCACGGGGGAATCCCCACGATGTGCAGCACAGTGCCGCGGAGCACGCACACTCCTCTTCTTCTGGGAAACAACAAAGTAAAGCGCTCACGAGGCGCTAGGAGCCCCAGCTCCAGCAGCAAAGTTCTTAGGGGCACCAGGCTGGGCCCAGGCAGGCCAGCTCACAGGGCCCTCCAGCAGGGAGGCAGTCCCTTGTGGCGCTTCCTCCTGGAGCCCAGCAGCAGCAGCCCCCAGCACAGGAACAAGCACAACAGAACAGAACCGAACATGAACATTTTCATGGGGTCACAGCCCCTTCTTTTATACACCTTTTCCTTTGTCACATAGCACAGGGCTGGGGAAAAACCAGATGCAACTGGTTTTGGGGGAGCTTTGGAGCACTTTGTTTTGCTCAGCTCCTCTCTCCTTTCACAGGACAGGCTAGGGACATCAGACGCACCACAGGGGGTGGAGCCAGCATTGTGGAGGGAAGGCACAGCCCTATTCAGGTCCCAGGTTCAACTCCTCCCTCCCATCTAGATGCAGATCTCCCTATTCACCACTGCGCTGACTCACCCTGCCCCTCCTGGAGCCACACACCTCCCAGCCCCTGTCACTCACAAAGCCAGACATGCAATTCACATCAGGCAGGCAGACACAGAGCACACATAAATGCCAACTTCTAAAAGTGGCACTTCTCCACTAGTCACAATAAATCTGCGCACACCACTGCGCAGCATTTATTCTCACGAGTTCGCACATACTAAACTCGCCCCTGCTCCTCCTCTCACACCAGGAATTACCATGGACACACATATCCCCCATGCATTCCTATGGGAGGGCAGGCCAATCTCACCACGCGCACTCAGAGTGCGCACGCACTTTACACTGGGACACAGTGCTAAAGTGCGCAAAGGCCAAAAACTACTAAGATCAGGTCATATTACTAGGCAAAAAGTTCAGGGGTGAACCTGCCAAAAGGGCCAAGTCCAACAAACCATATTGGCAAATCGGAGAGTCCATTTACAAGGCTGCATGCAGATCTTATCGAAATACCAGATTGGAATGATTTAAAATATATCTTGGTAATTATCTGCTTGTTTTCTAAATAAGTTGAATCCTATCTCATCAGGAGATCAGATAGCCTTACAGTGGCCCAAATGTTGTTGAGGGAGTTGATACCATATTTTGGTCTTCCTATTTCTATTGAGACATATCCCTGTCCGTGTCTATGTGGCACTACCCACCACCTTATACAGACAAGTAAAACTCATATATATCTCGAGATCTCGAATTTTGACAAATCAGATAACCAAACCAACCAATAAACCACTAGAACTTCAAATGTGTTTACAAATATGATTAATACATCAACACAATAGAGCCCACAATCATCATCATCGCATATCCAAAAAACTCACAACAAAAACAGAATTCCATTCCTCAAATACATACTCCAACATACATCACAAATGCATACACCATGCAAAAATCAGTTCACCCTATTCATACTTACAATTCAATTCATTCAGGAACGCACTCTCTGCACTTCTCGGGAGTCTACAACGCTGGCAGAGTTTTCAAAACTCTGAGGACGTGTTTTTCCACGCACTGGGCATTTAGGACTGGAAAACCTAGGGAGAATCTATTGGTGAGCCCCAACAAAGGAGGAGATGCTCTTACACAATCATCCTCAGCTACCATTTTTTTGTGGGAGCAGAGCCCCTAACCCTAAAATCTTAGACACCCCAAAATATTATTTTCAGAGATTCCGCTCCGACACCCTTGATCTTGCAATAAAGAACGCCCTCCGCAGCATCAGACCCAACATTAATTTAGCAGACTAATAAATATGTAACTGGGACTCATCTATAATTGAGTTATAGATCAGGGGCAAAGTTAAAATCTTTTATGAACAAATCTTAATCAAGCGATACAAAGAAATGAAAAAAATATGCCATATATGCTCAGATACAGATTACATAGTCACAAAACTAGAATTTAACCTAAGTTCCAAAGAACAGCAAAATCATAAAAAGAAAGGACAATATCCCAAGTTAATAGATGTTCATGGACATCTCTCAATACTCTGTCTTATTCACAAGGAACATCAACAGCATCTCTAGTGGGAACAAAAGAAAGACTCTGGCTCACACGCAAAACCAGAGCGTTTTATACACATTATGCAAAGAAATAATGTAATGGTCCCGAATATGCAGAAATCTGAGCAGAGTGTGCACAGTCAGAAAGCAGTTCCAATGTGAGTCTGATAGAATACACTGGTCTATGGATTATTGTTTTAAAAATGTTTATATTGTGTTTATATTGTGTTGTGCATCTCCGGACAGCAACAGCACAGAAGCAGCTGGAGCCTTTCTCAAAAGTGGGTTAGTGTTTGTGCATTATTGTGACGCTTTTACTTCTGATTTGTTTAAAATGTGTTATTACTAGTCGTGCCATCTGAATTTGCATTCTTTTATTATTACCTATTCATAAAATGTGTATAAAAACCTCTAGTGTTGAAGGTGAACCAGAGTCTTTCCTTGTCCCCATTAGGGATGCTGTCGGCTTTCCTTGTCAATCTGACAGACTATTGAGAGATTTTCCTGAACATCTATTAGCTAGCGACACTCTCAGTTCCTTTTATGATTTTGATGCTCACTTAGGAGTTAGAATAATTCAGATTTCTTGACTTTATACTATGTATCTGAGTCTTCATGTCATATTTTGCATTTCTCTGTATTGCTTACTTAGGACTTCGTAATAATGCCTTTTTACTTTTACCCTGATCTAGAACTAAGTTATAGAGTGGGCCCAGTTACTTATTTGCTACTCTGCTAAACCAATGTTGGGTCTGATGTTAAGGAGAGTGTTCTTTATCTCAAGATCAATAGTGTCGGAGCAGAATCTCTGAGAGTAATATTTTGGGGTGTCTATGATTTTGGAGTTTGGGGTTCTGCTCTCACAAGTGTGAATTGGATGTAACTGTCTCTGCCCCACCTGTTTTGACTGATGTATATCTGATTCTGCCCAGCTAGTTTTTCTGAGGTCAAACTGATATTTGACTAACTGTGTCTAGCACTAGGACAACAAATCCAGTTTTTCAGAGGCAAAGCAGTTAGGTAATTGGCTCTTATTGTTTTGTCAAATTGGTTATTTTTTTCTGGTGTAATTTCAACAAATTATTTGAAATTATTAACAATATGTAGAATTACGCAGTAAGCACAAATGGGCAAATGCATCAAGCTATTTTGCGATCGCAAACAGTGCGATTCGCAAAAATTGGCCGTTTGCGATCTCAAAATAGCCTTTTCTAATGCATGAAAGGTTTTTTTATTCGCAATTTAGGTAATCGCAATCTTTTGTGATTCCCTAAATTGCTAATTGAAGATTCCCTAAAGCACATGCAAGAAGCCTTTCCTAAATGTGAACTGTGCATTTAGGAAATGCTAATTACCATCAACTTCAAGTTGATGGTAACCATGTGCATACTTTGAAAAATGCACAAAACTGCATTTTTCAAAGTGCCATGTGGCGCACACATGCCGCTAGGACATGAGTGTGCCTTAAATGTGCTTTTTTTTTGTTAGGGGCCCCTCAGGGGGGCCTTAGGTCCCCGGCACCCTTGCCTTTGCATTACTTAATTTGCTATTACCAATTAGGAAATCACAATTTAGGTAATGCTAGTCCATTCTCACCTATGGGCCTTGAGGCCCAAAGGAAATAATGAAGTTGCAATTGCAAATAGCGATTCCCTAATTGCGTTTGCAATTCTTAAGGAATCGCAATAAGAGAATCACTATTTGCTGTTTGTTTTGTTGCATTGCATTTTGCAAATAGTGATTTCTAAGAAATCGCTAATTGGTAATCGCAAAATAAAACTTTCATGCATGTGCCCCAAAATGTGGTGAAACAATAGTTTGCTTTACCTTTTTCACACAATGTTATACTTATGTAAAAATATGCCGTCAGCTACTCGGGGTATATTAGCCTGTTGAATTGTGTGTCATTTCTTTGTTCGCATCATCCACTATGGCTCTGTAATCTCAGGACTCATAATAATGCAGAACGGGCATCACACTTCTAGTCACATGTGTGATTGAATGCGCCCTAACGCCATCTACCTTTCACAGGCAGGTTAGGAGAAGGCTTTGTGCATGCAATAAAATACAAATCATGTCATTAGCAACGAAAGTAAGACAATTTGTGCCTGAATAAATGCACAAATTACCAAAATTATATACAAGTGACAAAACTGCATTTAAGTCTGCGTCATTCATGGAGTGCTTTGATTCCTTCTCAGCATGTGAAAAACAAACACACAAAGAATATTTCTGAGCCTACTCATTCACTGCTAGCTCTCATATTTTCTAGGCTGGCAGAATATCTACAGGTTCCAGGGGACACTTTCGCCGGAAAATTAATTTGCCTGCCTCCTGGTTCAAGTGAAGTGGTCAACCCATGATGACCGTAAATATATCTTATCAACATGTGGAGAAATTGCGAGGTCTGAACGAACCCTTATTCCGCCCACCCAGAAGGAATCACAAATGGTAAACCCTTGAACACATAACGATATTGGCGTATCTGTCAGAAAACCATAAGGCAACAAGTAGCATGTACCTTTAGGCATATTTCATGGACCTTAGACAAGCATTTGCTCAATAAAATAATGCTGCTGTAGGTAAAACGAATAAGGGTGGATATTCAAGGATCCTTTTCAGTTGTAATTCAACACCTATCCCTGACACTACAGTGAACCTGAGATGGGAAATGACAATTGAGAGACTGACTAATTTAAGATTAAGTAAAGGTATAGGACAATGATAGCCCGACCCAAGTAATCTCACTTTAACTAATAGAAATAAATAGTGTTACTCAATTGGATCTCCCTTCCCTACCCCAAGATTAAAAAAGAGAAATTGCTATGATTTGTTATGCAAATTCCTTATAGGTTGGACGGGGTCTGGACTTTTATATCAAAATCACTTTATCAGGTTTCGGCAAACAAAGGCAATTATTTTGGCAGTCTCAAACTACATTGCTGTTAAGAGTTGTGGGTAACTTGTCCATTTCCGGAGTGGCTTATCATGGGGTCTGGAGTCATTGGGTTGCAGAATTTAGGTCACTTTGACAGCAAGGTGTGATGTTATGTTTTGAATCATTTCACGTCCAGAATGGATCATTGGAGAGGCATGTTTTAAAAACACTTCCCAAATGCAATGTTGGGGTCTAAATAATTAGTCTCGTGATTGTAGAACATTTCTTATTGAATCAAATTTATGCAGTAAAATATTTTTGATAATTCATCAAGTTCAGAGAGGTCTTAGCAACAGAGCTATGGATGTACTATGTTGAAAAGTTTCTTGACTTGCACCTTCATAAAGCTTAAAAGGAAAAAATACAGATTAAGCCCCTCTTTGATGCAACAGTAAACCAATTCCATTAAAAGAAAGCGGGGTTCAGGGAAGAAGTTGCACCTCTATGTGAGGACCACCCTCTACCCTTCTCTATGATAGCCCTCATAATCCGTTTACCTCGCCTCGAGCTACAACTCTGAGTCAGCCCAAGCATCTGTCCCCAAGCTGTTGAAACCTAATACCACCAAACTCGTCCCATATTGCCTATATCTGAGTCCAATCCCTGCACTCATATCTATGTGAAGATGTTTACTTCCTGTAGACTTAAAGATTTTCTGATACAGGAATTTTCACTCATGAGACATCCTGAGAGTGGAAGCTAGACCTTGCACGGTACTGGGCGAAGTTATTTTGCTTCTGGCAAAGTCAGAACTCTTCACCTGACTTCAACAATGAGAACTTTCCAACATTGTACAACTTTATTTGCCAAGACTTTCCCTTCAACTGGCTCAGGAAGGAGGGCCAATGCTTAAGGATGGCTGGACAGATATGGATTTGCATAGGGAAATTCGTCTTCATCCCTCGTATCTGGCCAAATATTACTGTTCATTTTATTATTATTATTATGTATCTTATACAACATGTGTGCACAAATGTAAGAAATGAGTGTAGAAGCTTCCACTGCATTAGACCACATAAGCCACTCTACGACACGGTATTTTTGATCAAATCATAAGCAGCATAAGAACAATAAGTTAACCTTTTTTTCTTGGCTGCATCAATAGAACAGATATATAAAATGATGAATAGAAATCTGCATTTCATTAGTTAACTAGGATTTGGCTCTGTGCTAAAATCCCGCTATGCATGTCATCACATATGGCCAAAGTCAAGAGGAAGCCTACTTTCCTTGCCAGCAGCTCAAAGAAGACAGAGGGCCACTCAAGCTACTTAACTTAAGCATTGCATCATATCTGTGATTTGAGCTGTTTGACATTTTAGACAGCCTGTGGTGTTTCACACAACACTTGATTTTTCCATTCGGTGGGCCAACATGTCCTCATTCTCATTTCCCTTCATGTGGACGGGTACATATTTCACATGAATGCCAGGTGGGTATGCACATACTTCAATCACGACCGACCTCTGCCTCTCTTTGTACCTTTATACAATCTACATCTTCATCGCCTCAGTTTCTAAAGTGCAAATGTAGACTTTTTTTAAAACCTATGCTACAAATGTGTTCTGTATTTAACTGATTTTTTAGCTTGAGGACATTGATTACATTATTTATGTAGCCACTGTTTGGGAGTGACAAGACTCAGGTGCATAGGAATGCCTCCTACTTAGCTGCACGTATTGACCCACTCATTTAGACCGAGTAAAGGATATTTGGCATTGCAGGCATTTTAGCATTTTGAAGTTGGATCCCTTACTGTTCCCTAATAAAAAGGCCATTTTCATGTATTTTTTTTTTTTAATGTGGTGCAACGAAAGTCTGACGCCTTACTTAATTTTATGGAAGTGATGGCCATACTGATGGTTACTTTCAGCCTCCATAGGACTTACCTGCGACCAGTTCTCCGACGAGTTAAGGCCCTTTCCGACCCAGCTCCTCGCCTGAGACTCCCAGCTCGACTCGATCGGATCCGCTCCTGTCCACTCTCTTTCGCACTCCCTCTCTCTTGCTCCCTCTCTCTCTCTTTCTGTCTCTCTCGCTTCTTGATATTATGCCTCATTATTCTCTTTTGTGCCTCCTTTCAGTACGCTTTGTGCAGCTTTTTATCACTCGTGTGCCTATTTTTGTCACTCTCTCTCTGCCTCGTTTATCACTGGTTGTGCCTCTTTTTTAGCCTCTCTTTTGTACTCTTTTGTGCTTGTTTTATACAACTTTTCTGCCTCTTTTTGTGCCGATTTTTCCTATTCTTTTCATGAACTTTTTGTGTTGGTGTCTTGTCCTTCAACTCTCTCCTTTCGTGCCTCTTGTTGTACTTTCTATCATTATTTGTCGTACTTTTGTGCCTCTTTGCCCATTGTTTTTGTCACACCTTCTTTTATGTCCTCTCTGTGTCTATCCCGTCGACCTCTCTGTGCTCTGTAGTGCTGCACCACTGTCTTGTTCCCTCCAAGTGCCACTTACCATTTCCCAGGGCTTTAAGTGGGAAAAAAAAACTGGGGGTGCTCTAAAAGGGGCGTGGCAAATCTCTTCAAGGGGTGTGGCCTATCCGAGTAGGGGCGTGGTCTAAATCAAGATAACTAGCATTGTGTGCTTAAGAAAATCATGAAGTCGCATCCAGCAAAGGATAATAAAATAGGCAAAAAGCAGTAACCCACTGACTTATTTACATTATGTGCACTTTGTGATCTGCATGGTACATGTTCTTAGCAGTGGGCACATTAACCCTCTGCGCTTCCTTTCCATGAGTCAAAACGTCCACTAGACAAAACACCATCTCTCTCTACTAAGAACATTAATCACTGGAGTTATGACATTTTTATTGTTGCCGAAAATTGTTGGAGGTCAGGAACAAGGCAGCAAGTGCTTTTAAAACCATATTATACTTGCAAACACGACGCCCCCACCTGAAGTTAGCGCCAGACCCGGTCCGTGCAGGTAACAGTGGTGGGGCCGGGTAAGGGGATTTCGAGGACGATGCTGAGAGAAAATTAATTATTTAATTTTCCCTCTGCATCATCCCTTGAAATCCCCCTACCCACTGCTGTTAGCTGCACGGATCGCGGGTGGTCAGCGCCTGGTGCGGTCGCACTGCCCTAGAGCCACCCTGCTCAAGGGTCTTTGACCTCAGTGACAGAGTCACTGTCACTCTATGGTGTGCTGCTTCATAGGCCTGCCTGCAAGACTGGAGGTGAACTTCAGAATAAATTATGGCGGACAGGCCTTCAAGGTTAACCCACACATGCCACTGCTAGGGTCCACCTGCTGGTGCTAAGACACCAGGGATTTTAAGATCTTGCGGGGCCTTCTAAGGTCTAGCATGGGAATGTGCTCCCTCAGCGGGAGTGGTCTGGTGGACTGGTCATGAAGGCTGAACCTGGTTCCCCAGTTCCGAATTAAAGCAGCTCTGACCATAGTGCCACATCCTCTCCCCACTGAACACCATACTGCTCCACTGAGAGAAACTTGCACTGCACTGACCCGCTATAAACACCTGGATGTGACTCAATTCAAATTACGCACTAGACAAGAGCAATATGCTGCCTAAAAAAATAATTAACAACATCCTAGAAAAACAAACACTCATAAGAAATGCAAGATTAAGTAAAGCATGTGAAATGTAAGCAGGAACAACATGGTTACCTTTTTCTTTTTACACTCATTCAGAAATTAGTGAGTGCTTTTGCCTGAAAAGTTAAGGCCATGACTACAGGGCCCAGAAGGGACCCGTTTCAATGCCCATTGCTTATATCCTTACAAAACGTAAGCAGTATGGTTTAAAAAGACCACATTTGTGAACACACAGCCGCTGTACACATTTAGTTTTCCAATTCACCCATCAAGTAGGTATTTCAGTACCTCCAGGAATAGTGCACTTTCCCACCTAAGGAAAACAATGTTGTTCAAAGAGAGACGAGAAAACAAAAGTAGCGCTTCACTGGCAAACACAGTAAAGTGGCGCTAATGTGTTTAGGTGTGAATAAATCAATCTGGCCACCTTGTAACCACTCTGTCTTGCTTTAGCTAGTTACTTTTCATATTTTGAATGTTTTAGTTCTCTCCCCCCCCCGAGGCTGCACTTAGAATTTGAAAAAGTCAGAAAAAGAGGACGTTTCCAGCAAAAGTGTTTTTCGTTTTTGGATCCATTTCACAGGGGAGCAAATAAACGAAAGGAGGAAAGAGAAGGTAATACCTGTTTCTAAAAGTCTAGGTTTTCACTAAATGAGGAGGAGCGAGACAGAAAGAGAGGGAAGAGGGGGAACAAAGAGGGCAGCACTTACCTATCAAGATGCGGCTCCACAGGTGAGAAATGCTAAAACCAATTTCCCCGGACCCCTCCAATTCAAAACACGGCGTCCAATTCATCCAATTCAAGCAACAAATAAATAAAAAATAAAAATACATGTGAAGAATGCTAGAACTGTGTAAACTATTCTTAAATTGTTTTGAAAGCAAACCGAGGATGTGATGTGACAGCGTAAGCAACA
Source organism: Calotriton arnoldi (assembly GCA_963921515.1). Lineage (NCBI taxonomy): Eukaryota > Metazoa > Chordata > Amphibia > Caudata > Salamandridae > Calotriton > Calotriton arnoldi. The sequence continues at coordinate 2,159,201 of CAWUFW010001417.1, read as the reverse complement.
ATAGGTACCTTTTGGGGTTGCAAAGTCAGCGGCCTTGAGGAACTGCTTTCCCACCAGCACGTACTATGAGTATTTCTCAATCGGGAGAGAGAACACTACTAACTTCCACTGCAAACGAGAGTAATTAAAACATTAAAAATTCGGATTATTGCCTGTAAGAGAAATGGAAAACCAAAACGAGTTGTCGGAGCTAAATGTGTGCCTCGGGCCGGGTTGCGTCTGGGTTCTTGACTTGAAACTATATTTTTTGAGCAGAGCTGGGCGACGCTTACCATTTTGAACCGTCCGGGTCCTGGCTGTATTTGGATGTAGAAGAGAGGAGGGGGGTGGCACTTACTGATCCCAGCAGGGCTTTAACGGCCGCTCCCACTCACCGTATAGTCTGACGTCACAGCCACAGAGAGGAAGCATTTCCATGACAAACGTTCCGGCAATTGTGCATCAGGTAGTCACAACAATGTTTTGTATGATGATCATGTATTGCATTGTATTGTAATTGCATTTGTATAGCGCTTACTACCCCTGACGAGGCGTCAAAGCGCTTTTTCGGCGAGTAGTGTTGAATTAGTATAGTGAAACAGCCGCGAAAATAGAGCCCGATAGAGACCCGTTTCGAGGGCCCCAAAAAAAAACTGCTGGTGCTCAGACCCGGACGGACCCGGCCCACTTAAAGCCCTGCCATTTCCCGCCTTTTGCTCTCCTACATCCTACATCCCCACCACATTCCCCTGAGTGCCCCACCGTAGCTGCCGCTTGTCGCAGTGGTGCCGCACTGCACCACATATCAGAGTGAGTTTTCACCTCAGTATCCTTCTGATTCACATGCACTCTCACCCCACATCTCCCACCATTTCAACACCCTCAGTTCCAACACCAACAATGCCTAACACCCTATCAGTCCATGCACACATAAACCAACTTCAACCCACACAGCATACCTCGCTCACATGTAGGCTACTTAACACCCGTTCGCTCAGCAAACACTTCACGAAGTTACGAACTGAGCAACCAAACCACAAATCTATTCTTCCTCATGGAAACTTGGCTAAACGCAGCCTTGGCACTGGACATTGCCAAAGCCATCTCGCCAGATACAAGATTGTGAGACAGGAATGTCAACACAAGCCCGGAGATGGAATATCATCATTTTCAAGGAATCCATGAGCTGCGCAAACTCCACAGACACCACAACCAGCTACACGGTGCACCTCATCTTTAAGCTGCACATCACAGCAAGCTTAGCCCTGTGCGGAAACCTCATCAACAGATCACCATGACCCTGTACCAACTTCCCCAACGACATCACAGACTTCATCCTTCATCATGCCCCCCCTATCATCAACTCCAGCACCTTCAACCTCCTGGGAGATTTGACCTTCCATCCAGAAGAGGACTCCAACCCGAACCCTGTCCCCCACCTCAAAAGCCTCGGAAATCTCAACCTCATTTTACAGAACCCACCCAGGCAGCTTGAAAACCTCCTGGATCCAATCTTCTCCTCATTCAACAACATCACAGTCAAAAAAGCATCTCCCATTACCTGGAAAAACCATGCCTTGTCAGCTTCAGCATCACTATCCCATACTGTAGAGGGGTGACTGCTCAGGGCCTGCCCACCACAACTCGAACAACATCTCAGAAGAGGTATGGGCTTCTGCCCTCTCCAAACTCCACAACGAGTAAACCAGCAACTTAATGAACGATGTTAAGAACTTCAATGCCTGAATCACCACTTGCGCCAACACCCTGCTCCTACTCGAACACAGCAAAACAACAAGAACACAAATACAAGCCAGCTGGTAAACAGAAGAACTCAGGGTGATGAAGCGCCACTACCTGCAACTGGAACAAAAGTGAAGAATTAGCAAAACAATCATGCAAAAGGACACCTTCAAATCCACTCTGAGGCACTACCACCAGCAAATCCAGAACACCTAGCAAACACCTGTCACAGTCCGCATAGAAGCTAGCATTAACAGCAGTAAAGACATTATCTACATTATCAGAAACTTGACAGCACCCGTAGCCACTGCCAGCAACATCGCCCCTCACAAGACAACTTTGCCTCCCAATAGGAATCCCCTCCACCTCGCAACTAGCCTTTCTGTATCTATAGAAGAATGCAGCCTAATCACATGGACGTCTGTCATTGACGAGATCGCAGCTACCATGAAGATCATTTACCCCAGAGCCCCTTCATACCTGTGCCGCAACCACGTCTTCAATAAAGGAGCCAACCCAATCAGCAAAGTGGTCACTCTCAACCTTAATGCCTCCATTGACAAAGCTATTTTCCGGGAAGCCTGGAAAGATGCAGCGGTCACTACCCAACTGTAATAACCCTCTGCAGACCGAGACAAGCTCACAAATTACTGAACTATCTTCCTCCTACCTTACCTAGGGAAGGTCCTTGAGAAAACAGATGCCTCACCAAACACTTTGGCAATCACCAGCTCCTCAACTCCTTGCAATCTGGATTCAGACCCAATCACAGCACGGAAAAGCTCTCATTGCAGTGACAGATGACATCTGCATAATCCTGGAGAGAGGAAAAACCACAGTCCTCACCCCACTGCACCTCTTGGAAGTGTTTATCACACACCATCCTCAGACGCCTATACAAGATATGCCATCCAAGGACCTGCCCTCTGCTGGATCTGGTCTTCGCTGGCAGTAAGCACACAGATATTTAACTTAACTCCATATTTCTCAGAAGCCACTGAACTCATGAGTGGAGTGCCCCAAGGCTCATCTCTCAGGTCCACCCTCTTTAACACCTACATGACCAATATGTCCAACATCATCCATGTCCACGACATCAAGATCCTCTCCTGCACCGATGACACCAGCTCATACTGTCTCTTTCAGACAAAACATCCAACAAGAGGAACAAGTTCACCGCCTGTATGTCTGAAGTAGGCACCTGTATGAAGTCCAGTTGTCTGAAACCCGACACCGACAAGACAGAAGTAGTGATCTTTGGAAATAACACCTCTCTTTGGGGATCAACCTGGAGGCCAGCTTACCTTGGGTCTACTCCTACCCCTAGATCACACACGAGAAACTTAGGAATTGTGATTGACAAAAAGCTGAACATGTCCACCCAGGTCAACGCTGTCCGCTCATTCTGCTTCCTCACCCTGAAGATGATGAGGAAGATTTCTAAATGACTCCCGAACACCACCAGAAGAACTGTCACCAAAGCTGGACTATTCAAACTTTCTGTTCTACACAACACACGCTTGTCCTACCTGAACAGCTATGTCTCTTTCCAGGAACCATCCAGGCACCTTTGCTCAGCCAGACTCCTACTCAGGAATAAATCTGGAAGTCGAGCCTTCTCATTCATTCCTCCTAAAGCGTGGAACGACCTTCCACTCCACTGCAGAGCCTTCTGCTCGCTTCTTGAACTCTGCAAAAAGCTGAAAACCTGGCTCTTTAACTAGCCCCACTCGCCAGCCCCCAGGGCCAGTCTTTCACCCCTGCACAGCACCAGGATACCCTTTCAGGTGATAGTGGGCTCCACAAATGCACATAACATAACATAGTACAGCATAACATAACATACAACCATTATTCGCCAGTCTTCCTCACCCATTGCCAGTCCGCAATTGCAGTCCATTTTTCCAGTGAAAGCCTAGCCCTGAAAATCTGACAACACAGACATCTTGGACCGCGCCTCAAAACTACTGGAATCTGCTCATCTACAATAAAACAAAACTACAATCAGTAATGACTCTGGACATTGTAACTGTAAGCCTGATTTTTCTCCAAAGTATATAGGTCATACGTTTTTTAATTTAGATATTTTTCTTAACTCAAATTGCTAATATTTTTATATAAATAGAGGAGAATGATTTAACTTTATATGCATAGGTACAGCCTGATTGCGATTCTGTGTTCTACCTATCAGCCTTAGGGTGGTCTTCCCCAAAACTTATAGAATTTTTCTGTCCATTTTGCTGATATTTGTTTTGGTTGGCTTACACCTAATTGGCACATTTAATTTACTTATAAGTCCCTTGTAGGGTGCTACACGATATATCCAGGGCCTGTAAATTAAATGCTACTAGTGGGCCTGCAGCATTTATTGTGCCACCCACTCAAGTAGCCTCTTAAAACATGGCCCAGGCCTGCCATTGCAGCTTGAATGCAGTTTTAAACTGCCAATTCGATGTGGCAATAGATCCCCCTTTCCAAGCCTTAAACTCCCCTTTACTTGCATATAAGTCACCTCAAATGAAGGTCTTAGGAAGCTTATGGTGCAGGATGCATTGTAATATGAAGGTTGGACATGTACGTTTATGTTTTATATGTCGTGGTTGTGAAAAACTGTTTTTCACTACTGTGAGGCATACCTGTTCCATAGGATATCTTTGGGTTGCCTTATTACATTTATTAGGTGTTAACTATTGATTGGAAACAGATAAGCATTTCACGTTTAGTATCTAAGAAATGTTAATTGAAAATCCTCTTTAATGGTAAAGTCGGATTTAAAAATAAAATTTTGAAAATGCCACTTTTAGAAAGTTGCTAAACATAAAAAGGGTAACCCAGTTTTCCCCCCAGAGAACTGGATAAATCAGTCACAAGTAATAACATTCCTAGACAGTAGCGGCCCGTGGTGGGAGTGCTGCCGGGCGCTGACGTGGGGCGGGGGAGGGGCAGGGGCAGGGTGGGGGGTAGTAAACTACAGATTACGGCCGATTAGAGGTAAGTAAACATATAAATAAATAAAGCGAATTTCGTTGCGCGCGCTGCATCGCATTTTGGCGATGCAGCGCGCGAACGAAATTCATTTTATTTATTTATATGTTTACTTACCTCTAATCGGCCGTAATCCGTAGTTTACGACCCCCCACCCTGCCCCTCCCCCGCCCCACGTCAGCGCCCGGCAGCACTCCCACCACGGGCCGCTACTGTTCCTGGAACACCTATTTGTGCACTTCTTTTTAGTTTGTCAAGGGATCCAACAGTGTTATCGAAAGAACACAAAAAACTCACATCAAAAAGCGTACTGTTATGTACAAAATGTATTGCATAGACTCACATATATAACTAAATACATGGGTATCAGTCAAATCAATGCAAACAACACTGATACCCCTCATAAGTAAGATCCAGCATAGATACAGTTCATATGGTGTCAATCCAAGATCTTCAAGAGGTGCAGACTCCTCTTAACTTGCATAGGTCCACAATCCCAATTGACTTTTAACTGGAATTAATGGTAATAATTATGGGCCCGATTCACAGAACTTACTTAAGACGAAATCCTAAACTTACTACCATTTTGGTATTCACAGAAGGCACTTACTCATTTTGGTATTCACAGAAGGCACTTACTCATCAATGAGTAAGTGCCTTCTGTGAATACCAAAATGAGTAAGTGCCTTCTGTGAATACCAAAATGAGTAAGTGCCTTCTGTGAATACCAAAATGGTAGTAAGTTTAGGATTTTGTCTTAAGTTAGTTCTGTGAATCGGGCCCATTGGTAAGAAGGAGGAACCATCAAAGGTTCGGTCTCAGAGTGCCAAAAGTTCTGCAAGACCATCATCAGGACTCAGAGTTGAAAACATAATACAAACCTCAATAAGCAGAAACAGAAATAAGCCTCAACAAGTATGCCTTAAAAACAAACCATCCTATGTCGTGAAGAAGGTACGGGACACAGGTAAGTTGAACTTGTCGTTTATTCATCAACTGGACCATCAAGGCAGAGCAGCGGAGGCGACAACAACCACCAACTGACTCCTGCTCCAACGCTCGGTACGGAACTCTCACGCACTGAGGTTCCGAACCGAGGAACATTCGAACATAACAAACATAGGCTACTACATGGGTCTCCCCTTAAGAAAGCAATAAAAAAAACAAGTACGAAAGAATGAAACACAGGGAAACGGGAAAAACAAGAGAAGGAAAAAAATACAAGGCGAGCTACAGTACCTGTATAGGAAAAGAGAATCATAATCAAAAATACAGCAAAACACGTTATAAGTAATACAACAACAGTATCTGAAGAAAAAGTACTTTTTCAGGAAACACGTCAGACTCTGTAACGAGAAGGAAATTTCCTAACCCGAGAACTGCTTCTCAAGTCAGGCTGACCTGCACAAGCAAAACTCCTTTCACCACCCACACCATCAGAACTTTCACTAAAGACATGGCATTTCACCAGAAAGCACTAATTCCACCACTGTCCGTTCACAAGTTTGACAGAATCACCCTTAACTTCCACAACTCTAACCAAAGGACCAAACTTGGAACAACCCTTTCTCACATGGACAGGTTTCTTCACACGAACATGATCACCAATGACAATTTCCATCTCTTTTACATTTTTCTTAGAATCAAAGTACCTTTTATGCTTCGCTTGAGTCATTCTTACACGACTCCTCACACAGACATCAGACCATTGTCCACCTTTGACCCATTTACTCATCCAACTTGGACAAAAGGTGGTGTTGGCTCTCCGACCATGCAACAATTCGAAAGGTGAAACACCAGTGGTAGAATGTAGGGTGGTGCGATAGAACCAAAGCAACAACACACCTATTAGCAAGTGCCCACTGTATGCACTCCCCCAACACCCTGTTCATGCGTTCAACTAAACCATTGGTTTGGGGGTGATACAGTGAACTCCTTAGATGCTTGATTTCACAAATGCGAAGAAAATCCTCGACCTCACTGACAATAAACTGGGCACCATTGTCAGTCACAAGAAACTCAGGAAAACATTCCTTCAAAAAGACATTATTTAGGAATTCAACAACAGTCCTTGAGGTTACCTCCCTCGCAAACCTGACCTCTGGCCACTTGGAATAATAGTCCATCATGACCAACGCAAACCTCGAAGATGCATCAAGTGCATAAAAAGGACCAACAATATCGAGCCCCAACTTCACCCAAGTTGCAGAGGGCAACTCAATGGGAGAAAGAGGAGGTGCGCGCAACTTTGCAGTCTTATCACAGCTAGAACAGATCACACATGATTTGACTATTTCATCCACTTCACTGTCCATGGAGGGCCACCAAAAAGAGAGACGCACCTTTTTTTTAGTCATTGTAGCTCCCAAATGCCCCTCATGAGCATGCCTAATTAAAGCAGCTCTCAAACATAGAGGAGGGACAAGCTTGCCAGCTCTCATCAACAAACCATCCTCAATGGACAAATCATCTGCCACTTGAAGATATGTTTTAAACTCAAAGCTCAGATTCCTCTCCTTAGGCCACCCCATCTCCACATACTTCATAACAATAGCCAAGGAGACATCAGTACTAAGAGCCTGGCGCCATTCACTCTCAGAAATCGCACATAACTGTGGAAGATCCACAGCCGCAACAATGAACTCCTCCTTGTCCTCCTCACCCAAAATGTGCTCATCTTCTACGATGTCAGACAAACGCGAAAGGTAGTCTGCACAACCATTCTTGCTTCCAGGAATGTACTCAGAACAAAAATCGAATTGAAGAAGTTTAGATGACAAGCGAGCAATGCGAGGAGTGAAACCTTTGGCATTCTTACCACTCAGAATAAAAATTAAAGGCTTGTGGTCAGTTTGGAGGCAAAACCTTCCTCCCCAAATAAAATTCCGAAATTTCTTTACCGCCTACCAACAAGCCAATAGTTCCTTCTCGATAAAAGAATACTTCTTCTCAGTGGTAGATAGCACCCTAGAAGCAAAGCCAATTGTTCTAACCTCCCCTCCTTTGTTTTGACACAACACAGCCCCCACATCGACATTGCTAGCATCCACTGTCAAGGTGCAAGGAAGAGCAGGATCATAATGTTTTAAAACTTTTGGTGAAATTAGTTGTTGTTTCACCCACTCAAACATGTTTTGTCATTCGTCCCGCCATTCAAATGCAACACCCTTCATAAGCATTTGAGAAAGAGGCCTCAACTTACTTGCAAAATATTGTATAAAACGTGAATAAAATTCACACAGCCCAAGGGAGGACTTGAGGCTAGCTTTGTCAGAGGGAGCCTTCGACTTGATTATTGAATCTACGGGACTAGACTTAGGGAGAATCCCCTGTTTATTAACCAAGTGCCCCAAGTATTCAACCTCTCTGGTAAGAAAGTCACATTTGTCTCTACGCAGCACCACACCATTAGACTGAAACCTAGACAAGACTTCTTGAAGAATGGCATCATGGGCAACTCTGTTGGGCACAAAAACTAAAACATCATCTTGAAAAACAGACAACCCATCAATCCCCTTTAGCATGTTGTTCATCAACCGCTGAAAAACGGATGCAGCTGACGAAAGGCCAAAAGGCATGAGGACATACTGGTAAGTGCCAAAAGGGGAGACAAATGCAGTAAGATGCCTAGATTCAGGCGATAACTCTACCTGGTGGTAGGCAGAGGCCAAGTATAACTTAGAAAAAACTTTTGCATCCTTCAAACCTGTTAAAAGTTTGTTAATGTTCGGAAGAGGATGGGAATTCACCCAAATCTCTTTGTTTAAGCAGCGGAGGTCAACACAAACTCTTAATTCCCCATTCTGTTTTTGTGCAACCACCAAAGGAGATAACCACAGGGAAGAGTCCACTGGTTCTATTATCCATTTTGCGCACAGTGAATTAAGTTCATTCTCCAGATCTTGCCTAATACTGAAAGGAACATTCCTAAGCTTTGCTTGATGGGTCTTGCACCATCTTTCACTATAATCTTATGCTGATAGTCCTTGATTTTCCCAAGCTCACCTGAAAATATGTGAGGGAATTTATTGACAATTTTTTCTAGATCAGGATTGTCTCTTACAACAAGGACTTGTTCAGAAGTCCCAGGCCTAAGTACCATGCCGAATAACCCCTGGTGAAACCAGCCCAGAATGTTTAAGCCTTTGTGTGCAACATACACTTTCCCTGCCATTCTCCTTCCTCTGAACTCCATTATGTCCTCAATGTACCCAGACAAATTGATCTCTCGCCCTTCGTAAGAAACTGCTTTACGATCAGGGGGTAAGAGGGACCTAGAAGGCCAAGTCTTGTCAAAAAGCTCTTGCGTGCTCATTGAAATACGAGCACCAGAGTCTACTAAAAGTCTCAAAATATTATCCCCGACTAGGATCTCTACATAGGGGTCAACACATAACTCTGGATTGCCCACCCTGACTCCATCATCCTGTACCACCGACACCATATCCCTAAGATCTCTAGCAATGAATTCTTCATCATCACAAGGCATACTTTCATCAACAACACACTTGACAGACGAGGATTGTGGAGATTACTTGCTTCTACCAGCTTGACACACTTTCGCAAAGTGACCAGATTTGTTACAAATTCTACAAGTCACAAACTTAGCTGGACATTTGCCACCTCTCATGTGTGACCTGTACCCACACCTAAAACAAATGTTTTGTTGAGAAAAGAATGTATTTTGCTTTTCACCAAAACCAGAGCGTGATCTGTCAGAGGTTCTACTGTCCCTAGTTTCGTTAAACTCCTTGACTTTTTCAGCAGAAACTGCCTTACTGTTTTTTGTGTCAAATTCCTTTGCCGACAATTGAGAAGTTTTAATCCTTTTGGCCGCTCTTATAGTTTCATCCAAAGTTAGGTTTCCCATTGAAAGAATTTTTTGTTTGATAGTTTTATTTGTGCAATGACAAATGAATTGATCTCGCACTAGCTGGCCCGCAAAATTCTCAAATTGACATTCGGACACCAACCTCCTCAGAGCGGTAATGTAATTGTCAACATCTTCACCAGTGTTTTGTACACGTAAAAAATACTTGTGTCGCAAGACAACTAAACTGGGTTGGACGTCAAACCTGGTTTGAAGTCTTTTGACAGTGTCTTGGTACTCATCGAGAACGTTTTCTCCTTCAATGAGAGGTGGTGGAAGATGTTTCAAGATTGCTCTCCCTTCAAAGCCCAAGGAATGGAGTAAAAGGTATTTCCTCCGCTCAGGTCTGAATCGATTCGCATCAATTGCACCAAGATATGTCTCAAACCCATCAAACCACTGTTTCCATTTGATGGGTGGATCACCAGGTGTCTCCAAAAATGGTGGAGGAGGCGTGACAGCTTGCATACTTGAGCAAATAAAAATATAAACTGCTCAAAGTGAACACCATCAACTAGTATATAATATAGTAATGGGAAACACTGAAAGAATGGCACACCAAAAAGTGAATTAAAAAAATGGAATTTGAAAAGCAAAACTGTCTCACAGCACAATGCGCACTGCCCAAATTGGTACCTTTGACAAGATAAGACACTGCGCTTACCAACTTGCAGCGTCCAACCAGTACCCAACAGTACCGCACACTGGCTGTAATTTGTTGCCCACCTGCAGGTACGCTTATAAAATACAGGCTCTGTGGCACTTCTCCAATGCAGGTCCGACGAGCAGGCTCTGTGACGTTGCTCCCCTGCAGACTAAACAAGAAGGCTTTGTGATGTAGCACTCATGAAAGAAACTCACATCATTCCCTAATCCCTGTAGACTGCTGGAAAATGACGCAGTGGAAAGTAAGGTACGCGTTCCAGACTTGATACGCAGCATCGCTCTAACAGTACGTATGCGCGCTTTTGTCATGCATGCCTCCACGTTATCTGTGCTGAAACGCAGGACCCTTCTTGTGTTTCACATTGTGCACTGACCTTATTTTCTCCGCTCTGCCCACAGTGCCGTAACAAAGTGTCCGGTCATGCTCCTCTTCGACGCCGATAATAATTGTGATGATTCGCCACGTTGAAAATGCCGAACAGCAGATCGTCTTGAAAATGGATGGACACCTGCGCGCAGACACGCAGGTTCGTGTTGATGGCCCAGCACTCGGCGCCAAAAAAGATGTCGTGAAGAAGGCACGAGACACAGGTAAGTTGAACTCGTCGTTTATTCATCAACTGGACCATCAAGGCAGAGCAGCGGAGGCGACAACAACCACCAACTGACTCCTGCTCCAACACCTGGTACGGAACTCTCACGCAGTGAGGTTCCGAACCAAGGAACATTCGAACATAACAAACATAGGCTACTACATCCTACACTGTATCACTTGCCAACGACCAAAAATACCAGAGGGCCGATTACAATGCAGCCGTAAAAGGCTCCAACCCTCGGTCGGAGCCTTTACGGCTGCATCGTAATGGGCCGGTCGGTTTACTTTACAACCGCCTCATTACGATGGAAGCAATCGTAAACTAAACCTGCTGGTCATTCTGGCTGGCTTCCAACAGGCTCGGAGAGCCTGTCGGACAGTCGGAATCCAGCCTTTAATCTCAAGGGCGGGCATTTCCGCCCTTGAGATTACAATGTTGGGTTTCGGCAGCCTTTCTGTGCCGGCCTTTCTGACATGGAAAGGCTGTTGTAACTCGACTCTGGGGGCCCCAGCAGGGCCCCCTTGAGTGCACTGCCTCCGGTTGGAGGCCGAGGCCCCCCTGTTGATCCCTGCACCCCGTGGCAGGCACATTGAGGGGCCTGCCATGGGGTGCAGCAATGAACTTCACCTCCTTTTTCTCAATTGGATCTTGTGTTACGGCTAGTTTCCAGTCGTAACATGAGCTCCCATTGAGAAAAGTGCAATGCGACCGAACAGTGTTCGGTCGCATTGTAATGGGCCAGTCTGGACCGCCGACTGGGTTTCAGTCGGTCCCAGTACCGAGTCGGTGCTGGGCAGAAGCAATTCCACCTGAGATCGAAATGAGACCCCAGCAGGTGTAACCAAAAACACATACAAGAGTTGCAAGCTCCTAAGGGAAAAATAATAATCCAAAGTAAAGTGCTTGTGACCTTCCCCAGATGCACAGACCTAACCAAATGTAAAGCTAATCAAAAAGTAAATCAAAAAGTAACATCACAGAGGAGGGAAAGTAACTTCATCCACTCCTCTATAAACAAGAAACGGGGGCAAAGTATTAACAAACCACAGACGGCACTATTGACCATTTACCGATAAAACGAGTGCAACCAGTTGTCCATATCCACTTCTCTTACTCGACAAAATTACAAGAATCATAAAATGTAGTCTTTCTAAATGACATCAAAAGTACTACCTAGTAACTGTAATATGGGCGTTGTACAGCTGAAAGTACACTTAAGGAAACCAAAAACTATACTTACAAAAGACGCTGTGGGGTGTGTTGGGTTTTCACTTTACCTCTGTTTGAGTGCTGCATAAATACTTCACCAATTTGCTCTAAGTTAAGGCTGACTGCTTTTGTGCTAAGCTATCAGAGGGTTAAGCACAGGTTAATTTAGTTTCTCTTTGTGCTTCACCCTGACAGGGATTGTGGCTGTTGCTTGAACAGGGGTCAACCCTGATTCAACCAACATCCCAACTTCTCATAGAGTTAAATCAACTTTTTCTTGGCATGGTTGTACAATCACAGTATTTCTTGCATACTGTGCTCAGTCACAGGTTTGTGCATGCACAATTTCCTCTAGGTATTGCCTCGAGGGAATCTAGTGTGCAAACTATGTGATAAAGCATATAGTATGCCAAATAAATGATCTGAAACACTGTTTGCATGTTATTCTTCATTGTACGCCACAAAACTTGCAATCAGCCACAGAAACTAACTCAATACTGACTCTTTCCAAACACTCAGAATGTGGTCTCATACATCTTTTGATATATTTCTGGGATAGAAGCACAACTTGGGACTTCGAGCTGTTGGCAATCTCCTAACTTTGTCACAGACATTTCCCATCCCCCACCAATGCCTAGAAACACTAGCAGGCTGTTGCAATAGTGAGTGGAGAGGATACCATGAGAAATGCAAAACTACAAATTACAGAATGCATTAAATAGCCGTGTAGTAGGACACATCAATATGGATAATAGGACAAAAAGACATTTACACTTTCCTAATTAGTTCACTTTAAAAAAGCAAATATGCCAAGAAGGATCTATTTCAGTACTGTAGCATTTAAATAAGACAATATATGGTATGTATTTGTTAAGTGCTGAGGCATGGTACCATGTTCTGACACTGGACAAGGACTAATTACCAGCCTGTATGATAGCAGGATCTAATGTGAGATAACAACAGGCAGGCTCGGTTTAGTTGAGGTGGGATTTTCAAAACTGAGTTTATCTGTGCCCTTCTTAAGACTTGTTATATAGTCTATGAAGAAAGGTATAATTTATAGTAATAATGTATGAGTTATTCTACATTATTCATTTTCACATTTCTGGGATGATGTTTTAATACCTTTAAATTACTCCAATAGATGTAGGTAATTTACTTATTTGATTATAACAGTAGAATCACTAGGTTTTTTATTTGGTTGTATTGGCATAAGTTTCTTTGCGTTTATTTCAACAAATAATTTCTATTTTATCCAAGTAAAACCTATATCTGAATGGTTCCTCAAATATTTTGATCATGTTTGTGTTTGTTATATAGAGCAATTCCTCCAAATTACAGATGTAAACATCAAGGTTATTGTAATAGTACAAACTTTCTTGTTTCAAGCATTAACTTGTAAAGGTTAGAATTTCTCCTTTGTGCTAAAGGATCATGGTAGAATATTAAGAAACTTGATGAGTGGAGGGGAGATTGGTGTCTGTTTTTCTGGTACTATTATATTGTTAGAAGAAACCCCCATTGACCAGGGTCCTGGATGAGATTTTATAGCATGTTGATTTCATCATCTCAATCAGATTTTGGCCTTGTTCAAATTTGTCAAAATGTGCTCACAAGAACTAACTATGAGTCAACCCTTACAAATGACTTTCCTGAATCAATGGTGATAGCGGAAATATGTAAGCCAAATGTTGGAAAATATCTGTAGTGCCAAAAACTATATGTTTTGTGGGAGAGAAGCTTATCTGTTCTTGATGGAAAGTAACTCCAAGATGTGGCTTAATGTATAGCTGTTTCTGCTGTACAGAATTTAGCACTACTGTTCAAAATTGAGAATGATCTATAACTAGTACAGCCATTAAATAATGCACCTGATTTCTGAATTTGGATAATTATACCCTTTCCCATGTGCCTCAACAATTCTAATTGTCTTGTTAGTATCAAGGCCTTAATATTTATCTATACCTCTACTAGCAGGTCATTGGTGTCAGCCACATTACCATTTTTTTAAACTTTAATTACTTCATCCATTTAATCAATGTTAATGTCCTCTTCTAACTGATCTTCTATTTTTATCTAAATGAAGGTAAATGATACAAATGTAAATGTGTGATGCTTTTACCATTTTATGTCTGGTATACATTTGCACCCTAAATACATTTCTAATCTCAGTTCAGAAAGGTTGGTAATGTAATTCCTGATTTCGCCCATCATAAGCTTGTAGACAGCAAGAGCTACACTTGTATCCTTCCATTCAAAACATCTAACCTTTTCATCCTTAATTAATTCTACATTTTTTGGCTTAGGATTTTGTGGTGTTTATCTCAACGAGAGAGGGCTTAAGGCAAGAGGATCCTTTATTCTCAGGCACCTCAGCCACCTCCTGCACAGTATTCCTCCAACGGTCTTTCCATGTCTCCTACATTCCATTCCTCTTCACTCAAAGCATTCTAACAGGCAACATTCTAAATACAGTGACCAATGATTGATGAGCCACAGATTTTCTGAAATCATAGCTTATTTCTTTTCACCCTTTCTTTATCATTTTTCTTTGTTAATTTACTATGCATGACTGAACAAGCTCTTCCTTAAGTGCTTAATTTCTTGATATTGATTAAGGAGTTCCTCTTTCTTGGTATATGCAAAACGTTTTACTTTTACCCTAATTACAACTTTTTTATGTTTCCGGATAGTTGTTATTTTCTCCAATAGCAGATTAGTTTTGAAATATTCTAAACATGTTTTCTTAACATCTCTGTAAACTTTTAATAATCTTGGAATTTACAGTTTAAATTTAACCTTCTATCTACCACTGTGGTATATATCTTCAGAGTTAACGTTATTCCTGAGTGGTGAGATAATTGTTGAGGATGGTGTTCTGAATCTCCAATTACTTCCTTCAAATGTATATTGTAAGGAAAAATATCTACATTTTTAATGTTTATGTTTAGGGGAATAAAGGTTATATACATACTTTTCTTTATGCTTCAAGGTGCATATCCAAACTTACATTTCTCTCCCTGGGACATCTGCCAAGATTAAGTTTCCACGTCTTATCAATTAGGAGGATCAGCGTGACAATACACTGATGAAAAATGAGAATTCATGCCGGGTTCCTTCTGGTTCCTTGATGGAGGTGTTATATAAATGTCAGTATTTTGGAAATTCGATTCAAAATCATTTAGAATTATTGATGGGTAGCCATCCATTCCATCTGTTTGGCTGGAATTCCTGGCATCTGGGGCCATCCTTGATAGATGGCCACCTCTCCTGTTTTCTAGAGTCATGACAAATGACTTCTGTCCCTTGCATGTAATGTTGATGCCAGAGTAAGTGATGCAGTGTCTGTCCAAATAGGGAAGAAGTAGATAACAGTACTTGCAGTAAACAAAATACACATATTAATTATGGCTGTGGAGATTTAAAAAACTGTGGAAGAGATATGCAAAGTTCTCAACTGCACATGTATGTGTAGTTGGAAAGTGTAAATACGGCACAAAACTTAGTGCATCTCGTTTCCTACAAAAAAGAAACATCAGAAGACTTTTCCCACTAAAATGCTGTAAGACCTATCATCCTTAGGGTGGTATTTCCTCCAACTGTTTGCCTTTTGCATTCCATTTTTGTTCTTTCTTTTTGTTGGCCTTAGGACTCTGAGCACTTTACCACTGGTGATCAGTGCTAAAGAGCATGTGCTTCTCCCCTAAACATGATGACATTGGTGTATAACTGATAGGCATATTTGTTGAACTGGTAAGTCCCTTGTAAAGTGATATACCATATACCCAGGGCCTGTACTTCAAATGTGTTAGAACTGGGGGTCTCTAGTTGGCAGAGGTAGGTACCTTTGTCCAAATAGGGACCCTTGCTTCTAGTCAGGGTAAGGGGGATACACTACTAAAATAACCCCTGCTCACACCCTTGGTAGCTTGGCACGAGCAGGCAGGCTTATCTCAGAGGCAATGTGTAAAGCATTTGTGAACACATACAGTAACACAGTGACAACACTACAGATGGACACCACACAGGTTGTATTATAAAAATAAGTATTTTTATATAGACTTAACACGAGACCCAAAACGACAAAAATCCACAATACACTATGAAAAATATGACTGTCAATGGTAGAGAATAGTTCAGTTCAAAGGCAGGTGATAAATGCAACACTCTACGTTCAATGTACCTTTGGATGCGTAACGCGATACAAACAAAATAGTTGCAGGGAAGGTGATGCGTCGGTTCCATACACGCAAGAACGGTGATGCGTCGGTTCCTTGCTCCGAGGGAGGTGATGCGTCGGTTTCCTACTGCTGCGTAGGGGGCGGTGATGCGTCGGTTCCTTACCCGGGAGGAGGTGATGCGTAGTTCTTCACTGCGTGGGAGGTGATGGGTCGGTTTCTTACTGCGCTTCTGTGGCGATGCGACCAGCAGCGCCTCGATGGGATGACGACCTGGTGCAATGAAACAAAATGGCGTCTTCTTCTCGATGCGACAACGAAGGGGCGATGCGTGCACTCCGGACTGCCGTGCGGCGACTCAGTGAATCTTTGGAGCCGCGACAGGCCCTGCACACGCTTCTCCGATGATGCGACGGCGTCTGCTGCAACGGCGACACTCTTCTCCGGTGATGCGAGGCGCTTCGGTGATGCGATGGCGACAGCGGCGGCACGCTTTCTCGGTGATGCGACGACAACTGCTGCGGCGGCAACACGCTTCTTCTTCGTGAGTCGCGCTTCCAGCTCCCAGCGACACACAGTCTCTCAGAAGGCCCAACACAACCGTAGGCACTTCAAATTCCAAGCAAGGGAATTCAGGGGAGCTGGTTGGTGAAGTCTTTTGTCCCTGAGACTTCAGCAGGAGGCAAGCTCAATCTTCAAGCCCTGGAGATTTTCTGCAAGATGATGAAAGTAAGCACAAATTTCCTTTCTCCTTTCTTTGGCAATCAGGCAACCACTGCAGGCCAATCCCTCAAACAGCACACAGCATAGGGATAGTCTCCTCCTTCAGATTCTCTGGTTCGTCTCCTCAGCAAAGGTTCTTCTTGTTTCCCAGAAGTGATCTAAAGTCTTGGGGTCTGGGCCCCAGTATTTATACCCATAAATCCTTTGTCCTCTGAAGGCAGAGGGTCCTGTACCTAGTCCAAACCAGTTCTGGGTGCATTCTGCCAGTGCACACCTTCTTCCTTTGTCAGTGTGGGCCAGGGATATCAGACGCACCACAGGAGGTGGAGCCAGCATTGTGGAAGGCAGGCACAGCCCTATTCAGGCCCAGGTGCTACTCCTCCCACCACTCTACATGCAGATAGGTCTATTCAACCCTGTGCTGACTCACCCTGTCTCCTGGAGTCCCCCAGCCCCTGTCACTCACAAACCCAGACATACAATACACAAGCTAGCAGAGGCAGGCTGTATGGTTAGTCAAGAAAATACCTACTTTCTAAAAGTGGTATTTTCAAACACAGAATGTTAAAACCAACTTCACTAAAAGATGTATTTTATCATTCTGAGTTCAGGCATACTAAATTCGTTTTTCTACCATGTTCCCTGGGTCAGTTAGGATTATAAGATGTTATAATCAAACTGCCAATTTTGGCCTATGGGGACAGGGAGCCTTGCAATAGTGAAAAACAAAATTGGCTGTAATTCACTATCAGGACATGCCACACACACCAGGGCATGTCCTACCTCTTACATACAATGCACCCTGCCCGCAGGCCTACCTTAGGGGTGACTAACATGCAGAAAAGGGAAGGTTTGGGGACTGGTAAGTGGGTGCACTTATCAAGTCGACATGGCAGTACCAGACTGCACACAGGCTCTGCAATGGCAGGCCTGAGACACACTTTCCAAGCTGCTCCGGTGGGTGGCACAACCAGTGCTGCAAGCCCACCAGCAGCATTTGATTTACAGGCCCTGGGCACACGCGGTGCACTGTACTAGGGTCTGACAGTAAATCAAATAAGCCAATCATGGAGTCACTAATCCATACATCAATTTATAAAGAGAGCATATGCACTTTAGCACTAATCAGCAGTGGTAAAGTGCCCAGAGTCATAAAACCAACAAAAACAGGTCAAAAAGAGTACAGGAGGAAGGCAAAAAGTTCAGGGATGACCCTGCAAAAAGGGCCAAGTCCAACACAACCCCCTTCCAGCCAAAACGCAGGGTAGACCAATCACTACCTTGATGGGCTTCCCTGCTTTGGGCGATAGAACCTGGACCCTGGCCCGCAACAGCAGGGGCATATTTCAGTTCTACGCCAATCTGAACCTATTTGGATCCCTCTGTCCATACTCTCAGGGCCCACCAAGCTAACCCATGGGGAACCCTTCTCCTCACCTGTGGACACCATCTGTGCAGCACCTAGCCTTAGCTTGCTCACAGGTGTGTCCCAACAAACAGACAGTAAGCTCATGGCCAACACAGAGGTGTGGCCCAGTCCACCCCTGGGGTGCGACTCCTGTCCCCCCTCCAGGGAACACTCTGTCCACCAGGACAGCAAGCCACAGTGGTCACTGACAGCTATCAGTGATGAGACCCGGGCCTTATGCCTCTCAGGGCTCTCAAACCTCTGGGGCATCAGAGAGTGGGGGGCAGTAGCCCCAGGTGTCCAGTACCCTTTGTCCACTCTCCCTCCTGTCAGGTCAGGTATGACATCCTGACACTGACCCACCAGCCCCGGGCCTGTACCCGGCAGCTGGACCGGAGACTGGGGTGGGCTTTCCCACACCCGGTCCTTCTCCTCGGGGCTCTGCACCCTCCCACCTGCAGCGGTACCCCCTTCCAGAATTGTCAGGGCACCTGTGGCAGGCATCCTGCACAATTCGCCCACTAGTTCAGGGGTTCTATCCTGCAACTGGGATCCCAGCATAGGGTCTGTACCCTTAGACTGGGCAGAGGCCAGGGGTGAGGCTGTTCTCTCCCCGCCCCCCTTACTGGGGCCCTGCACCCTCCCACCTGGAGCGGTGCCCCCAGAAGATGAACTGGTAGGGGCACTGTTAGCAGCTGCCCCTTCCTCAAGGTCAGGGGGGACACCCTGAACCTGGCCCTCCAACCCAGGGTCTGTACCCTTAGGCTGGACCTGTGCCTGGCAACCCAGGACTTCCAGGAGGGTACACCAACCCCCCCCAAGGGAAACACACTCATCTAGAGTTGTGTAGGAATCTGCCTGGCGCACCAGGACTTCCTGGGGAGCACGCATGCCCCCCCAGGGGGTAACACATCTCTCATGTGTTGTGTAACAGTCTGCCGGGCGCTGATCTCCCAACCTCTGTCCACCTGACAGTGCGTGAAGACTCCCCAAAACAGAAGTAGTGTCACCATGGTCACTCCTAGGAGGCTCAGCCCTTCTGGCTGGCCCCTGACCCACTGACTCTCCCACTGGGGAACACATCCCCCTCTCACCCCTCAATCTGGACTTCTGAACCCTCCGAACTGGAGCGGCACCGCCAGACACCAGAACCACTGGAGCTCCATTTACAGACGCTCCAGGTTCTCTAGACCCTGGGAGATCCCCCTCAAATGGCCTACCAGTACAGTCTAGGCCCCCAACCTGGTGTTCCCTTAGGGAACCCTCCAGGCCCTGAGACTGGGTTTCGGGCACCTTGGGACACGCAGTCCCACACTCACTCCTTCTCCGCAGAGACAGAACGTGAGCCCCTACACCCCTCCCACTACACTGGAACCTAGCTGGGCTACACTGAACCTCTCCCGCCACTCTGGGTTGGAAGACACCTGAGCCACTCCTCTTAGGGTCACTCCCCAATGCCTCTTCAGACCCTCTGGAATCCACCAAAAGGTCTGCCTCCATTGTGAGCTCCATGGGGTCAGAGAACTCACACTACACCATGTGTTAGCATAGCTCTGGAAAATAGGGACTTACAATATGCTCTCCCTCAATTGGATCACACAGTCCCACCAACCTATCCTTCACCTCACCATCCAGTGCCTTGCCCACGTACCCCGTACCACTCTCCTGAGACTGGCAAGACAGTATCTGACTGTCTCTGTCACTCAACCCACACTCTTCCGGGCGGTCTCCACACTCACACACCAGGACTTCAACCATGGGGGAACCCCTCTCCCTGCTCCTCTCATCTAGAGTCAGTGGAGTGCCCCTCCCACCACTAGGACCATGAACCCCTGGGCCAGTTCCCCAATCTATCTCAGGGACATTGTACACCACCGGAGCTACCTCATATCCTTGAACCTCCCGGTGAATGTTAACCCCCTCCAAGTCAGGCGCCACATCTCTGGGTGTGTGTACTACCCCCTCAGCACAAGATAACTCAATATTGCTGCCACCATCTGAGCTGGATTCCGCCTCCAACTCAGCAAAGCTCACTTCCTGAGCTACACAATTTTCTTGTTGCTGGGCTGAGACCCTCATGGCCTCAAGCCTCTCGAGCTCCAAATCAAGCTCTCTCATTCTCAACTCATGTTCCAATCTCATTCTCTTTTCCTCTAGGGCCAATTTCTTAATTTCCAATTCCAACTGCCCACCCATCTTAAGCTTGGTCAGCTCCATTTCATGCATCCTACTTCTCTCCCTGTCCTCCAGCTCTCCTGGGGACAGGCCCTTGGAAGAAACACTGCTACCTGCTGGGGAAGGTGCTTTCCTCCCCCCTGGACCCAATAGCCCATCTAGCTGCCCTCCTGCATCCTCAGCCCCCTCCTCATGCTCTTCCACATGCTCAGGGTTATTCCTTGCTTCCACCCAGGCCCTCAGCGCCTTTTGGAACTCATCCTTCTTGAAGAGACCGGTCATAGCAACTTTAAATCTCCTGCAGAAGTGTTTCAGCTGTTTTACAGTGTAACTTTCTAGTTTCTCTTCTTCAAAATCTAAATCAACAGATGCGATGGGCGCTGTTTTGCTCATGGTGAAACTTGACAGTTCTTGGAAAAATAGAAATCCCAGGAAAAAAAATAATCTACCAAGATGTAAGTGGTTGCGTTTGGTCTGCACTCACTAGTAGTGTACACCAATCACTGTACATGAATCACAAATGCAAGTCCAGAATCCTCACCGCTGACCACCAGTGTTAGAACTGGGGGTCTCTAGTTGGCAGAGGTAGGTACCTTTGTCCAAATAGGGACCCTTGCTTCTAGTCAGGGTAAGAGGGATACACTACTAAAATAACCCCTGCTCACCTCCTTGGTAGCTTGGCACGAGCAGGCAGGCTTATCTCAGAGGCAGTGTGTAAAGCATTTGTGAACACATACAGTAACACAGTGACAACACTACAGATGGACGCCACACAGGTTGTATTATAAAAATAAGTATTTTTATATAGACTTAACACAAGACCCAAAACGACAAAAATCCACAATACACTATGAAAAATATGACTGTCAATGGTAGAGAATAGTTCAGTTCAAATGCAGGTGATAAATGCGACACTCTAAGTTCAATGTACCTTTGGATGCGTAACGCGATACAAACCAAAGAGTTGCAGGGAAGGTGATGCGTCGGTTCCTTACACACAAGAACGGTGATGCATCGGTTCCTTGCTCCGGGGGAGGTGATGCGTCGGTTCCCTACTGCTGCGTAGGGGACGGTGATGTGTCGGTTCCTTACCAGAGAGGAGGTGATGCGTCGGTTCTTCACCGCGTGGGGAGGTGATGCGTCGGTTTCTTACTGCGCTTCTGTGGCGATGCGACCAGCAGCGCCTCGATGTGATGACGACCCGGTGCAATGAAACAAACTGGCGTCTTCTTCTTGATGAGACAACTAAGGGGTGATGTGTGCACGCCCAACGGCCGTGCGGCGACTCAGTGAATCTTTGGAGCCACGACAGGCCCTGCGACACGCTTCTCTGATGATGCGACGGCGTCTGCTGCGACGGCGACACTCTTCTCCGGTGATGCAAGGCGCTTCGGTGATGCGATGGCGACAGCGGCAGCGGCGGCACGCTTTCTCGGCAATGCGACGACAATTGCTGCTGCGGCGACACGCTTCTTCTTCGTGAGTCGCGCTTCCAGCTCCCAGCGACACGCAGTCTCTCAGAAGGCCCAACACAACAGTAGGCACTTCAAATTCCCAGCAAGGGAATTCAGGGGAGCTGGTTGGTGAAGTCTTGTGTCCCTGAGACCTCAGCAGGAGGCAAGCTCAATCTTCAAGCCCTTGGAGATTTTCTGCAAGATGATGAAAGTAAGCACAAATTTCCTTTCTCCTTTCTTTGGCAATCAGGCAACCACTGCAGGCCAATCCCTCAAACAGCACACAGCATAGGCATAGTCTCCTCCTTCAGATTCTCTGGTTCGTCTCCTCAGCAAAGGTTTTTCTTGTTTCCCAGAAGTGATCTAAAGTCTTGGGGTCTGGGCCCCAGTATGTATACCCATAAATCCTTTGTCCTCTGAAGGCAGAGGGTCCTGTACCTAGTCCAAACCAGTTCTGGGTGCATTCTGCCAGTGCACACCTTCTTCCTTTGTCAGTGTGGGCCAGGGATATCAGACTCACCACAGGAGGTGGAGCCAGCATTGTGGAAGGCAGGCACAGCCCTATTCAGGCCCAGGTGCTACTCCTCCCACCACTCTACATGCAGAGAGGTCTATTCATCCCTGTGCTGACTCACCCTGTCTCCTGGAGTCCCCCAGCCCCTGTCACTCACAAACCCAGACATACAATACACAAGCTGGCAGAGGCAGGCTGTATGGTTAGGCAAGAAAATACCTACTTTCTAAAAGTGGTATTTTAAACACAGAATGTTAAAACCAACTTCACTAAAAGATGTATTTTATCATTCTGAGTTCAGGCATACTAAATTTGTTTTTCTACCATGTTCCCTGGGTCAGTTAGGATTATAAGATGTTATAATCAAACTGCCAATTTTGGCCTATGGGGACAGGTAGCCTTGCAATAGTGAAAAACAAAATTGGCTGTAATTCACTATCAGGACATGCCACACACACCAGGGCATGTCCTACCTCTTACATACAATGCACCCTGCCCGCAGGCCTACCTTAGGGGTGACTAACATGCAGAAAAGGGAAGGTTTGGGGACTGGTAAGTGGGTGCACTTATCAAGTCGACATGGCAGTACCAGACTGCACACAGGCTCTGCAATGGCAGGCCTGAGACAAACTTTCCAAGCTGCTCCGGTGGGTGGCACAACCAGTGCTGCAAGCCCACCAGCAGCATTTGATTTACAGGCCCTGGGCACACGCGGTGCACTGTACTAGGGTCTGACAGTAAATCAAATAAGCCAATCATGGAGTCACTAATCCATACATCAATTTATAAAGCGAGCATATGCACTTTAGCACTAATCAGCAGTGGTAAAGTGCCCAGAGTCATAAAACCAACAAAAACAGGTCGAAAAAAGTACAGGAGGAAGGCAAAAGGTTCAGGGATGACCCTGCAAAAAGGGCCAAGTCCAACAAAATGCTACTAGTGAAGCCTCCCTGAGACCACTGTTCTCCTTAACCATATTACCACCCCTGGTCTTACTACGGGGTTACCCTTGTTTTTTATACATACTAGTGGACCTGCAGCACTAATTATAGCACCGACACAAGTAGCCTTTCAAACCCGTCTCAGGCCTGCCACTGCAGTGCCTGTATGTGTAGTTTACTGCCACTTAGACTTGGCATTTAAAACTACTTGCCAAGAATTTAACTCCCCTTTTATCACATAGGTCGCCACTTAGGTAGGCCCTAAGCAACAATAAGGGCAGGGTGCTCTGTAAGTAAAAGGTAGGACATGTAATTGTATGTTTTGCATGTCCTGGTAGTGACAGACAGCCTATTTCATTGTTACTACTGTGAGGCCTACCCCTCTCCAAGGCCAGCATTTGGAATGCCTTAATACACTTTTATGCTGCAATTCCTGATCAGAGAGGAATAGCTTTTTCATGTTTCATATGTTTGGAATGGTAATGATAATTCCTCCTTACTGATGAAGTTGGATTTAACATTACTGTTTTAGAAATGCCACTTTTAGAAAGTGGACATTTATCTGTACTTACTGTTCTTTGTGCATGACAGCCTGTCTCCAATACACGTCTGGGTAGGGTGACAGCTTCACTTTGGGTAGGGTGAGCAGGACCTGTCTAGGTCCTGTAGCCAGCCTGCTGTAGATTGCAGTCGGACTGAACTTTGGATTTGCCCTAGTCTAGCGCACCCTCAAGTAACATTTTAGTGCTATTGACTTCTATGAACTGTTTTTTATTTTTTTTATTTATTCATATCTCGACTTCTATGATTTTTGTTGTTTTGGTCTTATTTTGCTCAGATAAATATTCTCTACTTTTCTAAACCTGTGTGGAGTCTTTTTGTGGTGTATTCATTGTGTTACTGTGTGTTTGTGTTGCACAAATACTTTACACATTGCCTCCTTAGATAAGTCTAACTGATATGTTCCAAGCCACCAGAAGATGAGTACAGGTTATCTTTTAGCGTGCATCTAGCTTACCCTGACTAGAGTGGTGGTTCCTGCCTGGGTGCGTACCCCAGCTAACCAGGAATCCCATTTCTAGCAAATGCTTTTTGGAGGAAAATTCTCAAGCTGAAAGTAGATTTTGCAGGGATTTTCTCATGGAAAAATGATTTTTGTGCAATTTAAAGTTCCATATTTCTTTGTAAACGTGGCTTGTGAAGATCCAAAATTGATGAGGTTTGAAAAATAACATTCAAACGAACATAGAAGTGTAATTGAATAACAGGGCACACATCTAATATTAGCTGAAATAAAAATCAAGTAGTTGGGTCAAAAACAGTATGTTTTCAGAAAATGCTAA
Organism: Calotriton arnoldi; assembly: GCA_963921515.1. NCBI lineage: Eukaryota > Metazoa > Chordata > Amphibia > Caudata > Salamandridae > Calotriton > Calotriton arnoldi. Next base: position 2,134,417 of record CAWUFW010001417.1, on the reverse strand, counting down.
GATTTATTTGGGTGGGGGTGAGATTAAAGAAATGTGAAAAGCTCGTTTGTGATGGCCAAACAAGTATATTTTGTTAAATCACTAAGTGGATGATTTATGAAAAATTTATTTAATAGAAAACAATATCTGAGAGCAAAATCAGTGCATGTCCTAGAAAATATAAGCTTACTTTGGAGGACAATATTATTTAATTTGCTAAACATATTTAAACATAGAAATTCAGTTTAGCCGATTTTGCATGACTCCTGAAAGTATTTCATCTTCTCCCTTAAAAGACTTTATGACATTATCACGAGTGAATGACTTTAAAATCTCTCCAAAATCCAATGTTTCCCTGGTAATTATTTGAACATACTTTGACACATAAGCAAGGAACACCAATGTATTACAGCCTTGCCTTAAACTCACAAGAAATGTGATCCACATCAAATCATCAAAAACATATATTTTATGGTATTGTCATATTATAAATAATTGATAGAGGCCGTTAAAAAAGCAGACGCCCAAGTGCCGGCACAGTGCAAGTGAATAATAGCGAGCCCAAAATATAAACTACACAGTGCACATGCAACATTTACAATATATACAAGGATCACAGCCAATGGGACAAATGTTTCTTTTAAAGCTGATGATATAAACGTTCAGGTTTTGTTTTTTCAGGTTATATCAGTCCCACAAAGTATTATATGGTTAGGACCCAAACGTTCAACGTTTTGACCCCTGAGAGCAATTTGGATGAAGTCTTCTTCAGGACAGGAAAATACTGGTAGCAACCTGACCAGATAATTCAAAATATCATCCAAGAAACAGGTCACCATGACCTCTTTAACATTCACCAAAATCTTTCAAAGGCTCATGCAGCGTGCTGGTCAAGGACTTTAACAGACCCCACATTCAGTTTGTTGTCTAAATTAATAATGTGGATAACCAGGGATTGCAGTAGATCCTCCTGAAACTCTTCTTGAGGGACTGCCGTGTGAGGATATTAGTGGCTGTCAAAAGAGTGTTACTAAAAGAAGTTAAGACAACATCCATTAAATTGGATACGGTTGACTGGGAGTCTAGTTGAATATTCGTTAGTTTTATGTCTCGTGTGATATTGGTTTGATCTACTTCTTCAACCACTTCGATCTGTTGTACATCGGAATCATCCAATGGAAAACTTTCACTCTCCATTGAGGCTTTCTCGTTCTAAAGCTAATGATCCTGGGTGGACACTGGTGACTTATTGGGTGATGGTCCCTCAGTAAATGACGAGAGTTCAAGGATGAAAAGACCAAAGAGGTGATGATGGAGAAGTGCAACTGTCTTACGTAAGCTCGGGCGTAAAGACTGGTTGAAAGTTAAATTACTTATGGGAAGCCCACAAGGCTCTGATGGGAAAAGCACTCCCGACTTGTTGCAATGAAGTTTGAGTATTTGTTTTGCCACCGAGTGGGTAATATTGCACCCAGTCTGGACTGGAGCAATGGTTCTGTCCATGGCTATGCAATTGAAAGTCATAGGTTGATTTTGTGTTGTGACTTTTAGGGCCCCGGGGACTGCTTCAAGTGCTTGTTCTATCTGGGTTAACTTGTGGTGCGTAAACTGTTCGTTTTCTTTGTCCTTGAGATGAGGACTGGTTTTGTTTATTTTGAAAATATCTTCCTGTCAAGTGTTAAGAGATTTTAGAGGCTAACAAATTGCAGGTGCCTCTGAAGAGTTCTTGCACAGTGCAGTGTGCTAGTTTGTTGAAACTTGGGTGGGCTGCGTTGCTGATTCTAAGGTCAAGTTCTGAAATCAGTGATAGCAAATTAGGTTGGACGTGTTACAGATGAAATTGCTTCACTAAGGGGCCGATTCCGATTCTGGTCGGACAGCTCAAAAAGAGCCGTCCGGACGCTTACCTACCGACCGACTCGTCCCGGGAGCCGGTCAGTCCTGCCGATCAAGTACGATGCGTGCATGTGCTGAAAACCCGACCGACACGAACTCGCCAAATACATACTCAATTCTCCCTACGACCCGGTTCCGTAAAGGCCGAATCGACTCGCACGGGGGCTATGTCAGAGCAGTTTCCGGCCGGACAAGTATGATGCGCACTTCCTATGCACCGAGCGAGTCGACACGTACGGCACGTCACAGCATCCGGAAAAGCTGCATGAAAGGAACGATTCGCGCCACAACACGATCCCCGGACACGAGACGTACAAGCCTGCAACTGGGACGAAACAAACCAACGACCAGTGTATACGAGACGGTGTCGACATGAATCCCATCGCACAGGTCATACTGATCCTCTACATCCATGGCCTGATCCGGAACAGACACCTACGACGGAGACGGTAAGAGACACACACCCCAAACAAACACCCGACACGTACCAGTAAACCTGTGACAAACACCCAGGCCCTCCTCTTGCCTGTCACCTCCACCCATAGGGGGCCTCTTGGCTGGGACTACTCTCACACCCACACATAGGGGGCCTCTTGCCTGTCACCACTCTCACCCCCACTCATAGGGGGCCTCTTGCCTGTCACCACTCTCACCCCCACCCATAGGGGGCCTCTTGGCTGGGACTACTCTCACACCCACACATAGGGGGCCTCTTGCCTGTCACCACTCTCACCCCCACCCATAGGGGGCCTCTTGGCTGGTACTACTCCCACCCCCACTCATAGGGTGCCTCTTGCCTGTCACCCCCACCCATAGGGGGCCTCTTGCCTGTCACCACTCTCACCCCCACCCATAGGGGGCCTCTTGCCTGTCACCACTCCCACCCCCACCCATAGGGGGCCTCTTGCCTTCACCACTCTCACCCCCACCCATAGGGGGCCTCTTGGCTGGTACTACTCTCACCCCCACTCATAGGGGGCCTCTTGCCTGTCACCACTCTCATCCCCACCCATAGGGGGCCTCTTGCCTGTCACCACTCTCACCCCCACCCATAGGGGGCCTCTTGCCTGTCACCACTCTCACCCCCACCCATAGGGGGCCTCTTGGCTGGTACTACTCTCACCCCCACTCATAGGGGGCCTCCTGCCTGTCACCCCCACCCATAGGGGGCCTCTTGCCTGTCACCCCCACCAATAGTGAACTGTGTGAGTACCACTACCAATGCCCACACACATAGGATGGGTGATGTGTAACACATACCACATACCCCAACATAAGGACTGTAAACCAAAGGATATCCCCAACAACCTCATGACCACAACATGTAGTCTGTGTAAAATTCCCACTACAGTGAACATTACCATGTACACACAATGTAACTCAGAACACGTGTCTGCAATACCACAGTGTGGCTAACACAACCCAAGCCTCACATGAGCACTGCAGTAATGTCCTCAACACCCATCACTTGAGTGTACAAAAGGTAACTGTGTTGAACTAAACAGCACCATATGTAGAGCACTGTGCTAATGGGGTCTGAACCCCCATCAGCACAGTGACATGAAGGTAAGTGTGGGGATCACACATGCAGCATATGTAGAGCACTGTGCTAATGGGGTCTGAACCCCCATCAGCACAGTGACATGAAGGTAAGTGTGGGGATCACACATACAGCATATGTAGAGCACTGTGCTAATGGGGTCTGAACCCCCATCAGCACAGTGACATGAAGATAAGTGACTTATTGTTGAAAGCTGCAACTGTCAAACAGCATGTACGAGTCCTGGTCCCACCACATGACCCATTCCATTGCAAAGTAGTGGTTGTGTCCCATACCAACAGAGCTGTGTTGATGCACACAGTGCACTGCATCCAAAACATATACCCAAAGATGTGCAACCATCACACGTGGGGGGGTGACATTGCAGACACAGCTGAATCACTCATTTCCACAAATGACTGTCACTATGCACACCCACACACATCTCCACAAACAGACCCACAAAGCTACACATCCTGTGGGGACTGGAGGTATCAGGTCACAAACACCCATGCAATGGCAGCAGGGGGACACACCAAACAGGAGCAATGTGCAGAAGGCACGCAGGGACTACATGGGAAATCACACAGACACCAGTCAGCCAATGGCCCACAACACCATTACAAAAGCACTGCTGCAGATGAACAATCACAAACAGCCAGAAACACACAGCACATCGGACAAAACATGTGTATGTCTGTGTCTCTGTGTCCACAGACAACTACACAACATGTGAGGGGCAGGACTACAATGTCACCAATGAGGACACAGTGCCACACAACAGAGAAGCATGAATTGGGCAACCCCTTAGTGGGCAACCAGCCATTGCAAGGTGAGAGGGAACACAACAGACATAGCTCACACAAGCTGCAATTATCAACAACCAACAGAGCCAGAGACAGACCCACTGAAGCACCACAGCCAGGGACACTACATTGGGGTCACACAGGACTGCATGAGAAGGCCACTCTGACGACCAAGGTAGATGTGGCACATACTGTGCAGCACACCCACCTGTGCCACCTTGGGCAGCTGACCACACACACAAACGTCCATCAGACCCACACAAATACAAAGCCCTGGACATGGCCTGCAATACTAGGACAACATGGTGATAGGGGACTACACAAGTCATGACCCTCATCACACCACTCAGAACACCACACACCTTGACCTGTATCAAGGTGCATCAGCCAACACCACAGGGACCGCTGATACAGCAGAAGACCACATGACAATCCCAGGGCTGGTGGGGGCAGCGAAGGTGAACAAACACATCACACTAAGGACACTCAACATCCCTTGTGGATGTCTGACACAATGCACAGTATGCGGAACATGGCCCTGATTACCAATACACAAGATTAGCTGGGATCCCTGTCACAGTCCCAGGGCAATGCCGCACCCAAGGAGACCCACAAAGAACACATGTTGACACCTTCCAACATTGCACCTCTGAACATGAGGAGTGGGAGCAGGCACACACATGTGTTCCAATCACAGACACATACCACATAGGCACCACTACATGAAAGTGGAAACCAAAAAGGGCCTAGGGGAAAACCGACTGTGTCCCATCTGTGTCTGCCCACAAACCCAGCCCATACGACAAACACACCTAGGCACAACACCTTGATGAGCACTAGTGTGCCATGCACCCACATCCCAGGGAACCAAGGGTGAAGATGTTGGGTGAACATAGGACAACTCAGCAAGCATCACCAACAGAAACATCATCAGGGTACACAGCCTTTGTAGCCAAAGGGAAGGGAAAACACACAAACATGCTCACACAACACACACCACGGGCCCAGCCAATGTGACCCAACAACACACTGCCATGAGGGGACTCCACTCCTGTGGAAGGAAAGCTGAGCCATATGTCGTCCATGCAGGCCACCAGCATGTCAGCAGTATACTTTGTCACACAGCCAACATATACCACACATTGGTGGCCCTGGTAACAGCAGCCTGGGCACGGGGGGGTCCCCTGAGTCAACTGCACAGAGTCAACACACATATAGATGAAGTAGCACTGAGGACACAGATGAGTCCATCCACATAGATGCCTACACTTGCATGTCCATTGGAGATGGCCACACAGCCAGTGAAATGGGCCAATTGAAACATTCTAAGGCCAACAGGTGTGCATGTGTGTAAGACACTGATGAGACATTGCTAACAAAAGATGGATAACACATTCCCAAAGACCATAATCATGACCCCCTCAGATTGCTGCAAAGGATGACATGGATACACACCCCAAGAGGACATATCCCCCATGGCCCACATGGGCTCCAGCACAGTGACACTACATTTTCCAGCCATGAACTACACCATCACTGGAGCAAGGGCATGTCAAGCATCATCAACATCATGTACATCTGAAGCAAAACCACTAGTGAACAAAAAGGAGCTTTTATTCAGCCTAGTTTTTTTTAAATGGAAAATCAAGAAGAAAACCATGAAGGCCTATGGCCAGTCCATAAACAGACCCAACAGGGTCAAGTGTCCAAATGCCACATTTGGCTTGCCTGCACTGCTACCGGAAGGGGACATACCCCTGGGAGGGGCATACATAGAGGCCAGCCAGGCACCGCAGGTACAGGATCATGGATCAACAGAAACAGACAGGGAAGGGGTGGTGGGTGCAGGAGCGGCAGCTGCAGTGGAGGGGTCTGACAGGGTGGGTGCCGGCACAACTGGGGGCACAAGTCAGGAGCAGTGGGTGCCGGCACAACTGCAGTGGGCAGGTCAGAGGGAGTGGACAGGGAACTCACTGCAGTGCCCAAGTCAGACCGGGAGGGCATAGACTCCACTGCAGTGCCCATCCCCAGGGGAGCAGAATGTGGATCCGGTAATGTGGGCAGGACGGAGGGGGAGGACACGCCCTCCACAGCAGTGCCACACACAGGCTGAGCGGGGTGTGGGGTGATGGAAGAGCAAGAGGCAGGGGGGGAAGGCCTGAGCATCTTGGGGATGCGGTAGCGGTGGGTGGGTGAACCTGGGGCAGGGTGTGGTGGTGGTACCTGTGGAGTGGGAGCCTGGGGGATGGCAGGTGGAGACTGTCTGGTGGAGCATTGGGCCGGTGGTGGGGTCTTGCTCTTCCGGTTGCGGGGGGACCTGCGGCGTGGGGTCTCAGCCTGCCTGCACCTGGGGGAGGGTGTCTGGGGGCGAGGGTCACTCCCCTCTGTGTGGCTGGACCTCCTCTTCCCCTTGTGTGCTGGTGTGGATGGATCAGTCTGGAAGAGTCCGAGGTCAACCAGGAAGAGCTTCTTTGCAGCTGTGGATGCAGCTGAGGCAGTGGAAGGGGCTGTGGAAGGGGCTGTGGAGGGAGAGGCATCGGAGGACTGCGGAGTGCCTGTGGATGCATGTGTGTGTGTGTCTGACCCATCCCCGGTGAGTGTATGTTCAGTCCCCTGAGTATGCGGGCGTGCATGTTTAGACTTTGGCTTGGGTGTGTGTGTACTGCCTGGGTCTGTTGTGTGCAATGACGGTGCAGGTGTGTGTGTGAGTTGGACAGGTAGGGTGCTGGGATCAGGGGATGGATCAGGGGCAGGAGGGGGGAGGGACTGCTGGAGGAGGGACACTGCTGCCATCAGTGAGGATGCCATGCCCTGACTGTTCCTCTGTAGGGCAGACATGGCTGATGACATGCCCTCCATGTACGACACCAGCTGGTTCAACAGACCGTGTGCACATGGAAGACACGCAGCATGGATGTCTGCCCCACATGGATCTGCCGCAGCAGGTCGACAGACTCCTCACTCAGGGCAGCTGGGGACACAGGGGTAGGGGGTGCGGTGCCTGACTGGAAGGACACATGCCCATGAACACGGGCGCCTCCACGGACCTTAGATGTGGGAGCCATGGGGAGAGCGGTGATGGCGGGGACAACCTCAACAGGTGTCGGATGGTGGCTGCTGCCACCCGCCTCCACAAGGGAGTCCTCGTCACAGCTGCTGTGGTCCTCAGCTGCGGTGGTGTTTGCCGAGGAGTCCACAGACACACTCCCCTCGCCCTCCGTGCCACTGGGTCCCTCCGACTCCTCAAATTCGGACCCAGTCTGGCTCACTGGCTCCCCCTGGTCCGTGGAGCGGTCTCCTTCTGTGTCCGTGTCTGTATCTGCACAGGAAAAATAGAATAAAAACACATTAGTCATCTGCACTGACCACACACACCACAGAAAGTACAGCACATCAGTGGCCAAGTGCGGGCATCAATCAGTTGAACATTGCTAGGAGTGCTCACACAAATTTGCATAGGCCAATGGTCAGTCTGAGAGTCAAGCATGGCATTCACATCCCTCCTGCCCTTGCACCCATCTGTCTTGCGCATGTAGGATCCCTACACCCCACTGCGGACACATGCACCACCTACCCATTAGTTGACAGGACTTGAAAATACGTAGTGGTCTGTCAACATGCACACATCACATCTGCTGCCTATGGATCTGTACATTTGCCTGGACGTAGGGATGGCCAGTGTTGCATCTGAGAGGCTGGGGCTGAGTTCATGCACCAGACATCCTGAGCCCCGCAAGTCCTGCATTCCTTGGCACAATGGAGTGCATGTTGCACATGACACACTCCTGCAGGATCACCCCTAGGTAGTGTAGTCCCATGGCTCAGCCATGCCTGTGAGATCATACATCACAGTCTCCAGTCACAGGGGCCAGGGCAGCCTGACAACAACTGTCACCACTGTGTCACATTCCCAGGACATGGGGCCTGCAAACTCTGTAGCTGACAACTACACATGACCATCCACAGAAAACAACATCGTCTGGATTCTGATGTGCCCACCCCAGACCCATTGGTCGCATGTGAGACATGGGACAGGGCACTCTGAAGCTGAGCAACTCGCACTCTGCTGTGAATGACACCCAGCTGCTGGAACTACCCAGTTGCAGGCACCATTGTGCACAGTCAAGTCATCACATCCCTACATGTCACAGAGGTATTGTCTCACATGGGCACATCTCAGATTGCATGCTGACCCCAAACCCATGTACACACCAGTGGGCCTGACAACGGTGCCACAGCACAATGACACAGGGGCAGACACCTGAGGGAACTGTTCACCTGGCACAAAGTGCCAACCGAGACACGGGAGTGGGAGTACAGACTGTTGCATGCCCTGGACTAGCCATGACTGTCCTGCTCCACGTGGAACAGGTGACAGCCATGGACAGTAGGCAGGTGGCCATGCATGTGTGACACACTTGAGATACATGCTCCAGGGGCCCCAACATTTTCCCCACCAGCAGCATGGGTGTGTGCCAAATGCCCCAGGCACATGTGGTGAGCCCGAGCTGTCAATTGGCCACATGACAGGAGTACATGCAGATAAGTACCAGGTCCCTGGCATGTACTGTACAATGGTCCCTCCCTTGAAGCCCAACACTGAGTCCCCTGAAGCAATGCTGGCCCACATCTCATGCACCTTCAAATGTAAGGGCACACTTTCCACGTGACACTATGCCCAGACAGAAAAAGCCACACCTGGCAAACAGATGAGAAGGGGGCAAGTCACCAGAGAGGGACATGGGTCCTGGACTATCTGAACAATGTACTGTTGAACTGTCACCAGGCCAGAGGGGGCACACAGCATGTCAGAAACAGCACACAGTGCAGTCATGTACTTACCCCTCCTTGCTGCTGTCTGGCCTTCAGCTGCCCATCCAGGTCCGGGAACACCACCGCCAGGATCCTGAGCATGTGGGGGGTCAGGGTCTGGTGTCCGCCCCTCCTGCGAGGAGGCGACAGCTTCAGCTGGACCCGTGCGATCCTCCGGGTTCAGCCCCGAAGGTCCTGCCACCTCTTCCGGCAGTTGCGGATCCGGCGCTTGTAGACCCCCACGGATCTCACCGCCCGGACGATGCTCCACCAGATCTCATGTTTCTTCTGGGCAACAACCTGTGAGGATGACAAAGTGCAAAGGACATTACTACACTGGCAACATATTAGTGCAACACACAGGCAGTCATACATGTGGGCATCAGCAAGGCTAATGAGGTACACAGGTGGTGCAACTATGGATGAGGGACCGGTGTCCAGCACTCACAACTTTGAGACATAACCTGGGAAGGGTACCTAGTGACAATCCACCTTGCACTGCACTGTAACTGTGCAGTACATGTGGGTGCCCCATTTGTGTCAAGAGCAGTACTCAGTGGGCAACCAAGCCACTGGTGTACACACTAATGCTGCTGCTGGTCAGACCAGTAGCACAATCAGCAAAGCAGTGGACAGCACACTCACCTGCTCCCCTGATTTCCCATACAGCTTGGTGTACTGCAGCAGGAGCCTGTCCAGCAGGGCCTGGTTCTTCTCCTCACTGAAGGCTGGGGCCCTCTCCACAGTACGTGCCATCCTTGAAGCCAGAGGAAGCAGAGACAGCAGCAGTGATGAGAGTGATGTGCTCGAGTAGAATGTGGTGCAGGCAAGTGGGTTCTCTGGGGGCCAGGCAGCCTTATATCTGTGCTGTGGAGGCATGTCTGCCCTGGGGTACAAAGGGATAGGTCCAAAAATGTAGCATCCTATGAATTTGGCCAATCCATGGGATAGCACGACTCGTACACGCCTTCAGCATCGTTTAAAACATCACCTCCATGACACACTGGCAATTGCAACAATGTAGTACGACTCCAACTGAATTTCCTGCACACGCCTCGTTCAAATTTAAAATCTGCGTCCATCACCATGACTGCTCATAGCCAATGAGGGTGCAGGGCTCGGCAACTGACTGTACTAAGCGGATTTTGAATGGCAACACACACCCGTCTCGGAAACAATGGGAGAGCAAGGGAAGGAGAGGGTGCGTCCGTATCCCCTGTATCATATGTATTAAACAACTATGGACGAACCCTGTCTATGTGTGGCACCATCACTGGTAGGCAGTGTTAGAACCCACTGGGCTTGTTAAAAGACCCCTCACACACCAACCTAGTTGGTGTCATGCTTCATCATTAGGTCCCAACCGGGTGGCCGAATGCCCCCGGTTGTGCTACGACGCCTGATTACAGCGGAGCTGGTGTAGTGCAAAGATGTGATGTGAATTAAAAATATCTCTGAGAATCCTTGCCTCTTTATATTTATTACTGGCGGCTCAGGATATCGTTAAAAAATTATGTGTGATGCAACTAAAAAGAAATAATTATCTTGTAGTTGGCTATGTGATGGGTCTACATGTTTCAGCCCGCACGAGGAAGTAAGAGGGGCTTTCTTCAGGACCGTGGAAATAAAGTGAGTGGCAAAAACTGTGTTGCCACGTGAAAAGTGCAAAAAGTAAAATAGTACCTACACACGCGCTAAGGTGTGTGGACTGCGTGACTCACGTACTTACGGACACGTATATGAAGAAGAACCTGTGGATAAAAAGCACAAAGCATGCATGCATACATGATTATGACGAACAAATAAGCAACATAAAATGCAATCTTAAGTGCTATGGTCCTTCGAATGGACCTGCCTGGTGATGGTATCTGTAATAAAATACATGCCTGTATGGTAAACGTGCTGCATGCAAATTCGTGCAGCAGCTATAATGCTTAACAGTCTTAGCATTGCTATGAAGCTGTGAGGCTTCTGTGCGGCAGTCTAGTGACAGCATAGGGTTGTCACAATGGTGGCCGTGATCACCGTGGTATACATTATTACAGCGTGACTAGGTGCTGGTCAAGCCACAGTGTTGGTAGATAGAACAAAATAGTGGGCGCGCACGTAGAAAAACCGGCATTATGCCGCTGTTCGTGGCGCGTCGATGAATTAAAAAACAAAACACAAAAAAACACAGAAAACAGGAAGCAGCGCTCATAATTACACTATGGTTGAGAGTGAATGGCTGATCGGGGCTCGGGAGGAGTTCGCTCCTATAAACGACTCTGGTAGGAGAAAGAAAGCATGTGAGTGGTAAGAATAATGAAAGCTCACGATATGCTTGTGAATGCAGCCCATAGCGCAACCTTACTTGATCTCAGAGCGAACCCGCTAAGAACCTATTGTGGTCTCTCGTCGTCCCGGATGAGAATGGGGGCCGGAGTGGGCTTGGTTAATAAAGATGTTGGAGCCATGGAGTACGTGCCGGTGTGAGCGTCGGGGGGCCGGGCTGGGCAAGGCTGAAGCGAGAGAGGCGTATGCGCATGTGTGAGTTAGAGTAGGTGCTCTCTCTACATGTGCGTACGGGCTTCAAGTGTGTCTGAAGGTGCGCATGCGCAGTCGGCAGCGTGTCGCGTATGAAACGAGCGCTCTGACTTGGTGGTAATAGTGCTGAAGTAAAATTACTATAATAAAGCAGAGTAGCGAAAGTACTATAATAAAGCAACACACCTGTCTCCATCAGATTCAATGGGCAAGACATGCGCGCGGCTCGGTCCATACACGATCGACGCGTCACACGCGTCCGTCGCCATTGTTATGTATGGCACAGACGTGCGCACGGCTCGGTCCATACACGATCGACGCGTCACACGCGTCCGTCGCCATTGTTATGTATGGCACAGACGTGCGCACGGCTCGGTCCATACACGATCGATGCGTCACACGCGTCCGTCGCCATTGTTATGTATGGCCCAGACGTGCGCGCGGCTCGGTCCAATCCAATTTTTTGCGTTTTGGGGACATTGAACGTGTCGGTCAGCCTTGCTGTCAATTCCTGACAGATGCCATCCTCCGTCACTAGCTAGGGACTATGGGGCACACCAATGGCACCACTGCCTGTGCCACAGTGTGTCCTTAGTCATGTGTGGCTGCCTCTTATGTGTGTGTCTGGGGCACAAGATGTGTTTCTGTCGTGTGCCACTTGTTGACAAGCACTCCCAGGCTGGACACGGATGTGGGTGGACACATACATGTGTGGTGTGCCCATTGCCACAGGGGGTGCAGCAATGCAGTCCAGGACATTGCCAATGGACACAGTCCCAGCCAGGATGTGTGTGTGTGTCGTGTCACATGTACCCTGTCTCATCAGTGTTTGTAGGTTCAACGCAGGGTGAACCAGTGTCAACGTTGTGATGTACATACACTATCTGTGTGCATGTGGTGTGATCTGTCAGTGATCCAATGTGAGCCGATCCACACATCCCATTGGTTTGTACATGCACAGTGTTGTTGTGTGGGGGGTGGCACAGACACCTACATATGTCCTCCTGTGGCGACAGGGCACATGGGCTGTGGCCAACATGCTTGTTGTGTGTTATGTCAACGATACGTCACATCATGCCTGTGTAAGTCAGTCAGGGAGCTGTGATGTGGAGAAGATATCTGTCCTCGCTAGTCACTGTGGGCTTTGTGTGGTAGGTGGCAACAGGGCAGATGTACTGTGCTAGGGCCCATTGCTTTGTCATGGCACAACAGGGGACCTGTCATGTACACATCTTGAGCTTCAATGTGCGTTGATGCCATGTATGGGACATATGTGTCTGTAACCTGTGGCAACCACCTCAGCTCATTGTGTGATGTGTTTGTTCATGATGGGCTGTGTTGCTGTGGCTTTGTGACATGGCTGGAGGGTGTGCCTTCATCCTTTGTTTCTGTCTGTACTGCAGGGCACCAAATGTACATAGGCCATTTCCGGACCTGGCAACGATGGTGGAACGTGAGTCCATCAGAAAGTACCGTTTCACCAGGGCAGTGATTGAGGAGTTGGCAGGGCAGTTGGGCCCACACCTGCAACCTGGTCGGCCATACCCGACGGCACTGACCCCAAGGTGAAGGTGATGGCAGCCCTTCATTTTTCGCGACGGGTACCTTCCAGTACACTGTGGCTTCTGCTGGAGGGATGTCGCAGACGATGTTCAGTCTGGTGCTTCGGGATGTGTTGGAGGCCATGTTACATTTCCTGGACCTGTACATCTATTTCCCCACGCCCCAACGAATTGCAGACATAAAGGGTGACTTCTATGCCCTGGGGAGGATGCCAAATGTCATTGGCTCCATTGACGGGACACATGTGGCTTTGGTGCCACCACAGGCACATGAGCTGCCATACAGGAACCGCAAGCATTTCCACTCCATCAATGCTCTGGTGGTTTATGTGGCGGACATGACCATCTCCCATGTGTGTGCCCGTTTCCCTGGGTCTGCGCATGATGCCTATGTGATGAGGAGTAGTCGCGTCCCTAGACTGATGTCACGGATGCAGAATCAACGTGCCTGGCTTGTTGGTGTGTACTAACTTTTCCTCATTGTGGGTGCCTGCCAGTTTTTGCTACCTGTTTTTCTCCAACTCCTCTATTGTGCATGTGTCTGTATGTAGGTGACTCTGGATATCCCAACATGCCATGGTTGCTCACACCCCTGAGGAACCCTGTGACACAAGCCGAGATGCGCTACAACCAGGCACATGGTCGTACCAGGAGGGTGATAGAGCGGACATTTGGACTCCTGAAGAACCGCTTCCGGTGTTTAGACAAGAAAGGAGGTGCCCTCCCATATGCCCCTGCTAAGGTGTGCCGGAACATCATCGTAGCATGCATGCTGCACAATCTGGCAGTGCGAAGGGAGTTGCCCCTCATCCAGGATGACAATGACCAACACCCGCCACCTGTGGAGGATCCTGGCCTGGGCCAGGATGCCAGTAGCGATGATGAGGCTGCGGAGGATGTCCGCACACAGCTCATCAACAACTTCTTCTCCTGAATGTGAGTATACAGTGATGTGTTGTCAATGTGTTGTGTGTGCATGTTTTGTGTGTGTGGTGCACCTTGCGTGTGGCTGTGTGCTACTTGTGTGGATGCCTGCAGTGATGTGTCCATCCAGTTTACCTGTACTCCCCACCAGTTGTGTGATGATGAGTATTTTGGGGTGGTGTAGTCTGTGATTTGTGTTTGCCATGTGTGTTGCAGTTGTATGGCGTCATGCAGTGTTAACAATTGTGTTTCTGTCTGTCCTTCACAGGGTACTGTGGCAGTTGTTTGGTGTACTGAGACCCCTGATACCCATACTCCACTGCCAGGATGGAGTCGTTAGCGTCCCGACGAGTGATGTGCCAGGCACCCCAGGACTTCCGTAGTCATCCACTTGGTGACCGTGTGCCCACTGTCAGGTGTTGGTAGCTTGCATGTGTGTAGTAAGGAACATGTTTCAATTGCCTGACAATAAACTGTGCTGCACCTTCTGATGTGTGTTGTTTGTGCCTACACATCAGACTGACATTGACGTACTGCACTTGTGGGCCTGTCACCACTGACTCAGGATGGGTGTGTAGTTTGTGCATGCCACAGGCTTGCCCGTCAACATTGATGTTGGCAATGAATTGGTTGGACGTGGTGAGCATGTGTTAAGTAGACCTGGTGGTGTGTCTCCCACATATGTGGCACATTGGCCTGACTGACATGACAGTGTTCTCATCACAGTACAGGTTTGCATGCACAGTGTTCTTCAGCACATCCAGATCTACATGCCACTGACAACCTCTTAATCACCACAGAGTCACGTCTTGAGGTGAATTTATTAGCACACAAGTGGGGATGGTGCTCAGGATTGGGAGTGCTGTCCATTGGCTTTAGAATCCAAAGTTCACAGATAACAAGTTAGAAGTGTTGGTAGATGAAATGTCTAGAGTACAGTCCACAGTCGTTAGGCACATAGTTCCAACTCAGACCCTCCATGTCATGTGGGGAGTACGATGTCGTACGACAAGGTGAACGGTTTGCATACAAAGGACACTGTCCAGAACAGGTGTTGCGTTCCTGGGGGATGTGCATGGCCATCTTCGTCTCACTTGTCCTTCACTGGACGACCCCTCTTCTTCTTCTCAGGGGGAGCCTCACCTGCAGGCTGCTGCTGTGCACGTGGGCCTCCGCCAGACCCCCCTCACTCCCTGTGGCATTGGCAGATGTTGTTGCCCGAGATGTAGTCGTCGCACAGGGAGGTGGCCTCAAGTTGGTGCTGATCTGGCGGAGGCAGGTTAACATTACCCGGTGCACCACTGCTATATCTTCCATGGTATCCCACTTGGACTCCATGTTTGACAAGTGTGTCTCAACACGGGACATGTGGGAGTCCAAGCGGGAATGGTGGGCAGCCTGCTGTTCTTTGATGTCCGTGAGGATCCCCACTACCTGGCTGAACCCTGCGGTGCTCTCCTGGTACGCAGCCATGATGCGTCCCAGGTGGGTGTTATCCTGCAGCCCCGCACCCTCAGCGGAGCCTCTGCTCGGCCTCCCACCACTCCCACCACCCCTCGCCACACGGCCAGCACCTGTGGTGTCCCGCACAGGTGTCACAGGGCCACCTTGAATGTTGTTGCTGTTATCAGGTGCCCTGTGAGCCTGTGCCGTCTGATGGTCCGGTAGGTCTGTCCGTGTTGGCAGGGGTGGCTTGTGGTGTATCAGTAGTTGCAGGGGTGGTTGCAAGGGGGGCAGGTGAATGTTGCCGAGGGGCTGCATGTGGGCCATGACCGGAGGGGCCAGCTTGGTTGTCGTCTGACGAGTAGTGAGACTGTGCACCACCGGAGCCAGGTGGGTCCACCGGAGCCTGGGACTGGGACTCTTCCTCGTCTGTGGATGAGTCCACATCTGCCCCTGTGTTTGGAAGGAAGACACAATGTTAGTGATGTATTCGTGGACATCAATGGTTCGTACACATTACAATGGCCACTGTGGTTGGTGTTGCATGCCTGTCCATTGCATCATCCTACTTTGTCACTGACGGAGATTTCCATTTGTGTGGTGCATTCACCTGACACCCTGAGGCACTTTGGTTGTCAAGTCTAGCTGTCTGCCTGCCTGGCATCTTCATTGCACGCTAGACTGTACTATGCCATTCCTACTCTGGTGCTGTCACATGCCTGACACAGGTGTTTCATCCCTGTCAACATTTGTGCTTTGACACTGGCATCCTTGCACAGGCACCTAGCTTGTGATCTCTGTTTGGGGCATGTGTAATGCCAGTTTGTGTCAGTCAATGTGCGTCACATTAGTGTGTCTGCACAACCTGGTCACAGTCCAGCATGCCCGGGTTGTCCTGATGTTCTCTTCTGTGTTGTCTGTGTCCCCAGTCCACATCCCATTTCACACAGGTGATGGTGTCACTGTTGCTAATGGAGTTGTGTCTGAGTTTTGTGGTTGCTCACATGCTTTGTGATGTCAATGTCCTCCATGGTGGTATGGACTGTTCGCTGCGGCTGTCTTTCTTTACCAGAGTCGTGACCAGAGGTGAGTGTTCGGTTGCTTCAGCTGTGAGTTGCATGCCTACTCCAGTGCAGCCCATGTTAGTCCTTGTGTCCACAGTGTCCATGTCAGTGAGTGCTGTGTGGTGTGGATGATGCCTACAATACTGGACAATGTATGCGTGTCATGTGGCTCACAACGGGAGTTTGAGTGTATGTCAGCATGCTACAGTGTGAGGGATGTTGGTAGGTCCATTGTAGTCAGTCAGGTGTCCCCTGTCACTGCTGTGTATGTGTGTTGCTGTGTGTTTAGATCTCTGTGGTATGTCTGCATTTCAGCACTTGTAAACTACAAGCTGCGCCTACCCGTCCAGGCCAGGGGGTCCCTGGGACACTGCATCCCCGGAAGTTGAGTGCAAAGGTACATTTGCAATAGCTGGCAGTGTGACTGTGATTGGGTTGGTCGATGCGTGGGTGTGACTAGCAGCCTACTCTCACATTGGATACATGTGTCAGCCATCTTGCCCTGCTCTTTGGTTTGGCAGTGAGTGTTCCCAGAAGTGCTGTTAGTTTTGGCTGGGAAGATGTGATTTGCAGCTGCCTCAATGGTTTTCAGTGTCATTGCAGTACCTCCTCCTCCCCCAGGGGCCAGGCAATTCACACAGTGACATGCTTCAATGGCGGTGAGTGTGGGTTGATGTTGAGGTTGTCAGTCAGTGGTGTAGTGGTGGGTGTACACATGTAGCAACAGTCCCTGTACGTCACACAGCAGTAGCCAGTATGGTGGGTCTTTGGGTGATGCTTGCATGGAGTGTGGGTAAATGCCTTCTCCCAGGTGAGTTGTGTGGAGTTTGTGTTGAGGGGTGTGTGACAGCACATGGTGGTGGGCATGGTCAGGGCTGGCAGTGCTTCTCCCTCCATGGCCAGATGGGCCACTATTGTGTATGCTTCCCTTGCAGGGAGTGGTAGTTGACTTTCAGGATGTCAGGCAGCGGGGTACTGCATTTTGTTTGTGTACAAACCCCATCAGGGCCTTGTGCTCCCCACAGCAGGACCCAGTGTCAGCCATCTTGAGGGTACATTTCCACTGCCTGTGAGGTGCACATGGTTAAGAGTGGTGTTGATGGTCCATTTGTGAGGGGGACTATTGGCTGTGACTACAACTCCCATCATGCTTTTGGCTACACTGACTTCCCCAACATCCCCTAGCTTCCTTCCTGTGGGTCAGGTTCCTGTGAGGTGGTGTGACAGTGGTGGCAGACTGTGGGGCAGTGTCTGTTGGGGTTTTGTGGCACTGAGTTGCTCTATGTTTTGCTATGTTTGTACACGTGATGACATAGTTCAATGTTGGTATGAGATAGCAGGTGTTGTGTTGCTGTGCAGGGCATTTGCCTGTAGGGTTGACTTTGTTTGTGTTACTGTGTCTTTGTTAACGGAAGTTGTTTTGCCTGTCCCCTTGACGGTGATATGTGTACATGGCCCCACAATCTTGAGTATCTTATTTGTGTACTCAACAGGCTCTGGGATGTCAGTCAGACCATGTATGCTCTCCGGTGGTAAGATGGCCTGCACCTTCTCCTCCCAGGACCGGAAGTAAACGGGTTTGGCAGGAGGGCCGCTGCCGGTGTGCTGGCTGAGCTGATGGTCCTTCTCCAGCAGCTTCTTGACCCTCCTGCGCACGTCATACCACCTGTTCTGGCAGTCGTCCTTTGTGCGCAAACAAGGTGCTTGTGCGTTCACCTTGTTGACGATCCTCTCCCACATCTTTGTTTTCTGGGACATGGGGGTCTTTTGTACCAATGTGCCAAACAAATGTGGCTCTACTCTGATGATTTCATCTACCAACACTGTCAACTCACTATCTGTGAACTTTGGATTCTTCTTGGGGGCATGGTGATGGTGGTGGTGGTGGGAGTGGTGAAGGGGGTGGGTTGGTGGTGGTGGTGGTGGTAGTGGTGAGGGGGGTGGATGGGGTGGTTGGGGTGGTGGTGTTGGGGGGGTGGTGGGGGTGGTGGTGAGGGAGAGTGGATGGGGGTTGGGGTAGTGGTGTTGGGGGGTGGTGGTGGTGGTGGTGGTAGTGGTGAGGGGAGTGTGGATGGGGGTTGTGGTTGTGGTGTTGGGGGGTGGTGGTGGTGGTGGTGGTAGTGGTAGTGGTGAGGGGAGAGTGGATGGGGGGTTGGGGTCGTGGTGGGGGGTGGTGGTAGTGGTGGTGGTGGTGATTGGTGTGTGTGTGTGTGTGGGTGCAAGTGAGGTTTGTGGGTGTCTGTGTGTGAATGCTGTTGGTGAGGTGGTAATGGTGTGTGTCAACAGAGTTGTGTGTGTGGAAGTTCTCAGGAAATAGCAAAGGCTCATGGGAGTGATTAGTGGCCTTTAAATGGGTTGAGTTGTGGGTGTGTCTCTCTTAATTGATTTTTTTATATATTGCCTTTGTCAGTGCTTGTTTGGTCCTTTTTTGTCTTTGGTCAGCTGTTATTTGTGTGTGTGTACGAGATGTTCTTCTGACCGTGCCGGACGCTGCTGGTGAGTTGTACGGGCTTCTCCGAGCCTTTCACACTGTTGTGCTGTGTTGTGTATGTCTTGTACGACTGGGTCGCTGGGCGTTCAACTCGGTTGTGGGCGTTCGTTTCGCTCGCGGGAGTTCGAGTCGGTCGCGTGCGGAGTCCGTTGGTTTTAGTGTTTGTGTCGTGTGCGTGTCGGTCGTGCGGCTTGTGCTCCGTGCGAGTCGTTCGTGTTTCCCGCGTATGGCATCGTAATTTGCGACTCGTACGTCGCGGGTACGTGTCGGTCGGCTCCGTTCCGGGTTCGTTTCGGTCGGTACTACTCGAGGTCTTTTTCCGGCCGGAACCCAGTTTTCCGTACGGCTCGTTCGTCCGGATCATATTCGGGAGAGTCGGTTGGAAATCACAGGCTTTCCATCGTACTGCGCGGGTCGTACGGCGGCGATACGTGTCGGTCGGAACTTTTTCCAGGGACGTGTCGGTCGGTTCAGTTTACAGACGGAATCGGAATCGACCCCTAAGTGTGTGAAATGCACCAATTTTGCCAAGCCTCGCGTTGTGCTCCTCGCAGTTCAAATAGGTTGTACAATTTGTTTTGGACAAGTGTGGAGGACTTGATGCTGCTGAAAAAAATCTGCTTAAGCCATTGAAGCTAGTGATGATGGAACCTTTAGAGAGAGCATGTTGTGACTCGCCTCTGCTATTGCTGCTGTTACTGTGGTTGTGTTTTTGGCGACTTTGTGGGTTTTAATACCTTTTTTAGATCCATTTGATGGGAGGCCCTCTTTCAAATGCAACAGCTGTACCAGACAACCCCATTGAAGCAAGCAGCACTGAAGCCACCTGCCAGTGTCTGCCAAAACAGACTACACCCCATGCTCCATGATCCTGACCCCGATTCCACTGGCCTGGACCACGCATGAACCAGGCCGTCCCATACCTCTCTTCCACCTGCTGGCCCTATCCCAGATCTTACTGGTGTCACTGGTGTTCCGGGTTGGTTGGCCTCTTTGCGATTGTATCAATACCGACGAAAATAGCCCAATATTCAGGCCGAGCATGCTAGGTCCCAGGCGCCAGTGATCGGAGCGTGTGTTCAGTAACCATTCGCCTCAGCGGTGAGTATCAGATAACTTTCTGAGGGAGAACATTTGGCAGCAACAGACAGGGACATGCAGGGACATCTTAAAGAATTTGCGGGCCTACGGCCAAACATAATTTGGAGTCCCCTGCACAGAACAACTCTGAATGTATTTTCTATTTTCCGCTAATTCACACCCTTGGCAGCTATAGTCTGAACAGTGGCAACCATCTTTCTTGGCCAGCCTCCATCAAGACCCAACCCTGCATCAAACAGTCTTTCTGTCTGGCTGGCAACAGAGGAGGCGAAAAACTAGATGTGCTAACAATATAGCTGTATGTGAACTGGTGCCTCACTTTTGGGCCTCTGCCTACACAGGGTGTTTTATTACATCGACTGCACTCCAGTCTGTCTCTATGAGGAATGGGGACTCTGAGTCAGGTTCTACTAGACTGTGATTGCACCAACCCAGCAGCTGCACCAGATGTACATGCAGTCATGGAGGGAGCACATAATGCCACTCTACACTGCACTTTGGCATGTGACCATCCCCATGGCCGTACCTTGGTGAAGCGGTCTCCAGCTGGACTGCACCAGAAAAGCAGACAGAATAAAGAGCAGACCAAGCCTTCGCCCCACAGTGGGTGGTGTAGCTAGTCTCTCAGCACCATTCGGGCATACTGTGCCAATCAGTGCTTTTATATGGTGCGCTGCCTGAGCTGCGTGGGACTGGTATTCGCTTTCAGGTGCACTAGGCTGTGATCACGCCTATCTGGCAGCAGCTTTACAACGTCGATGCAGTCACAAAGGGAGCATAAAAGGCCAACTTCCACTGCACTGAAAAGGGTATATGCTGCATAAAAGCGTGTGCAGCTGAACTGGGACTATGAACTCTAAAAGGTTAAAGTGCTTGCTAAATCTAACCAGAATCACCCTGGGTTGGCTAAAAAAAATAGTAAGTAAACTGTTTATTTGCAAACCCTAACAGTCTGGGACTGTAGCAAAAGCTTAACGGGAGCCGCTTGAGAAGTGGGAACTCTGGGCTTTAAAACGTCTCTGGATACAGGGAGACAGGCCAGAAAAGATGCTGGTGGCGGCGCGATGTGCCCAGTGTAGAGCGGACACGAGCACTCTTGCAGTTTCTGCGATTGGCATTTCAGGGCGTTGAACATTTTGCTTTGCACTCGGGAGGTCCCACCTCTTTATCTTTCACTAGTCGCCACTCAGGCGCACACACACACACGCACGCGCGCATGCTGACATGCGGGCGTGCACACACACACACCTACAGACGCTCATTAAAATCAGATGTACCCTACTAATTTCCGTCCCCTTTGCCCCAGTGTCTAATATCAATTAATCAGGGGTTTATTTCACGGTACCACGAGGAAATGTCCTGCGACAGATGCGCGTCAGAGCAAGTCCCCGCGGAAGTATACTCTCCTAGTGATCTGGCCCAGCTTCCAGTACTAATGTTAGATATTTTCCATTGCAGATGACAGTTGGGCACTTCCAAAGTCAGAACAACATTGCAGTTTGCATCTGAGAATTCTGTCAGGTAGAAGAGTGTGGGCGAGGAAAAAACACGCCAAAAATGTTAGTTGTTCGTGCCGTAAAAGAAACTCCTGGATGACATCTTTGAAAGTATAAGTAGTGTATCGCCTCCGCAGAAAGGCACCTAATCGCCTCAATGTACAAGCGTGGAAATGTTTTTGAGGAAAAACAAACAAATTGGCAGCCTGAAGTGAAAGAAATGGAAATGCTCATCAGAAAATAAGAGCCTTGCTGACAGGCAACCAGACAAGCCTTTGCTACTGAAAGTCAGAGAGTTGCAATTAAAGGTATTCGCTGGCAGAAGGGCCGGAGTTCAGAGAGCACTGATACCTTTTAAAACTATCAAAGTTAGAAGTAAACATCTTCCAGTAAAATTGACATGGGACGCGGCGAGCAGACAATATCCCACTGGCCAGGCAGAAGGCTGGTGCCCCTCTGTAAAGGCGAGGGAAGCAAAAACGTGATGGGTGAACCCTTTGAGGTAGTCTCGCAACTGGTAAGTAGCTAGAAGTGTGCAAAGCTTTTATTTGGAAAGTGATGGTTGACAAAGTTTCCGGTTTTTGAACTTTTAAGCAGGGCTCAATTTGTGCAGGTCTTGGAAGTGGGCACAGGCACTTTTTTTTTTAGACTGGACTTATTTTACATAATCAGACTTTGACCGAGAGTGAGACATCGAAAGGCAGAAAAGGCCGAAAGAAGGGGGGTAGAGGAAGCTAGAACAACAGTGACAAACAAAGGAAGAAAACAAAGGTGAAGAAGAATCTGGAAGTGTGAGATAAATAGAGTGAGTGCCTATGGTGGAGGAAGAAAAGAGCCATGAGTTGGAATAAAGAAGGGGCTGCCTTAATATTTGACAAACATGTAATTTAGCAGCACAGATGCAGGGTTCATAAAAACTTTGGATTCCAGTACTTTTTTTTTTTTTAACTTTAGCACTCCTTACTAGACGATGGGTTTTACGATAGGCATGTGTAGATCCAAAACTTGTAGAAGGGCCTTGTCACCACGGCCAACCCTCAAGATTATTTGAGTTGTGCGTATACTTGTTAGTGATGTTAGTGTAGTCGAGCCCACCAAAAAGCCTTTAGCCACAATATAAATATTCTGCAGCTACCACAGTGTTTCTTACTCCCTCCCAGTGCTTCTCCCATCATTTATGCAAATGAGCTCAGCTATCCACCTGTGAAAAAATGTGTTTTTCAAGATTAGCAAATTCTGACAATATCTGACCAAAGGCTACCGTTTTCCATTCCTGGGTATAGCCAGTTTTATGTGCCTCCTGACAGCATTTGTGCTTTCCACTTATCTGTTTGGGTAGATGAGTTTGAAACCATTCTCTAGGTAATACCATTCTCTCTTCCGCAGTCATTGCAAAAATCATTAAAATTTGGTCAAGATAAAAAATGTACCTCCTTGATGCACATCAAACAGTTTCCTATAAGAATCAAACCTTATGCGTTACGGGATTAACCACATAATATAGTGCTCCATTTTTTTCTAGGGAGGCAAGCATATCTCTTGTATGCTGCTTTTTCACTTTCCATAATCCAAGAGATTCTTGCCAATGTACAATATAAGCCATGGGCACTGAATAAATACTTGCTAGTACTTGATGAGTCAGCCAAACATTGAATTCACGTCTCCATTTGATGTTTACTTCCCGCTAAGGCGCGATTTTCAGGAGCCAATTTTGACCTAAATGCAAGGAATGCCTGTAACTAACTAACTAACTAACGAAATGAATAAATGAAGTAGAGACTTCGGTTGCTTTTACAATGTGCAGTCGCAGTTCAGCATAGCATGTCCAGGAATCGTCAACATTTGATTTCCAATTTCTATTCCTCTCCTTTTCCCTGTAGCGTGGAATAATAATATTCAAGGCCTCTGTACTACTATGTAGTCAAGGTGCCACCCTAGAGTGTCATTAATTCGGGGGATGGGGGTAGTTGGCTGGCAGTGTCTGAAGCGCCCACTTCCAGTCTTGTTTGACAAGCTAGCTCCCTGTCACACCACAGCCATTTTCTAGTGCTAAGCTTTCACTAAATGAATCTGTGCATTCTGGAAGTTGTCGTTTAGGTTTTTTCAACTAAATACACAGGACACGCGCACTGGAAAAAACACAAGCATTTGTAATGTAATAGGTCTCGCATTTGCGAGAGTTTAAGCTATTGGCATTGTAAATGACAATGCCTTTTATTTATGTTTTAAAAACCAACACATAAATAAAAGGCAATGTCATTTACAATGCCAATAACTTAAACTCTCGCAAATGCGAGACCTATTACATTCCAATTGTTACACATACAAGCAGACACAGGCACACACACAAACATACACACAGACATACACACACAGGCGCGCGCACACACACACAGGCAGACATGCACACAGACTCATTAAAGAGTTAATAAACAAGCCCAAGTTAAAAGAAAAGGCAAGAAATGTGGTTTCTAATCGCACGAAGGAAAATGAGTCTGTAAACTGTGTGAGTGCCTTAAATCTTAGGAATGAGCGCGGGTACTCTTATCAGACATGAAACAAAGTTATGGTGAGCGTAGAGCCCACCAGCTGCTTACCGTTGGTTATCAGCCGCCGTGTCAAAACATGAAGCACGTCGGATAATGTGTTGTAAAACAACACATAATAACAGCAGCGCGGTCGGCCACGCTCCATGTTAAAAGCGTGTTGGGCAGCCTTGTTAAAACATGAAGCGTGTCAGGCGCCTTGTTTGAAAACAATTGCTGCAAAAGTAAATAATTAAAATAAAAAGGCAGGCCGCAATCACATTTTTCTCTTTATTTATTTTTGTAGAAATAGCGCCACGCCCCGCTTGAGACGTTTAAAGCTAAAGCACGGCATGCCGAGATTGCGACAAAAGTAAAAAAATGGAAAAGAAATGCGGTGACTGCCCGCTTTTTTTCTATTTATTTACTTTTGTAGCAATTGCGGCAAGCCACGCTTTAGCTTTAAACATCTGAAGCTAAAGCGCGGCATTACGTGAATGCTAATAAAGCAAATAAATACAAAAAAAGGCATGCAGCCGACGTTACTGCTACCAATAAAGTAAATAAATACTGAAAAAAAACACTTTACTTTGAACATGCAGGTTGTAGGAAAGCACGTAGTGGGTGAAATAGGGGAAAATCATTAAAGAAAATATTGCTCACAGACTGTAGATAAAACAAACCGTGTAGCAACACAAGTAAAAAGTCCAGTCCTCATGGGAGGTTACAAATGCATACAAGGCGGTACTAAGGAGGGGCTACTAAGCCTATTCATGAATCAAAAGCAGTGATTTAGAAAGGACAGTAACAGGACCCAATTGAAAAGATGGGCGGAAAATGGCCGGAGCTTCAGGTGCATACCTAAATACAGCATGCCTCGCAGAGCAGCGCATGCGCTGCCCAGACCCGACCTAAAAAGATTTGCAAAAGGAACTTCCTTCTACTCTCCTTGTTGTTTGTGTGTGAGGTCATGTTGAGAAATGGGTTTATGATTGTCACAAGTGTGACACATTGACTGTTTGTTTGAAAGAGTTGTTTAACAATCCTCTCATGATTACTCCTAAATGCAAAGAGGAAGTCAAATTTCGTTTCCGTAACCATTGTTCAGATCTGAGGCTTCAGAGGGCGCAGCCTAAGCTGTCATTCGCAAGATATGTAACGATTTCTACCACAGCCAATTTAGAACTATATCTTGTCTGGATTATAAATCCTATCTCTCGCTGTTGCCTCACCCTTTTCAGATTTTGCATGATACATTTCAAGGTTGTCTTCCCCCTTCAATGTGTATGGTCACATGATTTACCCCATGCCGGTGCAACCATTCAGCCAAACAAAGCACTTGTTAGTTTACACTTTTCTGTCCACTATATGCAGTTCCTAGAAGCTAATTTTTAAGACCTGTTTTAAAGAAATCCAAATTGAGAACCCATAGGGAAGGCCTGGTGTTTCTACAGAACCTTTCTACTATAGAAACATGCTATGCAGTGCTAAATTTTATTAGAAGGGCATTAGTTATTAGAAACAGGTATGAGGTCATCCTTCCATGATTGCTGTATTGACCCTGCTCCGCACTAGCTGTTGCATAGATATTTTATGATTTTAGCCTCTTTTAGTTAATAATGTATTACTTATTGAATGTTGTATGTACGGATTTTGTTACTATGATGTTTCTACCCACCATAAATTCTACACTGGCCGATGTAATGATATTTTAACAATTTTACTTTTTAGCTGAATAAGCATTTATTCACTTTATGTGTTATAAGTGCTCTTTTATTGTCTTTTACGACTCTACCGAATAACTATTTGATTCAGTCAGACACAAGACTATGTTATTTGGGTGCAACAATTGCTGGCAGACACTGCAGGAATAAAAAGAAACTGGATGTTAGAAGGTTGTTACAAAATATTATTCCTGGCTGAATGTAGGAACTGAAGTTGTCAGAGCGGGTGTCTCTTTTGGTGCTAGTGTGGAAGAAGTCACAATATTCATAATGTGCATGGATTTGAGGTATTTCAAAGAGAACATTTTTGTTGATTTTTATTTTCTCCCCAGAAAAAGGCAACATGATAAGCACCTTAGGTCGTGCCTGTGTGTCTTCATTGTTTTAGCTTACTACATTCAGAATTGAGTCATTTTTACCGCTTTGATCTCTGAAAGCTATTCCTGATGAAACAGATTCATTTTGGAATGGTATCTGCCTTATCATATTTTCAAAAGACTTAATTCTACATGCTTGAAGACACAGCTCCATGTACTCAGTGTTTCCAGGAAAACATTCAAAGTTTTAAGAGCCTTTAATAGTACTGAAGTCCAGTGAAACAAGTGTATGTGAGTGGGTTAACAGAAGCAGGAATGCGACTTATATAAGGAGGATTATTTAGGGCACGGCATAACTTTGACAGTTTGAAGACTAGTTCATTAGTAAAGGAGGCAGAGAAGAAGGTGCCGGTTTTGTCTAGTGGGATGTACCATGAAGTATGGTACGAGAATATCGTGTTTTAAATATTTGGCTACCAAAATATCCTAATCCAAATAGCGATGACCAAATTATCGACAAGGTAAGTTTATTTTTTCTATACTTCTCTCCAAATGTATATAAGCTGGCAATATATACATCTCCAAATTACATAGATTTGAAGTTAGGAATAGTAAATCATTATTTCCCAATGTGTTCTTACCTTGTTGATATTTTGGTTATCAATATTTCTGCTATGATATTTCGGTGGCCAATATTTAAAACTCGATATTCTCATTTACCTTGGAGCAACACATGGATAGATCTGAAGAGGAATAGGCTAGTGGCGTTGACTGTGTGACTTCTTTGGTGAAAGGTTTACCCTGTTTGAGCATCTCACCAAGAAGGTGTTATGATATTGCACTTGTTTTAATTTTGTTGTCATAGTCATTACTCGAGGATATCTGTTCTAAGCCATCTTGGTTTGGACATGTTTGTGGGTAAAGTACGATTTTTAGTATGTATTTTTTGGGTGAACTGTTATTTTACCTTCCATGTTGGAATTTGTCTTGTCTGCGGATTTGTGGGTGTGGGGGGGATTTGTATGCATGTATGGTATATGACATACCTGTTGTCTGTAATTGTTCATTGTGGTGCAAGGTGGAGTACGCACCATCCGGATGTATGATGTAACAACGCGATCATTTAGATCGCGGTACATTACATTGCTGTTTTTACAACGCAAGTCGTTACCACGACTTGCACTGTAGGGCGCTGGACTTAGGAATAGTATGATTTACTATTCCAACTCCAGCCTACGTACAGTAGGGAAGGTGTTGGAATAGTAAATGACACTATTCCTTAGTCTAGAGCGCCCTCCAGTGCAAGTCGTGGTAACGACTTGCATTGTAAAAGCAGTGATCTGAATGTACTGCAGTGTTTTGACCGCGTTGTTAAGGTCGTTTCCCCACCATCCATGTTGTGTGTGTGAAATTATGGTGTTATGGGATGACACATGTTGGTTGAGTTGCAGCTTAAATATTGCGAATGAAAGTTCTGGTTTGGCTGTTAGAGGACCCTTTAGGAAGCCTGTCACTTGTGTCCAAGTCTCAGTGCTACACTAATATTTTGAACTCTAACTAATGTGTATCCATGGTCATTAGAGTGGCATGTTAGTGACATTGAGCCATCTCGTAAAAACAATCCTTCACCATTCACACTAACAGAATAACACAGATACTTACACTCCTGCTAAAAAATCCACACACTTTGCCCCATGATAAATGTGGTGATCTGAGGGCCACAAGTTTGATTCCTTACAAGCCAGACTCAGCCTTCCATTAGTCCTAGGCCAGTAAGTTAAGTATTGTAAACAGAGTACTAGTAAACACTGGCAAACATATGGCATGAACTGCATCATAAAAGCAAGTTAGTATTATTATTTGTGATATACTGGGTAAGGGGGCTAAAGATTTAGATATAAGAAGGGACTCTGCCTGGGAGAAGTAAGGAGAGGATGGAACCTGTAGGAGAAGGTGGAAAGAGGACTGCTGGTAAAGAAATGACAGAGTGGGTAAATCTGCTGGTAGAGAAGTGAGTTGGAGAAATGAAGATGTATGAAGAAAAGTAGGGGGGAGCTGCAGAAGGAGGTGGTAAAAGAGGGTTAGAGGATCAGATGTGAAAAGAAGAACTTATCGGAGCTGTAAAGAATTGAATTCTGTGGTACTTGTACTGGCCTCTTTCTCTTGTGGTGGTTGCTCTTGGGCATTAGATGTGCCAGTATGTACCTGAATAGAAATATACATTTTTGTGTGGATGATGCTGTCAGTGGTAAAGAGTTGGCATGTCCCTTCCCTGCCTCTTACAGAGATCTGTTGGTGGGAGGCATCAACACACAAGCAGGAACAGACCTCCATATGTGGCAAAGTACATTTCCGTGTAGTGTAAGCATACACTCAATGAGCACAACAGTAAGTCAGGCATTTTTAGTGGTGAACTACCTTTTCCAGAAGCACACACATACACAGTGATCATGAAAGAGGTCAGGTGCATGTTAACCATAAAAGCACAGCTCACATTCAGTTCTTTGTTGCAAAATACTTTCAGCAGTTTGGCGCATCTGTGTCCTCACCAGTGTATTCCTATTTTTTTCTGTTCATTCCCACAGCGACTCCTTAGATTGGTTTTGGATTCACCTTGATGTTTTGCTCCCTGACCTGCTACATTGTTGTAAAGAGTGTTATTTTGTTTATGTATATCTCTTTGATTTGCCCTACTGTGTTGCTTATTTGAACTACTGTCATCATTGGCATTAGAAAGTAGCTTGATTCCTGGAATGCTATCGATTTCCCATTTGCAAAAAACCTTTGGTCTTTTGTGAATTTGTAAGATTTCAACTTTTTTCCCTTTTGGAATTTTTCATATTTGTTGACTCTGAATTACAAGGATTCCTCACTGTTTGAACTGTAAACTCTCTTTTCATCCTAATAGTGTGTTGCTAGTAGTCAATTAATTCCAGCAAAGAGTTATCTCTGATCATTTCATGAATGTGCTGCAACGCAAGCGTGGTAAATCTTTTATTGCACGCTTACTCTGCTTACTACTCTAACTGTACAGGGTCCTTTACAATGAGACAATCTGCAGCATTTCTATTTCCCACAGAGGCAATTATTCTCTGATGACTCTTTCTCCGCCGATACGAGGGATGGAAATTAGGGTGGCCAAAACATGTTAACTGTCCAATGAGGGCCATTAATTGACAGCTAACTAACAAATTTGATATCAGATTTAGGTAAACTACTCTCAAGACCATGCTGTAGAAATAAAGAACAGCAACGGGAAGACCCAACCTCCTGAAGAAGTTAAGTCGGGCTAGATTTATGCAGACCAAAAGCTCTGCAACAGCAATGCAGAACAAAAGAGGTAATACTTGATGTTCTGACAAAGCTTACTGATTTTCCCCAGAACGCATTTAGGACCTCAGTAAAAGAGTACAGTTTAAATGGAAGAACCAACAAGGCTCAATAATAAACTCAGACAGGTATCAGATTAATTTTGTTTTTGTGTTAAAGATCCAAAATTCATAGCCTTAAGCAGTCTTTTGAGAATTTCAGTTAAGAATATCACAGCTTGCATTAAAGCATTAAACATTTAGGCAAGGCTTTATTGTATGGTTATTATCAGAATCAGTTTACAGAGTTACAGAGTCCCACTACCATTAGGGCAGGAGGATAGGTCATTTGCCTAACAGCCCAAATCCTATAAGGAAGGGGAAAGGGTTCAGATTTAAAATCCATTAAGGGCAAGTCCATTAGCATAGAACAAAAACAATAATGAAAAATGAAAATGGTTCGGTAAAGAAGGTTTCAGCCCATCAGCTACTGACTGTAGCATCAGCAAAGCAGTCCAGAAGTAAAAAGATAGTTCTTAGTAATCATCAGAATCGATCAGCATAGTGTCCTCTCACAAGGGTAAAAGAAAAAGCATGGCATTTGTGCCAAGAAGCAAAAATGTTGCCCCTCCTTTAGGGTTTCTTCTTTTGTAAAGACTCTAGCAAATTCCAGTGATGTAGCATCACACCACCATCAAAAGACTGTCATATGCTCAGATTCACATAATGTCACCTAGGACACTCACAACAGTGAGATGCTCTCCCATGCTGGTCATGAAAAACAAAAGATTTGAAAGTCCACATAGGCCTAACATCAGTGAAAAAGAAATACAAAGTATCCATCTATAGCAACAGCTAAAATCCTGTTCCCACAAGAATATTTCACTGTGAACATTGAAGGAACATTTAGGAATGTTGAAATGTATACATGTACAGAAAAAATAAAGCAACATTTTACTAGATGTAAATGGTCGATTGTATTAGGACAGGGGAAAGGTCAGCATTAGAGAAAAAGCATTTTCGAAAACTCCTTTAAGTTAGCATCACACATTTTAAATGAAATAATCTCTAAATTAATATCAAATGTAATGCAATAAGTTATTTCAAATAGGTAATATGTAGAACTTTCACCAGAGATTATTACATGGAAACTGCTAGCGTTAGAAAATCCCTACCACAATTTTTCTCAACATTCATATGTGTGTCATTTTCTAAGTTTATTCTACAACATTCGTTTTTCACTTTTCTTAAACTATAGAATCTCTAGTATATAAAATGTCAAGATCGTACCTAATTTCTACACATTTTTGCACCGACTTGTCTAAATGGTGCGTTCGAACAAAAAGCATTCGAAATGCTAGGCCACTTTATTAATAGCAACATTTTCATCAATAAATGCTAATAAACAACATGATAAAAAAACCTTTCATTAGTGCAACTCGTTTATATGTATTAGTATTGCTTAGCATGTATGTTATCGTCATCTTGCATTTTAAAGCAAGCTTTTATGGTGCTTCTTCTACACATGTCTCAGTGTCATGTGTCACTGTGTCTAACATATGCAAAGTGCACTTTCAGCTTTTCGTTTCTTTAATCAGTAAATGTGTTGTGTATTATGATTTTTTTCAAAATCATGCTTCATCAAATGCTACCTTCACCCATGATCAATGACGATTTTGTATGGTGTAAATAGATATATGATTACATTTTCCCTTTACAGCTGAGAATTGTGCAGGGCTGTGGTTTTCACCCACTCTGCCAGGGAGTATGAAACTTTGCTGCTTTCATAAGTGCTTTGGAGCTCACTGGAGAACTGGTGTTGGACTCTGTCTTGATGAATTCTTCTCATCTACAACAGAAGCAGGGTGAAAGGTGAGTGGTAGCAGGCAGAGCTGCAATACGAAAGCTAACAAGAAATAAAATATCTTCAAAGGAAAGAGTATGAGCAAGTAGAGGAAGCTGCAGAGAGGAGAGGTTAGAGGAGGAATGGAGATCCAAGAGGAGCTGTAAGAGAGGTTTAGTAGGAGGTCATTAGAAAGGGAAAATACAAAGCTGCAGCATAAGAAGTGAGACAGAGCAAAATGGGAGCTGCAGTGTGAGAGCTGTGAGAGGCAATGGGGGAGGCGAAGATGGACAGGTGACAGTGAAGAGAATGCTGGTGGAGGAGAACAAGGAGAAGACTGAAAATCTGCAAGAAAAGAGACACGAAGTAGAGAAAGCTGCAGAAACAGAAGGGGGACAACGAAGCCTGTAGAAACCTTGTCTTAAGTCGAGGTGGCAATCTGAAGTGGCCATGCTGGTGGGGCTGGTGTGGTGGGAGAGCATAGGTTCCCTAGCTGTAATTGTTAGGGAACCCGTGTGCTAATAGGGTGAATTCCTGTGGTAGACACTTGGGGAGTGGTCGCTGTAAGACGTCTGTGGAAATTAATGGGTGGGGGGTTTTTAGGGTAAGGCAAGGAGATAGATAAATAATCATTCAAGTAGTAAATGTCACCAGCCTCCACCCTCACTTTGCAAAGGAAAGGGGGAAGTGGGAGAGCTGTAAAGGCATTACTTCTAGAGTGGTAATAATTATTTCACTAGCAATGCCCGTAACGTATATGAGTGAAGCGAAGTTTACCAAAAGTATAATTCCATGTTTTTATTTGATTATTTAGCTGGTTTTATGCTAACGTATGTGCTAACATTTAATGCTTAAGCAATTTTATTTTACCTCATTTATAGCTAGTGCTCATCCCAGGACTAGTTTAATCCAGCCCCTCTTTTTGCAGTCACCATTGACTGCATGCATATTTCCTCATGTAGTCTTATTATGACTCCCCATTTGCTGCTTTCCTATTGCTCTTTGACAGCTGTGACTGACGTTTTATTCAGCACATTCAAAACGTAGCTTGTTCTTGACACTAAGGCCACAGGTGGGTGCAAGATACTGAGTGCTTTCTCTCCATTATCTCCCAATTATCATTTATAAAATCCAATGTCTTCACTTATTAAATCAATACGCCTTCTAGAACTCTCTGTCTCTTGCTTTCTCTCCTGCTCGTACAGCCTCTTTCTCTCTTTTTCTCTCTCTCGCTGGGACATATAACACAAGGGACACCAGGACATTTGTATTTTTTGTTTTGTAGTTTTATATAGCGCGAACTCAACACAAAGGTATCCGAGCGCTTTACATGAGCACCAGTTGCATTACAGATGGACACATTCAATTTTAGGCATGGAGAGATTAAGTGATTTGCCCAGAATCACAGAATATTGAGGCTCCTGCCGAGACTCAAACCCGGGTCCCCAGCTTCAAAGTTGTCCGCTCTAGCCATTATGCCACATCATCTCCCCAAGATGTGTTAGTCAGGCTTCTCCAAAGGGTAGTTTATGAGCTACTGGTAGCTCTCCTACTACCTGTAAGGAGATCTCATCTGTGCAGTCTAGCCTAATATATTCAGAAGTTCTTGCTTGGTTGAATTAATATATGTGCATCATGCTTGTAGAATATCAACATATATTTAAAGCTCATATTTGAGAGATAAATCAAGTGGTGTAGGGGAGACTTATTGCTAATATTATTAACTTGGTTTCAATGTGAAGACATTAAATAATGACAAACATTTTTTTACATCTTTGCTGGCAACACGTGCCTGTTGCACTGAGATGATCACTGCTGACAGTCTTGCATATGGCGTCCACTAATCTAATCTTGTCTGATGCCACCATTAAATCTCTAATAATATTACTAGCTCAAGATAATTTATGATGTCTTCAGATCGAGTTGTGGGGTATATTATATGACAGGCACTAGGCACAGCCACACAAGTGGGGTACCATTTTTATTGAAGACATGTGGTCACATGGAAGAACATTTGTTATTACCAATTCGATTTTTCTGCATTTGTGTCTTCCAAATATAAGCCAGTGTGCTAGGAAGAAGACATTTTGCAAAATGCCCTCTGAATCACTTGCTTGTATGGGTCTCATAAATTCAGAGATCTACAAATAACCACTGCTCTTAAACTCAGTATCTGGTGTACATTTCAGAAATACATAACTTTCCTTCATACTCATTTTTCGCTCTTTATATTTTACGATATGAATTGCCCTATTTGCGGTTCACAATGAAAAACACTTGCATGATGCAGCTCAGTTGTTGGCTCTGTATAAATCGGGTTTTTGGAGAACCTACAAACCCCATATATCCCCACAACCAGAAGATTCTAGCGGGTGACACAGTATATTGCTTTTGTAAATCGGCCATTGCGGCAAAAAGTTACAGATGAAAATGTCACAAATGGCTGTTTTTAACTGTTCATTTTCAATATTTTTTTATTTCAACAGTTAGTTTCTTTGGGAAAACCTCGAGGGATCTACACAAACTAGGTTTCAGAAATGTATAGCTGTCTGCCATCTCCCATGGGTTTCACACCTGTTTCCCTACAAACTGCAGGTGGTTGAAAGCACAATAATTTGGAAAAATGAGCTACATTGTAGAAAAATGCCAAACCTGTGGTTAAAATATTTAATTTTGATACATCTCTGTGTGTTCCTGAAAGCTGGGAAGATAATGATTTTAGCACAGCAAACCTTTTGTTGATACAACGTAAAGAAAAAAAAACAGACACTTTTGTGGTGCACTTTTTTCCCATTTTTCCAAACTTTCGCTAATTTGGATATTTTCTCAATACTCTCCAGGGGAATCCACAAACCCTGGGTACCTTTGGAATTCCCAAGATGTTGGGATAAAGGATGCCAATTTGGTGTGGATCCTTTATGTGGAAAAAAGGTTATGGTGGCGTAAGCGCAAAGTACCCCAAATAGCCAAAGAAAGGCTCAGCTCTGGGGTGGAAAAGCCTCAGCAGTTAAGGGGTTAATAAATAAATGATGCCGTAGTACACATTCTCTGCTTGGGACCCACAGTGCTTATATAGCTCTGCCAGATACTGTGGCCTTGAGTACTAGCTCTTGGCTTGGCTAAGAGCACCACCGAAGAGTTCCTTAGAAACTCTGGTCGAAAAGGTTACATTTATTCTGGGGACAAAAGTGTTACCTATCAAATTACACTTTTCCTGTGGTCTAAGCAGTTCAACATAATTACAGAAGTGCTACTGCAGTTCTGACCGTGATAGTGATTCCAAAGTTATAGTTGAGGTTAATTGTCTGTAGGAAAATCAATTCTTTGATTTCTAATGACAATGGTCTTCATGAATGAACACGAAAATAGGCACAAATATGTAAATGCATTTAATCCTGATGTTGTAAACATTTTATGCATATGAATACCATCTCATTATGTAGGAGAGGGCTTCCCAGTGTGTTGACAAACTAATGGAAGTCTTTAAATCGAAGTTTTCTTAATCAATTGATAAGCAGTGCATTCTCCTGCATGTACATTGTGTTGAAATGTGTCTTTCAAACTTCAATACCTGGTTATGGCTGTCACACCACATGGCCTGAGGTTGGGGGAAAGTTGAGCAAGTCCAGTTTGGGAAAAAAAGTAAACCGTATAAGTGGCTGTTAGGTAATAGTAGGGTTGAGGTTGTGCCTACATATTAGTATTCAGGTATGACGTTCACTAGACAGTTGAGTTGGGCCTTGCATAAAGAATTGGTGGAGACGAGGGCTGCAGCAATGATAGAGGGCCTTGTTCTCTTTAAGAAGAATTTTGGTGGCCCTTCCTGGGCTCCCCTTTTGATAGCTCATAATGCAATTGTCCCCACTCAATGCCTCTCCGGGGCTGAGTTACTAGCCTTAGATATGGAGGGAAGCTGGGAGAGATGTGAACGTAAATGTTTGAAAACATTGTTGGCTCTCCCTAAGGTGTAATGTCCGAGGCAATAGGATTAGAAGGAAATTTGCAGGCCTGGAACTTTTTAGCCTATAAAACAACCTTGCGATTTTGGGATAAACTTTGGGTCTCAAAGGTACAGAAGATATCAGCCTTCTGTGCTGCTAAAATAGGAAAGAGTGAACTAAAGTGGATGAAGAAGGTCAGGAAAAGGCTAGAAGCCATCACAGGAACCTTAAAAATGGAATTAAAAATAACTGAGGCCTCACACCTTTCTAAAGCAGAATTAAAAATGGGCTGTTAAAAAAGAGTCCAGGTTGGCTGACATTAAGTATGTAAGGAACAGACCCTCTGCAAAGTATATGGTAGATTCTTGGGTAAATAGGAATGCATTTCTGTATTTATCAGCACTTCCAGACACCCCGTTACGTTTAGCACTATTAAAATTTCGGGTAGCATTAATTGTGCAATATATAAAAGCTGAAAATGTTGAAGTTTTCTTAGATCCAGAGAGTAATTGCACATGTGGATTGCATTTTCAAAATGTTAACGTCCATGTACTAATTGATTACGGTCATTTTAATAGGCTTCGTTGTTTGATTTTAAAACCGCTTTTTAAAAAGTATGACAAATTGTCGCAATGACGCACTTGCACTTATGTTAAATATGGAATTTTTTGAAGTGGCATGTGCACTGGTAAAATTCTTTAAAACATGTCTGGATTAGTGATGCAATGGGTTCAGGCGTCAGGAGAATGGAGATTATATACACTAAATGATGGTGCATTAGGTATTTATGTGGTTTACAAGTAGGGGAGAGGAGGGTTTCCTTCGTTTCTTCTTCCCCCTTTTAAAACAAGATTTTATTTGGTTTTAAAATGTCTGTTTTAAAGACAGTGTCTAAACATTAATAAAGTATGAACTGAACTGAGCAAGTCGCTGATCACTACATCTGCATCATTAACAGTGAACGGCAGTGGCAGTCAACTGCCTAGCTGCATCATGCTGTTGAAGGCATGCCATGATTGCTCTCAGGTGTGCTGGTACTTTGCACAGGGTCTTGCTGCCAGCTGAGCTACAGAACTGCTAATTTTTGCTCGGACATGACACCCTGCTTCAGCATAGAGGCGTTGGATGCCAGACTACAAAATACAACACCAGCCGTGTCGCCTACCCTGAAAAGCAGAGCTAGTGCGCGCATACCAGCCTACATGGCCTCACATGGTTTGCCAGCCAAGCTGAATATGTTGAATATGTCAGCCTTGGGAAGGTGGGTGTGAGTGGGTTAGTGCCAGATGCAGAAGCTGAGGCGCACTTTTTTTTCATCCATTGGTGATTGCACGGTGTAGTATGCAACATGATTGTCAAGGACCCCCTCACCTGACAATAAAAGAAATCCGCAGGAGCGAAGATAGTCCATCCTCTCACCTTAGGCTGAAACCCAAAGCCCCAAGTAACAATGAGCATGGGTCAGTAGCCCTTAGGGGAAAGGGGAATGGTAGGGAGAACGAGAAAATGCAGGGAGACAGTTCCACAGGCAACGTGGTGGAGAATAAGCTTCTCCAGTGGAGCAACCCTCACCGCCACTGCTAACAGACCGAGTCTTTATAAGAGAACATAGAAACACACAATAATTATGTAAGGGACTTGCGGACCACATAACAGACCCCACGCAACCTTTACCACCCCAATGTATGCAGCTTTTCACTCACCAATGCCTATTTAGAAGACGCCACTAGTCCAATGCTCCTATTATCCTCATAGGTGTTAGAAATGGGATCTCTGGTTGGCTAAGGCTTGCGCCAAAGCCAGGCAGAGACCACCACTCTAGTCAGGGCAAGGGAGTTACACGCCAAAGATAACCCCTGCTCACCCCCTTGGTAGCTTGGCACGAGCAGTCAGGCTTATCCCGGAGGCAATGTGTAAAGCGTTTGCGCAACACACCCACAGCAACAACATACTAGGCACACCACAAAAAGGAACTCCACACAAGGTTATATATAAAAATAGCCTTTGTATTATCATAAAACACATTAGAA
The DNA here is from genome assembly GCA_963921515.1 of Calotriton arnoldi. Taxonomy (NCBI): domain Eukaryota; kingdom Metazoa; phylum Chordata; class Amphibia; order Caudata; family Salamandridae; genus Calotriton; species Calotriton arnoldi. Next base: position 2,097,089 of record CAWUFW010001417.1, on the reverse strand, counting down.
TAGTACTCACATAATATACATCGTGCCACCTGGCACGGGGTCATATTTACAAGGGAATTATTTACACCTGACAGGGCCAACTGGACCACTGTCAGAACCAGCACAAAGCGAACTTAGTATAGGTAGTACTTATAATAAATGTAGAACACATCATGAACGTACAACCAGTAATCACTGGTAACCACTGTACTTAGCATCAGCCTGTAACATAAACTACATTATGCACAGTATCACATCAGGCGCGAATTACATTCTGCGCCAACCTCACCAGCATAAATACATTATGCAATCCTCTCATAAGTCTAAACCCATTAGACCCTAACCTCCTAAGTATAACTCACATTAGGGGCGTAAAGCGCAGTAGAGAATAACTCACAACCTAAACGCATTAGGTAATAATAAAATCACAAGCATAAAAACATTATGCAGAACCTCATAATCATAACAGTACATAAGAGGTATAATACGGGGTGCGTAAATCATACTACATCATTACATTCCCTAGCACCACATTTTCACATTAGGGCCTGGCGCCCTATAAATCTAACTGTCCCCCTGGCCAACTGGCCATCTCTAAAGGGGCTCAAATGCCCTATGTCCACAGAGTCAGGGCGCGCTGCCAACGCAGCGAAAGTCAAGGGTGCGCAACTGCGCAAACCTGAACGTAGCAGCTGCCCACTACTTGCTGGGCAGCTGTGCAACTCACTGGCACTCACTGTGCCTCTGGTCCCTCTCAGGGACTCTCTCTCAATTGTGCCCAGTTCGTGGCACTTTGCATAAAGGAGGGGGCCCGGCACCTCTGTGCCCTCTGGACCCTCCTAGTGGCATTAAATCACATGCCCCCATCGTTGGGGCGGCCCGCTCTCTTGCTGGACCGCCCAGGCACCGACAATGTGCCTCGATATGCCCCCGGGCCTCTGTGGCCCTCAGGGGCTCTAAACACCAAGATGCCCAAACGTTGCAGCTGCCCACTAGCAAGCGGGGCAGCTGTAAAGAAAAATAGGGGCCCGGCACTACAACTGTGCCCAGAAATGCTCCAAGTCCCCCAAGCACCGGCAACGTGCCTCGAAAGGCACCAACACCCAGCAGGCGGCGGCCACTCACCGGACTGCACGGGGACTCCTCCGGTCTCCTGGCGCGGGGCTTCCCTCACTCACGGGAGCCCCGCCGATCAGCTGAGCTTCGCCCGGTCCCTCTTCTGGGACCGGGACTTCAAGGTGGAGCCCACGAGGCTCCAGGGTGCCTTCCGCTTCTTCTTCCCCAGCGCGGAGGGGCAGGCACCGACAATGTGCCTCGCGCCCCCTCCGCACCAGCTCCACTCACCAGACTCCTCTTGCGGCGGCCTGCGGGGTCGCTGCTTGCTCCGGCCGCACTCCTTCCTTCACCCGGCCCCCTCCTGGGACCGGGACTTCGAGATGGAGCCCGCGAGGCTCCTTCACCTCCTTTCTCGGCCGCGCTGCAATTGGTCAGCCGGCCGCTATGCCCCGCCCACAACCAGGCAAGGCTGCCTGGCTTCCTGGTCGCGGCACGGGCCGCGGCGGTGAAACGCGGGGTGGGCACCCGATATCCAAAATAGCATGAGAGCGGGGTGGGCACCCGCTCTCCAACGTGAAATCACCCATAAGCGGGGTGGGCACCCGCCAATTAGCTCAAAATGCGGGGTGGGCACCCGCAAACAATTCCCAACACGGGGTGGGCTCCCGCTTCCAGCAGCATCACGGGGAATCCCTCACGTCGGGATTCCCCCAAAAGGACGGGCAGCACAGCGCTGCGTAGCCCACGCTCTTCCTCTCTTTGGGGAAATTTCAAAGAAAGCGCACACGAGGCGCTAGAATTACCAAAAGTCCTTTCAGGCATCAAGGGGCAATGCAGGGCCCAGGGAGGCAAGCCCTCATGGCAGCCCCCTGGGCCCCAACAGCAGCACGCCCGCAGGAACAGCAACCAAGGACTGAACATTTACCTGGGGTCACAGCCCCTTCTTTTATACACCCTTTTCCCTTTGTGTCACAGCACAGGGCTGGGGAAAAACCAGACGCAACTGGTTTGGGGGAGCTTTGGAGCACTTTGTTTTGCTCAGCTCCTCTCTCCTTTCACAGGACAGGCTAGGGACATCAGACGCACCACACGGGGTGGAGCCAGCATTGTGGAGGGAAGGCACAGCCCTATTCAGGCCCCAGGTGCAACTCCTCCCTCCCATCTAGATGCAGATCTCTCTATTCACCACTGCGCTGACTCACCCTGCCCCTCCAGGAGCCACCCACACCTCCCAGCCCCTGTCACTCACAAGCCAGACATGCAATTCACATCAGGCAGGCAGACACAGAGCACACATAAATGCCAACTCCTAAAAGTGGCATTTCTACACCAGTCACAATAAATCTGCGCACACCATTGCGCAGCATTTATTCTCACGAGTTCGCACATACTAAACTCGCCCCTGCACTCCTCTCACACCAGGAATTACCTTGGACACACATATCCCCCATGCATTCCTATGGGAGGGCAGGACAATCTCACCACACGCACTCAGCGCGCACGCACTTTACACTGGCCCACAGTGCTAAAGTGCCCAGAGACTTAAAACTACTGACACACAAGGCAAAAAGTTTAGGGGTGAACCGGCCAAAAAGGGCCAAGTCCAACACAACCCCTTGCAGCCAAAACGCAGGGCAGACCAATCACCACCGTGATGGGCTTCCCTGCTTGGGGCGATAGAACACGGACGCGGGCCCGCACTGCAGGGACACCCTCCGGTTCTACGCCACTTGGAACCCATGGAATCCAACTAAGAAAAAAAACTCCGGACCAACTAGGCTACCCCACCGGTACTCCTTAGTTGTCCACGGCCAGGACCAGGCCCTAGGCCAGTGGTCCTTGCCAATCCACAGAGTGGGGGGCAGTAACCCCTGGCATCCAATAGCCATTCTCCACTCTCCCTCTCAGTGTAGTTCCAAACTACCACTGATACTTCAACCGAGGGTCCGCACCCTCAGGCTGACCAGAGGTCACGGGCGAAGCGTCTCCTCACCCTACCTCTACTTCTGGGGTTCCGCACCCTCCCAGGGGAAGCACCCTCCAGAACACAACTCTCCCACCAGTTCAGGACCTCTCTCGATCACTGGTCTACCACCTGGGAAATAAATTCACCGGCTGCACCGGGGTCAGAGGCGAGGACTCCCTCCCTCTGCACCCCTTCCAGAGTCCGATACCCTCCCAACTAGAGTGGTACCCCCTAAAAGGCAAACCGGCCAGGACACTGATTACAGTCGCCCTGCCGTCCAGGTCAGGCAAACACCTGAACCTGGCTCCCCAACCCAGGGACGCTACCCTTTGGTCAGATGCCCGGCGAACCAGGACTTCACGGGGAGCACGCATGCCCCCCGAGGGTGACACATAACTAATGTGTCGTGTGACAGTCTGCCGGGCACAAACCCAGGGCAGAAGTGGTGTCCCCATGGCCCCTCTGGACCCACTGGTTTTTCCACTGGGGAACCTCTCCCCCTCTCACCCCTCAATCAGGACTTCTGCACCCTCCACTTAGGAGCGGTGCTGCCTAGCACCAGGACTGCTGGAGCTCTGGTTACAGACGCTCCACGTCCTCTAGAGACTAGAAGATCCTCCTCAAATGGCCTACAAGTACAGCCTAGGCCCCCCAACCTGGTGTTCCCTGAAGAAACCATCCAGGCCCTGGGACTGGGTTTCGGGCACACTCACTCCTTCTCCTCTGAGACAGGACGTGGGCCCCTACACCCCTCCCGCTACACTGGGACCTAGCTGGGCTACACTGAACCTCTTCCACCACACAGGACTGGAAGATACTCGAGCCACTCTTATTGGAACCACTTCCAGCTCAACTACCACGGGGAGATCCCCCCCACAGAACAGTCCAACAGGACAGACTAGGTTCCTTTCCTGGTGTTCCTTCTAAGAACCATCCAGTACCGGAGACTTGAGATTGAGGCTCGGAATACGGCCCAGTCTCACACCTTCCTCGCAGGACATGATGTGAGGCCTTGCAACCTCCTCACTATAACGGTTCCTAGTTGTGTTCCTCTGAACCATCTCCACCACACGGGTTGGGAGATACCTGCACCATTCCTCTAGGGTCACTCCCCCATGCAAGCTCCTTATTCTAGAGAACTCACTCCAGCGTCCAGCAGCACATCACTCATCCACACAAACCCCCCCCAGACCGGTGAGACAGTTCCTTACTGTCCCTGAATCTCAACCTGCACCCCTCTTACTGAGCACCAGGTACCATACCCTGGGAACGGGACGGGGACTTCATGCACTGGACACACACTTCGCTGCCACCACTGGATCCCACCCTTACTGGTGAACCCAGAAAACTCACACTGCACTTAGGGGATAATCTACCCTCCCGAGCTAGTGACTCCATACCAATTAAGTCCCCACTGTAGGCCAACCCAAGAACTATCAGACAGCACAGGGGCAGTCCCTCCCTCAGCTGCAGGCCAACCCAAGAACCAGCACAATGGCTCAAGGGCAGTCCCTCCTCCAGCTTTAGGCCAACCCAATAGCAGTCTGCACAAGGGCAGTCACTCCTCCAGATTCTCTGGTTTCTGTCCTTGGCAGTACACTCAACTCATAGTGCACAAGAAACACATTTCAAAAAGAAATGACACTTAAAACAAACTCAGAAACAATAATCCCTTTCCATGTGACTATCTAAAATGCAGAGTTTTGTAGTGCAGCCAGTTGTCGCTGTGGTACTGCGCAAACGCAAGTCCTATCCTCACCGCTGACAACCAATGTTAGAAATGGGATCTCTGGTTGGCTAAGGCTTGCGCCAAAGCCAGGCAGAGACCACCACTCTAGTCAGGGCAAGGGAGTTACACGCCAAAGATAACCCCTGCTCACCCCTTGGTAGCTTGGCACGAGCAGTCAGGCTTATCCCGGAGGCAATGTGTAAAGCGTTTGCGCAACACACCCACAGCAACAACATACTAGGCACACCACAAAAAGGAACTCCACACAAGGTTATATATAAAAATAGCCTTTGTATTATCATAAAACACATTAGAATAGTACTCACATAATATACATCGTGCCACCTGGCATGGGGTCATATTTACAAGGGAATTATTTACACCTGACAGGGCCAACTGGACCACTGTCAGAACCAGCACAAAGCGAACTTAGTATAGGTAGTACTTATAATAAATGTAGAACACATCATGAACGTACAACCAGTAATCACTGGTAACCACTGTACTTAGCATCAGCCTGTAACATAAACTACATTATGCACAGTATCACATCAGGCGCGAATTACATTCTGCGCCAACCTCACCAGCATAAATACATTATGCAATCCTCTCATAAGTCTAAACCCATTAGACCCTAACCTCCTAAGTATAACTCACATTAGGGCGTAAAGCGCAGTAGAGAATAACTCACAACCTAAACGCATTAGGTAATAATAAAATCACAAGCATAAAAACATTATGCAGAACCTCATAATCATAACAGTACATTAGAGGTATAATACGGGGTGCGTAAATCATACTACATGATTACATTCCCTAGCACCACATTTTCACATTAGGGCCTGGCGCCCTATAAATCTAACTGTCCCCCTGGCCAACTGGCCATCTCTAAAGGGGCTCAAATGCCCTATGTCCACAGAGTCAGGGCGCGCTGCCAACACAGCGAAAGTCAAGGGTGCGCAACTGCGCAAACCTGAACGTAGCAGCTGCCCACTACTTGCTGGGCAGCTGTGCAACTCACTGGCACTCACTGTGCCTCTGGTCCCTCTCAGGGACTCTCTCTCAATTGTGCCCAGTTCGTGGCACTTTGCATAAAGGAGGGGGGCCCGGCACCTCTGTGCCCTCTGGACCCTCCTAGTGGCATTAAATCACATGCCCCCATCGTTGGGGCGGCCCGCTCTCTTGCGGGACCGACCAGGCACCAACAATGTGCCTCGATATGCCCCCGGGCCTCTGTGGCCCTCAGGGGCTCTAAACACCAAGATGCCCAAACGTTGCAGCTGCCCACTAGCAAGCGGGGCAGCTGTACAGAAAAATAGGGGCCCGGCACTACAACTGTGCCCAGAAATGCCCCAAGTCCCCCAAGCACCGGCAACGTGCCTCGAAAGGCACCAACACCCAGCAGGCGGCGGCCACTCACCGGACTGCACGGGGACTCCTCCGGTCTCCTGGCGCGGGGCTTCCCTCACTCACGGGAGCCCCGCCGATCAGCTGGCTTCGCCCGGTCCCTCTTCTGGGACCGGGACTTCAAGGTGGAGCCCACGAGGCTCCAGGGTGCCTTCCGCTTCTTCTCCCCCAGCGCGGAGGGGCAGGCACCGACAATGTGCCTCGCGCCCCTCCGCACCAGCTCCACTCACCAGACTCCTCTTGCGGTGGCCTGCGGGGTCGCTGCTTGCTCCGGCCGCACTCCTTCCTTCACCCGGCCCCCTCCTGGGACCGGGACTTCGAGATGGAGCCCGCGAGGCTCCTTCACCTCCTTTCTCGGCCGCGCTGCAATTGGTCAGCCGGCCGCTATGCCCCGCCCACAACCAGGCAAGGCTGCCTGGCTTCCTGGTCGCGGCACGGGCCGCGACGGTGAAACGCGGGGTGGGCACCCGCTATCCAAAATAGCATGAGAGCGGGGTGGGAACCCGCTCTCCAACGTGAAATCACCCATAAGCGGGGTGGGCACCCGCCAATTAGCTCAAAACGCGGGGTGGGCACCCGCAAACAATTCCCAACACGGGGTGGGCTCCCGCTTCCAGCAGCATCACGGGGGAATCCCTCACATCGGGATTCCCCCAAAAGGACGGGCAGCACAGCGCTGCGTAGCCCACGCTCTTCCTCTCTTTGGGGAAATTTCAAAGAAAGCGCACACGAGGCGCTAGAATTACCAAAAGTCCTTTCAGGCATCAAGGGGCAACGCAGGGCCCAGGGAGGCAAGCCCTCATGGCAGCCCCCCTGGGCCCCAACAGCAGCACGCCCCGCAGGAACAGCAACCAAGGACTGAACATTTACCTGGGGTCACAGCCCCTTCTTTTATACACCCTTTTCCCTTTGCGTCACTGCACAGGGCTGGGGAAAAACCAGACGCAACTGGTTTGGGGGAGCTTTGGAGCACTTTATTTTGCTCAGCTCCTCTCTCCTTTCACAGGACAGGCTAGGGACATCAGACGCACCACAGGGGGTGGAGCCAGCATTGTGGAGGGAAGGCACAGCCCTATTCAGGCCCCAGGTGCAACTCCTCCCTCCCATCTAGATGCAGATCTCTCTATTCACCACTGCGCTGACTCACCCTGCCCCTCCAGGAGCCACCCACACCTCCCAGCCCCTGTCACTCACAAGCCAGACATGCAATTCACATCAGGCAGGCAGACACAGAGCACACAAAAATGCCAACTCCTAAAAGTGGCATTTCTACACCAGTCACAATAAATCTGCGCACACCATTGCGCAGCATTTATTCTCACGAGTTCGCACATACTAAACTCGCCCCTGCACTCCTCTCACACCAGGAATTACCATGGACACACATATCCCCCACGCATTCCTATGGGAGGGCAGGGCAATCTCACCACACGCAATCAGCGCGCACGCACTTTACACTGGCCCACAGTGCTAAAGTGCCCAGTGACTTAAAACTACTGACACACAAGGCAAAAAGTTTAGGGGTGAACTGGCCAAAAAGGGCCAAGTCCAACAATAGGAATATCAATCTCCAAGGTTTCCTATTAAATTACATAGAAAGGGTAGGCGTAGAACCAAAGTCAAGGAATTAGGTGGGGGCCTCAGACGCCAATCCAGAGGCAGAGGCAAAATAGGCAAGCAACGGGGCAAAGTTTAAAGACACACAAAAGTAATCAGTAGAACTCTCAAAAATCAGCAAGGAAAAAACAAGAGATACATTTCCAGGATTTAGCAGAGTTTGATCATAGCGGTACAGAGCACTGACTGGGAGGAGTTCTGAAGTGGGGAACACTGGACATCCAAGGAACAAGAGACACAGGAAAAAGGGAAAGCGGATCCAGAGCTTTTTACCCTTACAGAGTGTAGTTGAGAGTGGTGTATGCTGAAGCAGTCAGGAAAGACTGCACACGTCGTTTGAGCCCGGGAGATGCGGTGTATGCAGAAGCAGTTTGTTGAGGACACCACATGTTGGGAGAGCCTGGAAGATGCGGTGTGTCAGAAAAAACCAAGGAACCGTAAACTCGAGTAGGTAAAACCTTCTCCCCGGAAGTGATTCTTGAAGCCAAGCCTAGACTCCATGTCAGGCGCGGCTTATATCTGGACGCGTCTCCAAGATGACAGCCCACATCGTGAGTCCCTGAGACCCCGTCTTGCGAGATCTCGGGACACGCATCAAAAGGAAATGCTGGAAGGAGGCCCCAAACAGTGCCTGCAACGGTAATCAGCCATACCTCATGTCTTCCAGCCCCCTCCCCTTACTGTGAAAAGCTGCACTATTCTGTCACCTCCCGCACAACCCAAGAGGGGCATGTCCATCGAGATAAGGCGCCAAAACAGGTGGGTGTTTCCAGGAGATATCATGTAACAAGTGTATGTGTGTCCCAACAATGTGTGCCCACATCGCACTAACATCTAGACTGGATGAGATTACACAAAACCTACAACAACTCAAGGCAGACCTTAATAGCCTTATCCACTTCCCCATAAAAGCTACTAACAATCGGTGGCCAACTAGGAATTTGAATACCGACTGTCATTCTCAGGACCATCTCACCAACCACCACACCATGCCACCAATACACATCCCCATCAACCAGAGCTCACCCTCCTCAAAGTTCTCCCATTCAAGATGGAGGACTCTACCCTACCTGCTGCCAAATTGCAAAGCATTTGCCTGCTTCCTTGTAAAGACGAAAAATATTAAATCTGGTTTGCAGAGGGCTCTGGAACACCATCTCCTTGCATCTCTCTCCAGCCCTTCCACTTTCTGGGTTGCGGTACCCTCAAGTCTACAAGAGCACATCCTCAAAAACAATGCTTCATGGAACTCCTTCAAAGCCATGGAAGAAAACGCAATTCTAAACATTTGAGCAGATCTGAATCCCTCAAACCATTACAGCAACCCGCTACCTCCCCAACTTCTTCAATGAGATCAAACTTTCGATTCTCCCACTTTGGACCAAGATCGTTATTGCCTCCCTCCTTCAAGGCACGACCTCTGATTGCCTAAAAACCTATGGCTGAACACACGGACCAAAATAACTTCTGCCCCATCTCTAATATTCCTACTCTGGCAATGCCCCTTGAAAAATGTGTACACATCCAACTCTGTAACCACATAGAGCAATTCCATCCTCTTGACCAATTCCAATCCGGCTTCCAACCAGGGCACAGCACCGAATCGGTACTTACACATATTGTGGACGATGCACTAAAAATGTTGGATCCAAACGAATCAAGCCTCCTTATCCTCCTTGATCTTTCTTCAGCTTTCGATATGGTTACACATGACTACCCACTAGGCTTACTGGAATGCAGAATGGGACTTTCAGGGACTGTGCTAAAGTGGTGTGCGTCCCTTCTCCAAAACAGATCTCAAAAAAATCAAGGTTAATCAGTCAATGTCTAAGTCCATGCCTGTCACCTTAGGGGTCCCAAAGGGTTTCTCCCTCTCAACCACTATCTTTAACCTGTTCATGGAGCCACTAAACTCAATTCTTAGATCATCCAACATACACTTTCATATGTACGCTGATGACACCCAATTATACCTGAAAGTCTCCTCCCCGAAAGACATCAAAGGCTGAACTTAACCCTTAAAAAAAAAACTGGCTTACTGGCAACCACCTCAAACTTAATACTCTGAAAACGGACTTCCTTCTAATCGCCCCTCCCAAACAATCACTCATCATCAATGACTGGATGAAGCAACTAACAGCCTTCGACTGCCTTCCTCAAGTCATTGACTCAGCGAGATCACTAGGAATTATTCTCGACAAGAACCTTAACATGCAGAACCATATTTGTACTGCCACCAAAGGAGCTAACCTCCAAATGAACATCTAAAGAAGACTAAAACCTTTCCTACCCTTCAAGGACTTCAACTCTGCCATCCAAGCCCTAGTGATTTCCAAGCTGGACTACGGAAACGCAAACCTAGGCGACCAGCCTAAATCCACAACAACTCCCTTAAGAGCCTCCCTCAACTCTGTGGCAAAGCTGATCACTCGCTCGAAAAGAAACAACCATATCACCCCTGATTTGAAATCCCTCAACTGGCTCCTCTACGAAGCAAGAATTCACATTAAAATTACATGCATGACCCACAAAGCCCTACAGTTCAACACCCCAGGTTAGCTGGCTCAGAAGCTTGTACTCTCTGGAGGCTCCAGATCCTCTAGAAGCTCCTACAAGTTACTACTGAAACCTCAGATTCTCAAATAAGAAAACCTACAATAGAGCCTTCTCTGGCATCGCCTCGAGAATTTGGAACTCCATCTCCCCGAAACAAGACTGAATCCCTCAACGGCATCCTTCAAGAAAGTAGTTAAATTACTACTCAGGAACAAATTTCTGCCCTAGGTCCTTGGAACTCTTTTCGCTGAGCCCACCTGGACCTGTCATCTTCTCTCATGATACGGCTCGGTTGTTTTGCTACTGTCCTGATTTTCTGTCCTATCATGATGGCGATCCAGCCCTCCCAGAGATTCTGTCATATAATGTTCCATTCTCGACTAAATTTATATTGATTGTATATGTCTCTGTTCGCGAGGGTCTTGTTAGCGCTATATAAAACTTTCAAAATAAATTACTGTGCAAGGGATTTATGCACCAAAGGAAATGGGCTGGGTATAGTGAGGATGTCGTTAAAGTACAAACATCGCACATAGCGTCAGTCGTAACAAAGATGAGGTAAGTGACTGCCTCTGAATAACCCGAAAAAGGCAAGCCTTTGTAAAGTCAATATGTCTGGCATTGTCATCCAGCCCTTTGGCAATTCTTGTTTTGTACTGTCATTGTCTTTGAAAAGCTTTATTTTTGGGAAAGCTTCCAGGCCTTCACCAATCTTAACAAAAACATTGGCTAAAGGCAAAAAAAAATTTGGGGTCTCAAAATATCACACATTACCACTGTGTTCCCTGATACTGAAGGAATGAGCTTCTTGTGAAAGGGCAGCACACCATAACTCACAGTAAAGTCAGCCAATGAATGAAGTCGGCTGCCCATTGCCTCATGCTCTATGCTCGAGTTGGTGAAAGAAAATGGGAAATGACACAACCGTGGACTAATGGATGAAGTCTGGCAGAACATACAGACTGACTTGGTTTACAAGTATTAGTGTAGTCCTCAGTTAAAATATATACTAGCATGCAATACAGTGTGGTTATTAATGCACTACATTGCTGGGTATTAAAAAGATGATAACTTTATAAACAACTGGACAGAGATCTGGTAAGCTGTAAAATACGAGCAGTAGGATAAGCAAAGGCCACTCCAAAAAGAATTTTCAACCGCATTCGCTTGAGACAGGGACTGATAAAGCTGAAATGTGCCCTGTGCTCACATGTGGTAGAAAGCCTCCTGTTAACACAACAGGCTCTACACACAAAACCAACACAAAAGTAATAATAAAATAAAACAAAAACACTGGCTCAAAGGGAAGCTCCCTTGTGTGTGGAAGTGCTCCTTGTGAAAGGGCTAAATGCAGTCACTAAGTGAAGTTAGCCAGTGGCTAAAGTAGACTGATCAACTGCCCCATTCTGTGGCTGTAGTGGGCGGAATGTGAATGACACAACAACATACCTAAGGATGAAAAGAGCGGTCTGAAAGCCCCTTTAAATGAGTATTTTAACCACATAATTTTAGCAAAATCACAAAGTCCAGGCTAACGCCAGGCCGCCCAGGCCTAAAGAAACAACAGCAAATGGACGGGGTTGGTAGAGTCTTGAGCCTTTAAAATATTCAGACTAGCCATTGCTCTCCGTGACCAGTCCATGCCTATAAATGTTGCTGGTGTATAATGAGCGACGTTTTTAAGTAACAGTCGATCTTTTCCGCGCCCCCTGAGTGGTCCCTAGATGTTTTTGTGCAGCGGCAATGGATGCTGTTGACTTTTCGTATGAGTCATTCAGTGCATCCTCTCTCTGCTGCTTTGAAACACAACAAAACATTTTTGGTGTCAAGTATGAATGAATGTGCGACAGGCCGGCTCCCTCTCCAAATGAGACCTTTCCAAGCAGAACGCGATACCTGGTGCTTTAGAAAATAGGCCGTCCATCAGCTGTGCCGTCCATCAGCTGTGCGCCTTCTTTTGATAAACCGAGGAATCTGAGTGTAAAATGAATCTTATTGTTGTGTGCTCTGTGTTCATCACGCTGGCTGTCCTTGCGCCGCGAGACAGTGATGCGCACAGGCTGACGTTCATTTGGAATGCCTGGGTCGCAGCACTGAGACTGAAGATATCCAACCTCACGGAGCGTGGAAGAGTCCGCCGTGTAATCCGAGTGGAGGGAGGGTAAACAAGAGGAAAAGAGGCACATCTCTTCCTTCGAGTGGGTGCTGACTGCCTTTAAGAAGGGACTGTACAATGTGCTCCTTGAATATCTGCAAGATGAAGACTGTGGTACACAGTAAGGAAATGTAACTGCGCACACAAAGCGCTTCGACGCCTCGTCAGGGGGAGTAAGCGCTATATAAATGCAGTTACATCACAATACATCTGGCTACATGAGGTTAAAATAGCGCTGAACCTTCAGGACTTGGGCCTCCGCTGCTCTGAAGTTGGTGCACTGTAAACCCATTGATGGTTTCCAGGGCACAAGTCCTAAAAAAAGAAGTGGGGGGGCTAACCTAGTTAGGCAGTATGCAAGTGACATCACGCGACCTTACGGCGCACGACATCATGGCGCATGACATCACGGCGCACAACATCACGGCACATGACATGACACATGCCATCACAGGAATTGACATCATAGAAAGTGGCATCACAAGCCACGACTTTACAGGAAGTGGCATCACAAGAAGTGACAACATAGCTAAAGCCCTCACATATATGTTTAGCAGGTCTATCATGTGAACGTTTGAGCGCATTGTGAGGCTAATAGCACTGTAAACTATGGAAGATGATATGTGACTTCTACACCTTGCAGTCCCCCAGTTTTATGTAACACATCCTGTACATTCATTTACAAACGTATATAATTTATTGTACATGTAATATGCACGTGTTGATGCAAAGCGCTCTGACACCCTGCATTGGGATGAGTAGGGCTATACAAGAAAAAATAGTGGTACTTAAATTATTTCAATGCCTCCTCAGGTGTAGTAAGCTCTATATAAATGCAATTTGCTTTGTGTGAATACTGGGAAAGACCAACACATCTGACATTCTTATAGTGCATGCATATCTCCTAAAAAGGGACTGAACAAAGTGAAAAACTGCCTCTCTTAAGTATGTGTGAAGTGCTAACAAGGTGTGAGCCTTTGTTTCCCCTCTGCTTCTTTTGCATCAGGTGTGAGGCTCCTGACTGCTCCCAGCCAATAGACTCGAACAAAAGGATGCCTGATGACCCCTCAAATTCGGCCTTTGTTATTGGCCCAGCAGGAGTCTTAAATAAGAAAGCCCTGTCCCCGCCTGCACGTTGTTGCTTGTTGAAGATGGAAAGCAGTCAACGTGCAGACGCTGCTGAAAGTGTCCCGGTGTTTGGAAATTACACCGGGACGAGTTCAGCACATTATTTAGTGGGGCCCAAATTCTTGGGAGGGTGGACGGCGTTCACCCTGTGAAAATAGTGGGTGGACGCCGTCCACCCGCGTGTACCCCTGACTCGTGCCCTGATGGTTTCACAAAGGAAGAAACATAAATGCACGAAAGTCCGAACAACTGCCTGGCTTCAAACTTTGCACTTGAGAAACTGACAGTCTCTAAAAATGGATACAAAAGAAATCTTAAAGTGTGGTCGTTGGAACTGGCCAACCACACCCCTTTTGTTTTTTGGTTGCAGAATTATATAGCGCAAACGCTACCTGAAGGTATTGGAGCGCTTTACATGAGCACCAGTTACACATTTGGTAGGCATGGGGAGATTAAGCGATTTGCCCAGAATCACAGGATGCTGAGCCAACACCGAGACTCGAACCTGGTTTCTCAGCTCCAAAGTCGGCAGCTCTGGCCGTTAGGCCACATCCTCTCCATAAGGAGTGTTACTGTTTTCCTTGGACCAGACCCTTTATTTGTATACTCATGTCAGTATTTTGTATAACTTCTGCAAAAAGATACCTAAACTGTAATCGGAAACTGCAAGTGAAGAACCTCTCCTGGTCAACTGTACTACTGACTGCAATCTATGTATCCACAGGTGGCAGAAATATGGAAAGATATATGCTGCTTTCCAACGGTAGTTTCAGAAAATGAGTGGAAAAAGAATGTATATGGGCATGCATGTGTGTACATGTATGTGTGCGTGCTTGTGCATGTGTGTGTGTGTCAGTGTGTGTGGGTGTGTTCAGAAATATAACAATGGTGTGACTGATGAAGTTGTTTGTAAAGAAAGCTCGCCCTATTACAGCTCACGCTGCATGGAAAGGAATGCTGCCATCCTGTAGTCTTGCAATGAATGGGTGCAGCTTATACTTGGAGGTGGCTGGCTTGCTTCTACATATGTGTGTAGGAATTTTCCCAATTGACTATGAATTTTGCAACATAGCCCGAAATATGGCTTGGATCTCTTGCTAGTGTGGAGCACCTCAGACGTTTCGTTAGTAATGTACCAATTGCCAGTGGCCACTATTTACCAGACTGTGAAGAGGATTTCATACTCCCTCAAGTAAAGCACGTGTATACCCTCTGTTAATATGCACAGAAAGTAATCAATATAGAGTGTCTGGTCTCCCTAATTTATGGCGACTGGCAGGGCATAGTCATGTCTGCATTCATAGGCATGCACACATACATTTCTGCGAAGGGGGAATCCAGGAAAAATAAAAGGCAGCAGAAAAGAAAGCCTGACATTTTTGGGTCGAGCCTACCAGCCAGCGCAAGCTGTCCAATTGCGAAAGACAGATTGTGTCTTACCAAGAATGTACAAGGACTTGCAGTCCTCCAATTGCTTAGCATTGGTTGCATTTACTATCACTCTCATTAGGCTGCTTCTTATTTGATTGCTTTTTTGTCAGTCTTGTGTTTGCTTTTCCCATGGAGCAAAGTCTCTTTGCCCATCTCTTTGTTTGGCCGTTTTGTATGCTTTCTTTGCTTGCCATTAGGTAGCTACTTTTTAGGTCTAACCTAGGCAGTGCATGCATTGTCTCTTCAAAACATACTGGATTCACTCTGTGGGCTTACAGGCCACCCCCAGCCCTTGATTTGCTTTTATCAGTGTCCTTTAAAACACGTTGCTTCTGAGTGGATAATGTTTCCTGTTTGTCCCACCTTTTTCTCAACTGTTAACTCCTATGGAGTATCGCTGCATGACTTGTACTCTTCCACTTGTCTCATTGCATTTCGTGTCTTTGGAACTTTTTTTTATTTAGAGTGAGCACTTCTTATAAGCAGCATTCCATATCGCCGCTTTTAAACCCCCCGGCTTTATCTTGATCTCCCACACGTCCATCACTGCTTCATCTTGCTTCTCCACCTGCACTCTTTCATCTCGCCCCCTCCCCACCAACCAGTCCGTGTCAGCCGTTGGGGACACAAGGTGGACGGTAAGCATACTTGTCATGTTTCTTGATTCATACTTCTGCCTCGCCTGCAGCTTATATGCCCCATCCAGCTGCCACCCTGCACGATGTGCAGGAGGCATTATCTGCGGCCCCACCGGTAACAATGACTGCTGCATATATGCTGGGAACTTGTTAATATAAGCTGCTGTAGTGGCCTTGATGAAATAGGGGACATTTTTTGCTGGTCCTTTTAGCCTATTTTATATACAAAGTCTCCCAAGAAGGGAGTAGGTTGATTGTTGTCTTACAACAAATGTCACTTCACTGTGTTGCACGATTGAAACCTGGATTACCAAATTATATGAGGTGAAACAACTCCATTTTGCTAAAGGTGCCTCAATCATGCAATCCGAACTTTTGCAAAGGGTCGTATTTCAGAGTCAAATGTAAACAAGTATGCTCATGATGTAAAGTTATAGATACCTTATCCTTCCATGGGTTGAAACTAACACTACTGTTTCTATTTCAATATGGCTGCTATCTCTCTCGAGCTACTGAAGTCGCATTATATACTTCTGGCTCAGCGGTTACCGATAATGTATGAAATATAGGCGGGCGGGAGAGATGAATGTTTTAAGACACAGGTAGGCACAAGAAGTTGAAGTTGGTTTGGTGGCATGAAGGTGCTTTGCTTGGATGCGAAAGGCACAAACTCATACCTTTTTTTCGGTAAGAAAATTGTAGAGGTGGCAAATTGGCACTCCTTGGTTCGACCTGGGTGTGGTATTCCCTGTGGGATTGCGGTCGGGGCTACAACCGTCTTCTAGGAAATGTAAGGGGAGGCCTAACTACAGACGGCAGCGCAGCAGTAAGGGACGTCCATACAGATACTCGGTTCGGGCCGTCGGCCACGTGCGCCGACGTCACCCTTTATTAAATACTCCCTGGTCCGAGCCCGGCCCAGGGAGTTGACTGTGATACAAACTATAGTAGCGGCCGGGTGGTTCACTACATCCCATCCAACCTCCGAATTTGAACTAAACTTGTAAAAGCAATGTCACTCGGTCAGCTGACAGGAATCACTCCCAGAACTAGTCCCATCAGCACTGAACTTGGGCGGCGTTCCTCCCGGAGCCCCTAACACACAAAGTCTCGCAACCTGGTGCTTGGTGCTGGGTTGTGGCACAGCCCATAGCGATGATGCCTACTCCGATCTTCTTCCTGCTCGGCACCCTTCGGGTTGCTGTCATGATTCGGATTGTCCTCACTTTGTTCGACCCCCTCCCTGGGTCTTTCGGGACTAGTACTGACTGGCGGGCTTCCTGCCCTTGGTACTTCGGCATCTCCTTCTTCCCACTCTTCCATTTCGGACTCCGCACCCACCTCACTCGGACCAGGAGCTTTCTTGAACCACGACATGTTCCGGGCTATGCGTTGATGTCCCTTCTCTGCAACCACCAGAGTCCCTTTGATCTGCACCACCTTCCACAGATCACACTCGAACGGGGTGCGGAACTTGGACCCTGGATGGCGATCTTTGCCCACCACGTAGTCTCCCACCTGGATGTCGGCCGGCCGAGCCTTTTTTTTCTTGCTGGCTCGTTCATTGTTGTTTTGGCGGCGGGCCTGAGATCGCTCGACATCCAAAACCGCCGGAGTCCATGCTGCACTGCTGGGTATCCCATCACGCACAGCCCTTCTCAGCAGAAGCTCATGGGGTGCACATTTGGTCGTGCAGTGAGGCGTTTGACGGTACGCCCTCAAAAACTGATGCAGGCAGGTCTCCAGATGGTTACCTTGAGCCACCCCAATCCGCAGTGCTTTGTTCAGTGTTCTCATGAAGCGCTCTACGTCCCCGTTGGCTTGGGGCCACTGAGGTGTTATTTTATGATGCCGTATGCCATGCTGGTCAAGGAACCCACGGAACTCCTGTCCCTGGACCGGCGGCCCATTGTCTGTTCGAATCTCTTCTGGCAGTCCCAACAGAGCAAAAGTCTTTTCCAGCGCCGGCTGTAGACATTCGAAAGCTGTGGATGCAACTACTTCCACCACGGGGAACTTGGAATGACTGTCCACCAACACCATCATCTGCCTCCCATCGGGGAAACTCCCAAAGTCCAAACTCACCCTCGCCCAGGGTGACCAGCTCGGACCCTCCGTCAGGATTGGCACTTCTGGCGGGTCCGCCCCCGTTATCAGACATGCATGGCACTTCCGTACTTTGTCCTCCACACACCGATCCACCCTGGGGAACCACACCTTTGTTCGCAGACAGGCTTTAGTTTTCTCTACCCCCTGGTGTCCTTGGTGCGCCAGATCCACTATCCGGCCTCATAGTGCGGCAGGTATTATAATGCGCGGACCCCTCAGGATTATGCCATCCCCTGTGGCACTCAGCTCTTCTCAACACTTCCACAGGCTCTCCCAGTACTCTTTGTCATTGGCCGATCTTCGGTCATTTCCACAGAGGAACCACTTCCACTGGTGGTCACGTAGTGTTCGGGCCACCGCCTGTAAACACTCATCTTGCAGCGACGCCTTCCGGATATCTTCTAGCCGCAGAGCTTGGGGGCGGGCCTCTTCCAACAGTTGCCTCACAAATATCTCGGCGCCTTCATCCACCTCCGGCCCCTGGACTCCATTCGGCGCCTGGGGGTGTCGCGATAGATAATCAGCCGGGTTGCTTGCCATCGGGCAGGACACCACCTCGAACCGGTATTGTTGAATTTGCACTGCCCTTCTCTCAATTCGCAGAGGTCCATTCCTCGTCGTTCCTGCAAAAAGGGGCACCAGCGGCTTGTGATCCGTCACCACCGTAAACGTGTGTCCACACAAATAGATGTGAAAGTGTTGACACGCCCACCGGGTGGCCAATGCTTCCCTCTCAATCTGTGCATAGCGTGTCTCCACGGCGGTGAGCGCCATACTGGCATACGCGATGGGCACCCATTCATCCTGATCGGTTCTCTGTAAAAGCACAGCCCCAAGCCCAACGGGGCTCGCCTCCATGATCAACTCCGTGGCCGCTCCCGGCTGAAAGTAGGACACCGTTGCCCCCTTCAACAAAGCCTCCTTCACGTCGGCAAACGCCTGTGCCTCCTTATCGGTCCACTGCCACACTATGTCTTTTTTCGTGAGTTGTCTTAAAGGTTCCGAGATAGTGGCCAAGCGAGGAATGAATCTGCAGTCCTGATGGCTTCCACTTTAGCAGGATCTACCTGTAACCCCCGGGCCGAGAACCGATATCCAAAGAACTCGACCTCCTTAGTATAGAACTCGCACTTATTTTGGTGAAGAGTCAGTCCTTGCTCTGCTAATCATTTAAGAGTGGCCCTCAACCTCCCATGGTGTTCCTCCAGTGATTTTGAGAAAATCAGAATGTCATCGCTGACATTGATGACTCCCACTAGGCCCGATAGCGCTTCTCGAACTGCCTCCTGGAACACCGCCGCCGCCGATGACACCCCAAAGCTCAGTCTTTTGAATTGACGGAGTCCCACATGGGTGGAGAAAGTTGTGATATATCGGCTTTCCTCTGCCAGCACCAACTGGTGGTATCCTGAGTTCAAATCCACTTTCGAGAACCACTGTGACCCATTTAAGTCGGTCACAATCTCGTCAATGGTTGGGGTTATGTGTCTCTCTCGGCGGATAGCCTTGTTCGGCAGCCTCATATCCACGCACAGCCTGATGGCCCCAGGCTGTTTCGGCTTGGGTGCTATCACCAACGGCGACACCCATGGCGTGGGACCGGACACCTTCTCAATCACCCCATCACGCTCCAGACGGTCCAGTTCTGCTTCCACCAGTGGTCTCAGATGGAATGGCACCCTACG
Organism: Calotriton arnoldi; assembly: GCA_963921515.1. Taxonomy (NCBI): domain Eukaryota; kingdom Metazoa; phylum Chordata; class Amphibia; order Caudata; family Salamandridae; genus Calotriton; species Calotriton arnoldi. Next base: position 2,077,633 of record CAWUFW010001417.1, on the reverse strand, counting down.
GTGGCGTAGCACCACCGGCTTGACAGACTCATCAATGTGAAGTTGGACCTCTACTCCTTTCAGGCAACCCAGCCCCCGAAACAGTTGCGGGAATTCTTCAAGAATCCTGTCCGCCTGTGATTGGTGTATGTGCTTCGCAAACATCACCAGCCCCAAATCCTCAGCCGTGTGGCAGCTTAGTAGCGAGCCGGCCTGATCGCATGTAACATAGAACCGCGTAGCAGTGACTCTGTCCTTGTATTTCACGTCTGCATCAATGATGCCTTGGAGTGGAATCGGCGTGCTTCCCCCATACGTGAGAATTTTGGCGGTAGTCGGCATTAACCGCGGCCTCGGGTTAAGCCTCCTGTATTGTGCAGCGACCAGTATGATCACAGACGCCCCAGTGTCAATCAGCGCCCGCACACACGACTCCCCTATCCACACTTGGCATGTAGGCGGTGGTCTCTTGGGGGTATTCACCCCCCTTATATGTGAGATGACAAACACATTGTCCTCCTCCTCCTCAGTGGCCGACTACGGCTGCTCGCGGTTGTTTCCATCCTCCGCCTCCTTCACAGACTTGGCCGACTTTGATAGTCTCTGTCCTGGGGACTTGCTTCCCCCCCTGCTGTGTTCCCCTCTGGCACACTTTTGCAAAATGTCCATACTTGTTGCATTTGAGGCACTGTCTCCCTTGGGCCGGACACACTCTGGGAGCATGTGCCCCCATGCCACAGTTCCTACATGTACGCCTTTGGCGCCTCTCATCCTGTTTAGTGCCGGCTCCAGCCCCTCGTTCATATGTTTTCTGGAGGGCCTCGACCCTCTCTTCCTTAATGGGCGCGGGGAATACCGGCTGCGCACCTGCCGACTTCCTCCCCAATGCCACCTCCATCTCGCCGGCGCGCACATCCGCCAGCTCATGTGATCTTCCTAATATGAGTATGTCGTCCAACGTAATCCCTGGCTGGTGTAAGATCAGCTTGCGCAGCTCTATTGACTTGCACCCCGCAATCAGCTGGACCCGTGTCTCAAAGGCTCGATCGACCCCCACACACGTGCTGGCCAACTTCCGCAGTCTCGCAAAGGACATGTCGACCGACTCATCCGCTCGCTGTTTTGCCTGCCTCACCTTGAAATGTTCAAAGTCGGGATTTACCTGCGGATCAAAATGGCGGTTCAGGGCCCGGACCGCCTTCTCATAGTCGTCACTTTCACCCGTGTCCGGCAGGTCCTGAAACAGGTCATAAAGCTCATCGCCCCCCAGCAGCAGCATTAACGATCTCTTCACTGCATTGTCAGTCTCTCGGGTGGCAACAAAGTAGTTTTCCAGCTGCCCCAGCCACTTCTTCCAACGCGGAGCCGCCGTCGCGGGGTCCGCAAGCTGACTGAACTCCGGGAGGGACTTCGCAGCCGCACGACTCGGCCGTCCTCCCGCCGCCCCCCCACTCGGGGCAGCCTCCCTCCCTGGTGAATCAGGCATCCCCGCTGGGCGCTACACACCGCGCTGCCGGGGTAGGCAGGAGCTGAAGCCTCGACGGCACTCCGGCTTCACCAGGCCACGCTCACCAGCCCAACTGCAGGCAAGGCCAACCTTCGTACTAGACACGTGGCTGCCCGCGGGGCTCGATCCCGCACTCGTTGCCAATGTGGTATTCCCTGTGGGATTGCGGTCGGGGCTACAACCGTCTTCTAGGGAATGTAAGGGGAGGCCTAACTACAGACGGCAGCGCAGCAGTAAGGGACGTCCATACAGATACTCGGTTCGTGCCGTCGGCCGCGTGCGCCGACGTCACCCTTTATTAAATACTCCCTGGTCCGAGCCCGGCCCAGGGAGTTGACTGTGATACAAACTATAGTAGCGGCCGGGTGGCTCACTACATCGGGTTACAGGTATGCTACGCTGGTCTCAATCCCCCTCAAAAAGCTGTTGGCCTCCACAGGCTCGCGCTTGAGATGAGAGTTCATGATTTCTAGTGTAAAATGTTCCTGGGGGCCTTAGAGCATTTTTCGAGCAAGCCGGATTACATTTCACTTTTTTTTTTTAACGAACGGGGATATTCAACGATTTGCCCGGTATCACAGGATGTTGAACAGAGGCCGGTACTCGCAGCTGCTTTCATTTCGAGCTTGGGCAGCGCTGCTCTGTTCGAGTATTCAAGTATTGACCTGAAGCTCCGGCCACTCTCCGCCCATATTTTTAATTGACTAATGTTATTGTCTTTTGTAAATGCTGGCTTCTGATTCATCAATAGGCTTGTTAGTCCCTGCTTAGTACCGCCTTGTCTTCATTTATAACCTCCCATGAGGACTGGCCCTTTTACGTCTGTTGTTACACGTTATGTCTTATTTAGTCTGTAAGCATTATTTTCTTTAATGAGTTTCTCCTACTGCAGGCACGACATACTTTCCTGCAACATTCAGCGCACCATGCGCGCTATAACTTTCCAAGCAGCCCGGGACAATGGTGGCCGCTTCTTTGAAATGAAATAGGTGTCGCATTTTCATGAGTTCGAGCTATTGGCATTGTAAATGACAATGCCTTTTAATTATGTGTTAATTATCAAAACAGATAAATAAAAGGCATTGTCATTTACAATGCCAATAGCTTAAACTCTCGCAAATGCGAGATCTATTGCATTGCAAATGCTTGTTTTAGATCAACCGTCTGTCGGTAGCTGTAGCCGTAGACCACATCCATGGACCGGGAGGCCTGTAAATGATACTTTAGATAAAATGTTTACGTTTGGGTAAACCACTTCAAACCTTGGCCCGGTTGCTTAATAAATGTTTGAATATTTTAGTTTTGATACATTTTATTATATGGACTGGTGTTTTCACACATACATTCTATTTCATTAACACATCACTTTTGATACGTATTGTAGCAGTTGTATAAGTTAGGGTTAGTTGGTTGTGCGCTGCCCCAGAATTCTTCGCTTGGGGTGGGGCATAAAGTTGCAAGGAGGAGTACGGAAAATGCATCAATGCGCAAAACAATGTGCCCAATTTCGAATATGCTTAAAAAGAGAATGTTCCATCTCTTTCATAACGTCTGTACTTGCTCTATAGATTATTTTTTTGAATATCGTTTCTGTGAGGTTGACACCAGTTATTTTTAAGCTCTGAAGAGCTACAGAGTAGGCCATAAGCATTTAATTCTACCCTGCTGGTATTGAAAGCAGCAGTACTGGGCATGCATAGGTAGGACTAAAATGGAATTTGAAGTAGTGGATGATCAAACTATGTGGCAAGTTTTACTCATTCAAGTGGAAAGGCAAATTCTGAGGCATGGAAATCATGACAACATTATTATAACATTAAAATAATTATAAAATTATTATAAAAATTATTTTAAAATTATGAGACAGGGAAATTATGCAACACATTGCAGTGTTTTATGCCCATGCTAAACACTGATGCAAAATGCAAAGGTTGCATAAGTAAGAAAATTAATAATTTCTGTGTGTGTGTGTGTGTGTGTGTTTATACATAAATATATGCACACAAACCATGGACTTCAGGCTTAGACTGTTGCATAAATTATGCAAAAAAAAAGTAGGGAACCAGGGTAGTCCCCAAGTTTTAGGTGCAGAGCAGTACCTTTATAAAGAGCACATTACAACACCACCAACAATAAATATGCTCATCTCAAAAGTCTGTTTTAGAGAGGTTGACCTCGAAGCTGGGGAACCTGGCTCGAGTCCAAGCAAGGACGCTCCACATCCTGTGATTCTGGGCAAATCACATAATCTTCCTGCGCCTAACAAAAAATTAATGTGTCCATCTGTAATGCAACTGGTGCTCATGTAAAGTACTCTGATACCTTCAGATCGAGTTCGCGCTATATAAAACAAAAAAAAAAAAACGGCGCATGCGCTGTGTTGTAAGATGTATTGTTTACTAATCAACAGATTTACTACCCGCCCACAGCAAACCATTGGTTATTTTCTGTGTCACTCTCTTTGCAATCTTTCCATTGCCTAGCTCACATAGGCTTCCCTTCCTTTCTTGTGTTAACTGCTCCTTGGAGCATGGACCAAAGACATGTGTTTTTCCTCATCTTTGTTCTTCTCATCTTTTTGCAACACACTTTTTTAGCTCGAGCCTGGGCAGCGCATGCGCTGCTCTGCGAGGCATGCTGTATTGAGGTATGGAATGGAAGCCCCGCCCATTTCCCTCCCATCTTTTCAATTGGCTCCTGTTACTGTCCTTTCAAAATTGTTGCTTTTGATTGATAAATAGGCATAGTAGTCCCTCCTTGGTACCACCTTGTCTGCATTTGTAACCTCCCATAAGGACTGAACTTTTTATTTGTGTTGTTACAGGGTCTGCTTTAGCTACTCTGTGAGCACTATTTTCTTTAATGATATTCCAGTATTCCACCGATTACATGCTTTCCTGCAAGGCAGCACGCCACCCGCTTTTATATTTTTATTAGTAATAGCTGCGGGTCCGCTTTAACTTTAGTGGCCATGCTTATTTATTTATTTGATTTGCAGCATGGTCTGCTTTAAGATTAGCGGACGTGCTTTTTTATTTATTTAATTTTCCAGCACGGTCCGCTTTAACTTTAGCAGCCGCGCTACAGAACCTTTTTTTTTTTTGGGGTGGGGGAGTGATAGCGCCCCATACCTGGCTTTCACTTTAATGTTGGCAGCGTCCCTTTCTTTCGACGCTGCTCACTGTAACCTGAATACGGCGAGCAGCGTCTAAAGAAAGGGGCACGTCCACCATTAACGTGGTCTCTCATTTGCTAGAGTTTGAGCTATTGGCATTATAAATAGGGCTCCCGGTTTTATGGTATTTATTTTTTTAACATTTCCGTCTGTATTTATCCATATTTATTTTTGGGCCATTTATCTGTATTTATCCATATTTATTTTGTGTTTTGCGTATAAATGAAGTTGAAAAACTGTACATTTCCATATTTATTTAACTGATAGACGAGCACTCATACTTTGATGTCTGTCGTGTTTTAGCTATTTAAGCTGTCAAATATTACATAACAATACATCCACTTGTACCATAAATGTATGTCGACATATGCCGTTGTTGGGATCACTGATCTCGTGCCACATTCTTGGATTCTTTTCTTCCGTTCCCTGCGTGGAACATGGAATGCTGTGGCACTGGCAGTTGCTGCCGGGATGCTGTGTGATCGGACGCATTAAAGAAGAAGACTAGAAACCTTACCCCGTGTCGTCTTCCTTTCATTGGCGATGAGTTGTCCGGGTCACAGTCTTCCCCACCGTCTTTTCCTCGACATCGTGTTGTTCCGTCGTCTTCCTCTGACCCAAGTCTCCTGAGCCTTGTGAGGAAAATCGCTCGAGCGCCATTGAAGTGCCCTCGGTCTTCCTTTCAGCCGTGTTTTAAATACATTTCATCCTGTGTTTTGAAATTTCCCATGCTGTCCATGCTCAGCTGCTGGTCTATAATTCATCAAAGACAGCATGGAGAGTCACTTAAAAGGAGCACAATTTTCTGTATTTATCCACTTTTAAAAATACATGCAGACAGAAAACATATTGTTTTCTGTCTGTATTTATCTGTAAAAATCCATAAAAACGGAAAACAGGGAGCCTTAATTATAAATAATAATGCCTTTTATACGTGTGTTGGGTTTATAAACACATAAATACAAGTATTTGCAATGCAATAGGAATCCCATTTACGCAAGACCTATCGCATTGCATCACGGACAAGGGGAGGGGGTGTGCACAGACAACAGGAGTGAGGGCGGGGGGAGGAGGGAGAAGGGGGCGAGAAGGCACGACAAAGTAGTGCTCCCAGTTTAAATAACACATACCCTACCATGTAACACTCGAAGTAAAGGGGCCAGTAGCCATGGGAGGGTACAAATGACGACATGGCCATAATAAGGAGGGACTAACAAGCCTCATAATCAATCAGAAGGCAGTATTTACAAAAGACAATGACACGAGCCAATAAAAAACATGGGCGTAGAGTGGGCAGAGCTTTCACTCCATACTCCATTACTGTATGCCTCGCAGAGCGAGTAGCGCATGCGCGCTGCCGCTATAGGCTCGACCTAAAAAGCCTTTGTCATTTATAATGCCAATAGCTGAAACTCTCGCAAATGCGTGACCTATTGCATTGAAAATGCTTGTTAAACTTGATAACACTGTATGTGCATTGGTTGCACCTCATTAGTGTCAGGTTAACACCCAAATAGAGCAATAAGTTAACAGAAAGGTGACCAGTCCAGCTTTGCAATAGCTCTTCAATCCCTGGCGGCACAGCACCCAGGATAATGTGATTCATGGCTAAACACTTATAAGCTCCAAAAGGCGAGACCTATTGACCATGCCAATGCTTGTTTCCTTTTGTTTAAGCTCTCCATTTCCAGCTGTCTCCCTCATGTGATTCCTTCTCACCTCCACTGTACTCTCTCTCGCCCATGTGCTTCCCTCCCCCACCCGCATTGCGTTGTTTGTCCATCTGCTTGCTGAAGCTCTTGCCATCTTCACCTACAAAGCCTCTCAGGACAAGCATACACTGTTTCCAATATCAGTGCTCCGAGTTCCCTTTATTGCAATAACTAATATAAAGAAACATGTGTGTCTATATTGTAAGTTCGGAGCAAAGAATGCAAGTTTTATCCTTAACAGCCCTCGACCATTTGTCACCCATTGAAGGCCGCCCACCCCTTTGAAAAATCTTAAATCTCTTTAGTTTCTCAATAGGATAACATATATTTGTAATGAGCAATGCATCCTTTCTTCCAGACTGTCCTATCCAGTTTTGTAAAAATAGTGCTGCCGAAATGTTCTTACAAAGCACATGGCAGTTGGGGTGCAAAAATGCCACCCATGTTCCTCTGTGACCCTAAAATCTGCAGAGACCCAAGAAAGACCAGAGAAGCTGGGAAAGATAGTAGATCATCAATCACCCTGTCACCCCCTGTCTCAGATCACTGGACATCTGGTAGAGGCAGTGAAACAGAGACCCCGGAGCACTAACTTTTTGGGCCTAGTTTAAACAAGCATTGGCAAAGCCAATAGGTTTTGCCTCTGCAAAATCTATTGGTTTTGTCAATGTGGTTTAAGACATGTTGCACAGCGGTTGTAGCTGCTGTACAACATGGCTTAAAGTAAAAAAAACAGCGCTATGACACGGCTAGTGCTGACCGCGCCATAGCGTTTTTTTGTTTTTGTTTTTAACTTTAAGCCATGCGATGGCAAGCCACACCAAGGAACGTGCGGGGGAGGAGGAAATGGAGCAGAATGGACAGCGGGGGAGGTGGACAGAGGGTTGTTTGTACACGAGGGAGCAACAACATGGGGGAAATCAAGAGGATGAGAGAGGATGTGGCATAACGGCTAGAGCGGTCGACTTTGAAGCTGGGGAAACAGTTTGAGTCTCGACAGTGTAGAGTCTTGATGTTATGAGAATTAGAACCCTCGCAGTACTGAGGGGACTTCAAACAGAAATTACGTTAGCTACTGGGAGGTGTTAAGGTGTGGTTAGTAAAATCATGATGTAGTGTAAACCATTAGGGGAGTGAGTGATTGTATGGTGAAGAATAAAGACGTCTGTTACAGAGCTCTGTGTGTCGCGTGCTTCATTTACTTGCTCCCGGACTGGGGAGGATGCAACAGGTGGGAGGTTCAACATCCTGTGATTCTGGGCAAATCACTTAATCTCTCCATGCCTAAAAATGAATGTGTCCATTTGTAATGCAACTGGTGTTCATGTAAAGCGCTCTAATTCCTTCAGGTCAAGTTTGCGCTATATAAAAATGAAAAAAAAAGAGGAGACTGAGCACAAACACATGCAATTGTCTGAAGTAAAAAAACAAATTACTTCAGAAGCGTGCGGCCAGTGGAAGGACACTGGCCGCAAGCCACTAGCCGCCAGCCGCCAGCCGGAAACAATACTTGGTCCAAGCTTCAGGGAACAGCCAAGGAAGGAGGAAGTGAAACCTGATGACGTGACCCTGATGCTGCTGACCAGTAAAAAGCCAGAAAATTAGAGCAACCGCGAAGCCTACAAATGGTAAGTAATGGACAGGCTGTAAGTCCTTTTTAAGATTATTCTTTTTTTAAATTGTAAGAGTTTCGCAAGCACAGTGCAAGTGCAGTGCAGGTGAAACCTAAAACGGAAACTTGATTTCCACTGCTCTGCCCTTAGAGCAGTGAATAATCGGGTTTAGAAACAAGTGTCCCTGATAATAACATTTTCAGATTTTAAAATGATATAAACATAAAGGGGAGGCGGTTGTGTTGATTATTATAATGTAATATCAGAAACTTCTCTACCTCATGTAAGGCTGTTCATTTTCAATACATGATCTTCAAATTCCCACTCAGAGCACAGGCACAAAGGAAGCAGGGACGAGACCGCCCTGGGCTAAGCTACAGATACAAAGGATTGAATTTCCTTAACCCAGAAAATAAATCCATCCAGTGATGGACAGAGAATTTGCACCGCCATTCGCTACGTCTTGTCCATGTTCTTTCGCTCCATGCATGAACAAATTAGTCTCTGTTATTACTCTGAGTAACTCACGTTGTCATTTCCTGAGAGCTGCTAAGTATTGGTCACTTGAGGAATATGTGGGCTGTGGCTCACATTACATAAACAGAGACAGCGATGGACGTCTGTGGACGAATGTGAGGCCTACATTTTCCCATAAACCTATTCTCAAGCTATCCTTTTCTTTTATGTGGGAAACTGTCCAAGTTCACCAACTGAGTCACTTCAGACCTTCATCTCTATAAATATCAGATTCTTCTTTGTCTACTGGAAATAACACCGCACAATGTTTGTATCAGAGGTATGTATGCAAAAGAAAGCGAGGGCTTGATCTCAGTGAGCACACTCACCAGCACAGAAAGAGGGTTTTTACTTCCCACTACGTGTTGAAACTGTCAGAGTCAAATACTTGTGCAATTGGCCCGGGCCCCTTGGAACTAGAATGCCTCCTTTTGAATGTTGTGTGCTATTGTCCGCTCTGTCAGAGGGGGCAACACATATACATTGTTAATTTTCTATACTCAAAAGACTTTTGCGGTTGACTAAAGTAAGATTCAGAAGAGCCAGACAATATTTTTCTTTGTTTTGCTTCATGCACATTATGAAATATTCACCTGAATAATGCATCCTTCGGACCTACTCCAAACCTGCAAGAGGTCAGTAATTTATCCACAGAGGACGGGGAGGCTTGCCTGGCACTTGACTCAACAAAAGTAGTTGGATATTGTATTAGTGCCTGTTATGAATATCAGGATTTAAATCCAATTTATATGAAAATTGGATTGCAAAACTGCGCAAGTTGGTCAAGCTTTTTTCAAAATATTCGTAGGGAGACATGCTCCAGAAGTGTCCCGTCGGGAAGTCACGCTCACTCACTTCACTCCCTCAATCAGTCCAGTTCGAGGCAGATGTTTACACCGCTTGTTTCACAATCATAAAGCCTTCAGCCAGCACAAGTGTGCATGCTTTTCACTTTGTGAACTTTCCCGTGACTGAATAACCCTTAGTTATATAATATAATTTCGTGTTTCAGCTTGTGTATTGCATTTGTAATTTTTACCCTTTGAGTTGGAAATTGCATTGTGGAGTATTCAATCTGTGCGGATCAGGTTTGGTGAATGTGGAATGGTTTGGTATTTCATATTACAACGGGTTTATATCTTCAAGTTTCTGAAAAAAATATTTTCATGCACATTGTAATGTGTGGTGAGGCAAGCCTGTTCTGTTTGTCCCAAAGTTAAATGTGACTCATGAAATAAGGCCTGTAACAAGAAGGAAGACGATTCAACATAAAAGACATTTCACCTGAATTTTGAAATGGTTTCTCAAGGGTTTGGCCCAAGAAATACTCAAAATACGAATTGAATTTCGACAAAAGCTATTTGGCTCATGAAAAAAATCAGTTTGTAAGCAAAACTACCAAACCATCATGAGGGATGTCTGAGGTAACATGAGGATTTAATCTGCCTGAAGCTGATATCTCAGAGAGAGTGTTTTTCTCTCTATACCCATCACTACTCTCGATCAACTATGAGTTTAACAGACTGGTATGAATGGCATACAATCATCTTAGTTATAAATTACAAAACATATCTGTGGACTCACAATATTCTCCACATGCTAAACACCTTGTATGATGGAGTAGGGAGCTCCTGAACACTGAACACTGAGATCTGATTCACAATCACAATGAGGGAGAATGTTTGTGGGTAGTCATTCCTAACATTTAGAGATGTTGGGGGCCATTTCGCAGAGGCATGTATGAGTACATGCAGTAGTACCACAGGAGTACTACATCACATAGTCATCAATGGCTCTGTGAATTGGTCTAGAAATGTCCAACCAACTATCTCCTACATTGTTGGGACCTGGGCTTCCCCAGTCATCTTTAAGACTCGAAAACGAATACTCCTTTCTAAGGCATGCCAGATCATGCTTGCAGCCAAATCGTAAAGTTTTCTCCATTGGCTCGATATTGTTTAAAGCTTGCTGTGTTTTTTTTATAGTATATATATATATTTTTTTAGTTTTTTTTTTAACAAAAGTAGAGGTTTTGCGCATGTTGACTAATAAACTATATCCAAGCATCTGTCACTTATGCTACATTTGGTATACAATGTGCAGAAACTTAACAATCCGCCCAACCGCTCATCAACCTAATCAGAAAACTATACAATACAATATACAATTTGCTCAGCCCAATAGCACAGTGTATGATATCATTAGGCCCCTCCCTCGGTCCCACACTCCCCTGATTTTGAGTGTTTTTTTTTCACAACCCTGCATTTTATAACCTGTTTTCTCTGTGGATGAGCATCTGTCCATGCTTTTTGTTCACTCGGTGATAAGAGGTGAAACACCATTTACATGTGGTGCCACGCTTGGCCGCAATAAATTGATCCCCACCATTGTCATAGAGCAGGTGTTCTCCACCACATAATCCAAAATACTCCGGGGCACCACAAGTGACCCACCACTGCAGCCAACTCCCTCTGAACATATTGTTAATATGGCAGTTTTTTCAGAGCATGTCCAAATGATTTTCAAAAAGTACTACATGCATCTTGGCATCTAGTACAATCCAGTGAATGCGCTGGGTGGTAGTGCACCAGACTAGAGTATTTAGAGTGCCCTAGCTAGCTAGCAAAAGGTGGACATAGAGGGCCAGACTGTGGAAAGACATCTTAGCTTTCACTCACTTTTTTATCTGTAAGAGGTCCCAAGTCTCTCTCCCATTTCTCATATAGTTGCAGGTAAAGTTTTGGTGCATTTCGAAGCAGGGATCTATAAACTTGGGAGATACCATTTAAACATAGTTGCGCCATTGATTTTTTTGCTCTCCAATGGACTGAATTCCGGTTCTGATTTGAGCTTATCTTTATAATGTTTGAGGGCATGGCGAAGCTGCAGTTACCTGAACAATCATGAGTGATGGAGCTTAAAGTCCTACACCAGCTGTTTGAATGTCTTAATGTGACTCTGTGTCCATACATTACGTAAAGTGGAAATGTCTATAAGGTCTCATGCGCGGAAACACTCCAGGGCCGCCACCTGCAGGGTCTGATTGGTCTATTTACCCTTCCATTTGATTCACACATGAGTGGCATTCCAGAACAATAATGGTGCACTATTGATAGCCACGAGAGATCGCAGAATGGGCATCCCATATAATGAGGCATGTAGCTCATGCAGCTCTAGGAGTTCTAGATCTTAGTGCACTGCTGGGTCCAGTCGATTGCCAAGCAATCAGTCATTGAGTGTGACAAATATTGCTGTATCTCAGAGACACCCAACCCATCCTGGTAGGTAGACTGCACGCATTTGTAGAAGGAAACATGAGGAATAGTACCAGCCCATAGGAAATCGCTAAGCATTGCTTTATGGGGCTGAAAAAAAAGTGGATAGGGTAATTTTGAGTAACACAGAGGCGATATGGGAATGTAAGCATCTATTAAAGAGCACCTCTCCACATGATCATTAAAGGCAGCTCTGCTCATCCTGCAAACTCACACCTTGTCCTCTGTAACAGTGGAGCTATATTTAAATCCCAGCACTTTTTTTGTTTTGTCAAAATCTGTTTATTGAATTTTATTAAAAGGTTACAAACATTTTATATAAACCATAGTGCGTTCAATCCTTCTTCACAGGAGCATAATCCCTGCATTAGATAGCTATAGTATAGGCACAGTTTAGTGACAAGCTTCTGATTGCTCCCGCCAACAAATCTGAGAGGAGAACCCTGTCAAGAATCCCAGCACTTTTTCTCATCCTTGACCACTATCACACCAAGATATCGAAAGTGATCCATTGCGACATGGAAATTTGTATTATGCCATAACTCGGGTGGCTCACCCTTCACTGTCATGTAGGTAGACTTCCCCCAGTTAACTCAAAGGGCAGCTACATCTCTATAGATGTGGAGCATTTGAATAAGACATGGGTTAGACTCTGTTGGGCTTTGGATCTATAGCAATTGATTATCTGCATATAATGATATCCTGTCCTCCACCCCAGTATGCCACCTGAACACAGTTATCTGTGTGTCTAGATGCAACCACTCTACCAGGAGCTCAATCACCAGTGCAAAAGGAGTGGCGAGAGCAGACACCCTGATGTGTACCATGTCCTATAGAGACAACACTCTTCACCTGAACTTGAGGCAAATGGTTCGAATAGAGTAGTGAAACATATCGCAAATAACTGGGACCTAAGCCCGCTTCCATAGGACCTGTTGCATAAAAGGCCAGCGGACTGCATCAAAGGTTTTTTCAAAGTCTACTGACAGCAAGGCTGCCTGACTCTCAATGTCGCCCAAGCGTGCAAGGTTCACATGCAGTGGTTGAAGGCAGTGTCTAGACTAGTACACCTGGTGAGCATGAAGCTGTTTGGTTGATATGTACAAAGATAGTTATGACTTTGGTGAGTTTGGTGGCTAGGACCTTTGCTAGGATTTTTGTCTCTATAGTTATTATTGAAATAGAGTGATAAGGGTGATAAGAAGAGCATTGGATGGGGAATGACCCTGGGCGTGACTGGAGAGTCCCCTAATGAAGTATTGCTTGTTTGCATTCCAGTGACGCCATGTGCCAATTAAACCCAGGGAGGTCACCCATCCATCTAAAATACCCATGTGTCATGCCGAAGAGGCACTGTGAACATCTAGAATGGAGTGCATTACCAAATTGAAATCTCCACCCAGGTGTGTCAAACCTGGCAGTGCGTTCAGAAGGAGACTGGCAATTTTATTAAATGTGGTTTCCTGCAGCCCTGGGGTAAGATAGACACTAGAAAGTGTTCACAACTGTCCCTCCACTCGCCCTCTCACAATCACAAAGTGGCCCAGGGGGTCAGCATGTGCTTCACACAAAGCAAAGGGAATGATCTATGCAGAAAAATGGCCACTCACCTAGAGCCCTGAGGGAAGCCTGGGTGGAACACACAATTATAGCCACATCGACCAAGAAAATCACATATAGTCCCCGGTAAGTGTGATCCCTGCCAGAGAAGGACATTATTCAATCTGTTTGTTTACATTCCAGGAGATTATAGTGCGGTGACCAAAGTTCTTGTCATATGTGGCTGCATGTGTTGCTAGTGAGTCCCAAGTGAGGGCCTCTTCACCTGGCAGGTGGCAACAACTCCAGGACCAATATTATCTCCAGGGCCATTTAAACCTGTGCTTTAGAGATCATGTGGAAATATTGAAAAGTGCCTACCAGTTAAGAGGGCAGGGTATCCAGGAATGGCCAGTGTGCTGTGTCTGCACCACATCACATACCTGTAACAAACAAAACTGACCTGAGCTGGAACTTCAAACAAACAACCATCCCTTCCATCTAGAGGGGCAGTGGGGTGGCAAACTTTCCCATTCCATCCATCTCCCCAACCCCACAATTTCTTCTAACAAGTATCTCTTGACCGGTTCCCAAAACAGTGAAAGTATAGCACTAAAACCAAACTCGAGGGGTGTGCAACCAAGCAACAAGGTGCTACACCCCCACCCCAACCATCCCATAATAGTGAACATTAGTTTAATTATGTCTGCACCTAAGGGCACTGTTAAACACTAGGGTCACCCAAAGTGGGCCATCTCAACATTACCCAAACCAGTTCGAATGGAATGACTTTAGGAGGGGCTGCACCCCCATTCAACAATGTCATTCATCAGACACAAATAGTCTAGGATGTATCATTCCTTACAGACAGAGCCAGGGTCCTCCAGGTCAGCAGTAAGTAAGTGGCAGAGAGGCAACAATGATTTCCTCAGCATATTATGATCAGCAGGGTTGCTCAAAACTCCCCCAGTGCTTTCAGGCGTGAGGCTTTACTCCCATCAATTGCCATGTCATCTGGATCGTTTCCACTATGGTCTAGGATATTTTCTGGTCATTGCTGTCTCATTATCCATGTCTGAGTCTGTCTACTGCCTACCAAGTGATTTCATCTCCTCAACCCTGTTCCCCTCAACCTCGGAAGTATCAAAATAGAATGATACATCAGGACATATTCTAGTTGCATTGCACAGAGATTTTGCAGCAAGAAATGGTCACCTTTCCTGATGCACAGCACAGGTGTATTCTGGAAAAAGTATTATTTTGTGTTTTCATACGAGATTGTACCCAATGTACGTGCTGTGGATATTGGCCTCGTACTTATAGTTGTGTAGACATGCAATGACCAGTCTTGGTTGAGCGCCGGGGGGTGGCCTAGCCATCAAGGCACGATGGGCATGCTCCACCACAAAGCAATTGAACAGGATTGCGGAAGGGACCCATGTTGTCAGACAGGATCCCGAGAAGTGTTCTGAGTTCACACATTCTACTCCCTCGGGAAGGTCCACTATACGTATATTGTTTCTACAGGACCTACCTTCTGTGTCCTTGGCCCTCTCTTCCAGATGTTTGCTGACTACAGTAACTTGGAGACGTGGGTTTGCATTCTACAAATCTTGTTCTGTGCCACGGAGATGCGGGTCTCTGCTTCTGTCGCCCGCTCTGTTATCTTGTAGAGATCTAGCCCGTGCAGGGAGTCGTCTGTCTGGAGCCCCTCCTTGCTATCTTCCAAAGACAACCTGGTGCCATTTATACCCTAAAGTATTGTCTCAGTTGAAGACATCATTCCCTCGTGTTGTGCAAGGTGGGGTCCAGGTGGTCCCCCGGTATACTCCCCCTGGGATGTCCTGGAGTATTGTTTTATCATTGCCTGTGACTGGTGACCTCCATTGTCCTTGACCATCATGGCGACACCTCCCGGACTCTGGACACACCTGCAGGGAGAGGCACTTCACACCCTTTACCCCTGCATAGGGTTGCTTGGTAATCAGCCTAGAGCAACAGTTAAGTCTGAGGGTGGCAGCCCAGAAAATGGGGATGAACCCAGAATCAGACCTCATCAACAAAGGGCAAGAGGCAAATTCAAAAGGAGCAAGAGGTCTATCCAGTGCCTCCCCTGGTGTCTCAGTGAGTTCCAACCCTCAAGCACCTGCAGCCATCATCCCAGTGACAATCAAAGCAAAACCTCTGTCTGTAGTCCTTCTTGATCTCCATCTCTCTAAGATACGCTGCAAGTCAAGTCTCTCCTGGACTCCCCTGATCACACCACCAGTGGGAGGAATTATCGGGCCCACTATACCACCAGTGCCCATCGTGGGGGGTCTCTTGGGGCTCCAGCAGAGCTGCACACCACACCTCCTCACCTTCTATCCCAGCACTACAGGGGGGCCATGGGCAAGGATACAGTGGTGTCAAGTCACCAGGGGAAGAAAACACCATAGCTTCAAATCAAATTATGGCCACCAATGGGGGAGAGAGCAACAGTCGGGCACCATCCACCTAGACCATTTCAGGCAACAGCAGTCCTCTTTTATTGAGCCCCAAGGATGAGGATTACCTGGAGCAGTGCAGGACTCCCTTGCTGCCCCAGTCTAACTCTGAGCCAGTTCCACTCGGGAATCACAACCTCCTCCCCATCTGTGGGCGCTGCAGTCAAATAAGCCCTGGCCGCTCTCACCTGCACCTCACACATCCAGGGCCTACCCAAGGGACTCAACATAGCACAGCTACAGTGCCAGCAGCCAGGCAGGTTAGAAAGAGTATTGGTCTGGGCAGAGCATGTTGTTTGACCAAGCCTCTGCTCAACAGCCTCCTCCAACCGTAACAACAGCTAGCGGCTACCTTCTTGCATCCACTCTAAGTGCAACCTCCACCCCAGCTCCGACTGCCCAAACTGATCTGGGCAAATTCTGGGCATCAAACCGCGCTCACACTTTTGAGCTGTGATGAGTGCAAGGATGGGCTCCAACTGGGTACAGATTGCCGGTGGATGGAGACGCATTGTGGGGATGGTGTGGAAGCACCGAATTAGACATCCACCATCTTGGCTGATTGGCCACGCCAACAAGTTGTGCTGTGTTATCTACTAACCAATGCACTTCGGCCAACTTCACTGCTTTAAATATAATTTCATGGTTTCTGGTGGACTATAATCTTTTCATAGCAAGGCATACACCCTCAAAAATCTCTGCCTAGAAACACAAAATCCCACAATCAGGACATCTCAGCATTTGCTTTGTGTTCGAAGTCTCTCTCACTTTTGAAGTTAGTAATTTGCCTTCACTGGTACTCTTTTTTAATTCCTTGAAACCTGAGATGTTCTCTCAACATCTCCTGGAATAGCTGTTTTTCATTCGTCTGAACCCTTCAGCGTTTGGATCCACATAGTATGTATGTAGCGCTCAGGTCTACTGTAGGCCCTCACTATATAAATATTCAATTACAATTAAATAAATTATTGTGATTTAAATCACAAATTCAAACTGAGAGAGACAAACTCCTTTCTTAGCCCACTACGGGTCATTAAAGATAAGTTATGCAGAATTCAGAAGCAATGGTTCTGCGAACATAATGCAATGACAGCTGTACTCCAGCTCCAATTTCTGACTTCAGACCCCTGCTGTCAGCTCTAACCTACAGGTGGATTCTCATTAATGTTTTCCAAATGGAATATTTTCATCCCATCGCACCATCGCTCGCAGAAAAAAAAAACGCAATCAGAATCGAAAATGGTGTGAAGAACCATCACTTTTATCAACATTCATGTTTTTTCCAGCCCTCCGCATGCCAGAAGACCTGCATCTAAGGTGAAACAGCATGTTTGCAAAATTCATTCCAAATAATCAGATTTTACGCCTCCCACGGATTAGGCTGTCAATTCCAATTTGGTCCCAGGATTGTAGAGAAAGAAGGGGGCAGATTGACAGAGGTAGAAGTATAAACCGCCTACTACGATTCCTGCAGCAGAGCTGGAGATCGCGTCTTGTGTAAGTTATTACATGGGCGAAGAAAACCATATTTACATCTGTTCTGGTTATTCTGTAGTATGTTTGATTCTGGGCGTAATGACATCGTTTGTGATTTGTTTCAGTGTAAATGTGAGTGTTTTTTGTAGCAATTAAAATAGGAAATTGGGCTGCTTCTCTGCACTAGAAATAGTAACAAATAGATGAGCTAAGCAACTAGGGTGACAGATGCGGCTCAATTCGGAAAGTTGGTGTAACAACCAAGGTCCTCATTTCACATCCGACAATTTAGCCACTCGGCCGAATCTCCTTTACAACAACGCTTAGATGTAGACCTGGTTTTCTCCAGAAAGACGCCTTAATGACAGACACAAAACAAATGAGGGGAGGAATGCTTCTTAATAAGTCTAACCACTTGTAATCTCTTGGGGTAGAATTCCAACCCAATCTGAGGAGGCATGGTGGGCTAAAGAACGATGGGTTGGAATGCTACCCCGAGTGATAAGTTGCAAGCATTCATCACATAAGCTTGTGTAATAACGCTTAGTGAGTGGTTCTGTGCTATATTCCTTATTCTTGTATTTCATAGGGTAAGTATATTCCCCAATTTCGTTTTGGACATCATAAGAACAGCAACAGATAGAGTCTTGATTTGCAGTGATCTTTTTATTATTGGATCGGTGTGGGGAACGGGGGAACAGCCGACACGTGTTTCGCCCAAGGGCCTGCAGGCCAGGGCTTTTTCAAGGCAGGTCAGTGTGTCAGTAGTAGTGCTACTAGACCGCATCGGACGCTGTGCCATCAAGACGCTTTCTCCCGTCTTCCAGGATTACCCTGCAATAAATATACTTAAATACAACCGAAGACACTGAGCTGCCTTGAAAAAGCCCTGGCCTGCTGGCCCTTGGGCGAAACACGTGTCGGCTGTTCCCCCGTTCCCCACACCGATCCAATAATAAAAAGATCACTGCAAATCAAGACTCTACCTGTTGCTGTTCTTATGATGTCCAAAACGAAATTGTGGGATATACTTACCCTATGAAATACAAGAATAAGGAATATAGCACAGAACCACTCACTAAGCGTTATTACTCTGAAATAGGTGGTATCTGGGTGAAATCACCGATGTGGTTTGGGCTTCAACAAATAATGGGTCCTGACTAATTGAGTGTGAACCTTGGTAACACCCACCAAACCTCTGTCTCACATAAGCTTGTGTGTGTTTGATGTCATCCCCATTAATGTACCTTCTCTACTCCCACACACGCCAACCCTCTTCAGTGCAGGGAGGGCCCCCTGGAAAGGATTCAAGGAAATTCACCTTGCGCACCAATAAGAAAAACATCACCTACAGGTGCTGGAAGACTGATTTCTGTGAAAGACAAAACGGGAAATGATCAGCTCAAGAGGTGAGATTCAGGCCTTTTGCGAAGAGAAGCCAGTATGAGATTCAAAGGAATGCAGAACTGTGCAGTTCGCCAATAGGATTAGATAGACTCTCCCAGCTCATTGACTCTAATCACCTGCTCAAAGGAATACGGTACGGGCGAGCATTATGACCAGCCACTTGCTACGGAGCAAAAACATTACTATAGTAGAAATGTACACCCACAGAATCACACTTCTGGGCAAATACGTCCACTACCTCTTGCTGTTTATGTTACCGTGCAGATGCTGATGGCCAGCATAGCACCCCTTGTGATGAACGTGGGGGACCTGAATGCTGGGGAGGGATGAGGTGAAGGCAAGACCCCCGTGCAAGGGAGACATGTAAAGGTAGTGTGGTGTAAGGGTACCTCATTTGTGCTGGCTGAAAGTACATTTGCAGAGTACAGTAACACAGTATGACAGGATGGGGGGCCCAAGTGCTTATTCTAAGGTAGTGACAAGGAGCATGTGTATGCAGTGCAGATCAGAACCAATGAACTGTTGCAGCGCAAATAGCCTCATGGTAAGTCTGGAAATACTGTGATATAATTAGACAACTCACATCAGGGCAAGGGTCAATATGAATGAATGAATATTCTTGTGTAGTGCAGACCGCACGATGTAGCACATCTTGCCACTCTCCTAATGTTAGCATACATGGGACCTGAGCCTGAGACATAGGTTTCACTGAGGTTTTACATTCAGGGCCTCATTATGATGTCAATCGGAACGCAACGGACAAGCCGTCAGTTGCGGTCCCACCAACATCTAGGGCCACGGTCCAATTTATTTTTATTTTATTTTGAAAGTTTTATAGAGCGCGAACAAGACCCTTGCGGGTATCAGAGCGCTTTACAGGTAAGTGTCTTAGATGCATAGGTACAAGGTAAAAACATAACGATCCATGCTGATCAATGATAGTGAACACACCCTATAGTGAGTACAAACGTTCTATAAATATCCGGCATAATATAGATATAATAAATTGGATACCTAGATGGACAGTCAGCACTATAAAGTTCCATGTAGACATAGTGACAGTAGTCCATGCTCAAGTGAATTTAGCCATGAGAAGCGATTTCACTTCTTTTTTGAAAGATGCAGTAGAGGGATTAAGTCTAGTCTCTGGGGGCAGAGCATTCCAAATTCTGGGCGCCATCCCTGAAAAGGTTCGGTTGTACGTTTTTTTCTTGTTGAATCTTTGTGGTTTCAGTAAGAGGTTTTTCGCACTTCTTGAAGATCTGATCCCACTGAGGGCGCCAGTTTCTGTGCCAGATAGCTGGGTGCGCTGTGATGAATGGCTTTATGTGTCATACATGCTATTTTCAAATGAATTCTGGCTTCGAAAGGTAGCCAGTTAAGGGATTTTAGGTCCGGGGATATGTGGGAGCTTCTTTTGGAGCCAGTGATAAGTCTCGCTGCAGCGTTGATTGAGGCTCTTAGTGGGGCCGTTGCAGCTCTGGGCAGGCCACAGAAAGAGACACTCCCGTATTCCACTCTTGGGATGACTAGAGCTTGTACTGCCAGCTTGAAGTCCTTTTCAGGTAGGAAAGGTTTCAGTTTTCTCAAAGTATTTATCTGAAAGTTTGCTCCCTTTGTTGCGTTGCTGATGTGTTTCTGCATTTTGAGGTTTGTGTCCAGCGTTATTCCCAGCGATTTCGCGGAGTCAACGATGAGGGGTTGGCAGTTGAGTGCTGTAAGGTGTTTGATCCATTCTTGCATTACTGGTACTTGGGCGGGAGGAGCAATTAGGAGGAATTCGGTTTTGAGGGCGTTCAATTTTAGATGGTTTTCTGCCAGCCAAGTCTGAGTTTGACTGAATTATGATGTGGCGGTTGGAGGATGTGGGCGGAGGGATCAACTGACTTTTCTGCAGGCTCAAGGAGCCCATCCAACTGTCAGTTGGAATGGCATCCCCCACAATAGGGTGGTGCCTGCTCAGGCACCGCCATAGGGATCACAATGTCCCTTTCATACAGCCTTTCAATGGTGCTCCAACCACCATTGAAAGGCTGTCGGAAATGGACTTTGGGGGCCCCTAGCAGGGCTCCCATTCCTCCACGGCCTCCACTATAAGGTCTGGGGGACACCCAAACATCCATACCCCTTGTACAAGGCACCACATAGTGCCTGGCACACTGTGCATGGATGTTTGCAAATTTCCATTTTTCCAATGCGAGTTATCCTGCGGCCTGTTTCCAGCCGCAGCACAAGCTGCAATGGAAAAATGGATGTTTCCAACCACCTCATGGGTGGTCGCATCCTAATTTATCGGCTGGAACCGCCAACTACTAGTTGCTCGGTTTCCATTCCGGAACGATGTCGGTCAGACACGCGTCTGACCGGCATCTCAATTGAGGCCTCAGTCTGGTGAAGTGTGATTGTGATGAGGTTTTGATGTATGTGTGCTACTAAACCAGTCTCCCAATTAATGTTAAGTAAATATTCTAAAGAATCAATAATGGCAACAAGGAGCATTTATCACTGAGTGGACCAGTTGGCAACCTTTTGAAGTCAAAGGACTGGTAGCTATAAAGAGCCAATCTTCAAACTTGGACTTCTAAGCTGTCACTTTTAATATTAAAATGCTATAATATGCATTGCAATTTACGAATGATTAATTTTAAGTACTTCTCCAGAAATCTCTCCATATTTCAACTACAAAAGTCAAACTAACAAGATATCTTCTGAGATGTTGCCCAGTAATTGTTCCTTAAAAGGTGAACAAAATGAAGTGGCTGAAATACAGACAAATAAAGAGAGCAGGAAACATTTTTAGACCTTAGTTTTAGTGTACCTGCCTTTAATTAAGCAACGCTTTCTTTGTCTGGTGAGTATTCTCCTCTATTACAATTATATTTCCAAATTAATCACAGCTGACGATCTAAGTCTAAACATACTGTTTTATCACAAAAGTCTAGATTTCTGGTCAGTTGCGGCCGGCATGCCTCGAGGGTGGGGGGGCGGGCGCGGGGAGGAGGGGGTCGCGGTGTAGGTCGCACATGGTGGGGGGTGGTTTAATTTAATAATTAAAAAATTAAAAAAATAAAAGAATTTGAACTTGCCTTTCCGCCGGCCGGGCCTCGCATCTTCTCAGCTCCTGCTCTCCTGCTTACAGCAGGAACAGAAAGCAGGCAGCCAGGCTCCCTCCCCTATGCCAATCACAACACTGCAAGCAGCCTTGTGATTGGTCGGGACGGTGCCCAGCCAGGCGCCTATGGGGAGGCCATGTTCTCCATGTAGGCTCATTGCAGCCTGCATGGAGAAAGGCAGAGTGCACATGACTGGTTTGGGCAGCCCCAGAGGGCCGACCAAACAGTCTTTGTGCACTTAGGGCAGGAGTGGGCACCCCACTCCTCCCCTGCTCGCAGAGCAGGCACGCCCACCCGCCCGCCCGCAACCAAACATAAAATGGTAATAACTGGAAGCTATTACCACTTTATGTTTCTGCTTCTCGCACTGCGAGAAAGCAGTGGGACAATGCTCCTCCACCCTAGTGGAGGAGCCACCCCTGTTTCTGGTATGAGACCCTGAATGTCCCTTGGGTATATATATCAATGCTCTGTTTTGTGTCGAAAGCCGGATTCAAGAGACTATTAATTTTTTCAGTAAGTAAGTTCAGCTCAGACCAGTATGAGGGAATTGTCTTTTACACTAAGGTATTGTAATTGTTCAGTTAGAATGATGTGCGTTCTTTTATCAAGGATGTTGAAACCAGAAGCATCAAGTTTCACAGAGGACTCCATCTGTAGCACTGCGGTTTATGGCTGTACTGGAATCCCTGCTGACTTACGGCTGCTCCCTAGTCCTCCTCTGACCTTCACCTTCACACCCTTGTCTGTTTGACCTTACATGGCATTAAACAGATCTCACCAGAATGGAGCCCACAAAACACACATCATGATGACCCTAATGAAGATAGAAAGGTTAAATCAACTGCATCATAACAGGTGTCTTGGGGCCAGGTGTACAAAGAGTAGGAATAGCGATTTCCAAATGGCAATTTTATCCAAATCGCTATTTGAAAATCACTATTCCCATTAATGAAACTTTTTGGGCCATATGTATCAAGATTGAGAAAAGCGATTCCCAAATAGCAAATTTTATCAAATCATTATTTGGTAATCGCAATTTCTGATGCAACATTGCAAGCGACATTCATTTTGCAATTCCTTAGGATTCACAATCGATATTTTGGGATTGCCAAATATCGATTACCTAGATAGTTAATCCCAATTAGGTAATCGCAAATTTGCAATTGTTGCGTTTTGGAGCAGCTTGATGACATCACATTGAGGAAGCGGGTCAATCCATGCTGTTTCCAGAACCCAGAGCCAGAGGAGAAGGCAGTCTGTGGCAGCAGACTAGCCGAGACCTTGTTTGGAGGCGTATTTTGTGCACTGTACACACCATGGCCACTGACGACAAAGGCAAGGAGGCAGGAGGTTGCACGAGAAACCTAAAATTCTGTGAGCAAGAACTGGAGGTGCTCACCGAGGAGTGTGTAAAAAACCACAACAAGCTGTTTGGGAAGAGCTCACTTCAGGTTCCACAGAGTGAGAAATGCAAAAACTCGAATGACATCCGGGCAAATATCACTATGGTGGGTGTTACACAGGGCTCATGTGAGGAAATTTGCAAGCGCTGTTATGACCTCTGAACATGGGCCAAGAGGAAGATAACAAGAAGGCTTGCCGAGGCCCAGCGAACAGGCCATCCAGTCAGCCACCATCCACCCCCCCTGGAGGACATGATATAGTCAATGGTGCAGCCCTAAGCCTTGTTAGGCTCACAGACATTGACACCTCAGCCACACCAGCAGAGGTAAGAAATACGATTTGCAAAATGTTGACGGTCTATGTAAAAAGTTCACTGAGTCGAAAATCACAGTTAGCCAAAAGCAAAATTCACTCCAGGCCACAGTTTTTCATCAACCCACCAATGCATTATGGGAGTTGCAGTGTGAATTGCAATAGTGAATACATGTCCAATAATGCTGCACTGTGTAGTCCCATCTAAAGTGACATAGCAAATGGCAAGTCAAAACACTGTGTTAGGTTTATATTTTTATTTCAAACTCATTAACGTAAACTGATACACACAACAGCATATATTGAACTGAATTATTTATAATTTTTATCACATACATACCTGTACCAAATGCAGGATAAAATGAATTGGTGGAAACTGAGGAAACTCAGCCATAATTAGAGGCTTAAAACATTGTGCCTCCATGTAGTGGTAGAATATTAGTCCCTCCTCCAGCTCAACTATAGTTATCTAACTTAATGTCAGTTACTGTGTAAAACAACATGCTATGATTTACATTGTCATGCCCTTAGCGTTCTGCATTCCTCTCCATGGTTGCCAACCCTGACTCCATCAGTTGCTGTTGGGAACTGCTGGAGAGAGACCTGCAGGACGTGGGCTCCTTTTCATGGAATAAAGAAATCTTCTTTTTATAACCCTGGATGTCACAGCTTTATTTATTCTGAATTCACTCTTCACAACAACACCTACAACACCTGCACCAACAAGACGTAGAACAACAGTGCCTCCTCTGCCTGCTTTTGATTCAGAGACTGATAACGTTGCAACAGACATGTCTACAGCACCATCTGATGTTAGATCCCCCCACAGACTTAAGTTCCTTGTCATGCGCCACACCCATCCCCTCAGAAGGCTCAGATTGGCTGTAAGACGTGCATCAGTGGAAGGTGGTGGTTCAGGTGCATTTGGAGGTCTGAAGGCATCAATGTTAAAGGTGCAGCGCCTACAATGAAAGCACATGAGTACAATGCATACACAGTTAACAGAATAACAACGTGTGGAATCAAAGATAGCATCGAGCAGCTGACCCCTGGAGGAAGGCCAAAAAGCCACTGCAGACAATTTGATGGAGCTAACAAATGTCATTAAGGAACTTTGCACAGTAATGCAGCACGAGGATGCCACACACTGTAGGTGCCATCACCAGCTGATGGGCAGATTGGATGGGTTTACAAGATCTGTCCATCGCCTGACAAATGCAACTGTATTATTGTTGCGACATTGCACGTGGTTTAGTGCAAGTCCCCAACGCAATAGAGAACATACAGACGGCTCAGATTGGAGCAAACAGTGACTTAGGTGGTGTGGAAAGTAAGGAGCTCTCCAGCCTCAGAGGTGTTACTGCCCCTCTAGTGGAAAATAGGCATCAGAGTTCTAGACACAATGCATCTTCAGAGGCCTCATCAAGACATAGTGCTGAGCCCACTGAACGGCCTAGTGGAGTGCATGGGAAGAAAAAGTAATTATTGACATGTATTTCTATTTGTTGCTTTGGTCCATTTCTTTACATTTGTGAAGTCTGAGGTGACACATCTGGTTTTGTACAAAGTGTGAATTTGGTATTCAGTTTACAAGTGATAGCAAAATTTACCAGAAGTAAAGGTAATAAATATCACTATTGGCAAATACATTCCGAAATGCTTTGTTCTTTCATTACATACCTTTAAAAATAATTGTGGGTAATTACTGCACGTCGTTCTCTGCCTTCTGCTGCCCGTGTTCCATCTGCTGGTTGATGTGGTGGACGTGACTGCTCATCGTCATTTGACTCAGAATCTGACAAGTCCAGGGGTATGCCTATAGATGTTGCACTGTTGTGCAATATGGCACATATAGCCACGATTTTGCAGCAGGTTTCTGGACAGTATAGTAGTGCTTTCCCACTCTTATGTAGGCATCTAAATCGACTCTTTAGCAGACCAAAGGTCCTCTCTATCTCGTTTTGTGTAGTTTTATTTGCAGCATTGCAACAGTGCTCGCTTGCAGTGGATGGGTTCAAATATGGTGACAAAATGAACGAGCGCACAGCATACACAGTGTTGAGAGCAAACAGTGATTCACTGACAAATGAGTATGGCACTAATATATATATATATTTCAACTCTGCATTTTTATGCCACTAATGTTAAAAGTGTCAGTATTAAAGGTTTATATGATGTTTCTGCCCAAGCGATACACTTGAGATAGCAGTATTTGTACATTATGATATTTTGTATATGATGAAATATTTTAATTAATTTAGTATTAATACCAAGAAGATATTTATAATGATTGAATAGTCTGTCTTTCACTTTTACTGGGTCATTTTAGAAGTCACATGGTGCATGTTGTATAAAGGCAGTCAAAATTGTCCATCTCGTTATGTGAACAAGCCCATTAGGTGGGCGAAACGCGTCATCTTGCCATGAGACAGCATGTTTGAATAAAGACGAACAAAAAGAAGCACTTAACTGGTGTCCGTGTCCCAATTCGGCCGATCGCTGTGGGAGTTTGCAGTGGAATATATATATATATATATATATATATATTCACTGAAAAAACCATAGGTTTTAGGGACAGTTATAGTTAGTTGGACATTGCACTCGTACAAAACCCGTGAAATTCCCCCGTTATAGTTAGTCCAGCTAACTATAACTCGCGCCCCCGCAATGCACTGCTGATGACGTCACATATTACATCACTCATGACATGGTCAGTGACATCACTGATGACATCACTGATGACATCTCAAATGACATCACTGATGACATCACTGATGACATCATCCAGTGACTGTGTATTTCTGTAAAGTTTAAATATTTTTAATATATATAGGAAAAGACGTATTGAAGAATGAGTGGGTGTGTAAGTGTCTGTATGGATGATTTAGTAGGTGCGTGACTGACTCTATAAGTGAGTGATTTAACGTATCTTACTGAATGCATGGGTTAGTGACTAAACTGTGTGAATGTCTGTATCTGTCTGTCTGTTGCTGTGTAAGTGGCTGCATGTGTTTGTGAATAGCTACATGAGTGTCTATATGAGTTATTGAATGCTTGTCTGAGTATCTGTATGGGTGCCTGAGTGTTTGTGTGGGAGGGGTGTGTGCAACTCTGTGCATAGATGTGTGAGTGGGTGATTCACTGGGTGGATGGTTTCAAGAGTGCAACTGTGATAGACTGTATGGGTGGGTAAGTGTGTGTAAGAGTGTGTTAGTGAGTGAATGTATGTCCCAGTGGTACATGTGTGAGTAACTACATATGTGAAAGGCAGTATATATGTGTGTTGGAGTATATAAATAGCTATAAGCGAGAGTGAGTGATTGTGATAGTGGCTGTATGGATGAGTGTGTGCTTGTATCAGTGATTGTATAAGAGCGTAAGAATGTGCTACTATTTGTATGAGTAAGTGAGCTGGTGTGTGTATAACTGTATAGGTGAGTAAATGGTAGTGTGTTTAATTATTTGCATGACTGACTAGGTGTGTGAGTACCTCTATGGATGAGTGGCGGTGTTTGAGTGTCTATATAGGAGTATGAGTGCATATGATAGTCCTGTACTGAGTGACCGTAAGTATGAGTGACTGTACGGGTGAGTGAGTGGATGTGTGCGTAGACCTAAGAATCAGTGAGTGGGTATGTAGTTATTGGTGTTGGAGTGTCTATGGTTTTGCGAATGGCAGTCTGTAATTTAGAGTGGGTGTATCAAAGGTTATATTAGAGTGTGAGGAGGTGCATCAGATTATCACGTGGATGATGTCATCAGTGATGTCATTTGAGATGTCATCAGTGATGTCATCAGTGATGTCACTGACCATGTCATGAGTGATGTAATATGTGACGTCATCAGCAGTGCATTGCGGGGCGCGAGTTATAGTTAGCTGGACTAACTATAACGGGGGAATTTCACGGGTTTTGTACGAGTGCAATGTCCAACTAACTATAACTGTCCCTAAAACCTATGGTTTTTTCAGTGAATTTCAAAGGTTTTTTAAATGCTAATTTGTAACTTTAACGTCCCTGAAACCTATGGTTTTTTCAGTGAATTTCAAAGGTTTTTTAAATGCTAATTTGTAACTATAACATGTCTGAAACCTACAGTTTTTTCAGTGAATTTCAAAGGTTTTGTAAATGACAATTTTTAAATGTATTAATTGTTATATAAATTTTTTTCATACTGATTTCCAAATTTTTTAGAAACAATTTTTTTTTACATATTTTATTTTTTAAATTACATTGTAATTACATTATACATTACATTACAAAAAATACTTTCTCAGAATGAATTACTTTAGTTTAATTACTTTGCACATAGGCAATAGACTTTTAAGTACAGTAGTTACAGTTGTTGCAATGGGCAACACATTTTCAAACACAATGCAACATTCAGCTCAATGTGAATTTCTAGTTAAATGCAATTAGTTACTTTATGGATTACTTTTCTAACCACATTACTGGATCCTAGATTCAGTCCTGGGACATCTCCTGTAAACAGTTGAGTAAAAGCGTTTTGGTTACAGTCGTGATTTTTAAGGAATATTATTGTACTTTAAAAGTTCACAATTAGAAACTTTTTCTCATAGAATCACCAATGTTATCCTATGGAAGGAAATTCACTTAGAAGTTAAAAACTGTTATCGTTACTTTTTCTTACTCAGTGTTGGATCCTGGATCCAGCACTGGTGCATCTCCTGTAAACAGTTGAAAGAATGCGTTTAAGTCATACAGGCGATTTTTTAGGAATATTTGTAGTTTGTGAAAATCGACACTTTGAAACTTTTCTGCTGAAAACCAGACAATGGATTCCTATGGAAGGAAATTCAAGTTACTGGTAAGTACGGTTAAAATTACTTTTGAGGATCAGTACTGGGCTGAAAGATGCAGCACTGAGGTCTCTCCTGATAACAGGTGAGTAAATCGGAATTCGTATTTCGGCTGATTTTAGAGGACTATTTTAAAGTTCCAAAACTCCACACTTAGAAGAATTTCCAAGTGAAACCAGTCAATGTTAGCCTATGAAGGAAATTCAAGTTACCGGTAAGTACGGTTAAAATTACTTTTCAGGACCAGTACTGGGCTGAAAGATGCAGCACTGAGGTCTCTCCTGATAACAGGTGAGTAAATCAGAATTCGGATTTCGGCTGATTTTAGAGGAATATTTGTATGTTTCAAAAATCAACACTTAGAAACTTTTTCAGCAAAAAGCAGGCAACGATATCCTATGGAAGGAAATTCAAGTTACTGGTAAGTACGGTTAAAATTACTTTTGAGGATCAGTACTGGGCTGAAAGATGCAGCACTGAGGTCTCTCCTGATAACAGGTGAGTAAATCGGAATTCGTATTTCGGCTGATTTTAGAGGAATATTTTAAAGTTCCAAAACTCCACACTTAGAAGAATTTCCAAGTGAAACCAGTCAATGTTAGCCTATGAAGGAAATTCAGTTACCGGTAAGACGGTTAAAATTACTTTTCAGGACCAGTACTGGGCTGAAAGATGCAGCACTGAGGTCTCTCCTGATAACAGGTGAGTAAATCAGAATTCGGATTTCGGCTGATTTTAGAGGAATATTTGTATGTTTCAAAAATCAACACTTAGAAACTTTTTCAGCAAAAAGCAGGCAATGATATCCTATGGAAGGAAATTCAAGTTACTGGTAAGTACGGTTAAAATTACTTTTGAGGATCAGTACTGGGCTGAAAGATGCAGCACTGAGGTCTCTCCTGATAACAGGTGAGTAAATCGGAATTCGTAGTTCGGCTGATTTTAGAGGAATATTTTAAAGTTCCAAAACTCCACACTTAGAAGAATTTCCAAGTGAAACCAGTCAATGTTAGCGTATGAAGGAAATTCAAGTTACCGGTAAGTACGGTTAAAATTACTTTTGAGGATCAGTACTGGGCTGAAAGATGCAGCACTGAGGTCTCTCCTGATAACAGGTGAGTAAATCGGAATTCGTATTTCGGCTGATTTTAGAGGAATATTTGCACAATGGTGAAGGGAGGGGCGGGGCCTGAGGTGGCATCTGTGCAAACGCGCCCCGTGGCGCGTTTTAAGTTGGGGGATTAAGTCCCCTTGAATCATGAGGGTCCCTACGGGCCAACTAGCCCACCAGGAACCTCCAGTATGCGCCAGGGGCTGCGTTGCAGAGACATGTACAGAGGTCACACCCCTTTTACACCTCTCTGCAACGCAGCTCTGTGGCGCTTTCTGGACGTACCTGTTGGGCTAGTTGGCCCCCAGGGACCCTCAGGATTGAAGAGGATTTAATTCCCCATCTTAAAACGCGCCACGGGGCCTGTTTGCACACATGTCAC
Organism: Calotriton arnoldi; assembly: GCA_963921515.1. Taxonomy (NCBI): domain Eukaryota; kingdom Metazoa; phylum Chordata; class Amphibia; order Caudata; family Salamandridae; genus Calotriton; species Calotriton arnoldi. Next base: position 2,047,804 of record CAWUFW010001417.1, on the reverse strand, counting down.
CTGAAGCCCCGCCCCTCCCTTCACCACTGTGCAAACGCGCCCCGTGGCGTGTTTTAAGTCGGGGGATTAACTCCCTTGAATCCTGAGGGTCCCTGGAGTCCAACTAGCCCACCATGTTCCTCCAAAAGCGCCACAGAGCTGCGTTGCAGAGAGGTGTAAAAGGGGCGTGGCCTCTGTACACCTCTCTGCAAGGCAGCCCCTGGCGCATACTGGAGGTTCCTGGTGGGCTAGTTGGCCCCCAGGGACCCCCAGTATTCAAGGGGAATTGTTCCTCTCTGCAAACGCGCCAGGGGCGCGTTTGCAGAGTGGTGAAGGAAGGGGCGGGGCCTGCGGGCCCGATCGTTTTTTTTTTTTTTTTCCCTGAAGGGGGCCGTGTGGCCCCCCTTCCTTTTCCTATTTTTAGGCCCCGGGGACCCCATCCCCCGGGGCCTGGCCTCTCGTTGGGGACTGTGGGGGTCCCCAAACCCCCCACAGTCCCGCCGGCTCCCCGTGTCCTACGGGAGCCGGCATTGCTTACACATGGGGAGCAGCTAACATGCTGCTCCCCATGTGGAAAGCAATCGGCTTTGGATATTGGAAGAGAGAGCAGATTTCCTGCTCTCTCTTCCAATATCCAAAGCAGTTTGCAATGAGCCGCGAGGCTCCCGTCCTGTCATTGCAAACAGCAGTGTCCCGGGGGTAGGCACCCCGGGACACTGCAGGAGCCGGCCCTGGGGGTGGCGGTCCCCAGGGCCATCAAGGGCTCCAGGAGGGGGGCCGCGCGGCCCCCTCCCTACATCGAGAAAGCCCCGGGGAGGTGGTGGTCCCCGGGGCTTGGGGGTCCAAAACGGACCCCCATTTTCATTTTCTTAGTGCCCCGGGGAGGTGGTGGTCCCCGGGGCATGTGGGGGCTGGAGCCCCCCACACAGGTTTTTAAATATAAAAAAGAAGCCCCGGGGGTGGTGGTCCCCGGGCTTGGGGGCCCTTAGAGGCCCCCACACATAAAATTAACCCCCCAGCATGCCCCCGGGACTTGGCCCACCCGGGGCCAGTCACATCGAAGCGCGGGAGACCGCGCTTCGATTTTTTTTTCGGCAGGGTTCGCGCTCCCTGAGCGCATCCTGCCGATTTTTTTTTTTTTAAATTTTTGCCCAGGGGTCCTTGTGGGACCCCCTGAGCAGACCTAGGGGGTCAGGGTGTTTCTACCCTGCTCCCTTTGTGCGCTTTGCGCACTTGTTTCTGTCCCTCGGTTCTACCGAGGGATAAAATGGCTGCCAACACTTCCTGATTTGGAGTGTTGACAGCCAATTAACATAAAGCTCGTGCTCGGGAGGATCCGCGGCCCTAGATATACCTATCTTTTTTTCTTTTGATTTTCTCAGCAACTACTGAACGGATTTACACCATTTAACAAAAAGGGTTCTTTCTGAACCAAGAACTACCTCTTTGCCAAATTTGGTGTAATTCCGTTCAGCAGTTCGGGCTGTAGCCGTGTCTAAAGTTTCCTATGGAAAATTGCATGGGGAAAACGCGTTTTGGGACCCCCTTTTTTCTCGGCCCCCGCTTGACGAATCCCCCCGAGACTTTCAGGGTAGGAGCGGACTGGAGCGGGCCACAAAGTTTGAAAATTTTGCGAAGATACGTCAACCGGCAAGAGAGTTATTTCAAATAAAATGTCGCGGATTTCCTATGGATAATAGGTTGTAACTATAACTATCTACTGGCGACCGCCAGTAGATAATATATATATATATATATATATCCAAGAAAGAAGTGACTCAAACAGATAGATTCACCAAAGAACAAAAATATATTTCCACTACAACGTTTCAGCTTCCGCCTTCCTCAGGTAGTACAAGATGGTTTGCTCAGTGGCTGCACAGATAACACAGCTGAATTTTCAAAAAGCATCATGAGTGAAGATTCCATTTGGAATGTGGAATCAATGCAGTCCTGAGAGCTCTTTACATGTCGCTCAACGTGCATTATTTATGTGATTCAGTGCCAACGGCAAAGCTGTAAAAAACAATATGTAGGCCAAACAGTGAATGAACTCCGTACACGATTCAGGAACCACACATCGGCAATAATTAATAAGAAAATTGACCAGCCTGTAGCCAATCATTTTAACCTTGTGGATCATTTACTATCAGATTTGAAGATTTTCCCCGTGGAACATGTCTCAAAGGAAGAACTACTGGACTCCAGAGAAAACTTCTGGATGTACCATTTAAAATCACTGCATCCAGATGGACTGAACATTACTGACAAAACAACCTGATTACTGCATATCTCAAGAGCTCTCAGGACTGCATTGATTCCACATTCCAAATGGAATCTTCACTCATGATGCTTTTTGAAAATTCAGCTGTGTCATCTGTGCAGCCACTGAGCAAACCATCTTGTACTACCTGAGGAAGGCGGAAGCTGAAACGTTGTAGTGGAAATATATTTTTGTTCTTTGGTGAATCTATCTGTTTGAGTCACTTCTTTCTTGGATATTTTATTTCTTTGTGACTCATTGTATCCTTTGGGATCCAGATTTTTGCCCTGGCTGGCTGTTGTTTTCTTGTGATCCTTCATCTTCAAGTGTATATATATATATATATATATATATATATATATATATATATATATATATATATATATATCAGTATCTTAAGGAGGTTTACTTAGTAGATATCCTTCTCCAAACTCACCACCAAGTCGCCGTGTGTAAATTCCACTATGGCAAAATATGAAGGAATCATGTGTACTACCAGTGAATCTGGCAACTATATCATTTATCAGATACGAGGCATTGCATATGACTTGGATGTTCAAAGAATGGCTACATTTTCTCTTTCTGAAAATGTACTCGTTTTCAGATGGAATTGTGGACATATTGCAACATGTGTCCTATCAATGCAGCCAATGACATGTGGGAATTGAGCTAACTGGTAAAATTTCAATTTAGTGAGCTGCAAATCCTGTGGTGTGTTAGGGAATTTAATATAATCAATGATTTTCAATAACATTGCATCCTGGAATGCATGGAAAAAGCGTGACAATGCAGTTTGGGAAACACCTCATGATGCAGGTATTGCCCCCTGTTAGCTTCCTGAAGATAAGAGGTGTAGAGAGCATAAAACCTGCACATGGGTGTGAATTGCATTGGTCCTGCAAGTGTGTTGCTGCAGTAGTGGTAGGAGTTCATCTATAAAATCTAAAATCATGTCAGAATTTATTCTATACCTCTCAAAGATTTCCTCCTATGTCTGATCAAACATGGTAAGGCACATTCTGAAAATGTGCTCCTGTCTCCTCCTCCTTCTCTGCAGACCAGCCAGGATCCTCATCCTCCTTGCCATGACATAGAGAGCAGCCATTCTGGGAACTGCAAGTGCACTCTGGGCCTGTTTATATAGGTTGCACCTGGTTACTACCTGATTTCAATTGGTAGTAAATTGCACATGCAAAATCTCTCTTTTGCGACCGTTCGCAATTTGCGAATGGTTCATACATACATTTTGCAATTACCTATTTGCAAATTGCGATTTTCTATTTGAAGTTGCAATTTTAGGTAATTGCAAAAATTGTGATTCCCTAAAATTGGGCTGCGAATGCCTTTCATACATCATGAAAGGCTATTTTGCATTCTCAAACTGTCAAACTTAGCAAGTAGCACTGATGGGGAATGCCAAAATGGGTTTATACATCTTAGTTTCAGACTTGTGATTCCTTGTGGGTCGCAGATCGACCTACCTCATAAACATTAATGAGGTAGGTCGCAGTTTGTGACCCATTAGGAATGCCTGCCATCACTGGGATGGTGGCCTGCTGAGGTCAGGAGACCACCATGTCTGTGGTTGCCATTGAATAAAGTTTTTTTGTTGTTGTTGAAATGCAACCCGTTTTCCATAAAGGAAAATGGGATGCGTTTCAACAATAAAAAATGAAATGTGTTGTTTCATTTTTTAAGAGCAGACAGGGATCCATGGAACCACTGCCTGCTCTTAAAAAATGTTTTCCCAACATTCACAAAGGGGAAGGGGCCCCATGGGGACCCCTTCTAATTAGTAAATACATTACTATCAACTTTATGTTTGTGGTAAAACATCAAGGCTTTGTGACCGCATTTCGGTCGCAAAGCCTTAATACATGACACTGGAAATCGCAATTTGAAGGGACGCCCGAAACACGCCCCTCCCAAACAGCAATTTCAACACCCAAACTGCAATCTGGGGAATCGCTATTTGGATGTTTGAACATTTGGAAAAGCATTTATGCTGTCTCAAACGACCCGATATTGTGAATCGAGTAATTTGTGACAGCAAAAAAGCTTTGTACATGTGGCCGTAAGTGTCTGTGGCTACAAAATGGGTACAACATTGGAGGGAGCTGAGGATGGAAAGGTTTAGAGGGACCAACCAACTTTTTCAAAACCATAGTGGTGTCTCTGCGATGGTTTACACCTCATCTGTGATAACAAACCCACTCTCTTTTTTAGTTTTGGCTTTTTTTAATGAAAAATAGAGAAATGATACATCATTGGGAAGAGGATGTGGCCTAACAGCTAGGGTGGTTGACCACGAAGATGGGGAACTGGGTTTAAGTCTCGGCAGGGACGCTCAACATCCTGTGATCCTGGGCGTATCACTTAATCTCCCTGTCCCTAACAAAATAAATGTGTCCATTTGTAACGCAACTGGGGCTCATGAGAAGGGTTCTGAAAAATTCGGGTTGAGTTTGCGCTATATAAAACGAAAAAAAATAAAAATAATTGATGGAACAACATAAAATTTTTCGCAATGTACTGGTCATCACACTGCAAGGGATATGAAGCGATTTATGACAAGGATGTGGACTGTGGCAGCTTCAACTGATTCTGATAGTGTAAATATGAAAATGGAAACAGTACATCAGCACAATTTTTGAAATGTTAAATGCTACTGTGAGAAAAACAATAGGTAGCAGTAAATGTCAATTATTTTTTGTCAAACTGTCTCAGTAAATAGCCTTCAATGTTTTGAGAAAAAGTCCCTAATTCACACTACAGGGCAGATTTACAAGGAACTGACGCATCTGCATAGATGCGTCAGTTTTCTTGCGCCAGTGTCAAATGTCCTTGCGTCACCATGGATGCGCTGTAGTTACAATACAGTACTCCATGGCGCAAGGATTAACAGATGCGTCAGAAATTCTGACTCATCTGTTGGCCCAAAAGTCATGCATTGCTGGAGTTGTGTCACAAGCACGACGCAACTCCAGGGAAGTATTTTGGGGCTATACTTATTGTACTGCATCACTCCTTACGCCTGCTTCAAGCAGGCGTAAGGTTTTGATGCAGTGGCGTCCTAAAAGTGGACTCCTGAACTCCCACCCTTCATACATTATACCTGACGCAGGTATAATGTGACGCAGCGCTTTACAACGTGACGCATCTCCCTAGATGCGTCACGTTGTAAATATGCTGCAATGTTTGCGCCGCCGTTGCATCAAAAAAGTGATGCAATTACTGCGCAAGAAGGCGCAAGGGGCTTGTAAATCTACCCCTACATGTTTTACATTAACATTTAGAAATGTATTGTCAGAATACTTTATTTTGTTCTTTGGGGTTGGAGAGGATGAACTTCTTTTACTTCAGTGGTTGACATGGGACAGTGAGGGTTTACTCCAAAAACAAAATCGAGCACCTTTACCCATGGTTTCCTGAATCTAGTTTTCAAGTGTTACTGTAAAACTGATGGTTAACAGCACTAACGTCATAAAGTACATGAAATGCATTTGTTTGTTATTGTATCTTTATCTCACTGTTGTTTATATGTTGTACTAGTTATAGCTACAAAACAACAAAACATAAAAACGTTGATGGGCACGTCAGACAAATTTGTAAAGTCATTCATCTCACCAGTTAAAAAAAATGGAAACAATCTAAAAATATTTTATTTCCAATTTATAATTCTGCTAGCATCGTTTTACGAAGGTAATAAACTTCGTAACTTCACAAAGTTCCAAAATGTTTTGAATATGGACACTTTACCAACATAGGGGCCGATTACGATGTCGTTAGGAAGGACTCTGAATGGGAATCTGTATTGTAGAATCCGATTCAGAACCCTTGTTTCTGAACAAATCGTGCAGTGTTCCCAACGACCGATTACGATGTCTGAAACCGTTCGAGCAGTCTGAATCAGTTCCGAAATGCATCCAGACAGCCCGAGTCTTTCAGAGTCGATTCGTACAGCTCTATGGACACGGTTTCTGGACAAGCGATTACGATGACCGATTCAGGCAGCTGTTCCGATTCGATTTGCCCGAGACAAAACGGCTGCCGGAATCGGTCTTTGGCAGCCCATTGAGGGCCCCCCTTAATCCAGAGATGTACAAAAGTAGCCCGTGGGGGTACCTAAGGGACCGCTCTGCCCAACTATGCACAATGTGGCAGGCACCATGGGGTGCCCGCCACAGGGTGCAAGGTTTTCCCCAACCACCCCTTTTTTCATTGGGAGCCTGTTCTCTCGTTCAGAACACTGGCTCCTATTGAGGTCAATGCGAGTCCGACCGAACGATGTTGGGAAGCATCGTAATCGGTCGTCCAGACTCGCAGGACCCGATTCGTTTGGAAACCAGTCTGGAACCGATTCGTTCGGGTCAGTTTCCAAACAACATCGTAATCGGCCCCATAGTCTTAATTTTCATATCATTATATACTTGAGCCTGGGTTTTCTGCAATTTGCATCATATATGCTCCATTGAACATATCAATCAATAGATTTGTAGAGCAATTCTTGTCACTCGTGAGGGCATCCAGGCACTGGAGGGTCCAGTTGATTAGCCGAATAGCCAGGTATTAAGGGACTTTCGGAACCCAGGAAGAGATTGAGATTGGTAGATGAAAGGGTAGCTCATTCCATGTCTTCGCTACTAGGTAGGAAATGAGCGACCTCTGCATCTGCTATGTCTGGTGCAGGGTGAGGAGTAGACAAGGGGATGCGGAATAGAGGTGTCTGGTGGACTGATGGAAGCTCAGACGGTGCCACAAGTAGGAGGGTCCGCAGTTGTGTTGGACCTTGCATGCATGGGTCAGGAGCTTGAACTGGCATCTTTTCTATATAGGGAGCCAGTGGAGATCCCTGATGTAGGAGGTGATGTGGTTTCATCTAGGGAGATCCTGGACGAATCTGGATGCGGTGTTCTGTATCATCTGTTGTGGTCAGAAGAGGTGAGCTGCGATCCCTGCGTAGAGAGCGTTGCCATATTCCAGTCATCTGGAGATGAGGGCCTAGCTGATTTGAATATACCTTTTGAAACATGCAGAGAATGAAGAAGCAGGAGAAGGAGACAGAGTTGACCTGAGTCATCATGGTTAGTTTGTTGTGCAGAATGATGCCTAGGTTCCTAGCATGATCAGAGGGGGTAGGAGTAGGTTCGAGTTCTGAGGCCCACCACTATGGGGAGCTTTTGTCTCCGAAAATCGGTACCTCTATCTTGTCCATGTTGAACTTCAGGCAGTTGTCCTTCATCCAGCTGGCAATATCTGTTATGCAGTTGTGGATGTTGGTCTTGTCTTCGAAGAGGGAGAGGATGAGTTGTGCGTCGTCAGCATAGGATATGATGTTGAGTCCATGAAGTTTTGCGGTGCTGGACAGAGGTGTCATGTAAGTGTTGAAGAGGATGGGACTGAGAGAGGATCCTTGGGGTACTCCACAGATCATTTCCTTGGGTTCAGAGGGAAGGGAGAAAGGCAAACATTTTGCAGTCTTCCAATGAGAAAAGAGGCAATCCATCTGAGAGCAGCTCCTTGGATGCCTATGTTGTGCAGCTTTGTGATGAGTGTGTGGTGGTAGACCATATCAAAGCTGCTGAGAGATCTAGGAGAATCAGAGCAGCAGTCTCTACTCAGTCGAGTAGGGCTCAGATGCCAGCGGTAGCCATAATGAGGTTTGGCTCAGTGTTGCTGTTGCTGCAGAATCCTGATTGATAGCAGTCAAGTAGGAGATTTTGTTTTATATGTGAGGAGAGTTCTTGGTTGATGGATTTTTCTAATACTATGACCAGAAACGGGAGCCGGGAGATCGGTCAGTAGTTGTTGAGTTCGCTGGAGTCTGCCAATGGTTTCTTTAGAAGGGCATTGTATTCTGAATGTTTCCAGTCCTTGGGGAAGGTGGCTTTGGAAAATGAGGTGTTGAACAAGGTGGTGAGTAAGTAGCTGATCTTGGCTTTGCCTAGGTGGAAGATGTGGTGAGGGAAAGGGTCAGTTGGGGTCTCTGACTGGACCGAGATTTTATGATGTAGAAGGTGTGCTGTGGGGCGATCTTGCTCTATTTGGTTAGTTGGTTATCTCTGGTCGGAGAGGGGTCATTGTGTTGCTTGCAGAAGTCAATGTTTCTGTAGATGTTGGGGATCTTGGCATGGAATACGTTTGCAAGGTTGTCCCAGAGTTCCTGTGAAGGGTTAATGTTGTTTGTTGCAGCTGAGGTGTTGGAGAATTCTTTGACGATGTTAAAGAGTACTTTGCTGTTATTGGAGCCTGATTCGATGTATGAGGCTAACGCCTCTTTCTTCGATTCTCTCATCTGTCTGTGGTAAAGGTTGAGTGTTGTTTTGACAACGGTCTTGTTGGTCGTGTCCTTGCTTGTGCACCATCTCCTTTACAGTTGTTTACAGTGTCATTTGGCAGTTCTGAGGTCTTCAGTGTACAAGCTAGCCTGCTTGGTAGACCTTCTGTGGATGTTGTTGCTGATGGGAGTGATGCTGTTGGCGCAGTTGGCGATCCATTTGTTGAAGTTTCTGATGTTCTGGTCTAGGTTGTTGGAGGAGATGGGGTGTTGAGGGTGTTGATCCATGTGTCCTTTGAGACTTTGCTCCAGCTGCGGTGGGGGGCATTGGGCAGGCTGGGGGCAGATGTCTGTGAGCTGGTGATGTTAAAGTGGGTGATGGAGTGGTCGGTCCAGGTGAGTTCCATGGTGTGGCTAATCTGATGCGGTCGCTGGAGGTGAGGATGGGCTCTAGCATATGGCTTGCAGTGCGTGTTGGGTCATGGATGAGTTGGGTGAGTCTGTCGAGGAGGTTGGTAGTGTTGAAACCATTGTGGTCGACCAGATGGCAGTTGAGGCCGCAGAGGAAAATGTAGTTGTTGGAGTCTATGGTGAGGGGGAGATGAAATCAGCAACGAGTTGCAGAAGGCTGGACGTGGTCCTGGAGGACGGAAGGTGAAGGTGCCCCTTAAGGTTGTTTTGTTGTCTGTTTGAAGTTGGAAGTTGAGGTTTTCCATGGGTGAAGTGATGTCATTTGTGGTGGTGCATTGGATGGATTTCTTCTGTATGACGGCGATGCCTCCACCAGACTTGTTGATGCAGTCACAGCGGCTGATCTTGCATCCTTTGGGCATTGTGGTGGCAACATTGGGTGTGGAAGTTGAGTTGAGCCAGGTTTCAGTGAGGAAGAGGATATTGGATGTGAGGATTCAGATGAGGCCCCTAATGTTGTGGTGTGTTTGCATAGTGAGCGTGTGTTGAGAAAGGTGTATGCAAGTTGGTGTATTGGTTCAGGTGGTGTCAGGGGTGTGTCCGGGGTGGGGCTGGTTGGTGGGCTGGTGTGTGTGTGCTGTGGCAGGTGAAGTGGCACTGGATGTAGGTGAAAGGTTCTACCATGGAGCGTGGGTCGACCCATTGGCAGTATTTGTTGCAGCATCAGCTGTTGAGGTTGTAGAGCTCAGCAATTGTGTATCTGCGGTGGGTCGGAGGGCCCAGTTTTGTGGTGCTGGGTGCGGTGCAAGAGCGGGCAGGCGCAGACGGGTTTGCCTTTGGCACACGTTTGGCATGCCAGTGGCACACTCGCTGAACGTGTCTGTGGCATGGTCACGCTGTGGACTGCATTAAGTAGTACCTGGGGTGGCCGGGGCTTTTGTTGGTGGGAAGAATGGTGAGCAGTAAAACTAGGGCAGGAAAATCCAGGCAGCGGCAGTGTTAATGGATCAGGCTGGAACAAGCAGGAACTGGAGGTCACAGGCAAGTGGCAGGCTAGGTGCTCAGGTGCCTCCTAGTGCGGTCACGCTGCAGTCTGCATTAAGTAGGTCCTGGGGAGGGCGGGGCATCTGTTGGTGGAAAGAACGTGGACAGTAAATCCCAGGCAGGAAAACCCGGGCACTGCTAGACTCGCTGGAACAATCAGGAACTGGAGGCCACAGGCAAGTGTCAGGCTAGGTGCTTGTTACAAACGCTAGCAACAGGCGCGCTGTAATACGCAGGTGGTGCGATCCTTCATTCCCAGCGTAGTGCCGCTAACGCTGAGAACTACAACTCCCATGAGGCCTAGAGCGTCACGTTCGACGTGGCAGGAAATGGCCCATAAGGAGGCAGCGGACCTCGGCTTCGTGTCGGAAATTCTCGCCGCCGAGACAGCAGCGTTCCTTGATTCCAGGAGAGAGAGGTCTGGTAAGGGTGCTCTGCGCCAACTCTCGCTCTCTGTTATTATTTGGAGGCTTCCCTTTCCCCGTTCGTGAGCAGCTCGCTCATGCGGAGGAAGAGCAGCGTCATTTGGGTTCCGTCCGGCGCTGTGCTTGGTATCACGTCCTCCGTTGGATGAGCTTGCTGCTCGTGCGGAGGACGGGTTTAAGTCCTTGTAGGATTCCAGGCCTATACGGCCGGAGCTGGTACAGTTAACGTTATAGGTTGCTCACTGAGGCATCATTTACTAGCAGCCAGAACTTGGCAGTGATCTGCATTTCGTATGATAGAGTGGTTACTTCTCTGCTAGCTCAGGTCACAGAGGATTAATACTCCCGATTGATTTCATGTACAAATCGTTTGGATCCATTTCATTTGGTGAAGAAACCATATACGGATTACAACATTATATTGTTATTGTTTACGTGGATGTTTGTGTATGAACAAAGTCCGTAATCAAGTGTTATTCTGGCTCTGTTTAACAGGGGTATGAAGAGTGGTATGGGACTACGCTCGATCCCTGTGATGTTTGCAGGAGCCCAGAAAAGGGTATGTTCCTCCTCCATAACAATGATGCAGTATTACAGTTACCTATAGGATTTACAGTATCAGAAAAAACGACTTAATCTCCTTGTGTGTTTTCTTCTATGTTATTCCTATTTAATTACAGCCCTAACACTTCAAGCGGTGTTACCACACCGAAGATACATCATTTGTTGAAGCATCTTCTTCTCCAGTTTTCGTTCTTTTATGTTACAGGTATAGGAGGGGGCGCTAGTCTATATGCAGTCAGTTACTCGTTTGTATTCCATGACTAAAGGTTATAAGGTATATCTGATTGTGGTTTTGTTTCAGGTCTCCCTCCCTGCTGTTCCCTTCCTTTCCTTCCCCCACTTGATCCTCCCACTGACCTGTGCCATAATGGCTATTAGGCTTGGGTAGGTCAGGAGGTGGACCATTCTGAGCATCAAACCGATCCTGAGGACATCCCTACCTAACAGAATTTCCGACCCACGAATAGTGTCCTCCCGGTCGGGTTGTGCTGGGAATGGCCACCCTTGACGATGTCTTGGCTATGCTTGCCACTGTCCAGGCTGAGTTAATGGCGTCACACCAGGAAACGGCCGAGTTAAGAGCTAGGGTGGAAGGGATGCAGAGGAATCCTTTTAGTGCAGGTGCAGTGGCGGCAGCCCCGCCTAATGCGGTGGTGGTAGAGATGCCTGTTTCCATTCCGTTAGCGACCCCAGAGAGGTATCATGGGGATTCTGGCAAGATGCAAGTGTTCTTGACACAGGTCATGTTACACTTTTCATGCAAACAGAAGTCATTTCCCACTAACCAGGCGAGGGTAGCTTTTCTTATTTCTTATCTAGCGGGAGATGCGGCACAATGGGCAGTACCGCTGGTAAGCCGTGATGACCCTCTCCTACATGATTGGGACGCCTTTAGAGCCGAATTTCTGAAGGTATTCGACAGAAGAGCTGATTCTTACACTGCAGACAGAGAACTGTTAGAGTTGCGACAAGGCAACAAGGACCTGTTGGTTTACCTAAATTCTTTTCGGCGGCTAGTGGCGGAAACTAAGTGGCCTGAGACCAAACAAGCTGCGCTCTTCCATCAAGGGTTACGGGACGACCTCAAAGATGTCATCGCTCAGATAGATCCCCAACCGGCCACGTGTGAGGACTTGATCGATCTCGTGCTTCGCTTGGATCATAGACTGAGTGAGCGGAAAGGTGACTACAAAAGAAAGGAGAGACACCCACCTTCCTATGAAAGACAGAAGGCCTCTGAGTCTAGCAACACCGCAAGATCTGAACCAATGGAAATCGGCACCATAAGGGCTACATTGACTATGGCGGAAAAAGACGTCCGTCGTAAGCAAGGCCTCTGCTTATACTGCGGTAAGAGGGGGCATTTCGTCAGGGAATGCCCCGTGAAACCCAAGACAAGCCGGTTCCGCAACCTTAGAACGACTACGGCGGCCATGGATAAGACGTCGGAAAACTAACGAACTCGAAGAAAGACGAAGGGGTTTCTTGGAGTCAGTTGTGTATCCCTTCCTTACAGAACAACGCTGCACCAACAGCAGGACACCTCTTTATTAACGTTTTGTTGCTCATACAAAACGAGAGGGTCCGAATGTCTGCCATGGTGGATTCTGGAGCCACCGGCATGTTTATGGACTTAGGAGAAGCCAGACGTAAAGGCATACGTCTTGTGCCCAAAGATCCGCCAGAAGAAGTCTACGCTGTAGACGGGAGACAATTGATTACAGGACCCATCGGGTACAACACTGCAGAGTTAGAAGTACAGTATGGAGCATCGCACAGGGAGCATATCATATTTAGCATCATCCACGCCCCCCAATATGGGATCATTTTGGGGTTGCCGTGGCTGCAACGACACAATCCGGAAATCGATTGGGTTGCACGAACGGTACAGATGACCTCTCCATACTGCTGCGAACATTGTTTTGGTATCCCAGAAGACCCTGCTACGGCGTTGGCAGGTAGTGTGATTATCGCTACTGCGGCGGAAAAAGAGATCCAACTGCCCGCTGTCTATCAAACGTATGAGGAGGTGTTCAGCGACGTACAGGCGGAAGAGCTACCACCACATAGACAGTACGACTGCCAAATCGATCTAGTTCCAGGGGCAGCAGTCCCTAGTGGAAGGATATTCGCTTTAACGGAACCAGAGAACCTCCATCTCAGAGCCTATTTGGATAAACACCTAGAGATGGGTTTCATACGCCCCTCCAAGTCCCCTGCCGCCTCCCCGCTTTTTTTTATTCCGAAAGCTAATGGCGAGCTGCGTGCTTGTGTGGACTTTAGAGCGCTGAATGCCATAACTGTGAAGAACAGATATCCCTTGCCGCTAATCAGTGTCTTACTTGAGCAGGTAAAAAAGGCAAAGATATACACCAAATTGGACTTGAAGGGTGCATATCACTTGGTGCGCATGAGGAGTGGCGACGAGTGGAAGACGGCCTTTAAGACCCGGTACGGGTTGTTTGAATATCTAGTGATGCCGTTTGGGTTGTGTAATGCCCCTGCGGCGTTCCAATTCTTTCTGAATGACGTCTTTCGGGAGATCCTAGACCACTACGTTGTGGTATACATCGACGATATACTCATCTATTCAGAGAATGAAGAAGCACACATCCACCATGTGCAAACCGTGTTACGGATCCTACAACAACACCATTTGTTTTGCAAATTGAGCAAGTGTGACTTTCACGTTACCACAGTGGAGTTCCTTGGAGTCATGCTTAGTCCAACAGGCCAAGAAATGGCCGCAAGAAAGATCACCGCGGTGAAGGATTGGCCTCCCCTCAGAACGTTCGTGATGTGCAGTGCTTCATTGGCTTTGCCAATTTTTATAGACGCTTTATCAACCAATTCTCCAAACTGGTTGCACCAATAACTCAACTTTTGAGGAAGTCACAGAAATTTGAGTGGACCAATGAAGCCCAGGACGCCTTCCTTGCCTTGAAGGCAGCTTTCGTCACTGCCCCGATCCTGGCTCATCCGGACCCTGGGAAACCTTACGTGGTTGAGGCAGACGCCTCTGACGTTGCCTTGTGAGCCATCCTGTCTCAAAGACACTCCTCCACGGGTCAACTCCATCCTGTGGCGTATATGTCGAGGAAGCTTAACGAAGCCGAAAGGAATTACCACATTGCCGAGAAAGAACTCCTAGCCATTAAGGATGCCTTCGTGGAGTGGAGGCACTTCCTGATGGGAGCCAGACACGTGGTCACGGTATACACGGACCACAGGAACCTACAATTCATGACGGCAGCAAGACATCTTACCCCGCGACAACTCCGTTGGATGCTTTTCTTTTCAGGGTATCACTTTATCATCACCTATCGGCCTGGTTCGGAAAACCGGAAAGCTGATGTTCTCACTCGTCAGTCCTCTGCCAGAGACCTGGAAGGCACCCCGGACAGCGCCATTATCGACCCCAAGATGGTACTAGGTGTGATACAACCGGAGGACTTTCTCAAAGGGATACTCAAGGGAGTTGGCTCATTTACCTGGAAAACCTGGCTTAAGAGCCATAAGGAATGGCAAAGTAGGAGCGGTTTTCCGATGAATAACAACCGTCTGTTGGTGCCTACCCGGGAGTTGAGGAAACAGGTGTTCGGCTGGTGCCATGACTCCCCGAGTGCGGGACATCTCGGAGTTGGAAAGACCGTTGACTGCATCAACAGGCAGTTCTGGTGGCCCTCTCTTAGACTGGACGTTAAGGAGTGGGTACTCTCTTGTGCTGTTTGTGCTAAAATGAAATCTGATCACCGTCGCCCGCAGGGTTTGTTGCAACCGCTCCCTACTCCTTCTAGTCCATGGGAGAACATTTCTATCGACTTCATCGTCGGTCTACCACTGGATAAAGGTTGTACTGTTATTTTGGTGGTCATCGACTATTTAACTAAAATGGGACACTTTGTCGCCTGCAACCAAGTACCTTCAGCAGGCCAGCTAGCTCGGTTATTGATGTTGCATGTGGTGCGTTTACATGGATTACCAAGTGTCATTGTGTCCGACAGGGGCTCACAATTCACGGCCCAGTTCTGGAAAACATGGTGTTCATCCTTACATATAACCACGGCCTTGTCTACTAGCTTTCACCCACAGACGGATGGACAGACAGAGCGCCTTAACCAAACGCTCAAACAATACCTGAGTTGTTACGTGGACAACAGCAAGGAGGAATGGGTGGACTATCTATGGCTTGCAGAGATCGCCTATAATAACGCCACACATGGCTCCACACGGGCATCTCCTTTCTATTGCAATTATGGTCGCCATCCAAGATTTCTTCCTTTTATCCATCCCTCCAAGGACACCAACATACCAGAGGTAGCGAGGAGAGTGGCCCATATCCAAGATACGTTAAAGAGGACACAGGAACACCTGAACGCAGCCAAGACCGCGTACAAGGCTACCGCGGATAAACACAGACGCCCAGGTCCTTTGTATAGGAAGGGGGACTTTGTCTGGTTATCCACCAGGAATATACGCTTCCGGAAACACAGCGTGTTCAACCCCAGATTTATTGGACCCTACAGAATCAGTAAATGCCTTGGTCCCGTGACCATGAAGCTGGAACTGCCTTCTCAGTTGCGTATCCATCCTGTGTTTCACGTGTCATTGTTGAAGCCTTCCTCCTCCCCTGTCAAGAAGCAGCCTCCGCCTCTTCTGGTCAATGACACTATGGAATATGAGGTTCGAGGCATTCGTGACTCTAAGTTGCGTGGCCGCAAACTGTGGTACTTGGTAGCATGGAAGGGGTACGGCCCTGAGGAAAACTCATGGGAACCTGCATCCGGGGTGCACGCGCCCAGATTGGTTGCCTCTTTTCACAGGAGATGCCCGCGGAAACCTGGCCCCTAGGCGCGCTCTTGTTATGGAGGGGATGTACTGTTACAAACGCTAGCAACAGGCGCGCTGTAATACGCAGGTGGTGCGATCCTTCATTCCCAGTGTAGTGCCGCTAACGCTGAGAACTACAACTCCCATGAGGCCTAGAGCGTCACGTTCGACGTGGCAGGAAATGGCCCATAAGGAGGCAGCGGACCTCGGCTTCGTGTCGGAAATTCTCGCCGCCGAGACAGCAGCGTTCCTTGATTCCAGGAGAGAGAGGTCTGGTAAGGGTGCTCTGCACCAACTCTCGCTCTCTGTTATTATTTGGAGGCTTCCCTTTCCCCGTTCGTGAGCAGCTCGCTCATGCGGAGGAAGAGCAGCGTCATTTGGGTTCCGTCCGGCGCTGTGCTTGGTATCACGTCCTCCGTTGGATGAGCTTGCTGCTCGTGCGGAGGACGGGTTTAAGTCCTTGTAGGATTCCAGGCCTATACGGCCGGAGCTGGTACAGTTAACGTTATAGGTTGCTCACTGAGGCATCATTTACTAGCAGCCAGAACTTGGCAGTGATCTGCATTTCGTATGATAGAGTGGTTACTTCTCTGCTAGCTCAGGTCACAGAGGATTAATACTCCCGATTGATTTCATGTACAAATCGTTTGGATCCATTTCATTTGGTGAAGAAACCATATACGGATTACAACATTATATTGTTATTGTTTACGTGGATGTTTGTGTATGAACAAAGTCCGTAATCAAGTGTTATTCTGGCTCTGTTTAACAGGGGTATGAAGAGTGGTATGGGACTACGCTCGATCCCTGTGATGTTTGCAGGAGCCCAGAAAAGGGTATGTTCCTCCTCCATAACAATGATGCAGTATTACAGTTACCTATAGGATTTACAGTATCAGAAAAAACGACTTAATCTCCTTGTGTGTTTTCTTCTATGTTATTCCTATTTAATTACAGCCCTAACACTTCAAGCGGTGTTACCACACCGAAGATACATCATTTGTTGAAGCATCTTCTTCTCCAGTTTTCGTTCTTTTATGTTACAGGTATAGGAGGGGGCGCTAGTCTATATGCAGTCAGTTACTCGTTTGTATTCCATGACTAAAGGTTATAAGGTATATCTGATTGTGGTTTTGTTTCAGGTCTCCCTCCCTGCTGTTCCCTTCCTTTCCTTCCCCCACTTGATCCTCCCACTGACCTGTGCCATAATGGCTATTAGGCTTGGGTAGGTCAGGAGGTGGACCATTCTGAGCATCAAACCGATCCTGAGGACATCCCTACCTAACAGAATTTCCGACCCACGAATAGTGTCCTCCCGGTCGGGTTGTGCTGGGAATGGCCACCCTTGACGATGTCTTGGCTATGCTTGCCACTGTCCAGGCTGAGTTAATGGCGTCACACCAGGAAACGGCCGAGTTAAGAGCTAGGGTGGAAGGGATGCAGAGGAATCCTTTTAGTGCAGGTGCAGTGGCGGCAGCCCCGCCTAATGCGGTGGTGGTAGAGATGCCTGTTTCCATTCCGTTAGCGACCCCAGAGAGGTATCATGGGGATTCTGGCAAGATGCAAGTGTTCTTGACACAGGTCATGTTACACTTTTCATGCAAACAGAAGTCATTTCCCACTAACCAGGCGAGGGTAGCTTTTCTTATTTCTTATCTAGCGGGAGATGCGGCACAATGGGCAGTACCGCTGGTAAGCCGTGATGACCCTCTCCTACATGATTGGGACGCCTTTAGAGCCGAATTTCTGAAGGTATTCGACAGAAGAGCTGATTCTTACACTGCAGACAGAGAACTGTTAGAGTTGCGACAAGGCAACAAGGACCTGTTGGTTTACCTAAATTCTTTTCGGCGGCTAGTGGCGGAAACTAAGTGGCCTGAGACCAAACAAGCTGCGCTCTTCCATCAAGGGTTACGGGACGACCTCAAAGATGTCATCGCTCAGATAGATCCCCAACCGGCCACGTGTGAGGACTTGATCGATCTCGTGCTTCGCTTGGATCATAGACTGAGTGAGCGGAAAGGTGACTACAAAAGAAAGGAGAGACACCCACCTTCCTATGAAAGACAGAAGGCCTCTGAGTCTAGCAACACCGCAAGATCTGAACCAATGGAAATCGGCACCATAAGGGCTACATTGACTATGGCGGAAAAAGACGTCCGTCGTAAGCAAGGCCTCTGCTTATACTGCGGTAAGAGGGGGCATTTCGTCAGGGAATGCCCCGTGAAACCCAAGACAAGCCGGTTCCGCAACCTTAGAACGACTACGGCGGCCATGGATAAGACGTCGGAAAACTAACGAACTCGAAGAAAGACGAAGGGGTTTCTTGGAGTCAGTTGTGTATCCCTTCCTTACAGAACAACGCTGCACCAACAGCAGGACACCTCTTTATTAACGTTTTGTTGCTCATACAAAACGAGAGAGGTCCGAATGTCTGCCATGGTGGATTCTGGAGCCACCGGCATGTTTATGGACTTAGGAGAAGCCAGACGTAAAGGCATACGTCTTGTGCCCAAAGATCCGCCAGAAGAAGTCTACGCTGTAGACGGGAGACAATTGATTACAGGACCCATCGGGTACAACACTGCAGAGTTAGAAGTACAGTATGGAGCATCGCACAGGGAGCATATCATATTTAGCATCATCCACGCCCCCCAATATGGGATCATTTTGGGGTTGCCGTGGCTGCAACGACACAATCCGGAAATCGATTGGGTTGCACGAACGGTACAGATGACCTCTCCATACTGCTGCAAACATTGTTTTGGTATCCCAGAAGACCCTGCTACGGCGTTGGCAGGTAGTGTGATTATCGCTACTGCGGCGGAAAAAGAGATCCAACTGCCTGCTGTCTATCAAACGTATGAGGAGGTGTTCAGCGACGTACAGGCGGAAGAGCTACCACCACATAGACAGTACGACTGCCAAATCGATCTAGTTCCAGGGGCAGCAGTCCCTAGTGGAAGGATATTCGCTTTAACGGAACCAGAGAACCTCCATCTCAGAGCCTATTTGGATAAACACCTAGAGATGGGTTTCATACGCCCCTCCAAGTCCCCTGCCGCCTCCCCGCTTTTTTTATTCCGAAAGCTAATGGCGAGCTGCGTGCTTGTGTGGACTTTAGAGCGCTGAATGCCATAACTGTGAAGAACAGATATCCCTTGCCGCTAATCAGTGTCTTACTTGAGCAGGTAAAAAAGGCAAAGATATACACCAAATTGGACTTGAAGGGTGCATATCACTTGGTGCGCATGAGGAGTGGCGACGAGTGGAAGACGGCCTTTAAGACCCGGTACGGGTTGTTTGAATATCTAGTGATGCCGTTTGGGTTGTGTAATGCCCCTGCGGCGTTCCAATTCTTTCTGAATTACGTCTTTCGGGAGATCCTAGACCACTACGTTGTGGTATACATCGACGATATACTCATCTATTCAGAGAATGAAGAAGCACACATCCACCATGTGCAAACCGTGTTACGGATCCTACAACAACACCATTTGTTTTGCAAATTGAGCAAGTGTGACTTTCACGTTACCACAGTGGAGTTCCTTGGAGTCATGCTTAGTCCAACAGGCCAAGAAATGGCCGCAAGAAAGATCACCGCGGTGAAGGATTGGCCTCCCCTCAGAACGTTCGTGATGTGCAGTGCTTCATTGGCTTTGCCAATTTTTATAGACGCTTTATCAACCAATTCTCCAAACTGGTTGCACCAATAACTCAACTTTTGAGGAAGTCACAGAAATTTGAGTGGACCAATGAAGCCCAGGACGCCTTCCTTGCCTTGAAGGCAGCTTTCGTCACTGCCCCGATCCTGGCTCATCCGGACCCTGGGAAACCTTACGTGGTTGAGGCAGACGCCTCTGACGTTGCCTTGTGAGCCATCCTGTCTCAAAGACACTCCTCCACGGGTCAACTCCATCCTGTGGCGTATATGTCGAGGAAGCTTAACGAAGCCGAAAGGAATTACCACATTGCCGAGAAAGAACTCCTAGCCATTAAGGATGCCTTCGTGGAGTGGAGGCACTTCCTGATGGGAGCCAGACACGTGGTCACGGTATACACGGACCACAGGAACCTACAATTCATGACGGCAGCAAGACATCTTACCCCGCGACAACTCCGTTGGATGCTTTTCTTTTCAGGGTATCACTTTATCATCACCTATCGGCCTGGTTCGGAAAACCGGAAAGCTGATGTTCTCACTCGTCAGTCCTCTGCCAGAGACCTGGAAGGCACCCCGGACAGCGCCATTATCGACCCCAAGATGGTACTAGGTGTGATACAACCGGAGGACTTTCTCAAAGGGATACTCAAGGGAGTTGGCTCATTTACCTGGAAAACCTGGCTTAAGAGCCATAAGGAATGGCAAAGTAGGAGCGGTTTTCCGATGAATAACAACCGTCTGTTGGTGCCTACCCGGGAGTTGAGGAAACAGGTGTTCGGCTGGTGCCATGACTCCCCGAGTGCGGGACATCTCGGAGTTGGAAAGACCGTTGACTGCATCAACAGGCAGTTCTGGTGGCCCTCTCTTAGACTGGACGTTAAGGAGTGGGTACTCTCTTGTGCTGTTTGTGCTAAAATGAAATCTGATCACCGTCGCCCGCAGGGTTTGTTGCAACCGCTCCCTACTCCTTCTAGTCCATGGGAGAACATTTCTATCGACTTCATCGTCGGTCTACCACTGGATAAAGGTTGTACTGTTATTTTGGTGGTCATCGACTATTTAACTAAAATGGGACACTTTGTCGCCTGCAACCAAGTACCTTCAGCAGGCCAGCTAGCTCGGTTATTGATGTTGCATGTGGTGCGTTTACATGGATTACCAAGTGTCATTGTGTCCGACAGGGGCTCACAATTCACGGCCCAGTTCTGGAAAACATGGTGTTCATCCTTACATATAACCACGGCCTTGTCTACTAGCTTTCACCCACAGACGGATGGACAGACAGAGCGCCTTAACCAAACGCTCAAACAATACCTGAGATGTTACGTGGACAACAGCAAGGAGGAATGGGTGGACTATCTATGGCTTGCAGAGATCGCCTATAATAACGCCACACATGGCTCCACACGGGCATCTCCTTTCTATTGCAATTATGGTCGCCATCCAAGATTTCTTCCTTTTATCCATCCCTCCAAGGACACCAACATACCAGAGGTAGCGAGGAGAGTGGCCCATATCCAAGATACGTTAAAGAGGACACAGGAACACCTGAACGCAGCCAAGACCGCGTACAAGGCTACCGCGGATAAACACAGACACCCAGGTCCTTTGTATAGGAAGGGGGACTTTGTCTGGTTATCCACCAGGAATATACGCTTCCGGAAACACAGCGTGTTCAACCCCAGATTTATTGGACCCTACAGAATCAGTAAATGCCTTGGTCCCGTGACCATGAAGCTGGAACTGCCTTCTCAGTTGCGTATCCATCCTGTGTTTCACGTGTCATTGTTGAAGCCTTCCTCCTCCCCTGTCAAGAAGCAGCCTCCGCCTCTTCTGGTCAATGACACTATGGAATATGAGGTTCGAGGCATTCGTGACTCTAAGTTGCGTGGCCGCAAACTGTGGTACTTGGTAGCATGGAAGGGGTACGGCCCTGAGGAGAACTCATGGGAACCTGCATCCGGGGTGCACGCGCCCAGATTGGTTGCCTCTTTTCACAGGAGATGCCCGCGGAAACCTGGCCCCTAGGCGCGCTCTTGTTATGGAGGGGATGTACTGTTACAAACGCTAGCAACAGGCGCGCTGTAATACGCAGGTGGTGCGATCCTTCATTCCCAGTGTAGTGCCGCTAACGCTGAGAACTACAACTCCCATGAGGCCTAGAGCGTCACGTTCGACGTGGCAGGAAATGGCCCATAAGGAGGCAGCGGACCTCGGCTTCGTGTCGGAAATTCTCGCCGCCGAGACAGCAGCGTTCCTTGATTCCAGGAGAGAGAGGTCTGGTAAGGGTGCTCTGCACCAACTCTCGCTCTCTGTTATTATTTGGAGGCTTCCCTTTCCCCGTTCGTGAGCAGCTCGCTCATGCGGAGGAAGAGCAGCGTCATTTGGGTTCCGTCCGGCGCTGTGCTTGGTATCACGTCCTCCGTTGGATGAGCTTGCTGCTCGTGCGGAGGACGGGTTTAAGTCCTTGTAGGATTCCAGGCCTATACGGCCGGAGCTGGTACAGTTAACGTTATAGGTTGCTCACTGAGGCATCATTTACTAGCAGCCAGAACTTGGCAGTGATCTGCATTTCGTATGATAGAGTGGTTACTTCTCTGCTAGCTCAGGTCACAGAGGATTAATACTCCCGATTGATTTCATGTACAAATCGTTTGGATCCATTTCATTTGGTGAAGAAACCATATACGGATTACAACATTATATTGTTATTGTTTACGTGGATGTTTGTGTATGAACAAAGTCCGTAATCAAGTGTTATTCTGGCTCTGTTTAACAGGGGTATTAAGAGTGGTATGGGACTACGCTCGATCCCTGTGATGTTTGCAGGAGCCCAGAAAAGGGTATGTTCCTCCTCCATAACAATGATGCAGTATTACAGTTACCTATAGGATTTACAGTATCAGAAAAAACGACTTAATCTCCTTGTGTGTTTTCTTCTATGTTATTCCTATTTAATTACAGCCCTAACACTTCAAGCGGTGTTACCACACCGAAGATACATCATTTGTTGAAGCATCTTCTTCTCCAGTTTTCGTTCTTTTATGTTACAGGTATAGGAGGGGGCGCTAGTCTATATGCAGTCAGTTACTCGTTTGTATTCCATGACTAAAGGTTATAAGGTATATCTGATTGTGGTTTTGTTTCAGGTCTCCCTCCCTGCTGTTCCCTTCCTTTCCTTCCCCCACTTGATCCTCCCACTGACCTGTGCCATAATGGCTATTAGGCTTGGGTAGGTCAGGAGGTGGACCATTCTGAGCATCAAACCGATCCTGAGGACATCCCTACCTAACAGTGCTCAAGTGCCTACTCCAAATGGTTATGTTGCTGATACTTATTGTTTTTTATCTTGTTACTGTTTTTCATCATTTCTGGGTTCTGTATCTTGATCTGCTGCTGTATTTTTCTCCTTCTACTTTTTTCTTTATTTTAAGTCACTTACCAACTATTCTTCTGTTTTCCTATTGTGTTTTCATTTTCAAACGTTGTTCTATTCTATATTTTTAATGTGTATTTGTTTCTAACCTCTTTATTGGCAGCTGTCTGTTTTTTATTTATTTTTAAATTGTCATGTCCTATTTACACCCTTGCTTGTTTCCTAGCACCATGATTAACATTGTCTCTTGGTATGTTCTTAGGCTGGTGTTGGAAATGACCATCTTTTCCCTTAACTACTTTTACTGTCTGGAGAACTCAATTTATCCTTGCTAAGGGTAAAAGTGCCTGGGATCCCCTTTTAACATGATGAAATAGGCTTACCTCTGATTAGCATATTAAACTTAACAGTAAGCCCCTAGTATATAGTACCACGGTGTACCCAGAGCCTGTAAATTAAAGGTAACCAGTGGACTGCAGAACTCATTGTATCATCGACTATAGCAGCAGTGTAAACATAACTGCAGGCCTGCCACCATTAGCTTGACTCTGCTGGTTTAAACTGCAAATTTGGCATGTCAAAATAAATCCTTTTTGATAGGCCTAAACCCTCCTCTTAAATATTAATATCATTCTTAATAAGTCACCCCTAAGTAGGCCTTCCTACCCATAGAGGCATGGTGTATAGTTTCTAAGAGAATGACATGTAAAAGTTTAGTATTAAGCATGTCTTTTCAGGGAAAAGTTCCAAAAGTTTTTCCTGCAACAGGCTTAGCTGTTCCGTAGGAGAGCATTGGGGTGCAGTATTAAATTGAATATTGCTACATCCCACCAAAGCGCGCACTCCCCGAGACTTGAGGATAGAGAATGATAGGTGCAGACACCCCTGGACTACATCAATATTAAGGCGCGAGATGACTATGCCCAGCCACTACACATACGCGGTACAGACTTTGTTCTGAGCAGTGAACTCACCAACATAGTAGGAGTAGGCAGATGTCTATTCAAGTGTGCCAATGTTCATGGAACTCTTTGAAATGTGAATATACTGCATTTATGATGTATGCTGTAATGGAAACATTTTAATAAAAAACTAAAAATATTGCTGCATCCGCTTAGGAAACAAGAATTAATTCTTAGACTTTTTAAAATACATATTGTAAACCCAATTCTTTGGTAAAATCAAATTTCTAATGAATATTTTAGAACAGGTACTTTTAAAAAGGTTACCTGTTACCTGCCAAAATCCTCCAGATGTCCATTTGTACAGCCCATTTGCATGAACTTCCAGCTGTCACCCAGGAGCTGAATAGACCCTTTATTGAGGTGTGAACTTACTCCCCGAGCTGAGACTATGGCTTTGGGTATGGGTAGGTGTTTGTTTTCTCTGACAGGCTGGTCTCAGGAAATTAACTTCAAAGGGGTCTCCCTGTCACGTGCCAGATGTAGAAAACACCTAGGCTTGCTTCCTTTGTCCCCCTACCCGATCAGGCACAAGGCCCAGTGGTAGAGGAGCTGCCCCAGAACCGCTTGAGTGACCACTGAGGAGTGGCTGCTCAAATCCCAGGACATGCCTCTAGGGTGGGCAAAGGAGCTCTGCACTGTGGAAGAAAGGTTCTGCCATTTTGGGTTTGAGCAGAGAGGAGCACCGTGGGATTGTTTGAAGTAAACCCTACAGGAAGTGCTGCAAAGTGGGTATGGTCACCCCTGGGAACTTTAAGCCTATTGATTAGGAAGTGGTGAGGAGTTTCCCCCACCCACAGGCTGGCACTGGGCAAAAATGTGGCACCCACGGTACCCTCCTCAAATCACTTCTGGACCTGTGGAAGAACAGAAGAGGACTAGACCTACTGTCTGTGACCTGAGAAGAGCTGTTAAAACTAGACCTTACAAGGACACCGCAAGTTTCAAGAGGCTTTTTTCTTACGTTCCCAGGTAACCAATTCCACTGGACTTGCCCTGGGCTCTGCTGCTGGCCTCTGGTGGTGTGATTCTTGACCTCAAAGTGCTTTCCTCAAGGTCTTGGCTGGTGTTAAAGTGTACTCTGCCTACGTTTTCCAGAAACCTAGGACTTAGACAACTTTTTGTCAACCTTTTGGTCTGAGAACTGACGAGGGACCAAGACCAACCCACCAAACTGATCTGGTGCAGGTATATCTTCACTTCGATTGAGTTTCCCACAGCAACCTCTATGTTCTTCTCCATGGCTGCAAATCTGATTCAGTGGGACCATCATTGATTGGCTTTCAATAACGTCAAGTCGTCTTATCAACTGTGTTTTAATAATTATCTTCTATTTGATAAGGATTTTATTTCTTAATTAATTTCTTTTCATAATTTTTTTTTCATTCTGATACAATTTCTGCTTCTTCCATTACTAATAATTGAAACATCTTCATAGCCTCTCTAAGACCTTTTGGTATATCATGTGTTGCCCAGAAGAAAAAGAAAAGCACATTTGAATATATGTTTTATATTTGCAAAATAAAAATTCTTAAGCATCAGTACTAAACTTCCAAAACAAATTTTGACCTAAATGATCTAATTAAGACAAGAATAGTAATAAATTAAGTGGCCACCTCTGAGGCTTGTAATAGTTTATTATGTCTAACATGTAAGTACCTATGGTGGTCAGAATAATTCCAGTAAAATGCTGGCAAACTATTTGAAAATAAAAAATGGACAAAAGGTCACAGGAATCTGATTTTAATATCCTGGAGAAATCTTAAGGGCTCAAAACATTGGAACAGCCTAAACCTACAGGCACTGAGGGCTTATCAATTAAAGTAATAGATACAGTATCATCTGTGTTCCTAAATTATTGGGACTGTATAATTCTTTGTTACATGAAGTCAATTCGTAATGCTCATTTCTTCAACCACTAAGCACTGCAATTCCTGAACCAGACAAAGATCCTTCCTACTGTAAAAATTATCATCATATTTTATAATATCGATTGGAAAATATATGCTAAAATTGTAGCTACTTGTCTTTAATCAATTATTCCTTATTTAGTGAAAACAAGCCATTATGGTTTTATCAGACTTACATCAGATAATGCAAAAGTTTTTTTAACGTGTTCTCATTAGCGTCCAAATTCAAAATCCTGACTGCTGCCCTTTCACTTGACACCAAAAAGGCTCTTGATCCCATCAACTGTCAATTTATATTTAAACCACTTCAGTGGTATGGCTTTGGCCCCCGTTTTATATCTATGATTGAAATACTGTACTCATTTCCTAGTACTAGTGCTTTTGTCAACAATACATTTCTCCTTTTTTATTCAAGCTTAGGAATGAGACACAGTTGTCCTCTGTCTCGTTCATTATTGGTCTGTCCTGATGATGTACTAATATATTAGTCTAAGCCCTCCCCCACATGGCTCCCTTTTTGAAAAAAGTTAATAAATATACTAAGGTCTCTGGTTACAAACTAAATTTAAATAAAAGCAAAGTATTACCATCAAATATTTTTGTACAAGTAACATGTTCCAAGATACTCATTTTGTGTGAAGTCCTTGAAAAATTGAACATCTTGGTATTGGGTTTACAGCCAACCCCAAGAAAACTATACAATTCAACATCTCCTCACTGAAAGCTAAACTCATCTCTTCACTAGCTACTTAGGGCCCAATTACAACTTTTGGTGGTGCTGGGGTGGGCGGCCCACCACCACCGTGCCCCCGCACCACCAAGAGTCGCTGACGTCCACCCACCAGATTACAAATCATTTTGTGGTTTGGTGGGCAGACGGCGTGGCGGTTCCCACGGCGGTGCTTTTGAAAAAGGTACCTGTTGCAAAGTCATCCTGTGCCCTTGGCACCCCCCAACTTTTTGCTGACTGGTACTGGTGGTAACTGACTCTGACTGACCCTGGGCTCTGCCTAACCAGGCCCAGGGCCAGTGCTATGCTGAAAGAGACACATTTAGAATACAGTGAAAACACCTACATACACTAGGGTACACTATGGGTTGGGGTACCCCTGTGATTGGCATGACCTACCCTATAAGACCCTAGTACATAATTGGGCGGGGGATTGAAACTACCTATCAGTCCCTAGTATATAGTAGGGCATTACAGTTTAGAGGCCAGCAGCCTTTTCTGCACATGCATGTGTGCACTGCTGAAGCCTAAGGTCAGATTAAAAGCAGCCCTGGGTTCCATGACTGCTTTTAAAAAGTAAATTGTGCCCAAACTCGACTTTCGTGTTTGGGGCACTTAAAAATGTATAACCTACAATGTTTTTGCATATTAGGAACCCCCAGGGTCTCCCCTAGGTGTCCCAGAGGTGGGGGATAAGGTATTTATAAGGTGGTCCCTTATAAAATGAGTTTTATATGCCCTGGGTTAAGTGAAATTTCACATTTCACTCCCCACATTGTGCTAAAGTGCTGCCCAAATTTGACTTTGATGCTAGGAGCACTGTGGAGGGAGGATCTGCAATATTTCTACAGATTCAGAACCCCTAAAATCTCCCCTAGGTGGTCCATGGGGTGGGGTCCTGTCGATATAGGCGGAGTACTTATAAAATATGTTTTTGTGAGTCCTGGTACTGGAAAAATGGCCCAAGTCATTTTTCCCATTGCAAATCCCATGCCTCATAGGTTAACATGGCAAGAAGTTGAGGGGGCGTGGCTTGGACGCATGGCAGAATAGGCACGTTTGCTGGAGCTCCCACCGGTGAATAACTATCCGACACATATCCTACATATTCCGGTTGAAAAGAACGCCCCACAAGGGGGGCAAAGATCGTCGCTGCTCCACGACAAGTACGGACATCAAAAAAAATCGTCTCCAGAGTCCGTTAAAGCCGCTGAAATAGCTGCGATGACAGGAGCTGCGGGCGCCATCTTGTTGAGGCTCTGCACCGAAAGAAACGGCCTGGAGGCCCAGACCTCTCGCCGGGAGGTGTGGGGATCAACAACACAGGAAGCAGGGATACTGGCGGCGATCGGGTGCGGCCACCCCGTAGCAAGACCAGAAGTCCAGAGATCGATCCCAGGTCGGGCTAAGGAGCCTTGAAGACACACCCGGACGAGCGGAGGGCCGCCTTAAAGGGAGACAGAGCAGAGGACTCGGCGCATCCTGGTAGGAGCTAGCTGCGAAGTACAGTAAGCCGGAGGGAGGATGGGGGAGAGAGATACCAGCGGGCAGCGTTCGTGCCGCCCCCCTCCTCCCCATCGTGGGTCTCGATTTGGAACGGAGGGAGGTGCCCCGGCGGCATAGGGGGGGATAACAGAGGACCCCCGTCCACAAGAATTGGGGCATAGAATGGAGCGCGGCTGAAGCCCTGAGCGAGCCAAAGAAGAGAAATAGGCCCGGGGGAGCCTGAGGCCGGTATGCCTACATATAAGGGAGCAAGCGGACCTTACAGGGGGAAAATAGGGGGAGTGACCCCAGTGCAAGGGGAACACCTTGAAGTCGGGCGCCGGACCACACCGAGCGCTGGGAGAGTCCATCAGTCATGCATTGCCAGGAGAGGGGCACCGCAGGAAGTAGAGAGACAGTGGCGGGCCCACCGGGCAGTGCCACCCTGTGAAGGGCTGGAGAAGGTAGTACAGGCCTGGAAATTGGACGGCTGTGAGACACGTGGACGCTAAAGGGACACGGCTGGGTCACAACTCGGACTAAAGAGGGGGAGTGGACTATACCTGGAGAGTGAGTGTGCAGGTGCCCTACAGGGGAGAAGACATCCAAGGGTGCGAGCCTAGGATATTGGCTGGGCCCTGGGTCCCTGAACCTACCTGGAAGGATGGTGAAGGAAAAGGCCAACAAGGTTCAATCTAACAAAATTTCTAATTATGCACAGTCGTGCCACGCAGAACCGGCCGGGGCAGCGGCAAACTTGGAAGAACGGGGAGATGGACCGAGGCGGCTGCCAGACACGACCCCGTCACTGGCGGAAATCATGGAAGCGATTCAGGCGTCTAAGGAAGAGGTGGTACATAGCATTGACGCAGTTGCGATACAAGTGAATCTACTGAGATGCGATCTCCACAAAGTGTCGGATAGGGTAACAGCCACGGAACACAACGTGGAAGCTATGCAACAGGAGGTCTGGGAACTCAGAGACTCGATGGTGCGAATGCAACAAAGGGTGGTGCAACTGGACGAGTGTGCGGAGGATGCAGAAGGCAGATCAAGAAGAAATAATCTGCGCTTCATTGGCTTCCCGGAAAAGGCGGAAGGGCCAGCTGCAGACCTATTCTTGGAGAACTGGATTATCAATGAAGTGGCCCCAAAAAGGCTATCTAAATTTTTCAGTATCGAGAGAGCACACAGAGCGCTGGGCCCGCCGCCCCGTCCAGGAGCGCCCCCGAGAGAGATTATAGCCCGTTTTTTTAATTTCAGGGACTGGGACATTATCCTCCAGGCCACCAGAGCGAAAGGCCAGCTAGTGTATCAGGGGCACTCCATTGCGATCTTCCCGGATTACACCCAACGGGTCCAGGAACAAAGGCGGACATTTCTGGCGGTAAAACGCCGGCTGCGTGAAACCGGGCTGAAATACAGCTTGCTCCACCCGGCCAAACTGCGGGTGGAACACAAGGGGAAAGACGTGCTTCTTTCAGACGCCGGAGGCGGCGACGTCATGGCTAGATGAGACGGGCATGTCGGATATGAGCCTGGGGCTACGAGGGGGTGCGAACAGATCCAGGCGAGGGCCTGGTCACTCGAGAGATGGAACCTGGTCGGCCCGACAGTCGCAAGAGGAGCGTGACAACAATGTGGAACGAAACCGTGTACACTCAGATGGCACCCTTCAGCTGGAGGCGGCCCAAGACTCAGACGAAGGAACGCAGGACGTAGTCCCGGACACCCTCCTGTCGAAGGAGGACGTGAGCTGAAGAGGGACACTGAGACTAAACAAAAATGAAAAGGACATGCAGTAGCAGATAGGTGAATGAACAGTGGGCAGTGTGAAACATGATACAAAGGGAGGGGCGGAATATTGGAGAGGCAGTAACTGGCGGGAGGTTCTGTGCATGCCCCCTTAGGGACCGGATCGTGGTCTGGGAGCTCGAGGCTAGCCTCGTACCCGACTGACTGTCCGATCGCTTCTAGGTGCATTAGAGTGACATTCTGGTTCTTAAAGTTACCAAGTTCAAGGCGGCTTGGGGTGGTGATACGGAACCTCTAGAACTACAGCCATTGTTAAGTTGTAAGTTGTCTTGATGGGGGGTATGGGGCGACACCATCGAGCCCCGACTTGCCGCACCGAGGAAGTGGGGTGGGTAGCCGGGTTGCCCAGGGGGAGGGGGGTAAGGGAGAGTTTAGTTTCAGGGGATGGGGAAAGTCGGATGTCCTTGAGGCTACAGAGATTACTGATCAGGTATGAGAGAATGTCTGTCCTAGTCTACACACAGATGGAAAAAGGGGGAGCGAGGATAATGGGAGGCGAAGGGGGTAAAGTATCAAGGTGGAAATGGCATCTTCAACTTTGAAGGTTCTCACATGGAATGTTCGGGGGCTGGCGGCATTTGAGAAACGTAGAAGGGTGTACGCTTATCTGAAAAGATATAGAGTGTCAATAGCGTGTTTACAGGAGACGCATGTGTGGGGGAATGCACTACCATGTATGAAACGTAGGTGGAGAGGTCAACTGTATGCCACGTCGTATTCAGGTTTTGCCAGGGGCGTTTTGATCTGGGTGGCGCCCGGAGTACCATTCAAGTGTATGAATCAGGTAGTGGACCCGGAAGGACGATATGTGATTCTGCAAGGCACATTAGAAGGGAGAGACCTGTGCATCATTAATGTGTACGCCCCGAATATAGATTGCCCAACTTTCTTTCCATCTGTTGGGGTGGCTGCCGCACCGTATATCGGTGAGGTGATCATTATGGTTGGGGATGTAAACTGTGTCATTGATGGTAACCTCGACCGAGAGCCGCCACGTCTACGTACAAAACCGCACATGACTGGCTCACTGACGGACATGTTGAGGGACATGCAGCTCACGGACACATGGAGAGAACACAACCCCACACAAAAAACATTCTCATGCCATACACCAGCCATGAACACACACAGCCGTCTAGATTACTGCTTCGTCTCACCATCTCTAGCCCAAGAAGTAAAGGGGGTATCATATCAAGCACGATATCTCTCAGACCACTCACCGCTTTTACTATGCCTTGAGGGCCGTAGACCAAGACAGGCTATTCCCACGTGGCGCCTAAGGGCAGAAGCTTTGCTGGACCCCCCGTTCAAGAGAGCCGTGGAGACGGCGCTGGAAAAATATTTCGCAGAAAACTGGGGGTCGGCCTCAAACAGAGCATATGAATGGGATGCCATGGAGGTGGTCCTCAGGGGGGTATGTATGCACACCACATACGGGGTAAGGCAGCAACTAATAAAAGATATAGAGGAGCAGGAACGCAGACTGGCCAAGCTTGAGAAGAGGTTACACAAAACCCCGCAGAGAAGGGGGGAATGGTGCAAGACTAGGGTGGCATTGCTGGAGGCATGGAAGCGGCTGGAAAAGCACGACTATACGGTGTACCGGCAGCAACTCCACCGTGAGGGAGATAAGTCGGGAGCCATGTTAGCGAGATTATTAAAAAGGGAAATGTCTCAGGAACAGATATTGTCATTTGTGGATGAAACTGGGAAGCTGGTGTATAAACAAATGGGGATAACAGACCTATTTGCTGAACATCTGGCTAAAATATATGGGGGGGTGGCAAGCCTGCGACTGCCACAATAGAAGAGTTTTTGGCGTTGATGGAATTACCCCAACTGGCAGAAGAGATGGAAGAATCGCTAGGGGGGCCGATCACGAGAGAAGAGATTCTGAGTGCTATTAAACAGCTAAAATCAGGCAAATCGCCGGGGAACGATGGCTTCCCGGCGGAATTTTATCAAAAATTCGCACCAATATTTGTAGACCGATTAGTGGAGGTGTACAATGAGGCATTGCAAGAGAAGAGGCTGCCGGACTCTATGCGAGAAGCTTTAGTGAACTTGATCCCAAAACAGGACAGAGACTCACAACAAACCAATTCATATTAACCAATCTCGCTTCTCAATATAGATGTGAAGGTGCTAAGTGGGGTTTTGGCGAGCAGACTCCTTCCCCACATGTCGCACTTGATCCATCCAGATCAGGCGGGATTTATCCCAAGGCGAAACACTATGCTTAACCTGAGACGACTAGCCCATGTATGGCATGACCCCACTTTACTACAGGGGGAGCGTGCCCTAGTTCTTCTGGATAACGAACAAGCGTTCGATTCAGTGGCATGGGTCTTTATATGGGCAGTAATGGACAAAATGGGAATGGGCCCGGGGTTCAGAAATTAGGTACAGCTGCTTTATACTTTGCCCAGCGCGAGGGTAAAGACCGGAAGTAGAATCTCTAAGGCGTTCCAACTAGAGAGGGGCACGAGGCAGGGTTGTCCCCTCTCCCCTTTAATATTCGCGATGGTTATGGCGCCGCTGGCAGGAACGCTCAGGAATCAGTTAGCTGAATGGGGTATTAAGGTAGGGAATACTAGACATGTGGTCTCCATGTATACCGACGATACCATGGTGTATTGCAGTCAACCGACTGACTCAATCCCGGTCTTGTTGACTGTATTGGATTAGTTCGGGAGGGTATCCCACCTCCGAGTGAATCCACAGAAATCGAAACTGCTGCCACTGGGGAGTTTGGCATGCCGGCCGGTGGACACGTTACCGGTGGTGGGCCTGCCCTGGACGACAGACCCCCCTAGATAGCTAGGGATCAGATTAGCACAACCGGCGGAGCGCTTTCTGGAACTTAATATGCGCAGAGTGGTAGAAGGGATTCGTGGCTCGGTGCAATCTGGAGGGATTTGCCCCTGTCGTTTATGGGAAAGGTAGCAATCACGAAAATGATCATAGTACCGAGATGTCTATATGTACTCCAAAACTCGTTGTATGCAATCCCGCCTAGCATTTTTAGAGAATTAGACATCCTGATAACGGATCTGTTGTGGGGTCCCAAAAGCAAGCGTGTTAGCTTGTCAACGCTGCAGCGACCATGGCAGAAGGGAGGGGTGGAAGTCCCATGTATGGAATATTACTATATGGCTGCACACCTACAGCATTCAATACACTGGTTGGATGACCAGGAGAACTGGGAAAAGAGTCTTTTGGAGGGGTCGTACGAGGGGGGCTCTCTTCCGGAACTGTTAATGAGGGATAGAGGTGTTCCTGGAGACACGCCATACCTTATTCGACAGGTAGCGGAGGTCTGGGAAAACATGGTTAGAAAAGTGGTGAGGCATGCACCGTTCGCACCAGAAGCTCCCCTATGAGCAATCCCAGGGTTTGCTAAAATTGCGGAATCAATGTCAATCCACAAATGGAAAGGGGGAGGTTGTTTGTCTATGGGGGATTTATATCATAACGGGCGGTTTATCACACGGGAAACCGCGGAGACCGCTTTTGCGTTAGGAGCTGGTCAGTACTTACAATATGCAAAAATCTAGCAGGTGACCAGGGAGATATGGCCAACATTCCCAGAGGAACCGCTGGTAACAAGAACCCTACAGGTGATGTTGTCTATGACGCAAGGAAGGCATATGATAACTCACCTCTACAAAGCGATCCGCGAGGACCTACCACGGAAACCACTCCCAATCCAGGCGAGATGGGAAGAAACCACAGGTGAACACGTGACAGAGAAAGAGTGGGGTAATATTCATGAAGGGGTAAAACAAGGGAGCTCCAACGCCCGCTTTAAACTAATACAATATAATTATGTCCGTCAGGTCTATCTTACTCCAAAAACTCTCTGTAAGATTTATCCAGAGCGCTCCAATGCATTTCCCAGATGCCAAGCCTCGGGGGCCGACTTCATACACGTGGTGTGGACATGCCCACCCGTGGAGGCTTTTTGGCGTGGAAGTGCTACAAAAAATAAGAATAGCCACGGGGTGGGAGGTCCCCAAGGAAGTGCGGATAGTAATACTGGGTCTTCTACCAACGCTGAAAAACAGAAAATATTCGCAAGGAGGCGCATTGCCATCGAATGGCAAAAACCGTCACCCCCAATGATAGATCGGTGTCTAAAAGACGTGAATGAATGGGCAATAGCCGAGAGAGTCAGAATGGCACAAGTTAGGAGAGACGAAAAACTAGATGACGACCTCCAGGCATGGTCGGTGATGATAACCGAACTAAAACACCCTAGAGAAGGGACCTCACAGACGGAGACAGACAGCCCACAGATTCCGGGGAACCCATGACCGGAGGTTAAGGGAACAGGTGACTCATTACACTGAGGCCTCAGTTGGATGACAAGGAATTCAGTGGACGAACAGGATGCCGACTAGGGGAGGGGGGGGGAGTTATTGAGTTATGTTGGCAGTATGAAGCAACACGTTGTAAGCCTTTGGATAAGGATAGGGTTTAACAATTGGTATTGTCAAAATAGAAAGATGTAACCTGCAAATTGTAAGACGTCTGCTTGTCAAACTGTTGCATATACCTATGTTTTCTTTGTTGAAAAGGCTAATCAAGTTTATTAAAAAAAATAAAAACATGGCAAGAAGTTATTAACTAATAACTCCTGACAGGAGAATGATAGAACTTCCATTCAAAGACTTCCCAGAATGGTATTGATAAATCCCACAATATGATATTGTTGAATTTCTCCTAAAATATACAGACAAGAAGTTATAAGACTTTCTTGTTTGTAGGTCCAGATTCAGACTTCCAGTGGTCTGTCCTGATTGGTCAGAGTTAAGTGGATTAGCCAGGCTGCTTTGAAGAGGTGATAAAGAGCCCCTGGGGTTAACCAGCTCTGCTGGGAGGGCAGTGTGCTGCTACACAGGAATGCTAGAGCAGGGGGAGGAGTCGTAAACCATGGTCTTCAAAGGAAAGGGGAAGGCCTCAGTGTCAGTTACCACTCTACTCTTTTGACCCCAAGCCAGAGCTAGGATTAAGGAAGGAATGAGCAGATGCAAGGGGGAGAGTCTAGGGAAGTTAGCCATCCTAGAGGTGTGTTTAGCCAACTCTTAACTCTCTGCTGGAAAATCAGCCATTATGAATTTGGAGGATTTGGTGCACTCTGAGACAAAATAATACCACACTCTACAGGATGTGGTCATAACCTTGGGGAGTTACCCTGCCCCCATTGGTCAGGAGTGACCTCCTGCTTGACCCAGAGAACTTGGAATAAGTATCTGAGAGGGGCAGAGTCTCTCAGATCTGCTGCTTGAAACTTAAGAAAGCAAGACGTTGTGCCATGCTGAGAAGTTTGATGTGCAATTTCTAAGGCCTGCCCTCTGAGGACTGCACCATCTGGAACTACAGCCCTGTGGACTACCTTGCTGTGAAAAAGAGTAAAGAGTGGACTCCCTGCAAGCTACAGGTTCACAGAGCTCACCTGGATCATCACCACCAAGAATCCTCAACCTGGAAAACTACCAGTGGATTTGTAGGGGTTTTGTGGGAACTGAAGTCCTCAACTTTCAAGGACCATCTTGGAGCTTCCAGACCCTTGGAGTGAGTTTGAGACACTTTGGGACCCTTTGGGGAACTTCAGGAAGACGTTCCAGGAGTTTGGAGAACTTTGGAGCAACTTTGGAAAAAAGCTCCATAAGGGGACCGACTCAACCTGGTCAGCCAAGCCGCCTGCCTTCAACCGCGAGTCGGCCAAGCTTTCCAGATTTGTCCCGCTGAAAGCTCCGTAGGTCCGACTTCCAGAGTTTGACCAGGAGTAGAAGAAATCCGAGGCCGGCGAACCCTCACCGAATCCGGCCTGGTGAAGAGCATCGAGGGATCCCACGAGAAAACGCTCCAGAAAAGTTTCTAAGTCCGAAGGTAAAAACTGTGACCGGAACCTACCATGAGGGGTAGCCGCTCAGGGCTTCATCGCGGTCGGCCTGAAACTTTGACTTTGAGCCGGTCTATCGCGACCAGTTATCCCAATATGGTGCTATAGGTTTGTAAGTGCTATAAAGTGATAAATCTTTAAAAATTCATATCTCCGGTTCCCTACATTGGATTTTTGTCGTTTTGGTGTCATTTTAAAGATAAAAATATTTCCTATTTTTATAAATTGGTGTTGGATTTTTATTATGCATTGTTTCTTAATTATTTACTGAATTGGTGTTTTTAAATGCTTTACATACCTGTCTTTGAAGTTAAGCCTGCCTGCTCGCAGCCAAGCTACCAAGAGTTGAGCATGGGAATAATTTTCTAAGACCTATGCTGAGCCCTATCATGTGTTAGTGGCCTTATTGCCAGTGGCAGATATACATTTGCCCCTACTAATAATCCACTTTCCAACATTTGGTGCTCAGCGGTGTGGATGAGGACTTGCGTTTAAAGAGTACACCTTTCAGTAAAGTGAATTAAGATTATAAAAATCCTCTAAATTGCCTTAGAACAAAACATTTGAGTTTGATTTTTGGAATTTGGACTAAACTGTTTTTAATCCATTGTTTTGATTTTTCCAAATTGTTCTAAGTCTGTTGTGCCTAGTTGTTGTGACCCAAAACTAGGGAACCATGGAGCTGGACCTGGCTAAACTGTCCCAGTTCAGGATGGCTGATCTTAGGGTACAGTGTAGGGTTAGGGGGCTGCCTGCTTCCAATAAGATTAAGAAGGCAGGGTTGCTTAAGTCCCTAAAGGCCTAGGCTGGGGTAGCTGAGGAGATTCAAGGGGGGATGGAGGGTGTTCCCCCCAACCTCACCCAAGAGGAGGGTGAGGATGGTGCCTCTTCCATTATCTCTAGTGTTAGCCATATGATTCCAGATGGTGGGAGGGGGGAAGGGTCCCTTACTCAGGAACCACCACTGTCCCTTGCAGAGAGACAGCTTGAGGCTCAATTAGCTTTGATAGCCTTGGAGAAGGAGAAATTGGAATTGGCTAAGAAGAAATGGGAGAGGGAGGAGGCGTTCAAAAGAAATGGTGGCAGTGAAAATGATGACGATTTTGAGATGTCCAGGGGTGGTGGATTTGATCCCAAACTTCCCAAGGGTATAGTTCCCAAATACACAGAGGGGGATGACATTGACAGGTGGCTAGCAGCTTTTGAGAGGGCCCTTAGAATGAGTAGGGTTCACTCTAATTATTGGGGTGCACTCCTGTGGGAGTTGATTCCAGTAGCTGGGAGGGATAGACTCCTGACCCTGAAGGGAGAGGATGCAGAATCATACCAGCAGATGATGGCATGCTTAGCCAAGAGATTTGGTCTGACTCCAGAGCAGTACAGGGTGAAGTTTAGAGGCACCCAGAAATTGAGTTCAAAGTCTTGAGTAGACTTTGTGGACGTTTCAGTGAAGGCACTGGAAGGCTGGATTGTTGGTAACACTGTTGACACATATGAGGGATTGTATAATTTGTTTTTGAAAGAACATATTTTGACTCATTGTGTAGAAGAGAAGTTACACCAGTATCTAGTGGACTCTAAGCTGACAGACCCCAGAGAGCTGGGGGAAGCAGCTGATGAGTGGGTGAGAACCCGGATTTCCATCCAGCAACAGGGGAGTGACCAGAAGAAAGGAGGACAGGTCCCTACCCAAGGGAAAGCCCAAGGGAAAGAAGGTCAAAAACAGGAGTCCTCCAAAGACCCACAAAAACCTGAACAAGGAGGGGGGGGCCCCGAGCCAACCCAAATTCAAAGGGAGGGGGTATCATGGAAAGAATGGTAGGTTCTTTGATCCCTCAAAGGTGGGTAAGTGCTTTGACTGTAACCAGCCAGGGCACAAACAAGGAGATGCTGTCTGCGCCAAGATGCTCCCCCCTAAGGGGCCATCCACAGGGATTGCCAGTGTAAGTGTAGGGGTGGAGAGTGGTGTCCCAGAAAGGGGTAGTCAGGTGGTTGAAGCAACCTTAGTGTCCCTGGGTGGGTTGAATATTGCAACCCTTGCTGCCTTACCTCCAAACATGGACAAGTACAGGCAGAGGCCTAAAGTGGATGGGACTGAGGTTGAGGCTATCAGAGACACCGGGGCTAGTGTAACTATGGGCCTGGATGAACTGGTGCCTCCAAAGAGGTTGTTAACTGGTGAGTTTCACCAGGTGACTTATGCAGACAGCACTACCAAACTCCATCGTATGGCTGTGGTGGATTTGGAATGGGGAGGTGTGACAGGCCCCATGAAGGTAGCTGTGTCAAAGGTGCTCCCAGTCCAGTGTTTACTGGGCAATGATCTTGAAGCCTCTGAGTGGTCAGAGGTGGAGAGAGGACTCCATATGAAAATATTGGAGCTCCCTGAGTGGGTATGTGCTGTGACTAGGTCACAGACTAGCCAGAAGGGAGGGCTGGACACTTGGACCCTGGAACAAGGGGCCAAGCATCCAAGGACAAGGGTACTGGGCCTGGTGAGTCAGCCCAGGGAACTCCAGAGGTGCAGGAAGAATCTAACCCTGATGGGGAGTATCTAGCCTCTGAGGGAGGGACTCCATCCCTGCCAGAGCTGTCAGATTTGGCAGAACTGACAGGAGCAGGTGGACCCTCCAGAGAGGAGTTCAGTAAGGGACAGAGAGACTGCCCCACCCTTGAGAGCTTGAGGTGGATTGCTTCTAAGCAAGAGGAGGGGGATTACAGTGGGTTTCACAAACTCTACTGGGAAGATGGACTGCTTTATACTGAGGCCAGAAACCTCAATGAGGGGGCCACCAGGAGGTTGGTGGTGCCCCAGAAGTACAGAGAGTTCATCCTGACTTTGGGTCATGATATCCCCTTGGTAGGACATTTGGGACAGACAAAGACATGGAACCGGTTGGTGAACCATTTCTACTGGCCCCATATGTCTGAAAAGGTAAAGGAGTTTTGCAGCTCCTGTGTCACCTGTCAGTCCAGTGGCAAGGCAGGGGGCAAGACAAAGGCTCCCCTAATACCACTGCCAGTGGTTGGGGTTCCTTTTGAAAGGGTGGGGATGGACATTGTTGGTCCCCTGGACCCACCTACTGCATCAGGGAATAGGTATATCTTAGTGGTAGTGGACCATGCCACTAGGTACCCCGAAGCAATCCCTCTTAGAACCATTGATGCTCCTGCAGGGGCTAGAGCACTGCTTGGTGTGTTCACCAGAGTGGGTTTTCCGAAAGAGGTGGTATCAGATAGGGGCACAAACTTCCTGTCCAGCTATGTGGGATGAGTGTGGTGTCAACTACAAGTGCACCACCCCCTATCACCCAGAAGCAAATGGTCTTGTTGAGAGATTCAACAAAACCCTGAAAGGCATGATAAATGAGTTGTCAGAGAAACTCAGGAGGAGATGGGATGTTCTCCTCCCATGCTTACTGTTTGCCTACAGGGAGGTGCCACAAAAAGGGGTTGGTTTCAGTCCCTTTGAGTAGTTGTTTGGACACCCTGTGAGGGGGCCATTGAGCCTGCTGAGAGAGTCTTTAGAGAAGCCTCTTAAAGAAGCAAAGGACAATGTGCTTGACTATGTGCTAGGCCTGAGATCTAGAATGGCAGAGTATATGTACAAGGCAAATAGGAAATTGGAGGCCAGCCAGGAGCTCATGAAGCACTGGTATGATCAGAAGGCTACTATGCCTGAGTATACTCCAGGACAATTGGTGTGGGTGTTGGAGCCTGTGGCTCCCAGGGCCCTCCATGACAAGTGGAGTGGGCCCTATCCAATCTTAGAAAAGAAGGGTGAGGTTACCTATTTGGTTGACCTTGGCACCCCCAGGAACCCTCATAGGGTCCTGCATGTGAATAGATTGAAACCCCATCATGACGGGGCAGACATGACCATGGTACTGGTCACTGATGAGGGTGTGGAGGAGGAAACTGAGCCTGTGCCCGACCTCCTCTCCACTAATGTGCAAGATGGGTCAGTGGAGGGGGTTGTACTCTCTCCCAAGTTGACAGACCAGCAGCACAGAGACTGTAAGTAAGTACTGGAGCAGTTTGCTGGCCTGTTCTCTTTGACCCCAGGCATCACTGAGTGGTGTGTGCACCACATTGACACTGGTGACAGCTTACCTGTCAAAAATAATCTGTACAGGTTGTCTGACCATGTCAGAGCCAGCATTAAAGCTGAGGTTGCTAAGATGCTGGAATTTGGGGTAATTGAACCATCTGAGAGTCCATGGGCCAGTCCAGTGGTGCTGCTACCTAAACCTAATCCTCAGGGGAGACCCAAGGAGTTAATGTTCTGTGTGGACTGCAGAGGATTGAATGCAGTCACAAAGACTGACGCTCACCTTATACCTAGAGCTGATGAGCTCATTGACAGGTTAGGGGCTGCTAAGTACCTGAGTACTTTTGATTTGACTTCAGGTTACTGGCAGATTGCCCTCACTGATGGAGCAAAGGAGAGGCCAGCATTTTCCACACCAGAGGGACATTATCAGTTCAAGGTAATGCCCTTTGGCTTAAAGAATGCACCTGCCACCTTCCAAAGGTTGGTGAACAGGGTCTTGTCTGGGTTGGAACAGTTCAGTGCAGCTTATCTGGATGATATAGCTGTATACAGTTCTACCTGGGGGGATCACTTAAGCCACATAAGGGAAGTGCTTCAGGCCATGCAGCAGGCAGGCCTGACTATTAAGGCAAGTAAGTGTCAAATAGGGCAGAGTTCTGTGGTGTTCCTGGGCCACCTGGTATGTGGGGGCCATGTACAGCCTCTCCAAGCTAAAATCTAAACTATTTTGGATTGGACAGCTCCTGTTACCCAGACTCAGGTCAGGGCATTCCTTGGACTGACAGAGTATTATAGAAGGTTTGTTCAAAATTATGGGACCATTGTGGGGCCCCTAACAGAACTCACTTCTAAGAAGAGGCCCAAAAAGGTGGATTGGACCCCGGAGTGTCAGAAGGCTTTTGACACTCTGAAAGCTGCTATGTGTTCAGCACCAGTGCTGCTGGCCCCTGATTACACAAAATAATTTGTGGTTCTGACAGATGCTGCAGAGCAAGGGATTGGGGCAGTGTTGTCAAAGCTAAATGAAGAGGGCATTGATAAGCCAGTTGCCTTTATTAGCAGGAGACTTCTTCCCAGAGAGCAGAGGTGGAGTGTCATTGAGAGAGAGGCTTTTGGTGTGGTTTGGTCCCTGAAAAAGTTGAGACTATATTTGTTTGGAACTCACTTTCGTGTTCAAACTGACCACATGCCTCTCAGATGGCTCATACAGATGAGAGGGGAGAATCCCAAGCTGTTAAGGTGGTCCATTTCCCTACAGGGAATGGACTTTACAGTGGAACACAGACCTGGGGTTGCCCATGCAAATGCAGATGGACTTTCCAGGTTTTTCCACTTAGCTGATGAGGACTACCAGGGTGTAGGTTAGTAACCCATCACCTTTTGTTTGGGGGGGGCTATGTTGCAAAGTCATCCTGTGCCCTGGGTAGCCCCCAACGTTTTGCTGACTGATACTGGTGGTAACTGACTCTGACTGACCCTGGGCTCTGCCTAACCAGGCCCAGGGCCAGTGCTATGCTGAAAGAGACACATTTAGAATACAGTGAAAACACCTACATACACTAGGGTACACTATGGGTTGGGGGTACCCCTGTGATTGGCATGACCTACCCTATAAGACCCTAGTACATAATAAGGCGGGGGGATTGAAACTACCTATCAGTCCCTAGTATATAGTAGGGCATGGCAGTGTAGAGGCCAGCAGCCTTTTTTGCACTTGCATGTGTGCACTGCTGAAGCCTGAGGTCAATTTAAAAGCAGCCCTGGGTTCCATGACTGCTTTTAAAAAGTAAATTGTGCCCAAACACGACTTTGGTGTTTGGGGTACCTAAAAATGGATAACCTACAATATTTTGGCATATTAGGAACACCCAGGGTCTCCCGTAGATGTCCCAGGGGTGGGGGGTCAGGTATTTATAAGGTAGACCCTTATAAAATGAGTTTTATATGCTCTGTGTTAAGTGAAATTTCACATTTCATTCCCCACATTGTGAGAAAGTGCTGCCCAAATTCAACTTTGATGCTAGGAACACTGTGGAGGGAGGATCTGCAATATTTTCACAGATTCAGAACCCCTAAAATCTCCCCTAGGTGGTCCATGGGGTGGGGGTCCTGTAGATATAGGTGGAGAACTTATAAAATATGTTTTTGTAAGTCCTGGTGCTGGAAAAATGGCCCAAGTCATTTTTCCCATTGCAAATCCCATGCCACATAGGTTAACATGGCAAGAAGTTATTAACTAATAACTCCTGACAGGAGAATGATAGAACTTCCATTCAAAGACTTCCCAGAATGGTAGTGATAAATCCCACAATATGATATTGTTGAATTTCTCCTAAAATATACAGACAAGAAGTTATAAGACTTTCTTGTTTGTAGGTCCAGATTCAGCCTTCCAGTGGCCTGATTGGTCAGAGTTAAGTGGATTAGCCAGGCTGCTTTGAAGAGGTGATAAAGAGCCCCTGGGGTTTACCAGCTCTGCTGGGAGGGCAGTGTGCTGCTACACAGGTATGCCAGAGCAGGGGGAGGAGTCGTAAACCATGGTCTTCAAAGGAAAGGGGAAGGCCTCAGTGTCAGTTACCACTCTACTCTTTTGACCCCAAGCCAGAGCTAGGATTAAGGAAGGAATGAGCAGATGCAAGGGGGAGAGTCTAGGGAAATTAGCCATCCTAGGGGTATGTTTAGCCAGCTCTTAATTCTTTGCTGGAAAATCAGCCATTATGAATTTGGAGGATTTGGTGCACTCTGGGACAAAATAATCCCACACTCTACAGGATATGGTCATAACCTTGGGGAGTTACCCTGCCCCCATTGGTCAGGAGTGACCTCCTGCTTGACCCAGAGAACTTGGAATAAGTATCTGAGAGGGGCAGAGTCTCTCAGATCTGCTGCTTGAAAATTAAGAAAGCAAGACGTTGTGCCATGCTGAGAAGTTTGATGTGCAATTTCTAAGGCCTGCCCTCTGAGGACTGCACCATCTGGAACTACAGCCCTGTGGACTACCTTGCTGTGAAAAAGAGTAAAGAGTGGACTCCCTGCAAGCTACAGGTTAACAGAGCTCACCTGGATCATCACCACCAAGAATCCTCAACCTGTTAAACTACCAGTTGATTTGTAAGGGTTTTGTGCAAGTGGATTGTGGGAACTGAAGTCCTCAACTTTCAAGGACCATCTTGGAGCTTTCAGACCCTTGGAGTGAGTTTGAGACACTTTGGGACCCTTTGGGGAACTTCAGGAAGACGTTCCAGGAGTTTGGAGAACTTTGGAGCAACTTTGGAAAAAAGCTCCATAAGGGGACCGACTCAACCTGGTCAGCCAAGCCACCTGCCTTCAACCGCGAGTCGGCCAAGCCATCCAGGTTCGTCCCGCTAAAAGCTCCGTAGGTCCGACTTCCGGAGTTTGACCGGGAGTACAAGAAATCCGAGGCCGGCGAACCCTCACTGAATCCAGCCTGGTGAAGACCATCGAGGAACCCCACAAGAAAAAGCTCCAGAAAAGTTTCTAAGTCCGAAGGTAAAAACTGTGACCGGGACCTACCGCGAGGGGTAGCCGCTCAAGGCTCCATTGCGGTCGGCCTGAAACTTTGACTTTGAGCCGGTCTATCGCGACTAGATATCCCAATATGGTGCTATAGGTTTCTAAGTGCTATAAAGTGATAAATCTTTAAAAAAAAATCATATCTCCGATTCCCTACATTGGATTTTTGTCGTTTTGGTGTCATTTTAAAGATAAAAATATTTCCTATTTTTATAAATTGGTGTAGGATTTTTATTATGCATTGTGTCTTAATTATTTACTGAATTGGTGTTTTTAAATGCTTAACATACCTGTCTTTGAAGTTAAGCCTGCCTGCTCGCAGCCAAGCTACCAAGGGTTGAGCATGAGAATAATTTTCTAAGACCTATGCTGAGTCCTTTCATGTGTTAGTGGCCTTATTGCCAGTGGCAGATATACATTTGCCCCTACTAATAATCCACTTTCCAACAGCACCGCAAGGGGAATGCCACACAGGTTCTAGCACAGCATGGACTGTAAAGTCCATGCCGTGCAGGAACTGAGGTACATGCACACAGGGGGGCACTTGTTGTGCCCCCCTGCATGCATCCCCAGGCTGATGGGGCACAGGGGGCCAGCCACTGCCAGCCTTTTCATGGACGAAAGACCTCCATGAAATCGCTAGAGGTCCTAAAACTTGCAATGTGCATGGCGGTGATGCAGCAGCACCACCTGCATCTTACAATGGCCCTGACCGCCGCGCCACCGCCAGAGCCAGCGGTCTAATTACAGTCCGACTGCCGAACTTGTAATAGGGCGGTCGGATCGCAGGTGCAGCGGTGGCTGGACCGCTGCACCACCACAAGTCTGGCGATTCTTGGACTGCCAGACTCGTAATTGGGCCCTAAGGGCCAGATGAATCAAGCCTTTTTTCCCGTACGCAAACGGGCCGATTCTCAGAATCAGCCCGTTTGCGAATGGGAAAAAGCCTTTTGGGACGTATCATCCCCAAAGGCCATCGCAAGATAAGGAATCGCAAAATTTGCGATTCCCTATTTTGCGAATGCATTTAAGGAATCGCAAATTGCGATTCCTTAAATGCAATACTGAAGCACCAAAATTTTGCGATTTGGCCTTAAGGAATCGCAAATTACCACCAACTTCAAGTTGGTGGTAATTTGCGAT
This sequence comes from Calotriton arnoldi, assembly GCA_963921515.1. Lineage (NCBI taxonomy): Eukaryota > Metazoa > Chordata > Amphibia > Caudata > Salamandridae > Calotriton > Calotriton arnoldi. Next base: position 2,003,430 of record CAWUFW010001417.1, on the reverse strand, counting down.
TTCCTAGAAAAATGCACTTTTTTGCATTTTTCAAAGTGCCATGTGGCGCACATACAAGCCCTTAGGGCATGTATGTTCGCCACATGTGCACACATGCATATTTCAGGGGTGCAACAGGGTGTCCTTTTCGCACCCTTGCACCCTTGAAATTGCATTTGCAATTTGCGAGTACCTATTGGATACTCGCAAATTGCGAATGTCTTCCCATTCATTCCTATGGGCCTAGAGGCCCATAGGAATGAATGGGAAGGTATTCCTTAATTGCGCATCGCAATTTGCGATTCGCAATTAAGGAATATGTAGGAATTGCAATTATTATTGCGAAACCTACATACATTGCATTTTGCGAGTCCTTAATAGCGAATCGGTAAAATTTGCTATTAAGGACTCGCAAAATACAATGATGATACATCTGCCCCTAAGTCTCCGTTGCATCTATCATGATATAGTCACGTTTATACCATGAAAATGATGAGAGCACAATTTAGTTTTGCTATCCATGTTACACTTTAAGAATCCCATATCAAATAGATACCATATGTTCAAAGTTTTTGTCGAATAATAAAATTCCACATATAAATTTGTCTAAGCTTCAGGGATCAAAGACAGAAGGTGGTGTCAGATTCCCTAGTTTCAAATTATATCACGCCTCGTTCATTCTTAGACAAGCATGTGTAGTAATGTTCAATTATCCTGTGTTTACCACCCCTCTATGTGTTCAGAAGGAAATGTTCTTATTGGATTTTCAAATTTATATTAATACATAGATGTCTAAGTGAGTAGAACAAAAAACTTGAGGCATATTCTTATGGCAACTCCTTACCAAACTGAGAATCCACATAGGAAAATCAAATGGAACATACAGAAGTAATCACCATACCTTATCTTCTGACCTCTGGAGCTGCGAGTCTCATTCCTCCCTCTCCTATTTGACCTTTTCTCTCTGTCCCAGTTCAGAGGCCAAGCCACAGTGACTGGAAGTTCAACTGACGATCTCGGAAACTGACATCATAAGGGTAAAAGGAAACCCTGGATGAGCGTTCCTCGTCCGCAGCAAGTCCCTAGTTCACTAAACCAGAAGACAAAGGAAGGGATCTCATAATCATGGTCATAGTCATGCAGCTGGTCATTCAGCTTATAGTTCGACTTCTCAAATGTTGCCAGTGTGATCATTGCTATAGACCAGTCACAGAGCAGAGGTGGGATATGGGATTTCTACTTCCTGAAGATGCATATTTTGGCTATCGCCATTGAAGAAGACAACCACCTCTGCTCATGAGTTGTAACACCAAATTACCTAAATTGTGTAGCAGTGCCATGTCCAACAATGGTTGTAAGGGAAAGACCTATACCTTGTCAACATGTGCCAAACGTCATTCCAGTAATCTTTAATTATGAGGCAGGACCACAAAATATGAAGAATATCACCCCTGTCTGCTTGTAACACCGGCAACTTGATGTGGGGCTATGTTAGCTTGGTGGAGTTTAGGGAGACCAGTGCCATGGAATATCTTGTTGTAACTGAAATTCAAGCATGCCTCTTGGAGGCTCCTATTGTGAAGACCGAGAAGGCCAGACAGCTCCTCCTCCTCAAAGTTTGTTTGGCGCCTTCAGGACCATAGGTTTTGCAGGTATTTCTTGGTTCTGAATGCAATTTGTCAATGATTAGAGTACATAAGCCTGAGACGAGCTTCCTTCATGCACCCCAATTCACCAAGTAATCATGGATAGTGGAAGCAAGGGGTGGTTGCTTGGTACCTCCCAATTTGTTTTATTAATGCAGCTTCTTAGTTGTCTATATTTTCAAAACTAGTGGCCTGTAAGGTCATATTCCTCTTGTAATGATAGCAACTCCTTACTGGCTTTGTTCTTGAAGAGAAGTTGAATTACTAGGGTTCCCCTAGTGACCCACGCTTCCCAATAGAAGGACTGCCGGTCGATCAATAGCTCTGTATTGTACCATATTGGTGCTCCTGGATGGAAGAATCCATTGCGTGCAAACACTTTATGCTGTCACTTCCAAATCTGGAAAGAATTCTGCAGTATGGGGTTCTGGGAAGTTTGTGGTGCAGCCATTTGTTTATATATGACTCGTACACCATCCATTGCCCTCTGGAGAGCATGCTTAATTAGAGCCCAGTATGGCATCTCTTTCTGAATGTGGTAAACAATTTGTGACAGCTGGTGTGCACCGTAATAGTGCTCAATATTGGGGAGGCAAAGGCTTCCAGAGATGTTGTCTTCATACAACTTAAACATACATAATGTTAATTGGGGCCTATCTGTGCCTCATATGTATTTCTTGATTGCATGGACCTCAAAATAGCACTTGGGATAGGGAGGGGGGATATTCCAAGCACAGAGTAAAGCATGGGGCTCCAGTAATTTCAATAGTATGAACCCTCCCCCACAGAGACCGTTGCAGGCTGTTCCATTTGTGAAATTCTCAGTGGATTTGGTCCACATCTCCTGCACCATTCGACTTAGATCCCTGCTGACCGGCACTCCAAGGTATTTCAGTTTATGACATACCCATTTGAAAGGGAGTCCCACCAATACAGCAATTTATGTATGTTTAGCATTGGCATAGCTTCACTTTTTGTCCAATTAATGTTATATCATGAAAAGGATGAAAAATGGGAGATGATGTCCATACGTATTGGGGTGGGTCAATCAGGTGCAGAGAGGGTAACTAAGACGTCATCGGCATATATCATTATTTTGTGTTCTCCTACCGGTGTCAGTAAGCACTGTATCGCAGCTTCCTTCTGAATTGCTATTGCCAGGACTCCAGGGCTATCAGGAATGGATTGGAGAAACCGGTCACACTGTCTTGTCTTCTTTTCAATGGTTATATTCTCCAATAGAAAATCACTGAAGGTGGCCCATGCTGAGGGGATAGATAATAGAGTCTGTACCATCCTCATGAATCTGGATTCAGAACCCATTTGAGTCATTACTTTGAATAAGTAGCCCCATTCCACTCAATCAAAGGCTTTCTCCATGTCAAGGGACAGAGTCTCATTATCCATACTGTCATTTTGCACCTGCCACAAAAGGCAGCGTAGAGTTCTGAGCTGATTCCTCAATGTTCTTCCTGGGAGGAATCTAACTTGTTTTTTGTGTATAGGTAGGGGTATCACCTTCTTTCACCTCATATCAAGTACTTTTGTCAGTATTTTTACATCACTGCTCAAGACCAAGATAGGTGTGTAGTTGGTGTATTGAAGGGGGTCTCTCCCCGGTTTGGAGATGAGTGTAATGTGCACTCTATTGAACTTAGGGTGCAGTGCCCCAGTGTCAATAGCCTCCATAAAGATCTTTATCAATAAAGGAACAGTTGTTTTTGCTGTAATCTTGTAAGTCAATTGGAAAGCTGTTCTCTCCAGGCACCATCTCTGATGGCATATATTTCATTGTTTCTAAAATCTCCTCAGAAGTTCTATCATGCTGCAGGGTTTCTTGGAGTGTGGATATAATGTGCATGATCTGAAGTCAGTTCAGGAAAGCGTCTGTTGTTTTCTACCACATCCAAAGTATATAGCTGGGTGCAATAATAGGAAAACTCCTCCTTTATCTCACCTGGGTTCATCTGTAGATGCCCATTAGCAGTTATTATTGGTGGAATAGATGAGTTGCTGTCCATTTGTTTCAACTGAAAGGCTAGCAGTCTTCCTCCCTTTTCCCCTTATCTATAGTGATACTTCTGATTCTGAACAGCACTTGTTCTGCTAGTGAGGAAAACATTCAGATAATAATTTTTCTCCTTAGATAGGATGTGTAATTTTTCATCTGTAGGTCAAAATCTATAGGGCCGTTACTGGGCCAAGAGTTCTTTTTCCAATATTTCCCTTTGGGTTTGAGCCTTCCAATTGTGAGTCACTGAGGCTTGTATCATTAAGCTTCTGATGTAAGCTTTCTCTATGGCCCATATACTCTGTGAAGAGGTAACTGAATCAGTATTCAGGTCAAGATAGTTCTGTATCTTGGAGAAAGGCTGTTTCTTTGCTTATGATTGACGATACTGGAGAGTGTTCATTATCTAAATATGAGTTCTTGGAGGGAGGATCCGGAAGTCCAAAAGCAAGGTGATCAGGCATGATCGGACATCCCGGCCACCATGATGTCATCAGTGATGTCATTTGAGATGTCATCAGTGATGTCATCAGTGATGTCACTGACCATGTCATGAGTGATGTAATATGTGACATCATCAGCAGTGCATTGCGGGGGCGCGAGTCATAGTTAGCTCAACTAACTATAACGGCCGAATTTCTCTGGTTTTGTACGAGTGAAATGTCCAACTAACTATAACGTCCCTGAAACCTATGGTTTTTTCAGTGAATTTCAAAGGTTTTTTAAATGCTAATTTCTAACTTTAACGTCCCTGAAACCTATGGTTTTTTCAGTGAATTTCTAAGGTTTTTTAAATGCTGAGAGGTAGGAGCTCAGGGATATTTTGTTTGTGTACAAGAGATATACAGTAGAACGGTTAGCCAAAAAAAATGTGGATTCCATCAGGCCCTTCAGGCCTCAGTGACACAACTGCAAATGGGCAAAAAATTAAGTCCGCTAGGATGGAGGATGCAAGGGTAGGGAATGACGCAACAACATCTGGAACTCTGGAAAAGGAAAGTGCTGAAACCCAAGGTCCTATCATCTTCCTTCTCAGTCAAGCAGATGCACAGAACATCAGCCCGTTAGTGCCAACCTACTACATTTCAGGGACATAGATGCAATTTTGCAGGAAGCTAGACACAAAGAAATCATTACTTATAAGAATGCAAAGGTGTTGCTGTTTCCTGATTTTAGCCTGGCTGTTCAGAAACTAAGGAGCAACTTCAAGGGAATGAAAAAGACACCCAGAGAGAGGAGTGTGAAACACATGATGCTCTTCCCTGCTCGCCAGAGAGTAACTGCAGGCGGAAAATCCTGCCATTTTGTGATACCAAAAGATGCCTGGGATGGTTGGAGGGATGGCGACACGCACTTGCAGGAAAAAGTGCCTCCACACGTAGGAGTTGGGATGCTCTTACAAACTATAAAGCAACACCACCTGATGAAATAGATTTTGCTGGGAAGTGTCAAGAATATGATGGACTCTGCTAGAGGGTGCCATGATGGACATCAGTGATTGCCGGAAGAGTAGGCTTGTCTCGACTTACAACCATGCACTGCTGTCATCCATTATGCACTGGACACTTCCTCAATGGCAGCGGCGGGGAAACATTGAGAGCCTACCCAAACTGATGCTGTATTGGCAACCCCAGAGGCCCATTGTGACACTGACAGGGCCTGCATACACTTGGGTAATGCGTACTGGTATGTAGCCAAAGGTCTGAGCCTTTCTTCTGCATACAAAAATTGACACTAAGCACATATCCATGACAAAGTGGGCAGAGATGGGGAGATAAGTGGGAGGCTTTGTTCAACCCAACACATTTTGGAAACTTGGTGTTAGCTAGCCTTTAGCGAAACTAAGTTGAACTTTTTACAAACTGGGTGTGTCAACAGATGCTGTCATGGTGAATGGAGTTTTGTCGACACCCTTCCGTCCCACTGAATCATGGTACCTGACAGAGTTATCCATTATCGCCTCTATTCGTCGCACTGACAGATGAGCCTCTTGCCTGCTGGATTATGGGAGAATTAGGTTTTATTTGTTACAGAGATGCCATTGCTGCCTCTGTAATAAGAACCAATTAATAAGAGCTGTCTACAGAAAAATTGATATTGGCGGTAAGACACTTGACTGCTGTATCCGAAAACTTACACTGGTCAACGGAAATCCAGCTTCGCCAAATGCCTGTACGATAGCATCACTACAAGTTTGAGCTCTCCTCTCTTGACAAAACTTTCTTGTCTTTCTTCCTTACAGCCACAACGCCTGACAGGTACACAAGATGTGAGCTAATACTCCCTGGCACAGCTAAACATCTAGCAGGACTTCATGCCACCCATCACTGGATCGCAAGATCCCCTAATATCTGCCAAAGGATATGAATAAAATAGGTCCTAATAAATTTGTGGGGCATTTTATATTACAGGCAGAGGGAGGAAACATACAGGTTTGTAGGTATAGATGCCTGCTTCTATAAAGGGACTCTGTGTAGTTATATTTTCTCAGGTATAAATCTTCCTGAGCTATACAACTGTTTAGATATCTCAGGTTTTTTAAATACAAGTATACATGAATACACGTCTAATTAATATAATGTTTTCCCATTGCTCAAAAGTTCCATTTAGAACGGTACTCCATCAAGTTATTTAATGATAAAGATTAACCATTTTGGTAAATAAGCATGAACTCGGAGAGATGTGTATTCAAGCATGAAAATAATAGAAAATGCACTTGCCAAAATTTAGCAACTAAATCGGCGACTTTGGGGAGGTGTACTCTGTGAAACATTCACCAACCAGCCATTATTATACACTGGACAAATTTAATTTGTATCAGGGAGAAATTTGTGAAACTATGACATTCCTAAATAAGGTATCAATACATGGAGAAACCTGCAAAAAAGTTTTGAAAAGTACTTACAAAGATGAGAACGGTGGAATTTCGATGTAAAAATCAACAAGTTTAATGAGCAATTGGGACAGCAAAATTTCTGTCATGGTTACGAAGTTCAAGCAGCAGGGGGGGGGGGCGGGTGGGGGGCAAGGTGTCTTATCAGAGATAGGAGCAGCGCAAGTTTAAAATGAGAGTAAAAAACACAACGCAGGACTTTGTAAAGCATTTGTGCTCCGTGGCATTAGAGGGAAGTGTGCTCCACACTAACTTGCTTGTTTGTGTGCCAGCGTGCCACCGCCACCAATCAGGTTTCACAAGGTTAGTGCACTGCACAAAAGTTCACTCCTTCCTTTCTAGGGTGCTAAAACATGTGACATATCATACAAAGCATGTTTGTTTTCTCTAGATTTGAAGCACTCACTAGCTAACACCCTGACAGTAACACACGCAACTCTATTTAATGTTTGTGAACAGAAAAATGTGAAAAATATAGGCTGTTGTTGGAATGCCTCATAGCAATGTGGGGGCAAAAGGGCATGTGACACAGGTAACCTAATAATTTATAGGTGGGAGGTTCATCGCTACTGGAATGTCCGAGTGACACTGAAGTGCATTGCTTAGATTTTTTATGGGGGAGTGGCAGACTGGTCCACCTTTAATAGGGCTGCTATAGTGAAATTTCTTCTTTCAGTCAAATACATTATTCTTGTGTTCAATGTTCCTACCAGACTGGTACGTGTTCCTAATTGAACGTGTGTCTTTACAAAAATTGTGAACTGGAAGCATTCTGCAAATAATGCTGCCAAGTCAACACTTTGCCTGCTGGCACCGTTACACCCATATGTACAATGGGAAACGTAAATCTACAAGCCCCATAACATTGTGACCATAAAAGCCAGGCCCAGCGGCAGGTGTCAGACATGACATGGGAACTCCTGCCAGCTATGTCGATGCTGAAACACTAAAACAATTAACATCCATATTGTTAATCGCATTGCTCTACGTGAAACAATGAAACTGGTACAACATGCAATAGTTGGACAATGGCTGCATGGTGGGGTCTGTAGTTCTCTTTCCAGCTGCGGGCTCTGTTATGAGTAATTAGGGGCTCCAAAGGACGTATGTAAAACGTGGGTTCCAAAGACTAATGCAAGGAGAAACTCTGCATTACAAGCCGGGATGCCAGACGAGGCTTGCAGTCTCTGTTGCAGCAGCGCACGACTTCCACGATACTACATTTCCCACAAGGCTGCTCTGTGAAAAGGCAGCAGGCTCCCTGGTTACTGTATGTCTGTTGCAGGCTGGGCTTATAGCCTGTCACCGAATCAGCACAGAAATCTCATGAACGCAACAGCGGGCGACCAGTGCTGCCGCTGGGAGAATTATGTTTGAATTAAGCACGAGTTGAGAGAATAGCTGTGGAAGGTAAGGCGCGCTGACCATTCTGTGCCAGGGAGTTTTTCACTGCCTTTTGTTCGTAGGGAATGAATAACTGGGTCCTGCCCACCTGGGCTGCGAGGAGCAGGTGGGGAGAGGGAGTGCGCACAAAGGTGCTGCTGAAGCCAAAGGGAGAACGGGGCAGCTGGAGTGAGAGTGAAAGGTGAACAGACCTGCGCGGGCTGCTGTCAGTGGGTAAGATGGCCAGATAAGCAAGCGCCATGTTCTCTGCAGATGCAATCATAACAAAGCAACGACTCCTCAGAATATCTGCCCTGCAGGCAGGGCCGGTCCTAGAACTTCTGGGGCCCCGGGCGAGAGGGAAGATGTGAGGCCCCTCTAATTTGCATGTAACATCACAAGAAGTGACATCACAGAAAGTGACATCGCAGGACTATTGATCTTATTTGGCATCACTGAAGAGACCTAATATGGATATCAGTAACATGGACAAAAAGATAAATATACAAGTGAAATAAGTCCATATATTTGAAAACTGTATTGAATGGATTACATTTGTCACATTGGATGGAAAAGCTAGGTGCAGGTCTCAAAAAGATGGATATCTTTTACTTCATATTTCCAGATTCCATGATTGTTTCCAGATGAGTGAATGATAAAAATTCCAGTTCTGTTTCATAAAGGGGAGAGATCCTGTTGAGGTAATGAGGGTGGGATCATTCAAAATATAAAATTAAACAAGACAAAAACCCTCACACCATGGATATATTCGCAAATTTCAAAAGGCTCCGTTATCTTTCCGTGCCATTATTGTGCCACCTTAGTATGACATTAATACTTAGTAAGTTGTTTTAACGTAAATCCTCTCACCAGTATCCCATACGCACATGCTAAGACTCGTAGGACAGTCTTTTTGTGTGTGGGCTCTTTACTCGCCAGAATTATGTTAAGTGCAAAAACACAACACATTTATTACAAAAATACAAGACACCATTGCAAACAAATAAAGATAGTACATAAATTAAAAAAAATACTTAGAACCTCCGAGACCACTACTGAATCATACATTGACTTGAAGGTATTCTGCAGATTCAAGGGGTTTTCAAATCAATGTTTTTGATTTAGTGTTTGAACTGTAGGAAGTGGTAGAGGCCAGCTTTAGTGCTGGTGGAGCCCTGTGCTACAATGTTTGTTGGTGCCCCCCAATGACTCCCTCTGCCACAGATTCCCTCAACAGTGCCCATCAAGCCTCCGCAACCACATTCCCGCTCAGATGCATTTAATTTGATCTACAGCGCCACTGATACCAGTGTAGGGTGTCAGACCACTTTACATCACACACATTACACAGAGATAATCAATCATACATATGTAAAACACTGTATAGGAAATGTTAGATAAGACAAAGGACTACAAGGTGTAGGAGTCACATGACAATCATACTAGTAGGCAGTATAATTTAATAGTGATTGGTCTGGAGAAACACAAACTATGAATTTAGAACTTAATATCATGGTTGGGGGTTCTCTTTAATAACCAGAATTGATTTCTATCCAAATGAACCCTTTTTGCAACATTAGGATAATCAAATACTGGGGTAATAACCATAATGCTCTAATTTATACCTTGCAGTTGGCATGCAGCTCTACGATGACAGTTAATAGCTCACTGTTCTATGTTAAGATTTTTAGCTTATAAATTGCAAGTAACAAAAGGATCTAACTGACAAAAGCAGTAACCCACTGACCTATTTACATTATGTGCACTTTGTGATCTGCATGGTACATGTTCTATGCAGCAAGCACATTAACCCTCTGCGCTTACTTTTCAGGAGTCAAAACTTCCACTTGACAAAATTCCATCTCTCTCTAAGAAGAAAATTAATCAATGGAGTTATCATGACATTTTTACTGTTGCCGAAAATTGCTGGAGGCCAGGAAGGAGGCAGCAAGTGCTTTTAAAAACATAATATACTTGCAAACATGACGCCCCCACCCGAAGTCAGCGGCCGGTGCGATCGCACCGGTCGCACTGCCCTAGAGACAGCCCTTCTCAAGGGTCCTGTGACCTCAGTGGCAGGGTCACTGCTGCTCTAAGGTGTGCTGTTTCATAGGCCTGCCCGCAAGACTGGAGGTGAACTTCAGTATGGATTGTGGTGGACAGGCCTTCAAGGTTAACCCACACTTGCCACCGCTATGGTCCACCTGCTGGTGCTAAGAGACCAGGGCTTCTATGGTCTAGCAGGACCTTCTAAAGTCTAGCACAGGAATGTGCTCCCTCAAGAGAGTGGTCTGGAAGACTGGTCATGACGGCTGAACCTGGTTCCCCAGTCCCATATTCGTCAGCTCTGACGATAGTGCCACATCCTTTCCCCCCCTGAACACCATACTGCCCCACTGAGAGAAACTCGCACTGCCCTCAACTACAACCCAATTGTGACTCGCTATAAACACCTGGATGTGACACAATTCAAAATTACAATTAATTAAAAGTAATATGCTGCCTAAAAAAAAAAAGTAACAACATCCTGGAAAAAGCAAACACTCATAGGGAATGCAAGATTAAGTAACACATGTGAAATGTAGGAAGGAACAACATGGTTACCTTAACGCTTTTGCACTTATTATTCAGAAATCAGTGAGTGCTTTTGCCTGAAAAGTTAAGGACGTGACTACAAGGCCCAGAAGGGACCAATTTCAATGCCCATTACTTATATCCTTACAAAACATAAGCAGTATGGTTTAAAAAGACCACATCTGTGAACACAGAGCCGCGGTGCACATTTTATTTTCCCATCCACCCATCAACCAGGTATTGCAGTACATCCAGGAATGGTGCACTTCCCCACCCGGGGAAAACAATGTTGTTCAAAGAAAGAAGAGAAAATAAAAGTAGCGCTTCACTGGCAAACTCTGTAAAGTAGCGCTAATGTGTTTTGGGTGTGAATAAAATCAATCTGGCCACTTTGCGACCCACTCTGTCTTGCTGTCTGGCTTGTTAGTTATTTTTCACATTTTGAAACTTTAATTTCTCTCTGTCCCGAGGCTGCACTTTGCAATAGAAAAATTTCCCAAAAAGACATTTCTAGCAAAGTGTTTTTCTTTTTTGGGTCAATTACACAGAAGACCAAATAATTGAAAGGAGAGGAAAGAGAGAGTAATGGCTACAAGGCCCAGGGAAGGGGGCCCCCACATCTAGACCTTACAGCTGGCTCCAGCGCTTCGAGGCCCAGGAAAGGGGGCCCCCCCTCCCCTGGGCCTCAAAGCAGTACGAGGCCTTTCAGTTCTACATACATTTTAAATGCGCATTAACATCAAAGCAATCTTTGCTATGTGTGATGCAAAGATTACAAAAGCCAGTTGATCTGGCTGTTCCCTCCTCCCCTCACCCACCTCTGCTTACCTGTGTCCGGCTGGTCCTGGAAACAAAGGGGCCTTCTGTCACCTAGCAACAAAATGCCGAAAGGGCGCCTAGAATGGCCGGTACTTAACAGAGGAGCTGCTTTGCCCCTGACACTGAGCCAACATAATTGCTGGCCCAGCTGCTGTACCAGCCCCATTCTGTTTGCTCCTTCCCCCCACCCCTGCACCCCCAGGAATGCCACCACGCTTGGGCTAACTGTGAAAGTGTGGCCTTTCACAGTGAAGCGGGGCCCCCTGTTTCTCAGCTGAGCGCGAGGCCCTGGGCAGCTGCCCACACTGCCCATGCCTAGCGCCGGCCCTGCCTGCAGGTGCCTTTCATGCGATGCGCGTGGCAGCCTGCAGACAACTTGTTCAGAAATTTGTGGATTTTTAATCATTGGATATTTTTGTCACCACAATGCACCGAGGATTTAGGGAGGTTTATTTTAAATAATCAGCCCTGGCTAGGCCATAATCCTTTAGTCATGCATCGCACTGGAAACAGTTTTTGAAGTTGTTAAAATGCCATGGGTGGCGACTTCACTTGAACAATGTAGTGGCTTGTTTCAGGTGTCCTCTGCAACAAGATAGGATTTCTCTACACAAATACAACTATACGTACATAATATCTGAAAGTGAGGGGGGGAGCGCTGAAGTGTTGACATCCATTGTCCAACTATTGCATGTTGTACCAATTTCATCGTTTCACGTAGAGCAATGCGATTAACAATATGGATGTTAATTGGTTTGGTGTTTGGCTACTCTCCTATATAAGATGGTGTCTCTTTGGAGGTTACTTGTGCTGCACAAAGAACTTTTATAGATGATGGTAACATAGCTGGCACATTTTCCAGGCCCATGGCTGATGTGCTGCTCTAGTCCAGGTTTTTTCCTAGGAATTCTGGGACATGTAGTCATTTTTCTAACGTAATAAACAAGACTGCAAGACCCAAAATTAAAAATAAAAACAACCCTGGGCTGGAGCAGCACCCCCTCCCCCATGGATCTGAAAAGCTTGGCAGTGCTGGGGTAGCAGGTTGTTTTATGTTCCACAACATCTTGTTTCCAGACCTTTGGTGTCATTTAACACATCAATGCAATGTGGGTGCAGTAGCCTTTGCTTCTGTTTACATACTTTAATAAAACATCTGATAATATTATTAAAATGAAACCCGTGTATTGAAATATTGGCGCCCTATCAGCATCGACATAGCTGGCAGGAGTTCCCATGTCATGTCTGACACCTGTTGCTGGGCCTGGCTTTTATGGTCACAATGTTATGGGGCTTGTAGATTTACGTTTCCCATTGTACATATGGGTGTAAAGGTGCCAGCAGGCAAAGTGTTGACTTGGCAGCATTATTTGCAGAATGCTTCCAGTTCACAATTTTTGTAAAGACACACGTTCAATTAGGAACACGTGCCAGTCTGGTAGGAACATTGAACACAAGAATAATGTATTTGACTGAAAGAAGAAATTTCACTATAGCAGCCCTATTAAAGGTGGACCAGTCTGCCACTCCCCCATAAAAAATCTAAGCAATGCACTTCAGTGTCACTCGGACATTCCAGTAGCGATGAACCTCCCACCTATAAATTATTAGGTTACCTGTGTCACATGCCTTTTTGCCCCCACATTGCTATGAGACATTCCAACAACAGCCTACATTTTTCACATTTTTCTGTTCACAAACGTTAAATAGAGTTGTGTGTGTTACTGTCAGGGTTAGCTAGTGAGTGCGTCAAATCTAGAGAAAACAAACATGCTTTGTATGATATGTCATGGTTTCTCCATGTATTGATACCTTATTTAGGAATGTCATAGTTTCACAATTTTCTCCCTGATACAAATTAAATTTGTCCTGTGTATAATAATGGCTGGTTGGTGAATGTTTCACAGAGTACACCTCCCCAAAGTCGCCGATTTATGTTGCTACATTTTGGCAAGTGCATTTTCTATTCTTTTCATGCTTGAATACACAGCTCTCCGAGTTCATGCTTATTTACTCTGCAGTCTCAGTATGCAGTATTACCAGACACATCTTTATAGAATTCACCAAAATGGTTAATCTTTATCATTAAATAACTTGATGGAGTACCATTCTAAAGGGAACTTTTGAGCAATGGGAAAACATTATGGGCCAGATGCATCAAGGCAAAAACCGCTCGCAAACGGGCAGATTCTCAGAATCTGCCCCTTTTCGACCGGTATTTTTGCATTTGGGTTGCATCATCCCAAATGCAAAAATAGCAAATTGCGATTGCATTTAAGGAATCGCAAATTGCGTTTCCTTAAATTCAATGCAAGATGCCATTTAAAATAGCGATTTCGCTATTAGGGTCCGCTATTTACCGAAAAATAATGCCATGTGGTAAATAGCGAAAACTTTGAAAAATGCACTAAAATGCATTTTTCAAAGTTGCACGATACACATACACATGCCCTTGGGGCATGTGTGTGCGCAACATGGGTGCACATTGCAATTTCAGGGGTGCAACAGGGTGTCCTTTTGACACCCTTGCACCCTTGAAATTGCATGCGAAATTTGCGAGTACCTAATGGGTACTCGCAAATTGCGCATGCAATTCCCATTCATTCCTTAATTGCGACTCGCAATTTGCGAGTCGCAATTAAGGAATGTTTAGGAATTGCTATTTTTATAGCAATTCCTACATGCATAGGCTTTTGCGATTCCTTAATAATCGCAATTAAGGAATCGCAAAAGCCTTCCTTGATGCATGTGCCAGTATATTAATTAGACGTGTATTCATGCATACTTGTATTTAAAAAACCTGAGATATCTAAACAGTTGTATAGCTCAGGAAGATTTATACCTGAGAAAATATAACCTACACAGAGTCCCTTTATAGACGCAGGTGTCTATACCTACAAACCTGTATGTCCCCTCCCTCTGCCTGTAATATAAAATGCCCCACAAGTTTATTAGGACCTATTTTATTCATATCCTTTGGTAGATATTAGGGGATCTTGCGATCCAGTGATGGGTGGCATGAAGTCCTGCTAGATGCTTAGCTGTGCCAGGGAGTATTAGCTCACATCTTGTGTACCTGTCAGGCTTTGTGGCTGTAAGAAAGAAAGACAAGAAAGTTTTGTCAAGAGAGAAGAGCTCAAACTTGTAGTGATACTATCGTACATGCATTCGGCGAAGCTGGATTTCCGTTGACCAGTGTAAGTTTTTGGATACAGCAGTCAAGTGTCTTACCGCCAATATCAATTTTTCTGTAGAGAGCTCTTATTAATTGGGTCTTATTACAGAGGCTGCGTTGGCATCTCTGTAACAAATAAAACCTAATTCTCCCATAATCCAGCAGGCAAGAGGCTCATCTGTCAGTGCGACGAATAGAGGCGATAATGGATAACTCTGTCAGGTACCATGATTCAGTGGGACGGAAGGGTGTCGACAAAACTCCATTCACCATGACAGCATCTGTTGACCCACCCAGTTTGTAAAAAGTTCAACTTAGTATCGCTAAAGGCTAGCTAACACCAAGTTTCCAAAATGTGTCGGGTTGAACCAAGCCTCCCACTTATCTCCCCATTTCTGCCCACTTTGTCATGGATATGTGCTTAGTGTCAATTCTTGTATGTAGAAAAAAGGCTCAGACCTTTGGCTACATACCAGTACGTGTTACACGAGTGTATGCAGGCCCTGTCAGTGTCACAATGGGCCTCTGGGGTTGTCGATACAGCATCAGTTTGGGTAGGCTCTCAATGTTTCCTCGCCGCTGCCATTGAGGAAGTGTCCAGTGCATAATGGATGACAGCAGTGCATGATTGTAAGTCGAGACCAGCCTACTCTTCCGGCAATCACTGATGTCCATCATGGCACCCTCTTGCAGAGTCCATCATTTTCTTGACACTTCCCAGCAAAATCTATTTCATCAGGTGGTGTTGCTTTATAGTTTGTAGGAGCATCCCACCTCCTACGTGTGGAGGCACTTTTTCCTGCAAGTGCGCGTCGCCATCCCTCCAACCATCCCAGGTATCCTTTGGTGTCACAAAATGGCAGGATTTTCCGCCTGCAGTTACTCTCTGGCGAGCAGTGAAGAGCATCATGTTTTTCACATTCCTTTCTCTGGGTGTCCTTTTCATTCCCTTGAAGCTCTCCTTAGTTTCTGAACAGCCAATTCTAAAATCAGGAAACAGCAACACCTTTGCATTCATATAAGTAATGATTTCTTTGTGTCTAGCTTCCTGCACAGTTGCATCTATGTCCCTGAAATGTAGTACGTTGGCACTAACTGGCTGATGCTCTGTGCATCTGCTTGACTGAGAAGGAAGATGATAGGACCTTGGGTTTCAGCACTTTCATTTTCCAGAGTTCCAGATGTTGTTGCGTCATTCCCTACCCTTGCATCCTCCATTCTAGCTGACTTAATTTTTTTGCCCATTTGCAGTTGTGTCACTGAGGCCTGAAGGGCCTTGATGAAATCCACATTTTCTTTGGCTAACCGTTCTGCTGTATACCTCTTGTACACAAACAAAACAGCCCTGAGCTCCTCCCTTTCAGCATTTAAAAAACCTTAGAAAGTCACTGAAAAAAACATAGGTTTCAGGGACGATATAGTTATAAATTAGCATTTAAAAAACCTTTGAAATTCACTGAAAAAACCATAGGTTTCACGGACGTTATAGTTAGAAATTAGCATTTAAAAAACCTTAGAAATTCACTGAAAAAAACACAGGTTTCAGGGACGTTATAGTTAGTTGGACATTTCACTCGTACAAAACCAGAGAAATGTGGCCGTTATAGTTAGTTGAGCTAACTATAACTCGCGCCCCCGCAATGCACTGCTGATGACGTCACATATTACATCACTCATGACATGGTCAGTGACATCACTGATGACATCTCAAATGACATCACTGATGACATCATCCACGTGATCATCTGATGCACCTTCTCACACCCTAATATAACCTTTGAATCACCCCCTCTAAAATACAGAATACCATTCTCGAAACCATAGACACACCAATACCAGTTAGTACATACCCACTCACTGATTCATAGGTCTACACACACATCCACTCACCCATACAGTAACTCATACACGCAGTCACTCATCAATATAGCCACTGATATATGCACTCATACACCTATACAGATACTCACACACCGCCACTCACCCATAGAGTTACTCACACACCTAGTCAGTCATGCAAAGAATCAATCACACTCCCATTTACTCATCTATACAGTTATACACACCTCACTTATTCATACAGATACTAACACATACTTACTCTCTTAAACAATCACTGACACAAGCACACACTCATCCATACAGCCACTCTCACAATCACTCACTCTCAAATATAGTCATTTATATAGTCCAACACTCACATATACTGCCTTTCACATATGTAGTTACTCACACATGTACCACTGAGACATCCATTCACTCACCAACACACCTATACACACACTCACCCACCCATACAGCCCTTTATAGATGTACTCTTGAAACCATACACCCAGTGAATCACTCACTCACACATCTATGCACAGTCACACCCACCCACCCACACAGACACTCAGGCACACATACAGATACTCAGACAACCAATCAATAACCCATATAGACACTCATGTAGCTACTCACCAACCCATGCATCCGCTTACACACCAACTGACAGACTGATACAGACATTCACACAGTTTAGTCACTAACCCATGCATTCAGTAAGACACGTTTAATCACTCACTTATACAGTCAGTCACGCACCTACTAAATCATCCTTTCAGACAGTCATACACCCACTCATTCTTCAATACACCTTGCCCTATATATATATATAAAACATATTTAAACTTTACAGAAACACACAGTCACTGGATGATGTCATCAGTGATGTCATTTGTGATGTCATCAGTGATGTCACTGACCATGTCATGAGTGATGTAATATGTGACATCATCAGCAGTGCGTTGCGGGGGCGTGAGTTATAGTTAGCTCAACTAACTATAATGGCCAAATTTCTCTGGTTTTGTACGAGTGAAATGTCCAACTAATTATAACGTCCTTGAAACCTTTGGTTTTTTTCAGTGAATATGTATATATATATATAATTTTTATATTAAAAATTTGAGATTTCTGGTCATCAAATTGGGTTATTAAAATATGGTATGTGTTTGTAGTGAAGTGCTTTCCTACATTTGCACAGACTGGATTTGGGAAATTACATTTTACATCTCTGAAATTGCATGCTTTCTCTAATGTTGCACAGACTGGAGTTGAAATAGTCAATTTAACCCCTCTGAATTCCAACGCTTTCCTTACTGTTGCACAGATTGGAGTGGGATTAGTAAATTTAACCTCTATGAAGTCCAACGCTTTCCCTACTGACTTTAACCCCTCCAACGTCCAGGGCTTTTGCTACTGTTGCACAGATTGGAGTGGGAATAATAAATGTATCCCCTCTGAAGTCCAACGCTTTTCCTACTGTTGCACAGACTGGAGTGGGAATAGCAAATTTAACCCCTCTGAAGTCCAACGCTTTCCCTACTGTTGAACAGACTGAAGTGGGAATAGTAAATGTAACCCCTCCGAAGCCCAACGCTTTCCCTACTGTTGCACTGACTGGATTTGGAATAGTAAATTTGACCTCCTCGAAGTGCAACACTCTAGAGAGCGAATAGTAAATGTAACCCTTTCAAACTCCAACACTTTCCCTACTCTTACACAGACTGGAGTTGGAATAGTAAATTGTAAGTCTCTGAAGTCCAACACTTTCCCTACTGTTGCACAGACTGGAGTGAGATTAGTGAATTTAACCTCTATGAAATCCAACATTTTCCCTACTGTTGCACAGACTGGAGTGGGAATAGTAAATTTAACCCCTCCGAATTCCAAACTTTCCCTACTGTTGCACAGACTGGAGTGGGAATAGTCAATTTAACCCCTCTGAAGTCCAAAGCTTTCCTTACTGTTGCACAAATTGGAGTAGGAATAGTCAATTTAACCCCTCCAAAGTCCAGCACTTTCGCTACTGTTGCACAGACTGGAGTGGGAATAATAAATTTAGCCCCTCCGAAATCCAACGCTTTCCCTACTGTTGCACAGACCGGCGTGGGAATAGTAAGTTTATCCCCTCTGAAATCCCACACTTTCCCTACTGTTGCACAGACTGGAGTTGGAATAGTAGATTTAACCCCTCCGAAGTCCTGCGCTTTCCCTACTGTTGTACAGGCTGGAGTGGTAATAGTAAATTTAACCCCTCCGAAGTCTAAAGCTTTTCCAACTGTTGCACAAACTTGGGAGAGGGGGAATAGGAAATTGTCCCCTTTGAATTCCAACACTTTCCCTACTGTTCCACAGACTGGAGTGGGAATGGCGTATTTCTTATTTTTTTGTTAAATATTTATTTTTTAATTGTCAAAATATATATTAGTATTATTTGTCTGTTTCTTTAATTTTATAACATTTGTTTATAAATAGATATTTTTTAAATTGTAGTATGTTTAATATTTTTTAAATTTTATACTTGTTTATATTTAAATAATTTAGTTATTTAGATAAATGTTTTTTTACGTGTGTTTTAATATTTTTGTTTCATTTAAATATAGAAATATATATATTTATGCTTTTAATAATAGTAAATTAAAAACAATAATTTAAATAATGACATATAAATTAAAATCTATATTTTTACTAATAGTGATACATTATATTATATATATATTTATATTTAAAAAAATTCATTGAAAAACTCAAAGGTTAAAGGGGCGTTATTGTTAGAAAATAGAATAAAAGAAACCTTAGAAATTCACTGAAAAACCAGGTTACTTCCCAAGAATGTTATAGTTAGGCCCAGATTTCACTCGTAATTCTGCAGTTATATTTACCAGAGTTAATATAACTTACGCCCCCGCAATGCACAGCTTATGACCTCACATATTACATCACTCATGACATGGTCAGTGACATCACTAATGACGTCACTGATGACATCTCAAATGGCATTACTGATTACGTCATCCAGTGAGTGTAAGGCCCTGATTACGACCTTGGCAGTCGGATCTCCAGGCCGCAGTGTCAGCGGTCAGAAGAACACTGCCAAGCTGGTGGCGTCCTGACTGCCGCTTTTGGAGTGTAACACCAGGCTTGCAGTGTGCCAGTGGCAGTCTTGGGGTGGCAAGAGATTGAAGGCAATGCCGCTGCACTGTAACACCTGTACTGTTGTGCGTGCACTGTTGCTATGCACCATGTAGTGCACAGCACACAGTGCGTGCACAACAGTGCAGGCATAGGGGAGCACAACATGTGCCCCCAGCCACAATGACCAACAGGCTAAAACAATGGGGGCCCTGTTTGGGGCCCCATCCCTGCCTTTCTGCCGACTTTAACATGGGGGGACCCCGCCATGAAGAGGTCGGCAGAAAGGCAGGTCGTAATCAGCACGGTGGTGCCAGCATCAATACCACCTCCATGGCCCACTGCTGCCGCCGCGAGATCAAAGATCCTGGCGGTGGCGGCGGTCTCATGGTGGTCCGACCAACATTCTCGTTATATAGTGGTCAGACCGCCAAGGAAGCAAAGGTCAGAACTGCCACAGGCGGTACTGCGGTATTGGGATCGCCATACTCTTAATCAGGCCCTAAGTGTTTTGGAAAAAGTTTCGGAGACTTAAATATATATACTAAGCTACTGCATACGTTAAATTGCTATTGCTTCTGTACTACTAATGAGTGATACTATTTCTAACATATGCCACCTGAGTGGCTGTTTGACTGTATGAATCTGTGTGTGAGTGACTGACGGACTGGCTGTATGGGTATGCGAGTGGGTGTGTGAGTGGCTGTGGGTGATTAAGTGTGTACGAGTGACTGTATCGGTGACTTAGTGGCTATGTGAGTGACTTTATGGGTGGGTGAGTGGGTATGTGAGTGGCTGTATAGGTGACTAAGTGGCTGTGTGAATGGCTCTATGGGTGAGTGACTGGGTGTGTAAATGGGTATATGGGTTAGTAAGTGGCTGTTTGAGTGGGTGTATGGGTAATTGTATGGGTGTGTAAGTGGCTGTATTACACAGTAAGTGTCTGTGAAAGTGGCTGTATAGATTAGTTAATGGGCATGTGAGTGATTGCATGGATATGTGAATGGGTACGTGAGTGGTTGTGTGGGTGAGTGAATGGGTATGTGTATGGAGGTGTGAGTTGGTGTGTGAGTGGTTCTGTCGATGATGTCATGAGTGATGTAATTTGCGATGTCATGAGTGATGTCATTAACTCATGAGTTATGTAATATGTGAGGTCATAAGCAGTGCAATGCGTGGTCATATGTTATATTTTGCTCAGGTAACTATAACTGCTGAATTTCAATGGTTTTGTATGAGTTAAATCTGTTAATGTGGCAGTGCGCAGTCTAGGGCCCACCCCAACCACCTTCTGTGCTCAAGCTAGACCCCTGTCCTTGACTCTAGCCTTGTAGCTCTGCCATAGATGTAACACGCATAGATTTTCTTGTGAGGAAACCCATGTGCAACTATGGCTGGAATGCTGGTGGTTATGCTGTAAGAAATCTGCAGTGTTATAGTGTACATGATTAACTGCCCTTGTTGTCTTGTAGATTTATTATGGTATGCATGCGCAACTGCCCTTTGTTTTCCTTGTTGCCTTGTTTTCCTATGTGAACTTCAAGTCCCAGAAGCCCCACGTGGTGCCAATCTTGCATGGGGCACGAGCACATAAGAAGAGGCCTTGCCCGAGCACACATGCTCACTATTCAGGAACTTACTTGGAAGCCTGCCTGACTGTTTTTTGGCTATCTCCTTGACAACTCAGCATCTGTGCCGGCATCTGCTGATTCCTCCCTCATTGTCGGCATCAGCATACACAGGTTCGAGCCTTGTAAGACCGGCCCGGTCTTCATCGTTAAACCCGATTTTGCCTGCATTGTTATCATCAATGTAGGTAGAGTTTGTGGGCCCTCTTGCTCATCGCAGTTGGGAATGAGCTGCGTTTCATTTAATTGGTTTAGCAGTATTGTGATTGTATGCAAATCGAAATAAGATCTCTTGTGAGAGCTGTGGAAACAAAGTGTCAATATTCTTTGGTGCAGTTAACCAGGAGAGGGTGTTCTTTAGAGTTGACCTAATGTGCTCCTCGGAGTGGCGTTTAACTTGAGGACAACAACTGTTAGGCCCATAGATGACACATGAGCAAAAGCAAGATATGCTTAAGCAAAGTCTGGTTGTGTGCTTGTGTTTATTCTGTGAGATCACTGAAAGGTACTAGACACCAGAGACTTCTTTTATGAAATCAAGAACTACAATCCCTGCATACTAAGACACTTCATGAAAGAGTCCATACGCAAAAAAGAGAACTGTTTGCAGCATATATGTTGCATTTTGTTTGTTTGTTTGTTTAACTTTTCTTTTACTGATCTCCCTTCGCGCAGTTCCCTTCCTACCCTTCCCTCACCTGGCTACTCCAATACTCAGTGCTGCCCTATATTCGGTCCCAGGATGATTTTTCCTGGTCCGGGGAGTACCTGGCCTGGCAGTTGGGACTGTTCCCATGGGGAGCAGGATCAAGACTGATTTGCATATGGCTGGGTACAAACTGGAATGGTGAGCAAAAAAACTATAGATTTAACCCAGATCTGTGACTGGGGGTGAATGTATGATTTGTTCAACATTCCGTCTATCGTCTGTTCTTTTTGCATGGGTGTGTCAGTGTATGCATTGGTGTATCCATTGTTGTGTCAGTGCATACATCGGTGTATGCCTGGTGAGTTATTGGATGCATTAGTATTTGACTGGGTGTGTCAGTGTCTGCATTGCTGTATGCCTGGGTGTGTCAGTGTCTGCACTGGTAAGTTCCTGGGTGTTTCAATGTGTGTGTCATTGTGTGCCTGGGTGTGTTATTGGATGCATTAGTGTTTGGCTGGGTGTGTCAGTGTCTACATTGCTGTATGACTTGGTGTGTCGGTCTCTGCACTGTTATGTCCGTGGGCATGCCAGCGTATGCATCAGTGTGTGCCTGGGTGTGTTATTGGATGCATTAGTTTTTGGTTGGGTGTGTCAGCGTCTGCTTTGGTGTATGCCTGGCTGTGTCAGTGTCTGCAGTGGTGTATGCCTGGATGGGTCAGTGTATGCATCAGTGTGTGCCTGGGGGTATTATTGGATACATTAGTGTTTGGCTGGCTGTCCCAGTGAATATATGAGTGTGTGCCTGGGTGTAATATTGGATTCATTAGTGTTTGGCTGGCTGTGTTAGTGTCTGTATTAGTGTGTGGTTGGGTGTGTAACTGGCTGTATCAGTATGTATATGGGTGTTTGAGACTCTCTTCTCAGTGTTCGGCTGAATGTTCAAGTGGCTGTATCGATATGTGACTTTGGGGCCGATTACGATGTTGTTAGGAAACTGTCCCAACGAATTGGTTCCGGACTCGTTTCCTACCCAATCGTGTCTTGCTAGTCCGGACGACCAATTACGATGCTTCCCAACATCGTTCGGTCGGACTCGCATTGATTCCAATGGGAGCCTGTGTTCTGACCGAGAACACAGGCTCACATTGGAAAAAGGGGTGGTTGGGGAAAACCTTGCACCCTGTGGCGACATTGTGCATGGTTGGGAAGAGGGGTCCCTTGGCCCCCCTCACGGGCGACATTCAGTCACCTCTGGGTGAAGGGGGGCCCGCAACGGGCCCCCAAAGACCGATTCTGAAAGCCGTTCAATCTCAGGCAAACCGAGTCAGAACAGCTGTCCGAATCGGTCATCGTCATCGCCTGTCTGGAAACCGTGCCCATTGAGCTGCATGATTCGGCCCCCGAAATACTCGGCCCGACCCAATGACTTTCAGAACCGATTCGGACTGCTCGTACAGTTTCTGGATATCATAATCAGTCATTGGGAAAACTGCCATATTCGGTAGGAAACAAGAGTTCCCAATCGGATTCTACAATACTAAATCCCATCCGGACCCCTTCCTAATGACATCGTAATCGGCCCCTTAGTGTTATTGGCTGTATGAGTATGTGCCTGGGTGTGCCAGTTTCTGTATCAGAGTATGGCTGGGTGTGTCAGAGGTTGTATCAGTGTGAGCCTGGGTCTGTCAGTGGCTGTATCAGTGAGTGCCAGTGTGTGTCAGTGACTGCATTTGTTTGTGCATGGATGAGGCAGTCTATGTGTGTTTTTATCAGTATATGGTATAGTGTGTGAGTATGTGTATGGTTGAATGAGTGTGAGTGGGTTAGAGGAGGTATCTTTGTATAGCTGGGTGTATGAGTTACCGTATTGGTGTGTGGCTTGCTGTGTGAGTGACAGTGTGAGTAGGTGTCTTAATGGCTGAATGAGTGTATGAGTAATGTAAGTAGCTGTTTGCATGTGTAAACGGGTGTGTGGCTGACTGCATGAGGTTTTGCCTAGGTGTATGAGTGTATGTTTGGGTGTGTCAGTACAGGTGTATATGTGTGAGTTCATGTATGAATACCTGTATGGGTGTGTTTGTGACCCATAAGTTAAATTAGTAATATACATTTTTATAAGTTTACAAATACATGTTATTAACACTTTACAATACAATTTAAACCAAACAATTAACAAATAAATATAACATAATTTATTTAACTATTTACAAATACACTTTTGTACACAAGTACTTCAGGAAGCACAAAACAAAGTGTTGTTTGGAAGCATCTTACAATAACATGAAGGGAAGAATAGGTTACAGAAAAGTATCTGCACTGTAATGTATGTGGCAAGCAGTTATCCAGGGGCACTGCAAACTATTATTTACATGGGGCAACTTCCATGTGGAAGCACTTAAAAGCAATTCCAGTAAGGGAGCACAACTTGTTTTCTGCACTCCGCGTTACGCAGAGCTCGCGGAGTTCCGGAAAACTCTGCTCTGCATTTTTTCCCTTGCTCGAGGTCGTCAACGTCAAGTTGGCGAGCTCGAGCAAGGAAACTCCACCTCCCGGTGAGATTTTTCCTCGTTCGCGATCGTCAACATCAAGTTGGCGAGCACAAACGTGCAAAATCAACCTCCCGGTGAGATTTCTCAATGCAGGCAGTCATATTTCTCATTGCGAGTGATCGCGCATGCTCGCGACCGCTCGTGTTGAGAAAGCTGCCACTCGAGTAAAAATCTACTCGAGTGGCAGAAAGTAAGCAGCGCCCGCTTGCGCTGTGCATGGTGCCATTCGCGATGATTGCACAGTGCAGACAAGCACCTGGCACTGAAAATCACCGCAAACAGCATTTATCCAACACACTCCGCCGCTTGTGGAGCTCCGCATAGCGAAGCTGAGTTTTTTTTGCACTTCGCGGAGTTCCGCGTAGCAGAACTCTGCGAACTCTGCCCAGGCTTACTTGTCACTGTACAAATGTTTTCTGTGGGTGCATTTTCCCTTTTGTACTGTTCTCAGGTTCTATATTCATACACCAAAAGTAATGTACTGTTGAAAGAATCATCAATGAACAGTGAGGAAAAATGCAATCAAAAATATTGTGGGAAAAAAACTTCATACTATGTGTATGCAATTAATTACAGTATGGAGAAATGCAAGAACTCCAACTTGATTTCTAACTCTGAGCTGTGCAGAATATCCATCCATGGGATGACTGACATGACTTTTTCCACACAAACAAACTGTAACATTAAAGGCATCAAATTCAAGACACCAGGAGAACTTTGCTGTTTGGATCTGGCAAATTTTTGCTGGTACTTTAAGCAGAGATTGCAAAGAAAGCTGTCCTTCATCTGCAACAAAAAATGTATATACCTCTTGGAGAAATTACTGATTATTTTATCTCAATAAGAGTACCAACCAAGATGTGGTCCTCATGGGACACTGGGTTGAGGAGTCAGAGGAACATGGCGGCCATAAGCTAACGGTCGCGGTCACGCTCCCTTGGGTCTTCCTTTCCGTCGGGACCTATGCTGATCTATGTTGATGTGATCGAGTGATTGAGGCAGAATTTCCCTCTACTTACCCTCCTGTGTGGCTCTTATGCGGCCGAGTCTGTTCCCTGGTTCCAGCGGCGTCCGCGGGTCTGAGGACGCGGTCCCCTGCTGTGATGGGTTGAAGGCGCAGCGTTGGAAGTGGAGAGAGGCGGCGTGTGGAAGGAGGCGGCGAGACGCAGCCTCTCTGTTGCTCCGGTTTACTGGGGGCAGAGCCAGCACCTGCTTCAGAGTGTACGCGGTCTCTGTGGTCTCTGCGGGCAGAGGGCTCGGTGTGGTGGAGGCGGAAGAAGCTGGGGAGGAATGGTGGACTGAGCGGCGAGTGTTTGTTAAACAGTCCTCGGCTATAGTTAGTTGTATCAGCTTTCTCCCTCGCTGCCTTCCCGAAGGTAAGGTGAGCTTGAGACTATACTGTGGACTTTTCCATGGTGATAGTACTCAAGAGAAAATACAGCTTTCTGTTGGGAACATAAGAACAGAAAAGTCTTTTGTGAAACTTGGGTCTGTAAGTTCCTCATTTTGTCAGGGCAGAGCTTTTTTGATCTCTTGGTCTTCAGTTAAGGAGGAGGGGGCACCTCTTTGCCGTATGGAGACAGGTGAACTCAATAAGGGCTCCTCTCCCCCAAAGCTGTCCAGATATACCTTGCGAGCTAGAGCGGCTCATTTATCCGCAAATACGACCATCACACAGCCCATTTTTTCTTTCCGGATCTCCCCCCCAATTTCTGAAACAAAATTAATAAAAAAACAGTCTAAACAGATAGGGGCTACATCGAATAGTGGGCTTGCCAGTAAGGGGAGAGGGGTTAACAAGGGCAGAGGAGGTAGTAAGAGACTTCCACAAAAACCGAAAATTACTCCATCTTTGAAAACCTACTACCGGGTTATTTCTTTGTCTACCTCCACATTTAATATCCCTGACAATAGAAAATCAGTGGCCATGTCTAATAGTGGGAGTCCTGTGGTTTCCACTCAGGGCAGCCCAGTAAAAGAGGAAATACAGCTCCAGGATTGTAGTGTGGGTAGGGTAAGCAATATGGATATTGGGGTCCAAAAAATGACCCCTGCAAAGCTTAAAGTTAAGCTAAAAAATCGGAATAACTCTAAAACCCAGGCTGTAGTAGTGTCTGCATCACCGCATCAAGATAAAAGGATGGTGGTTTCGGTAACTGCCCCTAAAGAGAAGGATAATGTCACTGTGCGATTCTCTTTATCTTCTGGAGCTACGACTGGAGTGGCGAATGAAATACATCCATTGGTGAGCATCTCTAACAGATATTCTATCTTAGATGTACAAGAAGGTCGGGACCAGGGGAATGAGCCGGCTGCAGCACAAGAGCAGGAGCCAGATCAGGACTTTCAACTTCGGGCTAGTAATAACATTTCTCCCCATATAACGGGGGAAGATGAGACATTGCCCCTCCAAATCATTCACTGGTTGAGATATTAACGATTATGAAAGAAGAGATGATCAATAGGTTTAAAATATCTGAGACCAATCAAGCTGAGCTAGCTAACAGGTTTGCTGTTTCAGAGGCGAATCAGTCTGCTATAAAATTGTCCTGTGAGATCTTAGCACAGAAATTGGAGGAAGTTACTATAAGGACTGATGCAATTGAGGCTGAGATCCCTAAAATAAAAGAGGCAATTCAAACAAACTCAGATGAATTGATGAAGTTAGCGGCTCAAAATAAGAATTTAAAAGACGATCTAGAGAGGCTGGAAAATCATTCAAGGAAAAATAATCTGAAGCTCTTGAATATTCCGGAAGGCCTTGAGGGGACAGATATAAAGGGGTTTGTAGTCTCCCTACTAAAAGGGACAATACTAAGGAATTCTCCCGATATTGATTTAGCTCACGAGATCCAAAGAGTACATCGGGACCCCTTTAGGAGGAATTTAGGGAGACAAAAGCCTCGGAAAGTTTTGGTAAACTTTTTGTCCTATACTGTGAAAGAACTGATTCTTACTACTGCCCTTAAAGAAGGTTTGATTACTTCTATGTTGTCGGACTCTAACCCTTTCGCCTTTTCCATCAGGTCTGATATTTCTCATATTACGGCAACGAGGCAATGGGAACTCGGGAAGAGGTTAGATGAATTTAATGTTCTTGGTGCTAAGGCTCAATTGAGATTCCCAGCCACATTACGTGTGATGTGGAATAATCATATGCACATGATTCGAACAACTGATGAAGTGGATGCCCTAATAATTAAAATCAAAAAAGATCAGGAGGGGAGTTTAGGAGGGAAATAGAGCCCGAATGGCCAAGAGGATAAGTGTGTTTTCAGTATTTGGTCCTAGTGTGTTCTTATTAAGCTATTGTTAAATGTTACCCGAGGAGAGATGACCGAATAGGCTTTGCCTATTGGAAGGGAGGGTTCCTCAGGGAGTAGTGGGGCACGGGGGGAGGATGGGTGGGAGGAGAGGGTCACAGGGTGGGGAGCAGTTGGGAGAAAATATAAAAAATAGTAATCCTCATCTTTTTTGTTTTTGGAGATAGTCGTAAGGTGGGGGAGAGGGGACACCTTAGCTGATGGCAGGGAATCTTAATAGAAACAGTAAACTTTGTTTTATTTCATGGAATGTGAATGGCTTAAGATGCCCCCGCAGACAAAGGATGATACTTAAATATTTAGAACTTTCACCAGCCCAGGTCTTTTTGCTACAAGAGACACACTTGACCCATATAGAATTTCATTCAATTTTTCTAAAATATCATGGATAGATAGTTTCTGTTCCTCACAGCAATTAATTGCTAGTAAAGGGGTAGCAATAGTAATCAAGAGAGGGACTCCCTGTATGATCAAAAATGTTCAGACGGACCAAACAGGGCGTTGGATACTGGCCCAGATGGATTTCGGGGGTTAGAGTTAACTTGCTCCTCATATTATGGTCCTAATGTAGATGACCCTTCCTTTATCTATAAAATGCAAGATAGATTGATATTAGCATCCCCTCCCTATTGATAGGGGGTGATTTTAATGTTTTGCTTGACCCTGTTAAAGATAGGTCTAATCTGGGCCGGGTAATAGGAGCACCAAAAACACGGCAGGCTTTGAAAAATTTGCTGCATGATTTAGTCCTGGTTGACTTATGGAGAGCTAAGAAAGGCGATCTGCAAGGATACACTTTTATAGCAAAAAGTATCATCATGCCTCCAGAATCGATTATATCCTGGCTAGCAGAGATGTAGCTGGCAATCTGCCCGAGATAAAGGTATTACCTAGTCATCTTTCAGATCATGCTCCAATATTATTTACATACTTTAAAATAGGGAGCACTTTACAAACTAGATGGACACTGAGCAGAGCGATGTTGTCTGATTCTGAAATAATTCAATTTATTAAAACATTGTCAAAAGAATATTTTATCTTGAATATTGGCTCAGCACCCATGGAATACGTATGGGATGCGTTTAAAGCAAGTCTGAGAGGGTGGCTACATGGTCTGATTTCCTCAAAAAACAGGGCTAGAGCACAGGAGTTGTCTGTCAAAGAGAAGAAGATTTTAGAATTAGAAGCAGAAAGGAACGGTTTGGGTCAGATGGGTGGAGATAGAGTGGCACAAATTCAGATGGCCTTGGATGGGGTTGGACAGGAAGTCAGAAATTTATTAGATCAGAAGTGTAGGGCACAATGGCATACTCGAAATATGCTGAATTTTGAGTATGGAAGGCCAGGGTCGATAGATCGAGGAATAATATTAACGAACTAATAATTAATAAAAATGGAGATAGATCTAGTAATGTAGAAGAAATACAAAACTGTCTTCTAAATCTTTTTTCGGGTCTATATAAGGAAAGTCTGGTCCCCACCAAAGACAAAATACAATCCTGGCTAGCGAGTAAACATTTGCCAACGTTAAATGAAGATAGCCGGACCCTACTAGATGCACCGATCTCTGTAGAAGAGATTAGGGACATAATTCAGAAATCAAAGAAAAATAAAGCTTCTGGGTTAGATGCCCTTCCAAATGAAGTGTTTAAACTTCTGCTGGATGAAGTGGTACCGGTAATGGAAACTTTATTTAACTCAGTTTACAGATTAGGGGGTGAGATCCCGAGCTCCTGGAAGGAAGCCACTATTGTTTTGATATTGAAGCCAGGGAAGGACCCACAAGTAGCTGATTCTTACCGCCCGATCTCCCTGTTGAATGCCGATTACAAGTTTTTTATGGGTATTTTGGCAGGGAGGCTTGCCAAGTTAATTTCAAGCCTGGTCAACATTGACCAGAAGGGTTTTATAGCTGGGAGGTATATCCAGGAACAAACTCAATTATTAATCGGGAATATCGACTTGGCCGTGGTAAGATCTGATCCTTTGGCAGTAGTAGCCTTGGACGCGGCCAAGGCTTTTGACAGAGTATGCTGGAATTACCTTTGGGAGGTATTAGAGAGAATGGGTTTTGGTCCCTTCTTTGTTCAAATATTGAAGAAATGCTATCAAGGAGCGTCAGCAAAGATTTTGTTGAATGGTATGCTGACCAGAAGTTTTAACATTGAGAGGGGGACCAGGCAAGGGTGTCCTCTTTCACCCTTGTTATTCAATATATATATAGAGCCCTTGGCGCAAGCTATTAGATTGGATGATCTAATACATCCATTTAGATCACAAACATACCAGTGTAAGGTTGCACTATATGCAGATGATATTATCATTTACACTAGCGACCCTGAGGCGTCTATTCCACGACTTGAAGCCCTCTCTGTAGAATTTGGCTCAATATCTGGGTATCTAGCCAACTCTTCCAAAACAGAAGTAATGTGCTGGAATATCGATTACTTGGGAGGTCCCATTAGCAAGGAATTCAAATATTTGGGTATTAAAATTGTTAATGATATAGCTAAAATCCCGGTACTTAATCTGGAAAAAGTTACAAAGGAAATTGACCAACTTTTCGCTAGGTGGGGGAACCTCCCTTTGATGATCTACGGGAGGGTCAACTTGGTGAAGATGATTGTTCTTCCTAAGGTAACCTATCTGTTTAATGCCATTCCTTTGACTGTTCCTAATAAGAACATTGGTAAAATTCAGGGGAAAATTGGGAGTTTCATCTGGGGTAATAAAGGGGCCAGAATGTCATGGAAGAAGTTGAGGAGGAGGTTAAACAAAGGAGGGTTGGCCCTCCCAGATATTAGTTGTTATTTAATTGACTTTCAGTTCAAAGGTATCAGGATGCTGCTTCTGAACCCGGATGAGAAATCTTGGGGCAGACTTTTAGGGGAGATGGTTTTGGTTGAAGGAGGGAGTGGCGGAGGTGGTTTTCTATATAAGTTTGGTGCTCCAAAGTACTTTAAACGGGTACGCCTTAAGGTCTTAAAATCAGCCTTGGAAACCTGGTATAAAGTTAGACGCCGAAGGGGCTGGGTTATTTTTCTGATTTTGCCCCTATCTGGGATTCCCCTGGTACCCCACCCTGTCTCCAAGATAGTTTAGCAACTACAATTAAGCAAGCAGGTGTGGTTGTATGGCTCGATTTAAAGGACGAAGACGGGATTCTCCCTTGGGAAGTACTAAGAACAAAGATAGGTCCTGCCTTCTCAAAATTTAAGTATATACAACTTAGATCATGGTATGAGGCAGAGAGAAGTGAATCTAGGGGGAATGGGAATTAGAGAGTGCATTACAAAATGTTCAATCAAAAAGAGAGAAATATCTATGTGGTATTCGAGTCTTCTCCGAGCAGAGGACTTGGGTATCCCACCTCAATCATCGGTTTGGAAACATACACCTCTTGAGTCCGATGCTGAAGCTGCCCTTGAGCTCTCATTAAAAATGATGTACAAGACCATAAAATCAGCTAACTTAAAGAAGAATCATTTCTTTGTAACAAATAGGTTGTATTACACCCCGGCTAAAATAGCTAAGTTCGCCCCTTTACCCCCCCAAATGCCCTAGGTGTAGATCGCCTCTAGCGGATGATATACATGTCTTCTTTGAGTGCTTGGAATTAAGATCTTACTGGAAGGAGGTGGGAGACACTTTATCAGCTATTTTTGGGACTTGTATTGAGGCTAATCTTCAGCTGGTGTTTTTTGGGGGTAATGATGTATCTGACTCTTTTCCATCACAGTCAGATAAGGGGCTGTTGCTATATTTGATTCTTCTAGCACGAAGAGAGCTTTGCATAAAATGGAAAGATCCCACTCCCCAAATAGGGAAGACTGGCTAAAAGCCTCGTTCGTCATGGCGAGACTAGAGCAAGAAGGGAATGGGAAATCCCATTTAACATCTGGCAGCCTCTATTAAAATGGGGTAGAGAACTGAGGCTAATTCCTCCTATTTGAAAGCATCTGATAGCATACCATTGTTGTTTTCCTCCTCTTCTTTCCCCTTTTTTTTTTTTCTTTTTTCCCCCCCCCACATACTGGGTCCTATGATTAACCAAGCCCTTACAAATCGGGGCCGGTCAGGTTGACCTGGGCTGGTGCAGTTAGCCGTGGGCTCCCGAGTTAGAAGATATGATGGCTTTTTAGTCTGCAGAAGTCTATTGGTAAGATGAGGATTCAAAAAAAAAAAAAAAAAAGATGTGGTCCTCATATTCCTATGCTGCTCTAGGTAAAAGATGCACCTCAATTTGGAATATACACAGAGTAGTCTGTACTTTCTTTCATAGAACATTACATGATATGTAGCATTTCAAAAGACACTGAGGAAAAGCCTAAAGCAGCAAGTACTGTGTTTCCAATCACATAGATTTGGAAATACTGTCAGCAGAAATATGTAATTATTTTCTTAGCTCTCCGTTCAACCTTCATGTTTTTAACAGTCTGAAGCCAGTTGCTTCTTCCCAGTTCTCTTTGAAAAAAAGAAAAAGTATAAAACTGTTTGAAAAACCTTTGTAAAAAAACAACAGTACTTTTTACAAACATTTTAAAAGTTCCCCACAAAATCCTCCCAGGACTGGTGGCACAGTTTCTGACTACCCCTGAATTTCATCTTGCACTCCTCTGGAGTGAATTCATACTTACTGACAAGGGCCTCCTTTATGGTGGGATACCTCAACCTCTTCCCCTTCTCTAGGGCCATTAGGTCGTCCCTCGCAACACCAGGAATATGACTCCAAAGCCCAGCTCCCCAATCTTGCTCAGAGATCCTCTGTACCTCTAGAGCTGCTTTATATGCCTGAAAACACCTGTCTATATCACCTCCTTCCTTAAAGTCAGGCACCACGTCTCTGAGTATATGGACTTTTCCTTCTGTACTGGACACAGTAGCGGTGCTTCCACCATTTTTGCTAGACTCTAATAGCTATTTGGCCTTGAGGTCCAACTCCATGACACTCAATTCAAGAGTCAGCAAGACCCTTTTCTCCTCCAAGGCTCTATTAGCCTCAGCTTTTCTCTACTATGCAGCCAGCTGAACCTGTCCCAGCCTCAGGTCCCACTCAGTCTGTCTGTCCTTGAGGTCCTAATGGGACTGGGTTAGGGAGGAGACAGTACTTCATGCATCGAATCCAATAGGGAACTCTTTCTCTGGGCAGATCCTCTCTCCCCTCTGGAGCCTTTGCCCAGTCACTTATCTGGACCTCTCCCCCCTTCTTAGAGCCACTACCCTGTGGGGCCCTGATTCATTTTGAAGTCAACTACAATCAGGGCTCTCCCCTCTCAAGAGTTCTGCAGTAGTCCTTTTCAAACTCTGTGCTGCAGATTGCATTCTGTGGATGTCCTCCCACAATCTAATGGCGAAAAAGTACTCAAACGTGGATGTATAGGCGAGTAAAGGGGTGTGTGAATGGTTTCATGGGTGTGTGACTGAGTGCTGCAGTCACTGTCTGTCTATATGAGTGGTGGTAACACAAGTGCTTTTGTGGGAGTGTAACTGGGTGTGTAAGTGCCTACCTGACTGTGCGAGTGTATGCAAATGACATACTAATAAATTACCTACTATATGCAAACACCCACATCTAATTTCAAACACATTCATTCATACTGGCTTAATAAAATTACTATACTTTCATTATACCAATTTCTCTTTCTCCTTTCCTGCTCACTGTATTTTTAGTTAATGTTCTCATCTAAGATCCCTTTTATTTTCCCTTCTAGTATAGTGTCTAGAAGCTACACATTTCCTTTCAGCTTATACACACTCACAATTGTTCATCTAAATATAATTATATATACTACAACCTAATTAACATACCTGTAAAAGCTCTTTGCTGTTGTCCCAGTTTTATTTCAATGTCTGTGAACATCTGCTTTCATTCTAAATTTCCAGTGACAACTCCGGCAATCCACCTCCACTCTCAGTACATTAGCAGCTAAAATGGCTACCCTTTACCATGTATTCTTACTTATGCTGCTTCAGTTAACAAATCACAGGCTTACTTTCATCTTTTATTTTTGTTATACCACTTCTAAATGGTCAGAATTTCTTTAACCCCTTCCCTGTTTTCTGTGAAGAAACGCAATTTGGTTGTTTTTTTCCATGAAGCCACCACAGTGCTTAGCGCGGCCCCCTCTGGAACTTCACAGTGAATTCATGGATCAATGTGGGGTCTGTGAGTGGGTTTGTGATTGTCTATTTAGGTCTGTGAGTTGGTGTGTCAGAGTGTAAGTGGGTCTGTGAGTGGATGTTTGAGTATGTGAATTTGTCTCTCAGTTTGTATCCCTAGATATCTACATTTCTTTTTTCTTTAACAACTCCAAAACTACTCAACGGATTTACACAAAATGACAGAAAGCTCTCTTTCTGGACCAAGATCTAGCTTCCTGCCAAATTTGGTGTAATTCCGTTCTACGGTTTGGGACGTAGTCGTGTCTTAAACTTCTATGAGAATTAACATTGGAAATGCGCTTTTTTTGACCTCCCCTTTTTCTCTGCCCCCGCTTTACGAATCACCCTGAAACTTTCCATGCACAATTAGACAAAGTGGGGCACTTATTTTGGACAATTCCAGAAAGATTCGTTAAGCGACGCCAAAGTTATAAGCAAGTCAAAAAACTCTTTCCTATGGAAATTAGGTCCTAACTATAACTACCTACTGGTGACCGCCATGTCTATATGAGTATATATATAAATACCTTTTACCTTATTATGTTATTTATTAAAATATTTGGGATTTTACTATTTTATGCTATACAGATAATGAAAAACAATATTTTTCCATTATTTGTAACAATATCAGTGTGTACGATATTTTTGTTCCGATACTTTTGTACACAACATTATAAGTACAGTTAGACGATATTTTCAACATTGATATTTTTGACACAGTATATGTGTAACAAGATATTTGTTGTTCCGATGTTCTGTCAGACATCCCTCTTTAATATGCCTAATAAACAGATTTGGTCAATGTCTGTTTCACTTTTTGTACATGTAAGCATGTTTTCTAAACCACTATTTTAAAAGTTTTTTCTGTTTAAAAATGCATACATTCAGAGCATGTATTTCACATCCCTTAATGTAGTATACATTTACCTTCATAGCCCTACAGGGTTTGAGCAAGCTCAAATGCTTAGGGCAATATGAAGGCATCCATCCACAAATATATTTAAAAAACACAGTTTGGACTTGGCGAAATCAGTGCATTAGTTAGCTCTCAAGAGCAAGTGTCACCACATAGTCAACTCACTAAATAGTTAGATCTATCTAATGTAACCATTCTACAATTTTTCTGTGATAATCCCTCATTCTAAATGTTTTTTCCTCCCTTTAGGACATTTACTAACCATACTTTAGTCTGAAATTACGTTTCTGTGTGCCTGTCATTACTCTAATCATTCAGTACCGTTCTCTACATTCTCCATTATCTGGTATTATCCTCTCCTCTAATGTTCACTTACACCTATTGAACATTGAAATGTTGGGAGCTCCATTGAAAACAGTAGAGTACTCCAGGCTTCAAATGACCAGTAGAAGCCCGGAGCATCAATATTCCGATGTTTAACAAAGGCCTCACGGAGCCAGAGGGGATTTCAACCCCCTCGGGCTCTGTGAGGCCTTTGTTTTACAAATTAGAACATTCTGCCCTCTATGGACGGAATGTTCTAATAGCCTTACAGGCCTCTGTAGCGGGCTCTACCGGCCATTAAAGGCAAGCTCCCTTGTGTAAGGCTGGAGCGGACCTTTAACGGCAGGTAAGTCTATAATATATTCCAGAACTCACCACATTTTTTCTGTCCCTCCTGCACATTTTGCGACAACCGTCTGGAACTACCTTCATACTTCAATGCTCCTGAATACGAAGTCCCCATGGTTCACCTGGGTACTTTGTATAACAGAGCCTACCGATCTAACCAGTAGCTTTAAAGTCATGTAAAGAGTTGGATCACTCGACACATCGTCTGTTATCAGGAGGAACTTCAAACCTCTCTAAGGGGAAAGCCTGAGAAAGGCTTTAGGTCCTTTTCTAAAACAAATATCTACTGCATGGGCTAAATGCATAAAGGGCATCTTCAAGGATACTGAAAGGAAACAGCATCGGGCCTCACCCTCTCTGTTGCTGTAAAATCAAGTCATATATGCTTGCTCCCATTTTCCAACTCCCATGCATCACATTCTCCCTATCCAATTCACCCAACATTCCACTGTTAACAGTGCATCTGTGGCTGACACAGAAACATTCAGAACAAATGGGACATACACATTCACAGTAAAACAAAATGGGTAAACTCTGGTAAATGTACTTTTAATACGTACATAATGTAGATCATCTTTTGATCTAGGTGATTCAATAATCACATTTGGTCCATTGCATGGAACACTCCTGCCAAACAGGTATCCGATTCAATCTTGTAAGCTACACATTTCTTGAATGTTGAAAATTGCTGTAGTTTATTTTTTTTCAAATTACTTTTGTGAGGTTGGCGAATGACAACTTTGTAAATTTGACATGCTCAGTAAGGAAAAGAAGCGAGTGGAAGGGGCAATGGATTGTGAATTGTGACAGAAAGTGATGAGACAAAAGAATACATGAAAAATTAAAAACGCCCGAAAGAGTTCATCTGCGAAGAAAAAATGGAGAACAAAAGAAGTTGTGCAGCAAGCAAGTGGAAGGTAGGATAGGGATGTCATATCAATCGGTTTAAAGATGATGGAAAGGAACTTGAAGAAACTCAGTACAACAGGAGGAAGACAGTGAAAGCTACTGACAGAAATATTAAAGTTTGAAAATGACAAACCATAGAGGATTCTGAGCAGAGTAAATAGACCTCAGCAATGTCGGTTATCTCAGTTAGGCATTCGAGTCTTGCCCCTACTTTTTCCCCTGTCAATCTAACAGGTTGAAGCTCTGCATCACAGCCTCACACTTTCAGAAGGACAGTAGAAACAACATACATCAACTAACCTCATCTTGACCAGTAAGGAAAATTCATCCAAGCTAACAAGAGCAGTTAGTGTATTTAGTGCACTGGTAGGCAATGATTTGCTTGAGAAAAGATTGGCTTTAAAATGGGCCACACAGCTCTCTAAGGGCCAGATGTAGAAAGCTTTTTGGCCCACACAAGGCCTGATTCCCAGATTCGGGCCATTTGCCAATGAAAAAAGGCATTTTTCAATCTACAAAGTCCCAATTCGTGATTCGGTAACCTAATACAGAATCGCAAATTGGGTTTGAGATTCGGTATTAGGAAGGGGTGTGTTTAGTGCGTCCCTTCCTAATACCGAATCGCAGTGGTATGTGTGAATGTTTTGCAACTGATATGCAGTCGCAAAACATTTGCATTTTACCACCTACTTCAAGTAGGAGGTAACCCATTTGCAAATGGGAAGGGGTCCCCTTTGTGAATGTTTGGAAAAACATTTTTTAAGAGCAGGCAGAGGTTCATTTTTCTTTTTGAAATGCATTTAATTTTTTTTTTAGCTTTATTAAAAAGAAATCACAAACGTGGTCTGATTTTTGCGAATCCCAATTATTCGCAAACCGAGATCTACCTCATTAATTTGAATGAGGTAGGTCTATTTGTGACTGACTGGGAATCGCAAAATGTGTTAAACACATAATTGTACATTGCTGTTTGCGATTACCAAATAGCAAATTGCACAAATTTGCTATTTGGTAATTGCAAACACTTACCTTAGTACATCTGGCACTAAGAGATTGCTGCCTGTCAGCACTCTTACCAATTGAAAGGCTCAGCCTCACACATACTGCGATTGACAGCACAGAGACCAATCAGCCCTGCACAGTCATTAGCATTCTGCATGGCTGGCAGGCTACCGGCCTTGGCACATTGGGGGAAGCATTTTGAGTCCATCCATGGCATACTTGGTAGTAATGTCCTGGCATTCTGGACTGTCTATGGTAGGATGCTGCCCTTCTAAACAAAATGCTGGCCCTGAAATATATAGAACCTCAAAGGGTTCCTCTTGAGAATACACACTTCTTAATATGAAAATGAAAATGAATGCATCACACATAGAAAGAGCAAAAAAAGGAGAATTAAAAGTATTCCTCCTAGTTGATCCACTGTAACGCCTTCTCTTGAAAGGCGTTAGTTTTTGGCACTGTCTCAGATTTACCAATCGTTGTAAATCTGGGGCAGTATCAAAAAGCAATGGGTGTTGCGTGGGAACACCCACAGAAACACCCATGACACGCCCCTTTAACGCAGAATACTGCGTGAAAGAGGCACATATTTACAAGGCCCTGTAAAGCCATGCAAAGTGGCTTTGCGTGGCCTTGTAATTATGGGCCAGCACACAGCGCCACCAGAGCATCAAAAAAAGTGACACTCCGGTGGCGCTAGGGGCTTGTAAATATGCCCCTGAGCGTGTAGTTACTAAAAATTAAAAGTTGGTATAAAAGCAGAGATATAATCAGTACTGTTGTCTGAAAGCCAAAAAGGTACAATTAGTGGCTCCATAACACAACTAATAGCACTCCTATGTTAGTGTATGTTTTGCCTGAGATTGCGAGATTTATTTTTATATTATTTTTCCACCATACTATTTTAAGGATATATTCTTAGGTAGTACTTATGATGGAGAATCTACTTGTAATGGGTAGAATAGAAAAATGAAAAGAAATGAGAGAGGATGTAGCCTTACGGCTAGAGCGATCGGCTTCGAAGGTGGGGAACCGGGTTTGAGACTCGGCAATGACGCTCAACATCCTGTGATTCTGGGCAAATCACTTAATCTCTCCGTGCCTAACAAAAATGAATGTGTCCTTCTGTAACGAAACTGGTACTCATGTAAAGCGCTCTGATACCCGATGTCTCGGGTCTAGTTCGCGCTATATAAAACTCTAAAAAAAAAAAAATGAAACACAGAGGTGTCTATTGCGATTGTTGTAATGGTATATAATAGACCTTGTAAAAACGTAGGGCCTCATTTACTACAATTTGACACAGGGCAGTGCTGCACGTCACTTTGCTGTGCTCCGTGAGTCAAAAGAAAAGGGCAGGAATGTGTCATATCTATAAGTTATGTTGCATTCCTGCCCTCTTCCACTGCCCTGGTGCACAAATGGCTGTCTAGCGCCAAAGCAGGCACCCATGCTCCATGGTGTAAGGGTGCCTGCATTGTTGGCACCATTGTTTTTGTGCCGAAAGGGGCACCTTGATGCAGAAAAACAATTGTTACGCACGGTTTTGATGCATTCCCAGATTTACGCTGTGTTGTAAATCTGGGAATGTGTCAAATAGCATGGGCGTTGAGTGGAACACCCACTGCAACGCTCATGACACGCCTCCCCGATGCAGTGTGAGGCAACGCAGCAACTTGCGCTGCGTTGCCTCCCACCATATCTACGAGGCCATGACAAGATACGCAGGGTGTCTTTTCGTTGCCTTGCAGATATGGCTATGCACCATGTGCCGCCGGAACGTCAAATAAAGTGACCTTCTGGAGGGGAACGGGGCTTGTAAATAAGCCCCGTAATTTCCTTAAGTAGCCGCTTCACTTACTGCTTTCTAGACAGGGAAATTGTGATGATAAATTCACTTAGTGCTGTTGAGCACTTTTGGGGAGGGTCGGGTTTATTTGTTTCATGAGTGCTCTTTCAGAACTTTCACATTTTAGCACATTTATGTGAAAAAATGTGTTAAGAAATGCATTTTTGGACACATTTCTTTCAAACTTTTCTGGAAATGCCCCCTTAAAAAAGTCTTGGTAAGTTGCTTTGTTTGCTTGCTTCATGAAATTGGGGGCAGCTGCTGTCCAGGCTCCCCTCCACCTCCCACACCACCACCACTTTCAAGCATTACCCCCCTGGAAATCAGGGCGATAATTGAGATGGAAATGCAGAACAGAACGAAACAGGAGCATTGGGTTCGCACGAAAGTAATCATTTATAGAGACTGAGCAGGGAAAATGTATAACTGCCATAAAGAAAATCCTTTTTTGTCACAGTTTATTTCTTTTAATACAATGTGAGCATCTAATATTGTACAGAGAGACAACATTAAAGCCTCCGTATCACACAATTTTAGTTCATCCATATTAAACACATTTTCAGTGCTTTTCACGCAAAGTGAAATTGCTTCCTTTGTATCTTTCTTTTCAGAGCCATTCATTACTGGGCACAATATGTTCTTTTGCAGGAAGTGAAGTGCAGTGCAGACAAACAGTACATGTTCAATCAATTCAGCAGTCTAATTACCCAATCCTTGAGGGCGCAGAGTACCATACAAGACCCTTTGTACCCAGTGGCGGCTCGCAGAGGGAGTGCTGCGGGGCGATGGGGCGGGGTGGGGAAGGGGCAGGATGGGGGGTAGTGGACTCGGGCATACGACGGAATGGACTAAAGTAAATAAATAAATAAATAAAACTATTTACCTTGCGAGTTGGCGATGCAGCGCGCGCAAGGTAAATAGTTTTATTTGTTTATTTACTTACTTTAGTCCGTTCCGTCGTATGTCCGAGTCCTACCCCCACCCTGCCCCTCCCTGCCCCGCCCCACTGCCCCACAGCACACCCTCTGCGAGCAGCCACTGCTTGTACCTAACATTACGCTTTCAATGAAAAAAGACATAAACTCTGTGGCCTCAGTTTCATAAGATGCATCTGACTGTGGGATCATTTTAAAGTGTCAGAGAAACATAAATACAGCGAACTTATTTCTTAAAAATTCAAACTGCTCCCAAACAACTCATGTGTTAACATGACCTTTCAGCATGGGACTAGCTTCGATGAGGTAGGCCTTCGTTAAGGGAGTCTCTGGGATTGGGGCCCCCATGTAAATATTATCGGAATATATTGATATATTCCTACAACCCTTAGTACACAACTTGCCATCATACCTTAGGGACACTAAGGATCTACTGGCTAAAGTGGAGGATTTCGAGTGGACGGAGGGACACCTTCTAGTCACACTTGATGTGAGCTCATTATATACTTGCATTCCCAAACACAAGGGCCTGGAAGCGATACAACATTTTTCGGACACTAGAAGTGCCACCCTGTGTGAGCACAACACCATGCTCATAGACCTAATCACCCTTGTTTTGGACAGTAATTATTTTGTGCACAACGGAGAGTGGTACCGGCAAATGCGAGGGGTGGCCATGGGTGCTAAGTTTTCCCCGTCCTTTGCCAACCTCTACATGGGGCTATATGAAAAGGTTCATGTCTGGACACTGTGTTCAGCGTTGTTTATTGAACACATCATACTATGGACACGGTACATAGATGATGTTCTGATGTTCTGGTCAGGAAATGCTGTAGAACTTGATGAATTTGTACGATTCCTGAATAACAACGGTTTCAACATCCAGTTCACACATCACTCAAGTAGTAGCAGTATTGATTTTTTAGACACTACTTTGTATGTGGAGGGACAGTATATCAGGTCCAAACTATGCCGAAAACAAACAGCATGTAATTCGGTTCTGCATGCCTCCATCGCCCACCCACAGGCACAAATTACAGCTATCCCGTTTGGGGAAATGGTAAGGGTCCCGCGCAACTGTAGTTCAGACATTGATTTCGAAAAGGAACTCAAAAATCTAGAAAGAAGATTTACTAATAGAGGTTATCCCAAACATACTCTAGAACAAGCAAAGAGCAGGGTCAACAAGGTAAAACGTCCTGACTTACTATATAACAGATCCAATCGAAACAAGTCCAACACTACAGATAGAAAACAGAGACCTGCTATTGTCATTCCATTCAGTGCAGCTAGCACTGACCTTTACAGAATCATGTCCAGACATTGGCACATCCTTAAAATGGACTGCACGCTTAGCAAGGCCATTACAGACAAGCCGAACATCATACACAGCAGGGGAAGGACAATCAGACAAACTATTTGTCATAGCTATCTCAGACCTAGCACAGGTAATACGTGGTTACCTG
This sequence comes from Calotriton arnoldi, assembly GCA_963921515.1. Taxonomy (NCBI): domain Eukaryota; kingdom Metazoa; phylum Chordata; class Amphibia; order Caudata; family Salamandridae; genus Calotriton; species Calotriton arnoldi. Next base: position 1,961,937 of record CAWUFW010001417.1, on the reverse strand, counting down.
CCTTGCCAGCAGGGTTTCACAAATGTGGACAGTGTAATGTATGCTGTCTAGCGACCAATAAAGTGACTGAGTTTCAATACAACACATATAAAATGTATAAGGTTACAAAATTCATCAACTGTAACTCCAAGTATGTGGTATATTGTATTGTATGCACCTGTGGTTTAATCTACGTAGGCAGCACAATAAGACCCCTAAAGGAGCGTATACAAGAGCATGTGCGTGCAATCAAGAACAAAAATGTAGACTATCCTCTAGCAGTGCACTATAACAACATACAAGGGATGGAAGGGCAAATGAAAATCACTTTCCTTGGCATTGATATGCTGAGCCCCTTTAGTAGGGGAGGGGATAGAACCTTACGACTCAGGCAATTGGAAAGTAGGTGGCTAATTAGACTCAGGGCTGTTGATATGGGTCTTAATCTTGACAGGGAATTACATACCTTACTTTATTAGGAAAATGTATACCTGTTATGGTTGTACACACATGCCTTTGATTTTCGTTTGTCCAAATACAATGTACCTTACACTGTAGGCAGATGCATCTAAAAACTGGTGTACATGGTCCACGAACAACACCTTTCCATATTTTAATGATACCAGGATGTTTGGATTTTAGTGGACATACATGTTGATGTACCCACTGACCTTGGTTTACATGTGTTAATATTTGCCTTTTCCAATGCTTTGTGATTCATCACATTATGTCGTCTCATGCCATAAAATTATGTGTGATTTCTCAGGAGTTTTCCAGTATACTAGGGTACATGACACAAATGGTGATGGTTATATGGTGGAGTACAAATAATGGAATGTACCCAAATGCAATACACCACTGGAAGATTTTGACTATCACTATAGCACATCCTGCATGGCCCATATTAACACACAGCTACATACAACTAGCATGTTCTTATTATGACGTGGGCTTTCTTATGGTGTCACCTAATGCCCCGATCACATGCGAGCCTCCATAGGGCAAATACAACTTTTTGCTCTTTTTACATATCGGTACTGCTTCGACAGTTTTCACAATTTTTACTCTCTGTCCCCTTCTTATGTATGGTTCTTGTAAGCGCGTACATTTCACTGCGCCTGGGTTAGCGAAAACAGAATCTCTAACTCCTTTTGAGTTGTGACAACGTTTTGCACATTCCCTTTCTTCATGCTTTCTCCCCTCTACATGGCGCCTGGGATTGGATTTCCATGTGTGGAGACTGTGAGTACTAGTTTCTCATCTATGACTGATAAAACGCACATATTTGTGCACTAGGTACGTTTCCTGCGTCCACCCCCCCCCCCCTTGTATCCACACATCATTTTGTGTTGTTATACAATATGGTATATGGAGTCGAACATGTCTTAATATGGCGCCCGTATAGAGGGCTAGACTGGGCAGCTTGGATTTCCTGTCCCTTCTCAGTTTCTACGACCACGCGCTTGCTGTATTTTAAGCGCGGGTTGTTTGGGGCGTTTACACTCAGGAACAGACAGGACGCATGCCGGATCGTCTTCTCTCCAGGTAGGAGTTAGTTGCTATGGCTGGGTTTCGTTTTCTAGCATTTTAGCAGGCAGACTTTCGCTAACTGGAAAACTTACATTTTTTACAGTTCCAAGCTTATCAGGGCTTGGGGGCAGGTCGGTCTCCGTGGTATTCCACGGTTCCACTGACAGCGTTGTTCTCGATTGCATTTAAGGTTCACCATGTTCTACATGTTATTCACAACAGGTTAGTTTATCCCGATTTCTATACATAATTATAGCGCATCAGGCTGCTTGCCATGAGTGCTTTTAAATGTGGTTTAATTTCCTCTTTCTTTTCGGTCACAGGTGCTCGCTAATATTTGACCATGTGATAGACATCGTCATTATTTTGTGAATCTCTGCAGGTTAGTTTCTGTTTAGTTTAATATGTGGTGGCCATATTTTCTGGCTACATGTTATCATAATTTGTTATGTTATCATAATTTGTAGCGCGCACAGCTACTCAAAAGAGTGTCCTGGCGCGAGCCCAAGAGTAACAAAGAAACAGATAGCAGAAGAAAGGCCAGGACAAACTAGTTAAACAGGAAAGCTTTGAGTTTTTTCCTAAACTGAGTAGGATTCTCAAGACTACGCAGATCCAGGGGAAGGGAATTCCAATATGTTGCGGCCAGATAGGCCAATGAGCTGCTCCCCTTACGTTTCAGGCGAAACCTGGGGACAGTGGCCAGGAGCATGTTCGAGGAACGAAGAAGCCTGCCCGGAGTGTAAAACTGAAAGCGTTTCCTGAGATAGGCAGGGCCATACCCATAAAGCGCAGCATGACCAATGACCAAAGCCTTGAACATAATCCTAGCTTTAACTGGCAACCAGTGTAAGTTACGCAGATGTTGCCTAACACTGGAGCGCTTAGGTAGGTCCAGCAACAGCCGAGCAGCAGCATTCTGGACAACCTGCAACTTGTCCAAAAGGTAGCAAGGGAGACCGACATACAGTGCATTCGCATAATCAATGCGAGAGGTGACCAAAGCACGAATGACAGTTTCTTTAGCAGGAAGAGGCAGCAGCGGCAAAAATCTACGGAGGAGTTTTAAAATGCCAAAGCAAGTGCCAGTTAGTTTGCTGATCTGGTTACCAAAGCTAAGCTTTTCATCAAACCAGATACCAAGATTTTTTACAGGGTGGCCAGATGGAGAGGGCTAGGGGAATCATTGGGCCAAAAGTTATGCCAAAACAATGGGGGGAACTCCCCAAAGAAAAGGATCTCAGTTTTGTCTGCATTACATTTTAACTGAGCCAACGAAAGCCATTTAAATACAGCAGACAGGCAAGCCTTGAGATGAGAGGTGGCAGCCTCGTGCTTCTTCCAGGTAAACAAAAGTTGAGTGTCGTCGGCGTAGGCAACCACTTTAGCACCCAGGTCCTCGGCCAGCTGAATAATATATAAAGATTGAATAACAAGGGACTCAATATAGACCCCTGAGGAACCCCTGTCAGCAGAGCTTGAGATGTGTTGACACAAAAGGGGGGATCCAAACTTGCTGGGTTCTATCTTCAAAAAGGATTTTAACCACTCCCAGGCGGCACCGATGATGCCCAACTTCTGCAGACGGGCAAGGAGAAGAGAATGGGGGACAGTATCAAAAGCGGCCGAGAGGTCCAATACGACCAAGGCTGCCCTGCCCCCAGCATCCAAAGTCTCACGAATGGCCTCCTCTACTTCCACTAGGGCAGACTCAGTACTATTTGAGGCCCTAAACCCCGATTGGGCAGGATGGAGAAGGCCCTGCTGCTCAATAAAGGAGGTGAGCTGCTTGTTGACCATTTACTCGCATACTTTGGCAATGGCTGGAAGCAGAGAGATGGGGCGATAGCTGGAAGGGAGATGGGGATCCAAAGTAGGCTTTTTAATAAGAGGAACAAGCAACGCCTGCTTCCAGTCGGTGGGAACGGAAGCAAGTGTAAGCGAGGTATTAATCAGCTGATTCGGGAGTGGATTGATGACAGTAGCTGCTTTGGCCATATGTTTGGCAGGGCAAGGGTCATGAGAGGAGCCCGATTTAAGACAGGATAAAGCAGCCAGGGAGTCCAACTGAGATACAGGGTCGAATGAAGAAAGAGTAACATTGGCAGAGGGACCAGATAGGTGATCAGAGGACAGCTGAGAGGGCTGGATATCACGATTATGAAAATGCGATTGCAATGCCCTGACCTTATTGGTAAAAAAAATTGGAAAGTTCTTCACACCATGAAAGGGAAGGGACATGGGCCAAATTCATTGCATTGGGGGAAGTAAAGCTTTTACAATGTTAAACAGCTCTTTAGCGTTATTGCTCGACTGGGCAATACGATCAGCGTAATAAGTCCGCTTAGCCAATACAATAGCCGCATAATAAACTTTTTGGGCTACTTTCAATTTGATCTTGGCCTCTGAGCTATAGTTTTGTCTCCATTTCCTTTCCAGCCTTTTACAATGCTGTTTCTGAAATTTAAGCTGGGGCGAGAACCATGGTTTAGACAGTAGGGCATTATGGCGTCTGGATTTAGCTTGCGGAGTGAGATCGACCACCACCTTCTCAATCCAGCTATTAAAATGGGCAAGGGCAGGAGCAAAATCAGCAGGGAGCGAAGGCTGACATTCTGCTAGAGCTAGACAAAATGCAGCTGGCTCAATTTTAGGAGGCGCCCTACACAGGTCATTTAAACGAGGCCTGAGGGAAGGAGGACCTTTGGAAATCTGCCAGGAAAAAGGGATCAGATAGTGGTCAGACCAAGTGACTGGCAGAGGGGGAGTCAGTAGCAAGGGCAAACTAGAGCAAATAACATCTAATATGTGGCCACCACAATGAGTCAGGCAGACACATATTGTTGGAGTAAAATGTCCTGTACAGTGGTTTGCTTTATGCATACACTGGTTTATAGATACTTTTTCACCATGCAGGTACGGGCATTTTTTATTGGAGCCAGTTTTCATAGACCACTGGGACTTGGAATCTCCACGTTGATTACTTTTGCCTGCAGGTCAGTCCTTTGGCATGCCCATCTGGGAAGACTATAAAACATAAACCACCACTTATATATATACTCTATGCTCCTTTTTTGATGGACATATTTTTACCATACAGGTACAGATACTCGTGGTGACAACGGCGGGCCACAGCCATCTTTTTTTTTTTTAAATAGTTTTTTTATTAGTAACAAATTTCCAATCATCACAGGTATACATTGCGGACAGTTCAATCTTAGAACATCAGGTACAGATTACTGAGCATAGATATACATTCATTCAATCATGCCAATTGTGAAATGATTTTTCTTAGCCATTTCCAATTCTACAGTCGGAGATATACATAGGTTTCCACGATATGCATTCCACCCACTCCACTTTCTGTCCCATTTCTTGGGGCATCCTCTGAATTTGAATACTTCTTTTTCTGCAACCATGCATTTGTCCAGCTCAGCCACCCAAACATTTATTGAAGGTTGCCCCGCCACCCCCCACTTCATTGCAATGGCTCTCTTAACCAACAAGTAACCCAAAGTAACCAGTTGTTGTTCCACTTCAGTAAGGTCCGTTGGTTCCCAAATGTTGAGGAGCCCCAATGATGGAGTGAGGCTGATCTTTTGGCCTAGTGCGTCTTGCAGGTGCGTGGTTGCCCCCTCCCACATGTGACGCAGGAATGGACAGTCCCATATAGTATGGTAGAAAGTTGCATCTTGGTGACACCCCCTCAGACAAGATGCATCCTGTCTCGTCCCAATTCTAGCCAGTGTAACCCCGGTGAGGTAAGTTCTATGCAGAACTTTTAATTGGATCAGCCGGAGGCAGAGTGAAATGGCTGCCTCTCTCGGTGACATCAGCGCAGTTTGCCAATCTTCATCGTCGATGTCACCTATGTCGGCTTGCCACCGGCTGCGGAGAGCTAGGAAAGGGTCAGGTAGATTATTACCCAGCTTGTGGTACGTTAGGGAAATGGCTTTGTCGGGGAGTGATTCAGAAAGTAGTCGATCTTCAAGTGGAGACGATTCCGGGAGGCTGCCCATGTCTGGGAGAGCGGTCGTTAGGGCATGACGAATCTGCAGGTATCGAAACACCTCCCCCTGGGCCATTTCGTATTTCTCCTGCAGTTCCGGGAACAATAGGAGTCTACCCTTTTTCACGAGATGACCTATATTGGAGAGTCTGATCACGTCCCATTTGTCAAACCTTGGTTGATAGCACAGGAGTCCTAACTTCTGGGTGTACCACAACGGAGTGGACTGAGTCAGTACATCAGTCCAGCCCAAGCGTTTAGTCGCCTGGTGCCAGAGTTGTACCGTGCATGCTGTGGGGCCCTTAAACCTCCCTTTCCGGACCTTCATGTATAGGGCACCTAAATACCCTTCACGCCCCATTTGGTACCTGTCCAGCATATAGGCGGGATCTAGCGGAGAGCGGTACAACCAGTGGTTTACCACAACAAGCTGCGATGCCCAGTAATAGAGTCGCATGTCCGGGAGGGCGTTCCCTCCATCGTACCACCCTTTAGATAATTTATGTAATGCAATACGTGGCGTCCCTCCGCTCCATAACAGTGATCTCAACTCACTATCAATGCTTTTAAAATAAGAATCAGAAATTGGGTATGGGCAGTTCTGAAGGACATATAAAAACCGTGGGAGGGCCAGCATCTTAAATAGGGCCTCTCGGCCCAGTAGAGAAACTGGTAGGGATCTCCAGTGAGTAACGTCTTTTCTTAGTCTGTCTAATGGGGCAGCTAGGTTCTTGTCATAGGAGAGGCGAGGGTCGGGGGTGATAAAAATCCCTAGGTAGCGAAAGCCGTCAAGGGCTACCTCCAGTTCGCAACCCAGGGGTAATCGGGGGGTTCGGCCATGGAGAACGTGTATTTCTGATTTCGTCCAATTAATGGCATAGCCTGAGTACTTGCCGAAGTTAGTAAAAATATTTAGAAGCCTGTGTAGGGACGCACGGGGGGACGCCAAATACACCAGGATATCATCGGCATACAACGATATTCTGTCCTCATGTCCATCGTCCCATTTCAGTCCTCTAAGGAGCACATCTCCTCGCACCCAGGAAGCTAATGGTTCCAGGATCAAAGAAAAGATAAGAGGGGATAGCGGGCAGCCCTGTCGGCTGCCCCTGCCCAGTGTAAACATTTGAGATATTCGGTTGTTAACCCTGACTTGGGCACGCAGGTCCATATATAGCAGTTTGATCCAACCCAGGAATTTTGGGCCGAACCCGAGGCGCGTCAGCACCTGAAAAAGGTAGGGCCATTCTATGGAATCAAATGCCATAGAGGCATCCAGAGAGAGCACCACCGCATCCTCCTTTATGTATCGCTGTCGACCCAAAACACTGTGGAGACGGCGGATATTCAGTGCTGTGTTCCGCCCTGGCATGAAGCCAGATTGGTCGGCATGAACTAGGGATGAAATTATTGGGATGAGACGGTTAGCTAGAAGTTTGGCCAGGACTTTGGCTTCGACATTGATCAAAGAGATCGGCCGATAAGAACCGCAGCTATCTGCCGGTTTACCAGGCTTTCGAATGACCACTATGGAAGCAAGTCGCTGGTCGTCAGGTAAGATTCCTTTGTCGAAGCTTTCAGTGAACATACTTTTAAGGTGGGGGGCGACCCGCGTGGCCACAGTCTTAAGGAATTCAATTGGAACGCCGTTGGGCCCCATTGCTTTCCCTGATTGGATACTGTTTATGGCCCGGCAGATTTCATCCTCTGTGAGGTCCTCCTCTAGCCTATTCCTATCGACATCGGATAAGGCAGGTAATTTCATGTCGGCTAGCAATTGACGTGAATCTTCTGTCGTATACGTAGTTGAGGAGGTATAAACCTCCTCCAAATGATCTGCAAAGGCTTCTGCAATGACCTGCGGGTCAGTAACTTGCCCTGTTACAGGCAGGGTTAGCTTGGGTACCCAGCGCTCTCCCTGTTCCCGTCTCTCTAACCATGCTAGCATCTTTCCCGCCCTGTCTACCATCTCATAAACCTTATGCTGTGTTTGTAGCAATTTGGCCCGTGTTTTCTCCCTGGCCAGAGATCTGTATTCCAACTGTTTAATGGATAATTGGTGGGTGGTGGCTTCACAAGGTGAGCGCGTGTTTTGTTCCTCCAGCTGTTGGAGCTCAGTCTCTAGGTCGAGCAGTTGTTGATTCTGTTTTCGAATATAACCCACTTTTAATGCTACTGCCTGCCCCTTCACCACTGTTTTGTATGCCTCCCATATGATCTGTGCCGACTCAACTGAGCCAACGTTTTCAGTGAAGTAGTGAGCTGTCTGGGTAGTCAGGCTCTCTCTAATGTCTGGGATCTTAAGCAACCATGAATTAATAGATATGGCACTAGGGTGTCGATATTGAAAGTAGGTGAGCTCCACCCACACTGGAGAGTGATCTGAGATGCCCCTTGGTAAAGCTCGCAGGTGTCTAAAGTGTCCAGTATCTGCCAGGTTTGTGAGAAAGTAGTCTATGCGGGACATACTCTTGTGTGCATTGGAATAGAACGTGTAGTGTGTCATGTCTGGTTGTAGGGAGCGCCACACATCCGCTAGGCCCATGGCTTGGGTAAAATCCATCATTTGCGTTGTGTGACTGGTAGGAGGGCGTCGAGGGTGTCTGTCTTTTTGTTCATCCATTGTCATGTTGAAATCCCCTCCCAGGATTAGGGTTCCCATAGCATGATAATATTGCTCCATTTGTACTTGGGTGTACGAATTTGGTTACCATTCAAATGTAATTTTGCAGAACTTGCATAACAATAACGTTGCTCCATTCTGCTACTAATAAGGAAAATGTGGAGAAAGGAAAAATAAAAGGAAAATGATACAAAGCATGTGAGGATAAAACGGCTGTATAGGTTCTTGACATTTATTTATATTAATGTATTTATTTTGGATCTGGATCTACTCACCAAGATACTTGGCACACCAAGGAAGAATCAACATGTAAATATTTGTCATAAAACAGGATTTAAGGAATCATTTAGAAGGTGATGTCGTACAGGTTCAGGGAGACCTGGGGCCTCATTTACTAGTTTTTGACGCTGGGCAGCGCAGCAGGTCTCTTTGCTGCTCTGCCCTGCATCGAAAGTATAGGGCAGGAATGCGCCTTATTTATGATATACGGCGCATTCCTGTCCTCTTTCACGGCGCTGGTGCACAATTGGCTGCCTTGCGCAAACGCAGGCACCCTTGCACGATGGTGCAAGGGTGTCTGCATTGTAGGAATGATTGTTTTTGTGCAAGTAGGTGCACCTTCCTTCATAAAAACAATCAATTTGGGTGTTTTCCTCCTTCTATGTGTGCTGCAGAATGCTTTGCCTTACTCCATATCTACGAGGCCATGAAAACCCACGCAAAGTGGCTTTGCGTGTCCTCGTAGATATGCGTCTACAGTCTGCCCCGTCAGTGCGTCAAAAAAGTGACACTGGTGGCACAATTCATTCATTTTGTGGAGAGGTGTGGTGCAGCGGCCAGGGCAGCTGACTTCGGAGCACAGGGTTCACGGTTCGATCCCCGGCTCCGGCGGCAGCTCAGCTCAGCACCATGTGACTCTGGGCAATAGCTCACTTAATTTCCACGACGGCCCCCAGCGCCTTGAGACCCGTAAGGGTGAGTAGCTGCGCTATATAAATACGGACTTACATTTTTTACTTACAATTAGCTTGTAAATAAGCCTCCTGGTTCAACAGGTACAGATTATGAAAGGTCTTTTAGGAAAAGCTGTTTAGCTTCATTTTAAGTTAAAAGATAGTTGTGTCTGTCTAATGTTCAAATACAAGTTAATGCCTTGACTCATGGAACACTGTCTACTAATTTTACGTCCGAATCTAGTGGGACCACTCTTTTATGCATCCCTCTTGGGCATAGCAAATAAGTACTGTTGAATTCCACACGTTTTCCGATGCTACAAAAAAGGTGGGAGAAAAAAATCACAGATATTCATAGATTTCAATTCATCAGCATGGCAAAAATTACATTTCTTCTGTCATCAGTGGAAAACATTCAGGAAAACAGAGAAGGAGTTCCATTAAAATAATCCTTAAAAACCAAATAATTCACTCCATAGACTATTATAAAACATGTTATAAAACACTTCACAAAACTAGCAGTGGGTGAGCCAACAAATTAACAGGGAGAGACCAGCCAGAGCCGAGACATGGGTCTGGCTTGGCTCTTAGAGCCCATGAACGAGCTCAGCCCTCAAGATGTTTGCTTTTTAAATCAGACAGCAAACATACAGTAAAATGTGATAAAGTCCCCTCAAAACTCAAGAAAGAGTTTTTGACATTAATATGTAACATCATAGCACTGTACTGAGAAGTACTTGTTAAAAGTGATCATTTTTTAACATGAACTTAGAACCATTCCTGCCCCTGGTGAACAGTGCCATTAGTGAACTGAGAGGCAAGACAGTAGTCATGTGAACCGTGTATGTGGCCCTCATCATTATCGAGCAACATATTAGTCTATTAAATCAAACAGAAGATGTTTTTGTACAGCGAGTATTCTGAACTCACTTGTATCTGAAACTGCTTTCATGTACGCTTATGAAGAAAAACTAGTTTTACTGAAATAAAATATTAGGTTAAGCTCATACAATTCAAGCGGGAAAACGCAATTTAGGCAGGTTTTCTGTATTCACTTTGTAAACATCAGCTAGTAAATGAGCATCGATTTGTCTCTTCTTACTGCAGTTTTTATGTAGCGCAAATTGGACTCAAAGGTATTGGAGCTCTTTACATAAGCACTAGTTACATTGCACAAGATCACATTAATTTTTTTAAGCACAAGGAGATCAAGTGATTTTTCCAAGAACACAGGATGTTGAGCTGACACCGAGACTCGAACCTGATTCCTCAAGTCCAAAGCGGCAGCTCTGGCCATAATGGCACATCCTGGGTAGAGCAAAAGTGGCAGGTAGAAGGCACATGAAAGCTTGGCTATTTGGAAAGTTGAACGTGGAGGTTTGCAAAGGTATATGGGTAAAATTATCTGGAGAGAGCCATGCAGGTGATGCCAGCCTGGATTCCCCTAGGTGTCTACTTTTCAAAAATGTATAGGTTTGCTAGGTTTCCCTAGAACATTTGCGGAAACTTATCACCCTCTTGCTTCTGTAGGCCAAGCAGGGGGGGTGGTTCTCTGGGGCGCGGTCAATTGCTAAGAACTAAGGACTGGCTATAGGATGCTGCATATTGCCCAGAGCAAGTGGACGAATTCTGAATGCTGGCCCCACTCCAACTGCGACCCAAGGATATATGGGGGTGGTTGCGGACCTACTTGGCTCTCCAGGGAGTGAGCAAATGCCAGCGATTGATGACCTGGCCTGGCATGGTACTGCTCTGAGTTACATAGGAGGGCTGGTGGGCATTGCTGGCTCTTCTGGATGGGGATGTGGTGGCTCAAACTGATACAATGTTAGTCATCAGATATGTCTTTACAATTTATTCTGAAGTTGTTCAATTGAATGTGTTAATGCACCATAGAATTGGAGGATGCAGGTGGGAGGGGGGCAGACGGTTCAACCTTCGCAACTAATTCGGGCTGCACCGGTCATATTAGCATGTTTATTTTCTCTATGTCTGTTGTATCTTGATTTCTCGATTAAAATTATTATAATAAAAAAAAGCAACTGCTATGTTGATGCGACCCACTGAGCATTATATTTTACTTTTCAGCAACAACTGAAGAAAGAGGAGGTTTGTTACTAAAAAGTTAACGAAAAATTTCTATGATACAGAAAGGTTTTTCTCCCTCCACGTGATGGACAATTTTACTTTTCCCTACTTATGATCATCCCAGGCAAGAAAAATGAGTAGTGGCAGTCCTTCCCTACTTAGGGAACGACTACTGACAAAATGACCTGTTGGCCTGTGGGGTGATGGACCACCAGGTCAAGCAGTGGAGATGACTAAGGTTCCATAAGCATAAACCCAGACGTTTTCCCACCTTTAAGGCCCCATTCCAACAGCTGATAGCAGGACTAGAGTTGCCCATTCCAACTAGTAGCTCCATCACAGTACGTTGTCAGGGCCCAGAATAGGGAATCACAGTCAAGACCCGGAATTACCAGGTACAGTACTGCATATTATTATTATTATTATTATTATTATTATTATTATTATTGTTGCTGTTATTAATAATAATAATAATAATAATAATAACACCAATAATAATAGCAATAATAATATTCTTTAGCTGGTTAAAAAAGATAACCATAAAAGATATAAACAGTCAAATATCACATCAAAACAATATAAAGAAATATACAAAACCGTAAAATACGTAAAATCAGATAAAAAGCTCAGCACATCATATGATTTCATGAACACAGGTAAAGTGCAGACAATGGGCCAAAGTATATAACTTCAAATAAAGTGCAAGACCATAAAATTATGTGCAGTAACACACAATCAGTCAACCAAGGTGTCATTGCTGGACAAAAGGGCACCCCCTATTAGACAACAGTTGAAATCAGGCCCAGGCCTCCCTCAGTTTAACAATTCTGCTAAAAAAGGACTCTACATGCGCAAAAGTGCGAACATCCCAAAGCATAAGAAGGAACAGCATTGCGGGCCGTACCTGATTATAATTTGCGGCTTTTAAACTGAGAATCTGAAATGTTTTACTGGGAAAAGTTTATAAAGTGCACAGCATAACAAAATGTACAATGGTCTGGTCCAAGATCTTGTCACACTCACATGGACCTAGGGTACCATGGGCTGCCCAGCCTTTAGGAAAACTGATCAGTGGTAAAAAAAAGATTCAATCTAAACCTGAATAAAAGTTGGAGGTGGTAAACGTCGTTAACCCAGGTTAGACACGGCTCAAATGAATGTACAGTTTTCACCAGGTAGTGGGCCTGAGAAGAAGGTTTCTGTAATTCAAGCCCTTCTCAGTCTGCAGAGAGGTGTGATAGACTATTCTGTTTTACCCACAAATAATCAGCCTTGACAACTCTTTCAGGAGACAAAAACAAACTAGGGCGACCCAACTTATTAAATTCAGACCTGATATATCTCAACCAAGGAATAGCCTTTGTGTTATCCAACGAGAGACAATCCCTAATTCCCTACTCAACGTTGACTCGCTCTTGTGCCCAATGGAGTTCCAGTGTAGCAGTGGCCTGAGTTTAATGGTGTCTGAGATACATTTAAGGCCTAGTTCCTCATGCATCGCAAATGTTGAGGAACCGCCAGAAGATGCCTTGTAAACCTATTTTCTTCCAATTGAAGGCAGCTACAGTCCCGACACCCCCAGATGTTACTGCTGTAACAAGTGACGGATATATACTTGGCTTCATAGATATGAATCAGGGATTTTGTAGGTTTTCTGCTAATCCTGGAGCTGAAACCCATGACTGTCCCACATAATCTAGCTAGCGTGGCTCGTTTTGAGAAAAGTAAGGGGTCCCAGGAGCAGCTGTCATCAAAAAGAATGCCCAGATAATTAAAAGTCTGCACTTGAGTGATCTTTGTATTGTTGCAGAAGTGGGTTTTTGTTTTAACAGGTTCGACACCAGTGACCAAGACAAACGTTTTTGAGTTGTTTACCGTTAATTCCAGGCCACCCATAAAGCTAGCAAAGGAGTTAAGAAGCAATGGGAGCCCTAATGCAGTCCTTGACATAAGGACGGCATCATCTGCATATAAAAGGACTAACAAGGGTCTAGTGCCAACACAAGGTGGATCACACTATTTGCTTTGAAGCCTGCCTCTAAACCATTAATGTAAATTGTATATAAGCAAGGAGCCAAGATGCACCCCTGCCTAAACCCCAGGGTGATTGGAAAGTGTTTAGTGCATGAGCCCTCCTCCCCGAATCTTACTGATGCAGACATATCCATATGAATGTCTGCCAGAAAGGAGACCAAGGCTGCATCAACCCCAAGGGACCGCAGCATTGACCATAACTTAGAGTGATTCACTCAGTCAAAAACTGAAGTAAAGTCCATAAAACCCAGAAAGAAAGTAACTTTTGTAGCCATCGTATTTTTCTGAATTAATAAGTGCAGATTCAGACTTTGGTCGATAGTGCTGAGGCCTGGCTTAAACCCATACTGTGAGTTGGAAATGATGTTATTCTCCTCTTTCCAAGAGGACAACCTTTCCAGAACCACCTGGCCCATAACCTTAACAGTAGTGTCAATCGGGTATATGGGCCTATAACATCTTGGATCGGCCCGGTCACCCTTTTTGAAAATCGGCACAATGATGGAATGAGACCATGAACTGGGTGGGTCTATTGATGCAGCAGCAATTAGGATGTTATTCAACAGAGGAGCCCAGATGACTGCATCACTCCTAAAAATATCTGCAGGGACACCATCGGGCCGACGGTCTTGTTCCAAGCGAAGCCCCTAATGGCATGCGTGACTTCATTGATTAAAAAGCAGAGGCTAGAGGTGCCTGGTGTCTTATTCCGTTAGATAAGGAAGCTAACTCCGGACCATCCTCAAAGGAATATATTTGGAAAGAGTGGTGCACATGATTCCCAATTGTGGGCCCATTTCAATGAACATTGACTTCTTGGTTTCAGCAGAAGAAAAATGTGGGATAAAACACAATTGGTTTTACCGGCTATTTCCCCCCACACTGTAAAACTTTTAAATAATTTTCGTGATGGTATTTCCAATAGAGGTACCACTCCACATCTGCTTGACCTGCAACAAGGGCCGGTAGGGATGGAAGAACTGGAAGTTTGGTGGCAGGGCAGGAGGTGATTCCGCTCTTCCTTTCTCTAAATGAACGCTTTATCTCTTTGTCCTTCAGTTTATGTCTATGTCAAAATGAGGTGATCACATTCAAAAAGGGTAACACAGAACTAACTCAGTGCAGTGTATCAAGTCACCTTTCTGCGCTGCGTGATAGGGAAAGGGCAGGACTGCATTATACTTAACATTATACAGAGCATTCCTGTTATTTCCCAGTGCTGTTGCACAATGGGCTGCCTAACGCCAACGCAGGCACCCTTGCACGATGGTGCAAGGGTGCCTGCGTTTTAAGCAGGATTGTTTTTGTGCAGAAAGGGACATCTTTTTGCACAAAAACAATCCCTTGAGACATTTTCCTCTTTTATGTGTGCTGCACAATGCAGCACACATATAAAGAGGAAACAATGGGGAGAAATAAAGCTCTTTCTCATCGTTATGCCTCCCCTGGGAATGCATAGCATTTTGACGAATTCCCAGGTTTACCAGTAATGGTAAATCTAGGAATGCGTCTAAATCTATGGGTGGTGCGTGGGAACACCCACGCTCCACAAATGGAATGCCTCCCTGGGCAGAGTAACGCAACACAGCAATTTATACTACGTTGCGTTACTCTAGATTTATCAAGCCACACAGGGCGACGCAAGGTGGCCTTACGTGGCTTGATTACTTTAACTTAAGAGTTGCATCACTCTTGCACTGCGTTGCATGGCTCAAGGGTGACACAACTCTTTAATAAATATGCTCAGCTCCAGTTGTATGTGCTACTCCCTCTTCTCAAGAAAAAGGTACATTTAATGGCTGTGTTGTTCATATAAACCACCTGTAAATACAGGGAGAGAAAATTCAACCGATAAGGCACTGCTACCACTTTTTCCCTCTCTAAAAGTTCTTCCACCATTCTCACTCTTCCTCTTTTAATTCAGCAATACATCATCTTTCACTTAACTTAACAACCAAAAGTTGGGCTGTGAGCTTTCTGCTCCAATGTGCTGATGAATTAAAAAGAGCACTTCTTCTTTCTGCTAGAAAAATAAGGGCATCCTCATGCAACATAATTCCCTCTAATAGCCAACTCCACTAGGCAAGGGAGAATTCATTCTTGCCTGGAAGCTGGAGGAAAAATAACCCAGTTAAATTATCTCTGAATATTAAATCAACAGCAGAATGCTTTCATCTGAATGTGGAACACATGGGACCTCAGATAACACAGAAAATAAATGCAATGTTCTCTCCGACCCCATCTCCTCCCTTTGGGCCAATGCTGGAACAGTGTATTGTCGTGAACCAGTGCCCGAAACTGATAAAAAATGTTCAGAATCAAGAGTCAGTGAAAAATAAATATAGATCTGTTATTGTTCCTGCGTGAGCTGCGTTGATTTTATGTAATAACTGATCATTGCGGCCCCTGTTCCCTATTAGATGTCTCAGAACGAACATTAATGTTCTGTTTGTTGAAAGCTCTCTAATGTGAGCCTTGAACCTTGTCTGTGATATACAGAACTTGGAAGATAAAAAAACACAGGGGCATATTTTCAAGGACTTATCGCCGAGTTAGCGGCACTTTATCGCAGCCAAAGTGGCGATAGATTTATCGCCCTATTCACAAGCTGGTGATAACAGCCGATATCGCCAGTTTTCCTGCGATAGCAGCCACAAAAAACATCGCCACGGATGACACCGGCAACTAACGCTAATGAGATGCAGAGTAGGCGTTCCTGTGCAAAAAGCCGCGACAACACCACTTCGCAATATTCCCAACGACCAGCCAGATCGGCGATAAGACCACAAAACAGGCGATAAGGTGCGCTAGCAGCAGGGATTTAACACCTGCTCTTACCTGGTGTTAAGTCGGACGACAACCTGCACTAGAAATGGGAGCCCAGCCCACAGCCACACCAGAAGAACAACAGATGCCATGGAGCTACTGATCATGCAGCTCGGACACCCAAGAGGGCCACAACACCCACCGCCGCCACCCACAGGACCCCCCCGGGCCCTACACCGATCACCTCCCCCCCCCCCGGACAAAGATATCTTACACAAACTTTACTAAATCATGAACAAAACAATTCGCCTGATGTCGCACAATTACAACAATTAACATTCATGTGTGGACCGAAAAAGGAGAATCATTCATTCATCTCTGAATTTCCAAACAAATCAATTTATTCAAATTTAACTCAAAACAACTATTTGGAAGAGTCATGGCAGGTCTTCTCTGGACAATCTGTAAGTCACAGCCTGCAAGACAAAATTCAAGATAAGAAGGTGTGTCATGCACTCATCAAAGGACAGAGAGAGAGAGAAAGAAAGGGAGAGAGAGAGAGAGAGAGTGAAAGAGAGGGAGAGAGAGACAGTGAAAGGAAGGCTCTTGGCACATACATGCCAACTGTTGTGTGTGTATCGCTATTGGTGCACCATAAGCCTAAGGCCTAGCCCCAAATGCAGCGCGAAAGCCACATCACATTTCCAGAATGCAAGCAGTAGTCAGACTAACATTAGGGATGAAAGCTCCTTTGTCTCAATACATAAGGCGGAAGGACATCTGCACCTCCGACCTTGGTCTTGCATGCGGCAGGCACCCCCTGAGAGAGATACCATAGCAGATGATGACGACTTCCACACCACGCACAGCGCTAATGAAAGACCAACGTATCCACACCCCACACACAGAAGTCCTTGCTCAAGGTACCCTTGCATGGAATGCCCTTGACACTTACGTACACAACACCCCATACGTCCAAACGTTGCACACACATACGACTCATTGCTCTGAGCTGTGGCATATCATCCACATAACTCCCGCAGGTCAGAACAGAAGAGTACCGGTTCTACGAGAGCCACCAACGCAATGGCAGAACATCCCGGGCACATGCACAACCCCTGTCACGTGGAACTGTACTGTGCACGTATGCTGCATTTGTTGGGGGCACTGGCAGTGTTGCGCATCAGTTACCATCTGAGCTTCCGTCTTGAGTACGTCACCTGCGTCCAGCCCTGGTTCCACTGTTGATCATGCATATTCGAGTGGCCCATGGATGTCTGCCTATCCAACACAACGGTAGCTGTACTGGATTATGACTTGTGTGTGCGCCCCCTGTTGGCCCACGACCAGGAGTGTAACCGTGATACCCGTTCATGGGATGCCTTGATATTTGGCGTATGTGCTGGCAGTTGGGCATGGGAGATTGCACAAGTCCTCGTGTGCAGTGACCACATCGAAGCGCTCCCCTATTGGGCTGTGTTGCGGATTGGTGAAACGGCGTGGACGGAGCACATCTGTCCGGACCAGTTAATGGATTGGCTCGCCCTCGTGTTCGTTGAAGTCGACAACGACGTACTCTTGGAACTGATTGCCCAGGAAGCTGTGCTCGCATTCATGGACGAGTAACTACGTTCCTGCAGCCACAACTGCTTGTAACCCAGAGCACAGGTCCCAACACCTTGTTGCATCTTGGAGAAATGGTCACATATCCCACCACAACAGTGGACATGGCTGCATTCGGCTGGACTCAGAATACATGTGCGTGCACCTACGCGTGTTGACACACACCTGTGCAAGGTGAGGCAGTCCCATGGGCGGAGCTGCACAGCGTCACTTGGCAAGGTTACTAAATCTGACATACTGCTGGAGGGAGAGTACACACATGGCAATGTAGTACTACATGTGACCTTGTTGGACCCTTTCACCCGCTCACTGTCAGCAGAGCAGACAGTCTGCGCAGTCCGGTGGTAAAGCACTATGCAGATCCCATGGGCTGTGAGTCGTGTCCCCTGACACGGGGCAATGAGCATACGCCAAACATCACATGACTCGTCCAGCAAGGCAAGGTGGGCTGAGACCGTTGCCATCCGTAATGATTGGTGTTCATTTTTGCCTCCCCATTTCTTGCACCTCTACATGTTCCCATGCTGCCTGTTAGTGTCTGAAGTATTGGTCTGCATGTTGTAGCCCTTGTCTTGCCCGTACTGACACGCACATGCTAATAAAGTCTACGCCACTTCACTAGTGTTCCACTGTGATGAGTGTTGATTAGAATGACAAATCGTGTGCCTCAATGAGCATTGTCCATACACAGGGAGGGACTGACTGACGCATTTCACTTAAGGGTGAGTCCCTATTGCCAGCTCCACCTCTGTGAGCCAGACATTGTGGTTGGGATAGTTGCTGGTAGACCTGTGCTCTTACGTGTCTTCAGCAATGTGAATATGGTGCCCAACTTCTTGCCATGTGGATCAATGTGATCCATCAAAACAGGCTGTGTCCACACAGTTGAGTGTGAGTAGGAATGCAAAGAGATGTTCTGTTGTCACATGTGATGGGGGACACTACTTTAGGCCTGCTACCGAATTAGACATTTCTACACACAGCCCCATTTAATACATGGAAGTGGGGCTACGTTGGGGGGTTGCGAGATTGTTGTTCATGAGCAATGAGGCCACAGCTAGTTCACACCTTCACAGTCATCTAATTGGCCATGTGGGTCATGGTCAAACATGTGCATTGATGTCATTTCCCAGGGTGTACCTTTTTGTGCAATCAATGTCCCTACATTCATCCATACTTATATACTTGATTGAACATAGACATTACACATCTGTGTGATTTGGAATGTTTTATTCACATTCTGTGGAGTGTCGGAGCTGGAGCAGTACATGGCCATGCAAACCCCACATTACATGGTTGCCCAGTGGAGGGCCAACCAGAGTCCTTTGGGGAATGACAATTTAATCGGAAGAGGAAGAGTTCAGTCCGCAGCCTGATTGCTGTGTCATTGGTAACCAGAGCAGATATGGCAGTCCATGTCGGGGTCCAGGTGAATGTCGCAGAGTGTTTCGGGGGACAGTGGAAGGTGTTGTTCCCGGGCATGATGCAGAGGGCTGAACCAAGCAGGAACAGGCCATACGGCGGGGATGAATGCTACAACCTCCTCCCTCACACAGAGTCATTGCCATCCACATCTTAGTCCTCTGATATGTCTTCTGTGTCAGGTGTGTCAGGTGTGTGTGGTGGTATTATGGCTGCATCCCTGTGTGCCACTGACACATCACGTGGCGGAGGTGGTATGGCTGCATCACTGTGTGCCACTGACACATCAGGTGGTGGAGGTGGTATGGCTGCATCACTGTGTGCCACTGACACATCAGGGGGTGGAGATGTGTGTGTCGAAGTTCCTGCAGCAGTCATCTGGGACAGGCTCTGTGGAAGCAATGGCAAGATGAGGTTCTGCAGGGCATGGAAGATCCCAGCTACAACTCGCTGGTGTACAGCCGTGGCAGCCATCCTTCCAGCCTGCATCCGCTCCATGTTCTCCATTGTCCTCCGCATCTGTGCTAACTCTGTGCTGTCATCGCTGGGGCCTGTCTGACTAGACAGTTCTTGTATCCGAGTAATGGCTCCAGCGAGGTCAGCCAAGGATTGTTGTAGAGCATGGAACGGACTGTGGGTGTCCGATAGGGACTGTAAGTGGTCCCTGATGGGACTCATACACCCACGTATGGCATCAAGTCCGGCTGCCATGAGGTCAAAACCCACCCACACCTGTTCAGCCAGCCCCCTCTGGCAGTTTGACACACGCGTTGGAATGCCATGTGTCTTTCCGTGAGGTGCTGGGAGCCAGCCTTGGTGGTGGGTGCTTCCTGCTGTGTGGGCTGTGCAGGGGGTGGGGTCACCTCGATGCAGCTGGGCTGCCCTGCTCCTGGAGGTGGGGTACGGAGGCTGTCCACGAGCCGTTGGAGGGTGTCGGAGCTGATGTTCAGGGGGTCCTCCTCATCATCACTGAATAGATGTCTGGTCTGCTCTGCAGGAGGTATTGATTGTCCCTCTGCAATGTAAAGGGGAGTTGCAGGTTAACAGTGTGTTCCATGTATGTTGACGCATTGTACATGTTTACATACAGACTGCATGACAATGTACATTGTGACTGTTTTGGATCAGCTGGCTGTTTGCGGGGAGACAGTGGACATTTCGACTACATGACGGATGTGAGGTTGTACTCGTACATGATCATCTCACAGTTTCCTGCTATGCCAGATGTGATTGGCCAGTTTCTACGCACAAGCGGCACCAGTTGTGTCCTCTGTTCTGTAGTGAAAGTGTTGCACTTTGTACCACATTGTCGTCAATGTTGATGTGCTGTGATTGCTATGTGTGTGTGCTGCATTGTGGGAGAGTCGCCCCTGCAGCTCTGATTTAGCGGCCCCTTATCCCTTTGAGGCGGTGTGTCTTTGACTTGTGTGCTTTTAAGGTGCTGAGATGTTGGCGACTTGGGTCATTTGTGCTCTTGGACGGTTTTTGTACTCTTGTGCATTGTTTGTCTGCAGATGTGTTGTTGACGTCAGGGGTTGTATGTGCACGTGGATGTGTCAGAGTGTGACCTGCTCCTTTGAGGATGTGATCCACACTGGGCCATTAGTGTCGTGTCGTGCACCATGTCATGTATTTTGACTGCAGCCATGCTATTGGTCATGCAGTGTCACTTGCATTGTCAGTGTGGCTCACAGAGCCGCTGCTTTGCTGGATTCAGCACATGTGCATGGGTAGGTTGTGAGATTGGTGATAGGGAGGGGGGCCCCTTTGTGCACATAGTGGACGGGGGCCTACTTGGTGTTTCTATGTGTGCTGCAGTGTGCCAAGGGTATCAGGGACATGTTCCACAATCATTGTGGGTGTGCAGTGTGCTACACATAATTGTGCATCTATGCCATTGTGCCCATCTCCCCCCGTCCCCCCGTCCCTGGTCGTTACTCACCCTGTTGCTGTTGGGTCAGGTCATCTCGAGCTGTGTCCAGACCCCCAACTCCTTGCACCGTCTCCACACTGATGACTGTGGCCACCATTTCCTCCAGCTCATCCAGCTCCTCCTGTGGCGCAGGACTCCCACCTCCAGTCGCCGTTGCTGCCTTCCGGTTGGCAGCGAGTTTCTGCTTGGTTTGGCTATTCACATCATGCCAGCGCCTCTTGACCTCCTCCATTGACCTCCTCAACACTCCGACTGCATTCACGTTGTTCACGATCGACTGCCATATTTCCGTTTGTGTTGCCAATGACACAGTGGAGGTGACGAACAGTTGTTGGTAGTGTTCTATCACCTCCGTGACGATGATCCCGTTTTCCTGCGGACTGAACCCCGTCTTCCTCTTCTCCTTGCCCTTCCCCGACCCCGAGGTTCCTTGCTGGTCGTCTGTGGGGCTTATGGGGTTCGCGTTATCCTCTGCACTCGGTCCGGGTGCATCCATGGTGCTACGCAGTTTATTTTTTTTTGTTTTTTTATCTTTCTGCTTTTATAGTGCATTTTCCCGCATGACGCGTGGGAATTGCAGGCCTGCCGCTGGTTATCGCTGATTTTTGTATCGCGATTTGGGGCATCGCAACTTTTTTCGCGTTTGTGTTGCGCATTTTTTCGGTGTCGCGTTGATTTTAACGCAGTCATTTGCCGCGTTATCGTGAGACTATCGCATGGTGCCGCCGGGTTGAGGATACAACGTTAACACGGTGTTATTTTCCCGGGATGGACAGCGATGTGCAAAGTTGCGTTAAGCTAATTTTGCGATAATTATCACACGTTCTTGAGAATATCCCCCACAGTGTTTATTTGCTTCTCGGTGCTAGTAAAGTACAGAATGTAGAAGGAGGGAGTTAAACGCTAATTTGTGGATGTGGGTCCCATATTCCTCCTTCCTCAAAACATTGGGGTTTAGTTAAATGTACTAAACAAAAGTTTGGCTGTCAGTCCTTTTCTGAAACAGTTGAAATTTGGTTCCTAACTGAGCCCCGGGTTCAGTGAGTTGCAGCATTTGGGTCCCTTGACTCCTGGAAATATGTCTCCATGTTTATTGTATCTGTAGACTGATTGTTGTGAGACAAGGAATGTCCAGCACACACCTCTTTTAGGCATGTAGTGGGTAGCCACCCCCAGAGGTCTCTAGCTCTTCTGCCCTAATAATGCCTAATAAGCCATGTGCATTGTACAAGGAACTTAAACTTAATCCACCAGCTGCTTGTAGACATCGAAGTGCTGTCAAACTACAGGGGTGGCTGGCGTCTCCACTTCTCCACATTCTCCGGCTGTTGTAATGGGTCCACTCAGGAAGGAACAATCACGCTGGGTACGGCTGAATGGTGACTGCTATATTTTTAGAGGGGGCACCATCATCATCCTCCCATGTCTTCATGTCTGGTGCTTCACTACAGCTTCAGGAACGTCAGTAAAACACTTTGCTCGTCTAGGGTGTGGTTACCCAGCCTCCATTTTGTGCCAGGGTACCGGAATATCCAAAAAAGATTCTATTGGCCTGCTAAACTCACTTGAATGCTAACCAGATTCATGAGAGCAGTTAACCGACACTTTTCTTACACATGCCACACACTCAGATTTTGAGGAAAGGGCCTGTCATGGCAGTTTAGCAGAACAATGGAGACCAGTAGTCTGGCTCACTACCAGGGACAGGAAATGGCCCGTCTGGTACTAAAGGTTCACAAATGTATACTGCCACTACTATAAAGTACCTATGAGCGGTATATGGAGAGCTGGCTCACATAAAAAGGAAGGCATGCTTGGTGCGCCCATCCAAACAACAGAGTCCTACTCTCGGTCTTCAGTACCTTTACACATACAAGGCCTCAGTGCACATGCATTATTGTCACACGCATTCTATAATAAAATCCCTTGGAAACCTTCTGCTGGGCAACTCAGGGCAGGTGCACGGGCTTAAAAAACCATGTAGGGGTCCTTTCCATCCAAAAACATATGATTACCTTTGGCATACCATCTCATTTCCCTATGTAAAATCTTGGTGCACTTTAATATGGGCAGGTTGTTTTATTACTATGCAGAAATGAACATATAAAACTGTGATTTCAGTTCTTGAAGTACCTCCTACATAGACAGATTGCATATAAAGGGCTGTGTTTAACAGAACAACTCTGGAGCATTTCAGAGATGACTTCATCATTATCCCTAAATTCAACACCATGGAGCCTGAGGAGAATAGCATTTTCTGGGGCTGGAGCCCTTCTACAGAAGTAGTATCAGGGTGGTGTTTGCCTTATAAATCATGAGGTACTTGGGGGATTCTGCCCCTTGTGGAATCAGAGCTGGGAGACTGGAGGTATGTCACAGAACTGTGCTGTGCTAAGAATGAACTCGGTAGGCGAAGAGACCTCCTCTGTTATCCTGTTATAAGTCAGGCTAATTGAAACTATTCAAGGGAGGTGTGGCGTCATCAAAGACCTCTGTGCAAAAAGATACGCCTTTCTAATGTGTTTTTCTCCAATTAAGTAAAAGAAAGTTGAAAGGCATCTATTTTCACAATTTCACAATTCAAATTATTTTGAAGTGCCGATGTCCCATAACGTGGATGTTTCCAGATGCACCTCTGTGCCATCATCTGCATACTGGTGCCTAGCAACTTCTGCCTCCTCCATCATGATTACTAAACGCTGCTTATAAAGGCCCAACATCAAAGGCAGAAAAACCAAACTGTGAGGAACACCACATATGACTGGTAGAGGATCTGGGATGTTATTCTCCTACCTAATCAATTGCTTGTGCTTAGATAGGAATCAGGAGAACTATCTTTGAACCATCTGTGGTTGGATCAGAACTGCGCCTAGACAACAAATTCTGAGGAGATTATAATTATGCTCCAACAAGTCTGAGTTGAAATTACAAGAAGTATTCATCTTAAAGGACTCAAATGGCCACCCCCACCAAATGTCATGACTAACTGGTCCTGCTACAGGGAAATATGATTTGAATCCTGAATGCTGGGCCGAACAATTATTACCTCAGCTGAGGGCTTCAACTGAGCGATAAGTTGCATGGGGGTTATTTGCTGTACTTTGGTTCCGCTCACGTTTTGTAGTTTTGAAGGAATTTTGCCAAAGTCGTGATGGTATACTGCGGCAGGAGTTAGGATCTGCAAAATTAGGGCGTGCTGGAGAAAACCCATCAAAAATCCTCTTTGCTGATCTATTTTTTGCAAGGTAAGTGAATCTCTTTTTTAAATTATTTTGCTAATAAAAAAAACACCTGCTTCCTTTAAGAAACGTAATTGAAAAGCGTAATTGGGTGAAGGTAAAACGTAAGCAACAATGTGAAGTAAAAATGCTGAACTTCGATAAATCCCCCCTTGTACCTAAAGCGTGTTTACTCTACGAATGCTCGAATGATAAATGAAAGATTCAATGAACGTTCACCATGACATCTTGTAAAATTCAAAGAGTTGTTGTCAAGCCTCCCACGAACCAAAACGCTCAATTGTGCCTCTAATGAGTCTCTGACTGATTTACCCACCCCTAACCAGGACACAACTGCTAAGGGTCAAGCAATACCCTCCGAAATATGCATACTGTACCTATTCTCTGGTGTCCATATTCTCTCTAAGCGCTACCAAAAGACCCCACCACAGGAAGGAAGTCGGAAATCACGAAACAGAAATTCCAAATGCATTCTGTAGCCCAAGAGGCAATCAGTGACTTCAATGCCTTTGAGGCGACAGACGTACGCTTTCCATTAGAAATGCATAGCTTTGAATTACTATTATATTCAAAATGCAAAAATACAGATGGCCTGGAAAATTAATGCATTAACCATTAAAGCGTGCATTTTGGGGACTACGGCGTGCAGTGCATTTTGAAATAAATGCTCTCTTTGCTTTAGGGGTTGATTCTTTTTAAAGTTATACCTCCTAAACAGTGAATTGAGAATTATACCACAAATTCATTCGATGACTTTCAAATGTATCTATGTAACCAATTAGGTTGCATGTTAAGCAACACTGCAGGCATTCTTTAATATTCAGAGAGCAACGTATCAGATGAACAGTCCGGCCCAGATTCAGGAAGGCCCTGTGCCAGAGCAAAGTTACCGAACGTTATATATGGTGTTTACTTTCCAGTGTGAAAGGCAATTGGCTCTGTAAAAGTGCCTTTTTCTCATCTCAAAAACACTTTGTGCTGAAGGTGGCGTGTTGCATGCATCAAGGGGACATTACGGCCATAGGTTTTGACATAAAGCCAAAACTACTAATGTAGACAGGGCTTTGAGCAAAACATAACGTCTCCACGAAGCAGGCACTAACAAGGAGAAATATTTTCATTTCTCAAACAAAACCCACGCATTGCATGTGTTCTGAAGTACACAGCACACATCTAATGCGTGGGATCTCTCTTTGTTTGTCACCACACCAGAATTTGTACTGAGAGGGTGTGTTTCCAGTGCAAATCATATGCTAGATAGTGCACACTCTCCTTTGCGATGCTGTGCATCATGCAAGGCAATCTTTTAAAGGGTCAGTGCAGGGGATGACAGTATCAGCAGGACAATTTGAACAGATATTGCTCTGCATAGTATTTTCCTCTGGCTCAACGCAGTGCAGCAATTGCTACGCTGAGTTGCATAAAAAACTAGTAATTCTGCCTCTCGTACCTTTTTTTCACTCATTACCTTTTATTTTATTAATGTATAGATTTACTTACAAATGCATATAATTATAAATTATAATATATATAAATTATATATTTAGATATATATAAATTATATGTATATATATTTTTTTTTATGTTCAATATGTTTTATTGAAGAAATTTTCAGATATGAAACACAATACAAAAAATAATACCGAATCATGAAGTATAGAAACATACTACAATATATAAGAAAAAAATAGAAAACCTATATCAAGATTACAGAATAGTACAAATATGATATAAATAATAAAATAAACCTAAAAGGGCTACAGTAAGCAAAGATTAATTAATACAAATTGAAATAAGTTTCCTAAATTGTAGAACATGTACTGATGTAGGAATCTAAACTAGACCACATACTAGACCTAGAGGAAGAGGGGTCTTTATGAGAATGTGGATAAAAACATTGCCCGCGTCTAAGAAAAATAATCCATTCCCACCATGCATTAACCGAAAGTGAAGTAGCGTCTTTCCAATTACAGGTAATAGATTTGATTGCAGTAGAAATAAGGAAATCCAACAATTTACAATCCATAGAGGATAAAATGGATTTAAAGAGTGAGGATTTGAGAATTAGAACCTGAAATGATAAAGCTGTTTGGATCTTAAGGATATGGGTAATAAGATGCCATATTTCTAATAAAAACTGATGTATGATAGAACAATTGAAAAATAAGTGTTGTAGGTCACCAGTTACAGATTGACAGTGCCAACAATTTGGAGTATCTAGAAGTTTAGCTTTAAATAATTTGTCAGGAGTCCAGAAGCATTGATAAAGTAGGTAAATATTAGATTGTATAAGGGTGGCCGGAAGATAATTAGCCGTGTTGGAATTCCAGATGTCCTTCCAGGATATACTAAGTGAATGAAGATGTAAGTGTGGTGACCATTTTTGATTCAACTGTGAAAAAGAGGAATTTGAAGTGGTAAGTTTTTTATATACTTTAGATGCTGTATGTCCTGACCGGCTGAACACAGAAATACAAAATTCAATACCAGAGGACTGAGACATACAAAGTAGTTGGGGATAAGCATTAAGAATCGTATTACTTAACAATGTATATTTAGGCAGCTCAGACAATGGCAGCTTATAAGTGGCTTGAATAACATCAAATGTGTAAAACATATCATATTGACAAATATCTGCAACAAAGAAAATACCAGCAGTAATCCATAGTTTCCAAAAAGAAATATGTTTATGATATTGGAGTTTAGGATTGAACCAAAGAGAAACTTTTTTAGTGGAAGACAAAGTAATAGAAAAACTACTATCAAATGACAAAAGGGCAACTTTAGAGTTGGCAAGAATAGGGGAACACTTACCAAAAGAGCCATTGGACATGGTGAGAAAAGCAGTTAAAAGGTATGGAGCCAAAATATTTTTTTCCAGGATAAGCCATTTAGGTGCATTAGAGAGGGCGACAGTGTGGAACCATAAAGAACATTGTGCCACAAGGAATGCAAAATGATATTTTTTTAAATCGGGAAGACCAACCCCACCTTCACATTTGGGCAATTGTAAAGTCTTAAGACTAATGCGTGCAGGTTTATTACACCAAAGGAATTTAGTAAATAATTTATATAGTTTAGTATAAAAAGTGGACGGGAAGGAGAAGGGTAGCATAGACAATAGATATAAAATTTGTGGAGTTATAGACATTTTAATTGCTGCAATGCGTCCCCACCAATTTAGATGTAGATTAGACCATCAATCAAGTTTCTCTTTGGTATTTGTTAGAATAACAGAGCAATTGGTATCAACTGTATCTTTGATCGAGCCAGTAAAAATTATCCCTAAGTATTTGAGTTTTTTTGGAGACCAAATTATATCAGTATTCTCTAACATTGTAGAATTACAAAAGGCATTTAATGGAAAAAATTCTGTCTTATTAGTATTCAGGGAGTAACCAGAAACCTCAGCATATTTATGAATAATTTCAAGGATAATAGGTATAGAGGTGGAAGGGTCAGTTACATATAATAACACATCATCAGCGTAGGCAGAAAGTTTAATGGTAGTATCTTTCAAAACAACACCTGTATAAGTATCACTATTACGAAGGGAGCATAGGAGGGGTTCTATAGCAATAAGAAAAAGTAAAGGAGAGAGAGGACATCCCTGCAGAGTGCCTCTATATAACCGAAATGAAGTGGAGCACAAACCATTGACTAAAATAGAGGCTGAGGGGGCTGAATACAAAGCCTTAGTCATATTGATAAAAATAGGACCAAAACGGAAAGCTTCTAAGGTTTTAAATAAAAATTGCCAATTAACCTTATCAAATGCCTTTTCTGCATCTAAGGCCATTACACCTAGGGGTGGGCGGAATTTGCGTAGTTGCGCTACGCAAAGCTCCGCGAAACGGTAAAAAATCACCCCGAGCACACAAAAGTTCTGCGAACACGCAGAATTGCTTGTTCCGCCCGTTCGCGATGCTTTTTTCCTGTTCGCGAACGCTGTTTGCGTGCTCGGGGAGAAATATCTTGCAAACACGCATTTTGAAAGCGCGAACAAGCAAAAATTCCGCGAAGCAGCGTATCGCGGAATTTTGGGTAATTCTGCGTTCTCCGCGGAACGCAAAATTACCCAAATTCCGCAAATTCCGCGAGCGGAACGGAATTTACCGCCCAGGCCTAATTACACCAATAGGTCCACTTGCTTCTTTGGCGAGAGATAGGGTATGACAGAGCAACCGGGTATTGTGAGCGGATAATCTACCTTTCATAAAGCCAGCTTGATCAAATTGTATAATGGTGGATAATAGGGGTGATAGTCTATTTGCTAAAACTTTTCCATATATTTTACAGTCCTGATTGATTAAAGATATGGGCCGAAAATTTTAGACTAAAGTATGATCTTTATTAGGCTTGGGAAGAACAATTATAGTGGCTTCATTAAAAGATCCCCCATCATGGAAGTATGCTGAAACACCGTAAAAAGGGAAAGTAAAAAAGGGATAATTGGTCCTGGAAGCATTTATAGAATTCGGCCGGAATTCTGTCCGGGCCAGGAGTTTTTTGGGAATTTAAAGCATTAATTGCTGTAAAAATGTCTTTAATGTCAATAGGGTTCTCTAGGGTAGCTCTATCATTATCAGAAATCTGAGGCAATCGACAGGAATTAAGAAAATCACTAATAACACTGTTATTAGGTGTAAGAGGTTCACGATATAAAGAAGAGTAGAATGAAAGAAACTCCTTCAGTATATCCTCACCCTCCGTCACCAATGTACCCTTATTGGACTTGATGGCTGGAATTTGAACTTTTTCACGTTTGAGACGCAGATAATTAACTAGCAAGCGACCCGATTTATTAGAATTAAAATAAAAATTTGATTTTTCTTTTGAGATAAGTAAGCCTGCTTGTTTACTATGCATACAATTATATTCGTAGCGGTTTTTCTGAAGTTGGGATTTATATTGTGGATCTCTAGATGTAATAAAAAGTTCTTCCACTGCAGCAATCTGTGTCTCCAATTCATTGAGGTGGGGATAAAAAGATTTGTTTTCGTGTGCCATAATAGAAATTGAAACTCCACAGATATAAGCTTTAAAAGCATCCCAATGTATGATTTTGGAGGTGTCACAAGACTTATTATTAAAAAAATAATCCGTCATAGCTGAGGCCATTTTTTTAGAATTGGTGGGGTTAAGAACTATTTCCGAGTTCATTCTCCATCTTTTATTATGAATTTGAGGATCGGAAATAGATAAGGAAAAAGAGATTAAAGCATGGTCTGAAACCGTAATAGGGTGAATAACTGATTCACTAATTATGTGACATAAATTACGTGAGGATAATAAATAATCAATTCTAGAAAAAGAAGAATGAGCATTAGAATAAAAAGTAAAATCTTTGTAGGGTGTTCCAATCTCCAAAAATCTACCAATTTGGTAACAGAAAGAAAGGATTTCAAAGCAAAGAATGCCTTGCTAGGCCGGAACTTAAAAACAGAAGACCGGTCCAACAAAGGATCCCTGATAAGATTAAAATCGCCACCCATTATAAGGGACGCATTGCCAATTTTGAGTGTTTCAGCAGAGACATAGGACCAAAAGACAGGGTCATCAGAGGTAGGGGCATAAATATTAACCAGATTTAAAGTAAGTTTGTCAATAAGAACTTGGGCAGCAACAAATCTACCATCTGAGTCATGATGATGTGACAAAATTTGTACACGAGCTTTGAGTGAGAAAAAAATAGCTACTCCATTTTTACGTTTTGCAGCAGGAGATGAAACTATAAGCCCTACCCAACCTTTAGACATAGCATGCAATATTTTATCATTAACATGAGTTTCTTGAACAAAACAAATATCAACCTTAGACTTGTGTAAATATTCTAAAATTTTACGTCGCTTAACTGGGTGTCTGAGACCCTTCACATATAATGAAGCAACAATTAACTTTTGTGACCTAGACATATTTTCTTACAGGGAAGAAAAATAACAGGTAAGAAAAAAGAGAGAAAGACAGCAGCCCATATAAAAAAGACAAAACAAGACAAACAATATGAAACGAGGTCAGTCACCAAGACCTCATACCAATAGAACATTGGAGACGGAGGTACGAAGCAAGAAAACCACCATTAATAGGCACCTGCAAAGAAAGTGAATAACAACCTACAGTAAGGGGGTAAACAAAATATTATTATTATTATCAGCCCGCAGAACCAGAAGGTTGAGAGTCCATGAGAACAGGATGATGTTGATCCAAGAATCTTATTAAATCTGCAGGAGCTGAGAAAGACTTAGAAATGTCATTTTTCCAGATGCGCATGACCGCAGGGTCAAAAAGACCATATTTGTAGCCAGCTTCTCGCAAACGAGGACGTAAATCTGAAAATTGGCGTCATATTTGAACAGTCTCTTTTGCAAAGTCCTGGTGAATAAAGACTTTGTTTCCTTCAATTAGGAGAGAAGGGATCTCTCGGACAGCCTTGCGTATAAGAAGAAGATGATGATGCCTCAGAACTTTAAAAATGATTTGTCGGGGTTTGACTTGATGGGGTTTACGAATTGAAGGTATTCTGTGGGCTTTATCAATCTCAAAGCACTCTGGAAAGTTAATATTTAATAGCTTAGGGAGAAGATTTTCCAGGAAAAGACGACAACTCTGGCCTTCGACTCCTTCAGGAACATTAAATATGCGTAGATTATACTGTCTATTTCTGTTTTCCAAATCAAGTAGGGAACGTTGGAGAGAAGCAACCTGAGTAGGAATGGGAGCCATAGCTGTAATGGCTGCAGTATTATCACGAATCCTAATCTCATTGTCAGCAACTCTCATTGATAAGGAAGCCATATCTCTGTGAATATTTTTGATATCTGAGGAAATTATGTCCGTGTTGATATGAATAGCTTCAATTTCCTCTAAAATGTTTGTTAAAGAATCCTCTTGGGAGTCAATAGCTTTGGCTTTAGCAGGAGGAGGTGAGACAGCTTGTTTGTATTTATTTGGACCCATTTTAGACTCCATACTGGTAAACAGGGAGCAAGCAATTGGAAAAGAAAAATTAATTACACCACAAATAACAAAAGCCTGCAGTGTAATAAGGAGCCTTGGCAGGGTATTAAAAACCAAACAGTAGTCAGAAAAAATCAGCTCCAAAATGACTTAATATACAGGAACAATAGGCTGTAGTACAGAGAAAAAAGGATAAAAAAATCCCTTTAATCCTTTCCAAGCTGCAAAGTTGTGGCCAACAAGAGGCAGGACGAAAACCCCTTTAAGAAGGGCTGAGGCTTCTAAAAAGAGGAGGTGTCCAGTGGGTTAAGTCCGCCTCCTCTGTGTGGAAGGCTGGAGAAGGCTGAGGAGAGCAGGAGCTCTCTGTGAGGAGAAACAAAAAACACCTACCGCACTACCCAGGGAGGCACCAGACCTCTGAAAATGGACCCGGCGCTGCAGGAGCCACAACAGAGCAGCTGGGGGCAAAAAACGAAGCCTAATTATGCCCTTATCGTCGGTAGAGACTCATCGGCGATGCAGGTAATCACGGAGCTCAAGGCCCGGCGGACATCTTGGTTCACGCGCACTGCCGACTCCTCCGCGTGCTGCCGACTCCTCAGCCTCTCGTACTTTTAATGAGTGAATGGAGCAATATCTTTTTCCAGGAGTCGAACAGAAGTTATGTAGATTTGGTCGTAGGGATTTATCAATCAGGAAATCCGAGTTCTAGTCCTTATTTAGCCATCTAAAAAATGTATAAGATACTGACTAAACAGATTGTTTCTCCTGTGACTCTGTTAACTTGTGCCATAAACCTTTTGGGGTACGTGTGGTTGTACGAGGGAATTTAGTGGCCACAAAGCCTATGATTCACTAAATCACACGGTTTTCCACCCCTCTAAATGGCTTTTTTAAATGTACTAAACCTAATATGACAATTGGTAAAAGGTTACTGAATTGCAAAATGGGTTTTGAAATCCATTAAAAATCACACATTTGAAGGGGCATGTGTAGGGCATTCCTTCCAAATTGCATTTCTGAATGCTATGTATCAATGGTTTGTGCCCGCACTTTATGTCGCAAACCATCGATAGGTTACTCTCAGGGAGGCACCTCAAAAGAGGTGGCAACCCTTCATAAAGAAAAACAGGGTCCTTGTGTGACCTTTTCCCTTTTGTGAAAGTAAAAAAATAATTTGTTTGGCACTAGGCAGTAGTCCAGAGGACCACTGCCAACTCTTAAACACACTTTTTAAAAAAAGCATTGAAAATGCAATTGGTCTCGCATTTGTTTGAGTTAGAGCTTTTGGCATTGTAAATTGCAATGTCTTTTACCTATGTGTTATGGAATGTATGTATGTGGTGTGTAGTGTAATTATATGTGTTGGATTGGATTAGTTAGTTGTGTAATTGTGTGGCATGTAATTGTGCGATGTGGCATGGATTGGATTTGTGGAATGGAATTATGTGGCATGGTGTGCTGTGGAATTATATGGATAGTAAATGTGGTATTGAGTGTACTGGAATTATGTGTAGTGGGATTGTGTTATGGAGTTTAATTATGTGAAATGGTATTTGTGGTGTGGAGTGGTGTGGAGTGGAGTTTAATTATATGGTGTGCTGTTGAAAATTTGTGGCACAATGTGGAATTGTGTGGTGTGGATTAGATGTATGTGGTGGGTTGTGTAATTGTGTTGTTGAATTGTATTATGTGCTTTGGTGTCGAATTAAGTGGTGTGAATTGCAAATGTGTGGAGTTGAATTGTGTGGTGTGGAACTGTGTGGAAAGCTTTACCTTTTTGGTGACGAATAAGGGGAAATAGGTAGGGGCTAAGCTTCAGATGTGTGTTAAAATAAGAGAAAGAGAGTTGGAGCTATTACTGTTGTAAATGTCTCTTACTTATGTGTTATGGATTGAGGTGGATGTATGTGGTGTGTAGTCAAATTATGTGGGTTGGATTGGAATTGTGAATAGTGGTATGGAATTGTGTGGTGCAGAGTGGATTTGTGTAGTGGAATTATGTGGCATGGTGTGCAATTGTATTATGTGAATAGTAATTATATGTGTTTGAGTGTACTGGAATTATGTGGAGTGGGATTGTGATTAATGGAGTGTAATTATGATGAATGGTATTTTGTGTTGTGGAGTGTTATGTACTGGAGTTTAAATACATGGTGTGCTGTTGAATTCTATGGTATGATGTTGAATTAGGTGTTGTAAATTGGATATATGTGGGGTGTAGTGAAAGTATGTTGTGAAATAATATTAGTTTTTTTGTAATTATGTGGTGTGGAATGGATTTGTGTGGAGTTGAATAGTGTGACATGGAAAAGAGTGGTATAGAGTGAAATTATGTGGAGTGGAATTATGTGGCATGATGTGGAGTGTTTTTATGTGGATTGTTATGTAGTATAGAGTGGATTTATGTGGGATGTATTTATGTGGTATTGAGAAGTGTGTAATTAGATGGAGTTGAATTATGTGGTGTTGAGTGGTATTATGTGGATTGTAATTATATTGTGTGGTGTGGTTGCATGGATTTGCATTGTATTGAGTGGTGTTTAGTAGAGTGGTGTGGCAATGAGTGGAGTGGCGTAAAGTGGAGTGCAGTTTGATGGAGTGGTGTTACATAGAGCAGAGTGGCATTGTGTGGAGAGGAGTGGGGCTGCGTGCAGTGGCATTGCAAGAAGTGGCATTGCGTGTTTGGCGCTGAGTTGAGTAGTGTGGCGTGGAGTGTAGTTGTGTAGAGTGGGGCGGCATTGTGTAGAGTGCAGTTGCGTGGAGTGGCATTGTGTAGAGTAGAGTAAAGCAGAGTGGCGTGAAGCAGAATGACTGGAGTAAGGCATAGAGTTGAGTGGGTTGGGTAAAGTGAAGTGCAGTTGTAGAAGTACACCTGCGTAGAGTGATTTTGTGTTGCATGGAGTGGCGTTAGTGAAACAATTGGCTAGAAAGGAAATATAGGATTCAGAACTAAATTAAAGAATTGTACTTCAACTGCAGAAGGAGAAATACCAAGACTGTGAAAATGTGCTTAAACAGTATTAGCAGTAACATAAAGCAATGTAATTGGTTCCCTGTTTACAGAAATGGAGCGTTCAGATGTGAGGGCCATCTGGCTGGATTGGGATGGGGCGGGTGGGAAGGAGATAGAAAGAGGCTACAGGAGAGAGAGCAAGTAAAGGGCCATATATCTTAAACATTGGCCACAGCATGCACCGAGGCTTCAAAGGCCTGTTAATCAGTTTAACATAAGGACAAGGGAAGCATCAATGGCATTGACGGTCTTTGAATGCACAGCAAATGGGACAAGATAAGAGCAAGATTTACAGCCCTGTTTACAACAGAGCTCTGTAAACCACGAGCACAGGTCTGGAGTGCTTTAGCTTAAACAAATAGTGCCACTAACGAACTGAGTAACAACACATGTAACAGGGGCAGTCCTTAAAAATAGGTGGAGCTTAAAGCCCTATTCAGAATACAAAATGTGTTGCAGAGACAGCGCAAGAACTGCCTAGGCGAGACCTAAAAACAGATAAACGGGAGAGGTAGGAAGGAGGAGATATCAGAACGGTAGCCAAAGATAGATAGGGTACAGAAGGAATGAGAAGAGTAAAGAGAACTGGTAATAGCAGACATTGGAGTGTGAGAAAGGAGGATGATGAGAATTAAAAGCGGAAAGGGAATGGAAGGGAAAAGGCAGATCCTAAGAAGACAGCGTGAAAAGGGAGAGAAAGTAAAGTGAGCAAGAAAGATAAAAAGGTGAAAAGTAGTTTCTGAGGGAAGAGTTGAGAGAAAGCGTACGGCAGAGCACGAAAGACTGGATAATAGGAAAGGAGCATGGTGAAATGGGAAGGAAGAGAAGAAAATAGTGCGGGAAATGGAGAAAGGGTGTATGCCTCTGCTTTATATTATATATGTATTGAAATAAAATATATAACGTTTAGGGAGGACAGGCCTGTATCATTGCTAGGCTTGACCTAATGCATAGCTCTGCTGACCAGACACACAATAGTGATTCATTCACCGTGACAGGGTTTTCTGCCATGAATAATATGTTTTACCTTATTAGTTTAATTGGCTCAGGGAAAAAATATGAAAACTTCACCAGAAAAGGAAAAATAGGCAGAGATAAAATATGAAAACATCACTGGGAAAGGGAAAATAGGCAGAAATAAGCAGAGAGAATTATAATTCTCTCGGCCTATTTTTCCTGTCCTGGTGACATTTTCATATTTTGTCCCTGAGCAAATTAACCAATAAGGTAAAATACATCAAATGACAGACTAATGGCTGTGGAATAGGGAGGTTAATGGTGGATTAATGCTCTATACATGCTTTGCAAGGTTTTTATGTGAGGAGCCAGGGTCTGCTCAAAATGCCGGGAAAGCCTCATTGAAAAGAATCCTCTGAAGCAGTCTTAGGTTTTAATAGGAGACTAAAACAGCTCATCCTATCATCGCAACGTTTCTGCATATAAGTACCTCAAGCATAACTTGGTTTCTATCTGTTAAGTGATTTGCCCAGAATCACAGCATGTGTATCAGACGCTGGGACTCGAACCTGGGTCCCCAGTTTCAATGTCTGCAGTTGTGCCGTAAGGCCATACCAATGATCTGGTATGGCGATACAAAATCCCACATTCAATGTCTACCACCCATGCTTTTTATCAATAGAGCATGTTATGTATCTGAGCTTGAAGCGCCGATGTTGTGAGGCGAGCTCAGACATACTGCCTCAATTGGAAGTCCTACATTCAATGCCCTGCAATGCACCAAAAGCCCACAAATGATGGGATCCTACTCCCACCTCTCCGAAAAGACCCCACACTCTGTAAAGTTAAGTGAGAAGCGGAATCCTACCTCCAGCTCTCTCACATAAAGCATCACATTACAGTGCTGCACGTTAAAGAAAGGCGGGGACCCGCCTTTCAAACAAAAGCGCGGCACTTGCAGAGTACCCCAAAGTGGAGGAGAGGCAGGAAGTCACACCCACCTCACTTCCCACATCTCACTCGCACCCACAACCCTACGAAAAAAATACCACGAAAATGAAGCAATGCTTTCTCTTTTCCACTGAGCCTGATCCATCTGCACACACTCTGGTGCAGCAACGTGTAAGTCTTATCTCTGAGCCACAGTACAACTCGGCTTCCGCTTCTGTTCTAGCCAGGGATGGCTGCGGCATGGTAGGCCAGACCCCTACCAAAACAAGCCCAAAGGTAGCCCGTAGTGCAACCCCGAGGCTGGAGGGGCTGCGCCAGGAACTCCCGACTGACCTCCGAAATTAAACAGCCCACGGCCACATCCGAAACAGTGTGCAAAGGCTCCGGACAAGTATGGCTTTTAAAAAAAAACTTTACTCAATCAGTTCATATAACAAGCATTTGCAATGCAATAGGTCTCCAATTCACGCAAGACCTATTGCATTGCAAATGGTTGGCAAAACAGGAGGGAGAGCGGGGGGAGAAGGCACCTACATCGGTATGGAGGGAGGGAGGGCGGGGGGGAGAAGGCACAGACAACGGGCGGGCGGGGGGTGGTGGGAGCAGAGGTGAAGGCACAGACAATGGGAGTGAGGGTGGGGAGGGGAAAAGACACTCCACATTTACCTGGTTCATCTCCTGTGGCGGACTCCGGCTCCAGCTGCTCCCTGGGCCTCGGGCCTTGGACTTCCAGAGGAACCGCACCACTGCAATAAAGGAAATAGTACACCCCCGTATAACAACCAAGTAAAGGGGCCAGTAGCCATGGGAGGATACAAATGACGACATGGCTGTTCTACTAAGGCGGGACTAACAAGCCTCATAATTAATCAGAAAACAGCATTTACAAAGGACAAACACACAAGCCAATGAAAAATAAGGGCGGGGGAGTGGGCGGAGCTTCTCTCTGTAGTGAACTACCACAGCTCTTCGCAGAGCAGCGCTTGCGCGCTGGCTTGCGCTGGACATAAAAATGTTTCCCCTTAAATACAGACCCATTTCATTTAAGGAAAATTGGCTGATAATAAAAAAAAATGACCTCATTTAAGGGTGACCACAGACCTGGCAGTCTGCTGACCAGAACAGGCCATCATCATGGTGATAGCATCCACTCGGACAGAGTGAATCGCAATTTGCGCCCTACCTCATGAATATTGAGGAGGCAGGTTGAATTGGGACACACTCCAAATGATGAATTTGTGAACTGACCTATAAGTACGTAGGTCAGTTGGCAAAATCAGGATTGATTAGCTAAACATCAGTGCGCAATTTGTGACCATATTTTGTGAATTGATTCTTCTTTGTACATCTGGGCAATAAATCGGTATTAAGTACTATGTCAAAAAATTACAAACTCGACATTCACAAATCTTTAGAAACTAAAATGTTATTTCTTTTCACCATCATGATTGTTATGGATTTTAAAATTTTCAGAGCATCCATTTTTTGTATTCCAGTTTAAATACAGTTTTCACCCATAGAGGACAGAATGCTACACACAATCCACCAGGCAAATGAAGCAAGGGTTCTAAGCATATTTTCAAATTGGTATGTGGGTTAAAAACTATAAACTTCATATCCTTCAAAAACACCAAGTCATTTTAGGAGAGCCAACACAGAAATAGCAACTCAGAAATAGGTGCTTGTTTTGCATTTTGAGGCACACTTTTTTTGTTAGTTTCAGCCTAGTTACATTTTATTGGGTTGTTAATTACAAACAAAAGCAAAGTTACAGTGTTGCCTGCATACCATGTTAAATTTGTAAAATAATAAATAGGGGTGGGCAGAACTCGCAGAATTTCACTCCGCAGAATTCCGCAGAGTTACATAAAAACCCCACAAGATTCCATGGAATTGCATCAATGGGCAGAAATGTGCACATTGCGCTGCAGTTTAGCATCAGTTTCACATTCTGAGCTGAAAAATCTGTGCAAATTGCACCACGCAGTGCACCAGAGTGCGGCCATTTGAGTTGATTTTGCTGCTGCTCAAGTAGAAAGTTTACTTGAGAAGCTGCCCTCTGACAGTGACCGCTAGTGACCACCCACATTAGAAAATCACGCTGCAAGGCCTCTTAGAGCCCGGAAATCATGATGGGGACACCAAATCTCGCTCACCAGCTCGCATTTCGGGAGCCTTGCCGTAGATAAAATTCTGCCACGTGGCCATTGGCAGAATTTGGGCAGAACTCTGTATTGCAAGAGTAATGCAGAGTCGCCCCAATTCCGCCAATTCCACAAGAGGAATGACATTTTCTGCCCGGGCCTAATAATAAAGCAAAGTACAATATTTTACACATAGAATGCCTAATTTGTAAAATAATAGCTCATACTGCATCACTGTTTTCCGTCATGCTCTTCCTCTTCATTCTCCCTCTTTTGCCTGGCTTTCTTTTGTTCTGTATCAAAGTCTAATGATGAAAAAAATTAGTTTCAGTCCCCAAAAAAGAGTAACGTGGGACCCACCTGCAACCATGGACTGAAATTAGGGACTGGTCATTATATACTTCCTCTTTCATCTGGCCCATCCCTTCCCCCTGAAGAGTCATTGAATTTTTACGTACAAAATATGCAAAATATATAAATTAGAGTGTACCAAATTTGACTGATGAACAAACAGCTGCATGTCCACAACAGGAACACAAAAAATGCACAGCGAAACAACATGTACATAGCAACTAATCTCATATTTAAGAAGGCTTCAGTTGTGAGAGATAAATCGAGTAGATTTGTTAAATGGTCACTCACTTTACAAAGGTATGAAGCTCCCATTTCTATCATTCTAGTTCCTCTTAACCATTTTCTACTTTTGCCAATTTGAATAAACCGATTTACATGGACTCAAAATTAGGAATGTATGAAGACTTCTATTTGAGTCCTAACAGGATTTTGCACACTCCCTGCCCATGGCCATTAATCTGCTGGTGGTTTCCTCACTTTTCATCAAGGAAACTTTATCCAGCAAATTTAAGATCAAAGACCTTAGTATGGTCCATTCAATAACTAAGGGATAGCAGTACTCTTATTTAGTGAGTCACAATCCAGTCACTAACTGGTTTGGAAACACTAAATCAAATAAATAGCACATATTAAAGGATGGAAAAACCCTTTTCATTAAGTTTGCAAATTAAATGGAATGAATACCACATCACTATTTTGAGACCAGAAATAGCG
Source organism: Calotriton arnoldi (assembly GCA_963921515.1). Taxonomy (NCBI): domain Eukaryota; kingdom Metazoa; phylum Chordata; class Amphibia; order Caudata; family Salamandridae; genus Calotriton; species Calotriton arnoldi. Next base: position 1,922,645 of record CAWUFW010001417.1, on the reverse strand, counting down.
ATTCCCTGACAACGATTCGATTTTTGTGATTCGCAGACCATTTGTACTAAAGATTTGCGAAGAGCAAATGATTGCAGATCCTTGAAATTGCTCATGAAAATTATTACCAAGTGGAAGCAGGTAGTAACCATGTGCAAACTATGTAAGGAGGTGTTTCCTTTTTGTCCTTTCAAAGTGACTGCCCTATATTCGATAACACGGATAGTGAGGCTTCTGGTAATGCAGCAAAGGATGAGAAGATGGCAGTAGAGGATTTTTAGGGTTAGTGTCACTATACTGGACCAAACAGAGGAGTAGATTTCTAGCAAGCTCAAAGTAGACAGGTCACATGATTTAATTGTTGAGTTAGACTCAATATGCAGGGGAAACACCCAAAGAACTGTGGCCTCGCCCACAGATTTACAAGTCTTGTGTACATTATGGCAGTTATCACAGCACTGTAGCAACTGCAAGAGGTGTGTTTGAGAGTTTACTTTCTAGCTTTTCAGAGATTCCCATGATGCATTATCTCAGATTTGTAGCCATATTTCATTTCCTAATACACAATCGAATATATAACAATTTGAGCAATGACAACCCCTCCCTCTCTCAATTAAAGGCATGGTTGCCCTGGTTGATCTACATTACTACGTTTCAATTTTTTATTCTCTGATGGTCCTAATAAGATTACCAAAGGATATTTCTATCAAATCGATATATCAGAAAGTTTATTTTGACTAATCAGCTCTGTTGTATACAAACCACTAATTTAAATTAAACTTGGAGCTGGATTGTTTTGCTCTACTGCAATTAAGACTATACTATCAGGCTGCCTTGATAGATACTATATTGTGTCTTCATAGTTGCTTAATTTTCCTCTTCTACAATAATTATGTTTTTCTTTAATGATTAAGAAGCTACAAATACCCGATTTTATAAAAACGTCCGAGCTTCAGAAAGAAAACAGAAAAAAGACAAATCATGCTTTGACGTTTGGTAAAGGAAGATTTTTCACAGATACAAAATCTACAATTGCCTTGAATATATGTTATTGGAAGATTGTGCTAGCAAAGTGATCAAGAAGTGGAATAATGTTGGTCTCAAGGCATTAGCTGAATTCAAACTCAATAATTTCTGGAAAATATGGTAACAATTAAGGTTATGTTTCTGCGGCAAAAATTCAGGGCTCTGGTTTAGTTTTCTTAACATTAGAAGAATCCTTTTGTCCTAGCCCATAGTAGTTTATCTCTCATTGGAAAAGTTTGTAAATGTGGCACAATTAAACTTTAATTACCATTTCCTTTTTTCACGCCATTATCTATTCTAAAGGTGATAAATCTTTGTCGCCGTATTTTGACCAAAAGAGCTCCTTCATTAACACAGGCAAGTAATCAAATGCAAATAAATATATTAGTCAATAATGAGAGTTGTGAGTAGTTTTAAAGGGATTTATTTTCTAATTAAAGTTTAAGATTCTCTGACTCTTCATTCATTATTCAGGTATCAATAAGGTTACAGAATTGATAGTAGAAAAATAAAGTTAGTGCAGAGCATATTACAATTTGCATACTGCGCATTCCATAAAGGAAAGAATCCCCATTCTAGGAAAACGTGGCGCAAATGATGTCAGTCAGAACTTATGAAGAATAATAAAGCAAGAGTGAGATTAGCATGAAGCTATATCAATAATTAATAATCACAGAATCTCCCATAAAGAGAAATAAAACATAGAGCAAATAAGCTTTAGCAAAGCCAGTTAGTCAAAGCACAAAGCTTGGGGTTTTTAATAAAATTCAGAATGGAACAAAACCTGCCTCTAATCTCCCTTTGTCTGCATCTGTTCTGCTCTCCATCAAAGTCTGTCCTCCCCTCCTCTGCAGGTCTCTAAATCTGTGTCTGAAAAAGTCTGCATAGGTCTCCGTCCCTAAATCTGTCTGAGGCTGCCACCCCTAAACTAGGAACGCGTTTATCTAAAAAATAAATATTGCAAAGCATGTGGCATGATCTTCGTTCTTCATCCGATTGGAATACAGCATTCTCCAAAAGTACATCACCACCTCTCTGCTGTCTGCACACGTCATCCATCAGGCAGGCGAAATCATTCCCACAACACATTCTGAATATTATTTAATATAGCTTCATCTCCTAACCTTCTTTTAAAGAAACATTTTATTTTAACTAAACACATAACATTAGATGCAAAAAGAACTTATTTAAGCAAGAGTCATTAAAGCATAACATGGTAATACATTCAAAATGTGTGTGATTTTCTATTTTCACTAAAGCAAAGAAATAAATGAGACTTTGTTTGAAACATTTTCCAACAACTAAATACGATAACATGCTGTAAATTATGCGAGGCGTCCTTCTTTCGCTTGAGAGGAAACATTCCTCTCGTTATCTCGAAGGTCAAGCTGGAGCTCTCAGAGCAAGCTAAATCATGAGCTGTTTCTGTGTTTCTACATTTTAAAATGACGTGTTAATTCATACAACTATATGAAGTTAAAACCACATTCAACAGTGAGGAAACTATCTAAGCTAGTCACATTAAAATTAAACTATGAATTAATTGTGCATGTTTTACATGATTCATTAGGTGGAAAGTGTCTGTTTAGAGGCCTCATGTTTTCATTTGCCAGCACCAAATGTTTGTGTGTCATGTTCTAAAATGCACTTTTATTTTGGAAGCCCAAGTCAGATTTGTCATTTGCAGTGCTTAATTCTGTAGGAAATGTTCACGCTCTTTCAGTCCTCCCTCTGATGATTTCTAAATTATCACACCAATTTCATTTCATATGTAAAACAATTGAATCAAATATATATTTTTCTCTACCTAAAATATTGCTACTTGTCTGTGCTGTGTGTACATGTAGTAATTTCATTAGCAGACCTGATTTCTATTGGGTGTGTAAAAGAATCCTACTAAAACTAGTATGATCAGTGTTAATAGAAATATTGAGCACACGAAAATGTTACATATATTTCTAAGGCAACACAAGTTTTGTCTGCAATCAGATCATATATAGCCAAGCTCAAAAGTTCAGTGCAGAGTTATGTAAGTAGCTTCTTAGAACGGTTAGTTTTCAGCAGTTCACATTTCTAAATAGACAATCCTTAAACCTACTTCGTGTTCTTCTAAAAATGTTATCCCTACACTCTTCTTGTAGCTTTTTCTCAGACCTAGGTTAGTCTTCTGTAGAATAAGTAACTAAAATAATAAAGGTCTAACAGGACAGTTCTTTTTTTTTTTTGGATCAATTATTTTCTTTTCAACTTTTGATAATACTCAGTCATTGTTTCAGCTTTTCTCAGTTCTTTTTGTCTCTAGCTTGAAATCAGGGTGGCTCATACAGTTCAAATCCTGCATCACACAGTTCATCCAATGTGACGTTCAGTGCTTTGTCAATGCAATATGACCACTTAGGAGCTGAATACCTCCAACAGAGCACCATCGATCTTTTGGACTTTATCAACTGAAGTCTGCCACCTTCGTCTTCACTGTGTTCTGATTCATACATTTCAGCTATAGGTTCAAATGCTGTTTCAGGGGACAACTGCAGACTTTTCGGATACCCCTTTAGCCAGCTTTCTTCCACCGCCACTCGTGGGCCCACAGCAAAAGATCCTTCATCAGAGGCAGGACTTGGCTCATTCACCACTTCAATACCAGTTTCATCCAAGACAGTTTCTCTTTCGTGCTTTTCTAGTCCCACCTCGGTTTGCTCTACTGCTGCTTCAGTCTCAGGGCGTTCCCTTTCAGCTTGACTGACCCTCTCCTGTGGTGTCTTAACCACTGCTGGCATCTCTTCTGGAAGAGGAGCTGTTTCATCGAGGGAACATGGGACCAAATGGGTATTCTAGGCATGCACCCAGTTCAGAAGGCCACCCCACTTCACAGCAGTCATTGTGACCAGGATCACTTGGAACAGGCCTTTCCATTTTGGTTTCAACCTAGTCTTCAGTATGGGCTCCTCAATCGCAACACCATCTCTCAGATCGAGGTTGTGGTACCGTTCACTATGCAGATCTTGTGTAACAGCTGCAACTTGGTGAGGAACTGTATGCACCACATCAGCCAATCCTTCGCAGCAATGGTTTATCTTCTCATCTGTGATTTTCACAAGTGCTTTTACAGGTACAGCATCAAGCCACTTCAGTGATGTTGAGACACAGACTTTTGCAAAGCGAGACTCTATGGTGTCTTTGTGTTGCTCGATTCTACTTGAAACTTCAGGTCGATAACTAGAGTGCAATCCTTGTTCAATTTGTAGGTCCGCACACATAATTTTCGGGACCTCATTGATAGTGTGGGTCTTTTGATCTGATTTTAGGGAAATTGGCAATCTTTTCCTGGGGATTGATTTTTGCAATAACACATTTGCTACTGTGTCGTTGTCATTTCCCTGGTTGTGTAGGCTATCCCGCATCTCGTGAAGATGGGCACTATGATTAGGACATATCTTAGCTCATGGTAATCAGGCATTTCAACGATGTTCCTTTGCATTCTATTGAAGGGAGCTTCTGATCTCCCTATGTGACTCAATGTACCATGTGTTCTTTTCCCTGCATTCATTTGTTGACATGCCACATCTCGATGACACTCTTCTTCTACAAGCTTCCTATACTTTTGGTGGTATCTATTCTTTCTAAAGAGATGTTTCATTGAATCCCTCTCTAAGTATGTGTGTCCATGCATGTATTGTGTCATTGGAAAGAACAAACTGTCTGGCAGCGCTGGTCTCCCATCAGCTGACATTTGGAAGTCATTTGTGTTTTTCTCAAAATCTGTTCTGATCCATCCTTATTGTTCTGCCTCTGAAATATTTTCTTTTACCCCTTTTAACCCTCCCCAAGTGTACGCTATTGACATCGACATTAAATAGACAGTGTCCTTTTCAGATTCCCATGCGAAATTCCCTTGAATTTGTAGGCTAGCAGGACACAATATTATGCAAATGAATTAGCATTCCTCTTTCCCATGACAATAGTGACTCCCATTTGAGCAGTTAGACTGCATGGTCTGGTAAGGGCAATCAATTTTGTATCTTGTGCTGAGGTAACTTCTTGAAGCAATGAAACTTTGACAACAAAATTCATAGTGCACACTGCATAAGCTACTCCTAATGTGCCATTGTTACCTCTTAAATATTGGCCATCAAAAAATGAACATGATCGGGCTCAATCAAAGCTTCATCCTTAGTGTCTAAACTTGGCTTCATGCATAGATCCATGACACCTAGACATTCATGTTCAACTTCACAAACAGTTTCCTTTACTGGCAGTAGACTCAATATATTTGAATTTAGACATGTTTTGATCACAAGATTTTTCAGAAGCAACTCCACAAAGTAAGGGATCATTTCAGTTACTGGACATTCCATCATAATATGCTCACTCTTTTTGTGACTGACATCAACCAGAGCTACTAATTTAAGGCAGTTCTGTGACGATAGGGTCAAGGGTTATTGGGAAATACATCACAGACTTTTGAACATCTTCATGTTTTTGAACAGGCACTGAGAGAGCGCAGCCCTCCCTCTCACTGCAATTTAGTGTATATTCTTTTAAATAAACTTTCGTCCCAAGTGCCGTGGCACAATACACTTTCTCTTTTGACTCTAGGAATGCTTTTGTGCAGTCATTGTCCCATGGAAGTGGATTAGACACATCCTTGTGTGTCACCCTCAGTAAAGGTTTAGCCACTAGGGAAAGGTTTGGTGCCGACTGTCTACAGCAGCCAACCATTCCCAAAAGTATCCTGACTTCCCTCTGAGTTTGAGGTAGATCCATCTGGTGAATTGATTCCACTCTCTCTGGTCACACATTTCTAGTTCCTTTTCAAATTATACATCCCAGATATTGATCTTCTTTTTGAAAGTACTCCTGACTATCCTCACGTAATGGCACTGTGACATAACCTGACAAAAATCAATAACAGTAAGCCATCCTTCTGTACATGCTATTTGTAAAGGTATGTTGGCTGGATGTGGTACCATAGGACAACATAGAACAATTATGCTGCTAATCTCCTGCACTATTCTGTACTTCTCATTGGGTTTCTGTAAACCTGTGATCAGAGAGTTACATGAACTTCCGATCGATTCCTCCAAAAGTCCCTCACTCAGTTTATCTTAAATTACACATGAAATTCCTGTAACTGTCTCTTGTGTCAAATTGTATGATGGTGTTGCTGAATACATGGCATCTGGTTTTAATTTGGCCAAGACTTGTTCTGCTCTTTTTATTAATCTGATATCTTTCTCTGTGAACTCACATTTTTCTGGGTTCACTGTTTCTTTCAAATCAGAGGGTAATTTTTCAAATATAATTTCTGAAAACAATCCTACAGCTGTCTCTTGTTGGGCCATTTTAAACTCTACATCCTCATCAGGAGTCTGATATTCAACATCATCTGGTGTACAGTAAATTATGCAGTTGAACTTGCACCACAAAGTTTCCTAGCAGGCTTATAATGAACCTATTTTTACTGCAACCTTCTCTAAAACTGAATATGTAATCTGTTTGTTTAAAACTCATACAACTTGGATCATTTTTCCTAAGTAAGGTAGGTCTGGATTTCCACTGTTCTCACAATGGATCTGGTAATATCAGAAATGTTGGGGCTAAAACTGTCACTTTCAAATACAGCAGACTGATGAAACGGGATCTGATTGTGGTTTTGAAAAGAATTCAAATTTGCTTTGGACAACTTATTTAAAATAATTTTAGGGTTTCCCATATTTGGCGGGACCATTTGAGCTTGGAGACCTTGCATCTTTGGGACCTGTTTCGGATGTGACATTTGTATTTGCTGAACTGGCCCATTTTGCATCTGCATTTCTCCCTGTATTTGTGCATTTCCATTTACTGCATCAGGTTTAAGTCTACACTTCCTCTTGCAATGCTCAAATCTGTTACAAAGATGGCAGTTGCGACATCCACACCCGAATTTGGACCAACAAAACTCCTCTATCTCTGTCCTGTGAAAAACCAAATCCTCCTTGAGCACCTTGTACTCCTGCTTGTGGAACCACACCAGTGGCGGCGGCTCCATTAGGGTGTCGGAGCGCCGCCCCACTGCTTTCTCGCAATGCGAGAAGCAGAAAATAAAATGGTATTTGAAATACCATTTTATGTTCTGCTTCTCGCGCTGCGAGAAAGCAGACGTCAGGGGTATGCCTGGTTGGGGGTGGGTGGGAGGGATTGCCTGGTTGGGGGCGGGCGGGTGGGCGGGTCAGGGAGGAGTGGCTTGCACCACTCAGAGTGCCCTAACTGCTTGGTCGGCCCTGGGGCCTACCAAAGCAGTCATGTGCACTCTACATTTTCTCTATGTAGGCTGCATGCAGCCTACATAGAGAAAATGTCGTCCCCACTGGTGCCCGGCTGGGCGCCGTCCGGGACTCCGCGCCAATCACAACGCTGCCATTGCAGCGTTGTGATTGGCTTAGGGGAGGGGAGGGAGGATGCATGCTTCCTTCCAGTTCCAGGAAACCCCGGCGGACCGTCACCCGGCCAGGAACGGAGGCGGCGCAAGACAAGTAAAGTACGTTTTTAATATATTTTTTTCAACCCCCCCTGCGGGATCCCCCTGCCGCAACCCCCCCCCAGCGCGAACACCCCCTTCCCTCCCGCCAATCGTGCGAGCCGCGACTGAGGCTGGTGTTAGTGTAGTGGTGCACAGTGGTGGAAGCAGCAGTCTCAGCCTTAAAGAAAGCTGGTTAAATTAATTTCTGCAACAGTCAATGATATCAACAATTTTTAGGTCGAGCCTAGAGTAGCGCGCAAGCGCTGTTTCTGGCGAAGACTTTATGTAGTGGGGTTTTCAAAGCTGACCACATGCTCGTGCACAATGGCCTTTTCTGGTCGGTTACCCGCACGTTTCAGGCACGATGCACGAGCGTGTGGTCAGCTCTGCACGCTGCCGCGCTCGCTCGCCCCCGCTCCTCTCGCCCCCGCTCCTCTCTTGTTAATTTGTAGGCATCCAAACCTCATACACGCCTTGATTACACCTACGATATAACTAGTCGCTGTAACTATGGTGTAAACGATGTATTTGCCCACAAGAGGGCACTCGCGTCAAGGTTTTGAAATCAGATGCAGTATATTACAGCAGACCAAGAGCACTGGCAGTGTGAATGGTACACAGAGATATGCTAACCAAATATTGCACTATGTATCGGCACTATGGGTGACATATCAGGCCAAGTTTTCACGAAAATAAAAGTACTGAATATGCAACATTTCTGTGCCTAACACAACCCAGGGGGCTTTGGGACCCCGGTGTGCACCAGCTCTGTGTATGCAGAGTCTTTTTATGACGACTACGAGGAAATAATCAAAGGGGCATGGGTCTGGTTTTTCTAGGAAAGGCACTTCAAATCTGCTATCTAATTGGTTGAAATGGTGGAGCAATGGGCAGCGTAATGTCGGTTTTCAGTTTCCAAGGAGCTGGCTGCCTCACAGGGGAAAATCATAAAACAGCTATTTCATAAACAGTTTGATCACCCTTTGTGAGAAGAAAGACGGTCCATTAGACAAGAGTCTGTAAACAGCCACCAGACGGTCTCTGATGCATGCTTGAGAACATGTATAGTCAGATGTAGTTTATAAGATGATGAGGTTGCACAGACAGCGGGTGTAGACCTTTACCTGCACACCAGAGAGAGAACTGTATCCATGCAGCTTTTGCAGGAACTCCAGTGAACATCCACAGGGAATGATCTGGAGTACCCAACTGTCAGTAGTGATGTTCTCTCATTGCAAGGCAAATTCTAACAGGAAGCTCAGGGACGTTTGGTTTGCTTGCATCTTGTTCGTACATGCAAAGCTCATTTGTGGAGATCTGATGTAGAATTGCCTCTGTGTGCGCAAGTAAATAATTATTGACAGTTTGGTCATACGGACTATAGTCTGTGTTGGGATCACTTTTGCTAGAAGCCTCAAAATCCAGGGGATTTTCAAAACTGCAACATCCGAAGAGAATGTGCTGTATCAGTAATTAAGTGCCGGTTGTGGTGGAGGCGGTAGGATCAAAGTTTGCTGTAGTGGTGGTGAACAAATGGCAAGGGTTGCCAATATGGCAAAAGTGGGTTCAACAGCTTCAAACACAGAATCTCCATCTGCTCAAACGACTTGAAAAAACAAGCATTGGCAATGAGTCCAGTTTAATCCTGTCCCAGAAACCCCAATTCAAATATCTTAAAGAAACAAGCATTGGCATAGCCAATAGGTCGCGCCTTTCGGACCTTATAAGTGTTTAGCCATGCAACAGTTGATGTTGTTGCACTAAGAGTATTGTGCTGCATAACTAAATACTTATAAGGTCTCAAAAGCGAGACCTATTGGCTATGCCAATGCTTGTTATTTTTGCTGCTGATCGCTGCGTCCGACTAACGGCCTTTAAATTTTACACTCAAGCGGTGCGCAGGCCCCAGCAAACTCCTGCGGCGCTTCACGCATCGCTCGGCTCATGATGATGTTAAACTCCGATTGTGGATCGGATACAGAGGGAGACAAGATGAGGCCTGGTTTTATTAGGAAGCCAAGATGACTGCTGAGACTTCGGTAATCTCGCATGATTGCTGAAAAACGGAAAACTCCGGATTAAAAAAAAATCCATTCAGGCTGCTGGCACTAGAGTCCCTGCGCTGATGGTAGTGTCCCGAGCTGGCAGGATGGATGCTACACTCTCAGCGTTGCTGGCAGGCGGTAGAATCCCAGGGCCGCACTGGCTGCTCCTGCTTCCCCCAGGCTAGGCTGAGAGCAGCGCCTCTGGCTGAAGTTACAGTCTGGGCTGCGAGTTTCCATAAAGGTCCTCCTCCTGGTCATCACCCGCATTCCAGGCCATCCGAAATCAGGCTTCTGCTGTTCCAGCACACGCACATTGCTTTTCCTGTTCCCCATTCACTGCATCTCCGACCTCCCCCACATGCACTCCACCTCATCTGCTCCCCTAAACTGCACGACCACATACACATACGGTCTGTCACATTGTCCTTCCCTGCTACCGGTCCCTACATTACAATGCCTGCTGCTCACCTGACAAACACCCCCACACACTTACCTGTTCTCCTGCAGAGCACTTTCAACCTGCCTGGAACACACAGCTAAGAATGCACAAATGGCCTTTGTTAGCTGTCAGAAATGGACATGCGGCCTCACACATATCTGTGCTCCCACCCTCTGTGCTATAAGCCAAAGCTGCACAACAACACCTACATAGTCCCCTGTTCCTTCACACTGCACCGCTACCGACCCCCTGTAAATGAACACAGTTCCCGTTCCTCCTGTCTTCCAAGCACACACTACCGGCAGTTCCTGTGTACTACGCTGACTCCACTTTGCTTGGTGCTTTGCCTTCAGGGTAACAATATGGACTAAACTTGGCCATAGTGCACTGCCAAAAGTTGAGCTTAAAAGCACAAACAGCACTGTGAATCAAAAAGTAGCAAAACCTGGTGAGGTACAATGAAGAAAGCGCGCCTCTGTTAAAATTATATTGGCACAGTCGTTTGCCAGATACAGCTACATTTCTTTAATCAAGACGCCTTGTCATCTGCTTGGTCACATGCCCACCTTGCCAATAGCACAAATGTACACATTACATTTTTTTAATGAAATAATCCGCTTTTCATGAAGTTGTGTGCAACTGAGAAAATTGAAAAAACATGTTTTGCATTCATTCAAATTAGTGCTTATTTTTGTTAAATTCTCAGTAACACAGCAGCCTAAAATGTCACAAACTGGTAAACTGTACTACGGTCGAAGGCCTTTTTCAATCTATGTGTTGTGCAGGTGCCTGGTGAAGTCCTGCCATGCTTCACACATCAAAGGCCGGTAAAGTGCGCAAATAAATCCCATCCGCACAGATTTTATGCCACCTCCAACACATGAACTCAGAATGGATGTCATTAATGCTAATGATGTGTTGATTAATAATTAATGCCTGAGAACACAGGCCATTGGTAATGATATTACTGTATTACACTCTGAAAACGAGCTGTAGCTCCCATGCGTGGGATTCCCTTCTGTGGCTGTCCCACTTCAGCTCTCTGAGTGTGATGACGACACATAATAATGTCCTGGAACTGTAGGAGGCATGTCTGTCTGCAAAGAGCGCCTGAGAATGATTCTGACAACTCATAGGATGAGGCCACAGGCAGAGTCCTGTAGCTTGTCATGAAACACGTCACAAGCAAGCTTGATGTTTGATGCAGCCTGGTATCTATTATATAAGATACTCAGAGCCATACTCGTGCCTCTTGGTGGTATTTATTCAACGAACCCTTCCTCTCCAGTGCTTCCCGATCCTGTGCTTCACCAGTGACAATTAATGCATGTGTGCAGTGTTTGTTTATGGCCTAACAAATGGCTTGCAGCCTATGTAAAGTGGTTTGATGAAAGCTCGGGCTTCCAAATGCAAGCAATAAAATGCAAGTCATTTGTCCGGACAAACAAAATCACAGGGCCTGGTCAGAGACGTTTTAAGACATGAACAAGGTGTGCTCAGCTCTGGCCCAGCACCCCAGAATTTCAGGGGCCTCCTTATAGAGCCAGCTCTGTTCTGCAGAGATTCTTGCCCTGGTGACATTGAATTCTTCTTAAACAAATTGATTTAAATACGTTTTCCTTTAATTTATTTTGAATGTAGGTGATGTGTGAGAATCTATTCTAGATATGTTGCAGAGAAATGTTGTGTTTATGTTTCATGTAACAGCCATAAAAAAGTGTTCTTTTAGATCAAAACAGGATCTCACGTATGAGAAATGGTAGGGCGTCATAGAGATTTTTTGCAGTAATGTTAGTGAGCATTATTGATGTCAATTACACTTTCATAATTGCTTAATTAACCTTCTTGCTTTCTCAAATATGCTTGAAAATGCATCATTTACCCACTCTTTTTTCAGGGGGAGAATCCCACTCAACACCAGCCACTCATCAGTAACTTTTACGCTCACCACTTTCAAAAGTCACCAGCCGCCACTGAACCACACCTTGTATCTCACCTTCATTCCCTGCAAACAACCTATTCTGAAATCCTCTCTGAGCAAACTTCCTCTGAACCATCGTAAATTTCTCCTTAAGCTCCTTCTGCTTCATTTCGTATCCATCACTTCAGTACCTTTCATCCATCGCGATCCCATCTATCTACTTTCTGTGAACCACACCTTGCTGTATGTGCACACTGATCTGACCAAATATCATTAATCCAATAACGAAAAGAGACACAAAGAACCTCATGTTACTGGCATCAGTACACTCTCTCCCGCTGTGTTGTTGACGCTCCTGACACACTCTTTCACAATATTCATGAACCAATTTTTTTTGCTCTTGTGAGTTTCTTTTAATCTTTACCCAATCAAGATCTTTTGGTGGCACTCGGCCCTTTAGAAAAGTAATCACTGCTTCAATATTCTCCACAACTACAGAAGATGGTGCATTAGTACAAGAATCTCTCATTGTCTCCTCACTTAGCCACTGCACAACAACTTTTCATTCAGACCACAATTCAATTGGCATTGCAGTTTCAAAGACCATTTTGAAATTAATCCACATCACCTTTGAAATTGTAACAAATCCATCAACTTGTGGGTACCACAGTACAGGTGTGCCTCAATTTTGGAAATTTGTTCACAAATGCTGCAAGTTCACCTTCGTTCCATTGTACATGAACATGCACTTCTCCCACTATTTCTCTGCATGGATATGCTGAAGCTTCTCCCTCATCCTATTTATTATTTTCCTCAACTAGGTCTGGGGGTTTCTTTTTCTTCTCATGTTTCCATGCTAGGTCTGGTGTTTTTTTTCTTCTCATATTTCCTTTTCCACTTGTTTCCTAATTTCTTAAAACCCTTCCATTTACAAATGTATTTCACCAATTCTGTAATGTGTAACCACATTCCTGAAGAATGCATTGTCTCAATTGCTTCATCATCCATCTGTACCCTGAAACATTTCTGAAATGGAAAACTTCCTGAAACATCAATTTCATATTTTTGGGCCGAATCAGTCAGTCTGTCATGTGTAGTTACTGCACATTTTGTAAATTCCTTACTCAGGTCTTTTTTACTGATATTGGTTCAAATTGTCAAGATCTAAACATTCGCTGATAATTTCTTGAAGTTCAATTTTTAACTTTAAAACATTAAGTGGTCTCTCTTTTTTGGGTTCTGGGTCAATTTGTTCCACCATGCTCTCTATCTTTCTAATCCCTGCCGCTCCCTCAAACCATGGTTGAAAAATCCCATCTTCAAATAAATGTGTTTCTCCGTTGGCTATTGGTGTTGTAAAGACAATCCTTCACCGCTTTCAATGCTTGAACCTTCTATGGCAGTTTCCGTTCTATAATCGGAGAATTCTGAGATGCCGAGATAACCCTTGATGTAATTACTCCTTCTACAGTTCTTAGAGCTTCTTGAGTTGGGACCATGTTAATTTGGACAGTCACAATTGATCTAGGAACTGTTTGTGCAGCTACAGTTTGTAGTATTTGTACCGAATCAGTCACAATTGAGCAGTAGCAACAGGAGTTATCACTGTCGGTATCGAGTCAACAGGTGGTGGGTCAATCTGAAATATCTGTAAAGTTCTCTCAATCTGTATTTCTCTTGGTTCAGCAGAAGCATTAGCCACTGTAGTACTTGTTGGTACACTATTATCGGAATTTGTAGTGGGGACCACATAAGGTGGTGGACACTCAGTTAACAATGCATCCAATATTTCATCCCCTGAATCACTAGTGGTTTGAGGCTTTTTGTCATCCTTAATTTCCTTCTCTTGTATCTGATCCTTTACCCTTTCGTCCTCTCTTTCCTTGCCTCTTGCTGTCTTTTCCCACATGCTTAAGGCTTCAAATTGTGCAGCTCTAGATGGTGACTTTATGTCAGGTTAACATTTCTCATAATCTGTCAATAATTTGCTGTTCAAAAGTACCATATTTTGGGAAACTTAACAGATCCTCTTTCTCAGTAACCTTGCACCTTTGGTGAATCCACAAACATGAAAATAGTCCCAAATTTGGTAACATAAAATGTGAAGGTGTTCCGTCAGGTGGTGCCTCGTCACCGACTCAAATCAAATTTGTCATGTTACCTCCCAAAAATGTCTTAAAGCCTTTAACCCATTTAATTTTTGCAATAATTCAATGCAAAGTTTTGATTCAATTCCGTAAATGTCACATTTATTTCCTCCAATGCTGTTACAGTTTAAATTCTTGAAGACTTTCAACCAATCTCAATATGGTAATCACACAATGAACCTATCACAGCGTGGCACACTCTGATGTCACTATCACTCCTCACAGCAGCTAACCCGCCTTCACAATTTCTCTGTACACATTCACTCACACAATCATCTGTAATTGTCTGCCTTCTAAAAGATCAATAGAATTCAATCACTCGAAGAATGCACATTCGCTGTGAAACCTCGGCCAGCGGGGAATCACCTGAACCTGTGCAGTCTTCCCTTTGCACTCAGGGTCCACTACACAATTCGCACTTGTCCCATTCACACACGTTCCCTGTCTTAGGGGGAGCTGTCGATGATGTCTCACAACAACTCCTCAATTTTCCAGTCAGACTCCCAATCTCGGTGTCTTCTACACCTTTCAATATCCCAGGATCTTGGGCCACTTCGGGACCCGCAACTCAAATCTCAGTCCGCGGGTCACGTCTGACCCAAACCCAAATTCACTTGACTCTTGTGATAACTCCACAAGACATTCCACAATCAAATCATTCCCGCAATCTAGCACACTCAATGCAATTACCGCAACCGCAATTACCACAAACTCATGTACTGCATACTATGACCTAATCCAATGCAATTACCGCAACTGCAATTACCTCAATAAAAAATTACCACAGCACATTACTCCCTATTAATACTCACACCTTCTTCACCAACCGTCTTCTCGTATCGCTTTCTAATACCGCTTTGCCAGTCTTCAAGTTTTGGACATTGGAATCAGGAATCAGGACTTTTTGGGATTTGGGCCTTTATTCTAACTTGGGCAATTATTTTGTAGCTCCATTCAGGGCATTAACCTAAACTCTGCTCTTTTTGATCAAGGTGTAAATCTTACCTCTGCAACCAAGCTGATAGCGTGGAATACTCACGGTAATCTCTCATTGGAAAATTTTGTAAATGTGGCACAGCTAAACTTTAATTACCATTACCCTTTTCCACGCCATTATCCATTCTAAATATGGTGAATATTTGCCCCCATACTTTGACCAAAAGAGCTCCTTCATTGACACAAGCAAGTAATCAAATGCAAATAAATATTTTGGTCAATAATGAAAGTTGTGAGGGATTTATTTTCTAGTTAAAATTTAAGATTATCTGACTCTTCATTCATTAGTCAGGTATCAATAAGGTTACAGAATTGATAATAGAAAAATAAAGTTAGCGCAGAGCATTTTGTAGTTTGCATACAGCGTGTTCCATAAAGGGCTAGAATCCCTATCCTAAAAAAATGTGGCACAGTTGATGTCAGTCAGAACTCATGAGGAATTCAAAACAAAGCAAGAGTGAGATTCGCATGAAGCTAAATCAATAATTAACAATTGCAGAATCTCCCATAAAGAGAAATAAAGCATAGAGCAAATAAGCCTTGGCAAAGCCAGTTAGTCAAAGCATAAAGCTTGGGGTTTTTAATAAAAGTCAGAATGGAACAAAACCTGTATCTAATAAGCCTTTGTCTGGATCTGTTCTGCTCTCCATCAAAGTCTGTCCTTCCCTCCTCTGCAGGTCTCTAAATCTGTGTCTGAAAAAGTCTGCAAAGGTCTCCATCCCTAAATCTGTCTGAATCTGCAACTCCTAAACTAGGAACGAGTTTATATAAAAAATAAATGTTGCAAAGCATGTGACATGATCTTAGTTCTTCATCCAATTGGAATACAGCATTCTCCAAAAGTGCATCTCCACCTCTCTGCTGTCTGCACACATCATCCATCAGGCAGGCGAAATCCTTCTCGCAAAACATTCTGAATCTTATTTAATATAGTCTCATCTCCTAACCAATGGGAGCAGTCCAGCCCGAACTGCCAGGCCAGGTCCTCCCTGGACTGGAAACAAGCATCCTAGGACCGGTTTCGGGCTTTCAGCCCTCATCAGCCAGGATAGCTTGACTCCAGTGGCATGGAGAGCACGGGACCCACGTCTGGGCATCCCGAAATGTTCAACAAAACAAAGGAAGTTATATTAAAGTTAGGGGAGCATCGAATTTCCCATTGAGGTCTTCCTCCCATTCTTGTTACAGGTGTGGTAACAGTTTCCATTTGGGTGACTCCAAAAATTCTATGGCCATAGGCACGGAATTTCAAATCTGTGGCAAGAAAGGACATTTTGCACGGGTGTGCAAAGCCTCAAAATGGCGTGTTGCATCAGTAGATGAGATGAAGGAAGTGCTGGGACTTAGGGTCATGTGTATCAACATCTGTAATAGTGATTACCTAATTGTGACTTTCTGTGAATCGCAATAAGGTAATCGCTATTACAAATGTATGAAAGTCATAGAGTTTTATTTAGCGATTCCTAGGGAGTAGCAAATTGACCTACCTCATTAATATAAATAAGGTAGACCGCAATTTGCGACCCCCTAGGAATCATTAAAATCATGGGGATTGTGGTCTGCTGGGGTCAGCAGACCACCATGTTCATGATTGCTTTAAAATAAAGCAATCTTTTTTTTAAATGCAGCCTGTTTTCCTGAAAGGAAAATGGGTTGCGTTTAAAAAAGTAAATAAAAAGTTTTCTTTACATTTTTTAAGAGCAGGCAGTGGTCATAAGAGCAGGCAGTGGTCCTTGGGACCACTGCCTGCTCTTAAAAAATGTTTTTACAAACATTCACAAAGGGAAAGGGGTCCCTTGGGTACCCCTTCCCATTTGCGAATGGGTTACCATCTACCTGAAGTAGGTGGTAAAATGTGAATGTTTTACCAGTGCATTTTGGTCACAAAACATTCCTACATACTGATGCCATTTGGTATTAGGAAGGGACGCCCTAAACACACCCCTTCCTAATGGCGAATTGCTAACCCATTTTCAGATTTGGTAATTAGTTACCGGATCGCAAAATAGAGTTTGGTACATTGAGAAAGCCTTTTTTCCGGTCGTAAACGGCCCGATTCACGACCTTAAAAAGGTACATACAGTGCTGATGGTGAGCGACAATGAGGGGGACGAACATCATATGAAGAAAATATATCCCAAAGCAAACTGTAAGGTGAGTGGAAAAAATATTTCATTGATGGTGGATTCAGGTTCACTATACACCATCATACCCAAGCAACTGTTTGACGTTACTTGGCCCAAAGAAAAACTCAAATCCACTGATGTGGTTTTGAAGGGCTATCAGGGGGTGGACATTGGAGTGTTGGGTTATTTGTCAGCAAAAAGCGAGTTAGTGGACCGAGTAACCCATGGGAAAGTGTATGTGGCTTTGAAGGGCCCACCTATTTTAGGTTGGACACATCAGTACGACTTGCATATAACTGTAAATCCAAGAGGCATCAACCAAGAGATGGTAGTGTATGATAGAGAACTGGAAACAGTGTTGGAACAATTCCAATTTGTTTTTGAGGACAAGCTGGGTGAAGCGAAAGAATACCAACACAAAATCTTGTGAAGGAAGGATGCTGTGCCGGTGAAGCATATGGCAAGACCAGTTCCGCTGGCAATAAGAGCAGAAGTGCGGGGTTTACTTGAGAAGATGATCAAGGACAGAGTCATAGAGCCTGTTGATGACCATGGTTATGGTTATCTCCTGTGGTGATAACTAAAAAACCGGATGGGTCATTAAGCTTTTGTGTTGACTTATGTAGCCTCACCCAAAGTGTTGTCATGGCTTGCTTCCCTCTGCCAAACATGAGCAAGCTGATTATGTTGTTGTCTGGGGGAAAGTACTTTTACAAGCTAGACCTGAAAAGTGTCCATCATCAGGTAAAATGCATCTAGACTCTAAGCATTTGACCTCTTTCATAACGAGTGAGGGGATATTTCAGTTCAGCAGGTTGCCTTTTGGATTGTCATCTGGGGTAAGCGTTTTTGCAAATATTAATATCAATGTTGTTGTCTGGTATCAAAAATGTTTCTCCAGGATGATATTTTGATTTTTGGGAGAACATTGACGGACACAATGATACCTTGGGTGAAGTCTGAGGGGTCGATTCCGATCTCGGCCGGTAGGGCACCTAACAGTATTCGTCCGAAAAAATACCAGCCGAATGCGTGTTCCCCAACCGATTCGTACACTCGTCCGGACGAACAAGTACGATGCGTATAACAACTCATTTTCCGAGCGAGCCGTACTCACCCAATCCAGCTCCTGTTCCCCGCCCGAGCCGGATCCGTGAACGCCGAATCGAGCCGCACGGAAGCAAATACACAGCACCTTCCGGCCGGACTAGTACGATGCGCAATCCGTACGCGCCGAACCCGTCGCTACGTCCGGCACGTTTGAGCATCCGGGCGAGCCGTAATAAGCTCCGTTTCGCGCCACAAGACGATCCACAGCTACGAGACGAACAAGCCTGCTACGAGTACGACTCGAAGACACGAGAAACCCGAACGAGACGATCCAAGCATGAATCCCATTGCGCAGGTCCTAACTATACTCTACATCTATTACCGGGACCGGCACGGACACGTACGGCGCAGACGGTAAGTCAAACACCAACAATACAAACAAACTGCACGTACCAGAAATATGTCACACACACATAGGGATGCACAAATAACGTACACTAGCAACAGCAGAACCATAGGGGTGGGATGGCCAACACCAATGCCATACACACCCATAGGGGGATGGATGCCTACCACCAACACCACCCTACCACCACCCCTACTCAGGGGGCCTGGATGCCTGTCACTACTACCATCCCCACTCATGGGGGATGGATGCCTACCACTACCACCACCCCTACTCAGGGGGGCTTGATGCCTACCACTACCACCACCCCTACTCAGGGGGCCTGGATGCCTGCCACTACTACCATCCCCACCCTTAGGGGTATGGATGCCTACCACTACCACCACCCCTACTCAGGGGGCCTGGATGCCTGCCACTACTACCATCCCCACCCTTAGGGGTATGGATGCCTACCACTACCACCACCCCTACTCAGGGGGGCTGGATGCCTACCACTACCACCACCCCTACTCAGGGGGCCTGGATGCCTGTCACTATTACCATCCCCACTCATGGGGGATGGATGCCTACCACTAACACCACTCCTACTCATAGGACGGGTAATGCATGACACAACTAGCATACTCCCACATAAGGAATGACAGAAGATTACATCCCCCAACACCATGACAAGTGTGTGTAGTCTGTGTCAAATGCCTACAACACTGAACATGACATTGAACATACAATGTGACCCCCTAGCACATGTGTCACACATAAATGTGTGTGGCCTCCACAATGCAAGCAGACCAGGGCCACTGTGGTAATGGGCTCGAACACCCCATCACCACAGTGACCAAAAGGGAAGTGTGCTGTCCATAGCTGATGCACATTTTGAACAGTGTGGCAATGTGGCCTAAAGCCCCATCACCACAGTGACCAAAAGGGAAGTGTGGTGTCCATAGCTAATGCACATTTTGAACAGTGTGGCAATGGGGCCTAAAGCCCCATCACCACAGTGACCAAAAGGGAAGTGTGGTGTCCATAGCTGATGCACATTTTGAACAGTGTGGCAATGGGGTCTAAAGCCCCATCACCACAGTGACCAAAAGGGAAGTGTGGTGTCCATAGCTGATGCACATTTTGAACAGTGTGGCAATGCGGCCTAAAGCCCCATCACCACAGTGACCAAAAGGGAAGTGTAGTCATGGTAAAAGCTGCCAAAGCCAAACTGCATGGATGAATCCTGGTCACACAACAACAAACACATCAGTGGCGTAGTAGTGCTTGTGTCCCATAGCAACATAGATTGGTCGAGGGAAACAGTGCAGTGTCACTGAAACATCGTTTTGGCCATGTGCATACAAACATCACCCATGGGGGCACACATTGTCAACATTCACAAATAACACAATGACAGAAGTGACCATCATAATGCTGACCCACATATCTGCACCAATGGACACACAATTGTAGATATCCTGTGGAGACTGTAGATGTCAGGTGAACAAATACCATACCATGGCAGCAATGGGACATACAAACCATGATTATTGTGCTGACTGATGACCTAGGAGTCCCAGGGACAGCAGGGGAAAGCCACCAAACAACATACAGCCAATGGCACACTCAAGATATGCCAATGCAGTGGTGCAAAGGCACAAACACAAACAGGCAGACTCACACTGCATATCAAACACAACAGGTGATGGGGGTGTGCCAGTGTCCCCAGGCAACCACACAACACATGAGGAGGCCTGAATTCCAACCACACAGATGTGTATACAGTGCCATACAAAAGTTACTCATGGATCGGAAACCCCTATGTGGGCAATCAGGCATTGTTAGATGAGAGGGAGCACAAATTTCACATGTCACACAAGCTTGTAGGAACAGCAACTAACACAGCAAGAGACAGACCCACCACAGCACTACCCCCAGGGACCCCACAATGTGCTGACACTAGCCTGCATGATAATCCCACTGTGATGACAATGTCAGATGTCGTTCACACTGTGAACCACAGCCATGTGTCCTGAGCAACTAACTACCATCACACCTACACAAGCTCCAATCAATCAGCACGGCCTGCCAGCCAAGGCCAATATGGAGGTAGGTGTCTAGCCGTGCAACAACTCACTTTTGCACACACTCAACACCACACACCCTGATCTCCACCAATGTGCAGCAGTGAAGCTCACATGGACTGGTGACATTGGACATGCACCCATGACAATACCAGGGGTGGTGGTGGGAACTAAGGTGCAGAAACCCATCACACATGGCCAGTCAACAAGACTCGTCAATGTCTGACACACAGCACAGTATGCCATACATGGGCATGATGTGAAATCCACCACAATCAATGGGATCCTGGCCATAGTCACACACCAACGAAGAAGCCAAGGTGACACATGAAGAACACACGTACACAACTTCCAACATTGCAGCTCTGACCCTGAGGAGTGGCAGCAGTCACACACACAACGTGTCACAATCACTGAAAGCTAACACAAACTGTAAATCACAGGACTCGTGTAAACAACCAGTGCCAAGGGGAATCCTGAATGTGTCCCATCTGCGTTTGCCCACATCCCCAGCCCTGACAACAAAGACAACCTGGTATGACAACCTCATGAACATTAGTTTGCCATGCACCCACATCACGGAGAAACCAGGTCCAAGATGCTGGATGAACACAGAACAACTCAGCAAGCATCACAAACAGGAACATCCCTAGGGACACAGCCTGTGTAGGAAAAGGGAAGGGAACACGCACAGACATGCTTACACAACACACAACACAGGCCCACGCAATGTCACCAGATTACACACTGCCATGAGGGCACTCCACTCCTGTGGAAGGTCCGCTGTGCCAAACCTTGTCTGTGGACGACCCAGACATGTCAGCAGAACACTCCGTCAGTGAGTCAACAACCACAACACACAGAAGGCTCTGCTCACATCAGCCTGGGTACGGGAGTGTCACGTCAGTCATCTGCACACACACAAAACACGTGTCAAGCAAGTTGCACTGTATACACAGATGAGTCCTTCGACATTGATGTGCAAAACTGCATGTCCAGTGGAGCTGGGCACACAGTCAGGGAAATCGGAACATTGAACAGTGGTAAGCCCACCAGATGTGCATCAGTGTAAGACGAAGATGTTCATTTACAAATGCAAAAAGGACATCCCTGTGTCAAATGCTGAACATTACACCCTCAGACTGTAGCAAAGGATGCCATAGATCCAGACTACAACAGGACACATATCCCATGGACCACATGGAGTCCATCACTGCAACTCTTTATTTTCCTGATGTGAACACTATTACAACTGCAAATGCAGGATGCTACTCATCCACATCATGTACATCAAAAGAAAACCCACAAGTAAACAAAAAGAGGCTTTATTCAGCAAATGTCAGGGTAAACACGGAAGTCCAAAAGAAACTAAGGCCAATGGCCAGTCCAAAATCACAGTCCCAACGGGGTGAGAAGTGACAACTGGTCACACATTGCTTGCCTGCACTGGTACAGTTAGGGGACATCCCCCTTGGAGGGGCATACAAGAGGCAGGCCAGGTACCGCAGGGACAGGATCAGGGGATGGCAGAGTGAGGCAGTGAAGGGGTGGTGGGTGCAGGAGTGTCACCGGCAACTGCAGTGGAGGTGTCTGACTCAGGGGGGGCCGGCACCACTGTGGTACACAAGTCAGTTGGTGTGGGTGCTGCAACCACTGCAGTGGGCTGGACTGATGTAGTGGACTGGGTACCCACTGCAGTGCCCGAGTCAGACGTGGTGGTTGTGGACTCCACTGCAGTGCATGACTCCAAGGGAGTGGAAGGGTGGGCAGATGAGGTGGGCAGGACAGAGGGGGGGGACCCGGTCTCCACAACAGTGCCACTAACAGGCAGAGCATCTGGGTTGGGAGTGGAAGAGCAAGTGGCAGGGGGGGAGGGCCTAAGCAGTCTGGGGATGCGGTATCGGTGTGTGGGGGAACCTGGGGCAGGGTGTGGCAGGGGAACCTGTGCAGTGGTTGCCTGGGGGATGGAGGAGAGAGACTGGGCGGTGGAGCTGTGTGGTGGTGGTGTCTTGCTCTTCCTGGTCCGGGGGGGACTTCCTAATGGGGTCCTGTGTCTGCCTGCACCTGGGGGAGGGTGTCCGGGGCGAGGGGCACTCCCCTCTGTGTGGGTGGACTTCCTCTTCCCCGGTATGCTGGATCAGCAGGATTGGAGGGAAGAGGCCGAGGTCACACAGGAAGATCTGCTGTGTAGGTGGGGTAGCAGGCGAGGCAAGGGAAGGGGTCTTGGAGGGAGAGGATTTGGAGGACTGCGGAGTGAATGTGGATGCCTGTGTGTGTGTGTGTTCCCCATCCCCTGTGTCTGTGGTATCAGTCCCCTGAGGATGCTTGTGTGCACGTCTTGCCTTTCTCTTGGGTGTGTCTGTGCTGCTCGTGTCTGTGTGTTTGGGTGATTGTGCAGGTGTGCATGTGCTTTGGACAGGTAGGGGGCAGGAAGTGTGGATGGGGCAGAGGTGGGAGGGGTGAGGGACTGTTGGAGGAGGGACACTGCTGCCGTCAGGGAGGAGTCCATGGACTTATTGCTCCTCTGTAGGGCAGACATACCCGTCGAGATGCCCTCCATGAACGACACCAGCTGTGTCAACAGAGTGGTGTGTGCATGGAGGACACTCAGCATTGCTGTCTGCCCTACATGGAGCTGCCGAAGGAGGTACACAGACTCCTCACTCAGGGCAGCAGGGGACACAGGGGCAGGGGGTGCGGTGCCTGGCACGAAGGAGACACGCTCCCGAGTACGGGAGCCTCCACGGACCTCAGGAATGGGAGTCAATGGGAGGGCGGTGGTGGTGGTGGTGGTGGCGGGGCCAGACAGACTAGCTGGCCTTTGGTGGCTGCTGAGACCCGCCTCCACAAGGGAGTCATCCTCCGAGATGCTGTGGTCCTCAGCTGAGGTGGATGGTGCTGAGGACTCCTCGGTGTGGCTCCCCTCGCCCTCCGTGCCACTGGGTCCCTCTGACCACTCGTCCGATGCTGACCCAGTCTGGCTCCGCTGCTCCTCCTGGTCCGTGGAGCTGTCCCCTCCTGCGGCCGTGGATGTATCTGCAAACAATTAGGGAAACAGACAAACATCAGTCACCTGCACTGACCGCACACACCACAGTAAGTAAAGCACATTACAGAGCAAGCCCTGGCATCCTTAGTTGAACATTGCCTAAAGTCCTCACACAGATTCGGGAAGCCAATTGTCAGTCTGATGGTCAACCATGGGACTCACACCCCTCCTGCCCTTGCACCCATCTGTCTGGTGCCTGTCTGATGGTAAGACCCCAGTGTGGACACATGCACCACCTACACAGTTGTTGGACATTGCAGGGAACACAGTGAAGTATGTGAACATGCACACATCACATCTCTTGCCACTGAGTCAGTGCAGGTGTCCGGATAAAGGGATGGCCAGAGTCTAAATAGAAATGCATGTGATGCATACCAGCACCAGACACCATGATGCACCCATGTCCGGATAGTCAATGCCACAATGGGGTGCATGTTGCACATGTCACTCCCCTGCAGGATCAGTCTCAGGAAGTTTAATGCCATGACACAGGAATGCGTGCAAAGTCATACATTACTGTCTCCAGTCACATGGGCATGGCAGCCAGCCAACAACAGTCTGCACTGTGTCACAATCCGAGGGCATGGGGAATGCAAGTTATGTGACTGACAAGTGCACATGTCCATCCCCAAATACCACATCATCTGTACTACTATTTGGCCACGTCATACCAACTGGACATATGGGGGACATGAAACACAACTCTCTGAACATGAGCACCTCACAGTGTGCTGTGAATGAAAATACAGCTGCCTGAAAGTCACAGTCGCAAACACCTGTGTGCACAGTCAAGTGATCAGACACCTGTAAGTCACAGAAGTATCGTCTATCATGGTCGCATCTCAGATGGCATGCTGAGCCCTAACCGATAAACATACCAGTAGTCCTGACAACGAAGACACAGCACAATGAGACAGAGGCAGACACCTGAGGGTACATTTCACTGATCACAACATGCCAGATGATACACGGGAGTGGGAGTACAGAGTGTATTGTATGCCCTGGAGTAGGCATGACTGTCCAGCTCCACCTGTAAGAGGGATGAGTCCTGGACAGTAGGCAGGTGGCTAAGCATGTGTGACACACTGGATACACATACTCCTGAGGCCCAAATATTGTTCCCACCAGCAGCATGGGTGTGTGCCAAATTCCCCAGGGACATGTGGTGAGTCAGAGCAGCAAGCGGACCACATATCAAAGTTACACCCAGATTACATGTCAGAACTTAGGCATTGTGTAAGCAATTGACCCACCCATGAATCGCACAACATAGTCACGGGAACAAATGCTGTCCCCCACCTTGAGCAAAGCTAAATGCAATGACACAGTCCCCAAATGACACAATTTCCTGACTATAAGGGCCACACATATGCGTATCAGAGGAGAAGTGGGCATGTCACAAATGAGGGACATGGGTCCTGGACCACATGACTGATGTACTGTGGAAGTTTAACCAGGCCAGAGGAGGGCACATAGCATGTCAGACAAAGTGCACAGTGCAGTCATGGACTCACCCCTCCTTGCTGCTGTCTGTCCTTCAGCTGCCCATCCAGGTCAGGGAAGACCACCGCCAGGATCCGGAGCATGTGGGGGTCAGGGTCCGGTGTCCGCCCCTCCTGCGAGGAGGCGACAGCTTCAGCTGGACCCTTGCGATCCTCCGGGTCCAGCCAGGAAGGTCCTGCCACCTCTTCTGGCAGTTGCGGATCCTGCGCCTGTAGACCCCCACGGATCTTACTTTCCAGGCGATGGTCAGCCAGATTTCCTGCTTCTGGTGGGCATCAACCTGTGAGGATGACAAAGTGAAAAGGCCATTACTACACATGCAACATATACGTGCATCACACAGTTGGATATACATGTCTCAATCACAGGGGCATATGATGTACACAGGCAGTGCAACAATGGCTATGAACAGTTTGCCAGCAGTCACTACATGGTATCATTGCATGGGAAGTAAACCTAGTTGGAATGCACTGTTACTGCACTGTACCAGTTCAGTGCATGTAACTACACACTTTGGGGTGTGACAACTACTCAGTGGGCATGCTAGCCAGTGGTGTGCACACTGAAAGTCCTGCTAGTCAGACAACATGCACAATTAGTGAGGCAGTGGACAGCACACTCACCTGCTCCCCTGGTTTCCCATACAGCTTGCTGTACTGTGGAAGGAGGCTGTCCAGCAGGGCCTGGTTCTCCTCAAGGCTGAAGGCTGGGGCTCTCTCCACAGTACGTGCCATTGCAGGAGCCAGAGGATGCATAAACAGCAGCAGTGTTGGTGGCAGATGTCGTCCTGGAGCATGTAGTGCAGGCAAGTGAGCTCTCAGGGGAACAGCCAGCATTATATGTGTGCTGCAGAGGCAGATACTGTCCCATGTGTCCAAATTGATAGGTCCAAGTCGTTTGCATCTTCTGAATCTGACCAATCCATGGAATAGCAGCACTAATACACGCCCACAGCATCCTTCAAATCTTCAACTTCATGACACCCATGATTTTGCAACATTGTTGTGGCTGGCCAACTGAATTCACTGCATCAGACTCGTTGGGGCTTCGAAAACGCGTCCGTTGCCGTGCCAGGCCCCAGCCAATGTGTGCGCACCGTTCGGTCCATTGCTGTACAACGCGTATTTCGAGATACAACGCGTACCCGCACACATCATATGCAATGGGCCGGCCGGGCACACCGATAGGTCCATTGCTGTTCAACGCGTACCCGCACACATCATATGCAATGGGCCGGCCGGGCACACCGATCGGTCCATTGCTGTACAACGCGTATTTCGGGATACAACGCGTACCCGCACACATCATATGCAATGGGCCGGCCGGGCACACCGATCGGTCCATTGCTGTACAACGCGTATTTCGGGATACAACGCGTACCCGCACACATCATATGCAATGGGCCGGCTAGGCACACCGATCGGTCCATTGCTGTTCAACGCGTACCCGCACACATCATATGCAATGGGCCGGCCGGGCACACCGATCGGTCCATTGCTGTACAACGCGTATTTCGGGATACAACGCGTACCCGCACACATCATATGCAATGGGCCGGCCGGGCACACCGATCGGTCCATTGCTGTTCAACACGTACCCGCTCACAACCGATGCAATAGGCCGGCCGGGCACACCGATCGGTCCATTGCTGTACAACGCGTATTTCGGGATACAATGCGTACCCGCACACATCATATGCAATGGGCCGGCCGGGCACACCGATCGGTCCATTGCTGTTCAATGCGTACCCGCACACATCTTATGCAATGGGCCGGCCGGGCACACCGATCGGTCCATTGCTGTACAACGCGTACCTGTACAGGTCAGTCGCATATGTCACCATGCTTGTCACTGGTGAACGTATGCCAGCCACATATACCTGCCAGAGACCCAGGGGCACACCTACAACACCACACCCAGTCCACACTGTTTCCTGAGGCATGTAAGGCTGCATTTCCTTCTCTGTGTATGGGGGTTAACATGTGGTTTCTGTGGTGGCACTTGTGGGCAGCCACACCCAGGCTGTGCATGTATTCATGGGGACAGGGTCCTTGGTGTGTTGTGCACATGACCACTGTGATGTGCAACAGTTCATTTTGCAGCATGTGGCATGGTCACATTTCCAGGTTGTTTATGTGTATGACATGTCACATACCCCCAGAGTCCCATGTGGGAAGGCATGTACGTCACAGGATGACCCATTGCCACAATAGTGATGTCCCTCCACAGTCTGTGTGCATGTTGTGTTTCCGTTGTCACTGATTCCATGTGCACGATGGGAGACAGTCTCCACATCAACGTTGTTTGTGCATGGACTTTGATGTTGTGCGTCACTGGCGTCCATGTCTGTCCTGCGGATGCGACAGGGGCCACTACCTGTGGGAGTCATGTTTGTTTTTCTGACGTGTACATGATACGCCATGTCATGCCAGTGTCCATGTGGCAAGACAGGGTCACTGGGAATCTACCTGTCAATGATCTGTGATGCCTGTGGCGCATCTGTCCAGACATGTCACTGTGGTGTGTGTGTGGAACGTGACAGCAGTAAATGGGTACTGTGACACAGCCTAATGGTTTCCCATAGCACAACCTGGTACCTGTAGTGCACACATGTTGTACTGAGAAGTTAGATGATGGCCATGTAGGTGCGAGTTATGTCCGACAGAACGGCACACACATCAAGTACTTGTGTCACGTAATGATGTATCATGTGAAATTGAGTATGGTGAATGGCACATATGTGGGGTGACTGACAATCTTTCTTCCTTCAACCTATGCACTGCAGGGCTCCAGCTGTCCATAGACCATTCCCTGACCTGGCAACGATGGTGGAACGTGACAGCATCTGACGGTACCGCTTCACCAGGCAGCTGATTGAGGATTTGGCAGTGCGCTTGGCACCACATTTACAACCTGGCCGGACGTACCCTACGGCGCTGACCCCCAAGGTGAAGGTAATGGCAGCTCTACACTTCTTTGCCACCGGTACCTTTCAACACACTGTTGCGACTGCCGGTGGGATGTCACAGACTATGTTCAGCCGTGTGCTATGCGATGTTTTGGAGGCAATGTTGAGATGCCTTAACCAGTACATCTATTTCCCAACACGTCAACAACTCACTGATGTCAAGAGTGACTTCTATGCCCTGGGGAGGATGCCACATGTCATTGGCTCCATTGATGGGACACATGTGGCTTTGATACCACCACAGGCACATGAGCAGAGCATACCGAACCGTAAACATTACCATTCAATCAATGCTCTGGTGGTATGTTTAGCAGATATGAGCATCACACATGTGTGCGCCCGTTTCCCTGGTTCAGCACACGATGCCTACGTGATGAGGAGTAGTCGCATCCCGAGGATGATGGCACAGATGCAGAACCAGCGTGCCTGGCTTGTCGGTGTGTACTGACTTTGTACCATTGTGTGTGTTCTGATCTGTAGTATTCCACCCACTTTTCCAAATCAGCTAATGTGCACTTGTCTGTCCGTAGATGACTCCGGATACCCCAACATGCCGTGGTTGCTGACACCCCTCAGGAACCCTGTGACACCAGCCCAGATGCGCTACAATGAGGCACATGGTCGGACCAGGAGAGTGATAGAGCGGACCTTTGGTCTCCTGAAGAGCCGCTTCGCTGCCTGGACAAGACAGGAGGGGCCCTCCCATATGCCCCAGCAAAGGTGTGCAAGATTGTCATCGTCTGCTGCATGCTACACAACCTGGCAGTGCGGAAGGAGTTGCCTCTCATCCTGGATGATGATGACCAACGTCCGCCACCTGTGGAGGATCCTGGCCTGGACCACGATGCCAGTGATGATGATGATGATGATGGTGATGTCCGCACACAGCTCATCACCAACTTCTTCAGCTGAATGTGAGTATCCAGGGAGATGTAATGTGAATGACGTGAGTTTGCATGATATGTGTGGGTGGTGCTCTGGTGCTGCTTGAGTGTGGCCATGTGCTACTTGACTGGATGTGTGCAGCAATGTGCCCTTCCAGGTAGTCTGAACTCCCCAACAGTTTTGATATGCTAACTTGGTTTTGTGTAGTTGTCTTGTGACATGTATTGGGCATGAGTATTGCAGTACTGTCCTGTTCTACAGTGATTTTAACTGTGTGTCATGTCTGTCCTTCACAGGGTGCTTACTGAGTACTTTGGTCAACTTGGATCCCCCGACACCATGATTCAGCTTTCAGGGTGGTAGCAGTAGTTGGCCTACAAGTGATGTACCACACACCCCTGGACTTCATATCTTCTGCACTTGTTGACTGTGTGACCACTGCCACATGGGTAAACCTTGCATTTGTAGTGGAAACAACATGTTGCAAATGTGTAATAAACCTGTGCTTCACTTTGGGATGTGCGTTGTCTGTGGTCACACATCTGACTGACATTTGCTTACTGCATCTGTGGGCTAGTTGACACAAACTCTGAATAGGTGTGGTGTCTGTGCATTCCACTGTATTTCCTGGCAACATCACTGTGGGCGATGAGTCCGATGGCCCTGGTGTCTGTGTTGTGTAGCCCTGGTGGTGTGTCTCCCTCATATGTGTCACGTCACCATGACTCACACGACGGTGTTGTACTTGCTGTAGCAGTTAGCATACACAGTGTAATTTAGCAGAACATCATCACCATAACAGTATCCACATTTGAATAACAACAGTGGCAAGTATGGTGTACTAGTGATTTTATTTACAGAAATGTGTGTGTGTATAGTGCACAGGATGGTGGGTGCTGTACATTGGGATTGTGATCCAAAGTTCCCAGATGATTTGGAAGTCTTGGTAGCAGAAATGTCCTGAGTGAAGTCCACAGTCATATGATACATTAGTCCAACTTGAAATCCCCATGTCATGTGGGAAAGTAGTGTTGCATTCGACAGGGTGAAACGTTTGCACACAAAGGAGAATTTCCGGAACAGGTGTTGGCTTCCTGGGGGATGTACGTGGCCATCAACCTCTCAGTTTTCCTTCCTCGGACGACCCCTCTTCTTTGGGGGGACCCTCACGTGCAGGCTGCGGCGGTGCAGGGGACTCTCCGCCAGAGTCCTCCTCCCTCCCTGTGGCGGTGTCAGTTGTTGCAGCACCAGATGTTGTGGGCACACAGTGAGGTGTGGCCATGTTGGTGCTAATCTGGCGGAGGCATGTCAATATGTCCCTATGCACCGCTGTGAGTTCTTGCAATGTGTCCCACTTGGACTCCATGCCCGACATGTGTGTCTCCACACGGGCCATGTGTGTCTCCACAAGGGCCATGTGGGAGTCCAAGCGGGCATGATGGGCAGCCTGCTGCTGTTGTATTTCCTTGAGGATCCCCACTACCTGTCTGACCTCTCCGGTGCTATCCTGGTATGCATCAGTGATGCGTGCCAGTTGTGGGTCATCATGCAGTCCAGACCCCTCTGCAAGCAGCGACCTATGTCTACCACCCCTCCCACCACCCCTGGCGACACGTGCAGGACCTGCGGTGGCACGCACAGGTGACCCAAGGCCCACTTGGGAGTTGTTAGTGGTGTTGTCATCCGTTGCTCCACGGTGGGCCTGGGGCCCTGTGCTGTTGTCAGCGGTGGTCCTTGGTCTGTCCGTGTCGGCGGGGGTGGTCTGTATGTTGGCAGTTGTTGGAGGGGTGGGTGCAGGGGGTGCAGATGTTGGTCCAGCTGGTACTGCATGATGACTCACACCGGAGGTGCCAGGTAGGTCTTCGCCATCCAAGGAGGGCAGAGGCTGTTCCACACCAGTGAGCTCTGTGTCCCCCGGAGCCTGGGACAGGCACTCCTCCTCACCTGCTGCTGTGTCCCCATCATCGTCACCTGTATTTGGAAGAGACACACATTGTATGTAATGTTTCTACAGATATCAATGGTTCACACAACTGACAGTTGTGACTGTACCTCTGGATGCGGGCATGTACATTGCATTGTCCTAAGTTGTCACAGTAAGAGGTTGATATTGGTGTAGCACATTGTCATGCATACCTGGGGCATTTCAATATGAATGTTGAGGTGTGTGCATGGCCAGCATTGGTTGTATTTGGTGGACATCCGGCCATCCTTCTCCACCTGGCCCAGTTATCCCACCATGAAGCATGCCACCCTTGCAGTGGGTTCAGGTTGACTCTCAGGATGTCATTCAGTGGTGTTGTGCTGTTTGTTGGTGCACAGTTCCCAGCAGGGCCTTGTGCTCCCCACAGCAGTAGCCAGTGTCAGCCATCTTGTCAGTCCTTATCCACTCCCTGTGATGTGAGCATGGTTCAGAGTGGTGTTGATGGGCCAATTGTGAGGGTGAGCAGTATCTGTGACTCCAACTCCCATCATGCTATTGCCTACACCCCCCTTCCCAGCATGCCTGTACTTCCTTCCTTTGGACTGTGCTTCCCTATGGGGTAGTGTGCCAGTGCTGACAGGAAGGCTGACAGTGTTGTCCTTGCGTTTGTTTGGCTACAAGTCCCAGGTGTGTCCCTGTGCTTCACACAGCATTACCCAGGGTGGTGGTTCTTTGTGGGATCTTCATTTGGTATGTGAGGCATTGCATTCTCCCAGGTGGGTTATGTGGAGTTTGTGTTGAGGGGGTGTGTGAGGTGAGCTGCTTGTAACTATGGTCAGTTCTGTGAGTCCTTCTTCCCAGCCAGCCAGATATCCCACCATGCAACGTGCTTGCATTGCAGAGAGTGCAAGTTGGCTTTCAGGATGTCAGGCAGTGGTGTTGTGCTGTTTGTTGGTGCACAGTTCCCAGCAGGGCCTTGTGCTCCCCACAGCAGTAGCCAGTGTCAGTCATCTTGCCAGTCCTTATCCACTCCCTGTGATGTGAGCATGGTTCAGAGTGGTGTTGATGGGCCAATTGTGAGGGTGAGCAGTATCTGTGACTCCAACTCCCATCATGCTATTGCCTACACCCCCTTCCCAGCATGCCCGTACTTCCTTCCTTTGGACTGTGCTTCCCTGTGGGGTAGTGTGCCTGTGCTGACAGGAAGGCTGACAGTGTTGTCCTTGCGTTTGTTTGGCTACAAGTCCCAGGTGTGTCCCTGTGCTTCACACAGCATTACCCAGGGTGGTGGTTCTTTGTGGGATCTTCATTTGGTATGTGAGGCATTGCATTCTCCCAGGTGGGTTATGTGGAGTTTGTTTTGAGGGGGTGTGTGAGGTGAGCTGCTTGTAACTATGGTCAGTGCTGTGAGTCCTCCTTCCCAGCCAGACAGATATCCCACCATGCAACGTGCTTGCATTGCAGGGAGTGCAAGTTGGCTTTCAGGATGTCAGGCAGTGGTGTTGTGCTGTTTGTTGGTGCACAGTTCCCAGCAGGGCCTTGTGCTCCCCACAGCAGTAGCCAGTGTCAGCCATCTTGTCAGTCCTTATCCACTCCCTGTAATGTGAGCATGGTTCAGAGTGGTGTTGATGGGCCAATTGTGAGGGTGAGCAGTATCTGTGACTCCAACTCCCATCATGCTATTGCCTACACCCCCCTTCCCAGCATGCCTGTACTTCCTTCCTTTGGACTGTGCTTCCCTGTGGGGTAGTGTGCCTGTGCTGACTGGAAGGCTGACAGTGTTGTCCTTGCGTTTGTTTGGCTACAAGTCCCAGGTGTGTCCCTGTGCTTCACACAGCATTACCCAGGGTGGTGGTTCTTTGTGGGATCTTCATTTGGTATGTGAGGCATTGCATTCTCCCAGGTGGGTTATGTGGAGTTTGTGTTGAGGGGGTGTGTGAGGTGAGCTGCTTGTAACTATGGTCAGTGCTGTGAGTCCTCCTTCCCACCCAGCCAGATATCCCACCATGCAACGTGCTTGCATTGCAGGGAGTGAAGTTGGCTTTCAGGATGTCAGGCAGTGGTGTTGTGCTGTTTGTTGGTGCACAGTTCCCAGCAGGGCCTTGTGCTCCCCACAGCAGTAGCCAGTGTCAGCCATCTTGTCAGTCCTTATCCACTCCCTGTGATGTGAGCATGGTTCAGAGTGGTGTTGATGGGCCAATTGTGAGGGTGAGCAGTATCTGTGACTACAACTCCCATCATGCTATTGCCTACACCCCCCTTCCCGGCATGCCCGTACTTCCTTCCTTTGGACTGTGCTTCCCTGTGGGGTAGTGTGCCTGTGCTGACAGGAAGGCTGACAGTGTTGTCCTTGCGATCTGTGACTACAACTCCCATCATGCTATTGGCTACACTAACTTCACCAGCATACACAGAATTCCTTCCTTTAAGTGAGCTTCCCTCTGAGGTGGTGTTCTAGTGATGGCAAAATATCAGGCAGTGTTTGTTGGTTATATTTGTGCCACTGCCTTGCTCTATTTGTTGTTAGGTTTGTACATGTCATGACACAGTTACATATCACTATGAGATGGCATGTATTGTGTTTATCTAACTGACATACACATCTTGGGATGATTATCTTTTGGTTGCTGTTGATTTGCTAGGGGTGGATGGTTTGACTGTCCCCTTGAGAGTGATGTGTGTGTATTGGCACACAATATTGTGTATATTAGTTGTGTACTCACCAGGCTCTGGGATGTCTGTTAGTCCATATACGCTCACTAGTGGTAGGATGGCCCTCACCTTCTCCTCCCAGGGCCTGAGGTATACTGGTTTTGCAGGAGGGCCACTGCCGGTGTGCTGGCTCAGGAGGTAATCCTTCTTGAGTAGGTCTCTGACCCTCCTGCGCACATCATACCACCTGTTCTGGATGTCTTCCTTTGTGCGCAAACATGGTGATTGTGCGTTCACCCTGTCGACGATCCTCGCCCACATCTTGGTTTTCTGCGACATGGGGGTCTGTTGGACCAATGTGCCAAACAACTGTGGCTCTACCCTCAGGATCTCCTCTACCATGACTTCCAATTCACTATCTAGGAACTTAGGATTTTTCTTTAGGGGCATGGTGATGGGTGGTGGTGGTGGTGATTGATGTGTGTGTGTGCAAGTGAGGGTGTGTGTGTGTGGGTTTTGTTGTGTGTGTGTGAGGGTGATATTTGTTGAGGTGCTAATGGTGTGTGGCTTTTGTGTTGATCACATCAATATGACTTGCACACAGTGGTGAACCCAAGAGCTGCCAACCAAGTCATGGTGGTGGAAGATGGAGAACTGTGTGGGGTTCTCGACCAGTTGAAATCAGTTTTGAGAACAGGTTGGGTGAGGCCAAGGAACATCAACATAAAATTATATTGAGGAAGGATGCCATGCCAGTAAGACGTGGTAAGGAAGGTTTCTGTGGTGATAAGGACTAAAGTAAAAGGAATACTCAAGCAGATGATCCAGGACAAGGTAATTGAGCCTGTCAAGGCCACTCAGTGGTTGTCTGTTTTTGTCATAGGAAAAACATCAGATGAGTCATTGAAGTTTTCTGCTGACTTGCACAGCTTCAATCAGAACATTGTCATGGATTGTTTCCCTCGGCTAAATATGAATGAACTGATTCTATTGTCTGGGGGAAAGTACTTTTCCATGCTACACCTGAAAAGTGCTTATCATCTGGTGAAACAGCAAACAGATTCCAAGTATTTGACTGCTTTTATCATGAGTGAGGGAATATTTAAATTTAACAGGTTCCCTTTCGGATAGTTATCTGGGACTAGTGTTTTCCAGAGACTAATATCAAATGTATTGTCTGGAGTCAAGAATGTTGTTTTTTATAACACGACTTATTAGTCTTTGAAGAAAGCATTGCTGCACACAGTGTCACTTTGCGAGAGGTGTTGACTTGAATTGCCAAGGCTGGTTTGAATTTATGAAAAGAAATATGTACATTTTTGGTACAAGAGGTCGAATATTTGGGGCATTTGATCACAAGAGAGGGAGACAAACCATATTTGAATTTGGTCAGTGCTATAGACAATGCGAAGGATGCCTGATGATAAGGGCAAACTTTGATCATTCTTGGGTTTGGTTGAATATTATTCTAAACTTGTACAAGATTTTGCTTTTATTACAGATGCCTTGAGAGAGTTGTTGAGGAAGGGTTGGAAGTTCACATTGGGGGGAAGCCCAACAGGCAGCTTTTGTGCAGATTAAGGACAATATTGTGATTGCTGGCATTTTGGTTACATTTTAGGTAGGGTTGAAGATGATTCTCACTGTGGATGCCAGTGCAACTGGTTTAGGCGCAGTGCTTTCACAGGTACATTAGAGGACAGAGAAGACAGTGACTTCTGCTTCCTGTTTGCTGTCTAGTACTGATAGGAACTATTCCATCATCAAATGGGAGGCATTAGTTTCTGCATGGGCAACAAACTTTTTCCATACCTTCATTTGGAGCACTAGGGTGGTGTTGAGAATGGATCATAAACCACTGCTGCAGGTTTTGGGGTCCAATGGCACGAAGAATTGCTTGGAGCGTTTGGCAAGACTGGCCGTAAAATAACAGGATTATGATTGTTGTGTTGAATATGTACCAGGCTGGAAAAACAAGGTTGTGCATTGTTTGTTAAGAGTGCCGGATAAGGCGGCAAATGATTGTGAGCTGGATACTGAGGAAGTGGTGGCAATTGTGGAGGACGCAATTGAGCATTTGGAGGGATGTGTGTCCATGGAAGATTGGATGTATGCTATGAAAGGAGATAGTGTTCTCAAAGCAGTGGTTGATATGATCAAAGGTGGAGAGAGTACATTTCCAGATGCAGTGAAATCATTTTTACAAGGTGGCCAATAAAATGCCTTTGCTTGGGGATAAGCTCATCATGAGGGATGAAAGGTTTGTGCCACCTAGTTCAGTAAGGGCTAAACTTACGCGTTTAGCACATGAAGGGCATTTGGGTCAGACACTGACACTCAAGAGATTTAAGGATACGTTTTGGGGGCATGTCATGGATAGTCAGGTGAAGAAATGGGTGGAAGAGTGTGAGGTGTGCAACATTTCAGAGAGTAGGTTTAGGCATATTGGAAAACATTAACATGTGTCTGAAGTGAATTTTGTGTGGGAAAAAGTATGATTGGATTTCATAGGGCCCTTTGTTTTCTTGCCTGAACATGAGAGGTAGGTACAGGAAAAATGGCCCCAGTGGACACAGATTTGAAAAGAGAAATATACACATCAACAACACCTGTTAAAGCAATTACAAACAATATTCTTCATATTGACCACATTTTATTCATGTAGAACATGGAATCTCATGTTCACAAGGCGTAACATTCGTTAAACACAATTGTAAAGAGGTGCCCCAATAGGGAGGGAGGGGTAAGTGCAGCAATGTGCAGATGTGAGGGTAAGTGAAAGAAGGAGGACAGTGAACAATATATACATCTAAATCATGAAAGAAGTCAATCCAGCCTTGTCAAAGGCTTAGTCTATTTACAACACCATAACGTTACAACAGATTGGAGGGACACGGTGAATCTATCACAAGGAAATGGTCAGGTGGAGAGGATCAATTGGTTAATTAAGGGAACCATGGAGCTGGCTAGCGGTGCAGGGTTGGTTGTTCAGAATTAAGGTTGGACGTAGCGCGGGGAGTCACACTACGCAGAATTCCACAGAGTTGCCAAAATACTCCGTGATTCCACAAAGTGAGCTCCTCGTGTGGGCGAAGTGAGCCGACCCCCGCCCAGTCACGTCCCGATTGATTTCTTGTGGCCAATGCACATGAGGCAGGCAGGGTGATTAACTTTTATCTATCTTCACTCTTCTTCACTGCAGCAATGCGGAACAAAGGCGCGCAGGAAGGAGGCCACTCGCAGCTCAGTGATACCTCCTATTACTATTATAGTAGCACAATGATGTCAACAAAGTACAACAAAGTAACTTCTATAGTACTTGCTGCTAATCCGCGCCACTCCGTCTGGTGCTCAGGTGCACTAGCTGTTTGTTTTTCAAAAAATTGCCCCATATCTGAATTTGCAAATCTTACAGGAGAAAGGGAGGGATGTGTTTTATTGCCCCTCCTTCCTCCTTGAGCAACAATAGCCCCATCGTACCCACATTCCCAGGCCGTCCTGGCTCCCCTCTTACCAGCAAGTGCCCATGGAGTCCGTCAAAGCTCTCCCCTGCCAGCACCATCAACTTCTTTTTTTCCCGAACTGCAGGTGACCGTCGGAGGCCAGAAGGAATGCTTCTCGGGCTGGCTGCGAGCAGTTCTGTGGTTTCCTTCATGGCACACTCCATGGCCACAGTGCAGGCACAACTGCACGATCCCAGAATCCTCCCGTCGAGAATTCTGGGATTGCCAAGGCAGCCTCGCTTAAACATTCACAATGACACCGCCTTCAGCAGTCGGAGAAATGTAGTCTTACCATGTCCGCTTCTTCATTTAACCACAGTTAGGGGCTCCGCTGGCGGAGCTGAGTTCGCCGCCCGCTCTTATTCAGAATGCTGTAAAGGACATGTTGTGGGCACATAGCACCACAGCTAATATCATTACAGGCAAAACACTCTTTGAGATGATGTGAGGTAGACAAACAGGGACCAATTTGGTTCCTTCATAGATGTGAAAACAGGGTTCTAATGTGTTGAGTAAAACTTCACAGGATGATCGGAGCAAGTGCATGATTTATGTGGGTGTTGGGTTAAGGTTAAACCTGGTGGTGTGGGTGGGGCTTTGTTCAAGTTCCAGAGTCCATACAGATTGAAGATTGTGTGTGGGGGGGAAATTGGGTGAAGTTGGAGAATGGGTAAACATGAAATTTAAGGAGAGTTGCTTTGTTCCAGAGGGGAGAGAAAGATGTGGTGCAGCCCAAGAAGGAGGATGATGGGTGTTTGGGTTTGTTGTTGATGGAGGTTGGTGATTTTCAAAGCGATGTAGGAGAAGCTGGGGTTATGCCACCTGACTGGGGTGATAGAAGGGGATCACAATTTCCTGGGTTTGGTTTTTTGACGGAGCGGGCAGTGAGGTCACGCAGACCACCAGGATGGTTTGGTGATTTTGTGTGGGGATGATTTCTCAGTTTTATCATTGTGATGTCTCAGGTGTGTGTTTCTGTTTTTGTCTTCTGCGGTCTTAAAGTCTTTGTCTTGGTCAGTCCTTGTTTGATTCACTCTGTTTGTAGATGTTGTGTTTGTTATTTTGGGTGGGGAAGCAGATGTATAATAGTGTTGACTTATTTTGTGTTCAGCTTAGTTGCTTATCTGTGCCCACCTCTGTGATGTTCCCATGGAATGTTGCATTTGTAATCCTCTGTGACTACATTTTTATCTTGGAATGTGATAGATGCTGTTAGTGCATGGCTTGGTGTGTCACAGGATTTTGCTACTGAATAAACTGCAAGTGTTCAACCGCTACAACCTCCTTCAGTGTGTTAACTACAGAGACCAATTCACATTGTCATCCTCAATGAGAATTCCCTGAAACTACTCATGATCCTACTCCAGCATTACACATTAGACACAACACCCGTCATTGTCATACAAGCAATAAAAAGCTCCAGGGCATAACATGAGTTCATTGTTGCCACCCCAAAGGCACATTCATATCAAGTTACACTCACACCTCTCCCTACAGCAACAATATACATTAGACACAACCCCTGGTCCCATCATGTGCTCAACACAGCTTCAAGTTTGATAGCTGATTAAGTTTTGCCACCCCTATTTCATATCCATATCAAGTTATATTCCTACTTTGCACTAAAACAACATTACATCCTAGACTCAACTGGCTGCACCATCATTTGCACAGGACAGCTCCAAGCTCTGTCATTAGCTAATCAATACTACAGTCATGTATCTCCAAACTGCAAATTACCCACACAGAAGAAGCAATCCTAAACTTACCAGACCCACATGCACATTGCTTCAAAGCCACATAATGGGCAAAAATCTATTACTGTGTTGTAGGTTGAGGGTAGTTCAAAGTGAAGTTGTGAGAAAAGGCTTAGAGCAATAGGTGGTTTAATTTAATTTGTTCACAGCCTTATTTTTGTGTCTAGAATTGAGTGACGTGATTTGAACAGTCCTGTATCAATAATTTGGGGAATTTCTTCTACAAGCAACATAAAATATAATTCATCAAGGCCAGTAACATTCAATAGAACTAGATTCCATGACTCCTAGATCACTTGTCATGTTTCTGTGGCTGGTAAGTCTTCGGTTTAGTGTTTATTTTTTGCATGTTGGCCAAAGAATATGTCTTTGCCTAAAGGATTTGTCTGTGG
This sequence comes from Calotriton arnoldi, assembly GCA_963921515.1. NCBI lineage: Eukaryota > Metazoa > Chordata > Amphibia > Caudata > Salamandridae > Calotriton > Calotriton arnoldi. The sequence continues at coordinate 1,883,312 of CAWUFW010001417.1, read as the reverse complement.
GTTGGCTTGCAGTTTACTACTAACTTGGCATTCCACCTTGGTCCTCAACTCTGTGCCACATGGAGTTCAGCTGCATTTTGCTGAAGAGGCACAATAGAACAGAAAAGCTTCTGGGGTTTGTTAATATTTAGAGATGACGTGGTTGGCAGTTTGCGCTTTTCTTTGCCTAATGGGGAAGGACCAAGTTAATTTGGCACATGGTTACTCTCTGTTTCTAATTACACTGTCAGCAAAGACATGATGGCCTGGAAGTAGGGCTGGGAAAATTTGCAATTTCTTTTTCCTCACACAACAAGCATACTATTTGCAAAAATTACACATTAAGTGAAATACACCCTACCAGATTTTCACTACTAAATTGTATGTAAGGGCATACCTCAGTATATGTGAGACACCTGCAGGAGAAAAGTTTGAGCGGAAAAATGTATTTTAGCTGATATTATCTACTGGCGGTCGCCAGTAGATAGTTATAGTTAGGACCTATTATCCATAGGAAATCCGCGACATTCTATTTGAAATAACTCTTGCGCCGGTTGATGAATCTTCGCGAAAGCTTCCAACTTGTTGGGGCGCTCCACTCCGCTCCTACCCTGAAAGTCTCGGGTTGATTCGTCAAGCGGGGCCGAGAAAAAGGGGGTCCCAAAACGCATTTTCCCCATTCATTTTTCCATAGGAACCTTTAGTCGCAGCTACAGCCCGAACTGCTGAACGGAATTACACCAAATTTCGCAAAAAGGTAGCCCTTGGTTCAGTGTCGTGCCTTTTGCTTAAATGGTGTAAATCCGTTCAGTAGTTCCTGAGAAAATCAAAAGTAAAGTCACATATATATCTATGGGCGAGTAGGGTCCGCGTATCCTGAGCGCACCCTGCGCGCACCGTCCCGATCACGAGCTGCATGCTAATTGGCTGTCAAGTGGCTGTCAACAATCCAAATCAGGAAGTGTTGGCAGCCATTTTGTCCCTCGGTAGAACATTTTGTCCCTCGGTGCATGCAGAAAAAAGCATTTTTTTTTTTTCAAAATCGGCGGGATGCGCTTAGGGTGCGCGGATCCCACTGATTAAAAAAACAAAACACAAGAAACAAGTGCGCAAAACGCACAAAGGGGGCAGGGTAGAAACACCCTGACCCCCTAGGTCTGCTCAGGGGGTCCCACAAGGACCCCCTGGGCAGAAAAAAGCAAAAAAAAAAAAAAAAAGACCGGCATCGTGCCGAGGCCCGCCCCCTCCCTGCAGCAGTCTGCAAACGCGCCCCCTGGCGCGTTTTAAGAAGGGGAAGTAATTCCCCTTGAATACTGGGGGTCCCTGGGGGCCAACTAGCCCACCAGGAACCTCCGGTATGCGCCAGGGGCTGCGTTGCAGAGAGGTGTACAGAGGCCACGCCCTTTTACACCTCTCTGCAACGCAGCTCTGTGGCGCTTTTGGAGGTACATGGTGGGCTAGTTGGACTCCAGGGACCCTCAGTATTCAAGGGGACTCAATCCCCCAACTTAAAACGCGCCACGGGGCACGTTTGCACAGTGGTGAAGGGAGGGCGGGGCTTCAGGTGACATGTGTGCAAACAGGCCCCGTAGCGCATTTTAAGATGGGGAATGAAATCCCCTTCAATCCTGAGGGTCCCTGGGGGCGAACTAGCCCACCAGGTACGTCCAGAAAGCGCCACAGAGCTGCATTGCAGAGAGGTGCAAAAGGGGCGTGGCCTCTGAACACCTCTCTGCAACGCAGCTCCTGGCGCATACTGGAGGTACAGGGTGGGCTAGTTGGACCCCAGGGACACTCATGATTCAAGGGGACTTAATCCCCCAACTTAAAACGCGCCACGGGGCGCGTTTGCACAGATGTCACCTCAGGCCCCGCCCCTCCCTTCACCATTGTGCAAATATTCCTCTAAAATCAGCCGAACTACGAATTCCGATTTACTCACCTGTTATCAGGAGAGACCTCAGTCCTGCATCTTTCAGCCCAGTACTGATCCTGAAAAGTAATTTTAACCGTACTTACCAGTAACTTGAATTTCCTTCCATAGGATATCATTGACTGGTTTCACTTGGAAATTCTTCTAAGTGTGGAGTTTTGGAACTTTATAATATTCCTCTAAAATCAGCCGAAATACGAATTCCGATTTACTCACCTGTTATCAGGAGAGACCTCAGTGCTGCATCTTTCAGCCCAGTACTGATCCTGAAAAGTAATTTTAACCATACTTACCAGTAACTTGAATTTCCTTCCATAGGATATCATTGTCTGCTTTTTACTGAAAAAGTTTCTAAGTGTCGATTTTTGAAACATACAAATATTCCTCTAAAATCAGCCGAACTACGAATTCCGATTTACTCACCTGTTATCAGGAGAGACCTCAGTGCTGCATCTTTCAGCCCAGTACTGATCCTGAAAAGTAATTTTAACCGTACTTACCAGTAACTTGAATTTCCTTCCATAGGATATCATTGACTGGTTTCACTTGGAAATTCTTCTAAGTGTGGAGTTTTGGAACTTTATAATATTCCTCTAAAATCAGCCGAAATACGAATTCCGATTTACTCACCTGTTATCAGGAGAGACCTCAGTGCTGCATCTTTCAGCCCAGTACTGATCCTGAAAAGTAATTTTAACCGTACTTACCAGTAACTTGAATTTCCTTCCATAGGATATCATTGCCTGCTTTTTGCTGAAAAAGTTTGTGTCGGTTTTTGAAACATACAAATATTCCTCTAAAATCAGCCAAAATACGAATTCCGATTTACTCACCTGTTATCAGGAGAGAGCTCAGTGCTGCATCTTTCAGCCCAGTACTGATCCTGAAAAGTAATTTTAACCGTACTTACCAGTAACTTATATTTCCTTCCGTAGGAATCCATTGTCTGGTTTTCAGCAGAAAAGTTTCAAAGTGTTGATTTTTACAAACTACAAATATTCCTTAAAATCGCCTGTATGACTTAAACGCATTCTTTCAACTGTTTACAGGAGATGCACCAGTGCTGGATGCAGGATCCACCACTGAGTAAGAAAAAGTAACGATAACACTACTTACCTGCTAAGTGAATTTCCTCCCATAGGATAACATTGGTGATTCTATGTGAAAAAGTTTCTAAGTGTCAACTTTTAAAATACAATAATATTCCTTAAAAATCACTACTGTAACCAAAACACTTTTACTCAACTGTTTACAGGAGATGTCCCAGGACTGAATCTAGGATCCAGTCCTGTGGTTAGAAAAGTAATCCATAAAGTAACTAATTGCATTTAGCTAGAAATTCACATTGAGCTCAATGTTGCATTGTGTTTGAAATTGTGTTGCCCATTGCAACAACTGTAACTACTGTACTTAAAAGTCTATTGCCTATTTGCAAAGTATTTAAACTAAAGTAATTCATTCTGAGAAAGTATATTTTGTAATGTAATGTATAATGTAATTACAATGTAATTTAAAAAATAAAATATCTAAAAATAAATAGTTTAAAAAAATGTAGTAAATCAGTATCAAAAAAAATAAATATAACAATTAATACATTTAAAAATTGTCATTTACAAAACCTTTGAAATTCACTGAAAAAAACCATAGGTTTCAGACATGTTATAGTTAGGAATTAGCATTTAAAAAACCTTTGAAATTCACTGAAAAAACCATAGGTTTCAGGCTTGTTATAGTTAGGAATTAGCATTTTAAAAACCTTTGAAATTCACTGAAAAAACCATAGGTTTCAGGCCTGTTATAGTTAGGGTTTAGCATTTAAAAAACCTTTGAAATTCACTGAAAAAACCATAGGTTTTAGGGAAAGTTATAGTTAGTTGGACATTGCACTCGTACAAAACCCGTGAAATTCCCCCGTTATAGTTAGTTCAGCTAACTATAACTCGCGCCCCGCAATGCACTGCTGATGACGTCACATATTACATCACTCATGACATGGTCAGTGACATCACTGATGACATCACTGATGACATCTCAAATGACATCACTGATGACATCATCCATGTGAGAATTTAATGCATCTTCTCACACCCTAATATAACTTTTGATACACCCACTCTAAATTACAGACTGCCATTCTCAAAACCATACACACTCCAATACCAATAAGTACATACCCACTCACTGATTCTTAGGTCTACACACACACATCTACTCACTCACCCGTACAGTCACTCATACTTACAGTCACTCAGTACAGGACTATCATATGCACTCATACACCTATATAAACACTCACACAACGCAACTCATCCATAGAGGTACTCACACACCTAGTCAGTCATGCAAATAATTAATCACACTCCAATTTACTCACCTATACAGTTATACACACGAGCTCACTTATTCATAAAAATACTAGCACATTCTTACGCTCCTATGCAATCACTGATGCAAGCACACACTCATCCATATAGCCACTCTCACAATCACACACTCTCACTTATAGCCATTTATATACTCCAACACACATATATACTGCCTTTCACATATGTAGTTACTCACACATGTACCACTGAGATATACATTCAATCACTAACACACCCATACACACACTCACCCACCCATACAGTCCATCACAGACGCACTGTTGAAACCATGCACCCAGTGAATCACCCACTCACACATCTATGCACAGAGTCACACACACCCCACCCGCACAAACACTGAGGCACCCATATAGATACTCAGAGAACCAATCCATAACCCATATAGACACTCATTTAGCTAGTCAGAAACCCATGCAGCTGCTTACACAACAACAGACAGACGGATACAGACATTCACACAGTTTAGTCACTCACCCATGCATCCAGTAAGATACATTTAATCACTCACTTATAGACTCAGTCACGCACCTACTAAATCATCCATTCAGACGCTTATACACCCACTCATTCTTCAATACGCCTTTCCCTATATATATTAAACATATTTAAACTTTACAGAAACACACAGTCACTGGATGATGTCAACAGTGATGTCATTTGAGATGTCATCAGTGATGTCATCAGTGATGTCACTGACCATGTCATGAGTGATGTAATATGTGACGTCATCAGCAGTGCATTGCGGGGGCGCGAGTTATAGTTAGCTGAACTAACTATAACGGGGGAATTTCACGGGTTTTGTACGAGTGCAATGTCCAACTAACTATAACTGTCCCTAAAACCTATGGTTTTTTCAGTGAATATATATATATGTAAATATATATATATATATATTTATATATATATATATATATATATATATATATATTAGCTAAAATACATTTAGCTATGGAAAATAGGTCCCTGTATACTAGTATCCATCACAGGGATGGATTAAAAGCTATCGAATACTACTTGAATACGAGACCTATCTGCTTTCTCGAACACAACAGGATGTTGTTGTCTATGATTAATTTGTGCCTTGAAAATAATTTCTTTCTGTTTTCGAATCAAGTATTCCAGCAGGTGAGAGGTGTGGCTATGGGGGCCTGTTTCTCCCCTATTTATGCCTGTCTGCATATGGGGCACTGGGAGGAGCAGGTTCTTATGCCCACCTACCCTGAAATCATGTCTGAAAATGTTGTTAAATGGTTCAGGTATATTGATGACCTGTTGATAATCTGGAAAGGATCTGAATGTGATGCTTCACAGTTCATTGAGAAACTCAATCAAAACAATTTGAATCTCAGCTTTACTGGTCAGATAAGCAACAGGTCAATATGCTTTTTAGATGTGGAAATTTTTATCCAACAGAATAAACTTCACTCTAGAATGTATAGGAAACCCACTGCTGGCAATACCATATTACATGCCTCTAGCCATCACCCTGCACATTTAATCAGTAGCATTCCCTATGGGGAAATGCTACGTATAAGAAGAATTTGCAGCACTGACTATGATTGTCTAGTATCAGAGAAAGAGTGCAGGGATAGGTTCTTAAGGAGGGGCTATCGCCCAGAAGTAGTCGATAAAGCCATGCGTAAAGCCAATGAACCTGGTAGACCACAGGTATTAGCAGGTAAAATTAAATTGGTACAGAATGAGCAAACTGAGACCAGATTGATTATAACTTATAATAACCAACATCGTACGGTTCGCAAGATAGTGAACCAAAACTGGGCACTGATTAAGAGTGACCCAATATTGGGGACCCAATTGTCACGATCTCCCAGTATAACATACAGAAAGGCGAGATCGATGAGCGACTTTCTGGTGTCAAGTAGCCCCGAGGTCAGAACCAATAGTTCGTGGCTGAACAGCAGTAAAGGTTTCATTAAGTGCTCCGTTTGTAAAGCTTGTAGAAATGGGGTTAGTAAGACTGAATACTTGAATCCGCTTACTAACAGACTTGTTCATATCCAGAAAAACTCACATGCAAGTCTGAATTTGCTGTATATGTGCTGGAGTGTCCCTGTGACCTGCGCTATGTGGGAAGCACTAAGCTGCAGGTCCACAAGAGGATACTCCAGCACATACGCGCCATTAACAATGGTGATGCTGCTTATCCTGTCGCTAGACATTTTGAAGAAGTCCATGCTAAGAATTCTGCTGATTTAAAGTACTTTGTAATTGATATGGTCCCACCACTGAGAAGAGGTGGGGACCGTGAATCTTTGTTACGTAGACTGGAAACAAGGTACATTATAGAAATGGACTGTAAAGCACCAAAAGGATTGAACGCTAGTGAAGATTTTTTCACTCATCTTTAAATAGTCAATGAGATCTAGACTGTATATTAATGCTGCTGCCTATCTACTCGGAATTAAAAGTTTTTAATATTTCAATTTTAGAAGTAATTTTTACTGTATTTTCGGTTGTTTTACATTTTTTGCACATGGTGTTTGGATTTTAGATTGTGACATGATTTTGCGCATTTTGCACTGATTTAAACTTTTGACATGGATTTTTTGGCAATTGCCCACTTGGGCTTTATTCTTTGAAACATTCCACTTTTTGGGTATATCCTAGGTGCTAATATAGACTTATATGAATTTTGAATAATGCTGCTATTTGTGGGAGGAAAAAAAAGTTTTACAATGTTTTACTTTTTTAAGATTCACTTTTTATTCATCAATATAAGCATGATTTAACTATTTAGTGAGTCTTTTTAGAGCTGGAAAGTTTGTTATTGAGTATGTATTTATGTATTTATTTATTTATTTATTTATTCAATGTGCTGCTATTCTCATGATATTATATCATGTATGCTCTATTTTCTGCACTGTAGAGATGTATTAACATTTCAGGATACCCTACAGTATTATACTTTATATGGATGTGTTTCTCAATGAAAGTATTTTTTCCATGTCTATGTTTCAGTATCACAGCTGATGCACATGAAAACGTCACAGATCTACACTTTAAATGTTGTAACCGCTCCCTCAAGTGTGTCATGTGATCAAGGCCCCACGCGGGCTGAAACGCGTTATGGCGGCGGTGGTGTTGGGCATGCAATAAATTAGAAACTGCACCATTATTTGGGTTCGCTTCGTCTGTTATATGATTTTCCTACCTTGGGAGAGAGACGAGTCTTGCTGCATATATATTTATATATATATATATATTAGCTAAAATACATTTAGCTATGGAAAATAGGTCCTAACTGCCAATAGGTGATATATATATATATATATATATATATATCACCTATTAGCGAGTTAGGACCTATTTTCCATAGGAAAAGCACTTTTTCTTTTGCCAATATCTTTGGCGCCATTTGATGAATCTTCACAAAATTTTCAAAACTAATGGGGCGCTCTGGTCAGCTCCTGTCATGAAAGTTTCGCGGTGATTCGTCAAGAGGTGGCCTAGAAAAAAGGGGGGTCCGAAAACGCGTTTTCTCCATGTTAATTTCTATAGGAAATTTTGGAGAAAGCTACAGCCCGAACTGCTAAACGGTATTACACCAAATTTGAAAAAAAGGTAGCTCTTGCTCCAGGAAGCTTGCTTTTTTTTAAATGGTGTAAATCCGTTAAGTAGTTCGTGAAATATTCATATTTAAAAATCTTTATATATCTGGTGACCGCAGTGGATACACGAACCCTACTGAGCAGGAGCTTGATTCTGTTTGGCTGCAAACACTCTAAACCAAAAAGTGTTGGCAGCCATCTTGTGACTCAGTTGAACTGAGTCACAAGAAAAAAGGTCATAAAACAAGAAAAGGGGGCAGGGTAGAAACACCCTTACCCCCTAGGCCAGGTCAGGGGGTCCCGCAGGGACCCCGAGGGCCTAAAAAAGCATTCTTTTCTTAAAAAAATATCGGGATTCGCATAGGGTCTGCGAATCCCATTGAAAATGTTTTAGAAGAACGAAGCCCGGTCTCCTGCGCTTTGTTTCTTTTAAGCCCCCGGGTGGGCCAGGTCCCGGGGGCAATGCTTAATTATTGTTATGCGGGGGCCCGCAGGGGCCCCTGCAGCCCCGGGGACAGCCCCCCCGGGGACTGCCACCTCCCCGGGGCTTTTCATAAAAAATGCATGGGGGGCTCCTGTCCCGCAACGCTGCCGCTGGGACTGCCACCTCTCCAGGGCATTACTTTAATTATGTGCAGGGGGCCTTGCGGGCCCCCTCAAGCCCCAGGGACCACCACCTCCCCGGGGCTTCAATTGAAAAATAAGAGTGGGGGCTCCTACCCCCCCACACTGCCCCGGGGACCACCACTTCCCCAGGACATTGAGTAAATTAAATACGGGGGTATGTAGCAGACCCCTGGCCCCGGAGACCACCACCTCCCCGGGGCTTTAAATCTGTTGGAGGGGGGCCTCGTGGAGCCCTCCTTGGCCCTGGGGACCGCCACCCCCAGGGCCGGCTCCAGCAATGTCCCGGGGTGCCCACCCCCGGGACATTGCAGTTTGCTATGACAGGGCGGTAGCACGGCTCCCGCCATGTCATAGCAAAAACTGCTTTGCTTCATGGAAGCAAGAGCACGAAACCTGCTCTCGGTTCCATGAAGCAAAACAGATTGCTTTTGGGCAAAGGGAGCTGCATGTCAGCAGCTCCCTTTGCCCAAAAGCAATGCCGGCTCCCGCAGGAAGTGGGGAGCCGGCAGGGACCGTGGGGGCATTGGAGCTCCCCTGCGGTCCCCAACAGTGAGGCAATGCCCCGGGGGGGACCACCCGGCCCCCTCCCTTTTTAATTTTTTTTTTTTTTAAACGTAAGGCCAGCCCCGAGGGATGGGGTCCCCGGGGCCATAATTGGCCTCAGGAGGGGGGCCACGCGGCCCCCCTCCTGAAATAAAAAAAAGAAAGGATGGGTTGGCCCCGGGGGATGGGGACCCCGGGGCCAAGAGAGGCCCAGGGAAGGTGGGCTACGTGGCCCCCCTTCCAAAAATACATTTTTGCCAGGCCCTGGGGGATGGGGTCCCCAGGGTCAAAATCGACCTGGGGAGGGGGGCCCCACGGCCCCCCTCCCCTTCAAAAAATAAAAAAAAGGAAAGGCCTAGCCCTGGGGGATGGGGTACCAAGGGCTGTAATCGGCCTCAGGAGGAGGGCCTCGCGCCCGCTCCTTTTCAATAAAATAAAAATGGCTCAGGTCATGGGGGATGGGGTCCCCGGGGCCCAAAAGGCTCAAGAGAAGGGGGCCACACAGCCCCCGTCTTAAAAGAAAACCACAGCAACTCACCGGAGGCCCTGCCCCCTCCCTGCATGACTCTGCAAACACGCCCTCCTGGCGTGCTCTGCGTTGGAGGATTAAGTCCCCGTCGCTACTGAGGGTCCCTGGGGGCCAACAAGGCCACCAGGGACCTCCAGTAAGCCCCACACAGTGGGATTGCGGAGAGGTGGTACGAAGCCACGCCCCTTTTTACACCACTCAGCAAACGCGCCTCTTGGCACACTGCTGGTGGGGTAATGAGGTCCCCTTGTGTCCCGAGGACTTCAGGACTAAAGTGGACTTCATCCCCCAAGCAGCAGTGTGCCAGGATGCGCGTTTGCAGAGTGGTGTAGAAATGAGGCGTGGCCTCTGAACACTCTCAGCAATCCAGCTGTGTGGGGCTTACTGGAGGTAACAGGAGGGCTAGTTGGTCCCTAGGGACCCTCAGGAGGCAAGGGGACTTCATCCCCCAACCAAGAGCACGCCAGGAGGCGCATTTGCAGAGTGATAGAGAAAGGGGGCGTGGCCTGATGCCATCTCTCAGCAATCCCACTATGTGGTGCTTACTGGAGGTAACAGGTAGGCTAGTTGGCCCCTAAGGACCCCCAGCAGTGAAGGGAACTTCAATACCCATTCAAGAGCATGCCAGGGAGCACGTTTGCAGAGTGGTGGGCAAAGGGGGCGTGGCCTGCTATGAGAACTTAACAATATTGCTGTGTGGGACTTTCTGGAGGTAATAGGAGGTGTAGTTGCCCCCCAAGGATGTCCTTGGGGGCCAACTACCCCTCTTGTTACCTCCAGTAAGTCCCATACAGTGAGATTGCTAAGAAGTCTTCGGAGGCCACGCCACCCTTTCTCCACCACTCTGCAAACGCGCTTCCAGGCACACTACTGGTTGGGGGATGAAGTCCACTTTACTCCTGAGGGACTTTGGGGGCCAAGAAGCCTTCCTTGTACCTCCTGTAAGTCCTACACAGCGGAATTCCTGAGCGCTGGTCGGAGGCCCAGCCCCCTTTCTCCACCACTCTGCAAACATGACTACTAGTTAAAGAAGCATTTGCAATGTAACAGGTCTCGCATGCTATTGGCGTTGTAAATGTGAAAGTTTTTTACTAATGTTTTTTGGAGTGGAGTGGATGTACTTTGTGTGTAGTGGAATTATGTGGTATGTTGTGCAGTGAAATTATGTGGATAGAAAGTATGTGGTATTTAGTGTATAGGAATTATGTAGAGTGGGATTATGTGTTATGGAGAGTAGTTATGTGGTATGGTAGTCTGTGTTGTGGAGTGGTAACCTCAGGTTTAGTCTTTCTTGTTTCCATAGAAGCTAAATTATGAACTCAATGAGACAAAAAAAGAGAAGGAATCACTGAGGAGCACTTCTGGACCTAGACAGAGGTATGAGCAGGGCACTAGAATTATGCGACTGTTTGGCTGCACCGACTTTCGCACAATTATACATTTTCCGCATTAGCCACATAATCCATCATCTGCTGCCTAATCTGCAGATTTGAACAAAAAGAGCCTTGTTTCTAGCTCAAATGGCTCAAACGTTACCAAAAATGCAGCGACAAGTGTTACAGCGTGGTGGAAGGCCCTATGCAAACCGAGAATAGTCACCTGTTACTTATTGCTAAACGTGGGTGTTAAATTGGTACTAATGGTGTGCAAGCCACACTTGCTTCTTTCTGCGCCTCTCTTGCCACTTTCTGTACCCCTCTTGCCTCTGTTGCTTCTTTCTGCAACTTTTTTTTCCTGCACTTCTTTTGCCTCTGTCTGCTCATCTCTTCCACTTTCTGTACCTCTCTTGCCTCTTTCTGCACCTCTCTTGCCTCTTTCTGCACCTCTTTTGCCTCTTTCTGTACCCCTCTTGTCTCATTCTGCACCCCTGTTCCCTCTTTCTGCACCTCTCCTGCTTGTTTCTGCACCTCTCTTGCCGCTTTCTACACTTCTCTTGCCTCTTTCTGCACCTCTGTTGCTTCTTTCTGCACCCCTCTTGCCTCTTTCTGCAACCCTCTTCCCTCTTTCTGCACCTCTCTTGCCTCAGTCTGCCCACCTGTTCCCTGTTTCTGCACCCCTTTTGCCTGTTTCTGCAACTCTCTTGCCTCTTTCTGCAGTTCTCTTGCCTCCTTCTGCACCTCACTTGCTTCTTTCTGCAACTCTCTTGCCTCTTTCTGCAGTTCTCTTGCCTCTTTCTGCACCTCTCTTGCCTCTTTCAACACTTCTGTTGCCTGTTTCTGCACCTCTCTTGCCTCTTTCTGTACCTCTCTTGCCTCTTTCTGCACCTCACTTGCTTCTTTCTGCACACCTTTTGCCTGTTTCTGCACCCCTCTTTCCTCTTTGTGCAACTCTCTTGCCTCTTTCTACACCTCTCTTCCCTCTTTCTGCACCACGCTTGCCTCTTTCTATACCTCTGTTGCTTCTTTCTGCACCTCTCTTGTCTCTTTCTGCACCCTTCGTGCCTCTTTCAGCACCTCTCTTGCTTCTTTCTGCATTTCTCTTCCTTCTTTCTGCACCCCTCCTGCCTCTTTCTGTACCCCTCTTGCCTCTTTGTGCACCTCTCCTAACCCTTTCTGCACCCCTCTTGCCTCTTTTTGCACCTCTGTTGGTTCTTTCTGCACCTCTTTTGCTTACTTCTGCACTTCACCTACCTCTTTCTGTACCCCTCTTGCCTCTTTCTGCACCTCTGTTGGATCTTTCTGCACTGCTCTTGCTTCTTTCTCCATCTCTCTTCTCTCTTTCTGCACCCCTGTTCTCTCTTTCTGCACCTCTTCTGCCTGTTTCTGCACCTCTGCTGCCTCTTTCTGAATTTCTCTTGTCTCTTTCTGTACCTCTGTTGGTTTTTTCTGCACTTCTCTTCCTTCTTTCTGCACTTTCGCACCTCTTTCAGCACCTCTGTTGCTTCTTTCTGCACTTCTCTTCCCTCTTTCCGCACCCCTCTTCCCTCTTTCTGCACCTCTCTAGTTTCTTTTTGTATCCCTCTTGCCTCCTTCTCCAACCCACTTCCCCTTACTACATCTCTATTGCTTCTTTATGCACTTCTATTACTTGTTTCTGCACTTCTCTTGCTCTTTCTTCACCCTTAGTGCCTCTTTCAGCACCTCTGTTGCTTTTTTCTGCACTTCTCTTCCTTCTTTCTGCACCCCTCCTGCCTCTTTCTGTACCTCTCTTGCCTCTTTGTGCACCTCTTCTACCTTTTTCTGTACCACTCTTGCTTCTTTTTGCACCTCTGTTGGTTCTTTCTGCACTGCTCTTGCTTCTTTCTGCACCCTACTTGCCTCTTTCTGCACTACTCTTGTTTCTTTCTACACCTCTGTTGCTTCTTTCAGCAATTCTCTTGCCTCTTTCTGCACTTCTTTTGCTTGTTTCTGTACCTTTCGTGCCTATTTCTGCACCCTTCTTCCCTTTTCCTGTACAACTCTTGGTTCTTTTTGCACTGCTCTTGCCTCTTTCTGCACCCCTCTTTCATCCTTCTGTATCACTGTTGTTTCTTACTGCACTGCTCTTGCTTCTTTCTGCACCTCTCTTGCAAATTTCTGCACCCCTCTTGTCTCTTTTGGCACCCCTCTTCTCCCTTTCTGCACCCCTGTTCCCTCTTTATGCACCTCTTCCGCCTGTTTCTGCACCTCTGCTGCCTCTTTCTGAACTTCTCTTGCCTCTTTCTGCACTGCTCTTGCTTCTTTCTGCAGCTCTGTTGTTTCTTTCTGCACTTCTCTTGCTTCTTTCTACACCCCACTTGCTTATTTCTGCACCCCACTTGCCTCTTTCTGCACCCTTCTTCCCTCTTTGTGCACCTCTTTTGCCTCTTCCTGCACCTCTCTTGCCTCTTTCTGCACCCCTCTAGCCTCTTTCCGCATCTCTTTTGCTTGTTTATGCTCTTCTTTAGCCTCTTTCTGTACCCCTCTTGCCTCCTTTTGCACCTCTGTTGTTTTTTACTGCAATGCTCTTGCTTCTTTCTGCACCTCTCTTGCAAATTTCTGCACCCCTCTTGCCTCTTTCGGCACCCCTCTTCTCTCTTTCTGCACCCCTGTTCCCTCTTTCTGCACCTCTTCTGCCTGTTTCTGCACCTCTGCTGCCTCTTTCTGAATTTCTCTTGTCTCTTTCTGTACCTCTGTTGGTTCTTTCTGCACTTCTCTTCCTTCTTTCTGCGCTTTTTGCGCCTCTTTCAGCACCTCTGTTGCTTTTTCTGTACTTCTCGTCCCTCTTTCGCACCCTTCTTCCCTCTTTCTGCACCTCTCTCGTTTCTTTCTGTATCCCTCTTGCCTCCTTCTCCACCCCACTTCCCCCTTACTACATCTCTGTTGCTTCTTTATGCACTTCTCTTACTTGTTTCTGTACCTCTCTTGCGTCTTTCTGCACCTCTGTTGCATCTTTCTGCACCTCTGTTGCATCTTTCTGCACCTCTGTTGCATCTTTCTGTACCTCTGTTGGTTCTTTCTGCGCTTCTCTTGCTCTTTCTTCACCCTTCGCACCTCTTTCAGCACCTCTGTTGCTTCTTTCTGCACTTCTCTTCCTTCTTTCTGCACCCCTCCTGCCTCTTTCTGTACCTCTCTTGCCTCTTTGTGCACCTCTTCTACCTTTTTCTGAACCACTCTTGCTTCTTTTTGCACCTCTGTTGGTTCTTTCTGCACTGCTCTTGCTTCTTTCTGCACCTCACTTGCCTCTTTCTGCACTTCTCTTGTTTCTTTCTACACCTCTGTTGCTTCTTTCAGCAATTCTCTTGCCTCTTTCTGCACTTCTTTTGCTTGTTTCTGCACCTCACTTCTGTCTTTCTGCACCTCACTTGCTTTTTTCTGCACCCCTCTTGCCTCTTTCTGCACCCCTCTCCCCTCTTTCTGCACCTCTCTTGACTCTTTCTGCACCCCTGTTCCCTCTTTCTGCACCTTTCCTGCCTGTTTCTGACCTCTCTTGCCTCTTTCTGTACCTCTGCTGCTTTTTTCTGCACTTATCTTCTTCTTTCTGCACCCTTCGCGCCTCTTTCAGCACCTCTGTTGCTTCTTTCTGCACTTCTCTTTCTTCTTTCTGCACCCCTCCTGCCTCTTTCTATACCTCTCTTGCCTCTTTGTGCAACTCTCATACCTTTTTCTGCACCCCTGTTGCCTCTTTTTGCACGTCTGTTGGTTCTTTCTGCACTGCTCTTGCTTCTTTCTGCACCTCACTTGCCTCTTTCTGTACTACTATTGCTTCTTTGTACACCTCTGTTGCTTCTTTCAGCAACTGTCGTGCCTCTTTCTGCACTTCTCTTCCTTCTTTCTGCACCCCTCCTGCCTCTTTCTGTACCTCTCTTGCCTCTTTGTGTACCTCTCCTACCTCTTTCTGCACTCCTCTTGCCTCTTTTTGCACCTCTGTTTGTTCTTTCTGCACTGCTCTTGCTTCTTTCTGCACCTCACTTGCCTCTTTCTGCACTTCTCTTGGTTCTTTCTACACCTCTGTTGCTTCTTTCAGCAATTCTCTTGCCTCTTTCTGCACCTCACTTGCTTCTTTCTGCACCCCTCCTGCCTATTTCTGCACTTCTCTTGCTTCTTTCTACACCTCTCTTGCCTCTTTCTGCTCCTCTCTTGCCTCTTTGTGCAATTCTCTTGCCTGTTTCTGCACTTCCCTTGCCTCTTTCTGCACTTCTCTTGCTTCTTTCTGCACCTCTATTGCTTCTTTCTGCACCCTTCTACCCTTTTTTGCATCCCTCTTGCCTGTTTCTGCTGTTCTCTTGCCATTTTCTGCACCTCCTTTGCCTCTTTCTGCACCTCACTTGCCTCTTTCCGCATATCACTTGCCTCTTTCTGCACTTCTCTTGCTTCTTTCCACACCTCTGTTGCTTCTTTCAGCAATTCTTTTGCCTCTTTCTGCACTTCCTTTGCTTGTTTCTGCACCTCTCTTGCGTCTTTATGCACCCCTCTTGCCTCTTTCTGCACCACTCTTTTCTCTTTCTGCACTTCTCTTGCCTCTTTCTGCACCCCTGTTCCCTCTTTCTGGACCTTTCCTGCCTGTTTCAGCACCTCTTTTGCCTCTTTCTGTACCTCTGTTGGTTCTTTCTGCACTTCTCTTGCTCTTTCTGTACCCTTCGTGCCTTTTTCAGCACCTCTGTTGCTTCTTTCTGCACTTCGCTTCCTTCTTTCTGCACCCCTCCTGCCTCTTTATGTACCTCTCTTGCCTCTTTGTGCACCTCTTCTACCTTTTTCTGTACCGCTCTTGCTTGTTTTTGCACCACTGTTGGTTCTTTCTGCACCGCTCTTGCTTCTTTCTGCACCTCATTTGCCTCTTTCTGCACTTCTCTTGGTTCTTTCTATACCTCTGTTGCTCCTTTCAGCAATTCTCTAGCCTCTTTCTGCACCTCACTTGCTTCTTTCTGCACCCCTCCTGCCTCTTTCTGCACTTCTCTTGCTTCTTTCTACACCTCTGTTGCCTCTTTTTACTTCTCTCTTGCCTCTTTGTGCATTTCTCTTGCCTGTTTCTGTACTTCCCTTGCCTCTTTCTGAACCTCTCTTGCCTCTCTTTGCACCTCTCTTGCCTCTTTCTGCACTTCTCTTGCTTCTTTCTGCACCCTTCTACCCTTTTTTGCATGCCTATTTCTGCTGTTCTCTTGCCATTTTCTCAACCTCTCTTGCCTCTTTCTGCACCTCACTTGCCTCTTTCTGCACCTCATTTGCCTCTTTCTGCACTTCTCTTGCTTCTTTCCACACCTCTGTTGCTTCTTTCAGCAATTCTCTTGCCTCTTTCTGTACTTCTTCTGCTTGTTTCTGTACCTCTCTTGCGTCTTTATCCACCTCTGTTGCCTCTTTCTACACCTCACTTGCTTCTTTCTGCACCCCCTCTTGCCTCTTTCTGCACCCCTCTTTTCTCTTTCTGCACCTCTCTTTCCTCTTTCTGCACCCCTGTTCCCTCTTTCAGCACCTTTCCTGCCTGTTTCTGCACCTCTTTTGCCTCTTTCTGTACCTCTGTTGGTTCTTTCTGAACTTCTCTTGCTCTTTCTGTACCCTTCGCGCCTCTTTCAGCACCTCTGTTGCTTCTTTCTGCACTTCTCTTCCTTCTTTTTGCACCCCTTCTGCCTCTTTCTGTACCTCTCTTGCCTCTTTGTGCATCTCTGTTACCTCTTTCTGCACTCCTCTTGCCTCTTTTAGCACCTCTGTTGCTTCTTTCTACACTTCTCTTCCTTCGTTCTGTACCCCTCTTCCATCTTTCTGCACCTCACATGTTTCTTTCTGCATCCCTCTTGCCTCTTTCTGCACCCCTCTCCCCTCTTTCTGCACCTCTCTTGCCTCTTTCTGCACCCCTGTTACATCTTTCTGCACCTTTCCTACCTGTTTCTGGACCTCTCTTGCCTCTTTCTGTACCTCTGTTGGTTCTTTCTGCACTTCTCTTGCTCTTTCTGCAC
Organism: Calotriton arnoldi; assembly: GCA_963921515.1. Classification (NCBI taxonomy): domain Eukaryota; kingdom Metazoa; phylum Chordata; class Amphibia; order Caudata; family Salamandridae; genus Calotriton; species Calotriton arnoldi. The sequence continues at coordinate 1,866,397 of CAWUFW010001417.1, read as the reverse complement.
CCTTCGCGCCTCTTTCAGCACCTCTGTTGCTTCTTTCTGTACTTTTCTTCCTTCTTTCTGCACCCCTCTTGCCTCTTTCTGCACCTCTCTTGCCTCTTTCTGCACTTTACTTGCTTCTTTCTGCACCTCTTGCCTGTTTTGGCACCTCTGTTGCTTCTTTCTGCACTTCTCTTGCCTCTTTCTGCACCTCTGACTTAGAGGTAGTTTTAATCCCCCTGCCCTATTATGTACTAGGGCCTTACAGGGGAGGTCATGCCAATCACAGGGATACCCCAACCCATAGTGTACCCTAGTGTATAGAGGTGTTTTCACTGTATTCTAAGTGTCTTTCAGCATAGCACTGGCTCTGGGCCTGGTTAGTCAGAGTAAGTTACCACCAGTACCAGTTAGCAAAAAGTTGGGGGCACAAGATGACTTTGCAACAAGGCCTCTTTCTGCCCCTCTTTCGGTTTTTTCTGCATATTTCTTGCTTCTTTCTGCACCTTTCTTCATCTTTCTGGACTTCTGTAGCCTCTTTCTGTATTTCTCTTGCTTCTTTCTGCGCTTTTCTTCCTCTTTTCGAGGTTTTTGTCCACGTGATCGTGTGATCGCGAGAGTCGGAGTCAGCGCATTGGAGCAGCAGAGCAGAGCGGAGCCGCCACCACCACCGCTGAGCCACCGCCGCTGAGCCGCCGAGTCGCAGAGCCGGGTTTGGACCTAGCCGGTTTGAGCGGATTGAGCAGATTGAGCGGTGTGCTGCGGTGTGCCGCGGTTGGAGTGCAGTGAGCTGGGCACACAGGGGGACACACAGGGGGACGGAAAGGAGAGCGGCAAGTGGCAAACAGCAAGAGGGCCTTGGGGCCTTCGGGCACGGGTGGAGAGTGGCATCTGATACCAACCTGATACTAACTGCCCTGAGAGCCCGTGGTAAAACCGCAGCCAGAGCCGCTGCAGCCTGCAAGCAGAGAAGGGGCTCCTCACTTTCTCTGCTCTCTGCTCTACCCTCTGTTTTATGTCCGCCTGCCCACCTCAACGCAATAGCCTGCACCAGGGCCAACGTCCCCGCCCCCGAGGAAGTAAGCGGGATTCCGCGGAACGAAGGCGGAGGTGAAGGCGGAGACAGCGGGGGTTCTGTCCGTGCTTTATCTACCCTCCACGAGAGCTTATAGCCTCCAGCCAACAGCCAGAGGTGTTGGAGCTGCAGAGAAGGAGCAGCGAAGTTTTTCCTGACTTTCCCGTCTCCCTCAAATTTAACTCACCAGGTGAGCAGGGGGAGTAGGGGAACGAGGGGGCCAACACTCTCCCTGCTCCTGGCACCTTGATCCACTTCGTGATTTTGCTGTGGCCGTTATTCTCGAGCTGCCGCTGTGAGCCGCCGGTTGTTGGTGCCGGTGTCTGAGTTCTTCGCTTGTGCGGCCTGCGGTGCTCCTGAGTGCCCACGCGCAGGCCCCTTCTAGAGCTCCCACTTCGATACACTCCCAAGTCCTCCGAATGTTCGGACCTTCGGATTATCGCCTAAATAAGACTACATCAACGCTATAGAAAGATTGCAGGAGAAGGTTTGAACTGCTGTCCTTCCAAAAGCAATATGGTCTATAAAAGGTTGCGGTCTCGCACTATTCATATGAAAAAAGTGGGCACAGCACGAGCATCAGTCAACTACAAGGGCACCCATATAATGTCTCAATATGGAGCACCAACACCGACAGGGAACTCCATAATAACAACCTTTTTCTCGCCTACAATTTTGTCTACAATTATGCCTACAATTACATCTTCAACTATAATGACCCCAATAAAACTTCCTCAGGAGGTCCAACTGGAGCAACCAACAACTACAGATAAAGATAAAATTGGCGTAAGAATAGGGAGCTTAGTCTCCAATTCCCTTTCACTCAAGGATGTAGCTCACCAATGTGCTCTTTTGTCGGATCCCCCGAAAGTCCAAGACTTAACATTGTCCCAAGATTTTAAAGAGTCCATGGATCTTCTGCCCACGAAAGATCTCGCAGGGCATTTTGTTAAAACAGAAATCCAGGAGGGCTTCGGACAAATCGCAGCAACAGATTTCACCCTTCCAGACTTTAATTTCAATTCGCCTTGTCATCCTGATACAAAAGATCTTCAAAAACAGCCAGTTCACATATTATCTAGTACACCGAGTAATCTGCTAGAGATGGAACATAATCTCTCACAATCCTCTGAGTTCCCGTCGGATCAGATATTGGAAACCCAAACAGGAATTCTCCAATATCTTGTAGATAAAAAAAGGAAAAAACAATTGACTCAATTAAATCTACCTGCTCAAATAGCCCATTCGCAATCTCTCAATTTACAGTTTGACAAAGGTAGAAAAGACAAGCGTCTCTTAAAACCCCCAGTCTCCAGCAACTCTCCATTGCAAGAAAATGGGGCAAAGCAAAAGGAAACTCAGACGGGAAAAACCAAACAAAACAGAATCAGAAACCTAAAAAATCTAATGGTCTTAATGGTGATGAAATGTATTCTCTTTGAAAATTATTCAAAGACCCTCGCCCAGAAAAGGTAAAGGGGAAAGCCATTAAAAACTCCATACCTTTTTTCCCAATTTTTCAAGTAAAAGAACAAAAAACCAGTCTCTCCCCATCTCGAATAACTGCCGGGAGAGAGTTAGGAGAAGCCCCAACCTGGAATCAATTATTACAATCTGAACCCGCAAGAACGCCTCATAAAAAGGAAAAATTCAAGATCAGGCAAAATAACAAGAAGAAATTGACAAAGAAAAGAGCTAAACGGAGAATTTCAAAAAGTGCTCCGCGAAAAGTAAAATTTCTCCAAATAAGCCCCACAGAGCGAGAAGGGGAAGATATTATCCATGTCAAGGACAGTAGTAAAGGCTCCCTAAATACTTGTCAGCAGACACCCCTAAAAATCTCTCTAATCGAAATAAAAGACACAAAAGTCTTAAATCCTCTAGCACAAAATTTTTCAATAACAATTTTAAAATCTAATGAACGTACTGCAGAAGATCAACGTATCAACCCGGACTTTCAGGGTGACTCCGAATCCCCAGTTTCAAACTCCTTAGAATTTATAGATATATTTCCCAGCGGCAACTGTCCATTAAACCGTGGGAGAATAGTCGAACTATTACGCAAAATTAGGCCACTTCAATCATTAACTACAGGAGATATAAAATGAGTTTCTTTTCCTGACAAATCATCCTGCTCAGTGGTTTGCATAGAATTCTGGTCAAATGTAGTTCCAGCTATTATAATTAAAGAACAAGACATTCTTTATAAAAATGGATTCGATATAGCTACAATCAAAAAGGCCAGCCCCGCCTGTGACCAGCCGGGAGATGATAAGGAAATTATAGTCAATACTAACAATAATCTCAACCAGCAGTGCATGGGTGGTGAAAAAAGGAAGTCCGTGTAAGACAGCTCTCTGCTGATCTCTTTAAAAGATGGAGTTCGGCAAATCTGGAATAATTCTGATTCAAGGCAAAAGCCGCTATCGGATGAAAATTCCTGGGCTTGGATAGCGGGATCTTTGAACAGGAATAAGTCGGGCAAGGAATTGAAACTGCCTTTTTAGCGATGGACAACTAATAGTGTCTTGGAACATCGCAGGAAAGACTACTGAAAAAATGCTTTCTGTTCTGGAAAATTCACCTTTTATTGTGCTACTTCAAGAAACATGGTCCTTGGAGACCTTCTCTCAAAAAGAATATTTTGTGTTTATTAAAGCAGCAGAGGCCTCTAGAAGAGGCCACGCAAAAGGAGGCCTTGCAACCCTAATGAGAGAGGAGATAGACTGGGACCCGGAAGAAATTGAGCTCTCACTCCCAAATGTTCAATGTATTAGCATTAAGTGCCGGAAAGAAAGAACGGAGCCTCTATCGAATCTCTTACTTTTTAATATTTATCTCCCGCCAGGAACCTCAAAAGATCATCTCTTGACCAAAGTTTTCAAGAAAATTGAATTAATCTTAGAACGGAGTAAGGGGATATCCTATGTTGATAATGGCTGGGGACTTTAATGGAAAGATTTCAAATGCATTACTTAATAACAGGGGGAAATCTCCACAAGAAGTAGCATGTTCAATACCAACACCCGTCTTTCCCGATAAGATAAAAGCAGATAAAAGGGGGAAAATGCTCTTGTCATCTATTGAAGCAATTAACGGTGTTATAATAAATGGGAGAATTGATGGTGATACTCCTGCGGCATACACCAGACGGGGTCCAACTAAGTCCTCAATTATAGATTATTTTATCTGTAGTTTAGACCTATTCTCGAAGGTCTTATCATTTTCCACCCAATATACCCACGAAAGCGACCATGCATTACTTTCTTTAGAAATTGATGTTCTTACACAAAATACATGTTCGTGGTCTCTTCGATCTTTGGAAGGACGGGCAGTCATGAATCACAATACTGGAAGGATTCACTGGAATTCGAAAAAATCAGTAAAATGAATCATAAAATCTCCCAAGTTCTGCTAACAACCGTGAATAGAGTAGGCAATCCTATAAACAGATTTGAAACTACTATTCAGTCGGTAGTCGCCTCTCTCCAAGGAAACATAGCAAGGCGTGAAAACGTAAAATTACGTCAAAAAGGAAAACAAGCCGATAATAATTCTCGACAACTAAATAAATTGACTAGAATTCAATTTTGTTCTTTCTGTGTGGTAAGACAAGCTGAAATAAGGAAACTGAAAAAACTCCACCAACGGAAAAAGGAGAGAGAAAGGCAAGCTATAAAGGATCATGTCTTGGTCGACATCCAATCTGCAGTGAAATACAGAAATAATAAATCATTTTGGAATATAATTTCTGTACAAATGGGGATACGGAAATCAGCTCAAGCCACACCAGTATCATCATCTGACTGGGAAAAATATATTCTAAGGCTTTATAAACCCAATTATCAGCATCTGATCTTCCCCAGACAGTATCAAGCATTGAAGAGCCAATGTGAGCAGGAACCAATGGAAATCTCAGCCACACAAGTTTCTACTTTTATATCCTCTGCCAGGTCACCTGCAGCGATGGGTCCAGACAAGATCCCAATTAAAGTCTTAGAAAAAAACGCAGATGACTGGAGTAAATTCCTAGCCCCACTTTTCCAACATTGTCTGAAAAGCGGGGAAATACCAGAATCTTGGTGGGGGAGTGTGGTGGTTCCTCTCCTAAAAAAAGGCTCAAGAACGAATCCTGCAAACTATAGACAAATAGCTCTTCTCGACGCCACCGGTAAGATCTTTGCAGCTTGCGTTTTGGAACACCTAAAAGACTGGGCTTTTTCGAGAAAAGTGATCCCTATGTCTCAGGCTGGGTTTCGCCAAAGCATTCAACATTGGATAACATCGCTGTGTTCCAAACAGTACTAGACAAATATGTTTCGTTAAATGCCCAAACTTTATATTGTATTTTTATTGACTTTTCGACTGCTTTCGATAGAGTAGATAGATTTACTCTATGGAGAAAATTGGCGAATCTGAGGATCCCTATAGATCTTTTAACAATAATAATTTCCCTTCATACATCAACATGGTGTAGAGTCCAAATGGGGGGAGAAAAAGGCCTAACCAAACCTTTTCCCACGAAGAACGGGCTGAAACAGGGATGCTTATTAGCCCCCCTATTATTCTCCATCTATATCAGTGACTTACCAGGGCGTCTCTCCCAAATTAAAAATTACCCTCCAAAATTAGCACAAGTTGACATACATTGTTTAATGTATTCCGACGACATCGTTATACTCGATCGTACTCCGATAGGCCTGCAAAGAAACCTGAACGAAATAAATCTATATGCAACTGAAAACTTTCTGGTGCCTAATATTACTAAAACTAAAGCTCTCCCTTTCAGTGGCAGAAGGAAACCTTTATCTTATATATGGTCTTTAGGAGGTGAACCCATTGAGACAGTAAAAGAGTATGTCTATTTGGGCCGTGTTTTTACTTATAATTTACAAGACACAGCCCACCTCCATCATTTAAATCGGAAGGCAGAATCCCACGTTGGGGCCCTTCAGAGACTGTATCACTCCACGGGAAATAGACATTTTATGCCAATGCTGGAGGTTTATGGGATGAAAATCCCCCCGATTCTATCATATGCCATGGAATACACACAAATTAAAACATGGCAATCTATTAAAGGAAAGGAGGGAACCATACTTCGAAAATTGGTAAAAGTATCGCAGTCGGTACCAGTCCAAGCTCTTCGTCTCGAGCTATCTCTAACGGGAATTTTTGCTTGAGTAATTGCCAATATCTTAAGGTGGGCATACAACCTCTTACATGCAGCGCCAGACACATTAAGGCATTTGCTAAAACTGGAGTCTTTTCGAGAGGAGGCGTCTGGGTATACTTTTATTAGGAATATGTTAAAAGCCTTTGAGGTTTCACAATGCACTGTTGCACTTTTACAGGAGTGGTCTCCAGCGCTTTTGAAATTGTTTTAAAAACATTTGGCCCCTAGAATAAGCTATGAAATGGATAAAGATTATTGCATTCAAGTGAAGCACTATAAAGCGTTCGCAGAAAAGATAGAATTTTAAACTTATGCTCCCTATTTACGATTCCACCTAGAGCACGGGGTAAGGCGATGTATTCTGCTTTTACGTTTGGGTATACTCCCATTAGCAACATTCTTAGCAAGCTGGGATGGTTCAAATAACTCTATGGGCATATGTGAATTGTGCAAAGGTGGTCCACAAGATTTGCTTCATGTTTTATTAATCTGTCCTAATGCGAGTGTGGTAGAGGCTAGACGTCGATATATAACCCCAATTCAACTAAAATATAATGCTACCTTGGCCCATGATTTAATTATGTTGTGTAACTCTCCAGTCAATGAATTTGTATGCCATAACTTGTTTAAGTTTTTAAAAAGTTTCTTGAAGCTGTTTTAAAGAGAAAGCACACAATTTTAACATCTTTATTTTATTGAATGTTGTATAAGTAGAAGATAAACATTATTACTTCTCCATTCTATAGTGTGTTTTAAAAGTTTTACCTTTTTAATAATTTTAAACTCTATAATAATAATCTTATATCTGTATTTGTTGATCTCTGTTGAGGTCTGAATCAAATAAACTGTTGTATTGTATTGTCCTCTTTCTGCACTTGTCCTACCTCTGTAGGCCTAGTTAGAAATTAGCATTTAAAAAACCTTTGAACTTCAATGAAAAAACCACAGGTTTCAGGGACGCTATAGTTAGGAATTAGTATTTAAAAAACCTTAGAAATTCACTGAAAAAACCATAGGTTTCAGGGACGTTATAGTTAGAAATTAACATTTAAAAAACCTTTGAAATTTACTGAAAAAACCATAGGTTTCAGGGACATTATAGTCAGAAATTAGCATTTAAAAAACCTTTGAAATTCACTGAAAAATCCATAGGTTTCAGGGACGTTATAGTTAGAAATTAGCATTTAAAAATCCTTAGAAATTCACTGAAAAAAGCCACAGGTTTCAGGGACGTTATAGTTAGTTAGACATTTCACACGTACAAAACCAGAGAAATTCGGACGTTATAGTTAGTTGAGCTAACTATAACTTGCGCCCCCGCAATGCACTGCTGATGATGTTACATATTACATTATTCGTGACATGGTCAGTGACATCACTGATGACATCACTGATGACATCTCAAATGACATCACTGATGACATCACTGATGACATCATCTACGTGATAATCTGATGCGCCTCCTCAAACCCTAATATAACCTTTGATACACCCACTCTAAAATACAGACTACCATTTTCGAAACCATAGACACACCAATTCCAGTTACTACATACCCACACACTGATTCCTAGGTCTACACACACATCCACTCATTCACCCATACAGTCACTCATACATGCAGTCACTCATCAATACAGCACTATCATATGTACTCATATACCTATACAGACACTCACACACTGCCACTCATCCATAGAGTTACTCACACACCTAGTCAGTCATGCAAAGAATCAATCACACTCCCATTTACTCACCTATACAGTTATACACACACCACCTCACTTATTCATACAGATAGTTACACATACTTACTCTCATACAATCACTGATACAAGCACACACTCATCCATACAGCCACTTTCACAATCACTCACTCTCACATATAGTCATTTATATACTCCAACACTCACATATACTACCTTTCACATATGTAGTTACTCACACATGTACCACTGAGACATCCATTAACTCACCAACACACCCATACACACACTCACCCACCCATACAGCCCTTCACAGATGCACTCTTGAACCCATACACCTAGTGAATCACCCACTCACACATCTATGCACAGAGTCACCCACCCAGACACTCAGGCACCCATACAGATACTCAGACAACCAATCAATAACCCATATAGACACTCATGTAGCTACTCACCAACCCCTGCAGCCGCTTACACACCAACTGACAAACTGATAAAGACATTCACACAGTTTAGTCACTAACCCATGCATTCAGTAAGACACATTTAATCACTCACTTATACAGTCAGTCACGCACCTACTAAATCATCCATTCAGACTCTTATACACCCACTCATTCTTCAATACACCTTGGCATATATAAATATAAAACATATTTAAACTTTACAAAAACACACAGTCACTGGATGATGTCATCAGTGATGTCATTTGAGATGTCATCAGTGATGTCATCAGTGATGTCACTGACCATGTCATGAATGATGCAATATGTGGCATCATCAGCAGTGCATTGCGGGGGCGCGAGTTATAGTTAGCTCAACTAACTATTACGGCCGAATTTCTCTTGTTTTGTGTGAGGGAAATGTCCAACTAACTATAACTTCCCTGAAACCTGTGGCTTTTTTCAATGAATTTCTAAGGTTTTTTTAATGCTAATTTCTAACTATAACGCCCCTGAAACCTATGGTTTTTCAGTGAATTTCAAAGGTTTTTTAAATGCTAATTTCTAACTATAACGTCCCTGAAACCTATGTTTTTTCAGTGAATATATATATATATATAACTGGGGATGCAAAGGGTTCATGACCCTTCCTGATCTCATGCTGAGATCTGATTGGCTGCCAACACTTCAAACTAGGGAGTATTGGCAGCCATCTTGTGACTCGGTTTGAACGGAGTCACAGAAAAAAACGTTTTTAAAAAAAAGGGTGCAGGATAAAACACCCTGACCCCCTTGCCACTTGGGGAGGACCCACAGTAACCCCGCAGGGCCAAAAAAACATTTAAAAATAAATAAAATCTGTGGAAGTCATGCTGGATTTGCGGATCCTGCCGAAATATTTTTCAAAAATGAAGATCGGGCTTCGTGGGGGGGCCAGGTACTGGGGACTTGTCCTATATATATATAGGATTGGGGTTCACGGGGCCCCCCTCCTAGGAGCCCTAAAGCCCGGGGACCGCCACATCCCTGGGGCATTCTCAATAATTTATGCAGGGGTTGCCTGCTGGTCAACTCCTCTGCCCTGGGGACCGGCACCTCCCCAGGGCAAATGTTGTTTTAATGCAGGGGTACCTATGCAGCACCCCCCACAGCCCCAGGGACCGCCACCTCCCCGGGCTAAATATGAAATGAATGCGAGGGGCCATGCGGCCCCCACCCAGCCCTGGGGACCGCCACCTCCACAGGGCTAAAGTGAAATGAATGTGGAGGGCCCGTGTGGCCCCCCGCAGCCCAGTGGACCACCAACTCCCCGGGGCTGTGTCATGGAATGGAGGGGGACCGTCACCCCCCCCAGGGCTGGCTCCTGCTATGTCCTGGGGTGCCCACCCCCGAGACATAGCTGTTTGCTATGGTTTGACGGGAGCTTTACCACTCCAGCCAAGCCATAGCAAACTCTACTCCGCTTCTAGCAAGCGAGAGCACAAAAAATGCTCTTGCTTGCTAGAAGCGGAGCACAATTGCTTTGACAGAGAGGGAGCTGAATGTTAGCAGCTCCCTCTCTGTCAAAGCAATGCTGGCTCCCGCAGGAGGCGGGGAGGCAGAAGGGACCCGGGGGCCTTGAGGCTCCCCCCGCAGTCCCCAACACTACAAAGTGGGTACCCTGGGTGGGACCAGGGCACCCACACTAGAGGCCAGGCCCCGGGGAATGGGGTCCCTGGGCCCAAAATCGGCCCAGAAGGGGGGCCACCTCCCATTATTATTATTCTTTTTTTTAAGGGAGGCTTGGCCCTGGGAGATGGGTTTCCCAGGGCCGACATCGGCCCGGGAGGGGATGAACTTTATAAAAAATCTTTTTTGAAAAGGCCGAGCCCCAAGGGATGGGGTCCCCAGGGCCGAGATCGGCTGGGGGAGGAAGGCTGTGTGGCCCCTCTCCCCCATTAAAAATATGCCTGGCCCCAAGGGATGGGGTCCCTGGGCCGAAATTGGCCCAGGGAAGGGGGGCCACACAGACCCCTTCCCCAAAGAATTTTTTTTAAAAGACCGCCCCCCTTTTACCATCATTCTTGTTACCTCCAGTAAGTCCAACACAGTGGGATTGCTGAGAGGTCGTCGGAGGCCATGCCCCCTTTCTCTACCACTCTGCAAACGTGGCTCCTGGTGCACAACTGGTTGGGGATGAGTCCCCTTGAATGCTTAGGGTCCCTGGGGCCAATAACCCCTTCTGTAACCTCCAGTAAGTCCCACACAGCCTGATTGCTGAGAGGACTTTGGAGGCAACGCCCCTTTTCTCCACCACTCTGCAAGCATGCCTCCTGGGGCACTGCTGTTTGGGGGATGAAGTCCCCTTGGCTCTAGAGTGTCTTTGGGGGTCAAGAAGCCCTCCTGTTACCTGCAGTAAGTCCCAAACTGTGGAATTGCTGAGAAGTCTTCAGAGGTCATACCCCCTTTCTACACCACTCTGCAAACGTGCCTCCTGGCCACTCCTGGTTGGGGGATGCAGTCCACTTGGATTCTGAGAGTTCTTGGGGGGCCAGAAGCCCTCTTGTTACCGCCAGTAAGTTCGATACAGCAGGATTCCTGAGAGCTGGCTGGAGGCCCCATCCCCTTTCTCCATCACTCTGCAAACGCGACTAATAGTTTAAAAAAACATAGAAATTCACTTAAAAAACCCAAAGGTTACAGAGTCATTATAGTTAGAAATTTGAATGAAAAAAACGTAGAAATTCACTGAAAAAAACAAAGGTTACAGGGACGTTATAGTTAGGCTCAGATTTAGCTTTATGGATGAGTATGTGGCTATGTGAGTGGCTGTATGGTTGAGTGACTGGTTGTATGAGTGGTTGCACAAGTGAGTGAAGGGTTGTGTGTGTGGCTGTACGAGTGAGTGAGTGGGTGTGTGAGTGCCTCTATGGAAGAGTGATTGGGTGTGTGAGTACTGGTATGGGTCTGTGAATGGGCATGTGAGTGGTTGTGTGGGAGTGGGAGTGGGCATACAACAGGTTGTATGGCGGTGTGAGTGGGTGTGTGAGTGGTTCTGTGGATGATGTCATCAGTGATATCATCAGTGATGTCATTTGAGATGTCATCAGTGATGTCACTGACCTTGTCATTAGTTATGCAATATGTGAGGTCATAAGCAGTGCATTGCGGGTAAGTAAGTTATAGTTAACTTAAGTAAATATAAGTGCTGAATTTCACTGGTTTTGTACCAGTGAAATTCGAGCCTAACTATAAATGTAACCTTTGTTTTTTTCGGTGAATATATATATTATATTTTTGGAGGCTAACCCCATAGTGGCTTTCCCCTTTTTTATGTAAGTGTGTGTGTGTGTGTGTGTGTGTGTGTGTGTGTGTGCAGGTGTGTGTACATGTGTGTATGCAAAAAAATTGAGATATCATCAGTGATGTTAACAATGATGTAATTAAACATGTCATGAGTGATGCTATACATAAGGGCACAAGCATTGCATGGCGGAGGCGCAAGTTAAAGTTATCTCACTCAATTAAAACTGACAAATTTCAGTGTTTTTGAATGTTATATTATTATTAACATTGTCATCTGTCACATCCCTTTAACCTTTTCTTTTATTAGTGAATTTATAGTGAATTTCTTTTTTAAGGTAAGTTTAACTTTTTTCTATACCTAACTCTAATGTCACTATTACCTTTGATTTTTTCAGTGAACTTCACAGTTGTTTTAACATAAAAGAAGATGTTAATAATATATATCTAACTATAATGTGACTTTAACCGTTGTTTTTTCAGTGAATTTATTTATTTTTATGTACAGTAACTTGTTATTAACATAGTTAGGTATAAAGTCAGTGTTATCTTCAGCATTTTCTAGTAAATTTTTAGTAGTGTGCTTTAATTTTTTAACTTAATTCCCATTATTAACTTTATTATTTTTTCTTACTTTTGGAACTCTAAGAACCAATGTGAGGTTCCCATAGCAGTTCCATGTGGGCTTTACTTCCTGTTCCAGGTCCCACTGAAGTACTGCAGAACTCGAGAAGTGTTTTTAAAGAGTTGTGTTAAGTCTGAAAGAGTGATTTTTATTTAAGTTTGAGCCTAGAGGTTTTCTGATTGGCAGAATTAATAAGGATATCTTGTGAATTTTTGTGTGGGTTCCTTGTTATTGTGTGCTGTGGCACCAAGGTATCTGAAAATGGTACCACTGGTACCGTCAACATCAACTGCTGGATTACTTTTTGACCTGGAGTAAGTGTCCCTTCAGTAGCACTGGAGCAACAAAGAATTAAATCCCACATACCAGCACATGGTTATTGTTAGACCTGGCACCATTGGCGTGGGTCTCCCCTCCATTTCTCGCTTTTTGTCTCCTCTGTGTTTGCTGGTATTAGATGCTCTGGGCGCTGTGCCACGGCCATTCCGTGCCACAGCGCGAATGCTCCCTATGGTAAATTGACTCCCTATGGTATGAATTGATGTTCCCCTAATTGGCTCATTTGGTTTACCTGTTAGTCTCTAGTATCGTGCACCATGCGTGCCCAGGGCTGGTAGACCGAATGCTGCTGGTGGGCCTGCAGCGCTGATTGCGCCACCCACGGAAGCAGCTTGTAAAGTGGAAAGTCGAATTTGGTATGCCTGAGCTCAGAATATTAACGTACATCTTTTAGTGAGGGTTATTTCTATATTCTGTGGTTGAAAATACCACTTTGGGAAAGTGGGTATTTTCTTGCCTAAATCTTCCAGTGTGCTCTGCTGTTATGTGTATTGGCCGTCTGTTTTTGGATGGACAGGGTAGGCTGAACCCAACCTGGGTCGAGTAGAGGAATCTGCAGCTGGAGTATGGGGAGGGGTGACCCTTTGGTCTGAGCAGGGCTGGGCCTGGCAAGGTGAATGATGGCTCCAGCCCCCACTGTCCGTCTGATAGCAGACCCCCTCTTCCTCAAAGGCAGGATGCCGCCTCGCAAACAACGTGCCCCCAGGACCTCCCCGAACTGGTTCTGACTGGGTTCAGTGACTTGTGACTTTTGAGAGAACAAAGACTTGTGGGGTATAAAGATCTGCGCCGAAACCCCTACACAGTGTGTTACTTCTGGATGCCAAGACAAACCTCTGTCCGTGTAACTAGAGGGAAAGGTCTTTGAAACTTTCATCCATCTTGCTGAAGCAACTACCCAAGGGCCTGATTTGATCTCGCCTCCTGCTGAAGTCTCAGGGACATTAGACTTCACCCATCAGCCGTCTGGATTCCTATTTGAGGGGGATTCTACCCGCAGGTGAGGCCTCTGTCGAGAATTCCAGAGCCTCTGGTTCTACTGCGGGGAAACGCGGGCTGAAAGTCGCTATCGCTATTGTGGGCTGCTGCAGCTGAGGAGCTGTGCCACTGAGTGCCCGCATTTGCCATCCTACGAAACTCATCGCTATCGCTACTGTGGGCCGCTGCAGCTGAGGAGCTGTGCCGCTGAGTGCCCGCATTTGCCATCCTACGAAACTCATCGCTATCGCTATTGTGGGCCGCTGCAGCTGAGGAGCTGTGCCGCTGAGTGCCCGCATTTGCCATCCTACTGAAACTCATCGCTATCGCTATTGTGGGCCGCTGCAGCTGAGGAGCTGTGCCGCTGGGTGCCCGCATTTGCCATCCTACGAAACTCATCACTATCGCTATTGTGGGCCGCTGCAGACGAGGAGCTGTGCCGCTGAGTGCCTGCATTTGCCATCCTACGGAAATCATCGCTATTGTGGGCCGCTGCCGCTGAGGAGCTGTGCCGCTGAGTGCCCGCATTTGCCATCCTACGGAAATCATCGCTATCGCTATTGTGGGCCGCTGCAGCTGAGGAGCTGTGCCGCTGAGTGCCCGCATTTGCCATCCTACGGAAATCATCGCTATCGCTATTGTGGGCCGCTGCAGCTGAGGAGCTGTGGAGCTGTGCCGCTGAGTGCCCGCATTTGCCATCCTACGGAAATCATCGCTATCGCTATTGTGGGCCGCTGCAGCTGAGGAGCTGTGCCGCTGAGTGCCCGCAGTTGCCATCCTACGGAAATCATCGCTATCGCGGGCCGCTGCAGCTGAGGAGCTGTGCCGCTGAGTGCCCGCCTTTGCCATCCGACGGAAATCATCGCTATCGCTATTGTGGGCCGCTGCAGCTGAGGAGCTGTGCCGCTGAGTGCCCGCACTAGTCACCCCTTCCAGGATCTTGTTACCCCCTGCGGGTACCACTGGATGCCCGCCTTTAAGCCCTGTCCCAGGATTATCATGAGTGCACGCCGAGGACCGCTACAGCCGGGAGCTGTGGCCGCTGCGAGTTCGCCTGTCATCACTGCAGCTTCCTTGTGAGGCTGCGTGCCGTGCCCCTTTACATCCCAGGTACATTGTGCATCACCGGGTCGCATGGACCCCGGCCCCGAACTAAGTCCGTTCCACCCCCGTTTCGAGTGCCTTTATTGCTTTTAAAGTGAATCTGTAATTGTGTGCATTGTGGTTCCTTGAGTGCTTTTAGCCTCGTGTTCAGTCTATATAAAGATAACTATTTTTCTATAACTACTTGTGGTGTCCGTTTGTAGCATCTCTGATGTGTTATTGTGTATGGTCATAAATGCTTCACACACTGCCTCTGAGATAGGCCTGTCTGCTCGTGCTACGTTACCACAGGGTTGAGCAGGGGTTATCAAAGGGTGTAGCCCCCTTACTCTGACTTAGGAAGAAGGATCCCTATTTGGACCTCAGCGCCAGCCGCGGCCAACTGGAGATCCCCATTTCTAACATTGGTGGTCAGCGGTGAGGATCAGGACTTGCATTTGTGATCCACATACAATAACCAGTGTATGCTACTAGTGAGTGTAGGCCTAGGCGCAACCACGTACGGTTTGATTTTGTTCCTATTGTCGATTGTAATTGCCAGTTATGTCTACAACGGGTAGGCCAACGTCCAATGCTTCGGAGGATCTCATCTTTGAGGAAGAGAGGTTACAAACCTACACTGCCAAACAGCTAAAGTCTTTTTGCAAGCGATTCACAGTCCCTGCTGCGGGTCTCTCTAGGAAGGAGGAGTATCAGAAGGCCCTTACGGCCTGGTTAGAAGCGAGAGAGTCCGCTAGGAATAAGGGAGAGAATGCTGGAGGGCAGCAGGATGACGAAGTGGATTTAGTGGGAGGTAAAGCACTTTCCAATCCAGGTACTAGTGTGTCCTCAAAGAGTCTGTCTCCAGAAGAGATGGAGGACAGGGAGAGAGATAGGAGGCATAGTTTGGAGATGGCCAAATTAGAAGGTCAGAAGGACCTAGAGAGTAAAAAGTTGGATATTGAGAATAACAGGTTGACATTTGAACTTGAGAAAATGAAACTGGAGCATGAACGAATATTGAGGGAGCTGGAGATCAAGGCTAAGAGCTTAGAGATCTCCCCCTCTGGTGGCAGCATACCGTTAGTACCTACCAAGAGTAGAGTGTATATACCCAAGGATGTCATCAAGGATTTCCATAAGAGTGAGGATATTGTCCAATGGTTTGCCGCATATGAGATAGCCATGATGTCCCACCGGGTCCTTGAGAAGGATTGGGGAGCGGGGTTGTGGGGACGTTTTGTGAGTGATGGGAGGGATACCCTGTTGGATCTGCCTGAAGAGAGCAGGATGGTGTATGCCCATATGAAAGAGGCCTTGATGACGCGATATTGTTTGACCCCAGAAATGTACAGGCAGAGATTTAGAACCTGTAAGAGGTTAGAGGGTACCACTTGGGTCGAATATGTGTCTTTTTTTTGCAGAGCAATGGATCGCTGGGTGAAGGGTAGCAAAGTGGAAATGTTTGAGCAACTGTATGATTTGTTCGCATGGGAGCATTTATCTAGTAACTGTTTTCCAGAGCTACGCCAGCACCTTGTTGATAGCAAGCTAACTAACCCTAGGAAGCTTGCTGAGGAGGCGGACCGCTGGGTGAGCACCCGGGTTCGCAAGGGTCCTGTGGGAGACTTCGCCAAAGGTGGGCAGGGTCCCCAGCAGAGAAGTGGGGGGGACAGGGTTAAACCGAGGGAGTTCCAGAGAGGGCCCCAAAGTAATTCCCAAGGGAACCAAGGAGTGGTGTCCCAGTCTCCTCCATAGAAGAAGCCAGTGCCCCCGACAGGTAGGCCTGTTTGTAGGGTGCCCCTTACTTGTCTTAAATGTGGTCAAGTGGGCCACAGGTATTATGATCCCCAGTGTCCCCAGAGGGACCTCAATGCCCCACCCCGCGCACCAACCCACCAGCTTGCTAGTGTAGCCCTGGGAGGGGAGGAGATGGGTGACCAAGGTGGGTGGGATCCCGTGGAATTGACCCTTGTCTCGCTAGGAGACTTTGAGAAGGTCCCTAACCCCACGCTGCCTGATAACACTAAGAAGTACAGGCAGTGGGTGACCATCAATGGCCATAGGGTGGAGGCTCTGAGGGACACTGGAGCTAGTGTGACTGCCGTCAGCTCCCGGTTGGTGTCCAAAGAGCAGGTTGTCCCCCATGCATTCTGCCCAGTAGTGTCAGCAGACAACTCTGAGAGCCAGTGTGAGGTGGCTCAGGTTCCCTTTGAGTGGGGGGTCTCAGGAACTCTTCAAGTAGCTGTGAGGCCAGCCATGCCGGTAGACTGTCTGTTGGGCAACGATTTAGAAAACTCCCCGGGGGCTACGGTGTAGAGGAAAGCTCACTTGGAAATGTTGGGTCTGCCTCAGTGGGCGTGTGCGACCACTCGGTGCATGGCAGCCAGTAAGGACGTTCAGAAGGACCTGGAGCCTGAAAGTATGGCCCAGGCCCCTGCCTTACAGAGAAGGGGTAGGGGGCGCGGGAAACCGGCTCCCATAGTTCCCACGGTCCAGGAAGGAGCAGACCTTGAGGGGGATGCCCTGGAGCCTACAGGGGAACAGGTAGCCGAACTGGGGGACCTGCCTGAGCTGACCCATTGGCAGCAGGAAGGAGGGCCCACCAGGGAGGAATTTTGTGAACAGCAGAAAACGTGCCCTTCTCTCGAGGGGCTGCGGCGACAGGCTGCAGCCCAGGCGGCAGGTGATCACTCAGGGTCACATCTGATCTATTGGGAGAATGACCTCCTTTACAGCGAGCCTAAGGTTGCTGAGCCTGGGTCAGCCCGTGTGCTGGTGGTACCCCAGTGCTTCAGCGCCTTCCTACTGGGGTTGGCTCATGATGTGCCATTGGCAGGACATCTGGGGCAGACCAAGACCTTTGAGAGGCTGGTCACCCACTTTTTTTGTCCCCAGATGCGCAGGAGCTCAGATGCGCTCCTGGCCACAGATGCTGGGGTGGAGGAGGAGAGGGAGCCTCTTCCTGACCTCCTGTGTGCAAAGGAGCAAGACGGGTCAGTGGAGGGTGTGGTCCTCTCTGCCACACTGACCCCTGAGCAACAGAGTGATTGTTGCCAACTGTTGGGACAATTCAGTGATCTGTTCTCCCTGGTGCCTTGTGTCACTGATTGGTGTGTCCACGAAGTGGACACTGGGGACAGTCCTCCTGTTAAGCACAAGGTTTACCGAGTGACTGACCAGGTTAGGGCATCCATTAAGGAAGAGGTTTCCAAAATGTTTGCTTTAGGGGTGATTGAGTCCTCTAGCAGCCCTTGGTCCAGCCCAGTGGTCTTGGTACCAAAAGCTGCAGCGCCTGGTGCCACCCCAGAACTTCGGTTCTGTGTGGACTACCGAGGTCTCAATTCAGTCACAAAGACTGACGCACACCCCATCCCCAGAGCTGATGAGCTCATAGATCGGCTAGGGGCTGCACGGTACCTCAGCACGTTTGATTTGACGTCTGGGTATTGGCAGATCGCCTTAACTGATGGGGCAAAGGAGAGGTCCGCATTCTCCACACCAGATGGGCACTACCAGTTCAGGGTGATGCCCTTTTGGATGAAGAATGCCCCTGCCACCTTTCAGAGGTTGGTCAACAGGGTGTTGGATGGGCTGGAAGATTTCAGTGCCGCCTACCTGGATGACATTGCAGTGTTTAGTTCCTCATGGGAGGACCACCTGCGCCACCTCTGGTAAGTGTTGATGGCACTGCGAAGGGCAGGCCTCACAATCAAGGCAAGTAAGTGCCAGATTGGGCAGGGTTCTGTGGTGTACTTGGGACACCAGGTGGGAGCGGCCAGGTGGCGCCCCTACAGCCCAAGATTGAAACCATCCTGGCTTGGGAGCCCCCAAGACCCAGACACAGGTGAGAGCCTTTTAGGACTCACAGGTTATTACAGGAGGTTTGTCAAGGGGTATGGCAACATTGTTGCACCCTTGACTGAGCTGACTTCTAAGAAGCAGCCCAAGATGGTGAACTGGACTGACACCTGTCAGAACGCTTTTGATGCCCTGAAGACTGCCATGTGCACCGCACCAGTACTTCAGGCGCCCAACTTTTCAAAATAATTTGTTGTCCAGACAGACGCTTCCGAGCATGGTGTGGGGGCCGTTCTGTCACAGATCAATGAGGAGGGCCTAGACCAACCTGTAGCCTTCATTAGTAGGATGTTACATCCACGGGAACAGAGGTGGAGTGCAATTGAGCGTGAGGCATTTGCTGTGGTCTGGGCACTCAAGAAGCTGAGGCCATACCTGTTTGGGACTCACTTCTGGGTTCAGACAGTCCACAGGCCCCTCAGTTGGTTGATGCAGATGAGGGGAGAGAATCCAAAGTTGTTGAGGTAGTCCATTTCCCTACAGGGTATGGACTTTACGGTGGAACACCGCCCTGGTACAGAGCACGCCAATGCTGATGGTCTGTCCAGATTTTTCCGCCTTAGTGATGAGAACTCCCAAGTGGGTTGGTAGTTCTCCCCACATTTCAGCTGGAGGGGACACGTGTTAGACCTGGCACCATTGGCGTGGGTCTCCCTCCATTTCTCGCTTTTTGTCTCCTCTGTGTTTGCTGGTATTAGATGCTCTGGGTGCTGTGCCACGGCCATTCCGTGCCACAGCGCGAATGCTCCCTATGGTAAATTGACTGTATGAATTAATGTTCCCCTAATTGGCTCATTTGGTTTACCTGTTAGTCTCTAGTATCGTGCACCGTGCGTGCCCAGGGCTGGTAGACCGAATGCTGCTGGTGGGCCTGCAGCGCTGATTGCGCCACCCACGGAAGCAGCTTGTAAAGTGGAAAGTCGAACTTGGTATGCCTGAGCTCAGAATATTAACGTACATCTTTTAGTGAGGGTTATTTCTATATTCTGTGGTTGAAAATACCACTATGGGAAAGTGGGTATTTTCTTGCCTAAATCTTCCAGTGTGCTCTGCTGTTATGTGTATTGGCCGTCTGGTTTTGGAGGGACAGGGTAGGCTGAACCCGACCTGGGTCGAGTAGAGGAATCTGCAGCTGGAGTATGGGGAGGGGTGACCCTTTGGTCTGAGCAGGACTGGGTCTGGCAAGGTGAATGATGGCTCCAGCCCCCACTGTGCGTCTGATAGCAGGCCCCCTCTTCCTCAAAGGCAGGATGCCGCCTCGTAAACAACGTGCCCCCAGGACCTCCCCGAACAGGTTCTGACTGGGTTCAGTGACTTGTGACTTTTGAGAGAACAAAGACTTGTGGGGTATAAAGATCTGCGCCGAAACCCCTACACAGTGTGTTACTTCTGGATGCCAAGACGAACCTCTGTCCGTGTAACTAGAGGGAAAGGACTTTGAAACTTTCATCCATCTTGCTGAAGCAACTACCCAAGGGCCTGATTTGAGTTTGCCTCCTTCTGAAGTCTGAGGGACATTAGACTTCACCCATCAGCCGTCTGGATTCCTATTTGAGGGGGATTCTACCCGCAGGTGAGGCCTCTGTTGAGAATTCTGGAGCCTCTGGTTCTACTGCGGGGAAACGCGGGCTGAAAGTCGCTATCGCTATTGTGGGCTGCTGCAGCTGAGGAGCTGTGCCACTGAGTGCCCGCATTTGCCATCCTACGAAACTCATCGCTATCGCTACTGTGGGCCGCTGCAGCTGAGGAGCTGTGCCGCTGAGTGCCCGCATTTGCCATCCTACGAAACTCATCGCTATCGCTATTGTGGGCCGCTGCAGCTGAGGAGCTGTGCCGCTGAGTGCCCGCATTTGCCATCCTACAAAACTCATCGCTATCGCTATTGTGGGCTGCTGCAGCTGAGGAGCTGTGCCGCTGGGTGCCCGCATTTGCCATCCTACGAAACTCATCGCTATCGCTATTGTGGGCCGCTGCAGCCGAGGAGCTGTGCCGCTGAGTGCCCGCATTTGCCATCCTACGGAAATCATCGCTCTCGCTATTGTGGGCCGCTGCAGCTGAGGAGCTGTGCCGCTGAGTGCCCGCATTTGCCATCCTACGGAAATCATCGCTATCGCTATTGTGGGCCGCTGCAGCTGAGGAGCTGTGCCGCTGAGTGCCCGCATTTGCCATCCTACAGAAATCATCGCTATCGCTATTGTGGGCCGCTGCAGCTGAGGAGCTGTGCCGCTGAGTGTCCGCATTTGCCATCCTACGGAAATCATCGCTATCGCTATTGTGGGCCACTGCAGCTGAGGAGCTGTGCCGCTGAGTGCCCGCATTTGCCATCCTAAGGAAATCATCGCTATCGCTATTGTTGGGCGCTGCAGCTGAGGAGCTGTGCCGCTGAGTGCCCGCCTTTGCCATCTGACGGAAATCATCGCTTTCGCTATTGTGGGCCGCTGCAGCTGAGGAGCCTGGGTCAGCCCGTATGCTGGTGGTACCCCAGTGCTTCAGCGCCTTCCTACTGGGGTTGGCTCATGATGTGCCATTGGCAGGACATCTGGGGCAGACCAAGACCTTTGAGAGGCTGGTCACCCACTTTTTTGTCCCCAGATGCGCAGGAGCTCAGATGCGCTCCTGGCCACAGATGCTGGGGTGGAGGAGGAGAGGGAGCCTCTTCCTGACCTCCTGTGTGCAAAGGAGCAAGACGGGTCAGTGGAGGGTGTGGTCCTCTCTGCCACACTGACCCCTGAGCAACAGAGTGATTGTTGCCAACTGTTGGGACAATTCAGTGATCTGTTCTCCCTGGTGCCTAGTGTCACTGATTGGTGTGTCCACGAAGTGGACACTGGGGACAGTCCTCCTGTTAAGCACAAGGCTTACCGAGTGACTGACCAGGTTAGGGCATCCATTAAGGAAGAGGTTTCCAAAATGTTTGCTTTAGGGGTGATTGAGTCCTCTAGCAGCCCTTGGTCCAGCCCAGTGGTCTTGGTACCAAAAGCTAAAGCGCCTGGTGCCACCCCAGAACTTCGGTTCGGTGTGGACTACCGAGGTCTCAATTCAGTCACAAAGACTGACGCACACCCCATCCCCAGAGCTGATGAGCTCATAGATCGGCTAGGGGCTGCACGGTACCTCAGCACGTTTGATTTGACGTCTGGGTATTGGCAGATCGCCTTAACTGATGGGGCAAAGGAGAGGTCCGCATTCTCCACACCAGATGGGCACTACCAGTTCAGGGTGATGCCCTTTGGATGAAGAATGCCCCTGCCACCTTTCAGAGGTTGGTCAACAGGGTGTTGGATGGGCTGGAAGATTTCAGTGCCGCCTACCTGGATGACATTGCAGTGTTTAGTTCCTCATGGGAGGACCACCTGCGCCACCTCTGGTAAGTGTTGATGGCACTGCGAAGGGCAGGCCTCACAATCAAGGCAAGTAAGTGCCAGATTGGGCAGGGTTCTGTGGTGTACTTGGGACACCAGGTGGGGAGCGGCCAGGTGGCGCCCCTACAGCCCAAGATTGAAACCATCCTGGCTTGGGAGCCCCCCAAGACCCAGACACAGGTGAGAGCCTTTTTAGGACTCACAGGTTATTACAGGAGGTTTGTCAAGGGGTATGGCAACATTGTTGCACCCTTGACTGAGCTGACTTCTAAGAAGCAGCCCAAGATGGTGAACTGGACTGACACCTGTCAGAACGCTTTTGATGCCCTGAAGACTGCCATGTGCACCGCACCAGTATTTCAGGCGCCCAACTTTTCAAAATAATTTGTTGTCCAGACAGACGCTTCCGAGCATGGTGTGGGGGCCGTTCTGTCACAGATCAATGAGGAGGGCCTAGACCAACCTGTAGCCTTCATTAGTAGGATGTTACATCCATGGGAACAGAGGTGGAGTGCAATTGAGCGTGAGGCATTTGCTGTGGTCTGGGCACTCAAGAAGCTGAGGCCATACCTGTTTGGGACTCACTTCTGGGTTCAGACAGTCCACAGGCCCCTCAGTTGGTTGATGCAGATGAGGGGAGAGAATCCAAAGTTGTTGAGGTAGTCCATTTCCCTACAGGGTATGGACTTTACGGTGGAACACCGCCCTGGTACAGAGCACGCCAATGCTGATGGTCTGTCCAGATTTTTCCGCCTTAGTGATGAGAACTCCCAAGTGGGTTGGTAGTTCTCCCCACATTTCAGCTGGAGGGGACACGTGTTAGACCTGGCACCATTGGCGTGGGTCTCCCCTCCATTTCTCGCTTTTTGTCTCCTCTGTGTTTGCTGGTATTAGATGCTCTGGGTGCTGTGCCACGGCCATTCCGTGCCACAGCGCGAATGCTCCCTATGGTAAATTGACTGTATGAATTAATGTTCCCCTAATTGGCTCATTTGGTTTACCTGTTAGTCTCTAGTATCGTGCACCGTGCGTGCCCAGGGCTGGTAGACCGAATGCTGCTGGTGGGCCTGCAGCGCTGATTGCGCCACCCACGGAAGCAGCTTGTAAAGTGGAAAGTCGAACTTGGTATGCCTGAGCTCAGAATATTAACGTACATCTTTTAGTGAGGGTTATTTCTATATTCTGTGGTTGAAAATACCACTATGGGAAAGTGGGTATTTTCTTGCCTAAATCTTCCAGTGTGCTCTGCTGTTATGTGTATTGGCCGTCTGGTTTTGGAGGGACAGGGTAGGCTGAACCCGACCTGGGTCGAGTAGAGGAATCTGCAGCTGGAGTATGGGGAGGGGTGACCCTTTGGTCTGAGCAGGACTGGGTCTGGCAAGGTGAATGATGGCTCCAGCCCCCACTGTGCGTCTGATAGCAGGCCCCCTCTTCCTCAAAGGCAGGATGCCGCCTCGTAAACAACGTGCCCCCAGGACCTCCCCGAACAGGTTCTGACTGGGTTCAGTGACTTGTGACTTTTGAGAGAACAAAGACTTGTGGGGTATAAAGATCTGCGCCGAAACCCCTACACAGTGTGTTACTTCTGGATGCCAAGACGAACCTCTGTCCGTGTAACTAGAGGGAAAGGACTTTGAAACTTTCATCCATCTTGCTGAAGCAACTACCCAAGGGCCTGATTTGAGTTTGCCTCCTTCTGAAGTCTCAGGGACATTAGACTTCACCCATCAGCCATCTGGATTCCTATTTGAGGGGGATTCTACCCGCAGGTGAGGCCTCTGTTGAGAATTCTGGAGCCTCTGGTTCTACTGCGGGGAAACGCGGGCTGAAAGTCGCTATCGCTATTGTGGGCTGCTGCAGCTGAGGAGCTGTGCCACTGAGTGCCCGCATTTGCCATCCTACGAAACTCATCGCTATCGCTACTGTGGACCGCTGCAGCTGAGGAGCTGTGCCGCTGAGTGCCCGCATTTGCCATCCTACAAAACTCATCGCTATCGCTATTGTGGGCTGCTGCAGCTGAGGAGCTGTGCCGCTGGGTGCCCGCATTTGCCATCCTACGAAACTCATCGCTATTGTGGGCCGCTGCAGCCGAGGAGCTGTGCCGCTGAGTGCCCGCATTTGCCATCCTACGGAAATCATCGCTCTCGCTATTGTGGGCCGCTGCAGCTGAGGAGCTGTGCCGCTGAGTGGCCGCATTTGCCATCCTACGGAAATCATCGCTATCGCTATTGTGGGCCGCTGCAGCTGAGGAGCTGTGCCGCTGAGTGCCCGCATTTGCCATCCTACAGAAATCATCGCTATCGCTATTGTGGGCCGCTGCAGCTGAGGAGCTGTGCCGCTGAGTGTCCGCATTTGCCATCCTATGGAAATCATCGCTATCGCTATTGTGGGCCACTGCAGCTGAGGAGCTGTGCCGTTGAGTGCCCGCATTTGCCATCCTACGGAAATCATCGCTATCGCTATTGTGGGCCGCTGCAGCTGAGGAGCTGTGCCGCTGAGTGTCCGCATTTGCCATCCTATGGAAATCATCGCTATCGCTATTGTGGGCCACTGCAGCTGAGGAGCTGTGCCGCTGAGTGCCCGCCTTTGCCATCTGACGGAAATCATCGCTTTCGCTATTGTGGGCCGCTGCAGCTGAGGAGCTGTGCCGCTGAGTGCCCGCACTAGTCACCCCTTCCAGGATCTTGTTACCCCCTGCGGGTACCTCTGGGTGCCCGCCTTTAAGCCCCGTCCCAGGATTATCGTGAGTGCCCGCCGCGGACCGCTACAGCCGGGAGCTGTGGCCGCTGCGAGTCCGCCTGTCATCACCGTGGCTTCCTTGTGAGGCTGTGTGCTGTGCCCCTTTACATCCCAGGTACATTGTGCATCACCGGGTCGCATGGACCCCGGCCCCGAACTAAGTCCGTTCCACCCCCGTTTCGAGTGCCTTTATTGCTTTTAAAGTGAATCTGTAATTGTGTGCATTGTGGTTCCTTGAGTGCTTTTAGCCTCGTGTTCAGTCTATATAAAGATAACTATTTTTCTATAACTACTTGTGGTGTCCGTTTGTAGCGTCTCTCCTGTGTTATTGTGTATGGTCATAAATGCTTCACACACTGCCTCTGAGATAGGCCTGTCTGCTCGTGCTACGTTACCACAGGGTTGAGCAGGGGTTATCAAAGGGTGTAGCCCCCTTACTCTGACTTAGGAAGAAGGATCCCTATTTGGACCTCGGCGCCAGCCGCAGCCAACTGGAGATCCCCATTTCTAACAGTTATCTATTATAAAAGGTGATCAAAGATGGCTGTTGCAGGTGAGTGAAGTGCATTTGCCAGAGATAATTTGATGGGACAACATCAGTGCCACCACAAGAAATAGTTTTCTCTTGTTGAATCTCCAAATTCAGAAGGATATATTTTATTTAAGTTGACCCCCTTCCCAAAAGTTAGAACAATCCCCCCAAAAAAAGAATTGTTTAAAATAATCTGAAAAAGTTATTTTCAGAACCACCT
Source organism: Calotriton arnoldi (assembly GCA_963921515.1). NCBI lineage: Eukaryota > Metazoa > Chordata > Amphibia > Caudata > Salamandridae > Calotriton > Calotriton arnoldi. Next base: position 1,840,997 of record CAWUFW010001417.1, on the reverse strand, counting down.
TTACTGGTTTAAAAATAGAACACTTTAATGCTGTCTGTCTGTTTATACTAGTATATCATGACAGTGTGCTGTAGCAGACTATGCATAACAATTAAAAGTAAGTTTAGTGTTATAAGTGCAAGTGAAATGCAAGCACCTATAACAGATTTGCACCAGATTTACAAAGATTTTGAGTTGGGTTTGTGCAAACATGATGCAAAATTCAAATTGGTTTGAAACCAAAAGTAATGCAATGCAGTGTAATGAGCTGTCTTGCATTACTTTGGCCAAAGGGGGTGTTTCTTTGGTGGCGTATGAGCAATCCCATGCATTTACCCATGTATTTTGATGCAAAGCAATACGTACAAAGACTTGTCGACATGGATATGCACCTAAATTCTGAGCCTTTCTGAGGCTGGCATCTATTAAGAAAAAGAATGTTATTTTTCCTTGTTTATTTCCTCTTTCTCATTGATTGTGCACAAGAGGTTGCCTACGAGCAAAGGGACCAGTAGAGGGCGAAAGCTGCACGTGGTATGGACTTGGTCACCTAATGGAGCTTAGGTGTCTGGAGTCAATGGATTCTCAGTGAAGACTTCTAAACGAAGCGAAGGCTGTGTGTTGTCGGACCGTGGGCAACCACGTCTCATAGTTTGCTCACAAAAGGCTGCCGACCCATAAAGGATCCATTACAATGCAAAGGCTCTGTGTAGTAGGGGCTTGTTCACCTAATGAGGCTTGGGTGTCTGCGGGGAGAGGGCTCGCCATGAAATCTTCTTTACAAGACAAAGGCTGTGTATTTCCGGGGCTTAGCCACCCGCGTCTCTTTGATTGTGCATAAGAGTTCACTTACCTGCAAAGGGCCCAGTATAAGGAGAAAGCTGTGCACAGTAAGGGCTTGGCCATCTAATGGTGCTGGATGTCTGGAGGAAGTGGGCTCTCTGTGAAAGCTTCTGAACAAAGGGAAGGCTGTACTTTGTAGTTGCTTGGCCACCTAGGTCTAATAGAATGTGCATGAGAGGTTGCCTATCCACAAAGGGTCCAGTGCAGGGCAAATGTTGCGGTCAGTATGGGATTGGCTACCTAATGGGGATTCGGTGTCTGCAAGGAGTGAGCCCCTCAGGAATACTTCTGTACAAGGTGAAGGCTGTGCATTGTAGGGTCACAGCCAGTCCATCTCATTGATTGCACACAAGAGGACGCCTATCAGCAGAGGGTCCAGTACAGGGCGAAGGCCATGCGGAGTAGGGGCTTGGCCACCTAATGGGGCTTGAGTGTTTGGAGAGAGAGGGCTCTCCTTGAACACTGCTATACAAAGTGAAGGATGTGTGTTGTAGGGGCTTGGCCACCTGTGTTTCACTGATTGTGCACAAGAGGCAGCTCACCTGCAAAGGGTCCGGTACAGTGTGAAGGCTGTGCATAGTCGGGACTTGACCACTCATGACTCATTGATTGCACACAAGAGGTTGCCTACCTGCATAGGGTCTGGTACAGAGCGAAGGCTATGCATAGTGGGGGCTTTGTCACCTAATGTGGGGGTCAGTGTCTGCAGTGAATAGGCTCTCTGTGAAGGCTTCTATACAAGTTGAAGGCTGTGCGTCATGGAGTCTTGGCCACACGCCTCTCGTTGACTGCACATGAGAGGTCACCTACACGCAAAGGTTCTGGTGCAGAGCAAAGGCTGTGCCTATTAGGGGTTTTGCCGCTTAATGGGATTTGTTTGTGTGGATGCTTGCAGAGGGTTGGGGACAAGGTTTGGCCAGAGGCCAGAGTCCAGACACCATCAGTGATGTCATTATTAATTTCATATAGCATATCACGAGTGATGGAATGTGTGAGGTCATGAGCATGACGGGCTCAAGTTATAGTAAGATCACTAAACCATAACTGGTGAATTTCAGTTATTTTGGCTTTTAAATGTTAGGTCTTATCTCATTTCAACACCTAGCTATAATGTCACTCAGCACTTGTGCTTTTCCAGGAAATGCACAACACATACACATAGTTATGTCACCTAAAACCATAAAAAAATTACATGCAAAAGCATATTCAGGAGGAAAAACATATAAGAACTAATTGAAATCCAGTAGTAGGAATCAACTTTCCCGGACTCAATATTTCACCTGAGTACAAAAACAAAAATTGCTCCGGCATACATAAAAATACCCATCAATCTACTTCCACACTATTTTTCTTTGTTTACATGACAAGTAATAGAAAAATACATGTGCTCCACTTCTTAAATGTAGTAAAATGGGTCTTTGTTTAAGGTAATATTGTGTTCTATTTCATTACATAAGAAGGAAACATGTTTGATCTGTTTTTGTTTTTAGAAGATTTATTTCTGGATTTGCGTTTCTTTGATACAATGCCTAACACAAATATGAAGTGATTTTTAAGCTATAAACATCTTAGGGCCACATGTATCAATATCCATTTTGCATTCCATAAATAGCGAATTTTAGGTTATCACTATTTAAAGAATGCAAAATGGTATGTTAAAAAATAGCGATTCCTACAGAGTCGCATTCGCAATTAGGTAATCGCTATTAGGTAATACTACACCTTTCATAGGTGCGAATGGTTTGCATTACCTAATTTGTGATTACCTAATTGATAATCACAAATTAGGTAATGGAAAACAAAAGGTGCCCCGGGGCCTAATGCCCCCCTGAAGCTCCCCCCCAAAAAAAACAATACTAATTTGCACATGTAAAGCGCACTTTTTTGTGCATTTTTAAAATTGCACATGGTTACCATCGACTTGGAGTCGATGCAAATAGCATTTCCTAAATGCGCAGTTTGCCTTTAGAAAATGCTAGGTGCATGTGCTTAGAGAATCACAAATTGTGATTCCCTATTTGTAGTCGCAATTTTAGGTAATCACAAAAAATTGTGATTGCCTAAAATGCACTGCTAAAGCCTTTCATACATCTTGAAAGGCTATTTTGCATTCGCAAATGGTCAATTTTAGCGATTTGCACCGTTTGCGAATGCAAAATAGGTTGATACATGCGACATTAAGTATTTAAAAGAGTGTCCACAATCCATTTCCCCTGGAATCAAGTATAGCTTACATACCCGTGAATATTGAATCCAATGCCACGCGTTTTTAGGTCTCGCCTAGCAAACGCAGCGAATGCGCTGCTTTCGCCTTGGCGAGACTATTGTTGTGGGTTTGGTGCGCGAAGGGAGACAAACCATGTGCGCGCACGGACAGGTGATGTGCACGCGCATGGCGTCTCCGCTCCCATCGCGCGCTCACACGCTCCCACCGCGCGCTTGTGATTGTTGGGCATTTCATGGTGCGCATACCTTACAAAGTACTGGGAAATTGGAATGCTCCAGAATAACTATTATGTAATAATGAAGGATTATCTTTGTGAATTAGAAGGTGGATTTGTAGGTGGCACATGGAAAACACATGCCGAGCATACCTTCACGAAGATGGTTGACGCTGGGCTTGGTCCACTGTGGATAAGGATCTATTCGAAAGGAAGCTGGAATGAAATGTGCATCTAATTAGCCCATTGTATATGAGGTTCTGTTAATAACTGAAATAAAGTAAGGTGTGAAGCTGACTGGAAGTGACAAAGTGTTGTTGGCTCACCGAACTCAGAAGAGCTTGTGCTGGTCAGAGTGTTCTGGTGAAATTTGTAGGCTTCCTGGAGCAGAGGTGGTAAAAAAATAAGAGGGTATACGGGCGGGAGGTGATTGAGGTAAGCGGCCCAGAGATCGCATCCGCTTGTAGCACTGCGCATTTCCTGCTCAGTAATTAGGTGTGTCCTGTGCAACATATGGGGTTTCTGGGAAATGTAGTTTGTTGTTTTTGTTCTAGATGTTGAAATGTGTACAGACAGTGAGACATTCAAGTTCTCAGTTTAAAGGTGTATGTCAGAGTAACGCATCTTAAGGAAAGTCTGCTGAGAATAGGCTGATGAAGGACTTTTAGGATGTGTAGTTTAATGTTTTAAAATGGTGGGATGGCTGTGGAGCATTCAAATAGAATGTTCTGTTATGGGCTACCGGTGTAGTATTGTATTTATAAGAAAGGTGCTTCAATCGTGTGGTGTACACTGTAAAGGTCGGTTCTGAGAGGTCATTCCCCACTGGTTTGAAGAAATGGATGCTACGCTCATCGCTTACAGAATCAGTCCAGGTTCAGACGCGCTCATATGTTTAGGATTTCAGACATTTCATTAAGTCCAGAGTTTATTGTATTGAATTTCATGATCATAAATACTTCTTTCTTAAGGAGACTCCTGTCTGTGTCCTGCACTATATGGTCAGGCCAAACAATATCCAGCAGCGTCCATTTTATCTCTGTCTCGTTTTGGGAATAATCACAGTAATGTTTGAACAGTGGTGCCCTGGTGACTTTCCCTCGAATACGTGATTTGTGTTGGCTAATCCTCTTTCTGATTTCTTGATTGGTTTTGCCAATGTACAGTTTATTGTAGGGGCAAAGTCCGCCTTAAATACCATTCGTAGTTCTTCAGTTAGAAAATGTCTTGTGCATGGTTCTTTTGCCCATGTGCTGAAAGATGGTGTCTTCTAAAGTTCGGGCATTGGATGAACATTCTCCATATCTATGGTGTCCTTGAGTGGGATCCGGATTCCAGAGTTCTCGGGTTGTTCTTTGCGTGTTTGAGGGAGCTCTGGTCTGGTATCGGCTCTCACTAGATGGGCCCTGATATTCCTCCTTTTCTTCAGTGAAAAGATTGTACGTGGTACAGACATAGGAACTAGATGTAGGGGTACAGGGTGCTGCAGCACCCCCAGAAATAACCATGCTGTGGTTCAGAAGGTGAATGAGAAATAAAGATACCTTTAAATTTTGTCTTTATCTTTTCATGTTTAATTTGCGTTCAAGTACAGAAGTCAAATGTCAGGCTATGCCTTTTGACGAATCACTGCTTATTCCTTTGAGATAGAGATTGGCGTTTACTTTCCATTACTTTACAAAGTGAGAGGGTTTTTAAACTGGACTATGTGACAATCTTGCTGAAGTGCAGGGAGTGTGAAAGGAAAGGCTGCAGGATGTTATTTTTTTCTCACTAAAAAAATTAAATACCTATAAATGGATTGCACAGATATTTCAAAATATAACAGCAGGTAAAAAAGCTCAAACAAAGCACTTTTTTTCAATTCTGAAGTGAGGTGGAAACAAACATTTTAATAGGATCAAAACAAATCAAGACACTTTACTTGGTGATGTGCAAGTGATATTTATTCACTGAAATCCAATTTCCACACATTGTTGTTTAGGTGCTATGCAGTTTAATCAGTAAAACTACATGTCTGTGCAAACTTAGTGGCCATTCCAATGGCAAATATGCTGTCTGTAAATGACAGAGCAGTACCACACCATGCTTTAGTAATACATTTGGGACAGTGTGCTCCAAACTCCACCACCAGACACATAATACACCCTCACCACTCTCTTGCTGAATGGCGTGGGTCATCTGCTACACATGTTCTTTGTGTGACGCTTGGAATTGTCATAATTCCTATAATTTGGGTGATTTGACACTGATGATAGCACCACCACTCTGAAAATTGTTCCAGCGCCACTGGGTACAGATGTTTTGCCTGTGGACAATATATGCCAATTCTGATTTATGATCTTTTTGAACAGATTTGTCAAGAGACTGAACCCATACCATGATTTTATTTATTTTCCTTCTGTCTACTTTCCAGTAATATAAGTCTCGGAGAGTGAACCATGCTCTGTTGTTTGCATGTTTAACAAGTTTCTTTGGGTAGCCTCTCTCAGTGAATTTTTGCTTAGCTCATCTTACTCGGTAAAATACTCTTCCTTCTTTGTGTAGTTTCTGCCGATCCATAAAGTTAGTCCATATGGTAGATTACCCTGCGATTGTTTTTGGATGGAAGCTGTCATACCTGTGGAGATTGTACTTAATCAGTTGATTCGCCGCATAATATGGTTGCTAGGTTTATGTGGTTTATGGGGGCTTTCAGAGGATGCTATTCACCCTTTGGTCTGTTTTTGTGTCATTTGCATTTTCTTCTGCCCACTACGACATGCAGGGTGGGGGAAAAGGGTCAGCCGACTTCAGTCACTGATTGACTTCACAGTGAGAGACTGCATTCTGCTCTTTCACAAAGAGCACATCTGCACACAAAGTAGTTCCCTTACGTAACAGGGACTCCTGGGGCAGAGTGTGCCTTGTGTGCCCAAAACGTTTTTGCTAATATCCAATGGTTATTTTTAGGTTGAGCCTAGGCAGCGCATGCGCTGCTCTGCAAAGCATGCTGTATTCAGGTAGGGACTTGAAGCTACACCCACTTTCCGCCCATATTTTTCATTGGCTTGTGTCATTGTCCACTGTAAACTGTGACTGTTCATTGGTCAATAGGCATAGTAGTCCCTCCTTAGTGCTGCCTTGTCTCAGTTTGTACCCTCCCATGGCGGCACCCCCTGTTACGTGTGTTGTTACTTGGTAGGCTTTAATTACAGCCTCTGAGCACTATTTCCTCAAATAGCTTTGTCCTGCCTGCTATTGCAGACAGGACACGCTCTCTCCTAACGCTTTTTTTTCTTATAGAATGAAAGCATTTGCAATAGGTCTTGCATTTGCGAGAGGTTAACCTCTTGGCATTGTAAATGGCAATGCCTTTTATTTTTCTGTTTTAAAACAACACATCAATAAAAGGCATTGTCATTTACAATGCAAACAGCTCAAACTCTCGTAAATGCGAGACCTATTGCATTGCAAATGCTTGTTACCTTTTCTGGGGGAAATATCGGGAACAAATCTGTACTGCTTGCTTGCAGCAGGTGGCAAATGAACTTTGTGCTTTTTTTGTTGGCTGTGGCTTGGAGGACGTGGCTGGAGGGCAGAGCGAGTTTAGAAACAGCCGGGGTGTACTTTTTCTACTCAGCTGATATATTCACCTCCATTCCCATCCAGCAATTTCTGCTCTAATCTTTTTTCCTATTGTGGCTCCTTTTCTCTCTGACTTTTTCTGCTACAAGACTGACTAACCACATACCTGCCTTTTCTGCAGGTTTCCTGTGTTCACCTGTCCAATTTTATCAGGTCCTATGGTGGTCCCCGGGGTACAAACTTCCTGTCTGAGCCTGTTTCACTGATTCTGAAGGTACTGACGTAAAGCCAGGCCCCGTCTAACTCTGGGTAAAGAGTAAGACGCCCTGCTTCGTGAGCCAAAGCCTAAGTCTGAACTCATTATCAGTTTGTCTGAAAATAACGCATGTTGTTTAATTGGATGGTAATGCCTAGTGTCGACTTTTTGGGTCCATGTTTTAGGCATGCGTTATATACAGGATAAACTATCTCTAAGTGTTTGATGCCAGATTATACTAACAAGAAGTTCTGTGAGGTCACCAAGGAGAAGGCCGAGGCAAATTCTTTGTGTAGCTGGACCTCGAGGGAAGTAATACAAACAGACATGGAAGAATGCACCCACGTTTACAAACGCAAGGCACACTTACAGCCACAGCAGTTGAAAACAAGCATTGGCAAATCCAATAGGTCTCGTCAATGCCCGAGCTTTTGGCCTTGCAATGTGAATGTCTTTTAGCCATGTTGTCTAGCAGCACATCTGCTGCTCAGCATGGCTGAAAGTTACTGAAAGCCAGGAATCACAGGATGTTGAGCTGATGGTGAGTCTCTTCGTTCCCCATGTTGAATTTATTGTTCTGCCGCTCGTAAACAAAAATGTGCTATGACGTGGCCTGCCCTGGCCGCATCATAGCGTTTTTTTTTGTGTGACTTTTAGCCGTGCTGAACAGCAGATGTGCTGCCAAACAGCATGGCTAAAAGGCACTCACATTGACAAGGCCAATAGCTCGAGCATTGCTGAGATCTTTAGCCTTTGCCAATGCTTGATCAGTGCTGACGGGGTCTTGCTAACCAAATGTGGAAGAGATAGTGAGAAACAGTTGAGGAGCTTTGAAGTGAGGCAAGAATGTGGCATAACGGCCAGAGCTGCCGACAGGGGAACTGGGAAACCAGGTTCCAATCTCGGGGTCGGCTGAACAATATGTGATTCTGGACAAATCACTTACGCTTCCCCCGCCTACGACATTGAATGTGTCATTGTGAAATGAAACTGGTGAGCACTTCAAGCGTTCCAATATCATCAGCTAGTGTTAGCTCTATGACAAGATGGGGGACGGAACAAGCGCTCCAATACCATCAGATCGTGCACAAAAAAACCCAAGCTGCTCAAAAAATGAGAGGATATGAAACAGTAAGTGTTTAAGTGACTTAAAGATTAATAGATAGATAAAGGATAGAGAGATAGATAGATAGCTAGATAGACAGACAGATGGACGGACGGCTGGACGGACGGATGGATGGATGATAGATAGATGGATAGAAAGATAGATAGTTATTAGATAGCTAGATAGATCGATAATGCATAAAAGACAGATAGCTGGACTGATAAAAATAGACTGATAAAAGATATATAGATAGATGACAGATAGATAGATAACAGAGAGATAGATAGACAGACAGACAGACAGACAGACAGACAGACAGATAGATAGATAGATAGATAGATAGATAGATAGATAGATAGATAGATAGAAAGATGTGTCATTGTGTAATATAACTGGAAAGCACTTAAAGCATTCCAATACCATCGGCTGGTGTTAGCACTATGGCAAGATGGAGGACGGAACAAACGTTCCAATACCATTGGATCTTGCAAAAAATAAAAAAACAAGCTCCTCAAAAACTGAGAGGATATGAAACAGTAAATGTTTACGTGACTTAAAAATTAATAGCTAGATAAAAGATAGATCGATATTTAGATAGAAAATAGATAGATACATAGATATTTCGATAGACAGATAAAAAATAGATAGATAAATGATGCATAAAAGATAGATTGCTAGATAGAAAAAATATAGATAGATAAAAGACAGATAGATAACAGACAGCTAGATAGATAGATAACAGATGGCTAGATAGATATCTAACAGATACATAGATAACAAATAGATAGATAGATAGATAGATAGATAGATAGATTGAAGACAGACAGATAGATAGATAGATAGATAGATAACAGATAGATAGATAGATAGATAGATGTGTCATTGTGTAATGTAACTAGAAAGCACTTATAGCGTTCCAATACCATCGGCTGGTGTTAGCACTATGGCACGATGGAGGACGGAACAAGCGTTCCAATGCCATTGGATCGTGAGAGAAATAAAAAAAACAAGCCGCTCTAAAACTGGGAGGATATGAAACAGTAAATGTTTACGTGACTTAAAAATTAATAGCTAGATAAAAGATAGATAGGTAGATATTTAGATACTTAGATAGACAGATAGAAGATAGATAGAGAAATAGATATATAGATAGACACATAAAAGATAGATAGATAAATGATGCATAAAAGAGAGATAAATAGATAGATAAAATATAGATAGATAAAAGATAGATGGAAAGATAGATAAAAGATAGATAGATAGATAGATAGATAGATAGATAGATAGATAGTCAGATATATAGATAAAAGTTAGATAGATAGCTGGATACATAGATAGATAGATAGATAGATAGATAGATAGATAAGGATTGACAGACAGATAGATAGATAGATAGATATTTAGATAGAAAATACATAGATACATAGATATATAGATAGACAGACAAAAGATAGATAGATAAATGATAGAAAGATAACAGACGGCTAGATAGATACATAACAGACAGCTAGATAGATAGATAACAGATACATAGATAACAGATAGATAGATAGATAGATTGAAGACAGACAGACAGACGGATAGATAGATAGATAGATAGATGATGCATAAAAGATAGATAGCTGGATTAATAAAAATAGATAGATAAAAGATAGATAGATAACAGATAGATAGATAGATAGATAGATAGATAGATGTGTCATTGTGTAATGTACCTGGAAAGCACTTATAGCGTTCAAATACCATCAGCTGGTGTTAGCACTATGGCACGATGGAGGACGGAACAAGCGTTCCAATGCCGTTAGATTGTGTGAAAAATAAAAAAACAAGCTGCTCACAAACTGGGAAGATATGAAACAGTAAATGTTTATGTGACTTAAAAATGTATAGCTACATAAAAGATAGATAGATAGATAGATAGATAGATAAAAGCTAGATAGACAGAAAGATAGATAGATCGATAGATAGAAGATTTATAGCAGATAGATAGATAGATAGATAGATAGATAGATAGATAGATAGATTAAAGTTAGATAGGGAGTTTTGTTTATGCATCACTATATGTAAATAAATCTGTGATTGCCGAATTCAATGTAAACTATGCTTCCACAACTCCTCCCTTCAAAATAAAGGCTGAGTGTATATGTCTAGCATTATCTGACATAAAACTGATGTTTAGAGCAACGGGGCTCCTGCTTACTTGAATTTCCGACAATGCGCATACTTTATATACGGCATGAATACCATACAATCAACCAAGAGGCCCCCATCAGCACACATAGCAAATTGTAGTGGAACCAAGATGTACATGGATAAAATATGATCCTGGGGGGTTCTCCATCAAGCTCCGTCCTTCCCTAGATGCTGCTGCTGCGCCTTCGAAGAGCATGCCCATGGCAGCAAAGGATTCACGCAGCCCAGTTCAGGCAAAGGTAGAGACTTAGAGAAAGTGCTGTCAGTGTTTAGAAATATTTATTTCAGTGTTGTTCATGGGATCTTACCGAAAACAATGCTTTTGCCTTGTTTTGTATGTTTTTCTGTTTTCACATATCAAAGGGAAATGACCTGAGCTTGAAATTTTGTTGATGGATATATAGTGATCGAAGTGAAAATGCTCAAAAACAATGCCACGTGAACTGTAAGATTTCTGTACAACTATGAAGAAATTGGTTGCCTGTTTAGAACAGAATCAAACTATTATGTGTCCTGTGTCTGTGTGTGTGTTTTTTTTGAGATTCGAGAATAAAGAGTTTCCCTATGGGGAAAAAAACGGCAGCGTGAGTATAGCAGAAAGGAAAGGCACGTGATGACCCCTGCGAAAACTAGGTCTCTACTGATCATTGTCCAAAAGCTGGAGAGATGATGTGGCAAAATGCCCAGAGCTGCTGACTTTGGAGCTGGAGAGCGAGGCTCGAAACTCGGCATTGGCTCAACATCCTGTGATTCTGGGCAAATCACTTACTCTCCCCAGGGCTACCAAGAAATGAATGTATCCTTGTGTAATGTAACTGGTGCTCATGTAAAGCGATCCAGTCCCTTCGGTTTGAGTTAGCACTATCAAAAAAACGCAAAAAAACTAGCGGGAAACAGAGAGAGGATGCAAAAATAGACCGTGAAAGAATGGGCAGTGAGAGCGCAACATAGAGGGGCAAGTAAAAATAGTAGCGCTGCTGAAAAGCACTATTAAAGTAATAAAATAGTAGTCCTTAAACAATGCTGCTCATGGGTAGGGCTAAAGATGGGAAGAGGCATGATGCATGCATGCCATGGGCAAATGGGGAGGACGAATAATGGAGCGACGACGGAGCCAGCAAATGGCAAGCCTATGTGTGGGCTAAAGCCCACAAAGTACATTCAACAGGTCTCTTTTCGAGACAGCGCATGCGCGCCATCTAGAGCCGAGACCTAAAAAGAATGGAAATTCTACTAGTGAAATTATAAGAACTGAAACCAACAGATTCCATTTAGGGGTGTAACGTAGACCCCTGTGGTTGCAATGGGCCCCTTGAACCCTAAAGTGTGTTTAGCCCAAGACCAATGAATAACTGTGAGTTATGGGAGAATAATTGGACCTTTTACACATTCTGCAGGAGGATCCTATTATTTTGATTACATCACTGATACAATTAGACAACAATACTGTGTTCCCATATTAACCTGGAACAATCTGTGATTTCTTTGCAGCAGCACATCTACAAAACCCACATGCAACAACTGTGAACTAGTAGTAACTGTTCAAATGCAATTTTACCCATGATTAGTATATTGTATGAAGCTCCGTCCCACAGTTGCGTGGGGGGGTACGATGGCCTCATTAATACTAACAGAATGCCATCACAGACGTGCTTATTTAGTAAATAACAGAAAATCACATAGGAATGAACATTCTAGAATGGTACGTCATCTTCCCAGCAGGGGCGATATTTTGCAATACTCCAGCACGCCATTAGCCAAGATGACTGTTGAGCTTCCCGTCAAAGGACAGATCCTTTATTTATTTGCATTTTTATGTAGCGCAAACTCCCCCCGAAGGTATTGGAGCACTTTATATGAGCACAAGTTACATTAAACAAGGATTAGTACCGGACGGTAACAGAATCCATTGACCAGATTCAACCATCGCCCATCGGATGCCAGGGCTTCTCATTTCTAAGAGTCTACAAGCAAAGGGCCAACCCCCCACCCCACTCCCACCTGCAGACCCCCCCACCCCAGCGGTGCGAGCATCCCACGGGCCCTCCCGCTGTTCAATTCTCCCATCAATTATGAAAAACCAAGACCTTTGTGGTGTTAGAACGGCCACAGGTTTTTCACATTGTAAGCTGGTACATAAGTTATCATGATTGCATAGGTCATTAATGTGTTCAGCTCTGTACAGCCCCCAGTTCACACCTGATTCACAGTATAATCTTGTCTTTATTGCATATCAAACATAACATGCATAATCCACAATGCATTATGCTGCAAATCAAAAGTCACTTGACGGGGCGTCATAAATCACTGTCAGCTGCTGTGACAACTCACCTTCCTTCGATTATTTTGGCATAGTAGGCCGTGGTTTCGAGGCTTCCCTTGCTATCGAATGTTTGGCATTCGGGGCTCCCGTGGCCATGCCTGGGCTGCAAGTGCTGTGTCCGCCCAGTACTATTCTATTCTCACCCTTTGTGTGTGCCCTCAGGTGTTCCTGCCATGCGGCATCCCAAGGACCTTGTTCGGGGGCAATTGTCCTTTATGTCCCGTTTGTCTGCCCTCGAGTGTCCCTGCTGTGAGGCATCCCAAGGACCTTGTTCGAGCAATTATCCTTTTATGTCCTCGTGTGACTATATGTTTTTGTATAACATTGTAGCAACCCGCCCTGACATTTAGGCGGGTGCGACGCCGCGTTATCTGGTGTGGGATCAGCTTACCAAGGACCCCAAAACAATCATGCTGGATTGCCGACCGCTTTCTTTGTCGCCCCTTTGGCCACCTTTGTGGCCACCATCCCTCTCCCCAATTGGGGCTTTTGAATGTAAACTTGTTTGTGCCACTTCTCTGCCCCATGTTTTTTGGTGCGCTCCTTTCGCACCATCTACTTCCGAGCCCCTTCGGGAGCTGCCCACAGGGGGGTTAGCAGCCTTCCCTCTAGAATCGGCTGCACCTCCTGGTCTGGCGGGACTTTCTGTCCATCACTTACCAGCCAAATTAAAAAATAAAACTCGGAGTACTCAAAAGACAGGTTTTCATATTGCTGTGCATTAACATGGCTGGCCCCCGTCCAATTTATGATTATGTGGTGGAGCAGGAACTGATAAAAATGACACCATCACCTCTTCTGACCTCATCAAACTAGCGCCACGTGCAGACAGCATTTCGTTTACTGCAGCTACTCTTCAGTTTTGAGCAAGAGAAATATCTAAACCCCAAAGAAAGTTTTTTTGCCAGAAATGGAATAATTGTTGCTAGAATATAATGCTTGTTGGTCTGGAGTAGAATATTTATTTGCGTTCTTCCGGTTATAGTCTTTGAGAGGGAAAAGAAAATCAGTGAAAAGGTTTTTCACTTGTGCCGGGTGTGTGCCTAGGGTTTTCTCAAGGTTTAACATTACTATAATGCAATATCATTTGCTAAAGCAAGAGTATTTTTCATTAAAATAATATGTTGACAGATATATATTGTGAACATATTAGAGGCAAAGTCTGTGGGTGAAGCAAAACTTGTCATATTTCTGTGGCAAAATTATAATTTTAGAGGAGAAAGAAGTAGGTGCATAACACATCACAGGAGGAGGAGAAGACCTCGTTTACACTGGTCATCTTTAGCAGGTTTAAATGTTGGTTCTGCAAAGGCAGGGCAGATTTTAATTAGATAATTTAGTGGAAATGGGGGAATCCGGATAACATCCTCAAAAAAGCGATAAAGCAATAGTCGTTTAGAAGAAAAGTGGTGGATAGAGGTTTGCTATTGTCCTAGATGGTGCAGCTTTCCTCCAGACTGTGTGTAAAGTCTCTACAAAATGTGGTTGCGGCAGCTACAGTCAATCAGTTTGCCTCTGGTTGCAGTCTGGCAGCCATGATGTGAAGCTGTGTAGCATTTTCAATGCATAGCTGAGTCTTCATGTCATGTGGTTTGAGTGGCGGTCACCCTTACCAAAAAAGCATAAACTGCGCACCTCTCTCTCACACTTCTTTATTCAGCCCTTTGCCCTATAACTCAATAACCGCACATCGGTGCTATGAATGCATGACACGGAAACACTTCCCACATAGCATCAAAATAAACATAACTCACTTCCAACCAAACACATGTAGAGTGCTACCCAAACAAGCAAGCTCTTCAGTGCCCAACATAGCAATATTAAGAGCTATATAAATGTTGCAATACAATACAATACAATCTACTATCATGAGTTTAGGAGAATTGTGAGATAATTAAATTGTGGTCACCTTATTTTGTGTGTGGTCAAATTAATGAAATTGAGACCTTTAAGGCACAATATAGGAAATTTAGAAAATAATCAAATAGAGGATAAGAAAAACACACACAAAAGTAATCCATATGTTATTAAGAGAACTCAGATGCGGGGTGGGTGAATGTGGGATACTTACATGTGTATTGGAGTCAACTTCAATATTGTTATGTGAACCATCAATCAGAAAGTTAATGAATGTATAATTTAAGTGTACAGTACTTCATGGTAAAAGCATAACCATAAACTTGGCATCTTGTAAAAACATCAGGTTGGAGTAAATTCCAGATTCATCAGAAGACCTACATAAGACTGATTATTCTGTATGTGCAGAAGAAATTGTGGGTTCTGACAGCATGTGTTGAGACAGAACAGCAAGGACCATGGTACCAGCAATTAAGGTGTTGACTTATATTCAAAACTGAAAGAAACATTTGTAAAGGTACATTTGTAAAGTTTGCTAACATATATTGATATTGAAATCCAAGACCCAAATATTCTCCTCGGTTAGCACCACCAGTCTGAAAAGTACTATCAGAGTCACATACTGATTTCTAATTTTATCACATTGGTGACTGGGATACATATCAGTCACAAAGAATAATATTTTTTAGAGTTCTCCAACTCTGGTCATTTTAAATTACCTGAATCGCAAAGTAGGTGGAAAAATCATTTTTCTCTATTCCTTGATGTATAGTTTAAGTACATTTTGTATTGTGCCCTGACACATTCAATTGCTCTTTTCCATACACTTAATTCAGGGTCTCCCCCTTGGGTTATTAATATGGTTCAAGATAGAGAATATAAATGTTCAGTGATGTTTCTGATATGTATTGAAATGTTCAGAAAGTAGATGTCTGAGGTCTTGTTCATGAATGTTGCACTCATGTTCTTTGATCCCTTTTTTTAGTGATTGGATGGGGCATCCCACATATGTTTGGTGGCATGGGTAAACCATTACATTATTGTAGTTTATGAAATTAGTATTTGATGTTCCAGTCTATTTCTGCATTTAAATTCTGTATTTAAATTCTCTGTATTTAAATTCTCTCCTTTAATTGTTGCTAAGTAAAAGAAATGGGGTTTTCTGGTTGGCTAGGGTATGCACCTAAGCCAGGCAGAAGCCATCACTCTAGTCAGGGTAATTAAGTTACACACCACAGATAACCTGTGCTCACCCTCTGGTAGCTTGGTGCAGAGCAGGCATCCTTATCATTAAAGGCATTGTGTAAAGCGTTTGCGGAACACACTCACACAGACACACAATGAACACACCACAAAGAAGGCTCCACACAGGATTTTATACAAATATATATGGTATATTATACATAACACAAGACCAAAACAACACAAAATCATAAATACTGTGCATACTATGCAAATCCTGAGATAGTACTCGTAATCCTGACAATGCAAGAATCAAAATGCCATACATTTAGAATACATCAGGGCATAAAATGCAGCAGATTGAGAAAAGTTACATGAATCACCACATCAGTGCAAGTAATGTAACTTTTTTTAGAAGCAAAACACCTGAACCACAATATATAACTGTAGGGTGCAGGAACACCTGTGCTCCTATTAGATTGTTTACGGTGGATCTTGTGAGCCCTGCTAAAGTGACTGCATTCTAAACATATTATAGGGACCAGGAGCCCCTGTGCACCTACTAATGGTTATATGGTAATCTTCGTCACTTGCTTGCCCGAGGATCCACACGGTAGTCGCCAACAAGCAGAGGAAACCTCCCCACATGAAGACACACAATTGGTATGCCAACCGTGCTCCAAGAGAGGGAAGCAAGCTTTTGAAAATAAGCACTATTTGAACCTGGGTTATTCCTGGCGAGAATGACCTCCACGCAAAGCGAAAACTGGGTGTGAGCACTTCCCTGCCTATCACGGCCAGTCAGAGGGGTTTCACACAGGCCACACCTGTGAGGAAGTGCGATAAGGGTCGCTCTGGGTTGGGGAGCCGATAAGGCCACAGCAGCCCAAAATGGTGCAGTTTGGAAAAGACCATACAGGTCATAGTACCTTTACATGGTTCCCACTCCGCCCCTGCGAAGGAGTGCAGGCTGCGGGGTTTCCTTGGCAACCTCTCCATACCCACCACCATGGTGACAGCCTCCTATGCACTTGGTGAGCCCTGCTCTCTGCGTCTCTCCCTGCAGAGGGGGGTTCCTGACAGCTGATGTTCGTCAGTTTTGCAAACCAAGGGACAAAGACACCGATCGGCATGCATGCCGGGTGTGCTGGTCGCTTCGCCCTTAATCACTCGTTACTGGAGGCTTGAAGAGAAGGGGAATAGGAGTGCATTTAGGCACCACACTAAATTCCCAGCAGGGCCAGCTACCACTCCAGCACGCTTTTACACAGCAGAGTGCTGGCAAGGCAAACAAAGCAGGGCTCAACATGTGCTGGCCCGGGGGAGCGGCTGATCACAGTTCCTTGCTGAGATGGCAGTGATTGTTGAAAAAGTGGAATCCTTAAGGTTCCTGGGCTTCCAAGTGAACAGGGGGGAATGCAGCCAACCAGTCCTTGGAGAGCACTGGGGCCACAAAGAGCAGGTAGGCAGGCAGCAGCCCAGCACATAAGGCACACAAGTGCAAAGTGGCAGTCCCTCCTGCAGCCCAGCAGTCAGCAGGCAGCAGGCCAATACAACAAAGCAGGTAGTCCAAATGGCGGTTCCTCCTGGCAGCCCAGCAGTCTTCCTGGCAATGTGCAGATTGCAGAGCCAGCAACGTCTTGCTACAAGTTCACGCAATTTCCAAAAACATGAGATCAGAGCCCCTGTATTTATACACAAAATTGTCTTTATTCAAGGGGTGACTTCAAAAGGAACCCTTTCAAATGCACAACAATACCTTTCAACCCAGCCCTGGCTCTAGACGTCAGTAGGGGCTAAATCAGCCCTTTGTGTGAGGGAAGGACACAACCTATACACATGTAAAGTGTGAATGCCATCTTCCTCGCCCAGCCTAGGAAGAATATCAGTATGCAGATGAATGCAGATGTATCCCTGTCACACCCAGCCCTTCCTGTGTGGTAGCTGTCTGGAAAGTATGCATAAAGTGTAGCTGTCAGCTAGGCCCCGATGTGGATTGGAGTCAGGCTTTATAGCCCAAAAAGTCATAATAACAGAGAAAGGCCCACTTTCTAAAAGTGGCATATCTAAAATAGTGACGTAAACTCTAACTACACCAGAAAGCAGGAATTATCACTACCATTCTAAACATACCAAACATGGCAACGCTAATCCTGTCAGATCAGGACTTACCACTTAAATATATCTAGGGAATTCCCAATACTAGCCTAAGAGAGGAGTAGGCCTCACAGCAGCGAGAAACAAAATAGGCTGGTTGTCACTTCTAGGACATGCCACAGATAAAGGCACAGGTCCTATCTTTTCCTTACACAGCACACTGCCCATATGGCTATCTAGGGCCTACCTTAGGGGTGACCTATGTTGAATAAAAGGGGTGTTTAAGGCTTGGCAAGTAGTTTTAAATGCCAAGTCAAAGTAGCAGTAAACTGTGGACGCAGGCCCTGCAGTGACAGGCCTGAGACAGGTTTGAAAGGCCACTTCTGTGGGTGGCACAAGCAGTGCTGCAGGCCAACTAGTAGCATTTAATTTACAGACCCTGGGTATATGGGATAACATACCACTGCACAAGTGAGTTACAAATGAATTAAAAATGCCAAACGGGTGTAAACCAATCATAACGTGTTAGAGGAGAGAGCACATGCGCTTTAGCACTGATTAGCAGTGGTAAAGTGTACAGAGTCCTAAAGCCAACAAAAAGAATGTCAGAAAAATAGGCGGAGGAAGGCAACATGTTTGGCGATAACCCGGCAAAAATGGCCAGGTCCAACACTAAGTCTTCATTTGATACAATTATGGCATATGTGGAAACCATGCTCTTACATTTTGGTCTACGGTCAAAAAGTTCAAACCAGAGGAAGAAAGTACTTTCGTTTTTTTGACGGATTGAATCCCATGCTTGGTGTCTCTGATATGATGTCAGAAAAAGTGGGGATGCTCTTGAGAAGATACCAATGTTTTTAAAAACATTTACGTACACAACGATGAGCTTCATGGAAGGCAGTCATAATTCTCATTGTTATAGTATTCCTGTTGTGAGTCCTGTTGAGAAGTAAAGTAGATCTATTTGGTCCTTTGCTCTTTTGCACAGTACTTTGTAAAGTTTTTTATACCATATTCAAATAATTATTTTTTAGTTATGAAGACTTCACCTTCTCTACAATTTCACCTTGTTTTCAGACTTTACTTTTTTGGGATATTTCTGATGAGGGAGTTTGAATGGCAATTGTGGGTACACAAATTGTAATTGTAAGTGTATTTATATAGTGCTTACAACCGCTGATGAAGCGCTTTTCGGCAAGTAGCATGCTACTCTGGAACCCAAAGAGGTCTAGTGCTAGGTTAGTATAGGGCAGAATGGTAGATGTTGTTACGTAGATTGTGCTTTTTGTTATTTGGTTCAAATCCATTCAGTAGTTTTTCAGAAATGTAAGTTGAGAATTATAGTGATATCTCTGATCGCGAATCCTTCGCAAAAAAAAAATGAGCTTGTGCAGAGAAATGCACAGCTCTGATTGACTACCAACACTTCAACCAGGAAGTGTTGGCAGCTATCGTGGGACTCTGCTTCACTGAGTCCCAAATGAAAGAGTGAAAATAAAGAAAAGGGGGCAGGGTAGGAATACCCTGACCCCCATGCCAGGGTCTTTGGGGCCCCCTGGGACCCTGCCATGGCATAAAAGCATTTAAAAAAAAAAAAGAGGTTGCTGCAAAATTGCGATATTTGCAAACCAGCTGCAATTTTTTTTTTTTTTAAAACAAGCGAGGGCTCCCGGGTTTGCTTTTAAATAACCCCCATGTGGGCCAGTTCCCGGGGGAATATCATAGATATAGGAGGGGCGCATGGGGCCCCCCTCCTAGGGCTTATCAAAACCTGGGGACCGCCACCTCCCTTGAGCACTTTTTATTATGTATGCAGGTGAGGCCGCTTGCAGCCCAAGGGACCACCAACTCATCGGGGCTAATTGCAATATTATGGGGGGGCCTCACGGACTCCCCCTGCCCCGGGACCACCACCTCCCCAGGGCTAATTATAATAAAATGGGGGGGCCTCGCAGAACCCCCTGCCCCGGGGACCACCACCTCCCGGGGCTTTTTATATTTGGCTTGGGAGGACCTCACGGATCCCCCAAGCCCCGGGGACCACCACCTCCCCAGGGCCAAACTCTAAAATGGGAGGGGGGCTAAGTGGCCCCTCCTCCTTGGACCTTCTCGGGCCCTGGGATCGCCACCTCTCTAGGGCTGGCCCTAAAAGAAGAAAGGAGGGGGGCTGTGCTGCCCCCCTCCTGGAGCCATACATGGCGCTGCGGACCGCCACCCCCCGGGCCAGCTCCAGGAATGTCCCGGGGTGCCCATCCCCAGGACATTGTAGTTTGTTATGGCTTAGCGGGAGCCATAGCAAAACTCTGTTCCGCTTCCAGTAAGCGAGAGCAGACAATCTCTTCCTTACTAGAAGCAGAGCAGAATTGCATTTGGACAGAGGGAGCTGCATGTCAGCAGCTCCCTCTATGCAAAAGCAATGCTGGCTCCCACTGGAGGTGTGGAGCTGGCAGGGACCAGCGGGGTCCTTCAGGCTTCCCCTGTGGTCCCCATCTTGAAAAACTGGGTGCCCTGGTTGGGACCCGGGTACCCAGTATTGTGACCAGGACCCAGGGATGGGGTCCCCGGGGCAAAAATTGGCCCAAAAGAGGTCCGCATGGCCCCCTTCTCTTTTTAAAAAAAAAAAATGAAAAATGTTCTTTAAAAAGGCAGGCCCCGGGGGAAGGGGTCGCCGGGGCAGAAAAAAGCCCATAGGGGGCCCTCGCGGCCACCCTCCCTTTAATAATTAAAACATTTTTTTAAAAGAAAGCCCGTCATGGGGAATGTGGTCCCCGGGGCTGAAATCGGCCTGGTGAGGGGGTCCGCACAGCCACACTGTGGAAATACAGCTGGTCTCATCAGACAAATCTTGGGTAGTCTTGTGAGTGTGAAATTGGTGCGCTGTAGTATACAAAAATGCTTGAGCTTAAACCGCTCATTGTTACATATCTCTTGTACCACATGCCCTGTCCCAGGCACTATCAGCCAGGTGTGTCACTGTGTCACTGTGTCCCTCGTCTCCTTTAGCTTATTTTCGACAGTTTTTTAATAATTTCTCATTTTTCCTTGTGTAAAAGGGCGTGGCACCTCGCCCGTTACCAAGCACAAAAACAAGGTATCTGGGATGACAGGAGTTTAGTAGGCGGTGGGGCTTGAGTTGGTAGGTATATCACATTTTCATTGTTCCTTGGTCTCTTCTGGACCAAGGGTTGGCACTGGTTGGGTGTGTGTGAAATAGGGCTTCTACAGATACACACGTTTGATAAAAGATCCAGGGAAGGGGTCAATAAGGCTAGTAATTGCAGCAGCCTTGACTTTGGGAACTTCTGAGAGCTCCTTGGTGCTCCACAGTGCAGCCTCAGATTCCCAGCTTAGGTCTGCAGCCTAGATTTTACTCATTTGTTGTTTTGTTAAGTGTGTCACAGTGTCCTCAGTACACTTCACCCAGAAAACGGTGGTCCTACAAAATAAGTGTAACATTAGTAATGAAATTGCACGACGTCCAGTATTTTTATTTACAAGTTAGAGGTGTAGAAAGGACGAAAACATATGACACATAAGTGGTAAAGTGAGAGCAGAATGCAAGTAATCACAGTAAAAGCAACAAATGCTGGGACTACAGTGCACCAGCATGTAAGATGGATCTTATAACCAACATGTTTTGGGCATGAAATTGTAAATACAAAATCCTAGAATAATCCATACACTTTTGAACGTAAATTCTGCCACTTGTTTTCTAACTTCAGCTGCTGAAAGTTAAAACTAGGCAACTGCCATCTTTCTCATCTTTAATATTCTGTTATGTGTTTCAAGTGGAAAGAAAAGCACATGCTATTTTATTATTTTATATGAAAACATTAGCATGATTATTCCGCATGAAGTAACATAGTAGCATGCATCTCTACACAATTCAACTGGGCAAGTGATAGGGATCATCTGCCCAACATAAAGGTGCACCTCAAGATGACAGCTGCCCACTATCATTAGAGGTATAAACAACAATAACTTCATAATGGAGGAGACACACTAAACAAATTCTTCAAATCAGGTTCTTTGAATACCAAATCTCAGATTTATTACTCATATATATGTTAATTTTGTTGTTGTTTAACATGCATCTCTCCCACTTGAAATGTGTCAGAGAATAGCAAGGACCGACGGTGATGGTGACTCCCAAATGTTGACTTTCTGCGATTACATTTGGAAAAAAGAGACTGAAGCTATACTGGAAAGAATAAAATAACAGTGTGATCCAAAGATCTTGAGGGCCAATCGGCATTGAAGGAAAGGTATTGCTGGAGCTTCCCCTTTAAGAGAAATAGACAAAACAAAGCAGTTAGAATATCTAACAAGAAGCAAGAATAGTTCAGAAGACTCAGTCAGAAGTTTCTCAAGAAGGTGGAGTTTTAGATCTTTTTTACCTGCAGCATAGGAAAGGGAGTTCCAGATTCTTGGGGCAAACCGTAAGAACAACTGCATCATGGGAGAGAGTCAGGATTGGAGGGAGAACATGGCGGCAGCGAGCTAAGCAGCCGCTTGCCCCCGGAGGCACCCGTGTCCCGAGCCTGATGAATAGGCGAAATTAGGAAATTTTATCCCGGTCTTACATGAGTGGATGCTGTCTGGAGGCTGCTGAGTTGAATTGCTTGTTTTCCCTGCTTTTCCCAGCTTTTCGCCGCAGCGGCGCCGTATCTCTGGCTTCGGCTCTGCGGGTGATGTGTGTTGGAGCCTCCGCTCCTGCTCTTCCATCGCGTTGGGTCATCGCCGCCCTGGAGCTGAGGAGGGGCCGCAGAGCAGCGGCTCGTGGGCTCCTCCGGGTCGACATTGGCAGCGGCAGTACTGGGCGTTTTGTTTCCAGTCTGGAGAAGGCTGCCTGCATGGAGGAGGTCGGCGCACACCAGCTGTTTGGGCATACTGAGCCCCTGTCGTCCCCCCCGCAATGGCAACAACTGCAGCAACAATCGGACCAGGTACAGGGGAATCAGGAAGTAGGGGTGCATTTAAAACACAGCGCTCCAATATAAGAGCACTGGTACGAGGAGGGGTAAAAAACACGGAGGGGTGGCGCAGGGTCCGGCTAAATCTAAAATTGACGGAAAGAATACTAAACAGCCCCCCGTGGAGAAACCTGCTGCTGGAAATACTGGGAAGCTTCAGGGGAAAGGCAGCACTACTCCGACAGTCACTGATAGCAGTTGTTCAGTTTTTCAGCGCTGCGAGGTGAAGGGCAGGAGTATAAAGGCAGGCAGAGCCCAATGCAACCCCCTGGATTTGAAAATCAGGGTCACCCCCTCTTTGCGGTCGTATTTTAAAGTACAACCATCTGTGCTAGATGTTGTGAAACAGGGGGAGGCCCTCAGGAGAAGCTCAGGAGGCCAGTTGGGGTCAAAACCAATCTTGGAGAGGATGGAGGTGGCGAGTAGCCCCCTCCCCGTGGATACAGCCTTACCAGCAACTCCTGGAAGTACCTTAGCAGAAGTGTTGGATAAAGGGGAGGTTTCTGCAGGAGAAAAAGCCCTGGCCTGTCAAAATATAGAAGCTAGTAGTAGCGCAGAGGTGGACAAAGTCTCTGAAGATCGGGAGATTAGGGGGCCCTCAGTAGCCTCTCTCAAGGCTCTTTTTTCCACCCTTTCAACAGATATTAAGAAAGGGTTCTCTGTCTCTGAGGCTAATCAAGGCGAGATTAGGGTCTTTTGTGAGTTGCTGGAGAAGAAAATCGACCTCCTGAATTCAAGAACAATAGTTTTGGAGAACACAGTGGGAGAACTTAAGGTTGCCCTTGGAGCAGCAAAAGCTGACATAACAGCTCTCAAGAGGGAGGAGGTGGTCCTTCGGGAAAGACTTGAGATGTTAGAGAATAACTCTCGGAGAAATAACCTGCGTATCTTGAATGTCCCGGAGGGAAGTGAGGGTGAATACCTTAAATCATTCATTGTGTCACTCTTAAAAGATTCTCTGCAGATCGAGGAATCGGAGGAAGATTTGAGGAAAGACATTCAGAGGATCCATTGAGATCCTTTTAGGAGGCATCCTAACAGGACAAAGCCCAGGAAAATTCTTATGAACTTCTTTACGTACTCCTTAAAGGAAAAGATCCTCAACATGGCCTTAAAAGCGAAATCATTGAGAGCCAGGGATTTTTCATATGAAATCCGCTCTGATCTTGCCCGTGCAACTCTCGACAGGCAATGGGAGTTGGGCACAAAATTGGACGATTTCAAAAGCTTGGTGCGACTGCCCAGCTCAAATTTCCTGCAACTCTGAAAATTATGCACAACAATAAAATGCATAATGTCAGATCAGTGCAAGAGGCGGATGAGTTATTAGATAGCCTTGGCAAAGCCGCGAAATAGCGGATGCCCGAACACTCTATATGCTACTCACACGGGGGATTTTTTTGGGGCAGGTCTAGCTAGAAGGGTTTTTTTTTTTCTTCCAACATGTATCTGGTTATCGCTCATTCTTAATATGAGGTATTGGATTGGAAATCACTATTACTTCCATTTACACACACACAGGGATATACAGGGTGATATTTGGCTAATTAGGAAGATATAGGTGGGGCTCTAGTTTTTCTTTCTCTTTTCTTTTTTTGTACTTATTTACAAGGGGACAGGGTGGGCTGCCCCGGGGTGCAGCTACTGGACTACATCAGTCCAGATAAATGGGGGATGGGTTCTCCAGGGAGGGGTTCTTTTGGGGTGGGGGACGGGGGGAAGGATCGTTTGCACGGGGTGGGGGGCATAGGGGTACAAAATATAAACTTTCCTCATTCACCTTATTACTTGGTCAGATTACGTCGGTCCTATCGCAGTTGGTCTGGTATTGGCTTCTTCGGGGATTCAGTCGACTCGCAGTTCTCGTGTCTAAACCTCCATAAGAATGATCCAGCTTTTGTCTTGGAACGTTAATGGCCTGCAGGTTAAAATGAGAAGGGCCAAAATTTTGCAGTATATAAAAGACTCTCCCGCACAGGTCATTATCCTCCAGGAAACTCATCTCTTAAAAGAAGAGATAACAGGGATATTTAAAAATTTAAAATGGGTAGAACACATGATTTGCTCTAACCAGAGTTCTAATATTAGGGGCGTCGCTATTTTAATGAAAAAACAAGCGAATGCCGGTATTTTGGACTCCACTGTCGACCCAAGTGGCAGGTGGGTCATTGTGAAGTTGACTATTTTAGGCTCTCTGCTAACTTTGGTGGGCTAATATGGCCCAAATCAGGATGACCCCTCCTCTCTAAAAAACATTTTCTCAAATCTTTTGTTATATCCAGACCCAGGTATAATTGCAGGGGATTTCAACATTGTCCTGAATCCCAAACTGGATAAGTCGCTGAGTAGTAGAGCTAGGGTACCTTCCAGGTCCCGGATGTACCTCCAATCTATGATGGCTCAGACGGGGCTTTGTGATATCTGGAGGGACAGATCAGGTAACCTGCCAGGAGTCTCATACTACAACAGCAAATACGGCCACAAGTCAAGGATCGATTATATCTTGGTCAGCCATAACCTTAGGGGTAAAGTTAATAATATCGGTTATGTTACTCCACATCTGGAGTAACATAATCTGATCATTCAGGGGTCTGGATGGACCTGGCCCTGGCAGATGGTGATAATTCTAGAGTTTGGACATTTGATCGGACTCTGCTTCTGGATGATGCCGGGATGGAATTCTTATCTCAGGAGACTAAGGGGTCGATTCCGATCTCGGCCGGAAGCGCACCTAACAGTATTCGTCTGGAAAAAATACAAGCCGAACGCGTGTTTCCCGACCGATTCGAACACTCGTCCGAACGAACAAGTACGATGCGCACAACAGCCCAAATTCCGAGCGAGCCGTACTTACCCATTTCAGCTCCTGTTCCCCGCCCGAGCCGGATCCGTAAACGCCGATTCGAGTCGCACGGAAGCAAATACACAGCACCTTCCGGCCGGACTAGTACGATGCGCCTTCCGTACGCGCCGAACCCGTCGCTACGTCCGGCACGTTTGAGCATCCGGGAGAGCTGTACATAAGCTCCGATTTGCGCCACAAGACGATCCACGGCGACGAGACGAACAAGCCAGTGACGAGTACGAGTCGAAGCCACGAGAAACCTGAATGAGACGAGCCAACCATGAATCCCATCGCGCAGGTCCTACCAATACTCTACATCTATTACCGGGACCGGTACGGACGCTTACGGCGCAGACGGTAAGTCAAACACCCACAACACAAACGACACGTACCCGAAATATGTCACACACACATAGGGATGCACAAATGACGAACACCAGCACCAGCAGAACCATAGGGGCGGGATGGCTATCACCAATGCCATACACACCCATAGGGGGATGGATGCCTACCACTAATACCATCCCCACTCATAGGGGGATGGATGCCTGCCGCTAATACCATCCCCACTCATAGGGGGATGGATGCCTACCACTACCACCACCCCTACTCATGTGGGCCTGGATGCCTGTCACTATTACCATCCCCACTCATAGGGGGATGGATGCCTACCACTACCACCACCCCTACTCAGGGGGGCCTGGATGCCTACCACTACCACCACCCCTACTCATGTGGGCCTGGATGCCTGTCACTACTACCATCCCCACTCATAGGGGGATGGATGCTTACCACTACCACCACCCCTACTCAGAGGGGCCTGGATGCCTACCACTACCACCACCCCTACTCAGGGGGGCCTGGATTCCTACCACTACCACCACCCCTACTCATGTGGGCCTGGATGCCTGTCACTACTACCATCCCCACTCATAGGGGGATGGATGCCTACCACTACCACCACCCCTACTCATGGGGGCCTGGATGCCTGTCACTACTACCATCCCCACTCATAGGGGGATGGATGCCTACCACTACCACCACCCCTACTCATGGGGGCCTGGATGCCTGTCACTACTACCATCCCCACTCATAGGGGGATGGATGCCTACCACTACCACCACCCCTACTCAGGGGGCCTGGATGCCTACCACTACCAACACCCCTACTCATGGGGGCCTGGATGCCTGTCACTACTACCATCCCCACTCATAGGGGGATGGATGCCTACCACTAACACCACCCCTACTCATGGGGGCCTGGATGCCTGTCACTACTACCATCCCCACTCATAGGGGGATGGATGCCTACCACTACCACCACCCCTACTCAGGGGGCCTGGATGCCTACCACTACCACCACCCCTACTCATGGGGGCCTGGATGCCTACCACCCACACAACCCCTACTCATAGGACGGGTAATGCATGACACAACCAGCATACTCCAACATAAGGAATGTCTGAAAAATACATCCCCCCCAACACCATGACAAGCAAGTGTAGTCTGTGTCAAATGCCTACAACACTGAACATGACATTGAACATACAATGTGACCCCCTATCACATGTGTCACACATAAATGTGTGTGGCCTCCACAATGCAAGCAGACCATGACCACTGTGGCAATGGGGTCTAACCCCCCATCATCACAGTGACCAAAAGGTAAGTGTGGGGTCCATAGCTGAAGCACATTCTGAACATTGTGGCAATGGGGTCTAACACCCCATCACCACAGTGACCAAAATGTAAGTGTGGGGTCCATAGCTGAAGCACATTCTGAACATTGTGGCAATGGGGTCTAACACCCCATCACCACAGTGACCAAAATGTAAGTATGGGGTCCATAGCTGAAGCACATTTTGAACATTGTGGCAATGGGGTCTAACACCCCATCATCACAGTGACCAAAAGGTAAGTGTGGGGTCCATAGCTGAAGCACATTCTGAACATTGTGGCAATGGGGTCTAACACCCCATCATCACAGTGACCAAAAGGTAAGTGTGGGGTCCAAAGCTGAAGCACATTTTGAACATTGTGGCAATGGGGTCTAACACCCCATCATCACAGTGACCAAAAGATAAGTGTGGGGTCCATAGCTAAAGCACATTTTGAACATTGTGGCAATGGGGTCTAAAGCCCCATCACCACAGTGACCAAAATGTAAGTGTTGAAGTGTGAAAAGCTGCAAATGCCAAACTGCATGGATGATTCCTGGTCACACAACAACAAACACATCAGTGGCATAGTAGTGCTTGTGTCCCATACCAACATAGATTGGGTGAGGCAAACAGTGCAGTGCCAATGAAACATTGCTTTGGCCATGTGCAGACAAGCCTCACCCATGGGGGCTCACATTGTCAACATTCACGAATTACACAATGACAGAAGTGACCATCATAATGCAGACCCACACATCAGCACCAATGGACACACAAATGTAGATATCCTGTGGAGACCGTAGATGTCAGGTGAACAAATACCATTCCATGGCAGCTATAGGACATACAAACCATGATCATTGTGCTGACTGATGACCTAGGAGTCCCAGGGACAGCAGGGGAAACCCACCAAACAACATACAGCCAATGGCACACTAAAGAAATGCCAATGCATTGGTGCAAATGCACAAACACAAACAGGCAGACTCACACTGCATATCAAACACAACAGGTGATGGGGGTGTGCCAGTGTCCCCAGGCAACCACACAACACATGAGGAGGCCTGAATCCCTATTACACAGATGTGTATACAGTGCCACACAAAAGTAACTCATGGATCGGATTCCCCTATGTGGGCAATCAGGCATATGAGAGGGAGCACAAATTACAAATGTCACACAAGCTTGTAGGAACAGCAACTAACACAGCAAGAGACAGACCCACCACAGCACTACCCCCAGGGACCCCACATTGTGGTGACACTGGCCTGCATGATAATCCCAGTGTGATGACAAAGGTAGATGTCGTACACACAGTGAACCACAGTCATGTTTCCTGAGCAACTAACTACCATCACACCTACACAAGCACAAATCAATCAGCACGGCCTGTCAGCCAAGGCCAACATGGAGGTAGGGGTCTAGCCGTGCAACAACTCTCATTTGCACACACTCAACACCACACACCTTGACCTCCACCAATGTGCAGCAGTGAAGCTCACATGGACTGGTGACATTGCACATGCACCCATGACAATCCCAGGGGTGGTGGGGGAACTAAGGTGGAGATACCCATCACACATGGCCAGTCAACAAGACTTGTGAATGTCTGACACACTGCACAGTACGCTGTACATGGGCATGACGTCAAATCCACACCAACCAATGGGATCCCGGCCACAGTCACACACCAATGAAGAAGCCAAGGTCACCCACCAAGAACACACATAGACAACTTCCAACATTGCAGCTCTGACCCTGAGGAGTGGCAGCAGTCACACACACAACGTGTCACAATCACTGAAAGCTAACACAAAATGTAAATTACATGACTTGTGTAACCAACAAGTGCCAAGGGGAATCCTGACTGTGTCTCATCTGCGTTTGCCCACAAACTCAGCCCTGACAGCAAACACACCTATGGATGACACCCTGATGACCAGTAATGTGCCATGCACCCACATCACAGAGAACCCAGGGCGAAGATTTGGGGGAACATAGGTCAACTCAGCAAGCATCACAAACAGGAACATCACTAGGGATCCCAGCCTGTGTTGCAAAATGGAAGTGAACACACACAGACATGCTCACACAAAACACACCTTGGGCTCAGGCAATGTCATGGAATTACACACTGCCATGAGGGGACTCCACTCCTGTGTAAGGAAAGCTGTGCCATACGTTGTCTCTGCAGGGCTCTATCATGTCAGCAGTACACTTGGTCACTCAGTCAACAATTAGCACAAAATGAAGGCTCTCGTCACATCAGCCTGGTCATGGGAGTGTCACCAAAATCATCTGCACAGATCCAACACACATGTATAGCAAGTTGCACTGATAACACAGATGAGTCCTTCCCCATTGATGCCCAAACTTGCATGTCCAGTGGAGATGGTCACACGGTCAGGGAAACAGACAAATTGAACAATGGCAAGCACAACTGATGTGCAGGGGTCTAAACCACAGATGTGATATTGCAAATAAATGTAGGAAATCCCATTGGCAAATATTGAAAACATGACACCCTCATATTGCTGCAAAGGATGACATGGCTACACACCAGGATAGGACACATTCCCCCTGGACCACATGGGGTCCTGCACAGTAACACTTCAATTTCATGATACCAAATATCACCATCACTGCAGCAAGGGCATGGTTAGCATCATCAACATCAAGTACATCTGAAGCAAAACCACCAGAGAACAGAAAGGAGCTTTATTCAGCATATGTGTCTGAAAAAAGAAAGTACTGCAAAAAGACAACGGCCAATGGCCAGTCCAACAGTTCAGTCCGAACAGGGTGACAGTGGCAGATGTCACCCTCTGCTTGCCTGCACTGATATGGAGCAGGGACATTCCCCTCAGAGGGGTATACGGGGGGCAGGCCAGGCACCGCAGGGACAGGATCAGGGCTCACCAGAAGGAGGCAGGGAAGGGGTGGCTGGTGCTGGAGAGTCACTGACAACTGCAGTGGAGGTGTCTGACATGGTGTGTGCCGGCACAACTGGGGGGCATGAGTCAGATGGTGTGGGTGCCGGCACGACTGCAGTGGTCCGGCCAGATGGAGTGGACAGGTTCCCCACTGCAGTGCCCAAGTCAGACGGGGTGGTAGTGGACTCCACTGCAGTGCCCATCTCCGGGGGAGTAGAATGGGGTTCAGGTAAGGTGGGCAGGACACGGTCTCCACACCAGTGGCACAAACATGTGCAGCGGGGGGGGCTGGAAGAGCAAGTGGTAGGAGGAGAAGGCCGCACCATTTTGGGGATGGTGTATCTGTGGGTGGGGGAACCTGGGACAGGGTGTGGTGGGGGAACCTGTGTTGTGGGTGACTGAGGGATGGAGGAAGGAGAAAGTGTGGTTGAGCTGCAGGGCGGTGGCGGGGTCTTGCTCTTCCGGGACCGGGGGACTTGCGGGTGGGGGCCTCAGGCTGTCTGCGCCTGGGGGAGGGTGTCTGGGGCGAGGGCACTCCCTCTGTGTGGGTGGACTTCCTCTTCCCCCTGTATGCTGGATCAGCGGGATCGGAGGGGAAGAGGCCAAGGTCACAGAGGAAGAGCTGCTTTGTAGGTGGGGTTGCAGGTGAGGCAAGGGAAGGGGTCTTGGAGGGAGAGGATTTTGAGGACTGCGGAGTGACTGTGGATGCCTGTGTGTGTGTCTGTTCCCCATCCCCTGTGGGTGTGGTATCAGTCCCCTGAGGATGCTTGTGTGCACGTTTTGCCCTTGTTCTGTGTGTTTCTGTGCTGCTCGTGTCTGTGTGTTTGGGTGATTGTGCAGGTGTGCATGTGCTTGGGACAGGTAGGGTGCCAGGAAGTGTGGATGGGGTAGAGGTAGGAGGGGTGATGGACTGTTGGAGGAGGGACACTGCTGCCGTCAGGGAGGAGTCCATGGACCTATTGCTCCTCTGTAGGGCAGACATGCCCGTCGAGATGCCCTCCATGAACGACACCAGCTGTGTCAACAGAGTGGTGTGTGCATGGAGGACACTCAGCATTGCTGTCTGCCCTACATGGAGCTGCCGAAGTAGGTACACAGACTCCTCACTCAGGGCAGCAGGGGACACAGGGGCAGGGGTGCGGTGCCTGGCATGAAGGAGACACGCTCCCGGACACGGGAGCCTCCATGGACCTCTGGAATGGGAGCCAATGGGAGGGCGGTGGTGGTGGTGGTGGCGGGGCCAGACATACTAGCTGGGGTGTGGTGGCTGCTGACACCCGCCTCCACAAGGGAGTCATCCTCCGAGCTGCTGTGGTCCTCAGCTGAGGTGGATGGTGCTGAGGACTCCTCTGTGTGGCTCCCCTCGCCCTCCGTGCCACTGGGTCCCTCCGACCACTCATCGCCTGCTGACCCAGTCTGGCTCTGCAGCTCCTCCTGGTCCGTGGAGCTGTCCCCTCCTGTGGCCGTGGATGTATCTGCAAACAATTAGGGAAACAGACAGACATCAGTCACCTGCACTGACCGCACACACCACAGTAAGTACAGCTCATTACAGAGCAAGCCCTGGCATCCTCAGTTGAACATTGCCAAAAGTCCTCACACAGATTAGGAGAAGCCAATTGTCAGTCTGATGGTCAACCATGGCACTCACACCCCTCCTGCCCTTGCACCCATCTGTCTGGTGCCTGTTGGATGGTAATACCCCAGTGTGGACACAAGCACCACGTACACAGTTGTTGGACATTGCAGAGAACACGGTGAAGTATGTGAACATGCACACATCACATCTCTTGCCACTGAGTCAGTACAGGTGTCCCGGTAAAGGGATGGCCAGAGTCTAATTAGAAATGCATGTGATGCATACCAGCACCAGACACCATGATGCACCCATGTCCGGATAGTCAATGCCACAATGGGGTGCATGTTGCACATGTAACTCCCCTGCAGGATCACTCTTAGGAAGTTAAATGCCATGGCACAGGCATGCCTGCAAAGTCATACATCACTGTCTCCAGTCACATGGGCATGGCAGCCAGCCAACAACAGTCTGCACTGTGTCACAATCCTAGGAAATGGGGAATGCAAGTTATGTAGCTGACAAGTGCACATGTCCATCCCCCACAAACCACATCATCTGAACTCTTATTTGGCCACGTCATGCCAATTGGACATATGGGAGACATGAAACACAACTCTATGAACCTCAGCACCTCACAGTCTGCTGTGAATGTAAAACAGCTGCCTGAAGTTCACAGTCGCATACACCTGTGTGCACAGTCAAGTGATCAAACACCTATGAGTCACAGAAGTATCGTCTCTCATGGTCACATCTCAGATGGCATGCTGAGCCCTAAACGATAAACATCCCAGTAGTCCTGACAACGAAGCCACGGCACAATGACACAGAGGCAGACACCTGAGGGAACATTTCAATGATCACAACATGTCAGCTGATACACAGGAGTGGGAGTACAGAGTGTATTGTATGCCCTGGAGTAGGCATGACTGTCCTGCTCCACCTGAAAGAGGGATGAGTCCTGGACAGTAGGCAGGTGGCTAAGCATGTGTGACACACTTGATATACATACTCCTGAGGCCCAAACATTGTTCCCACCTGCAGCATGGGGGTGTGCCAAATACCCCAGGGACATGTGGTGATTCAGATCAGCAAGTGGACCACATATCAAAGTTACACCCAGATTACATGTCAGAACTTAGGCATTGTGTAAGCAATTGACCCACCCATGAATCCCACTACATAGTCACGGGAACAAATGCTGTCCCCCACCTTGAGCGAAGCAAAATGCAATGACACAGTACCCAAGTGACACAATTTCCTGACTGTAAGGGCCACACATATGCATATCAGATGAGGAGTGGGCATGTCACAATTGAGGGACATGGGTCCTGGACCACAAGACTGATGTACTGTGGAAGTTTAACCAGGCCAGAGGAGGGCACATAGCATGTCAGACAAAGTGCACAGTGCAGTCATGGACTCACCCCCTCCTTGCTGCTGTCTGGCCTTCAGCTGCCCATCCAGGTCAGGGAAGACCACCGCCAGAATCCTGAGCATGTGGGGGTCAGGGTCCGGTGTCCGCCCCTCCTGCGAGGAGGCGACAGCTTCAGCTGGACCCTTGCGATCCTCCGGGTCCAGCCCCGAAGGTCCTGCCACCTCTTCTGGCAGTTGCGGATCCGGCGCTTGTAGTCCCCCACGGATCTTACTGCCCGGGCGATGGTCAGCCAGATTTCCTGCTTCTGGTGGGCATCAACCTGTGAGGATGACAAAGTGAAAATGCCATTACTACACATGCAACATATACGTGCATCACACAGTTGGATATACATGTCTCAATCACTGGGGCATATGATGTACACAGGCAGTGAAACGATGGCTATGAACAGTTTGCCAGCAGTTACTACATGGTATCATTGCATGGGAAGTAAACCTTGTTGGAATGCACTGTTACTGCACTGTACCTGTTCAGTGCATGTAACTACACACTTTGGGGGGTGAGAACTACTCAGTGAGCATGCTAGCCAGTGGTGTGCACACTGTAAGTCTTGCTAGTAAGACAACATGCACAATTAGTAAGGCAGTGGACAGCACACTCACCTGCTCCCCTGGTTTCCCATACAGCTTGCTTTACTGTGGAAGGAGGCTGTCCAGCAGGGCCTGGTTCTCCTCAGTGCTGAAGGCTGGGGCTCTCTCCACAGTACGTGCCATTGCAGTAGCCAGAGGATGCAGAGACAGCAGCAGTGTTAGTGGCAGATGTCGTCCTGGAGCATGTAGTGCAGGCAAGTGAGCTCTCAGGGGAACAGCCAGCATTATATGTGTGCTGCAGAGGCAGATACTGTCCCATGTGTCCAAAGTGATAGGTCAAGTCGTTTGCATCTTCTGAATCTGGCCAATCTATGGAATTGCACCACATATATACACGCCCACAGCATCCTTCAAAAGTTAAACTTCATGACACCCATGTTTTTGCAACATTGTTGTGGCTGGCCAACTGAATTCACTGCATCAGACTCGTTACAGCTTCGAAAACGTGTCCGTTGCCATGCCAGGCCCTAGCCAATGCATGCGCACCGTCCGGACCATTGCTGTACAACGCGTATTTCAAAAGACAACGCGTACACGCTCACATCAAATGCAATGTCCAATGCGTGCACACCGATCGGTCCATTGCTGTACAACGCGTACCCGCTCACAACAGATTCAATGGCCAGTGCGTGCACACCGATCGGTCCATTGCTGTACAACGCGTACCCGCTCACAACAGATTCAATGGCCAGTGCGTGCACACCGATCGGTCCATTGCTGTACGACGCGTCCCTGTACAGGTCACTCGCATTTGTCACCATGCTTGTCACTGGTGAACGTATGCCAGCCACATATACTTGCCAGGGACTCAGGGGCACACCTACAACACCACAGCCTGTCCACACTGTATCCTAAGGCATGTGAGGCTGCATCACCTTTTCTGTGTATGGGGGTCAACATGTGGTCTTTGGGGTGGCACTTGGGGGCAGCCACTCCCAGGCTGTGCACGTGTTCACGGGGACAGGATCCAGTGTGTGTTGTGCACATGACCACTGTGATGTGCAACTGTTCATTTCAGAGCATGTGGCATGGTCACATTTCCAGGTTGTGCATGTGTATATCATGTCACATACCCCCAGAGTCCCATGTGGGAAGGTATGTACGTCACAGGGTGACCCATTGCCACAATAGTGATGGCCCTCCACAGTCTGTGTGCATGTTGTGTTTCCGATGTCTCTGATTCCATGTGCACAATGGGAGACAGTCTCCACATCCACGTTATTTGTGCATGGACTTTGATGTTGTGCGTGTGTGTGTCACAGACGTCCATGTCTGTCCTGCAGAGGCAACAGGGGCCACTACCTGTGGGAGTCATGGTTGTTTTTCTTGCGTGTACATGATGCGCCATGTCATGCCAGTGTCCATGTGGCAATACAGGGTCCCTGGGAATCTACCTGTCAATGAGCTGTGATGCCTGTGGCGCATCTGTCCAAACATGTCACTGTGGTGTGTGTTTGGGACGTGACAGCAGTAAATGGGTACTGTGACACAGCCTAATGATTTCCCATTGCAGAACCTGGAACTTGTTGTCAACACATGTTGAACTGTGATGTTAGATGTTGGCCATGTAGATGCCATATCTGTCCATTCAGAACGGCACACACATCAGGTACTTGTGTCTCGTGATGATGTATCATGTGATATTGAGTATGGTCAATGGCACATATGTGGGGTGACTGACAATCTTTCTTTCTTCACCTATGCACTGCAGGGCACCAGCTGTCCATAGACCATTCCCAGACCTTGCAACGATGGTAGAACGTGACTGGATCCGTCGGTACCGCTTCAACAGGGCGCAGATCGAGGAATTGGCGGTGCAGTTGGCCCCACATTTGCAACCTGGCCGCCCATACCCTACAGCGCTGACCCCCAAGGTGAAGGTGATGGCAGCCCTACACTTCTTTGCCACCGGTACCTTCCAACACACTGTGGCGACTGCTGGTGGGATGTCACAGACTATGTTCAGCCGTGTGATACGCGATGTTTTGGAGGCTATGTTGAGGAACCTGAACCAGTACATCTATTTCCCCAAATGTCGACAACTCACTGACGTTAAGAGTGACTTCTATGCCCTGGGGAGGATGCCACATGTAATTGGCTCCATTGATGGGACACATGTGGCTTTGGTACCACCACAGGCACATGAGCAGGCATACCGGAACCGCAAACATTATCATTCGATCAATGCTCTGGTGGTATGTCTTGCAGATATGAGCATCACACATGTGTGTGCCCGTTTCCCCGGTTCGGCACACGATGCGTACGTGATGAGGAGTAGTCGCATCCCGAGGATGATGTCACAGATGCAGAACCAGCGTGCCTGGCTTGTTGGTGTGTACTGACTTTGTACCATTGTGTGTGTTCTGCTATGTTGTATTCCGCCCACTTTTCGAACTCAGCTAATGTGCAATTGTCTGTCTGTAGGTGACTCCGGATACCCCAACATGCCGTGGTTGCTGACACCCCTCAGGAACCCTGTGACACCAGCCCAGATGCGCTACAATGAGGCACATGGTCGGACCAGGAGAGTGATCGAGCGGACATTTGGTCTCCTGAAGAGCCGCTTCCGCTGCCTGGACAAGACAGGAGGGGCCCTCCCATATGCCCCAGCAAAGGTGTGCAAGATTGTCATCGTCTGCTGCATGCTACACAACCTGGCAGTGCGGAAGGAGTTGCCTCTCATCCTGGATGACGATGACCAATGTCCGCCACCTGTGGACGATCCTGGCCTGGGCCACGATGCCAGTGATGATGATGATGGTGATGTCCGCACACAGCTCATCACCAACTTCTTCAGCTGAATGTGAGTATCCAGAGAGTTGTCATGTCAATGATGTGAGTTTGCATGATATGTGTGGGTGGTGCTCTGGTGCTGTTTGAGTGTGGCCATGTGCTACTTGACTGGATGAGTGCAGCCATGTGTCCTTACAGGTAGTCTGTGCTCCCCAACAGTGTTGACATGCTAACTTGGTTTTGTGTAGTTATCTTGTGACATGTATTGGGCATGAGTATTGCAGTTCTGTCCTGTTCTTCAGTGGTTTTGACTGTGTGTCATGTCTGTCCTTCACAGGGTGCTTACGGAGTTGTTTGGTCAACTTGGATCCCCCGACACCATGATTCAGCTTTCAGGGTGGCAGCAGTCGTTTCCCTACAGGTGATGTGCCACACACCCCTGGACTTCATATCTTCTGCACTTTTTGACTGTGTGGCCACTGCCACGTGGGATTACCTTGCATTTGTAGTGGAAACAACATGTTGCAAATGTGTAATAAACCTGTGCTTCACTTTGGGATGTGCGTTGTCTGTGGTCACACATCTGACTGACATTTGCTTACTGCACCTGTGGGCTAGTTAACACAGACTCTGAATAGGTGTGGTGTCTGTGCATTCCACAGAATTTCCTGGCAACATCAGTGTAGGCGATGAGTCCGATGGCCCTGGTGTCCCTGTGTTGTGTAGCCCTAGTGGTGTGTCTCCCTCATATGTGTCACGTCACCATGACTCACATGACGGTGTTGTACTTGCTGTAGCAGTTAGCATACACGGTGTAATTTAGCAGATCATCATCCCCATGACAGTCACCATGTTGGAATCACAACAGAGGCAAGTATGGTGTATTAGTGATTTTATTAACATACATGTGTGAGTATAGTGCACATGATGGTGGATGCTGTACATTGGGATTGGGATCCAAAGTTCCCAGATGAGTTGGAAGTGTTGGTAGCAGAAATGTCCTGAGTAAAGTCCACAGTCATCTGATACATTAGTCCAACTTAAACTCCCCATGTCATGTGGGAGAGTTGTATTGCATTCTACAGGGTGAACAGTAAGCACACAAAGGAGAATTTCCAGTACAGGTGTTGGCTTCCTGGGGGATGTACATGGCCATCGACCTCTCAGTTTTCCTTCCTCGGACGACCCCTCTTCTTTGGGGGGGGGACCCTCACGTGCAGGCTGCTGCGGTGCAGGGGACTCTCCGCCAGAGTCCTCCTCCCTCCCTGTGGCAGTTGCAGTTGTTGCAGCACCAGATGTTGTGGCCACACAGGGAGGTGTGGCCATGTTGGTGCTATTCTGGTGGAGCCATGTCAATATGTCCCTATGCACCTCTGTCAGTTCTTGCAATGTGTCCCACTTGGACTCCATGCGAGACAAGTGTGTCTCCACACGGGACATGTGGGAGTCCAAGCGGGCATGATGGGCAGCCTGCTGCTGTTGAATGTCCTTGAGGATCCCCACTACCTGGGTGACGTCTCCGGTGCTATTCTGGTACGCCTCAGCAATGCGTGCCAGTTGTGGGTCATCATGCAGTCCAGACCCCTCTGCAAACAGCGACCTATGTCTACCACCCCTCCCACCACCCCTGGCGACACGTGCGGGACCTGCGGTGGCACGCACAGGTGACCCTAGGCCCCCTTGGGGGTTGTTACTGGGGTCGTTGTCCATAGCTCGACGTTGGGCCAGGGTCCCTGTGCTGTTGTCATTGGTGGTCCTTGGTCTGTCCGTGTTGGCGGGGGTGGTGTTAGACCTGTCAGCCCTAGGGTGGTCTTGCCCTGTTTTTTTCCCTTTTGCGCCTCATTTTTGCCACCGTATTTTTACTGGACCTAGGTCTCCGGGCGCCTTACCACTGCCAACCAGTGCTGAGGTGCAGGTGCTCTCTCACCCAAGATGGCTGCCACAGGCCCCTGCTACTGCGGAGTGGCCTTGCACACATACACCTACTAGTAGCCAGGGTCAGGCTGGGACATAGGGATACAGTATCCATCCCGTCCCGCCTCTGGGCCACATAGCCAGACATGGTGGAAGGTTCCAGAACCTTCCGGGCTGTGGGAGGAGTTATGTTTTGCCGCCTTTAGGAGGGTCATCTGACCTAGGGGTATAAGAGGTTTGGAGGGAAATCTTTTAGTCAGTTGGGGCACCACTGATCCTGGGAGAACCTCTGCCGGAGTATAGGCTTTAGGGCCCAGGGGGGAGACCTACACTACTGCTACTGACAAGGCTTAGGCACTGCTGTAGTAAGATAGCTGAGGAACGCCCGCCACCCACTGACCTTGCCCAGTGTGAGGGGACCCAGGGAAACATCTTCAGCGTGCTGGGAAGTACCATCCAGCACCCCAAGTACCACCAACTCATTCCCTCCCCCCATACGGAGAAACCCCAAGAAGCAACCAACAAAGAACTACCGCAAGTAACCCGAAACTGCAAGGCCTGACAGACCAGCAAGGCCAGAAACCTGAACTGCCAAACTGGGGATCACCAGGTAAAGCGCCGTGCCCTGAAGCGCTAGACCTTCACCCCATCCACTCCTAGCTGACGCAGTGCTGCCCTGCTGCTGGGCTGCCCAAAGCCCTTCTGTATCAGCCCCCTGCCAACTTGCTCCAAGCGCGCCCCCGCGCTGTGCCTCCACGTGGGAGGAATCGCCCCCTCACGCCACTGACCGTGTGGCTGGAATCTGCCTTTGAGGCCGTTGCCGCGTGTGAGGAACTGCGGAGGTGGGCGTGGTCTCCCCGAGGCCGGGGTGGTGAGGTGCGCCGTCCGCACCCTCACCGAAGGTCCGGAGTTGCCGTGAACCACCGCCGGGCCCGGGGGCTCGCGCGAAAGAAGTTGCGGCCTGGAAATCACCGCTGCGGCCCAGGAGGAAGAACGAGGCCTTCAGCCCCCGCCGACGCCGTTGCTAGGCGATCGGGGATGCCGACCGCGTCATCGGCCGCGCCCCCGGGAAGGCCGCGCAGCGATTGGGCGCCGGCTCCTGCCGCGCCCCCAGCGCCGACGGAAGCCGCCGAGGAGTCTCTGCGTAGGCAGATGGAGGCGGGAAGCCGGCCGGAGAAGACTGCTGGCTCTCGCTCCCTTCCCCGCATTGCTCCGCTGACTACGGGGGCCGGAGGAGAGCGATACCGGCCCCCCAACGACCCGCAATCCCGGCCGGAAGGCGTCCGACCCAGTCCGGGCCCCGCCCTGCCAAACACGGGCCGGCCCGGGAAGAAGCCAGTCGCTTCGGAGAGCGACCAACGAAACGACCGCAGGTGAGCCCGGGAGGCCCCTAGGGCACGCAGAGACGCCACTGGGGGCCGGGGGCCACCACTACCCTGTTGAGAAAAAGGGGGAAGCCAACAGTAACTCTCCCCATGAGGCGAGGCCCCGGAGAGAAGTGGGCCTGGCCTGGATTAACCCCTGAGTAGCCCTGAGAGACACAGAAGCCCTAATTACCAGGGAAGCCCCAGAGAGAAGGACATGTAGAGGGGTTCCCTAATCTATTCCCCAGCCTAATTGTTATGCCGGCTTTAATTACTGTTTAGGCCTGATGCATATCTGCACTAATGAAATGTCTTTGCCTAGTGTAAAGATGCTTAACTGAATTGAGCTGAAGTGTACACCACCAAGAGTTGAAGTGTTCTGTGTTGCAGGTGTACCGGATTTGCGACGCCCCCTGTACTACCTATGGGCGCGCCTAGATTAACGCAGGCCCTGTTTGAAATGTAACGTAAAATACCTATTTACAAGTGATTGAATATTCATGAGGTGAACTGCATGTTTTAGGCCCATGTTTTCTTCCTGCACCCTGTAATCATTATTGGTGCTACGTTTAGGAGATGATTCCTGCGGCCTTTTAGTGGCCTACAATGTTGATGAGCTATGTTGCTTTAATGAGATGACGCACTAATTAAGTACTTCAAAGAGTTGAAATGTTGCCCTGAATTAATCTGCCTCATCTGATGCTGCATTGATTTATATAAAAGAACTTGTTTTTAATACACAGACCTGGTGTGGTGTCACATTATTGCGTCTGCATTACTGAGTCAGAGTGAGTGTGTGCTGCACAACTGCCTTACACATTGCCTTCGGGTGCCTTCCCGCCTCGCGCCATGCTACCGTGCCGGAATCGGTAACCCCGTTTCCAACATTGGTGTTCAGCGGTGGGATAAGGACTGATGTTTGTGCAGCACCCCACAGGGACTCAGTGTGCGCCGCAATTGGACACCTATATAAATGCAAGTGCTAAGAATTCTTTTGTGATTGCCTGATTGTGTACATTCCTGCGTTAGACCTGCTACCTACATTCTAGAACCCTTTCTCTAAATTGTCTGGGGCCCCACCTAGCAGGATGGAGTTTGAGTTGGCCAACCTAGAAAGGTATACAGTGGCACAGCTCAAGGAGTTCTGTCTAGAGAGGGGGGTGTCCGTCAAGCGAGGCGCCAGGAAAGAGGAGCCTCAGAAAGCTTTGAGGGCATGGGTAATGAGCCCACCCGGGGGAAGAGGGGACGAGGAGCAGGGGGAGGCAGACGACCCAGGAGAACTGGACCTACTGCACATTGTCGTTAGCGAGAATGTGTTGCCAGGAAGACGTTCCAGGGCAGGCAGTAGTGCGTCAGGGGGAGTTTGTCTGCAGAGG
This sequence comes from Calotriton arnoldi, assembly GCA_963921515.1. Lineage (NCBI taxonomy): Eukaryota > Metazoa > Chordata > Amphibia > Caudata > Salamandridae > Calotriton > Calotriton arnoldi. Next base: position 1,799,749 of record CAWUFW010001417.1, on the reverse strand, counting down.
AATTTGAGGACAGGAGGGAGGAGAGGCAATTGAAGTTAGAACTTGCTAGGATAGACAGGGAGCGAGAACAGGCAAGGCTAGCCATGGAAGAAAGGAAGCTTGCGCATGAGCTTAGCCTGAAAGAATTAGAGCTCCGAGCCTTGCAGATGGAGAGGCAGGGCAACTTGAATGGTGGCAGCGTACCCGCTGAGGTTCCCCAGGAGCCCAAGTTCTATCTACCTAGAGAGGTGATAACCAGTTTTAGTGTGGGAGATGACATTGATAAGTGGTTGGCAGCGTACGAGGTGTCTTTGGTGGCCCATAGGGTTCCTGAGAGCTACTGGGGGGGAGGTCTCTACAGGTACATACCTCCACTAGTAAGGGACACACTTTTGACCTTGGACAAGGGGGATCAGACGAACTACCCTATCATGAAGGAGGCCCTGCTTAGGAAGTTTGGCCTCACCCCAGAGAAGTACCGCCAAAAGTTCCGCAACAGCCACAAGCTTCCCACACAGAACTGGGTGGATTTTTTTGATTATGCCCGGAAGGCATTGGAGGGTTGGGTGCGTGGCAGCAACATTGATGATTACAAAGGGCTGTACGACCTGTTCTTGAGAGAGCACCTCCTAGAGAAATGTTTTCCGGAGCTGCGCCAGTACTTGGTGGACCGCAAGCTGACCGATCCGCGGGAGCTTGCAGAGGAGGCAGACACGTGGGTCAGCACTCGGGTGTCCCACAAGGGAGCCGGGGCGGACCCCCGAAAGGTGGAGAGGGGTTCCCCCAGAAGAAAGAGGGGGAGATAAAAGGAGGGAGTTCTTTAAAGGCCCCCAAAATAGACCGCCTGGGAGAGGGGTAGGTTCCCCATCCCAATCTGGATTCCAGAAACCCACTTACCCTGACAGGAGTCAGCAGCCCAGAACTGTCCGGTGCTACGAGTGCGGGGAGGTTGGACACTACAAGGGGGATCCCCAGTGTCGCAAGAGAACCCCAGCCCCCACAGGAGGTAAGAGCCCCGGGGTGGCCAGTGTAGCGCTTGGGGAGGAGTTGTCCCTAGGTAGGGGAGGTGAGTGGACAGGCTTGACCTTAGTTTCCCTGGGGGATAGAGAGATCATCCCACGGGTTCAGGTACCCTCGAACACTGCCAAGTATCGGCAGAGGGTCCTGGTGAACGGGGAGGAGGTGGAGGCTCTGAGGGACACAGGTGCCAGCATGACGATGGTAAGACGTCAGCTGGTGTCCCCAGAGCAGGTGATTCCTGAGGTATTCCACCCGGTTGTTATGGCTGATAATAGCCTGGGTCATTACCCCGTGGCCCAAGTTCCCTTTGAGTGGGGAGGAGTCTCAGGCCTGTTGAAGGTTGCGGTGAGCCCTGCCATGCCAGTTGACTGTCTGCTTGGAAACGACTTGGAACATACTGCCTGGAGGGAGGTAGAGTTCAATGCCCATGCTGAGATGTTGGGATTACCAGGATGGACTTGCGTCGTCACGCGGTCCATGGCTGCCCGACAAGGAACTCAGCCCGGGTTGGAGCCTGAAATAATGGCCCAGCCCACTGCTGGACGAGGCGATGTCCAGGAGGAAACACCCGGTGAGATGGATGGGGAGCCCTGGGAGGTGACCCCGGAGTCCCCTGAGGTGGATGGTGTTCCCGGAGGGGACCTGCCGACTCCTGCAGAGTGGCAGGTGGAAGGAGGGCCTACCCGGGAGGAATTCTGCCGGGCGCAGAAGGAGTGCCCTACGCTTGAAGGCATGCGGCAGCAGGCCGAAGCCCAAGCAACTGGAACAGAGACTGGTAACTACCATGTCTACTGGGAGGATGGTCTCCTCTACAGTGAGCCTAAGGCTCCGGGGCATGGGTCATCAAGGGCCTTAGTGGTCCCCCAATGCTACCGAGCCTTTCTGCTAGAGTTGGCACACGAGATACCCCTAGCAGGACACCTGGGCCAGGACAAGACGTTTGCGCGTTTGGTCCAACATTTTTACTGGCCCAGGATGCGCGTCACCTCTGACACTTTCTGCAAGACCTGCACCACTTGCCAGGCGAGCGGCAAGACAGGGACTAAGTTGAAGGTCCCTCTGGAACCTCTCCCGGTTGTCGGTACCCCTTTTGAGCGGGTAGGGATTGACATTGTCGGGCCGTTGGACCCGCCGACTTCTTCGGGACACAGGTTCATCTTGGTGTTGGTGGACCATGCCACTCGGTACCCAGAGGCAATCCCTCTGAGGACCATCACTGCACTGGTGGTGGTGCGGGCCCTGATGGGGATTTTTACCCGAGTGGGATTCCCCAAGGTCGTGGTGTCAGACAGGGGCACGAACTTCATGTCGGCCTACATGCAGGCCATGTGGAAGGAGTGTGGAGTGACCTACAGGTTCTCCACTCCTTACCACCCCCAGACGAACGGGCTCGTGGAGCGTTTCAATAAGCCCTTGAAGCGGATGATCCGCCAGCCTACCCGAGGACTTGAGAAGGAAGTGGGACATCCTCTTACCCTGTCTGCTTTTCTCCTACCGAGAGGTGCCGCAGAAGGGGGTCGGTTTCAGCCCCTTTGAGCTGCTCTATGGCCACCCCGTTCGGGGGCCCCTCAGTCTTGTCAAGGAGGGGTGGGAGAAGTCTTCCTCGAAGCTTCCCCGTGATGTGGTCAGCTATATGCTGGCATTCCGCAGCCAAGTGGCCAAGCTGTGGAAGGAAGCCTCGGACAACCTAGAGGCTAGTCAGGCCATCATGAAGAAGGGGTATGACTGGAACGCTCGGACGGTAGAGTTGGACGCTGGACAGAAGGTGTGGGTCATGGAGCCAGGAGAGCTTAGCGCCCTCCAGGACAGGTGGACTGGACCGTTTGAGATCCTGGAAAGGAGAGGCCAGACCACTTATGTCGTCGATGTGAAGACCCCCGTCAACCCCACAGGGTGTTCCACGTCAACCGCCTGAAGCCACACCAGGAGCGTTCAGAGCTCACTCTCCTGATGATAACAGATGGAAGTGAGGAGGAGGATAGTGAGCCTCTTCCAGACCTTCTGGCGGCCCATGAGAAGGATGGCTCGGTAGAGGGAGTGGTCCTCGCCCCATCCTTGACCCCAGAACAACAGAGGGACTGCCGCCAGGTCTTGGGGCAGTACGCCTCGTTGTTCTCCCTCACGCCTGGGATCACGCACCTGTGTACCCATGATGTGGACACAGGGGACAGTCCGCCCGTAAAAACCAAGTCTTACCGGCTGTCCGATAAGGTCAAGGCTAGTATCCAGGGTGAGGTTACCAAGATGCTAGAACTGGGAGTGATTGAGCCTTCCAGTAGCCCTTGGGCTAGTCCGGTGGTGTTCGTGCCGAAAGCGGCCCCACCGGGCACCACACCAGAACTCCGGTTCTGTGTGGATTACCGCGGACTCAACTCAGTAACCAAGACCGACGCTCACCCGATCCCTCGGGCGGATGAGCTCATTGACCGGCTGGGAGCAGCCCGGTATCTGAGTACCATCGATTTGACGTCAGGCTATTGGCAGATCACCATGGCGGAAGGAGCAAGGGAGAAAACTGCGTTCTCCACCCCCGAGGGCCACTTTCAATTTCGGGTGATGCCCTTCGGGTTGAAAAATGCTCCAGCCACTTTCCAGCGGTTGGTGAACCAGGTGCTGTCTGGCCTAGAGGCCTTCTCTGCTGCCTACCTGGATGACATAGCTGTCTTCAGTAGCAGCTGGGAGGACCATCTGGAGCATCTCCAGGAGGTGCTACAGGCTCTGCAATGGGCTGGTCTAACCATCAAGGCCAGTAAGTGCCAGATTGGACAGGGATCTGTCGTGTACCTGGGACATCTGGTGGGCGGGGGTAAGGTGCAACCCCTCCAAGCCAAGATCGAGACCATCTTGGCCTGGGCCCCTGCTACTGTGGAGTGGCCTTGCACACATACACCTACTAGTAGCCAGGGTCAGGCTGGGACATAGGGATACAGTATCCATCCCGTCCCGCCTCTGGGCCACATAGCCAAACATGGTGGAAGGTTCCAGAACCTTCCAGGCTGTGGGAGGAGTTATGTTTTGCCGCCTTTAGGAGGGTCACCTGACCTAGGGGTATAAGAGGTTTGGAGGGAAATCTTTTAGTCAGTTGGGGCACCACTGATCCTGGGAGAACCTCTGCCGGAGTATAGGCTTTAGGGCCCAGGGGGGAGACCTACACTACTGCTACTGACAAGGCTTAGGCACTGCTGTAGTAAGATAGCTGAGGAACGCCCGCCACCCACTGACCTTGCCCAGTGTGAGGGGACCCAGGGAACCATCTTCAGCGTGCTGGGAAGTACCATCCAGCAACCCAAGTACCACCAACTCATTCCCTCCCCCCATACGGAGAAACCCCAAGAAGCAACCAACAAAGAACTACCGCAAGTAACCCGAAACTGCAAGGCCTGACAGACCAGCAAGGCCAGAAACCTGAACTGCCAAACTGGGGATCACCAGGTAAAGCGCCGTGCCCTGAAGCGCTAGACCTTCACCCCATCCACTCCTAGCTGACGCAGTGCTGCCCTGCTGCTGGGCTGCCCAAAGCCCTTCTGTATCAGCCCCCTGCCAACTTGCTCCAAGCGCGCCCCCGCGCTGTGCCTCCACGTGGGAGGAATCGCCCCCTCAAGCCACTGACCGTGTGACTGGAATCTGCCTTTGCGGCCGTTGCCGCGTGTGAGGAACTGCGGAGGTGTGCGTGGTCTCCCCCGAGGCCGGGGTGGTGAGGTGCGCCGTCCGCACCCTCACCGAAGGTCCGGAGTTGCCGTGAACCACCGCCAGGCCCGGGGGCTCGCGCGAAAGAAGTTGCAACCTGGAAATCACCGCCGCGGCCCAGGAGGAAGAACGAGGCCTTCAGGCCCCGCCGACGCCGTTGCTAGGCGATCGGGGACGCCGACCGCGTCATCGGCCGCGCCCCCGGGAAGGCCGCGCAGCGATTGGGCTCCGGCTCCCGCCGCGCCCCCAGCGCCGACGGAAGCCGCCGAGGAGTCTCCGCGTAGGCAGAGGGAGGCGGGAAGCCGGCCGGAGAAGACTGCTGGCTCCCGCTCCCTTCCCCGCATTGCTCCGCTGACTACGGGGGCCGGAGGAGAGCGATACCGGCCCCCCAACGACCCGCAATCCCGGCCGGAAGGCCGTCCGACCCAGTCCGGGCCCCGCCCTGCCAAACACGGGCCGGCCCGGGAAGAAGCCAGTCGCTTAGGAGAGCGACCAACGAAACGACCGCAGGTGAGCCCGGGAGGCCCCTAGGGCACGCAGAGACGTCACTGGGGGCCGGGGCCACCACTACCCTGTTGAGAAAAAGGGGGAAGCCAACAGTAACTCTCCCCACGAGGCGAGGCCCCGGAGAGAAGTGGGCCTGGCCTGGATTAACCCCTGAGTAGCCCTGAGAGACACAGAAGCCCTAATTACCAGGGAAGCCCCAGAGAGAAGGACATGTAGAGGGGTTCCCTAATCTATTCCCCAGCCTAATTGTTATGCCGGCTTTAATTACTGTTTAGGCCTGATGCATATCCGCACTAATGAAATGTCTTTGCCTAGTGTAAAGGTGCTTAACTGAATTGAGCTGAAGTGTACACTGCCAAGAGTTGAAGTGTTCTGTGTTGCAGGTGTACCGGATTTGCGACGCCCCCTGTACTACCTATGGGCGCGCCTAGATTAAAGCAGGCCCTGTTTGAAATGTAACGTAAAATACCTATTTACAAGTGATTGAATATTCATGAGGTGAACTGCATGTTTTAGGCCCATGTTTTCTTCCTGCACCCTGTAATCATTATTGGTGCTACGTTTAGGAGATGATTCCTGCGGCCTTTTAGTGGCCTACAATGTTGATGAGCTATGGTGCTTTAATGAGATGACGCACTAATTAAGTACTTCAAAGAGTTGAAATGTTGCCCTGAATTAATCTGCCTCATCTGATGCTGCATTGATTTATATAAAAGAACTTGTTTTTAATACACAGACCTGGTGTGGTGTCACATTATTGCGTCCGCATTACTGAGTCAGAGTGAGTGTGTGCTGCACAACTGCCTTACACATTGCCTTCGGGTGCCTTCCCGCCTCGCGCCATGCTACCGTGCCGGAATCGGTAACCCCGTTTCCAACAGGTGGTCTGTGTGTTGGCAGTTGTTGGAGGAGTGGGTGCAGGGGGTGCAGATGTTGGTCCTGCTGGTGCTGCATGATGACTCACGCTGGAGGGGCCAGGTAGGTCTTCGCCATCCGAGGTGGCCAGAGGCTGTTCCACACCAGTGGGCTCAGTGTCCCCAGGAGCCTGGGACAGGGACTCCTCCTCGCCTGCTGCTGTGTCCCCATCATCACCTGTTTTTGGAAGAGACACACAATGTATGTTATATTTCTACAGGCATCAATGGTTCACACACCTGACAGTTGTGACTGTACCTCTGGATGCGGGCCTGTACATTGCATTGTCCTAAGTTGTCACAGTAAGAGGTTGATATTGGTGTAGCACATTGTCCTGCAAACCTGAGGCATTTCAATGTGAATTTTGAGGTGTGTGCATGGCCAGCATTGGTTGTATTTGGTGGACATCCGGCCCTCCTTCTCCACCCAGCCCAGTTATCCCACCATGAAGCATGCCACCCTTGCAGTGGGTTCAGGTTGACTCTCGGGATGTCATTCAGTGGTGTCCTGCTGTTGGTTGGTGCACAGGTCCCAGCAGGGCCTGGTACTCCCCACAACAGAGCACCATTGTCAGACATCTTTGATATGGCTTTTCACTTCCTGTGAGGTGTGCATGCTTCAGTGCTAGCTTGCTGGGCCATGTGGGTGGGGGATGTTGAGCTGTGACTGCCACTCCCATCATGCTATTGCCTACACCCCCCTTCCCAGCATGCCCATACTTCCTTCCTTTTGACTCTGCTTCCCTGTGGGGTAGTGTGCCGGTGCTGACAGGATGGCTGACAGTGTTGTCCTGGCGTTTGTTTGGCTACAAGTCCCAAGAGTGTCCCTGTGCTTCACACAGCATAACCCAGGGTGGTGGTTCTTTGTGGGATCTTCAATTAGAGTGTGAGGCATTGCATTCTCCCAGGTGGGTTATGTGGAGTTAGTGTTAAGGGGGTGTGTGAGGAGAGCTGCTTGTAACTATGTTCAGTGCTGTCAGTCCTCCTTCCCACTCAGCCAGATATCCCACCATGGAACGTGCTTCCATTGCAGGGAGTGCAAGTTGGCTTTCAGGATGTCAGTCAGTGGTGTCCTGCTGTTGGTTGTTGCACAGTTCCCAGCAGGGCCTTGTGCTCCCCACAGCAGTACCCAGTGTCAGCCATCTTGTCAGTCCTTTTCCACTCCCTGCGATGTGAGCATGGTTCAGAGTGGTGTTGATGGGCCAATTGTGAGGGTGACCAATATCTGTGACTACAACTCCCATCATGCTATTGCCTACACCCACCTTCCCAGCATGCCCATACTTCCTTCCTTTTGAGTGGACTTCACTGTGTGTGAGTGTGACAGCAATGGCAAGATGGCTGACAATGTGGTCCTGTTGTTTGTTGGTGCCCAGTTCCCAGCAGGGCTGTCATAGGGTTTCTGCACATACAGAGCTATGCACAGGATTATAGGACCTCGGAATATAGTGGTGAGCCAACCATATGCCTTAGCACCCAAAACCCCAACCCAACTAGCCTTAGCGTCCCATCAGCACCAATGTGCCAATGTTTAGACAACCCAGAACACGGTATCTCTCTCAGGACTCGCAGAGGCAAGAACACTCTTTCGTATCACTCGTACCTGTCCACAATGTGCGTAAGAAGAGTCACTGTATAGGTCAAAATGTTTATTCCAACTTACGTGCTCTAAGATACAGTACACGTGTCAGTGCTATTAGCATAATGCATAGAAATAACATAATCAGCATGGTTACAACTCCATAGAATACAAACGGGGAAAGCATCTCATAAAGCAGTGGATATATGTCTATCTAACATTACCACCCTCCCCGTGCTGGAAGCTAGTTTATTATAAAAATAGAAGACCTCTGGGCTTTGACTAGCGAACCCCCATACCTCAGTCTCTAGATGCAAAACTACATCAGCAGACAATCATAGCTCTTCTCTCTGGAAAGGTTCTCTCCATCTGTGTGCTAGTGTAGACTAACTACAATATTAAAAGCAGCTGTACATAGTGTTATGTCTAGGTGCTAGGGACTGGCCAAATCAGCAAGAACAAGAAGACGCTGTTATTCGACCTTGTACATGTTGTGCAGTCTGAGCCCAAATCGAACAAGAGAAAAGGTGAGAGACAGAAAATGCAGACAGCACTAAAATAACTTGGCAAGAGCAGAGATCGATAGAACGACGGCTCAGAGTAGCGTGTGCAAAGAAAAGCAGCATGGCAACCAGGCCTAAGACAACATATTAAGGGAGGCCAGGGGGCCACAAACCACAAGACACCCTCCCCTGGACAGTCCAGCGGCCAAGATTAAAAACGAAGACAGAGTTCCAAGCACCTGAGCAGAACAGAGGCAGTCCACTAACAGTGAACGTCGAATCAATCCAAAAACGTGCAAGTGCAGAAAAAGGCAATACCGTCCAAGAGGACATCATTGGAATCGTCAAAAAACATAGACGCCATCCATCCAACAGTTCAAAGCTGCAGGAATGTTCCTCAAAGGATGGAGCACCCAAAAGCAATGCGGGACAGCTTGCGTGATACTCAATGTAGCTTTGTTGTAGGAGATTCTGAGCAGCCGCCCAGATATCCCATTGTGCCAGAATCCCCAGTGCAGCCGCACGCATCATAAAGCCAGCAACGGAACAGTCCCGTTCATGGGCCTCCAAGGGACCCACCAACCGAACAAAATCCGGAACAGACAATGACGAATTGGAGAGGCAATAATCCATGGTCCATGTGAAAGGACAGCGGATGCAAGACATCACGGGTTGCACGCAAGTGAAATACGCAAAGCGAAAAGAAAGGGTGTAGGACACACTGATAGTCGCCAAGGGCAGAACATCGAAGCCAACCAGAAGGCGCTCACGGAGCAGCTGGAGGCGTTCGGGATCTAGAAGGGCCCAGCGGGGAGCAGCCATTGCGCAGAAAACAAATCAACAGCAAGACACCAGCCGCCAAGGCGAGGATTAATGGGAAACCACCAAAGACGCTAGAAAAAATAGAATGAATGAATGCCGGTATCACACCGAAAATAGATTGGAAGGTGGACACCAGGCCAGACCCCATAATCTTAAAAAAATGCACTAGACCTTCAGTGTTTGATGCGTTAAAAATACGATGAATCAACTCCCCAAAATGTTGTGGGAGGTTGGTGTTCAAAAGGGCCTGTATTTCACTGTGGGTACTTGCCACCTGGAGTACAAATGTCTCCCGGGCGGAAGTGAGAGTAACTTCTTCATTTAACAATAAGGCCTTTATTCTGCTCAACTTATTGAAATCTGCCTCCATGGTAGGAATGGAAGGCCAAATAGAGTTATCAACGACGTCGTGAGGGGGAGGAAAAAGCACATTCTTGCAGCAGACAACTCTGTGGGAAACCGTAACAATATACGGAATGCCGGCCTGTAGGCCACAACAGTTTTCGTTATTTAGAAGCAGATAGCTACCGTTAGTAAGCAAAGTAAAAGTAGGAGAAATAGCGGGAGCAGGAATACCCTTTAGCACACATGCAAGATTCGGAACTGAAACACTACAAGCTCCGTGCAATTTAATATGTTTACAAATAAGCGAATGACCCACAGTTGAATCACAAGACTCCCCCGTGAGAAACACTTCCTTGCCGTCTCTAATGCATTTATACATGAAAGGCAAGGACCAGAGTTCATGCAGGAAAGCACTACCCAAAGGCTGGAAACGGCCGACAGGATAATGTTTCATGCACGAGCTAAATTCAAACAATGAAAAAGGCAAGGCGATAACCCCATGAACTAGCCACACCGCAGAATCTAGTTCCGCTACAGAGAATGGTACAGGATCCACTTTCTCGATATGTAACAAAGTGTATGATGCATCTTTCATGGACATGAACTGCTGCTTTTCAGTCAAATTAAAAGGCTTAAAAAGGGCAGTGGTGTTCAATAAATTCCAAGGAACTTTACCTAACTTAAGGGTTTGCAAAGTCCATGCAAACTGCATTACTGAACGCAATTGATTCTGCCCATGATACAACGTAGAAACATCATTTTGCACAATATCAACAACAGAGGACACAATATTATCTAATGTGTAAATGCGGGAAGACAGGGTATTTATACTATTGTCAACAACAGCAAGCACCTTTTCCAAATTTGCTTGGTCTATTTCCCGAAGACGGGAAGCAGCTTCCATTTGTGACAGCTTCCAGAGTTCATTATACGCCTCATAAATGAACCTTTTCGGTCGGGGACCACAAGGTCCCATGATAAAGTCGGACAGATCAATATTGCCTGATAGGAGGGACAAATGTTGTTTAACAGAGTCTAAGGACGAGTGTTGTAGCCATGGTTTACATAACTTACCAACTGAATACGTTGTGACAGTACGTGACTCAGCAAACCTTGTATCAGGCCTGTCCTGTCTATAGCCAGGAACTGTGCCATGGAAACGCAGTTGGCATGCATTGGAAGATATGGGCCACGACAACCAGGGTGACTGTACTATTGCAGAAACGTTAAAAGAGTTGTTCTGAAACAGAGACTGCAACGTCACAAGGGACATATTAAAACGCAAGCTATCATTAGGAGAGCTCGACAATGATGGAAAACCTGGAGCATTTAATTGTTTAGTGGTAGCTAACCCCCAACACGTAGTTTGATAAATGGAAGAATTCAGAAACACGATTTGGGCTGGGATAAGGCATGCGCGGTGCAAAGCCTCGGTGTCCTGCACCTGCCATGGCCTCGAACCCCATATTGATTTTAAATCAACCGTATCTTTCCAGTACTCATAACCACCCACCGCCAAGGCGCTTAAAAAGGAACCCGAATAAAGTAATTTGGTGTGGGTCAACATTATTTTTTGAGTCAATGGGGCACCCAATTTAAAATAATAGGAACCAGGGCTTGATCGATTAAAATCAGTGAAATAGGTGAATTTATTTCAAAGAGTCTGGGAGCTACCTGGTAAGGGGTTTGGACAATGTTCCCATTGGGTGTAGGTAACAGGGTTGCGTAATGTGCTCGGTTTGTGGAGAAAATGGTTGCCCCAATGCTGGTAACAATACAAATCGGCATAATTCGCAGAATTCATATACAAATCCTCAGCATTAAAGGAAGCATAATATTTTAAATCAGCAAACAATGCTTCAACGGCATGCACATCCCAATCGTCAGAATGAATATTACTTTTTACTACATCACCCATCGAAACTCGAAGGACATTTGGTACATTAATAATTTCTGTCGGGCCATGGATTTGAAAGTTTACCGCATCCCATACGATGCCATCAGCAACTGGAAACGCCGAAATGTTTACAAATGTGTGGTCACGCTTCATGATGTGGGAGGAGGAATGTGGAGCCAAAGTTCCAGCAACACTGTTCACAGCAGAGCGTTCAGGTAAATAGTGACCATTGATGAGTAGAAAAAATACTGTGACAAAGCCAATGGACATGAACAAAAAAATCAAGAAAAGTACCAACCAGATATATGTCCAGGGTGGAACCAAAAATTCATCTCGAAACCAGGAGACAAAAAGACTGAACTTGGACGGGGCAGTTGATGAGGTGGAATCCGAATCAAAGGAATAACGTGTCGGGCTCAGTGGCGTTGTTGGTTGGTGTGCCACTGACTCTGTTGCGGGATAGGTATACTCGTCCTCGTCGATACAGGGGGATACAGTGGGTTCGAATATATGACTATTTTCAGGCAAATCAACCATCTCAATTGTAACATCAGTGACCGTTCGGTCAGGTGGACCACGAACACATGTCCGGTAAATTGCAGGACAAGAGACCGCTGGTGTTACACTATTCAGGATCGGCCAGATGTTGTAGCTTGACATTTTCCACTGAGATGTATCTGTTCTCCTTGCGACCAGGAAGCGGTGGTAAGATGACTGTACGTGTTCCCTTCAAGCCCAGGACTGGAACCGGTGCACGATAAGAGGGGCCGAATTCTTTTTTGTTCTCCACCTTCTCTCGAACCAGGTCACCAATCTTCGGAAGCCAGCCGGCAACCGGTATCTGCAAAGCAGGGTCTGTGGTTGAAGGTAAATGTGCAATTGCAAGTTTGTCGCGGGCTTCTTGTAAGTCCTGTAACATAGTAGAATGGTTATCTACATCAAACTTGGCGGATTGCGCCGCCATGTCTAGACCATCAAGGTCAGGCACAAACATTCGTATGCCAAAGAGCATTTCGTAAGGGGTCCGCCCACCCAGAGGTCTTCTAGGGAGATTATTAAGTGCACGCTGAACGGTATACAAGTGGGCCAGCCAGTTCCTGCCAGTACCTATAACTCTAGCTGTCAAGGATTGCTTTAAGTCACGGTTCATTCGTTCAACGATAGAGTTGCCCTCAGGCCTATACGGAGACGAAAATTTCACCCGCACCCCCAAGGAACCCATTGCGTCCTTGTAAGCCTTAGAGGCAAACGCCAGACCTTGGTCCGAATGGAAGGTGCCGCATGCAAAAATTCCCACAAAGACTCGCAAATCCCTGATGACATTTCGAGCGTCAGCACTCCGTTGTGGCCAGACCCAGATGAACCGTGTGCACGAGTCCACTGCCACTAAGATATATTTATAGGCAGTGTCTGAAGAAAATGGACCGCAGTGATCCAGGTAAACACACCCAAAGGGTCTGTTGGAAATGCCTAGCGAGGTCTGTGGTGGTCGTGTAACCGTGGAAGGCTTGATCTGTTGACAAACGTCACAGGAAAGCACATAAGTACGGGTGTCTTTATATAAACCACGCCACCAGTAACGCTGCTGCAAGATGGAAACTGTCGCAGACACACCTGCATGTGCCGAAGCCATGCCTTCGTGCGCTGCCGTTATCAAGGAAAGCCTGCGGTCCGCGTTGGGGATCAGCCGATCTCCAACGTCAGGTATTGTTACATAAGGAGCCTGATCGGGACCTAACTGGTAAGAATATTTGGAAGGGAAACCCCTAGGGTAATTCGTTCCTTCCTTCGTTGCAGCAATAGCCGCCAAGATATCAGTGTCTATTTTAGACATGGATCTAGTAACTGCTGCTACTGAACACGTGACTACTGCTGATTTGGCAGCTTCATCTGCCAAACCGTTACCAACAGCGTGTGCGCCCACCCGCTGATGTCCTAGGGTGTGAACCACCTGTTTGAGCGGCAGACGTTGCTGTAATTCTGCCACCCGAACCCAAAGCGTTTTATGCTTGATTGTGTTGCCTTTTGCGTCTCTATAGTCGTTTTGCGACCAAAAGAACAGATTGTCATTGTAAGATTGGACACAGTAGTAAGAATCGCAAACAATGAGAGTAGTCACATCAGGATTAACGAACTCTAGCGCAAGCACCAATGCACGCAGTTCGGCCAATTGTGCAGTACTGTCCCCGAGTGCCTGAGTGTGCACCACTGTGGATTCGAACTTTCCGTTCACAAAAATACCAGCAACAATGGCACATGCAGCTGAATAAGCATGCTTGGACCCCGTGGCCGGTTGTGCCGAACCATCGGTATAGATCACACAGTCGTAATCCTCAAGCGGCAATAAGGACAGAGGAGGAGGATGAACAAATTCATACTGTAAAAACTCCTGAGTCTGGAGGGAAGAATCAAAAATGAAAGAGACATCTGAGGATGTCAAAGAGGTAGCCCATTGAATCCATCGGGGGTGCAATGCTTTAGAGTTCGGTACACTCGCTTTTGTTACTACCTCTAGGGCAGGATAGGGTGTTACCACCAGAATACGCTTTCCCTGGGCCAGTGCGCGCTCTTTTAGGATCGCCATTTGCACTGCAGTTAAAACTTTTTCCACAGATGAAAAGCGTAATTCGGCGGAGGTGTACAGATGTGACTTGTATGCGATGGGTACTGTGTCACCTTCGTTAAAGGTTAAGTACGTGAAACCCACTGCCCCCGGAATTATTCTAATCACCAGGTTTGTGTGGTTATCACGAGTCAAAAGATATTTAGACTCAAGAAGGTCAGTCTGCAAAGACGCCAGAATGGAGGTATGCTCTGGCAGCCAGCAAGACCTCGAATAGGTAGGTTGTATCAATGCACACAGAGGCTTGATACGCTGGGCATATTCGGGAATGTAAGTACGCCCGAAGTTCAGGAAACCCAGCAAAGACTGAAGCTTCTTCAGAGTATTAGGAGGGCACAAAAGTGCACATTTTTCTAGGAAGTGGGGGGCTAAGCCCTTACCTTCATTGTTGAGCTCGTAGCCCAAGAACAAAACGGTAAATTCAGCTATATGAGATTTTGCAAAGTTAAATTTGTAACCTTGTACCGCAAATTCAAGAATAATGCGGTCTACTCAGGACAGATGCGGAAATAATTCGTCGTCCGTCAAATAAATGTCATCGACGTACGAACACGCATCTGGATCTATGCCGTCTAACAAAGAGACAAAACAAGCGGCAAATACTCCCGGACTATTTTTGTAGCCCATTGGGAGACGCCTGAATTTAAATAATTTGCCACCGGATGTAAAAGCGCTCCATTGGCCACTCTCCGGGGCTAAGTTGTGCGTGTAGAATCCATTTGAAAGGTCAAGTGTCGTTTTATATTTTTTACGAACAAGACTATCTACAAGCGCAGAACTGTGTGTATTTTGCACCGCAAAGGTCCGACAATGAGAGTTCAAATGCCGGTAATCCAAAACCAAGCGGTACGATCCATCGGGTTTAGAAACCGCGAAAAGGGGATTGTTCATAGGTGATACACAGGGTTCAATTACTCCCTGATATTCCAACTGAGTCAGAATTTCGGAAACGGGGCCTTTGGCCTCACGTTTTATGGGATATTGGGGTTGTGGCTGCGGTAGTGACCGCAAAGGTATTTCATGGGGGGAGATTCCTCATCCCAACCCACGTGGTTGCGGTATAACGCAGGAGCCAGGGACACTGCCCATTCAGCTGCTAGAGCCTCCGCTTTGTCCTTTGGGACATGTCGAGAAAAGCTCGGAAGGATTACCTCCTCCCCTTTGCGTGCAGCAAGAACGAATGATGGTGGCCAATCCACCTCTGCTAACAATATATCGTAGGAAGAAGTTAAATTTTCCCAAAAAATCCCTTTAATTATGCGTTGTATATCACCTTCAATTTGAATGACAATATCATAAAGTCGGTCAGGGGGAGCCACTCGAGTGTCAGCTGTTTCGACAGTAATGAATGTTTCAGTTGCTGTCGCCTCCATATGAGGACGTAGCGCCTCCCGCACTATGGTAACTTCCGCGGCGCTGTCTAGGAGGGTTACTGCCCACGTCCAATTCAGGAGCCTCGCTCTCACCGTCTGTGGCATATTTCGCTGTTACAGCGGCAACCTTCTTCTTCTGAAATTGCGGACGAGAATGTTGAAAGTCTTCTACTTTCCCTCTGACTTGTTGTCGAGGCTGGTCTCGTCCCTGGGGAGCCTCGCGGCCCCTTCCTCTATCTTGTCGTTCTCCTCCACTGGCTTGTGACGACGTCTGTGCCTGTGAAGAACGAGGAGAACGTGTGTCAGGGATCTGAAACCTATCCGGTGATTTAATTCTCGCCCTATCGCGTAAATCATAGGTGCGTTCAGAAGAAACCGAAACCGGGGATGCACCTCTCGACCCCGGCTTTTGTTGTTGCTTACCCTGTTTTTTCAGCCTCCAGCTCTTTTTAGTGAAGACTGGTCTCTCATCTTTCTCAGATTGAGGTTTAGATTGTTGTTGTTGTGGTTGCGATTGTGTTTGCTGTTTTGCAAAAGGCTTGTTGCCCAGGCTATTTCTACCAATAGTTTTGTAAGCCTGAGTTATAATCTTCGGTAATTCGCGAGGCCTGTCCAATTCTGGGACCAGAGCCAAAGCGTTCGCTACTTGAAAGTTCACTGCATCGCCCTTGACATTCGCAAGGATCAGCTCAGCTACTACATTAAACACTCCCACCAGTCTCATCCCTAATTCCACAGCCGCTTCAGGGCCATGTTCATCCTGCACTTTTTTAATTACTGAGGGGAGAACTGTCATGGAAGGAGTACCAAAACATTTAGAATATACTGCTGCGAATACCTTACCCCAGTTTTCACATGCTGTCAACTCGGGTATCAAGTCTTTTGGCAAACTAATCGTAAGAATGCGGTGTTTATCCACTGGGGTTGTGTGTGGAAAAACAGCCTCCAACTGGTCACATTTTTCTGCAAGCCAATAAGGAAAATCATCCTTATGTTGTGGACGTTTGCCCATCACTGAGTTCACCATGACAGGACTTATGGTCACTCCGCCTGCAGCAGCTGGTTGGCCGGCAACTCCAGGGGCGGCTCCATGGAGACTGCCTGTAACATATCGCACTAAGGCTCGGTGCACGTGTACTAAAGCCGCATACATAGTGCGCAATTCCGCGACTGGTATAGTCATATAGCGCGGATGTGGGGTGTACCCGGCCAAAACAGGCCAAGTGGCCCCCTCAATTGATAAGGGGCCTAAACGAACCGTGGTAGTCGGTTGTGGGAGGGCGCCATTAAACCAAACACGGTGCTGCCAAGCCGTGAGCGGTACTTCGAGATTAGTATAAGGTCGATATACAGCAGGAACAGCAGTAGGTTCATATTCATGAAACAGATTATCAGTAGCATCCACTGCTGGAAAAGTGACCCAAGAGTAGAACACTTCAAAGTGGAAAGCCGGGTCGGCTTGAACCACAAAGACTAGTTCAACTCCCGTATCTGGCACTCCATACACCCGTAAGTGATCCCGGAGCGCCGTGCGGCTATGCGCCGCTATGTCTATACCCGCCATTATGAACGGGATAGGACGACAACCTAACACGAGGCAACACAAAAAGGGTTATGATTAAGAAACCTTTTTTAACAACTTCAAGCTTGAAAGAACCTACAAAAACTTCAATATAGGAGGTATCGCC
The DNA here is from genome assembly GCA_963921515.1 of Calotriton arnoldi. Classification (NCBI taxonomy): domain Eukaryota; kingdom Metazoa; phylum Chordata; class Amphibia; order Caudata; family Salamandridae; genus Calotriton; species Calotriton arnoldi. The sequence continues at coordinate 1,782,812 of CAWUFW010001417.1, read as the reverse complement.
GTCACACACGCTTCCGGAAGCGTACGTGAGGGTTTTGTGGACAAGCACAAGTACTACTCAAGCGTCTCGCAGATAAGCTGCCCCACTCGTTGGTCGCGCCATGTCATAGGGTTTCTGCACATACAGAGCTATGCACAGGATTATAGGACCTCGGAATATAGTGGTGAGCCAACCATATGCCTTAGGACCCAAAACCCCAACCCAACTAGCCTTAGCGTCCCATCAGCACCAATGTGCCAATGTTTAGACAACCCAGAACACGGTATCTCTCTCAGGACTCGCAGAGGCAAGAACACTCTTTCGTATCACTCGTACCTGTCCACAATGTGCGTAAGAAGAGTCACTGTATAGGTCAAAATGTTTATTCCAACTTACGTGCTCTAAGATACAGTACACGTGTCAGTGCTATTAGCATAATGCATAGAAATAACATAATCAGCATGGTTACAACTCCATAGAATACAAACGGGGAAAGCATCTCATAAAGCAGTGGATATATGTCTATCTAACATTACCACCCTCCCCGTGCTGGAAGCTAGTTTATTATAAAAATAGAAGACCTCTGGGCTTTGACTAGCGAACCCCCATACCTCAGTCTCTAGATGCAAAACTACATCAGCAGACAATCATAGCTCTTCTCTCTGGAAAGGTTCTCTCCATCTGTGTGCTAGTGTAGACTAACTACAATATTAAAAGCAGCTGTACATAGTGTTATGTCTAGGTGCTAGGGACTGGCCAAATCAGCAAGAACAAGAAGACGCTGTTATTCGACCTTGTACATGTTGTGCAGTCTGAGCCCAAATCGAACAAGAGAAAAGGTGAGAGACAGAAAATGCAGACAGCACTAAAATAACTTGGCAAGAGCAGAGGTCGATAGAACGACGGCTCAGAGTAGCGTGTGCAAAGAAAAGCAGCATGGCAACCAGGCCTAAGACAACATATTAAGGGAGGCCAGGGGGCCACAAACCACAAGACAGGGCCTTGTGCTCCCCATAGCTGAGGCCAGTGTCAGACATCTTTGAAGTGGCTTTTCACTCCCTGTGAGGTGTGCATGCTTCAGTGTGAGCTTGCTGGGCCATGTGGGTGGGGGATGTTGAGCTGTGACTACCACTCCCATCATGCTATTGCCTACACCCCCCTTCCCAGCATGCCCATACTTCCTTCCTTTTGACTCTGCTTCCCTGTGGGGTAGTGTGCCGGTGCTGACAGGATGGCTGACAGTGTTGTCCTGGCGTTTGTTTGGCTACAAGTCCCAAGAGTGTCCCTGTGCTTCACACAGCATAACCCAGGGTGGTGGTTCTTTGTGGGATCTTCAATTAGAGTGTGAGGCATTGCATTCTCCCAGGTGGGTTATGTGGAGTTAGTGTTAAGGGGTGTGTGAGGAGAGCTGCTTGTAACTATGGTCAGTGCTGTCAGTCCTCCTTCCCACCCAGCCAGATATCCCACCATGGAACGTGCTTCCATTGCAGGGAGTGCAAGTTGGCTTTCAGGATGTCAGTCAGTGGTGTCCTGCTGTTGGTTGTTGCACAGTTCCCAGCAGGGCCTTGTGCTCCCCACAGCAGTACCCAGTGTCAGCCATCTTGTCAGTCCTTTTCCACTCCCTGCGATGTGAGCATGGTTCAGAGTGGTGTTGATGGGCCAATTGTGAGGGTGACCAATATCTGTGACTACAACTCCCATCATGCTATTGCCTACACCCACCTTCCCAGCATGCCCATACTTCCTTCCTTTTGAGTGGACTTCACTGTGTGTGAGTGTGACAGCAATGGCAAGATGGCTGACAATGTTGTCCTGTTGTTTGTTGGTGCCCAGTTCCCAGCAGGGCCTTGTGCTCCCCACAGCTGAGGCCAGTGTCAGACATCTTTGAAGTGGCTTTTCACTCCCTGTGAGGTGTGCATGCTTCAGTGTGAGCTTGCTGGGCCATGTGGGTGGGGGATGTTGAGCTGTGACTACCACTCCCATCATGCTATTGCCTACACCTCCCTTCCCAGCATGCCCATACTTCCTTCCTTTTGACTCTGCTTCCCTGTGGGGTAGTGTGCCTGTGCTGACAGGATGGCTGACAGTGTTGTCCTGGCTTTTGTTTGGCCACAAGTCCCAAGAGTGTCCCTGTGCTTCACACAGCATAACCCAGGGTGGTGGTTCTTTGTGGGATCTTCAATTAGAGTGTGAGGCATTGTATTCTCCCCGGTGGGTTATGTGGAGTTAGTGTTAAGGGGGTGTGTGAGGAGAGCTGCTTGTAACTATGGTCAGTGCTGTCAGTCCTCCTTCCCACCCAGCCAGATATCCCACCATGGAACGTGCTTCCATTGCAGGGAGTGCAAGTTGGCTTTCAGGATGTCAGTCAGTGGTGTCCTGCTGTTGGTTGTTGCACAGTTCCCAGCAGGGCCTTGTGCTCCCCACAGCAGTACCCAGTGTCAGCCATCTTGTCAGTTCTTTTCCACTCCCTGTGATGTGAGCATGGTTCAGGGTGGTGTTGATGGGCCAATTGTGAGGGTGACCAATATCTGTGACTACAACTCCCATCATGCTATTGCCTACACCCCCTTCCCAGCATGCCCATACTTCCTTCCTTTTGAGTGGACTTCACTGTGTGTGAGTGTGACAGCAATGGCAAGATGGCTGACAGTGGTGTCCTGCTGTTTGTTGGTGCACAGTTCCCAGCAGGGCCTTGTGCTCCCCACAGCAGTACCCAGTGTCAGCCATCTTGTCATTTCTTTTCCACTCCCTGTGATGTGAGCATGGTTCAGGGTGGTGTTGATGGGCCAATTGTGAGGGTGACCAATATCTGTGACTACAACTCCCATCATGCTATTGGCTACACTGACTTCACCAGCATACACAGAATTCCTTCCTTTCAGTGAGCTTCCCTGTGAGGTGGTGTTCTATTGGTGGCAAAATATCTGACAGTGTTTGTTGGTTATATTTGTGCCACTGCCTTGCTCTATTTGTTGTTAGGTTTGTACATGTCATGACACAGTTACATATCACTATGAGATGGCAGGTATTGTGTTTGTCTGACTGGCATTCACATCTTGGGATGATTATCTTTTGGTTGCTGTGGATTTGCTAAGGGTGCATGGTTTGACTATCCCCTTGACAGTGATGTGTGTGTATTGTCACACCATATTGTGTATATTTGTTGTGTACTCACCAGGCTCTGGGATGTTTGTTAGTCCATATACGCTCACTGGTGGTAGGATGGCCCGCACCTTCTCCTCCCAGGGCCTGAGGTATAGTGGTTTGGCAGGAGGGCCACTGCCGGTGTGCTGACTCACGATGTAATCCTTCTTCAGTAGGTCCCTGACCCTCCTGCGCACATCATACCACCTGTTCTGGATGTCTTCCTTTGTGCGCAAACATGGTGATTGTGCGTTGACCCTGTCGACGATCCTCTCCCACATCTTGGTTTTCTGCACCATGGGGGTCTGTTGGACCAATGTACCAAACAACTGTGGCTCTACCCTGAGGATCTCGTCTACCAGGACTTCCAATTCACTATCTAGGAACTTATGATTCTTCTTTGGGGGCATGGTGATGGGTGGTGGTGGTGATTGATGTGTGTGTGTGTGCAAGTGAGGGTGGGTGAGTGTAGGTTTTGCTGGGTGTATGTGAGGGTGCTATTTGTTGAGGTGCTAATGGTGTGTGGCTTGTGTGATGGATGAGCTGTGAGTGTGTCTGTGGTTGCTGTCTGATGGTGTTCTGAGCTGGCAGGTCAGTGGAATTTGCAAAGGATCATGGTAGGGATTTGTGGCCTTTATATAGGTGGAGTTGGGGGTGTGTCCTTGTTCCATGTTTTTTTCCCCCTGTATTTATTGACTTTGTCATTGCTTGTTTGGCCCTCTTTTTTGGTATTTTTTCCTTTGTAATTTTTGTGCATGTAGGAGACGTTCTTCTGACCGAGTAGGACGCTGCAGTTGTCTCGTAGGAGCTTCTCCAAGTTGTTCCCGCTGTGTTTCAGCTAGGTTTATTGTGCGGCGTACGCGTCGCCGCGGAGTATTGTGTTGGTTCGGCTGGCTTTTGTATGCGTGTCGGTCGTACGGCTTGAGCTCCGTGCGACTTGGTCTGGTTTTCCATGCATTGCATCGTACTGCGCGGGTCGGAGTTCGCGGGTACGTTTCGTTCGTGTTCATTACTGGTGCGTGTCGGTCGGTGCGATTTGCGTGGTTTCCCGGCCGGATAGCTTGTTTCCGTCTGGTTCGGTCGTTCGGCTTGTGTTACATACGAGTCGGTCGTGATTCACATGCATTTCATCGTACTACCCGGGTCGGGCAGCGCCAGTACGTGTCGGTCGGACTTAATTCCCGTACCGAGTCGGTCGGTACGTTTTCCGGCCCGAATCGGAATCGGCCCCTAAGTGTTTTTTTAATACAAATCTGGGCTCGGCTGAGACTCCGGTAGTTTGGGACTCTTTGAAGGCCTTTTTAAGGGGCATGATTACAAGTAGGGTTTGTCATAAGAACAGACAATATAGGGAGGAGGTGGCCCATAAGGAGGCGGAGATGAAGATAGTTGAGTTAAGTTTAAACAAAGAGGCTGACTCTGAGAAGCACCAGGAAAATCTTGCCAAATTAAGCAAATTAAAGGATCAGCTGGATACTATTATTTGGACGAGGGTTACAAGTAGGTGGGAGGCGAGTAAGCTTGCCCATTCTGAGTATGGAGAAGCCGCAGGCAAGCTCCTGGCGTGGAAGACAAAGTCTGATAGGGTGCGCAATCTCATAAAACAAATTGACAGCGCAGATACGGCTACCGCTCTGTCCACAGATGAAGAGATTGGTAACGCCTTTTTTGCTTTCTTTCAGGAGTTGTACCGTGAGGATAGCACGGTGGATAAAACCATGGCTATGGAGTGGTTGCGGGGGAGCACGCTCACCCCCCTGAATTTGTCTCAGCAGGAGGATCTAGAGCTGGACATATCTCAGAAAGAGGTGAGGAAGGCTATCTTTGCTTCTAAGGCTGGGAAAGCTGCTGGGACCGATGGGCTCCCCGCAGAACTTTATCGATCTCTCGGGGAGGTGATTATTCCGACTTTGACACTACTCTTTAATGAGATTTTATCCGGTGTTGCAAGGCTCCCAGGTTCATGGGGGGAAGCTACTATTACCCTGATTTTGAAAGCAGGTAAGAACCCTGCAAGTTGTGGGTCCTACAGGCCCATCTCGCTGCTGAATGCAGATTACAAAATCTTTGCCAGGATCCTGGCAGATAGGCTGGGTTCGGTAGCGGGAGGCATGCTTCATCCAGATCAAAAAGGGTTTGTTAAGGGTAGGAATTTAGCCGACCTTACCTATGATTTTGTGGATGCAATAGATTTGGCCACCACTTTCTCGCTCCCCCTGGCTGCAATAACATTAGACGCCACTACGGCTTTTGATAGGGTCAATTGGGTATATCTTTCGGCAGTTATGGAAAAATTTAATCTAGGTGAGAAATGTTGCCGAGCCATCCAACTCATTTATCGAGACCCATCGGCAAGACTCCTGGTTAATGGCAAATTGACTAAACCCTTTAAGATCACAAGGGGCACGAGGCAGGGCTGCCCCCTCTCCCCTCTTCTTTTTGACCTATATATAGAGCCTTTTGCTCAGCGTTTAAGAGAGGAGTCTAGTATTCTGCCATTTAAGTATGGGTACTGGGAGAGGAAGGTAGCCCTGTACGCCGATGATGTTTTGATTCTTTCTGCTGATCTCGTGATGACTTTTCCCATTAGTCATTAGCTTAGCACAGGACTTTGGGCAGGTATCCGGATATGAGGTCAACGCGGAGAAAACCGAGGTTATGACGTGGAACCTAGCAAAGTGTCAATATCAGACCAAGTGTGATATGAGGTACCTGGGGGTGAGAATAGTGCAGGACATTGATAAGATATCAGGGGCTAGGATCTCAGGGGCTAACTTTGCAAATGTCACCCGGGAATGTCAGAAGCTAATCAAGTCATGGGCCTATCTCCTTTTGACCATCTTGGGGAGGATCAACCTGGTTAAGATGGTGGTGCTTCCGAAAATTACTTTCCTCTTTAATTCCATCCCTCTCCATTTTGAAAAACCAGCTATAGCCAAGCTTCAGCAGGCAATTAACTCGTTTGTCTGGGCTTACAGGGCTACGAGGAACGCCTGGAAGAAACTTAGGCGCAGGAGGGAGAAGGGTGGCCTGGCACTTCCTGATTTGCAGTATTATGCATGGGCCTTCCAGCTGTCGCACTCGAGTATGCTCTTAAAAACCCAAGACCACACAGGGGTGGAGGCCATGTTCTCTGCCTTGTTAAAGTGTGCTGGTCTGTCTCAGGAGGGATTTCTGTTCAAATTTGGAGAACAGAAGTTCTTCAAGAAGATCAGGTTAAAAGTCCTGCTGGGGATGGCTCGAACTTGGGCTAGTATTAAACAGTCTACTGGTCTTAATTATTTTTCAAGTCGGGCCCCCATGTGGGACTCTCCAAGCGCACCAGATTGCCTGAAGGACAGGCTTGCACTACCTCTTAGAGCCGCTGGGTTTAAGGTGTGGGGGTACCTCACCTTTGAGGGCTCACTTTTACCATGGATCTCACTATACAGTAAGCTAAAAGAGGGTATGTCCAAGTTTAAATATATTCAGCAGCAGAGTTGGCCCCAAAACTTTAAAAAACCTATAGCCATTACAAAAATGGGGTTACCCAATAATGGTCATGGACCTGGGTTCAATGTGGTACAAAAGACAATGGTATTCTTATGTGGCACGTTAGATATGGGCTTGTGATCCAGGCCAATAAAATGGGCGTCGACGTTTCGACCCGACTTGGGGCTCAGAGGGCGATTTGGGGCCTCGGCCTGCGGGTCTTCCTCAGGACTATGTGGGGCAAAAAGCTTTTTGCAACTCGTGCGGACTGCGGACGCCGTTTTGTTTGAATATTAAGCTTCAGCATTTATTGCCCTGAAAACGAACAAGTGCGCTACCATTAACGGATGAGTATGCCTACCATGGTTAACTAGACGGTGAGGAACCCGCAGCACCCCGCTAGATCCTGCGGGTGTGCAACACTGAAATCACACCTGCTCAGGTTGCCCCACATAGTCCTGAGGAAGACCCGCAGGCCGAGGCCCCAAATCGCCCTCTGAGCCCCAAGTCGGGTCGAAACGTCGACGCCCATTTTATTGGCCTGGATCACAAGCCCATATCTAACGTGCCACATAAGAATACAATTGTGTATTTGAAATTGATTGTAAAGGAACCTTTATTGTTTAAATGTGGCCAGGCTACTGAAGACTGAGAATTATCTGTCAGTCCAGCATTTGAATGTTTTTAGTTTTTCCCTTATTACACTACTTGAATCTTTTTCACTGCCTTTACACCAGAACACTCTCTCTTTCTGCACGTTCCATTGGAGCAACCTCCTTCTTCCCCCTTCCCCTTCCTTGTTTGTTTCAGTAAGTAATCTACTGTTCAATTTATAATTTGGAATGAAATAATAAATTGGTAAAATATCCCTTGGTTGTTGCATTTTAGTTTAATTATTGTATTAATACTGGGAGCTAACCTTGTGTATGCTCGAAATTGTTTTTGAATAATAAAATTAGAGTTGATACATATCATTTAAAAATATAAAGGTCTAGGACCATTGTCTTTAAAAAACCTATAGGCATAGGAAACACCCTTGAGGAGCAGCTGGTGGTAAAACCGCCGGGGAGGAAGGAGGTTTCTTTTCTTTATTGGGCCATTGAGGAGGCTATCGAAGGGGATTTTAAACTGGCTGAAGAACTGTGGGGGGCCTCCTTGCCAAACGAACAGTTGGAACATTTGTGGCTAACATCTTTTAATATCTTGTTTACCGCTGTAAAACCAGCTTGGCTGAGGAGGAACCATCTGTTTACGGTTCATAGGGCTTATTTATCACCATTAAGATTGACGAAAATGTCAAAGGGGCCTCCAGTCTGTTGTAAAAAATGTGATTTAGAAGGCGCCTCTGACACACATATGTTTATGGAATGCCCTGAGATAGCAGAATTTTGGGAAAAAGTGGGGAAAACCATTGTTGACATCTTGGGACGTCCAATTCAAATTAATCTTGCCCTGATAATTTTTGGTATATCTAGTGGAGTTGGCGGCCCCGCTAGGTTGTTCCTCTTTTATGCAGTGCTGTTGGCTAGGAGGGAAATCTGTAAAAGAAGGGTGGAAGTTGCACCTCCTTCACATGCTGAGTGGCTGTCTTCCTTATTCACAACTTCCAGGTTAGATTTGTGCAGAAAGCAGAGTAGTAAAAAGAAAGCACTATGGGATCCTTTACTAACATGGTCTAATGTTTAGATTTGGGGATTTATTAATTAATATCATTAACGTTCTAAGTCTTCATTTATACAGTAATTTGGATCCTATGATTATGCCTCTTTTGAAACTCCCTTGACTGTGTTGGGCCTCCCAGTTCTCCCATCTATAGGCCAACACTAACAGTCACTGTTTCTTCTGGAACCAGAGGGGAGTCCGACCACCCCTTTCCATCTTGGGGTCAGTATCATCTTAAGACTGTTCCGTACCGGTAGGCGGGGCGTTTCCTCCTGGTCCCCATCCAGCAGCCTACGTCTCTTTAACGTTGAGTAACGGTATGGACAGCTTATTTTGTCTACTAGGGTCTGAGGCGAATGAGGATAAATAAAAAAAAGAACTGCATCATGCTGCAGTGTTTCTTAAAACATGACGCTTCCAGAAGAAGACACAATGGGCTGCATAGCGACCAATCCCCCCAAAGATGTTCTATTCCTGTGGCTGCTAATGGGAACATCGGTGTGTAGCATTCTATCCACATGGCAGGCTTTTTGTAAATCAGTGGGTAGCCATTCGAAGTGGCATAAAAAAGAGGAGTTGTGGGCACTGTGGTGGTTTCCAGGTACTGTATTGTTTACAGTGCATAAACTGACTCTGAGGAAGATAGGTATAACTTTGAAATCTCTGTGAGGAGGAATGTGAAATAGTCAGTTCTTGAAAGCGTGAATGACTTAACATTTGAGCTCTTGTTCAGGGTTATAATATTGTAACTCTCTGTGGGGGTGAGCTTGAACTGAGCGTTCACGTTAATAATATGTGTGACGAATCAGCTTCTTGTTGAGGATTACTTATGGGTTATCCTTAGGTGCTTAGTTTGTGCCTGAGACCAAAGGTTTTCTTAGGCGCTTGTAGCTGGTGCAGTCAAACGCTGGGTTTGCAAAATACCAATGCTGCCTGTCCTTGATTCCACCTCCTGCCTGTTTCTTATATCACCCTACACTTTCTGTCACTTTATATCTCTCCTGCAGTTTTCATATTTTCTCTTTCTACTTCCTACTTCCTTCTCCCTTTTCTGCTTTTCTCCTTCTTGCTCTACCTCAAAGTCTGAGGATGAAAAATAAGTCGCCCATTCTTAAAAAATGAATGACCATGCCCAACAGCTGAAACCACCAGCACAAATTGAGCACTGGGTATTGGTATCCTTTGGGTCTTCTTCTTCTCATCACAGTCGTAATTAAAGCTCACCAACCCTTTTTGCAAACTTCTATGCCAGATTTTAAGTTTACCGTGGTACATACAAGAAGGGTTGTCCAGGCAAAAATGATTTGCGGGTAAAGAGTGCGGCAAAACGATAGTCTAAAGGGAAGAAGGGTAAAAAGATTCAACAGCGCTTAATGGTGGGACTACTGTCTTCCCTGCGGGCAAAGTGGGTTGTCACTTCTCTAGTCTGCAGCAAGGACTCACTTCAGGGCATCCATTTCCATAAGGCAAGAAAAGGCAGCAGCTTTAGTCCACACTTAATGATGTACAAAATTACTGAAAACAGCCCAGGAAATGTCTTTTCTCAGTGCATGGGAGGGCTACACAGAGACGTTTTAAGGCATGGGCAAAGAGGGTTCTGGACCAGGGCCCCAGTCTTTTCGGGGGCCCACTGTTACAGCCAGCTCTGCTCTGCAGAGAGTCTTGCTATCATGACCCTCAATAATTCTTAAACAGACTGTTTTAACTACCGTTTTCCTTTCATTTATTTTTAATATGAGTGATGTGTGAGAGTCTATTACAGACATTTTGCAGAGAAATGTGTTTATGTTTCATGCAAGATTCATGAAAAGTTTATTTTAGATCAAAACAGGACCACACATATGAGAAAGAGGAGGGTGTCAGAAAAGGTTATTTTCAGTAATATTAGTGATCTGCTGCTGTGTTACAATGTTAAAACATATGTCACTATCCCTGAATATTCGATTTAAACAAATTTAGAATTTGGACCGTTGTGCATGTGCACTGTCAGTGACCTGATCAAAGAGGGCATGAAAGAGCTCAGATTTGATCATAAATTAAAAGCAGATCCAAACATGGGCCCCCAAAATACGTTTGGCCCAGGACCCCCAAATTCCTTAAGATGCCGCTGAGGCTCAAGCAAACGTAATTTCACGTTTACCGGAGTGCTTTGCGTCCTTGCATTTTTCCTGACTTAGCCTGGTAAGTGCAGCAACTCAGGAGTCAAACGAGGTGGTAAACGTGTCAAGTCATGACAAGTAGAAGTGAGAAAAGCATAAGGAACCGCTGATTTTGCAAAAAACCCTTAAGTGATATATTGTTTTTTGATAGAACATGCTGGCTGCTGATTTTTCCCATTATACTGCCAAGCTACTGGGCCAAAGAGGGAATGGAAAGCACATAGGAAGAGAAACAGTCCTGCCAAGTGTCACGCAGCAGGCGTGACGCTAACGCATTTCAGTGTGGTGTTCCGCATCACCGCACTGAAATGCATTGTCACGCATTTGCCCACTCTCTGCTGACGCGCTGAAAGTTGGCTAAATTAACCCTGCTGCTAGCGCGCGCTGCCTGCTGTGGTGTGGTGCCTCTGACCTGTGTGCCGTCCTCTGACCTGTGTGCCGTTCGCGGGGGGGGGTGAGGGGGTGGGTGCTGGGCTGGCTGCTCTCCGTAGTGCACACTGCTCTCCGCTTCCGAGACTCCAGGGGCAGTAATTGACACATCGGATCATGCTGCTGAGCCCGTGCTTGCCGGAAATAATCAATACAATGTTGCAAAACTGCAGTCCCGCCCCTGCCGCGGCGCTGACCACATTGACAGAGTGTGAGTCATTTCGAGATGATGAAGTGCATTCATCATCGGGCGCGCAGCTGCGCAGCATGTGCGGGGAGACTGGCGCTGCACACCTGCTGCAGCACTGCAGGCATCATGTCGTGCGGCACGGGCCCGAGAGGCAGGCCGAGGCAGCCAGCACACAAGTTCTCACAGTAAGTACACTTAAGTACTTCTGTTCTAACGCTCGTCACACTGTCATCTTGTCATGATTCTGTAGTGTCTGAGAGGCAGCTTGCTCACTGAGTCATCACGTCGCAGCTCAGTACTGCGGCCTGCCAGGTGTGTGTCTGAGACTCAGTCAGTGTCGTGTGTGATCTGGTGTGATTACGGTGCGCGGCGCCGGTGTGCCCGTGGTCATTGGTGGTGTTTTCGTTTTGCCAGGACTCAGGAGGTCTGAGCTCTCTCATCTCATCTGTGGGGGTGGGGGGTTATGCAGTACAGTCCATCGTGATCGTCACCTCAACGCGGGACTCACACACGTCATTCAGTGGCCCCTCTATATTATAAGTTAAGTAGCTGAGAGCTAAGCTCATCTGTGCCGCTGGCTGCAGTGCCTGCGGGCCTGGGAAGGTAGCGGCGCACCGATCATGACTGCTTAGGGGTAATTATTTCATTTGGCCTAAGAGTAGTAGTAGTTTTTTGGAATAACTACACTCCCTGGCTGCTGACTCAGCTGTGACTCCCCTACGTAACTGTGTATGCATAAGCCTTGCCCAGTGCCCGACCGTGTTGACTCGTAATTTTAATTACGCTCGCACTGCAGCTGATTAGACTTCTCAGCTGCAGTGCGTAATTAAATTATGAGTTCTGTGTTGTTGGGAGGCTCGCATCACCAATGCTTTTTTCTTTCCATTCTTTGTATTGTAGTTATATATTTTACCTAGCAAATTCAGAACCAGAAGCACCAAAAAACAAAACTCAACTGGGTGAGCTATGCACACATGCATGGAATTGGGAACGTTACAAATAGAAAAGATGCAACATGTTTAGGTGCCATTCAAATAGAGCAGGTGTGTTATGAGCAGTGGGCGCACCAGCTTCCTTGTCGGAAGTATCACAATTTTGCAGCATGCACTGATAATCCTTGTGCACACAAATCATCTACAGCATGGGAGCAGCTCCATGTTGCTCTCTCTCACCTGAGTGCTTCTCTTCCTCTCCCATGCTCCGTGTTGCTCTCATTCGTTTGTATGCTCCTCCCGATCCCACAGTATTCCTCTCCCTTGTGTGCTGCTTTTCCCCTCTCCGTCCCCTCCCGCCCACAACTGCACCTCAAATTCCCCCGCCCCTCGGTCCTATGTTTTTTAATTATTTCTTTTACTTTTATACTTTAAAAAAGCGCCTTCCCCTGAATTTTTATTTAGAGTGATGTACTGACTCCTTTCGTAAAAAAATGTAAAAAATAAGAGGCTCTTGAGTCAATTTGGAAGCATGGCCATGCACAAGGCGCTTGCATAATGACACATATAAAACATCACGTATGCTCTTTCACACCTTTTTTTCTCTTTGTGCTGGTGATGCTGTAAAGCGTACAGCATAATGCATTAGTAGAGCCAATAGGCCTCAAAGACGAGACCTATTGGATTTGATTGATTCTCAGAGGGTATCTAGGGGGCCCAGTGGGTAAAGGCTGGCTGAGGTAGGAATCAAGTTGTTTTTCTGCTGCCCACCCTGCAACACTACTTAAGGCCGAGATGAGAATTTTGTTGGGGCCTTGCATCCTGTTTGGACTGGGTCCCACGAGTCCTGGTTGAGTCCACACTGTGATGGTCTGCAATTGCGCACCATTAATAGCCAGGGAGGAGTCGGGGGCCTAGTCGGCAAAGCCTGGCTATGGCAATCTGTTGTTAATTGCTTTTTCTGTCGATCCGTCCAGCAACAGACCAATGAGTCCAACCAGGCTCTAGCAGCGCAGCTTCGATGTTTTCCTGCCTCAGCCTTTGCCCCTGCCCAACCCGGGTGTATGTCTACCTTATGTGCACAGAACTTTAATAAAGAACTGCCTCTGAAAAACTTGTTTAATATCATGGTTACTCATTCGTTTAACACTATGATCTGGTTACAAGGGCACAAGTGCTTTTCAATTTCTGGTGCTTTGCAGTAGTTTTAAAACCTTGTCAGGGTTTCTTGTTGGTCAAATGGGTGTAATTTCTGATATTTATGTTTCCCTATATGTTTCATTTCTTGATTTTTGCTCGCGAGAAAGTGTCACTCATAGTCCCTGAAATGTCACTCCTAATTAAGCTAAAATTATGAAAATGTCACACATAGCAATCTGAAACCTTGGCAGCTATGGAGAAATCTTGTTTATAAACGGAGCAACTACGACAGCATGGCTGACTTAGAGTCCAAACCGAGATTGGGGAAGCGGCGCCAGTCGCAGCGTCTTTCGCTCTGTTTAATATCAGGAAAGTTGTTCTTTGGCAGCGAGGCCTAAATAAGCTGAAAATAAACAATGGCGGGAAAGTCCTTCAGTGCGCATGCTAGAATGGCGGCCAAATCAACCCATTGAAGGCTGTGCGCTGACACAGATCGTCAGCAGAGGCCATGACATACGATCAGACCCGCCTCCCGTCTGCGCCATCAGACAAATTACCTCTCGATTTCTCGATAAATGGTAACTTGGGGCCGCACAGCATCTCTTGCCAAGGTCAAAAACCTGAACACTGCTTTTAGGGTAACCGTAACCCCAGTAATGGAAAGAGTGAAGGAAGAACAAATTACGACAATATTTAGGCTCTGTATAAAAAGCTGCCCTCACAGGGTTAATCCGAATCGACTGCAGCAGCTAAGCAGGCTGCCATGACTCAGCGAGGGGCGTGGGTTTAACATCACACAACAGCTGCGGTGAAGAAATTCAACTAAAAGGAGCACGGGGCAGTAGTGCACAAATCACACGATGGCTTCAAACAGAGGAACACTGCACGAAGGTGCACGCACAACAAAAAGGAGTATGGGCGAGCACAGCAAAAGGGTGCACACAACAGAATAACCTGTGGAGGAGCATTGTAAAAGACTGCAACATGACTGTGTGTGGAGAAGCATCGTAAGGGAGTGTGCACTGCGGGAAGTCTGTGTCTAAGGACGTGTACTGCAGGAGAAGGCTCACTGCACAAAATGGCTGTCTATGAAGAAGTACTGCCAAAGAGTGTACATTGTGCAACATGACTATCTATTTAGAAGCTCTGAAGGAAAGCGTGACCTGCAAACCGTCAGTGTCTATGTAGGAGCACTGCAAGAGAGTACAAACTGCACAACATGAAGGCAGAAGAGCGCTGTAAAATAGTGCACAGCACACTGCATAACGGGGCTTCCAGCAGAGATCCATTGCAAGAGAATGTATATTCCGAAAGAGGACTGTCTAAATAGAACTACAAGACTGCACACTACTCTGTGAGAAGTAATGTGGAAAGCTTCAAGCGATGCTGAAGGGGATTGTATATGGGGCAAGGGCGAGAGAGTGTAAAAGAGGGCACACAGTATAAAAAGACTGACTAAGGGGGCTGCAAGGAAGTGTGCACTGCACACGTTCACTGTCTCCTTAGAATACTGCAATATAGTCAGGGATACTGGAATTATGCGGCAGTGGAGGGCCAAATTATGCGTCACGGTGAAGTAAATTTTGTGGCATGAAAAGTCAAATTGTACTGCATATTGAGGTACCTTTTATGATATTATTACTACATTATTTTGTCATGTTTACACTTGTTAACACTGACTTTGGCATTGGTGTACCTTATTACTACCCCTTTACCACAAAAATATAGCAATAAGCAACAGAAAGATTACCAGTCAAGCTTTGCAAAGGGCTTTCCACTGCATGGCAACGTGTCGCTGCGTTTTTAGTAACTTTTGAACCGTTTGAGCTAGAAACAATAAAAAAATTGCAGATTATGCATTAGATGATGGATTATGTGGCAAAACTATATTTATGTGAAAAAGTCTGCAGCCGCACAATCGCATAAAGTAGTTCTGAGTATAGTGCACGCTGCACAGGATAACTGAGCAGAAACACTGCAAAAGAGTACTCAGAGCATAACAGGATTGCCAACAGAGAACCACTGCAAGAGGATACGCCCAGCTCAATATGTTAATCTACTTAGCACTGTAAGAGAGGATTGGCTTTAAAGGAGAGTCAGTGTCTACCATTCAAGAGGACTGTCTAAGGAGTGTTGCCAGAGATTGTAAATCGCTCAAGAGGACTGTGGATGGAGAGAGAGTGAAAGCAGACTGCGCATAACAGTGGCGTAGCTAGACCTATTGTAGCCCGGTGTGGTCCCTGAGTTTGCCGCATGGTGCAGGGAAGAGTGTGGGGGGTGGGGGTTGGCGGTCGACAGATTACTTGTTCTTGTGTGGGTTGGTGTGGCGGTCGACAGACAACTTGTTCTCAGAGTGGGTGGTAGTCGAAAGATGACTTGCGCACTTCTGCCGCTCCCAAAAAGAGTGCTGCCTGGGGCGGACCGCACCCCCCATTCCCTCCTAGCTACACCACTGGCACAACAGGACTATCAACGGAGAAGAACTGTGAGAAAGTGCCCACTGCTCACACAGGCTCTCAGGGGGCACTGCGCAGAACAGTGCGTTTAGCTCAAGAGGACTGTCTATGGAGTAATGCACAGAGAGCACACTGAGAGAGTGCAGGTGCGTGATTTACAATCTCTCCTCTGATGGATCTTTTAAGTTGACTGAGACACCAAGGGAGTAAGCAATAGTAAAACAATTCAAACTTTGTGTTGCCCATTTGGCCACACAATAAGGACCAGGAATCGGTGATGGAAGTTGAGGAATTTTATTTCCAATTAGTAGTCAATCCAGTGTATACGTATGTTAGACCTTGCCTTTTTTTCAGGTTTATCCCCAAACTTTTTGCCTCCTATTTTTCTGACACTGTTTTTGTTGGTGTTATGACTCTGGGCACTTTACCACTGCTGTTCAGTGCTAAAGTGCATAGGGTCTCTGTGTAAACTGTGATTATGATTGGTTATCCATGATTGGCATATTTGATTTACTGGTAAGTCACTAGTAAAGTGCACTGAGTGTGCCAGGGCCTGTAAACCAAATGCTACCATTGGGCTTGCAGCACAAGTTGTGCCACCCACATGAGTAGCCCTGCAAATGTGTCTCAGACCTGCCACTGCAGTGTCTGCGTGTAGGTTTAAACTGCCATGCAGAGATGTTTAAAGGCATGGGCAAAGTGGGCAATTGCCAAGGGCCCCTCCTTCCAAGGGGCCCCTGGGTAAGTGAAATTCTGCTCTACCTGACATCTATTCGTTTATCCAACTCGGCCATTAGCATATTATTTAATTATGTTTGGCATCATGGGGCTTGTATTAGCAGGAAATGGGTAATAAAATACAAACCTGTTGTGGACAGGGTCTCCTAAAGTATGCATTGCCAGGGGCCGCCGAAATTCTTAAGACGATACTGCTGCCATGTCAACCTGGCAAGTGCACCCACTTGCCAGGCCCTAACCTTCCCTTTTCTTACATGTAAGTCATCCCTTAGGTAGGCCAGAGGGACCCCCATTGGCAGGGTGCAGTGTATGTGAAAGGTAGGGCATGTACTGGTGTGTTTTACATTTTCTGATAGTGAAATACTGTGCACTTCATTTTTCACTATTGAAAGGCTGTCTGTCCCCCAGGTTAACATGGGAGCTGCCTTGTAACATCTTACAATTGTAACTTTCCATTGGGACAAGATAGAGAAATGGAGTTTAGGCTCTCTGAACTCAGAATTTAACAACACACATTTGGTAATGGTGTTTTTAAATTGTTGGTTTGAAAATGCCACTTTTAGAAAGTAGTGAACATGGAAGGCTTGGGTCTGTGCAGTATCTGGACTAGACCACTCTTAAATTTTACTAACAAACACAGTGTCCAGATAGGCCATTTTTTAATTACTCATACGAGACATCTGTGCTTTGTTCTAAAGCCCGTGTGTTTTTTATTTCACTTCTTTTTATACTTTTTTCAAACAAGATTAAACTATTACTCTCACGTCTTTTGTCGGGCCACACAAATTTTTCACAAACATATTTACACATTCAAAACAATATATAGTATTGTAACACCACAAAATACATAATAAAAATCACAGTGCAATACATATAACATTAGATAAACAATACAGATACAGATAACCAGTCCGTAATTTTACAAATACACCTGGCGGACACTCAAATATAGTCCCAAAGGCTCCTGCCTTTTGTCCTGCCTATGTGTAACGCTCAGGGAGAACTTGATTCAAAGGGTGTTGTCTACAGGGGGACAAAAAGATGGATAAATTCCCTCGAGGCACACCCAGCTGTTAGTCCCATGAGCACATGTAAATATGTTTGTGAAAAATTTGTGTGGCCCGACAAAAGACGTGAGAATAATAGTTTAATCTTGTTTGAAAAAAGTATAAAAAGAAGTGAAATAAAAAACACATGGGCTTTAGAACAAAGCACTGAAGTCTCGTATGAGTAATTAAAAAACGACCTATCTGGACACTGTGTTTGTTAGTAAAACTTTTAGAAAGTAAGCATTTTCTTGCTTTCCCATTCGGTGTGCTTTTACCTGTTTGTGTATTCATCATCTGGTTTTGGAGTGACAGAAGATGGGGATGTGCATTCACTCTAGACTAAGGTGGGCTGGGGTGTGTCCTGCCTTTCCTGGGTGACTCATAGTCAGGCCTTTCTGCATTTAGAGTGGTGGGAGGAGTTTTCACTAGCACCTGAACAGGCTGTGTCTCCTTTGCACAATGCTGTCTCCACCCCCTGTGGTCAAGCTGGACTATGGAGGACAGAACTTGTTTGTACTGAGCTCGGGGTCTGTGAAACAAAGACTACAATGAGAAAATGGGGCATAAGTATTGGACCGAAAACCCCAGGACTTTAGATCACTTCTGGAAACGAGGACCCAGCAAAGTAGAAGAGCTGTGTGAGGAGCGCTGCCTTTTCAGTGTGAGGGGTGGGTTGACCAGTCGTTGCTGCTTCTATCTGTGGGCAGAGTAAAAGGACTGACTCCTTTTACCCTGCTGTGGTATCCTGCTTTAGAAGATCTCCAAGGAATTTTGTGTGCTTGCCTCCTGTTGGAAGTCTCAGGGAAATCAAAGACATAAAAAGATCCTTGCTTGGTGGAAAAGGAAACCTGCTTGGAAGGACAGCTGGGCTAACGGTGTGAGGAGTGCTGCTGCCCCCTTGTTGTGTGTGGGGTGGGTCAGCCTGCAGTTCCTGCTCCTGTCTAGAGCAGGAAAAGGACTGGACTGTTCTTCACCCTTTGACCAAGTAAGTCTGTGTTGAGCTCTTCATTAGTGGCACAATCATGTGGAGAGTGCTTCCCCTTTCAAGAAGGAGCATTCTAAACTAGTGTGTGGTGAGCGCTTTGTGGTTTACTGTTCAGCACGTGGCTGGCGCTTTGTGCTCTACTCTCCAATTATCTGAAGTACGGCCCCCCCAGATGAGGGGGGCCCAACGTGCAGCGCCTGAGGGTAAAAAGCACTGAGCCAAGGCACCATTCCCCTGCTAGGGACCTCCGCGCCACGTGTCAATTTGTAGCTTAACCACCGGCCAGCTGAAATCCCCCTGGTGGAGGGCCCCATAGGTGGGAAACTTGCCTCGCAGGGAGATCCCTCCTGTGCTGCCTACGGTGGGAGGCTGGAATCTCACTCGGTGCCTGCAGGGAGAGCCGCCATCTCGAGAGGTAGGGGGGGCAGAGTGAGGCCGTCCTGCGTTCCTACGGGGCGGCGCTGTGTTCACCAAGGTGGACCCTGACTGCAGAGGGTCCTTTCCCAATAGCAGTGTTTTTCTTGCGGGCCGCCCAGGAGAGACCACAGGAGGCCTTCTCCTTCCGCATTTGGCCCGCAAGCCCTGGGGCTCCACCAGCTGCCCTGGGCGCACACAGGCAGCTGCATTCGACCATATTGCCCACGGAGGTTACTGTGTGAATGGGCCTCCCCAATTTGCTACACATACCGGGGGGCTTCCTGCCCGGTCTTCACTTGCCGCACTCAGGAAAGCTCGTGGGTGTTTTTTTCTCATATACATTACCACAGGGGTCCTGCGGCCTACATGGTATGCCTACTGACAACTATTCCGCCAGCGCTCACAAAAGGTACTGTAACCCCCCTACTAGGGGCACAAGACTTCCTGTGACCATAAAGGCTTGTTGTTACTGAAATGTTATGGTGATATTTCATGATTTATGGTCTACTGGTGTTACCTGGTAAATTATGTATTCTGTTCCTAACCAAAATGCTGCATTTTTATGCCCTGATGTTGTGCTATGTGTCGTTTTAGGGTGACAGGCTAAAGAGTCTTATTTTGGGGTCTGCAGAATATGTACAGTGATGGTGTTTTGTTGACGTGTACAACCTATAAGTATTTACTTTATTGCACTAACTGTGATGTTATGACAAACGCCTAGATGGCAAAGTGACTTATGAGTTATGTGATTGTGGTCTGTGTTATATACAATATATGAGATATTTTTATATACTACTGTGTGGAGTCTCTTTTGTGCTGTATTTGTTGTGTCACTGGTGTGTGTGTTGCACAAACGCTTTACACATTGCCTCTGGGATAAGCCTGACTGCTCTGCCAAGCTTCCAAGGGGTGAGCAGGGGTTATCTAGGGTGTGTAACTCCCTTACCCTGACTAGAGTGGTGGGTTCTGCCTGGCTTAGGTGCATTCCATAGCCAACCTGAACCCCATTTATAACAATGCATATCAGGAAAATATTAGAAAAATACAAGATTGCAGCTGGCAAGCTGAAATAATGCAATCGATTCAATCTCACTAGAATAAAGTACAAATTAATCACAGCCACAGCAATACAGAAAATGAGTATTAGAAATAGGTGCTCCGTAAAGAAACTGCAATTCTTTCTCCTAAACATGAATAAGTTCTAAAATCATCTAATCAAGGTTCGAAGTTTAGAACAAGAATGGTTTTCTAAAGTGGGATCTCAAGGAAATTCAGAAAAAGTAAAAGTCTTCCAGTAAAAGTCTTCCAGAATTGAAATAAGCATAAAGCTTCTCACTTGCAAGAATAAAAAAAGCAGAGAGGTCTGTACCCCTCAAAGTCTAAAGGATTCTGCTCTAATCCCTAACATTGTGAACATGAATTAAAACAACAGAGACTTCAGCAACAGTTGTGTCTCTTCCCACTCCTCCAGGAATCAATCGCCTTAAACCTCATGTTGCATTTGCAACATTACCAGACTTTCCCATCCCAAAGAACTTGGACAGTTACTGTAACCTTGAAACACCCCTCCATTCCTGATACACGATGATTAGGAGGGTTCATCTTCTCATTAGCTCTTCAAGTTTTTTGCCAAGATATCTCTTCTCAGGCCCCACTATCAAGAAACTAATACAAACAACAATATTCCCTTTTCTAGCTAATATAACCTTGCAAACTAACCTGTAAAGAAAGATAACACACTACCCAATTAAAGGACATTTCAAAATCAGGCCTTTAGTGGGCTAACTTTAACTAAACATTTAAACATGCACTTCAAATACATGGTTTTACTTGTGCACATTTAATGAAAGAACAAATGCAAACATAAATAAAAGCATACATGATTACACTTTCAAATATGACTTTCAGAATATGCAAACGAGACTACAGAATACATGTCTTCATGTTAAACTGAACATTAGTGCAAACAATTATAAAACTCTAGTTTCTACAGTAAGTACATTTCATGAATCTATATAAATGTGCACACACGTTAATATTATACGTTAATATTATTAAGGCACACAGTAAATCTAGTGTGAAAATATAAATGCAAAGTGCCCAATGTTTACATGTCAGGGATGGAGTCTAAATTACACTCCTATCCCCCTCTGATGGCGATGTTAGCCATCACAACAACACACATATGAATCCTTATTGGGTGATATGAAGTCCAAACCTTGACGTTTTCAACAACGTTTGTCTAGTATTTTCCAGATGCTTAATTTCATTACAAAATCTACCCTAACACTTCTCCATTTCCTCATCCATTCTCTTTCTCACTATTCCACTCCTCTCCTGTACTTCTCTTTTTGCTTCCTATACTTGTATCTCTTAAAGATTATAAACAGAGATATTTCTAAGCCTGGGCAGAGCTTGCGGAGTGTCACTCCCGCGGAATTACGTGAGTTGCTGAAAAACTCCACCAAATTCCGCAGAGCTCTGCAAGCGGGCGGAGTTACTGCAGTGTGAGACCCAATTGTCTAATTACCTCCTCTATTGATTGTGGTGTGTGGCGAAATAGCAGCAAAGTGAAAGAAAATGGTTTTCAGAAAAATCTTAAGGCAAATTTGAATTTCACCAACCAGTGGCACTTCGAAAATTTCAATGAAACATTTTTTCTTGCCATGCAATTCCTCTTTGAACATCTGATTTTACATCAGACTGAACAATCTGCGATTTGGCGTAATTCTAGCTGCGAGGACTCCGCAACAGCCCTCCTCTACCTCTATCGACTCCTTCCATTGGGTAGCCCGAAAGCATACACTCGGTTCACATGCGCATTCAGTATGGACAAAAGATGCGAGTGTTGCCCTTAAATATTTCATTCTTTGGTGTTTTAAATGCAGCAGGTTGATTTTCACCACATTCCATTAACTATCCCCATACCCCTTCCGCTCCTCATGCTCGCTTTCCCTGTAATGTCACTTACCTACCGCATTCTCCCACGCCTCAATCATCTTCTTCATCTTATGTTCTACAGAAAAACTAACCGAGTCCATCAGCCTGACAAACCCAGCTGAGTCAGAGTAAGCAGCAACTGCCACCACCCCTTTGAATGCTTTAGCGTTAGCGTCAGCTGCAGGCTGACTTCAATCCACTCATTGGTTCATTGGTCATGTCCCAACTGTTCTGCTATTGGTCAAACGTCTGAAAGTAAATATTATAAAGCTTTTGATTGGTCAGTGCTGGATCATTCAAGGCTTGCTTTTGCTAAACTCACGACGTGCCTTATGTTTTAGGCTACGTCTACCAATAATAACCTAAGATGGCCACTCAAATTTAACTAAAACTGTGACACACACAACCTTGTTCCACTTCCTAGTTCCACTCTACAATTTCCGCCACTAATTAGAATGAAATATACAAAAATTACTTCTTTTTTTTGGGTGCAATTTTATATAGTGCAAACTCGACCCGAAGCCGCTACTGGAGCACCAGTTACATTACACAAGTACACTACTTATGTAAGGGACGGGCCTAATTATTTAATATATTGTTAGCAATAACAAACCAGGGGAGCCATGGGCACTGATCTGCATGTGTAGTACGTCTGTGGTTTGTTTCGCAGCATTTTGTGGTCAGGCAGTGAGAGGGCCAAGACTGAGGTGGAGAATAAGGAAGGGCTGGGATTTTGCCGCAGGCAGGGAAGGGGCCCCCAGGCGCCCACTCTTTTATACAGCAAGCGCTGTATAGACCTGGCTTTTCCCAAGTACCTGTCACTCGGAGCGGGCATATGTCAGGCAAGTGGATTCTTGTGGGTATTCTTTAACATGACTTTGTCTTCCATGCACCCTTCTGCCGCATTTCAGATCTCTCTCCTGCCCGACCCTGGACAGACCTTGTGACTGAGTTATGCCGTTCGTGCGGCCAGGGGATGCACCTGAACAAGCTGTGAGAAGTTGGCCTGGTATATGCTGTCCACTAATTATAGTGGGCACCTTGCACCAGTCCAAACAACCCCTTATTGGAGATAGGTTAAAGACAACCTTATTGAAAGCTATCCTAGTGGTAGCTATGGAGAGCAGCCTTCAGGCTAAGTCTTGAAGGAATGTAAAGCAGCTTGTTTTACCAGTCTATAATCTCTTGAGTGATCAAATGAAAGAGCACCACACCAGGTATATATTCAAAATATATGTATTTATTGCTAAACACACCCCTCTAGTCTCTTTATGAGGCTAGAGTTCGAAATACATAAGTTAGAAGTTATTTAAACACAGTAATAGCACAAATACACGTTTGGGCCCTAGGGGCGGACCAAACCATATACCAATAAAGTGGTATAAGAACCACGACTGAACTAGACACTAGGCCTAGAGCCTCTAGAAGTGCTTGGACCACAAGGAACCACCCAAGGTAGTGACACAGGGGACCCACGGGAGACGCGTACAGTGTAAATACACAACCGCGATACGCCGTTGACTTCTATGGAGAAAGTCGTGATCGGGAAATTAGAGAAAAGGGACACTTAAAGAGGACTTGGACCAAACCCTTTGAGATCTAGGACTTTGAAGAGTCTCTACCCACGGGAGCACCGGAGTACTCGTGTTACCTCACCCAGGAAGCCGGGTGCATAGGTGCCTTTCGGGGTCGGGTTTCGTCGTCGATTTGAATGGCGATCTGCTGCAAAGTGCTGCTGGCGACCAAGTGAAAAGTGTCCGGGTGGATCCAAGAGTGGATCGGAGTTCTGAAGAACCTGAAAGCAGAGGGGACAGAGTCTGGGTCACTAGCCAGTGACCAGGAAGGCGATGGACAGATGCCCACCGATGTCGAGTGCTTCAGGTGCGTTGACGGTCGTCTTGACTCTTCAGCCACGAGGTCCAGGAGGCGTTGTCGGCAACCAGGAGCAGGATTCGGGCTGGAACACAATGTCTGTCGAGTGCTGAGGTGTCGGCGACCGGATTGGACCCAACAAGCCTTGGCAACGGCAAGTCTCGATGCAGAGGAAGATCGTCGATGGTGCAAATCAGCAAGGTCTGGGGAACTCACCCAGCGAGGGTAAGTGAGGGCAGGCCTGGAGCAACCAGGATGCCAAGTTAGGAAAAGATTGGCCTTCGTTAAGGGCTACTAGCCAACGGGCTAGCGACCGCGAAGGAGCCTCGTGACGCTGCACGTGGATCTGGCTTACAGGACACTCGTGGAGTGGGGGCCAGTGATCTTCGGTGCAGGTGGTGCTGGAGGCTAGGGCTACTCGGAGCCCAAAGCACGACTTCTTGGGAGACCCAGAAGAGGATGCACTTGCAAATGTGCTCGGTGTCCAGGGGTCACGGTCTCAAGTCACCCACAATAGCCACGGGCCTTAGCTTTGCTGGGGACTCAGGGTAGCCTCGGGGAAGTCTGAGAATCCACCTCTGGTGATGCGATGACTTTGGCGTCCGATGGGAGCTTCAGAAATGCGAACCGGACAGATGCTTCTTTGGTGCCTGCCAAGCAGGGAGTCACTCCTTGACCCCAAGGGAGATTCTTCTGTCCTCTAATCGTGAGTAGAGCGTCGAAGGTCCAGGATTCAGTTTCAGAGTTTCGTCCAGGGATAATCTAAAGTCCTAAGGACTGGGTTCCTATACTTATACTAAGGATAGGGGTTGGACAACTCTGTGGCCCCACCTATGGGTGGGTCAGGGCAGAGGGGTGGCTACACCCCTTTCCCTTTGTCCAGTTCGCGCCAAAGCAGGGGCTGCCAGCCCCTGATCCGGTTTGAACTGGGGTATGCACAGGGACACCAAATGTGCCCCCAGTGCAGGACTTCAAAGCACCCGAAAGTGCTCCCGCCCAGCCCCAATACACATTATCCTGTCTGGGGAGGTGGTCACACCTCCCTGGGACAGGAAACCTATTATCCAGGCCTCCCCTGCCGGAGTTTCATCCAGCAGCAGGAGGCCAGACTCGTGTCTGTGGCAGCAGCATCCATTTTGTGATGCCAGGGCTTTGGAAAGATGTTACCGGGCTAGCCAGAGTTAACATGTCTTTCCCTCTAGAAGGGTGGAATGCTACCCCCGCCGCCAGAATTGGCGGCGGGGTAGTATTCCAAGATGTTTGACACCAAACACGACATGTTTAGGTGCAGCCATTCCAAAGTTAGCATTTAACGCGAGGTTATAATGCGCTTAAGAGTATATGGTCAGGCTGCACTACAAACAGCATCAGAGAAGGGTCTCCGAACGCTGCAGAGGGGCCCTGCTCATGCAGGGGCACCCTCTCACATAGGAACCATGCACTCTGCCTTTAGGATTGATAAGGCCTGCCTTAGGAGTGACTTATAGGTTTATATGTGTGTATGTATTTAGTGATATAGGTAACCTATATCACAGTAAGAGGTGCATGCACCACCTTACCCAGGCTGCAGTAGCAGACCTGTGGTGTCAGTTTGGATGGCCTTCCAGGGGTGGCATAATACATGCTGCAGCCCCTGGCAGGCCTCTGAGGTACCTATGCCCTTGGTACATAGTATACCATATACTAGGGACCTATAAGGGCACTCAGATCCCAATCAGTGATGTGCCTAAGGCACATGGAAACCATTTTAGAGAGGAAGCAGCTAGGCTGGGGTTCTGATTAGCAGGGCCCCAGCCAGACTAATGTCGAAAAACAGTGAAGCATCAGCAAAAAGTGGGGGTACCCATGTGAAGCAGATCCTACTCTCCTACACAACCCCCCAAACGTAGGGACATTAAACTAACCTTGCCCAGTTAAGTCTTCATGTTCTAAGTGGAAGTACCTAGAGAGTCCATCTGCATTGGCATGGTTACTCCCAGGTCTATGTTCCACTGTAAAGTCCATCCCCTGTAGGGAAATGGACCACCTAAGCAGTTTGGGTTTTTCACCCTTCATTTGTTTTAGCCATAAGAGGGGCTTATGGTCTGTCTGAACCAGGAAGTGTGTACCAAACAAGTATGGCCTCAACTTCAGGGGCAGTAATTGACACATCGGATCATGCTGCTGAGCCCGTGCTTGCCGGAAATAATCAATACAATGTTGCAAAACTGCAGTCCCGCCCCTGCCGCGGCGCTGACCACATTGACAGAGTGTGAGTCATTTCGAGATGATGAAGTGCATTCATCATCGGGCGCGCAGCTGCGCAGCATGTGCGGGGAGACTGGCGCTGCACACCTGCTGCAGCACTGCAGGCATCATGTCGTGCGGCACGGGCCCGAGAGGCAGGCCGAGGCAGCCAGCACACAAGTTCTCACAGTAAGTACACTTAAGTACTTCTGTTCTAACGCTCGTCACACTGTCATCTTGTCATGATTCTGTAGTGTCTGAGAGGCAGCTTGCTCACTGAGTCATCACGTCGCAGCTCAGTACTGCGGCCTGCCAGGTGTGTGTCTGAGACTCAGTCAGTGTCGTGTGTGATCTGGTGTGATTACGGTGCGCGGCGCCGGTGTGCCCGTGGTCATTGGTGGTGTTTTCGTTTTGCCAGGACTCAGGAGTTCTGAGCTCTCTCATCTCATCTGTGGGGGTGGGGGGTTATGCAGTACAGTCCACCGTGATCGTCACCTCAACGCGGGACTCACACACGTCATTCAGTGGCCCCTCTATATTATAAGTTAAGTAGCTGAGAGCTAAGCTCATCTGTGCCGCTGGCTGCAGTGCCTGCGGGCCTGGGAAGGTAGCGGCGCACCGATCATGACTGCTTAGGGGTAATTATTTCATTTGGCCTAAGAGTAGTAGTAGTTTTTGGAATAACTACACTCCCTGGCTGCTGACTCAGCTGTGACTCCCCTACGTAACTGTGTATGCATAAGCCTTGCCCAGTGCCCGACCGTGTTGACTCGTAATTTTAATTACGCTCGCACTGCAGCTGATTAGACTTCTCAGCTGCAGTGCGTAATTAAATTATGAGTTCTGTGTTGTTGGGAGGCTCGCATCACCAATGCTTTTTTCTTTCCATTCTTTGTATTGTAGTTATATATTTTACCTAGCAAATTCAGAACCAGAAGCACCAAAAAACAAAACTCAACTGGGTGAGCTATGCACACATGCATGGAATTGGGAACGTTACAAATAGAAAAGATGCAACATGTTTAGGTGCCATTCAAATAGAGCAGGTGTGTTATGAGCAGTGGCGCACCAGCTTCCTTGTCGGAAGTATCACAATTTTGCAGCATGCACTGATAATCCTTGTGCACACAAATCATCTACAGCATGGGAGCAGCTCCATGTTGCTCTCTCTCACCTGAGTGCTTCTCTTCCTCTCCCATGCTCCGTGTTGCTCTCATTCGTTTGTATGCTCCTCCCGATCCCACAGTATTCCTCTCCCTTGTGTGCTGCTTTTCCCCTCTCCGTCCCCTCCCGCCCACAACTGCACCTCAAATTCCCCCGCCCCTCGGTCCTATGTTTTTTAATTATTTCTTTTTACTTTTATACTTTAAAAAAGCGCCTTCCCCTGAATTTTTATTTAGAGTGATGTACTGACTCCTTTCGTAAAAAATGTAAAAAATAAGAGGCTCTTGAGTCAATTTGGAAGCATGGCCATGCACAAGGCGCTTGCATAATGACACATATAAAACATCACGTATGCTCTTTCACACCTTTTTTTCTCTTTGTGCTGGTGATGCTGTAAGGCGTACAGCATAATGCATTAGTAGAGCCAATAGGCCTCAAAGACGAGACCTATTGGATTTGATTGATTCTCAGAGGGTATCTAGGGGGCCCAGTGGGTAAAGGCTGGCTGAGGTAGGAATCAAGTTGTTTTTCTGCTGCCCACCCTGCAACACTACTTAAGGCCGAGATGAGAATTTTGTTGGGGCCTTGCATCCTGTTTGGACTGGGTCCCACGAGTCCTGGTTGAGTCCACACTGTGATGGTCTGCAATTGCGCACCATTAATAGCCAGGGAGGAGTCGGGGGCCTAGTCGGCAAAGCCTGGCTATGGCAATCTGTTGTTAATTGCTTTTTCTGTCGATCCGTCCAGCAACAGACCAATGAGTCCAACCAGGCTCTAGCAGCGCAGCTTCGATGTTTTCCTGCCTCAGCCTGTGCCCCTGCCCAACCCGGGTGTATGTCTACCTTATGTGCACAGAACTTTAATAAAGAACTGCCTCTGAAAAACTTGTTTAATATCATGGTTACTCATTCGTTTAACACTATGATCTGGTTACAAGGGCACAAGTGCTTTTCAATTTCTGGTGCTTTGCAGTAGTTTTAAAACCTTGTCAGGGTTTCTTGTTGGTCAAATGGGTGTAATTTCTGATATTTATGTTTCCCTATATGTTTCATTTCTTGATTTTTGCTCGCGAGAAAGTGTCACTCATAGTCCCTGAAATGTCACTCCTAATTAAGCTAAAATTAGGAAAATGTCACACATAGCAATCTGAAACCTTGGCAGCTATGGAGAAATCTTGTTTATAAACGGAGCAACTACGACAGCATGGCTGACTTAGAGTCCAAACCGAGATTGGGGAAGCGGCGCCAGTCGCAGCGTCTTTCGCTCTGTTTAATATCAGGAAAGTTGTTCTTTGGCAGCGAGGCCTAAATAAGCTGAAAATAAACAATGGCGGGAAAGTCCTTCAGTGCGCATGCTAGAATGGCGGCCAAATCAACCCATTGAAGGCTGTGCGCTGACACAGATCGTCAGCAGAGGCCATGACATACGATCAGACCCGCCTCCCGTCTGCGCCATCAGACAAATTACCTCTCGATTTCTCGATAAATGGTAACTTGGGGCCGCACAGCATCTCTTGCCAAGGTCAAAAACCTGAACACTGCTTTTAGGGTAACCGTAACCCCAGTAATGGAAAGAGTGAAGGAAGAACAAATAACGACAATATTTAGGCTCTGTATAAAAAGCTGCCCTCACAGGGTTAATCCGAATCGACTGCAGCAGCTAAGCAGGCTGCCATGACTCAGCGAGGGGCGTGGGTTTAACATCACACAACAGCTGCGGTGAAGAAATTCAACTAAAAGGAGCACGGGGCAGTAGTGCACAAATCACACGATGGCTTCAAACAGAGGAACACTGCACGAAGGTGCACGCACAACAAAAGGAGTATGGGCGAGCACAGCAAAAGGGTGCACACAACAGAATAACCTGTGGAGGAGCATTGTAAAAGACTGCAACATGACTGTGTGTGGAGAAGCATCGTAAGGGAGTGTGCACTGCGGGAAGTCTGTGTCTAAGGACGTGTACTGCAGGAGAAGGCTCACTGCACAAAATGGCTGTCTATGAAGAAGTACTGCCAAAGAGTGTACATTGTGCAACATGACTATCTATTTAGAAGCTCTGAAGGAAAGCGTGACCTGCAAACCGTCAGTGTCTATGTAGGAGCACTGCAAGAGAGTACAAACTGCACAACATGAAGGCAGAAGAGCGCTGTAAAATAGTGCACAGCACACTGCATAACGGGGCTTCCAGCAGAGATCCATTGCAAGAGAATGTATATTCCGAAAGAGGACTGTCTAAATAGAACTACAAGACTGCACACTACTCTGTGAGAAGTAATGTGGAAAGCTTCAAGCGATGCTGAAGGGGATTGTATATGGGGCAAGGGCGAGAGAGTGTAAAAGAGGGCACACAGTATAAAAAGACTGACTAAGGGGGCTGCAAGGAAGTGTGCACTGCACACGTTCACTGTCTCCTTAGAATACTGCAATATAGTCAGGGATACTGGAATTATGCGGCAGTGGAGGGCCAAATTATGCGTCACGGTGAAGTAAATTTTGTGGCATGAAAAGTCAAATTGTACTGCATATTGAGGTACCTTTTATGATATTATTACTACATTATTTTGTCATGTTTACACTTGTTAACACTGACTTTGGCATTGGTGTACCTTATTACTACCCCTTTACCACAAAAATATAGCAATAAGCAACAGAAAGATTACCAGTCAAGCTTTGCAAAGGGCTTTCCACTGCATGGCAACGTGTCGCTGCGTTTTTAGTAACTTTTGAACCGTTTGAGCTAGAAACAATAAAAAAATTGCAGATTATGCATTAGATGATGGATTATGTGGCAAAACTATATTTATGTGAAAAAGTCTGCAGCCGCACAATCGCATAAAGTAGTTCTGAGTATAGTGCACGCTGCACAGGATAACTGAGCAGAAACACTGCAAAAGAGTACTCAGAGCATAACAGGATTGCCAACAGAGAACCACTGCAAGAGGATACGCCCAGCTCAATATGTTAATCTACTTAGCACTGTAAGAGAGGATTGGCTTTAAAGGAGAGTCAGTGTCTACCATTCAAGAGGACTGTCTAAGGAGTGTTGCCAGAGATTGTAAATCGCTCAAGAGGACTGTGGATGGAGAGAGAGTGAAAGCAGACTGCGCATAACAGTGGCGTAGCTAGACCTATTGTAGCCCGGTGTGGTCCCTGAGTTTGCCGCATGGTGCAGGGAAGAGTGTGGGGGGTGGGGGTTGGCGGTCGACAGATTACTTGTTCTTGTGTGGGTTGGTGTGGCGGTCGACAGACAACTTGTTCTCAGAGTGGGTGGTAGTCGAAAGATGACTTGCGCACTTCTGCCGCTCCCAAAAGAGTGCTGCCTGGGGCGGACCGCACCCCCATTCCCTCCTAGCTACACCACTGGCACAACAGGACTATCAACGGAGAAGAACTGTGAGAAAGTGCCCACTGCTCACACAGGCTCTCAGGGGCACTGCGCAGAACAGTGCGTTTAGCTCAAGAGGACTGTCTATGGAGTAATGCACAGAGAGCACACTGAGAGAGTGCAGGTGCGTGATTTACAATCTCTCCTCTGATGGATCTTTTAAGTTGACTGAGACACCAAGGGAGTAAGCAATAGTAAAACAATTCAAACTTTGTGTTGCCCATTTGGCCACACAATAAGGACCAGGAATCGGTGATGGAAGTTGAGGAATTTTATTTCCAATTAGTAGTCAATCCAGTGTATACGTATGTTAGACCTTGCCTTTTTTTCAGGTTTATCCCCAAACTTTTTGCCTCCTATTTTTCTGACACTGTTTTTGTTGGTGTTATGACTCTGGGCACTTTACCACTGCTGTTCAGTGCTAAAGTGCATAGGGTCTCTGTGTAAACTGTGATTATGATTGGTTATCCATGATTGGCATATTTGATTTACTGGTAAGTCACTAGTAAAGTGCACTGAGTGTGCCAGGGCCTGTAAACCAAATGCTACCATTGGGCTTGCAGCACAAGTTGTGCCACCCACATGAGTAGCCCTGCAAATGTGTCTCAGACCTGCCACTGCAGTGTCTGCGTGTAGGTTTAAACTGCCATGCAGAGATGTTTAAAGGCATGGGCAAAGTGGGCAATTGCCAAGGGCCCCCTCCTTCCAAGGGGCCCCCTGGGTAAGTGAAATTCTGCTCTACCTGACATCTATTCGTTTATCCAACTCGGCCATTAGCATATTATTTAATTATGTTTGGCATCATGGGGCTTGTATTAGCAGGAAATGGGTAATAAAATACAAACCTGTTGTGGATAGGGTCTCCTAAAGTATGCATTGCCAGGGGCCGCCGAAATTCTTAAGACGATACTGCTGCCATGTCAACCTGGCAAGTGCACCCACTTGCCAGGCCCTAACCTTCCCTTTTCTTACATGTAAGTCATCCCTTAGGTAGGCCAGAGGGACCCCCATTGGCAGGGTGCAGTGTATGTGAAAGGTAGGGCATGTACTGGTGTGTTTTACATTTTCTGATAGTGAAATACTGTGCACTTCATTTTTCACTATTGAAAGGCTGTCTGTCCCCCAGGTTAACATGGGAGCTGCCTTGTAACATCTTACAATTGTAACTTTCCATTGGGACAAGATAGAGAAATGGAGTTTAGGCTCTCTGAACTCAGAATTTAACAACACACATTTGGTAATGGTGTTTTTAAATTGTTGGTTTGAAAATGCCACTTTTAGAAAGTAGTGAACATGGAAGGCTTGGGTCTGTGCAGTATCTGGACTAGACCACTCTTAAATTTTACTAACAAACACAGTGTCCAGATAGGCCATTTTTTAATTACTCATACGAGACATCTGTGCTTTGTTCTAAAGCCCGTGTGTTTTTATTTCACTTCTTTTTATACTTTTTTCAAACAAGATTAAACTATTACTCTCACGTCTTTTGTCGGGCCACACAAATTTTTCACAAACATATTTACACATTCAAAACAATATATAGTATTGTAACACCACAAAATGCATAATAAAAATCACAGTGCAATACATATAACATTAGATAAACAATACAGATACAGATAACCAGTCCGTAATTTTACAAATACACCTGGCGGACACTCAAATATAGTCCCAAAGGCTCCTGCCTTTTGTCCTGCCTATGTGTAACGCTCAGGGAGAACTTGATTCAAAGGGTGTTGTCTACAGGGGGACAAAAAGATGGATAAATTCCCTCGAGGCACACCCAGCTGTTAGTCCCATGAGCACATGTAAATATGTTTGTGAAAAATTTGTGTGGCCCGACAAAAGACGTGAGAATAATAGTTTAATCTTGTTTGAAAAAAGTATAAAAAGAAGTGAAATAAAAAACACATGGGCTTTAGAACAAAGCACTGAAGTCTCGTATGAGTAATTAAAAAACGACCTATCTGGACACTGTGTTTGTTAGTAAAACTTTTAGAAAGTAAGCATTTTCTTGCTTTCCCATTCGGTGTGCTTTTACCTGTTTGTGTATTCATCATCTGGTTTTGGAGTGACAGAAGATGGGGATGTGCATTCACTCTAGACTAAGGTGGGCTGGGGTGTGTCCTGCCTTTCCTGGGTGACTCATAGTCAGGCCTTTCTGCATTTAGAGTGGTGGGAGGAGTTTTCACTAGCACCTGAACAGGCTGTGTCTCCTTTGCACAATGCTGTCTCCACCCCCTGTGGTCAAGCTGGACTATGGAGGACAGAACTTGTTTGTACTGAGCTCGGGGTCTGTGAAACAAAGACTACAATGAGAAAATGGGGCATAAGTATTGGACCGAAAACCCCAGGACTTTAGATCACTTCTGGAAACGAGGACCCAGCAAAGTAGAAGAGCTGTGTGAGGAGCGCTGCCTTTTCAGTGTGAGGGGTGGGTTGACCAGTCGTTGCTGCTTCTATCTGTGGGCAGAGTAAAAGGACTGACTCCTTTTACCCTGCTGTGGTATCCTGCTTTAGAAGATCTCCAAGGAATTTTGTGTGCTTGCCTCCTGTTAGAAGTCTCAGGGAAATCAAAGACATAAAAAGATCCTTGCTTGGTGGAAAAGGAAACCTGCTTGGAAGGACAGCTGGGCTAACGGTGTGAGGAGTGCTGCTGCCCCCTTGTTGTGTGTGGGGTGGGTCAGCCTGCAGTTCCTGCTCCTGTCTAGAGCAGGAAAAGGACTGGACTGTTCTTCACCCTTTGACCAAGTAAGTCTGTGTTGAGCTCTTCATTAGTGCAAAAGAAACAGTTGATGGACGGAATGCTGGACAATGCAGACATTCACCCCCAGTCACAAGGATCTGGGTTTAATCCATCATTCTTTTGCTCACCACACCACCCCAGTTTGGACCCAGCCATATGCAAATCAGTCTTGACCCTGTTCCTTGTGGGAACAGTCCAGCCCGAACTGCCAAGCCAGGTCCTCCCTGGACCGGAAACAAGCATCCTAGGACCGGTTTCAGGGCATCACCCTTCTTCAGCCAGGCTAGCTTGAATCCAGTGGTGTAGTGAGCACGGGACCCACGTCTGGGCATACCCTTCCCACTTAGGGCGACATATGCAAAAGAAACAGTTGATGGACGGAATGCTGGACAATGCAAACATTCACCCCCAGTCACAAGGATCTGGGTTTAATCCATCATTCTTTTGCTCACCACACCACCCCAGTTTGGACCCAGCCATATGCAAATCAGTCTTGACCCTGTTCCTTGTGGGAACAGTCCAGCCCGAACTGCCAAGCCAGGTCCTCCCTGGACCGGAAACAAGCATCCTAGGACCGGTTTCAGGGCATCACCCTTCTTCAGCCAGGCTAGCTTGAATCCAGTGGTGTAGTGAGCACGGGACCCACGTCTGGGCATACCCTTCCCACTTAGGGCGACATATGCAAAAGAAACAGTTGATGGACGGAATGCTGGACAATGCAAACATTCACCCCCAGTCACAAGGATCTGGGTTTAATCCATCATTCTTTTGCTCACCACACCACCCCAGTTTGGACCCAGCCATATGCAAATCAGTCTTGACCCTGTTCCTTGTGGGAACAGTCCAGCCCGAACTGCCAAGCCAGGTCCTCCCTGGACCGGAAACAAGCATCCTAGGACCGGTTTCAGGGCATCACCCTTCTTCAGCCAGGCTAGCTTGAATCCAGTGGTGTAGTGAGCACGGGACCCACGTCTGGGCATACCCTTCCCACTTAGGGCGACATATGCAAAAGAAACAGTTGATGGACGGAATGCTGGACAATGCAAACATTCACCCCCAGTCACAAGGATCTGGGTTTAATCCATCATTCTTTTGCTCACCACACCACCCCAGTTTGGACCCAGCCATATGCAAATCAGTCTTGACCCTGTTCCTTGTGGGAACAGTCCAGCCCGAACTGCCAAGCCAGGTCCTCCCTGGACCGGAAACAAGCATCCTAGGACCGGTTTCAGGGCATCACCCTTCTTCAGCCAGGCTAGCTTGAATCCAGTGGTGTAGTGAGCACGGGACCCACGTCTGGGCATACCCTTCCCACTTAGGGCGACATATGCAAAAGAAACAGTTGATGGACGGAATGCTGGACAATGCAAACATTCACCCCCAGTCACAAGGATCTGGGTTTAATCCATCATTCTTTTGCTCACCACACCACCCCAGTTTGGACCCAGCCATATGCAAATCAGTCTTGACCCTGTTCCTTGTGGGAACAGTCCAGCCCGAACTGCCAAGCCAGGTCCTCCCTGGACCGGAAACAAGCATCCTAGGACCGGTTTCAGGGCATCACCCTTCTTCAGCCAGGCTAGCTTGAATCCAGTGGTGTAGTGAGCACGGGACCCACGTCTGGGCATACCCTTCCCACTTAGGGCGACATATGCAAAAGAAACAGTTGATGGACGGAATGCTGGACAATGCAAACATTCACCCCCAGTCACAAGGATCTGGGTTTAATCCATCATTCTTTTGCTCACCACACCACCCCAGTTTGGACCCAGCCATATGCAAATCAGTCTTGACCCTGTTCCTTGTGGGAACAGTCCAGCCCGAACTGCCAAGCCAGGTCCTCCCTGGACCGGAAACAAGCATCCTAGGACCGGTTTCAGGGCATCACCCTTCTTCAGCCAGGCTAGCTTGAATCCAGTGGTGTAGTGAGCACGGGACCCACGTCTGGGCATACCCTTCCCACTTAGGGCGACATATGCAAAAGAAACAGTTGATGGACGGAATGCTGGACAATGCAAACATTCACCCCCAGTCACAAGGATCTGGGTTTAATCCATCATTCTTTTGCTCACCACACCACCCCAGTTTGGACCCAGCCATATGCAAATCAGTCTTGACCCTGTTCCTTGTGGGAACAGTCCAGCCCGAACTGCCAAGCCAGGTCCTCCCTGGACCGGAAACAAGCATCCTAGGACCGGTTTCAGGGCATCACCCTTCTTCAGCCAGGCTAGCTTGAATCCAGTGGTGTAGTGAGCACGGGACCCACGTCTGGGCATACCCTTCCCACTTAGGGCGACATATGCAAAAGAAACAGTTGATGGACGGAATGCTGGACAATGCAAACATTCACCCCCAGTCACAAGGATCTGGGTTTAATCCATCATTCTTTTGCTCACCACACCACCCCAGTTTGGACCCAGCCATATGCAAATCAGTCTTGACCCTGTTCCTTGTGGGAACAGTCCAGCCCGAACTGCCAAGCCAGGTCCTCCCTGGACCGGAAACAAGCATCCTAGGACCGGTTTCAGGGCATCACCCTTCTTCAGCCAGGCTAGCTTGAATCCAGTGGTGTAGTGAGCACGGGACCCACGTCTGGGCATACCCTTCCCACTTAGGGCGACATATGCAAAAGAAACAGTTGATGGACGGAATGCTGGACAATGCAAACATTCACCCCCAGTCACAAGGATCTGGGTTTAATCCATCATTCTTTTGCTCACCACACCACCCCAGTTTGGACCCAGCCATATGCAAATCAGTCTTGACCCTGTTCCTTGTGGGAACAGTCCAGCCCGAACTGCCAAGCCAGGTCCTCCCTGGACCGGAAACAAGCATCCTAGGACCGGTTTCAGGGCATCACCCTTCTTCAGCCAGGCTAGCTTGAATCCAGTGGTGTAGTGAGCACGGGACCCACGTCTGGGCATACCCTTCCCACTTAGGGCGACATATGCAAAAGAAACAGTTGATGGACGGAATGCTGGACAATGCAAACATTCACCCCCAGTCACAAGGATCTGGGTTTAATCCATCATTCTTTTGCTCACCACACCACCCCAGTTTGGACCCAGCCATATGCAAATCAGTCTTGACCCTGTTCCTTGTGGGAACAGTCCAGCCCGAACTGCCAAGCCAGGTCCTCCCTGGACCGGAAACAAGCATCCTAGGACCGGTTTCAGGGCATCACCCTTCTTCAGCCAGGCTAGCTTGAATCCAGTGGTGTAGTGAGCACGGGACCCACGTCTGGGCATACCCTTCCCACTTAGGGCGACATATGCAAAAGAAACAGTTGATGGACGGAATGCTGGACAATGCAAACATTCACCCCCAGTCACAAGGATCTGGGTTTAATCCATCATTCTTTTGCTCACC
This sequence comes from Calotriton arnoldi, assembly GCA_963921515.1. Classification (NCBI taxonomy): domain Eukaryota; kingdom Metazoa; phylum Chordata; class Amphibia; order Caudata; family Salamandridae; genus Calotriton; species Calotriton arnoldi. The sequence continues at coordinate 1,746,360 of CAWUFW010001417.1, read as the reverse complement.
ACACCACCCCAGTTTGGACCCAGCCATATGCAAATCAGTCTTGACCCTGTTCCTTGTGGGAACAGTCCAGCCCGAACTGCCAAGCCAGGTCCTCCCTGGACCGGAAACAAGCATCCTAGGACCGGTTTCAGGGCATCACCCTTCTTCAGCCAGGCTAGCTTGAATCCAGTGGTGTAGTGAGCACGGGACCCACGTCTGGGCATACCCTTCCCACTTAGGGCGACATATGCAAAAGAAACAGTTGATGGACGGAATGCTGGACAATGCAAACATTCACCCCCAGTCACAAGGATCTGGGTTTAATCCATCATTCTTTTGCTCACCACACCACCCCAGTTTGGACCCAGCCATATGCAAATCAGTCTTGACCCTGTTCCTTGTGGGAACAGTCCAGCCCGAACTGCCAAGCCAGGTCCTCCCTGGACCGGAAACAAGCATCCTAGGACCGGTTTCAGGGCATCACCCTTCTTCAGCCAGGCTAGCTTGAATCCAGTGGTGTAGTGAGCACGGGACCCACGTCTGGGCATACCCTTCCCACTTAGGGCGACATATGCAAAAGAAACAGTTGATGGACGGAATGCTGGACAATGCAAACATTCACCCCCAGTCACAAGGATCTGGGTTTAATCCATCATTCTTTTGCTCACCACACCACCCCAGTTTGGACCCAGCCATATGCAAATCAGTCTTGACCCTGTTCCTTGTGGGAACAGTCCAGCCCGAACTGCCAAGCCAGGTCCTCCCTGGACCGGAAACAAGCATCCTAGGACCGGTTTCAGGGCATCACCCTTCTTCAGCCAGGCTAGCTTGAATCCAGTGGTGTAGTGAGCACGGGACCCACGTCTGGGCATACCCTTCCCACTTAGGGCGACATATGCAAAAGAAACAGTTGATGGACGGAATGCTGGACAATGCAAACATTCACCCCCAGTCACAAGGATCTGGGTTTAATCCATCATTCTTTTGCTCACCACACCACCCCAGTTTGGACCCAGCCATATGCAAATCAGTCTTGACCCTGTTCCTTGTGGGAACAGTCCAGCCCGAACTGCCAAGCCAGGTCCTCCCTGGACCGGAAACAAGCATCCTAGGACCGGTTTCAGGGCATCACCCTTCTTCAGCCAGGCTAGCTTGAATCCAGTGGTGTAGTGAGCACGGGACCCACGTCTGGGCATACCCTTCCCACTTAGGGCGACATATGCAAAAGAAACAGTTGATGGACGGAATGCTGGACAATGCAAACATTCACCCCCAGTCACAAGGATCTGGGTTTAATCCATCATTCTTTTGCTCACCACACCACCCCAGTTTGGACCCAGCCATATGCAAATCAGTCTTGACCCTGTTCCTTGTGGGAACAGTCCAGCCCGAACTGCCAAGCCAGGTCCTCCCTGGACCGGAAACAAGCATCCTAGGACCGGTTTCAGGGCATCACCCTTCTTCAGCCAGGCTAGCTTGAATCCAGTGGTGTAGTGAGCACGGGACCCACGTCTGGGCATACCCTTCCCACTTAGGGCGACATATGCAAAAGAAACAGTTGATGGACGGAATGCTGGACAATGCAAACATTCACCCCCAGTCACAAGGATCTGGGTTTAATCCATCATTCTTTTGCTCACCACACCACCCCAGTTTGGACCCAGCCATATGCAAATCAGTCTTGACCCTGTTCCTTGTGGGAACAGTCCAGCCCGAACTGCCAAGCCAGGTCCTCCCTGGACCGGAAACAAGCTCTTCATTAGTGGCACAATCATGTGGAGAGTGCTTCCCCTTTCAAGAAGGAGCATTCTAAACTAGTGTGTGGTGAGCGCTTTGTGGTTTACTGTTCAGCACGTGGCTGGCGCTTTGTGCTCTACTCTCCAATTATCTGAAGTACGGCCCCCCAGATGAGGGGGCCCAACGTGCAGCGCCTGAGGGTAAAAGCACTGAGCCAAGGCACCATTCCCCTGCTAGGGACCTCCGCGCCACGTGTCAATTTGTAGCTTAACCACCGGCCAGCTGAAATCCCCTGGTGGAGGGCCCCATAGGTGGGAAACTTGCCTCGCAGGAGATCCCTCCTGTGCTGCCTACGGTGGGAGGCTGGAATCTCACTCGGTGCCTGCAGGGAGAGCCGCCATCTCGAGAGGTAGGGGGGCAGAGTGAGGCCGTCCTGCGTTCCTACGGGGCGGCGCTGTGTTCACCAAGGTGGACCCTGACTGCAGAGGGTCCTTTCCCAATAGCAGTGTTTTTCTTGCGGGCCGCCCAGGAGAGACCACAGGAGGCCTTCTCCTTCCGCATTTGGCCCGCAAGCCCTGGGGCTCCACCAGCTGCCCTGGGCGCACACAGGCAGCTGCATTCGACCATATTGCCCACGGAGGTTACTGTGTGAATGGGCCTCCCCAATTTGCTACACATACCGGGGGCTTCCTGCCCGGTCTTCACTTGCCGCACTCAGGAAAGCTCGTGGGTGTTTTTTCTCATATACATTACCACAGGGGTCCTGCGGCCTACATGGTATGCCTACTGACAACTATTCCGCCAGCGCTCACAAAAGGTACTGTAACCCCCTACTAGGGGCACAAGACTTCCTGTGACCATAAAGGCTTGTTGTTACTGAAATGTTATGGTGATATTTCATGATTTATGGTCTACTGGTGTTACCTGGTAAATTATGTATTCTGTTCCTAACCAAAATGCTGCATTTTTATGCCCTGATGTTGTGCTATGTGTCGTTTTAGGGTGACAGGCTAAAGAGTCTTATTTTGGGGTCTGCAGAATATGTACAGTGATGGTGTTTTGTTGACGTGTACAACCTATAAGTATTTACTTTATTGCACTAACTGTGATGTTATGACAAACGCCTAGATGGCAAAGTGACTTATGAGTTATGTGATTGTGGTCTGTGTTATATACAATATATGAGATATTTTTATATACTACTGTGTGGAGTCTCTTTTGTGCTGTATTTGTTGTGTCACTGGTGTGTGTGTTGCACAAACGCTTTACACATTGCCTCTGGGATAAGCCTGACTGCTCTGCCAAGCTTCCAAGGGGGTGAGCAGGGGTTATCTAGGGTGTGTAACTCCCTTACCCTGACTAGAGTGGTGGGTTCTGCCTGGCTTAGGTGCATTCCATAGCCAACCTGAACCCCATTTATAACAATGCATATCAGGAAAATATTAGAAAAATACAAGATTGCAGCTGGCAAGCTGAAATAATGCAATCGATTCAATCTCACTAGAATAAAGTACAAATTAATCACAGCCACAGCAATACAGAAAATGAGTATTAGAAATAGGTGCTCCGTAAAGAAACTGCAATTCTTTCTCCTAAACATGAATAAGTTCTAAAATCATCTAATCAAGGTTCGAAGTTTAGAACAAGAATGGTTTTCTAAAGTGGGATCTCAAGGAAATTCAGAAAAAGTAAAAGTCTTCCAGTAAAAGTCTTCCAGAATTGAAATAAGCATAAAGCTTCTCACTTGCAAGAATAAAAAAGCAGAGAGGTCTGTACCCCTCAAAGTCTAAAGGATTCTGCTCTAATCCCTAACATTGTGAACATGAATTAAAACAACAGAGACTTCAGCAACAGTTGTGTCTCTTCCCACTCCTCCAGGAATCAATCGCCTTAAACCTCATGTTGCATTTGCAACATTACCAGACTTTCCCATCCCAAAGAACTTGGACAGTTACTGTAACCTTGAAACACCCCTCCATTCCTGATACACGATGATTAGGAGGGTTCATCTTCTCATTAGCTCTTCAAGTTTTTTGCCAAGATATCTCTTCTCAGGCCCCACTATCAAGAAACTAATACAAACAACAATATTCCCTTTTCTAGCTAATATAACCTTGCAAACTAACCTGTAAAGAAAGATAACACACTACCCAATTAAAGGACATTTCAAAATCAGGCCTTTAGTGGGCTAACTTTAACTAAACATTTAAACATGCACTTCAAATACATGGTTTTACTTGTGCACATTTAATGAAAGAACAAATGCAAACATAAATAAAAGCATACATGATTACACTTTCAAATATGACTTTCAGAATATGCAAACGAGACTACAGAATACATGTCTTCATGTTAAACTGAACATTAGTGCAAACAATTATAAAACTCTAGTTTCTACAGTAAGTACATTTCATGAATCTATATAAATGTGCACACACGTTAATATTATACGTTAATATTATTAAGGCACACAGTAAATCTAGTGTGAAAATATAAATGCAAAGTGCCCAATGTTTACATGTCAGGGATGGAGTCTAAATTACACTCCTATCCCCCTCTGATGGCGATGTTAGCCATCACAACAACACACATATGAATCCTTATTGGGTGATATGAAGTCCAAACCTTGACGTTTTCAACAACGTTTGTCTAGTATTTTCCAGATGCTTAATTTCATTACAAAATCTACCCTAACAATTCTCCATTTCCTCATCCATTCTCTTTCTCACTATTCCACTCCTCTCCTGTACTTCTCTTTTTGCTTCCTATACTTGTATCTCTTAAAGATTATAAACAGAGATATTTCTAAGCCTGGGCAGAGCTTGCGGAGTGTCACTCCGCGGAATTACGCGGAGTTGCTGAAAAACTCCACCAAATTCCGCAGAGCTCTGCAAGCGGGCGGAGTTACTGCAGTGTGAGACCCAATTGTCTAATTACCTCCTCTATTGATTGTGGTGTGTGGCGAAATAGCAGCAAAGTGAAAGAAAATGGTTTTCAGAAAAATCTTAAGGCAAATTTGAATTTCACCAACCAGTGGCACTTCGAAAATTTCAATGAAACATTTTTTCTTGCCATGCAATTCCTCTTTGAACATCTGATTTTACATCAGACTGAACAATCTGCGATTTGGCGTAATTCTAGCTGCGAGGACTCCGCAACAGCCCTCCTCTACCTCTATCGACTCCTTCCATTGGGTAGCCCGAAAGCATACACTCGGTTCACATGCGCATTCAGTATGGACAAAAGATGCGAGTGTTGCCCTTAAATATTTCATTCTTTGGTGTTTTAAATGCAGCAGGTTGATTTTCACCACATTCCATTAACTATCCCCATACCCCTTCCGCTCCTCATGCTCGCTTTCCCTGTAATGTCACTTACCTACCGCATTCTCCCACGCCTCAATCATCTTCTTCATCTTATGTTCTACAGAAAAACTAACCGAGTCCATCAGCCTGACAAACCCAGCTGAGTCAGAATAAGCAGCAACTGCCACCACCCCTTTGAATGCTTTAGCGTTAGCGTCAGCTGCAGGCTGACTTCAATCCACTCATTGGTTCATTGGTCATGTCCCAACTGTTCTGCTATTGGTCAAACGTCTGAAAGTAAATATTATAAAGCTTTTGATTGGTCAGTGCTGGATCATTCAAGGCTTGCTTTTGCTAAACTCACGACGTGCCTTATGTTTTAGGCTACGTCTACCAATAATAACCTAAGATGGCCACTCAAATTTAACTAAAACTGTGACACACACAACCTTGTTCCACTTCCTAGTTCCACTCTACAATTTCCGCCACTAATTAGAATGAAATATACAAAAATGACTTCTTTTTTTTTGGGTGCAATTTTATATAGTGCAAACTCGACCCGAAGCCGCTACTGGAGCACCAGTTACATTACACAAGTACACTACTTATGTAAGGGACGGGCCTAATTATTTAATATATTGTTAGCAATAACAAACCAGGGGAGCCATGGGCACTGATCTGCATGTGTAGTACGTCTGTGGTTTGTTTCGCAGCATTTTGTGGTCAGGCAGTGAGAGGGCCAAGACTGAGGTGGAGAATAAGGAAGGGCTGGGATTTTGCCGCAGGCAGGGAAGGGGCCCCCAGGCGCCCACTCTTTTATACAGCAAGCGCTGTATAGACCTGGCTTTTCCCAAGTACCTGTCACTCGGAGCGGACATATGTCAGGCAAGTGGATTCTTGTGGGTATTCTTTAACATGACTTTGTCTTCCATGCACCCTTCTGCCGCATTTCAGATCTCTCTCCTGCCCGACCCTGGACAGACCTTGTGACTGAGTTATGCCGTTCGTGCGGCCAGGGGATGCACCTGAACAAGCTGTGAGAAGTTGGCCTGGTATATGCTGTCCACTAATTATAGTGGGCACCTTGCACCAGTCCAAACAACCCCTTATTGGAGATAGGTTAAAGACAACCTTATTGAAAGCTATCCTAGTGGTAGCTATGGAGAGCAGCCTTCAGGCTAAGTCTTGAAGGAATGTAAAGCAGCTTGTTTTACCAGTCTATAATCTCTTGAGTGATCAAATGAAAGAGCACCACACCAGGTATATATTCAAAATATATGTATTTATTGCTAAACACACCCCTCTAGTCTCTTTATGAGGCTAGAGTTCGAAATACATAAGTTAGAAGTTATTTAAACACAGTAATAGCACAAATACACGTTTGGGACCCTAGGGGCGGACCAAACCATATACCAATAAAGTGGTATAAGAACCACGACTGAACTAGACACTAGGCCTAGAGCCTCTAGAAGTGCTTGGACCACAAGGAACCACCCAAGGTAGTGACACAGGGGACCCACGGGAGACGCGTGCAGTGTAAATACACAACCGCGATACGCCGTTGACTTCTATGGAGAAAGTCGTGATTGGGAAATTAGAGAAAAGGGACACTTAAAGAGGACTTGGACCAAACCCTTTGAGATCTAGGACTTTGAAGAGTCTCTACCCACGGGAGCACCGGAGTACTCGTGTTACCTCACCCAGGGAAGCCGGGTGCATAGGTGCCTTTCGGGGTCGGGTTTCGTCGTCGATTTGAATGGCGATCTGCTGCAAAGTGCTGCTGGCGACCAAGTGAAAAGTGTCCGGGTGGATCCAAGAGTGGATCGGAGTTCTGAAGAACCTGAAAGCAGAGGGGACAGAGTCTGGGTCACTAGCCAGTGACCAGGAAGGCGATGGACAGATGCCCACCGATGTCGAGTGCTTCAGGTGCGTTGACGGTTGTCTTGACTCTTCAGCCACGAGGTCCAGGAGGCGTTGTCGGCGACCAGGAGCAGGATTCGGGCTGGTACACAATGTCTGTCGAATGCTGAGGTATCGGCGACCGGATTGGACCCAACAAGCCTTGGCAACGGCAAGTCTCGATGCAGAGGAAGATCGTCGATGGTGCAGACCAGCAAGGTCTGGGGAAATCACCCAGCGAGGGTAAGTGAGGGCAGGCCTGGAGCAACCAGGATGCCAAGTTAGGAAAAGATTGGCCTTCATTAAGGGCTACTTGCCAACGGGCTAGCGACCGCGAAGGAGCCTCATGATGCCGCACGTGGATCGGGCTTAGAGGACACTCGTGGAGTGGGGGCCAGTGGTCTTCGGTGCAGGTGGTGCTGGAGGCTAGGGCTACTCGGAGCCCAAAGCACGACTTCTTGGGAGACCCAGAAGAGGATGCACTTGCAAATGTGCTTGGTGTCCAGGGGTCACGGTCTCAAGTCACCCACGATAGCCACGGGCCTCAGCTTTGCTGGGGACTCAGGGTAGCCTCGGGGAAGTCTGAGAATCCACCTCTGGTGATGCGATGACTTCGGCATCCGACGAGAGCTTCAGAAATGCGAACCGGACAGATGCTTCTTTGGTGCCTGCCAAGCAGGGGAGTCACTCCTTGACCCCAAGGGAGATTCTTCTGTCCTCTAATCGTGAGTAGAGCGTCGAAGGTCCAGGATTCAGTTTCAGAGTTTCGTCCAGGGATAATCTAAAGTCCTAAGGACTGGGTTCCTATACTTATACTAAGGATAGGGGTTGGACTACTCTGTGGCCCCACCTATGGCTGGGTCAGGGCAGAGGGGTGGCTACACCCCTTTCCCTTTGTCCAGTTCGCGCCAAAGCAGGGGCTGCCAGCCCCTGATCCGGTTTGAACTGGGGTATGCACAGGGACACCAAATGTGCCCCCAGTGCAGGACTTCAAAGCACCCGAAAGTGCTCCCGCCCAGCCCCAATACACATTATCCTGTCTGGGGAGGTGGTCACACCTCCCTGGGACAGGAAACCTATTGTCCAGGCCTCCCCTGCCGGAGTTTCGTCCAGCAGCAGGAGGCCAGACTTGTGTCTGTGGCAGCAGCATCCATTTTGTGATGCCAGGGCTTTGGAAAGAAGTTACCGGGCTAGCCAGAGTTAACATGTCTTTCCCTCTAGAAGGGTGGAATGCTACCCCCGCCGCCAGAATTGGCGGGGGGTAGTATTCCAAGATGTTTGACACCAAACACGACATGTTTAGGTGCAGCCATTCCAAAGTTAGCATTTAACGCGAGGTTATAATGCGCTTAAGAGTATATGGTCAGGCTGCACTACAAACAGCATCAGAGAAGGGTCTCCGAACGCTGCAGAGGGGCCCTGCTCATGCAGGGGCACCCTCTCACATAGGAACCATGCACTCTGCCTTTAGGATTGATAAGGCCTGCCTTAGGAGTGACTTATAGGTTTATATGTGTGTATGTATTTAGTGATATAGGTAACCTATATCACAGTAAGGAGTGCATGCACCACCTTACCCAGGCTGCAGTAGCAGACCTGTGGTGTCAGTTTGGATGGCCTTCCAGGGGTGGCATAATACATGCTGTAGCCCCTGGCAGGCCTCTGAGGTACCTATGCCCTTGGTACATAGTATACCATATACTAGGGACTTATAAGGGCACTCCAGATCCCAATCAGTGATGTGCCTAAGGCACATGGAAACCATTTTAGAGAGGAAGCAGCTAGGCTGGGGTTCTGATTAGCAGGGCCCCAGCCAGACTAATGTCGAAAAACAGTGAAGCATCAGCAAAAAGTGGGGGTACCCATGTGAAGCAGATCCTACTCTCCTACACAAGCCTGCGTAGTTCACTCCAGGAGAGGCCGCACAAGTCTCTGGTAACAACAACTTAGGCGCTCACTGGACACGTCTGCTCTGCCGCTATATGGGTGGTACCAGGACTCAGAGGCAGACTCTGCCCCAGCCCCACCGGAGGTAACGGATTGTGGCTGACTCTGTTCCAGAGTGACCATCATAATTTCAGGATTGTGGCAGACTCTTCTCCACCCCTGTCGGACTCTCTGAAGCCGAATCCGAATGTGGCTTACTCTATGGCAATCCTGCTGGGCCCCCAGAAGCAGACTATTGTTGTCCGAAAATGTCGGGCAGATTGAGATTCTTCTGACCAAAAACCCTTTGGGAGAAAATAAGAATTTTTTATTCATCTTTGAACTGCTCCCTAGCTGTTGGGATTACTTTTTACTAAGGGTGGGAGCAGGTAAACTCCGCTACGCGGCGGTTGGCGGAGCTTTGCCGAACTTCGCAATTCAAGCGGAGTGCGGAGTGGACAAAACTCCGTGAACTCCGCCGGCGGAGCGGAGTTCACCGCCCGCACTTAGATATTTCACAAAGGGCAATTATCACAAGGATCTCAAAATGGATCCAAGTATTCCACTTCCAAGGTTTTCAAACCATTTGCCTACTGCTGAAAATCCATTGCCAATTGCTTCTCAAGCACCTGTAGCTTCCAATTCCTTCAACTCTCCTTTCAGATCAGTGATGTTCCTAATGTACTTCTTTAAGTTCTTACTCTTGTCAAGAATATAGATACAGCATTGCTGAACCTTTAACATCCTGCAGACTCAGCCCTCCTTCACGAGAAGGATGTCTCACCCAAGATGATTCTGCGAAACCATGGATCTTATAGCTACCATTTAATTATGTATAGCCAACAAGGAACTTGCTGTACTTGTGGACAATTTATCTACTATGGTGGACTATTTTCTAATCTTTGGATCATTCAAGATTACCCCTACAGATGGAGTTATTGCACCAAAAATGTCTCCCACAATTTCAGCAACTACCTCATTTAGTTCAAGTTTTCTTCTCCCACACAGTATCATCTAAATGTTCCACCTGATAAATCTTTAGGAAAACTACATCTAAATAACAAGTACTATACCATCCCTTGAGAAATTTGAAGTATGCATGCTCCCCCAAAACAAATAATCTCCAGGAATAATGGGATCTTGTCTTCCCAAAAACAGAAGCCAAAGTCCTACATAATCGAAAATATGGTCACAATCACTTTTACCCATGAACTTAGTGTTAAGGGAAGATTTCTCTGTACTCACGCATAGTTTTCCTTTGTGTTGCCAATCTGAAGTAGTGCAGGCATAATGTTTAAGTCTCAATTTTTTCCTCTTTTCCATATCCCAAGGTCCTTTATATCGCTCATCCAATCCTGTTTTCTCCCTTTTATCCATTGCCCTATTCCTGTCTTCTGTTATAACTAAAAATGTCTTCTCAACCTCAGTTAAAGAACATGTCATATATTTCTATGAGCAAAAGCCATGTCCAATGTTAAATTTGGTCTAAGAAAACTGTCAACTGTCTTCATTGTTTTAGCATGATAATGCCTATTCAAATGCTTGAGTAAAGGAACTTCGGAAAGTACCAAATCACAATTCCAAAAATAATATTGGAAATGTCCCTTTCCTTAAAACATGCTTAACAGAAGGCTACAAGTAACACCATACATAAGAGGAATATGGTGATAGGTAATTCCCTCTGCCGCAGATAGCTGCACATAGACATAACAGTCTCTCACATCCATAGCGTCAACATATTAATAAAGCAACTTCAAATAGGCAATTGAAGAATAATCTGCTCTAGAGGCATCTGCATGCAAAACTTCAAAATCTACCGCACACAACCTATATCAGTAGGATTCGGGGTTTTAGGAGAAACATCAGGCTTAAGCTCGGCTACTGTGGACAGTGTAGGTGAGGATAATCCGACAAGATGAACAATTAGTACAGCAATCACAGCTGTTAACACACCTGCTAATATGAACCTACGCTTATTGTGTTTATCAGTTTCCATGACTTCTTTAAAATCAGACTATTAAACAAAGTTTGCAGCAAGAAGATTTCTTCAGTGTGCTGTTACTTATGCAGAAAACAAAGTCCATAAATCATGTGATGCAATTATTTACAAAGTCTTTGTGAGTCTTCCTTAACCCTTCTCCGTATTCTTCTAAAGGACACTCTTATGCTCCTTCAGCAGCCTCAGGGCCAGGTAATCTTCTTAATTCTTTTAGCAAAGTCTATTAAATTGTCTTTATTCAAAAGTGCATTTCAAAGTTCAATCTAGAAATCAAGCTAATGATAGCTCGTGTGTTAGACTTGGCATCTTTTGGCGTGTTTCCCCTGACTTTTTGCTTTCTGACCTCCTGGTTTTGACTCTGTTTTTGCTGGTGTAATGACTCTGCGCACTTTCCTCACTGCTGTCCAGTGGGAAAGTGCAAGTGCTCCTGTATAAAATGTGTATGGATTGGTATTTCCATGATTGGCCTATTTGATCTATGTGTCAGTTCCTAGTAAAGTGCACTGCGAGCGCCAGGGCCTATAGATCAAATGCTGTTGGTGGGCTGCAGCACTGGATTGTGCCACCCACGCAAACAGCCCGTAAAGTGTAACTCTGGCCTGCCATTGCAGAGCCTGTGTGCAGCCTGGGGCTGCCATGTCGACTTGGAAAGTGCACACACTTGCAAGTCCCTAAACCTTCCCTTTTCTACATGTTAGTCACCCCTAAGGTAGGCCCACGGTACCCCTGTGGGCAGGGTGCATTGTATGTGAAAGGTAGGACATGCCCTGGTGTGTGTGGCATGTCCTGATAGTGAATTACAGCCTATTTCGTTTTCACTATTGCAAGGCTACCTGTTCCCCATAGGCCAGAATGGGCAGTTTTGATTATTACAGTTTATAATCCTAACTGACCCAGGGAATATGGTAGCAATTCGAGTTTAGTATGCCTGGACTCAGAATGATAAAATGCATCTTTTAGTGAAGTTGGTTTTAACATTCCGTGTTTGAAAATACCACTTTTAGAAAGTGGGTATTTTCTTGTCTAACCATCCAAGCCTGCCTCAGCTAGGTTGTGTATTCCTTGTCTGGAGTGTGAGTGACAGGAGCTGGGGGATGCCAGGAGACAGGGTGAGTCAGCACAGGGCTGAATAGCAAGATCTACATGTAGATGGGTGGGAGGAGTACACCTGGGACCTGAATAGGGCTGGGCCTTCCCTCCACAATGCTGGCTCCACCTCCTGTGGTGCGTCTGATGTCCCTGGCCTGCACCCTGAAAGGAAATACGGAGGCTTGTCAACAAAGTGCTCCAAGACTGACCAGAACTGGTTTGGGCCAGGCAAAGGCCTCTCTGCCTTCATAGAACAAAGGAATTTGGGATATAAATATTGGGGCCCTGACCCCATGAATTTAGATCTCGCTGGAATCAAGGAACCTGCCAAGAAGAAGAGCTGGAGAGCTGCTAGGAGGAGTACTGCCCCTTTGCTGAGTGACTGCTTTGTTGGATTGGCCTGCAGTTGCTGCTTCTGTCTTGGGCAGTGAAAGGACTGGACTGAACTTTCTACAAACTTGTGTTGAGTATCTCCAAGGGCCTGAAACCGAGCTGGCCTCCTGTTAAGAAGTCTCAGGGACTGCAAAGACTTCACAAGCCTCTGGGTACCGCTTCTGGAACGCTGTTTCAGTTGCCACAGAGGAAGGGAACTGCAACCGACTCCGTCAACCGACTCCATCGCTGGCCCGGTGTCCTGTTTGCACCGCAGACCGCACCGTCCGCATCTTGCACCGCAACCCTGGTCTCACCGACAACGACGTTCGACGCCATCGCCACCGAGCCGCTGCTTGCACCGTGACCTGTGGGCACCGCAGTTCGCATCGCATCGCTTCACTGTGCCAGTCGGACCAGACCGACGCTGTCGCTGCAACTGGCTCAACAGTCATGAACGCATCGCATTTGGGCCACCGCTCGCACGTTTGCGACGCACCGCTCTGACTCGCACCGCTGTCCGACGCCAGCTCCCGCACTCCGGCTTGGTCGCCTGCATCGCAACCTGTCAGCACCGCATCGTACACCGTCTCGCCCTGCACCGCACGCCTTGGACTCACCGACTCCGTCTGCACGACGCTCATCGAGCCGCTGCCTGCACCGCATCGAGGGACACTGCACCTTGCACCGCTCCGCTTTACACCGCAACCGCGACAAACGCCAACCGGCTCGCATGCTCCGTGCCCGCCACAACGAGAAAAGGTACTGTGACCGAGTCTGTTCACGACTCTGCTGGCCCGTAGCGACGCGGTCGGCTGGAACTGTTAGACTCTGTGTATTTCAGCATCGGGGTAGACCCGGACGGGGCTACCGACTCGTACGAACTTTGCTTTTGTGTTATTCCTGCAAAGAAGAAGTTATCTTGCAACATAATCACTTTCAAAGTACTGTATTGTGGATTTTTGTCGTAATTGGTCTTGTCTTGAGTATATAAAAATATTGGTTATTTTTCTAAACTGGTGTGGTGTCCTTTTGTAGTGCTTACATTATATTACTGTTGGTTATGTGCAAATGCTTTACACACTGCCTCTAGAATAAGCCAGACTGCTCGTGCCAAGCTACCAAGGGGGTGAGCAGGGGTTATTTTAGGAGTGTAACTCCCTTACCCTGACTAGGAAGAAGGGTCCCTACTTGGACAAAGCTGCAAGCCCTTGCCAACTAGAGATCCCATTTCTAACATCGTGTCAATCTGTTTCGTGGCAAAGCAAAGTCAAAACACAGTTAAGCCACAGGTATATATTCATGCAAATTGTACTTTGTTTGTCCAAGTCCCAAAGCTCTCTTTCTCCTTCATTTGCGGTGAAGTGTGTCCATTCAGGGGATGAGTACCTTTAACAGGGCACTTCAGCTGTTTTTGATCTCCTGAGTACTGGGTGTTCACTTCCACTGTTGCTCAGGCCAGAATACTCAGTATCCTCTGGAACAGTACTCAGTTCTCATTCCGAAGGCATTCTTAATCTCTCTTTTTCTTGCCTTTTCCGGACAATGATCTTCAGTTTCTACTCGGCGTGACACAGCACTAGGCCCTTCGCCAAGCTCATCAATACCCCCCACATTCAGAGGATGTGCTGTCACAGGCTCTTGCCGAGTCTCAGTACTCTGTGAACCCTCCTCTTGCTGTCTCTCAGTTGTGGGTTGCACTTCAGGGAGAGGTACTGTCATGTCATCAAGAAGACACTCCACTCTTCGGGTATGTGCAGTGTGGATCCAGTTAGCAATACCTCCACATTTCACAGCAGTATTTGTCACTAGGATAACCTGGTATGGTCCACACCACCTAGGTTTCAGACGTGTCTTCCAGACATGTTTCTTCACCAAGACCCAGTTGCCGGGACTGAGGTCATGGCACTGCTCCAGACATAAAGAGGTGGCAACAGCTTCAACCTGGTGGAACACAAAATGCACCACATCAGCTAGTTCCTTGTAATAGTCAAGGACCATGTCATCTGTACTGTTCACCAGTGCATTTGCGGGCACTGCAGGCAGTCTCATTGCTCTCCTCATGATTATTTTGGGTGGGGACAATCCTGCTTTTCGATCAGGGACACTGCAAAGACTCTTGAGCACAACAGGCAAAGTGTCTGGCCACTTCAGAGATGTTGATGCACACACTTTGGCCAATCCGGCTTTCAACGTATCATTGATCTACTCCACTATACCAGAGGCCTCTGGCTGATAACTGCAGTGCAATCTCTGCTCCAATTGCAATGTTGAACACTACATTCTCAGGACCTAATTACTGAAATGAGCTCCTCGTTCTGACTCCATCGAAGTGTTAGGAAACCGAACCTTGGTATGAGTTCCTTCAACAATAATTTAGCTACTGTGAGACTGTCATTTCATCTGGTGGGTAGGCTTCAACCCAACGCAAGAAGATGTACACAACCACTAGAACATATCTCAGCCCATTGCACACAGGCATCTCGATAAAATTAATTTGCATACTGTTAAATGGTCCTCCTAATCTTCCTATATGACTCAATGTCAATGGAGTTGGTTTCCCTTCATTCATCTGTTGACACACAACACATCTGTGGCACAATTCTCCAATTATCAATGTAAACAGTGGATTAAACAAATGTTGTCTAAACAATCTGACCATGGCATCCCTACGAATAAGTGTGGATCCATGAAAATGTCTGGCCACTGGGGACAACCTGCTGTCTGGCAACGCTGGTCTGTTATCTACAGAAACCCATATATCATCATCTCTTTTCACACATCCTGCTCTAATCCAACACTGCTGTTCTGCACCTGACACTTCCTCCTGCAACTCTTCACTTTCTCCCAGGTGGCAGTTGTTGATAACAAAAGGTTGTAGTTTGTCTCACCTTCGAGTTAATTGTCATATTCAACACTGAATGTTCATGGCCCATGAGCACAGTATTCCACAACCTAATAGCATAGCGGTTGCCCACTATTACATAATCATCACCACTGTGATGAGTGGGACACTTCACAACTGCAATTGTTGCAGGCAGCAACAGCTACAGTGCTTTAAGTAACCTTCCTTCTTCCTTCATTTCCTTCATTGTCTCTTAGACATGAGCCATCCACAAATAGTATGTAAACAGATTCTGCTAGTGGCTCATCTGATATATCTGTGCTTGGCTTGGTGCATAGTTGAGTGACATCGAGACAATCATGCTCAACCTCCCCCTCATCATTTTCATTCTAAGGGAGGGGCATTAGTGGGACAGGATTCAAAGTAGGAGATCATTTGAGGGTGAGGGTGACATTTTCCACCACCAGCATAATCTGTTCATATTTGGCCAAGCTGCTGTTTTTTAGGTGCTGTGTACAGGTACGTGTCAACAATAAATCAACAGAGTGGGCACAAAAAACAGTTAAGGGATATCTCATCACAATACTTTGACACCGTTCTATGGTGACACCAGTTGCTGCCATGGATTTAAGGCACCCAGGCAGCCCTGTGGCTACAGGATCAAGAGTAGCAGAAAAATATGCCACAGGTCATTCCACATTTCTGTGCACCTGTGTAAGCACTGAGAGAGCACAGTCCTCCCTCTCACTTCAGAAAAAAGTAATCAGGCATTCCTAGTGTCGGGCATGAATGAGACTTTCTCTAAGCTGTAGGAAGGCAATCAAGCAGTCATTATCCCATTGTATTGGATCAGACACATCCTTGTGTGTCAGCCTCTGTAAAGGCGTGACCACTAGGGAAAAGTTGGGTATCCACAAGCGACAGTAGCCCACCATTCCCTAAAACAACCTGACTTCTCTCTGAGTGGTTGGCGGATTCATTTTAAGAATTGCCGAGATTCTTTTTTATGACACCTTCCTCACTATTTTCTCAATGTGATGACTGACTTCTTTCTGGCAATTCTGCAACGTACTCAGGACACTTTATGTCCATTCTCAGCTAAGTGGTTCAACAATGCAATTGTATCTTGTTTACAAGATTCCTGTGTATTTGATGCAACCAATAAATCATCTGTGTACTGAACTAGGACTGAGTTACAGGATATGACTAGGGCCTCAAGATTCTTTTTGAGGATCAGATTAAAAATTGAGGGGCACTCTGTGTACCATTGTGGGACTCGGCACCATGCCAAAACATGGTTCTGGAACCGGAAGGCAAAGAGGTTCTGGCTGTCCTCATGCAAGGGTACACAAAAGAAGGTCTGACAAATCAATGGCAGTGGACCACTCAGCCTCACATGGAATTTGAAACAAAATCACCGCTGGATTCGGTACCACAGGACAATAGGGAATTACAATATTGTTGATCCTTCTCAGGTCCTGTACTATGTGGTATTTACCACTAGGTATAATGGGTGAATTTCATGGGCTCCCCATTTTATCCCCTTCAAAATGTCTTATTGTATCATTGACTCAGTCACTGGAGTAATCCCAGAAATTGTTTCAGGGGTCAGATTATACTGTGGGATTCTTGGGTGTGAAGGAAGTGACCCGAAAAGGGCCACCCGGGTTACCCGGGTTACTCACGACGGGTTACTCTGCCTTCCTACAAATGAAGAGTCGGTCAGACAGTAGAGAATACAAACCAGATTATTTATTGATATTACACTGCAGCGGAGCCCATTCTGACCAGCCTCCTGGTATGGCTGTCGAGGGACTGGACCCCGTAAGCATTCAATTACATTATGTACATTGCAAAGTCCACAAAGGCCTGCCTACTATGGAAAAACACTAGCAGGTGTCGTAATACAATGTGGTTACAGAACATAAGTTTCGATTCTGCAGCCGGGCACAGGCTATCTACTGCCAAAGGTCGTCTGGCCTATCCTCCCTACCAGACAGGCAGGTGGGAGAAGGACTTTATCTAACGAGAAAGGCATGCACTAACGAGGACACTTGCAATTACAGAAAGAAAAGCTCAACCTTGGGAAACGAAACTTACCAAAGACCGCTTTCTCGAAAATAACCAAGCAGCAGTTTCGATTATTATACAAAATGGCGTCCAGATTACAAGATGGTTTCGCGAATGCTAAGATATACAGACAGGAGGGCCCTTCGGTATTAACAAACCCTCCTGTTAGCATGAGCTAACCATCTACAATCGGAAACCAAAGCAAAACATAAATGAATAATAAAGCACATAGCTATTTTATACACATGTCATGTCGTCAACAATAGGAGTGTGCTCTAGGAGAAGAGAAGATGTTTCGAAGATACCCTCGTCTATGGCCAATATTTCATCTATTTCCTTCTGTAACATTATTGCAGCATTGGTATCATGAATCGATATCTTCCCCTTTGGAGTCAATACAGAGATACAATATGTGCAGCACATTGGAAGGCATTGAATAAGGACACAGCAAAGTATTAATATAGCAACAAGATATATTCCTTTTTCTATTAGCCAACCCCATGTTCCAAAAAGGGACCAACTCCAATTATCTGATTCCATGCCTTTGACATTCTCAATACTGTCCAAGATATGGTTAGTAATATTCTTTTCCATATTGGTTATTCCCACTATGCACTGATCGCCAATAACTGCGCATGCACCACCGTTCTTTGCTAAAATAAAATCAACTGCATATCTAGTTTGTTCAGAATAGATCCTCATACTCTCTATTTGAATGGTGATGTCACTTAATGCTGCTACTGTGGTATTGGACAATATCTGCAATTTACAACCAAAGTATTCCCGGGCCTTTTCAGTCCTACTCATAGCCATTCCCCCCAACGTAAAGATAAGAGACAGGATATAACCAAAAGTAATACCTTTACTGTAACTGTTGATCTCAATATCTGTTACTCCTTCGCAAAATTCCTTTGTAAGCGTTCTCTTCACCCATTTTACCTGTCTGTGGGCATATTTACAAGGGACCCCCAGGGGCAGCACCATCCCAAGGGCTACATTGTTGGTGCCATTATGAACATTTGAGTACGTTCCATTAGTTAAAAAAAAGAACCCGGGATGGGCATATATCGGTCAGTCATAGTTCACAGATGAATAGCGAGAATTACCTGTAATGGTGCTAGAACCTCTCGACCTTTCAAAGGTAATGTCTCTTTGGATATGATCATCCCTGAGCAATTGATATACAATATGGTATCAGTACTATTTATGATGGGGCAACAGGCAGGGTAATAGCCAGCTTTTCGGGGAACCGTCACTTCTTTATAATGCCAACCCACCAACGTAATATTTTGCTCTTCCAAGTAGAAGTTATCGCAATAAGTATTATTGTCACAACCGGGATAACCTGTTCCTGTGGGCTTACGATGGTACAAGCATGGCCCTGGGTAGCCAAACCCAAACTCCCCTTTTACCTCAACAAAATTTGTCGGCTTAGAATATGTGTAATTTACCAAAGACAAAGGATAAGCAGTCCATGGGCTAGTCACAGATTCAGTAGGGTAACAAGCAACACCATTACCAAAAACTCTCTTATGAGTATCTAGAAAAACATTATTAGAAAGCATTCTCTTCTGTCTTGGTGTGAAAAAGATATCATTGTCAGAAGTAGGCGAGTTACATGCATATTAAAACTCCCAAAGAACTCCACAAAAGATAATCATCAGCAGAATAGCAAAAAGAAGGAATATTACTCTCCGCAGTTTGACCCATATTGATCGTGGCAAAACAACAAGACCCAATGGCTGTTCTTCATCAATCATTGGCCTGCCAAAAGGATGCATGATAGCAGAACAAAAAGGTACTATTAATATAACCTCAATGAAACCAAATAAACAATCTTCTTTCCAGCATCCGCTTTTCTTCTCCTTTGAGCCTCGCTGGCAGGCACCTATTGTTCCTCCACGGTGGTGCTATTGAGCACTTCTCGTTGGAGCTGCGCCATTGCAGCCCTTCGTGAGGAAAATCCACTTCTCTCAGGATAGGGTACCCTCCCTCCTAGGAAGACACCCCAAACTTATCCTGTCCAGTGTCTCGGACAATGCACCAATCTCCCTGTCCCTGCTCTATCGTCCCTATGCTTCATCCATGAAGTCCATCCCTACTAATCTGACTTTTCCTTTGGTGCAGTGTCCCTCCATTGAGGACGTAAATTGTACTTAACAACTCCAGGAACAGAGGGATCAAGAAACAAAGGCTCACTTTCAGCAGGATTGACTGATTCGGACTCAGACACAGACGGGCCAGCTGACTGGAGCTCTTGGCTAGCCTTAATCTCAGAAGGTACTGCTTCATTCAAGACTGCATCACTCTCCTCCTCAGAAGGTGCCCATGTTATTCTGGCATCGGAGAAAGAAATGAAACGGGGAACCTTCTCCGTCTCAGAATCCCCAATGCCGTCGAGCCTCCATTGATCATAGGGTAGAGGGAGGGGCACCCTCTTGCAGTGCGTTGAATGAATCCAATTTTTCCGACCGTCCACCTTCACCGCTGTACGGGTAGCAAGGAGGATCTGGAAAGGCCCCTTCCACTGGGGCTTCAGACTGCTTTTGCGCTGAAAGTGGCGAACCAATACATAATCCCCAGGCCGAAGGTCGTGGCCTGGTCCCTCTGTAGCGGATGGCAAGGCCTCTGGAATCTGCTGATGAATAGAATGCAAATTTTTAGTCAACTCACATAAATAATCTATCAACAAAGGGTGATCTATCTCGGAAAAGTGGCGGGGTCTCGGAACGCCCCAGACATTAGCGGGCCTACCAAAAACAACCTCATAGGGGGACAACCCTATTCTAGTATGGGCTGTGTTAGACTTGGCTTTTTCAGCGGGTTTAGCCCCAGACTTTTTGCTTTTTGGCCTCCTGTTTTTGACCCTGTTTTTGTTGGTTTTAGGACTCTGGGCACTTTACCACTGCTAATCAGTGCTAAAGTGCATATGCTCTCTGTGTAAAATATGTTATGGATTGGTGTTTCCATGATTGGCCTATTTGATTTATGTGTCAGTCCCTAGTAAAGTGCACTGCGAGTGCCAGGGCCTATACATCAAATGCTGTTGGTGGGCTGCAGCACTGGATTGTGCCACACACGCAAACAGCCCGTAAAGTGTAACTCTGGCCTGCCATTGCAGAGCCTGTGCGCAGCCTGGGGCTGCCATGTCGACTTGGCAAGTGCACACACTTGCCAGTCTCTAAACCTTCCCTTTTCTACATGTTAGTCACCCCTAAGGTAGGCCTAAGGTACCCCTGTGGGCAGGGTGCATTGTATGTGAAAGGTAGGACATGCCCTGGTGTGTGTGGCATGTCCTGATAGTGAAATACAGCCTACTTCGTTTTCACTATTGCAAGGCTACCTGTTCCCCATAGGCCAGAATGGGCAGTTTTGATTATTACATCCTATGATCCTAACTGACCCAGGGAACATGGTAGAAATTCGAGTTTAGTATGCCTGAACTCAGAATGATAAAATGCATCTTTTAGTGAAGTTGGTTTTAACATTCTGTGTTTGAAAATACCACTTTTAGAAAGTAGGTATTTTCTTGTCTAACCATCCAAGCCTGCCTCTGCTAGGTTGTGTATTCCTTGTCTGGAGTGTGAGTGACAGGGGCTGGGGGATTCCAGGAGACAGGGTGAGTCAGCACAGGGCGGAATAGCAAGATCTACATGTAGATGGGTGGGAGGAGTTGCACCCCGGACCTGAATAGGGCTGTGCCTTCCCTCCACAATGCTGGCTCCACCTCCTGTGGTGCGTCTGATGTCCCTGGCCTACACTGCAAAAGGAAGGAAGGAGTCTTGTCAACAAAGTGCTCCAGGACTGACCAGAACTGGTTTGGACTAGGCAAAGGCCTCTCTGCCTTCAGAGAACAAAGAGAAATTGAGGATAAAAAGGGGGACCCAAAACCCCAGAATTTTAGAACTCTTTTGGATCAAGAAGACTGCCAAGAAGAAGAGCTGGAGAAGCTGTGAGGAGGAACTACCACTTTGCTGTGTGCTTTGCTGTGTTGGCCTGCAGTGGCTGCTTCTTTCTTGGGCAGTGAAAGGACTGGACTGAACTTTCTGCAATCTACTTTGTGAGTTTCTCCAAGGGCGTGAGGTAGATCTTGCCCCCTGTTCAAGAAGTCTCAGGAACAGCAAAGACTTCAAGCCCGACGCCGTCTACGACGCCGCTGCCGACGCCGCTGCCGACTCCGTGTCCTGAAAGCACCGCAGAGGTCACCGCAGCAACGCCGCACCGCGGCCCTGGTCTCACCGACGACGCCTCCTGACGCCGCCACCGAGCCACTGCTCGCACCGTGACCTGTGGGCACCGCACTCCGCACCGCCTCGCTTCACGACGATGCCTTGGTATCCCCGACGACGACGCTCCACGCCGGACTCAACGCCGCTGCTTGCACCGTGGTTCGAGTGCACCGCTCGTACAGTTACACGACACACCGCCCTTAGCCCGCACCGCAGCCTTGGCCTACCGACGCCGGTGCCATCGACTCCAGTTCGTCAGCCGACGACATCGCTTCAGCAACGACGACGCCGCTGCTGCACCGTGCCCTGCCAGCACCGTGATGAGCACCGCCTTCATCTCACACCGCGACCCTGGTCTCACCGATGACGCCATCTGACACCGCCACTGAGCCGCTGCTCGCACCGCAACCTGAGGGCACCGCACGCCGCACCGCTGCACTTCGCACTGCAGCACCCGATGCCTGCCGACGCCTGCCGACGCCAGCGCTCCTAACTTCAACAGAGAGGAGATCGATCTGCAACGCGTGTGACTTCGAGGGCCCCGACGACGCCTGCACTGACCTCCGGAACCGACGCCTGCGGACGCCGTGTTTTCGGAAGCTCACCGCGAGGTCATCGACGCCCTGCATTTCTGAAATGTACTGTTTGCGGGTCTTCCCGACACCGTAGCTGACCCGCGACGTCGCGGTCAGCCAGAACTGTTTGGATTTGTTTGTTCACGACGCCGTGATTGCCCCGGACGGAGCTATCGACATCAAGGAACTGTTTTTAAGGACACTGTGATAACAGAAGATTTTTAAAGTACTGTACTGTGGATTTTTATCGTATGGGTCTTGTTTTAAGTATATAAAAATATTGGATATTTTTCTAAACTGGTGTGGTGTCCGTTTGTAGTGCTTACACTGTATTACTGTTGGTTATGTGCAAATGCTTTACACACTGCCTCTAAGATAAGCCTGACTGCTCGTGCCAAGCTACCAAGGGGGTGAGCAGGGGTTATTTTAGGAGTGTAACTCCCTTATCCTGACTAGGAAGAAGGGTCCCTACTTGGACAAAGGTGCAAGCCCTTGCCAACTCGAGACCCCCATTTCTAACATTGGTTGTCAGCGGTGAGGATAGGACTTGTGTTTGCACTTGACTTACAGTGATTGGTGTGCACTACTACCATATCGCAGACCATTACGTACCACATACAGGTTCTTTTTCTTTTTTGGCCTATTTTTATCTTGCCAGTTTGAACTTGCTACTTCAACATGCCTGAATCTATAGTATCATCAAATGCATCAGTAGAAATTGCCTTTGAGGAGGATCGATTGGAAGCCTACAATGTCAAGGAGTTAAAATCGATTTGCAAGAACCTGAAAGACCAGGTCAGAGGCCTCACCAGGAAGGAGGAGCTACAAAGGCGCTGAGGGCCTGGGTAGCAGCCAGACATGCCAGTGGGCAATCTGGTGATCTCAATGGAGAGGTGGAGGAGCCTGTTCCTAGGGTGGATGTGCTTTTGGGAGGGGGGGACCCTCCAGGCAAGGCAGCAGTGGCTTGTCCCCAGAGGAGCTGGAGGACAGGCGGGAAGCAAGGAAGTTTGAATTGGAGAAACTCAGAATAGAAAGTGAGAGGGAAGACAAGAGAATAGCCATGGAGGAAAGGAAGATGATCTTGGATCATGAGCTTAAAATGAGAGAGCTGGAGCTGGATTGGGAAGCCGGTAGGGCTTTGTCCAGCCCAGATGGTGGCAACAAAAATATAGTGTCTAGTACTGAGGGGGAGGTACACGCACACACAGATTTGGGGCCCTGCTTCAAGGAGGGGGTTGACATACGCCAGGGGGTTCAGGATTGTGAGATTACTCCCGTGGTACGCAGTGTCCCTGAGGTGGATATGGGAACTGGCACAGGGGATCATTTTCCTAGTAGTGGGAGGGACACTCTACTGACTCTAGATGAGAGGTGCAGGGAGAGGGGTTCCCCCATGATAGAAGCCCTGGTAAGTGAGTATGAAGACCAGCCAGAAGAGTATGGGTTGAGAGGCAGCAACAGTCAGACACTGTCTCACTGGTCTTGTGAGAATGATGTGGGGTACTTGTCTGAGGCACTGGATGGTTGGGTGAAGGGTAGTTTGGTTATCACCTGTGTGGGGCTGTGTTATTCAATTATTGGAGAGCATATATTAAGTCCCTGTTTTCCAGAGCTATGCCAACACCCAGTGGAGTGTGCGTTTTCTGACCCCAGGGAGCTTGCACTGGAGGCAGACCTTTTGGTGGATTCCAGAGGGTCTGGAGAAGCATCGGGGGTGACCCGGAAGGAAGTGGCTTAGGTATTTCCCAACCAAGGGTGGTGGGAAAGGTTCGTGGTAGCCCAGATAGGTCCCGGTGTTGTGGGAAAGGTGTAGGGACTCACGTCCTGTCTCCGTGGAGAAGGAGTGGGAAGGGGCTGAGGCCCAAGGTGCCCGAAACCCGGTCCCAGAGCCTGGGTGGTTCCATGAGGGAACACCAGGTGGGGAACCTAGGCTGTACTGGAAGGACACCCATTGAGGGGGATCCCCTAGTGTCTGGGGAACTGGGGGGACTGCTGTAACGAGCATCCCACCGGTTCTGGTGTCTGGCAACACCGCTCCAGTCGGGAGGGTGCAGAAGTCCAGATGGAGGGGTGAGAGGGGGATGCGTTCCCCAGTGGGAGAACCAGTGGGTCAGGGGCCAGTCAGAAGGGCTGAGCCTCCTAGCAGTGACCATGGTGACACCACTTCTGTCCTGGGGGATCTTCACGCACTGTCAGATGGACAGAGGTCAGGAGATCTGCGCCAGGCAGACTGTCACACAACGCATGAGTCATGTGTTACCCTCAGGGGGGGCATGCGTGCTCCCAAGGAAGTGCTGGTGTGCCGGGCAGGTGCTCAGCTGCAGGGTTTAATCCCTGGGTTGGGAAGCCAGGTTCAGGTCCTGCCTGACCTGGAGGGAAAGCCGACTGTAAGCAGTGTCCTGACCGGTTTGTCTTCTAGGGGTACCACTCCAGGTGGGAGGGTGCAGAACTCTGGAAGGGGGTACAGAGGAGGGAGTCCTCGCCTCTGACCCCGGTTCAACTTGAGGGTTTAGACCCTAGGTTGGGAGACCAGTTGCTCGAGGGAGGTCCTGAACTGGTGGGCGAGTTGGGCAGGACACCTGCCACAGGTGCCCTGACAATTTTGGAAGGACCAGTAGGTCAGGGGTTGCCAGCTCTGAGGACAGAGCACCACAGGACTGACCCTGGTGAGGCCACTTCTGGCCTGGGGGGTCTTCATGATCTGTCAGGTGGACAGGAGGCTGGAGACCTGCTCCAGGCGGATTCTGGCACAACTCATGAGGGATGTGTCTCCCTTTGGGGGGGTTGGTGTACTCCCCCGGAAGTCCTGGGTTGCCAGGCACAGGTCCAGCCTAAGGGTACAGGCCCTGGGTTGGAGGACCAGGTTCAGGGTGTCCCCCCTGACCTGGGGGAAGGGGCAACTGTAAACAGTGCCACTACCGGTTTGTCTTCTGGGGGTGCCGCTCCAGGTGGGAGAGTACAGTGCCCCAGGGAGGAGGACTGGGTGTGGGAGAGCCTACCCCAGTCCCTTGTTCAGCCTCAGGGTACAGACCCTGGGCTGGTGTACCAGTTGCAGGATAGCACCCCTGAACTGGTGGGTGAATTGTGCAGAACGCCTGCCACAGGTGGCCTGACAATTCTGGAGTTGAGGGGACTGCTCCCGGTGGGGGATGCAGTGCCCCAGGGAGGAGGACAGGGTGTGGGAGAGGCCACCCCAGTCCTGTGTCCAGCCTCAGGGTACAGACCCTAGGCTGGTGTACCAGTTGCAGGATAGCACCCCTGAACTGGTGGGCGGGTGTGCAAGGCACCTGCCACAGGTGCCCTGACAATTCTGGAAAGGGGTACCGCTCCAGGTGGGAGGGTACGGAGCCCCTGGGAGGAAGACTGGGGGTGGGAGAGCCTACCCCAGTCTCCTGTCCAGCTGCCGGGTACAGACCCTAGGCTGGTGGGTCAGTGCCAGGATGTCATCCCTGGCCTGACAAGAGGGAGAGTGGACAAAGGATGCCAGGCACCTGGGGCTACCGCCCCCACTCTCTGACGCCACAGAGGTTAGAGAGCCCTGAGAGGCATAAGGCCTGGGTCTCCCCACTGACAACTGTCGGTAGCCACTGTGGCTTACTGTCCTGGTGGACAGAGTTGCACCTGGGAGGGGGACAGGAGTCACACCCCGGGGGTGGACTGGGCCACACCACTGTGTTGGCCATGTGGGCACTGTCGGCCTGTTGGGACACATCTCTGAGCAAAGCAAGTTTAGGTGCTGCACAGATGGGGTTCACAGGTGAAGAGAAGGGTACCCCATGGGTCAGCTTAGTGGGCCCTGAGAGTATGGATAGAGGGATCCAACTGGGTTTGGAAAGGCGTAGAACCAGAACGTGCCCCCACTGTTGTGGGCCAGGTCTATGTTCTATCACCCCAAGCAGGGAAGTCCATCAAGGGATTGATTAGTCTACCCTGGCTTTAGGCTGGGAGGGGGTTGTGTTAGACTTGGCTTTTTCAGCTGGCTTAGCCCCAGACTTTTTGCTTTTTGGCCTCCTGTTTTTGACCCTGTTTTTGTTGGTTTTAGGACTCTGGGCACTTTACCACTGCTAATCAGTGCTAAAGTGCATTTGCTCTCTGTGTAAAATGTGTTATGGATTGGTGTTTCCATGATTGGCCTATTTGATTTATGTGTCAGTCCCTAGTAAAGTGCACTGCGAGTGCCAGGGCCTATAAATCAAATGCTGTTGGTGGGCTGCAGCACTGGATTGTGCCACCCACGCAAACAGCCCGTAAAGTGTAACTCTGGCCTGCCATTGCAGAGCCTGTGCGCAGCCTGGGGCTGCCATGTCGACTTGGCAAGTGCACACACTTGCCAGTCCCTAAACCTTCCCTTTTCTACATGTTAGTCACCCCTAAGGTAGGCCCAAGGTACCCTTGTGGGCAGGGTGCATTGTATGTGAAAGGTAGGACATGCCCTGGTGTGTGTGGCATGTCCTGATAGTGAAATACAGCCTACTTCGTTTTTCACTATTGCAAAGCTACCTGTTCCCCATAGGCCAGAATGGGCAGTTTTGATTATTACATCCTATGATCCTAACTGACCCAGGGAACATGGTAGAAATTCGAGTTTAGTATGCCTGAACTCAGAATGATAAAATGCATCTTTTAGTGAAGTTGGTTTTAACATTCTGTGTTTGAAAATACCACTTTTAGAAAGTAGGTATTTTCTTGTCTAACCATCCAAGCCTGCCTCTGCTAGGTTGTGTATTCCTTGTCTGGAGTGTGAGTGACAGGGGCTGGGGGATTCCAGGAGACAGGGTGAGTCAGCACAGGGCGGAATAGCAAGATCTACATGTAGATGGGTGGGAGGAGTTGCACCCCGGACCTGAATTGGGCTGTGCCTTCCCTCCACAATGCTGGCTCCACCTCCTGTGGTGCGTCTGATGTCCCTGGCCTACACTGCAAAAGGAAGGAAGGAGTCTTGTCAACAAAGTGCTCCAGGACTGACCAGAACTGGTTTGGACTAGGCAAAGGCCTCTCTGCCTTCAGAGAACAAAGAGAAATTGAGGATAAAAAGGGGGACCCAAACCCCAGAATTTTAGAACTCTTTTGGATCAAGAAGACTGCCAAGAAGAAGAGCTGGAGAAGCTGTGAGGAGGAACTACCACTTTGCTGTGTGCTTTGCTGTGTTGGCCTGCAGTGGCTGCTTCTTTCTTGGGCAGTGAAAGGACTGGACTGAACTTACTGCAATCTACTTTGTGAGTTTCTCCAAGGGCTTGAGGTAGAGTTTTCCCCCTGTTCAAGAAGTCTCAGGAACAGCAAAGACTTCAAGCCCGACGCCGTCTACGACCCCGCTGCCGACTCCTTGTCCTGAAGGCACCGCAGAGGTCACCGCCGCAACGCTGCACCGCGACCCTGGTCTCACCGACGATGCCTGCTGATGCCGCCACCGAGCCACTGCTCGCACCGCGACCTGTGGGCACCGCACTCCGCACCGCCTCGCTTCACCACGACGCCTTGGTATCCCCGACGACGCCGTTCCACGCCGGACTCGATGCCGCTGCTTGCACCATGGTTCGAGGGCACCGCTCGTACAGTTACACAATGCACCGCCCTCATCCCGCACCGCAGCCTTGGCCTACCGACGCCGGGGCCATCGACTCCAGTTCGTCAGCCGACGACAGTGCTTCAGCAACGACGACGACGCTGCTGCACCGTGACCTGCCAGCACTGTGACGAGCACCGCCTTCATCTCACACCGCGACCCTGGTCTCACCGACAACGCCATCTGACGCCGCCACCGAGCCGCTGCTGGCACCGCGACCTGAGGGCACCGCATGCCGCACGCCGCACCGCTGCACTTCGCACCGGAGCACCCGACGCCTGCCGACGCCAGCGCTCCTAACTTCAACAGAGAGGAGATCGATCTGCAACGCGTGTGACTTCGAGGGCCCCGACGACGGCTGCACCGACCTCCGGAACCGACGCCTGCGGACACCGTGTTTTCGGAAGCTCACCGCGAGGTCATCGACGCCCTGCATTTCTGAAAGGTACTGTTTGCGGGTCTTCCCGACACCGTAGCTGACCTGCGACGTCGCGGTCAGCCAGAACTGTTTGGATTTGTTTGTTCACGATGCCGTGATAGCCCTGGACGGAGCTATCGACATCAAGGAACTGTTTTTAAGGACACTGTGATAACTGAAGATTTTTAAAGTACTGTACTGTGGATTTTTATCGTATGGGTCTTGTTTTAAATATATAAAAATATTGGATATTTTTTAAACTGGTGTGGTGTCCGTTTGTAGTGCTTACACTGTATTACTGTTGGTTATGTGCAAATGCTTTACACACTGACTCTAAGATAAGCCTGACTGCTCGTGCCAAGCTACCAAGGGGGTGAGCAGGGGTTATTTTAGGAGTGTAACTCCCTTATCCTGACTAGGAAGAAGGGTCCCTACTTGGACAAATGTGCAAGCCCTTGCCAACTAGAGACCCCCATTTCTAACAGGCTGTAACTCTTGTCGACAGCAAAGCCAATGTTAAAGCCTCCGGCCACTTCAATCCTGTACTCTCCTGAATTTTGGCCATCTTTAGTTTGAGAGTACCATTGTACTTCTCAACTAAACCTGCTGACTGAGGGTGATTCGCAGCATGAAACTTTTGCTTAATATGCAGGCCATTGCACACCAAATGGATGAGTTTCAAATTAAAGTGGCCACCGTTATCACTCCAAATTAAACGGGGCAAACCAAAGCGAGGGAAGAACTCCTTCAAAAGAGCCTTCACCGTCGCCAAAGCTGTATTCTCCTTGGTAGGATAAGCCTCAACCCATTTACTGAATGCACAGACCACCACTAACGCATACTTCAGATTATTCACCCGTTCCATCTCAATGAAGTCCATTTGCAGGACTTCAAAAGGAAAAGAAGGGGGTGCAAAATTACTGGGAGGTGTTGGAGTGCCCTTTCCTGGATTGTACATCATGCACACCATGCAATTTTTTACTAAATGGGCAGCCGTCTTTGGGATTTTATCATTCCGCCATACAGGGTCTAGCAACTTACAGATACCCCTAGCACTAATGTGAGCTGGTCCATGAGCCATAGTAACTACAGGAAGAACATATGCATCTGGCAGCATCCATCTCTGCTTCCCCGACTTGTCAATCCAGCACCCATCATCATCCAATTGTGCTGTACTTTCCTGCCATATTGCTACTTCCTCAACCATCACCTCGCTCTGTATTTCCTTTACGTTATCTAGTGTGTCCTCAAACATCGTAACTTCTGGCACCCATCTAGCAGGACCTACTACAAACATCTTTTTCATCTTAGACCGGGCCGTCTCCTTAGCTATTTGATCTGCAAAAGCATTTCCCCTCCCCACATCATCAGTAATTACTTTGTGAGCGCTACACTTCACTATTGCCAGTTTCTTGGGCAGGGTCAAAGCCGACAAAAGTCTATTTATCAAAGGGGCATGCTGAATTTTCGAACCATGGGAAGTGAGAAATCCTCTTTCGGCCCAGAGCCGTCCAAAATTATGAGCGACTCCGAAGGCATACTGGCTATCAGTGTAAACATTAACCACCAATCCCTTACTCAACTCGCAGGCTCGAATTAGAGCTACCAGCTCTGCAGCTTGGGCCGACTGATAGGGAACTCGTGATGTCTCAACTATCGTATGCAGTGTTGTGATTGCATAAGCAGCAGTTGTGGTGCCATCTGGTAATTTAAAACAAGAACCATCGACATATAGTTCCCCTTGGGGGTCAGATAAGGGAACATCAGTCAAGTCTACCCGTCCCTTCGTCTCCTCTTCCGTCCGAAACATACAATCATGTATGTCTATTTCCTCACTCTCCGAAGGGAGGGGTAGTAACGTGGCAGTGTTCAGAGTGACACATCTTTTAATCGTAATATGTGGTGCAAAAAGGGTTAGCTCATAGCCAGTCAGAGGTGCACTGGTAAGGTGCTGTGTCTTTGTTCTGTTCAAAAGCGTATCCACAGCATGAGGTGCCATAACTGTGAGATCAGCATCAAGAACAAGCCCTGCCGATTGTCGAATAGAGACGGCCACTGCCGCGGTCACTCTTAAACAGCTCGGGAGGGCTTTCGCGACGGGATCAAGCACAGCAGAAAAGTACGCACATGGCCACAAGGCTTACCTCCAAAGGCCTGTGTTAAGACAGAAAGCGCAAAACCGGCCAACTCGTGTACATATAACACAAACGGCTTGTTGTAATCAGATGTGCCAAGCACAGGAGCGGAACAAAGCGCAACCTTTAATTGCTCAAAAGCTTGTTGACATTCAGGCGTACAAGGCAAAGGTTCATGCACATCTTTAGTTGTTAGATATAGCAATGACTTTGTTAATAAAGCAAAATTCGGTTTCCAATGACGACAATAGGAAGTGATACCAATGAAGGCTCGTACCTACCTTTGGGTCTCTGGAACAGGCATGTTAATTACGGCATTAATACGCTCAGGAGTTAGTTTCTGACCCTCCTTCGACAGTAGGTGATGTAAATAGGTGACTTCCTGTCGACAATATTGAAATTTGGAAAGGGACACTTTGTGTCCAAATTGAGCCAAATGCAGCAACAATTTTACTGTAGCTTCTTTACATCCTTCCTCAGTATCGGACGCAATCAAAAGATCGTCCACATACTGTAACAATACATTACCTGGGGGAAGGGTGAGGGAGTCCAACTGACCTTTCAAAGCCTGGCTATCTATACTAGGACTCTCAGGGTACCCCTGAGGAACTCGGCAAAATCTAAAACTACGACCTGCCAAGGAGAACCTAAAAAGGTGCCTGCTATTTGGATGAACAGGGATGCTAAAGAAGGCATTCTTTAAATCAATAACAGAAAAGAATTTAGCAGAAGAAGGAATCATAGTCAAAAGAGCAGTAATGTCAGGGACCACGGGGAACTGAGGTACCGCGATTTTATTAACTTCGCGCAGATCAATCACAAAAAGATAAACATCAGCAACATCATCAGAGGAACCCGGAGGTGGCCTCTTGAGAACAGGAAGGATGGGACTATTACACATATTCGCCGCTGTCTCCTCTACAACTCCTGACTGAATCAAATCTTGTATTATGCACAACAACGCCTGTTCTCCTGCGTGCAAAATTTTATACTGAGGGATACAAGGCAATATTGTATTTTCTTTAACCTGAATAGAAATTGGAGGTATTTGCAAAAATCCTTCATCTGTGCCACTTGTGTCCCACAGCGTAGATGGGACATCCTTAAACTCAACTGGGAGGGGGCATCTTTAGACAAACATTGCGTAGTACTAACCACACTCGGACCCATTGTCATATGGACCCCTTCCGGAGAACAGTAAATAGTAGCATGTAACTTTTTCAACAGATCTAATCCCAACAATTTCTCTCCACAATTTGATGTTAGTAAAAACGGCAAATAAACAGTGAAGGGACCTATAGTCAAAGCAAGGGGTTTGGAGATGAGGCTTACAACCGGCACACCAGAAAAACCAACCAAAACATTGTTATGGCCAGACAGGGCTACCCCAGGGACCAGTGACCTCGAAACAGAACTATTCATTGCTCCTGTATCTACCAAAAATTTATTTTCCGAGCCCTGCAAATCCACACTAATATAAGGTCCATGCTGATCTACAGGTATCGGAACTGGTCCCTTACCCTGTCCCTGGCTGTCCTAGCTGTAAGACATCCCCGTCACCTCATCGAAATCATAATCATCATGATAATAATGTCGTCCCCGAACGTCATCAAAGTAATTCTGATCGGAACGGCCCAGTGATGTCCCAGTAGCCTGATCTCCACCCTGACTGCATGTTCCCCATCCTCGCCCTCTCTCTCCCCGTTCTCTAGGAGCCGCAACCTTTTGCAGCAAAACTGGGCACTTGCTGCGCCAGTGCCCTTCCTCCTTGCAATACGCACATTGATTTGGGCCCACCGGCACAGCATTTCGGCTCGTACGAGGAAGCTGCCTGGCCGGTCCAATACCTCGACCCCGTCCCTGCCCCCTGAATGCCTGCTGCATCAGTACCTTCGTCTTCAGTTCCTTCTTCTTC
Source organism: Calotriton arnoldi (assembly GCA_963921515.1). Lineage (NCBI taxonomy): Eukaryota > Metazoa > Chordata > Amphibia > Caudata > Salamandridae > Calotriton > Calotriton arnoldi. The sequence goes on along the minus strand of CAWUFW010001417.1, from coordinate 1,714,304 downwards.
TTTTCTACCTTCTCTTTCTCCTCGTTCTCTCTATGCTCATAATACTGAGCCATACTCAATATCACCGAAGGGGTAGAAGTAGTCCACATGCTCTCAGCAGCCTGCAACCGGGTTGCAATCTCTGGGAGCAAATTTGTGACAAACCTATTGACAAACAATCGGATACCCCCTTCCAAAGACAAATCCTGGCCACTAAAATCCAAGAACACACCTTCGAACCGGGTAAAGAAATCAGACACACTTTCATCTTTCTTTTGACGACATGCGGCCAGCTTATCCCAGTCCACCTTCCGAAGTGGAATAAGAGAGTGCATATAGGTAATAATGCGGTCTGGCAAAGCCAAGATCTCAGCCTTGGGCTTTTCACCAGGCTTCCTCTCCTTATCTTATGTCCTAATCTCGTCCCAAGTACCACCCAATTCTAGGGCATGGTTCTAAGTATGCACCTGCCGCCAGATATCCACTGGCACCAATAAGCCAAAAAACATTTCATTATCTGCCAACGTCATTTCCTTCGATGCAGCAGCCTCTATCAATTCTTTATAGTAAGCAGTAGGATTTTTTCTGGGGTCGAGTAACTGAGCCTTAATTGCGAGGACTTCACTCCTCTTCCATGGAGTATAAACCCATTGTTCTTGAAAACGGCCCTCTACTCGTTGCCTAGTCACCTGATCGTGCTGATCACGTAGCTCCGGTATCTCCTGGTGGAAAATGGGGTGAACTTCCCTCATTGGGAACTGAGATATCATCGTCGGAGATTTCTGATGCAATCTACCTCGATATCCAATCAATGTAGTAACACTAGCGAAAACCTCATTGGGAGCCATGCCCGTGGCATACACTTGGTCCCTAATATCATAAACAGCCTGGGGGTGCAACACCTTTAAAACACTGTTCCCATAGTCCAATCAAAGTAGCCGACATGTGTTTAAGGGCATGCTGCTGGACAAACGGCTCATAGTCCTTTAACACACTCCATACATCTTCAACACCATAAATAGAATTACGGCCCCACTGGGCAGCCTGATTGGCCACCATATGTTTCTCCATATCTCCCACATTAGACAGAATCAACACCCGTCCTAATCGCTCCTTTGCAACTGCCCCATCCCCATCATCCTGGCCACGCACCGGTGTCTCGGCACCTAACAAGGGGGTAGAAGTGAGGAGAGGGGACAACGTAGTAATCGAAGGGGGGGGCATCAAGGTCAACATCGGCTGAGTAGTAAGTGTCTGTGAAGGAGAAAGTGATGCCATAACAACAGGAGTGGCAGGAAGACTAGCAGTCATGGCGACTGTGGGGGACGGAGCCAAAGAAGAAACTGGTGATGCCGGAACCAAAGCACTTTGATCAATACCAGAAACAGCAGGAAAAGGGGGGGCAGAGGCAGATAACAAGGGCTATGGGACGACAGGATATATTCTATGTGGGGCATAAGGGGGAGGCGGTCTGTCTTCCAATAATTCTTCCACAAAAGTGTCTGCCTCCTCTCTAGCAACATAAGACTTATCACATTGCAATCGAAACCTCCTATCGGCACATTCTATACCCTTCTCCACTTTCTCTTTATCATGCGCCACTGCTTTCTGAGTCAGTGTCTGCGTTCTCTCCCTCCGTGCCTCCCTTTCCGCCCTCAGCCGTCTCTGTTTAGCTTCCTTTCCCCATACCTGAAGATAATCAAACATCGACTGCCTGCTACGTATAGTGAACAATTTTTCCTCCAAATAATTCAATTTCTGTTCATCAAAGGTGCCCGTTGACGGCCACTGAAATTCAGCTTTGTCCCTAGCATATTTGTGCCATAATGTACTAAATATAATAGGGCCAAGACCGTATTTGACATACATGTCATAATTTGGAGTACCCTCCGCAGGTGCGGGCTGTCTTTCTCCAATCAAGCATCAGCAGAACAACAACGACACCTCACACAACACAACTTACTCCAACAAGGCATTCTGTTCACACAAAGGAACACGTTCACCACACAATTACACTAAAATGCACTCGTGCCTTTACCAAAAAGTCGCTTCCGCGGATTGCATCAATCACAAATTAACAAAATGGTACCATTTTTCAAAAGATATTAAAAATTAAATGCAAGCGCTTGTCTAAAACTAATTCCTAGACCAACCAAAGTACCCACCAAACAAACGTAATGACAACAAAGAAGCAAACAAGCTCACCTGGTGCACACAGGTCAAACGAATTTATTCTCCACTGCCGACTCTTCGGACCAAACGGTCAGATCCAAGGGTTTCGCCTTTCCGGACCCCAGCCGGGATGACCACTGGGTGAGGCACCGCCCGATCAGACAGGCGGAGCAGCTGCGAGAACTAAGCTCTATCGTGTGGGGATCCCCGATCCGCCCATGCGACATGGCGCAGCCCCATCCTCCACACCCAGTTCTGGGCGAGATGGGTCAGCCCGATGGAGTCCCTGTTCGGGCGCCAACTGAAGGAAGTGACCCGAAAAGGGCCACCCGGGTTACTCACGACCACCTTCTCTGCCTTCCTACAAATGAAGAGTCGGTCAGACAGTAGAGAATACAAACCAGATTATTTATTGATATTATACTGCAGCGGGGCCCAGTCTGACCAGCCTCCTGGGATGGCTGTCGAGGGACTGGACCCCATAAGCATACAATTACATTATGTACGTTGCAAATTCCTAAAAGGCCCGCCTACTATGGAAAAACACTAGCAGGTGTCATAATACAATGGGGGTACAGAACATAAGTTTCGATTCTGCAGCCGGGCACAGGCTATCTACTGCCCAAATCGTCTGGCCTATCCTCCCTACCAGACAGGTGGGAGAAGGACTCTATCTAACGAGAAAGGCATGCACTAACGAGGACACTTGCAATTACAGAAAGAAAAGCTCAACCTTGGGAAACGAAACTTACCAAAGACCGCTTTCTCAAAAATAACCAAGCAGCAGTTTCGATTATAACACAAAATGGCGTCCAGATTACAAGATGGTTTCACGAATGCTAAGATATGCAGACAGGAGGGCCCTTCAGTATTAACAGGTGCTCAGCATTAGGTTTTATTTTCATGCGAACTGACTCAATTCTCTTTAGGAGACCGATATCTTTTCCTGAAAAGTACCAGACCTCAGTTTTAAATTCTGCGATCCAGTGGTAAATCATAATTCAACATCAAAGGGTACAATCCCATAGTTGGCCCTTGACTTGCTAATTTAAATATTCTTCATGGGTTTGCAGTTCCACTTCTTTCAGAGTACATAGATAGTTCAGTTTAATTTTCACAACAAATCTCGTCCTATCAAACTCAAACTCACGGGACATGAACCACACACCACAAACTGGTGATTCTCCTCAAAGGACCCTATTTTAACAGGTACTACTTCTACTATGGGGTTTGTCATTTGATTATTTGAAACTCCTGCAACTTAGATTGTTTTTCCTCAGAGGGGCAGGATTGGAACTTCCACTGTTCTAACTGTAGAACAGGGAGCACCAGTATCAATCCAGAATGATACGGGGTAGCCATTCACCTCACCTTCTATGAACGGACCACTCTGGTCTACTTTTAAGACGGCTCTGTGTAAGCAATCGTCCTCCCATCTCAGGCACCGTCATTGGGACTGGTGAGAGCCATAGCCGTCAACTGTCTCAAACATAAGAAACATTCTGATTTTGGAAAAGATTCTGATTTACATTTGGGACTTGATTTTAATTAAATCGAGAACCATTTACATTTTGCTGTGGCATTGAGGCTTGTGGAACCTGCATCACTGGGGCTTGGGGCACATTTGATTTTGCATTCTCGGTCTGGGTGCATTCTGTGACTTTACAGGGTTATTACAATGGGGCTGTGTAAACCCTAAATTCTGAACCTAGTTTTCATGCACCACTCTGTTGGGTTTAAGACAACATTTCTGCTTCCAATGCCCTAACTAATTACAATAGTGACAAGGATTCCACATTACAAAAAAACCCAAGACACTCAGAGAAGAATACTTCTTGCGTGTCACAAGGGCAGAGAGGAGATCTCTGGTGGGAGTACGTCCTCCCGTAGAAAACTCTGAATCACAAGAAGTACCCCACAGTTTGAGATAACGGTAAATAAACCCTGGTTAGGTATGGAAGGGTGATTACTGAAGCATCCTAATTATTGCCCACTGGGTTGTGGGAAAGGAAAGAATTCCTTTTGTTTTAATTACCCTCACACACCCTAGTGGTGTCATGCTTCATCATCGGGTCACCCTGACTCCTAAAGGTCAGGGTGGGCTCAACCGTGTTTCAGGGAGCTCTTGGTAGATGTGGCCAGGGGGTCCAAAAGATAAAAATCCTCAGATGGTTCCCGGTATCCCTTTATTCTTGGAATCGTCTGGGATATTAAAAATTACAAGCATATAAAGGGTCACTTGGATGTTTGTGGTCCTATGACCCTAGTGCCGACATGTTTCAGCCCACCAATTGGTCCAAAACGGGTCCTGGGCTTTCTTCAGGGCAATAAATGTAGCAGTTCACTCCCTGGTTATGGCAGTGGATAATTATCACGCTACTCCTATTTTGTGATAAAGGGCAGATAGCTGCTCCTTTTGTGAAAAACAAAAGACAAACTTATTTTTAGTTTGGAGGATATTGTTCCTTCTTCTCCATCTGTAGGGAAAATAAAAATAAAAAGAGAAAGCATAACGCAACAACATTTTTGTAGTGACCGTTGCAACCCATGGGTGATGTGCTTAAAATATACACCCATGCTCATCCATCAGGATGGGTGATTATAAGCCATCAAAAAGTGTCATATGCACACTTCGTTATCTCTTCTCAATCAATTATACCGTGTCAATTTGTGTTGTATATCGTGCAGTGGCGACATACATCGCATTCTAAATCTATTCTATATTGGTGTATATGTAGTTATGCTAAAAACACCAACGTGACACTCACATCAAACCACACAGAACATTAATCTCACATTCATAGTGCATTTACACTTGATATATATTCCTCTCTCCCTTACCCCGTCTTGGGAGAGGTATAGCATCACAGGGAGTTGCAGTCGGAGGGGTAGCCCTCTAGTCACACACTGAATATCATGTTGAAATGCCCGTAGCAAGTTGCAGCGTAAAAATATGGGAGACAAGGAGAAAAGGCAGGCGTGCATGAGCCTTTTAAAATTTCCATATTGATTGTCAATGCCCCCGCATACCTGTAACCGATGTGTCACGAAAGTTGCAGCATACACTACTTACATCGTCAAGGGTCCTGCCCCGCGTACGAACCTACTTAGACCTGCATCCCCAGGCTTTCGCCCTGGTCCCTGTCCGTCATCCGTATATGAAGGGAGCAGGAAGACGCAGTGAGCCTCGTACCGGGGGCGGTTCCCGCGAAACAAGTACCACGTTACCGGACATAGTCCACGTTACCGAGATGCGTCCGGGGGAGTTGGACATGTAGTCCAGTGCTCCGTCTAAATTCTTATACCCGCATTGCGGTTAAAAGTGAAATATTTTTGGCACTTTAGGATTCCTATATCAATCCTTATACGCTCTAATTGGTGGCGAATGGATGGCGGATATAGTGATCTGCGTTCCCATAAAATAAATTGAGCCTGAACTGAGATATGTTTGTGTTGTTCTCCTCAATTCAAATTGTAACTTTATTGGGAATACAACTTTCTTTTATATAAAAGAACCGCTCTGGGTTAGAAACTGTGATTGTCATTACTATCAGTGTGTGATTTTTTCGGGTATGGCAATGGTTACTCTTAGACCCCCCCGGGGGGTGAGTGAATTTAAGGTCTGTTTTTTAGATGCCAACCAGCCACATCAGGAGGATTGCAAAAACTTTATTGATATCGTCACATGACGTTTTGTATACAAATGTTGGTCTGTCCTACATTTTGCAAGTTTCAGTTAATGTCATTCGAATATCACCGGTCTTAACACGGGTTAGAGACATCATGTGGGTGCGTATGATGTGCAATACACTCGCGTATTTGATACTGGAGGGTACATAAAACTATCCCTTATAAGTTGTGTGAGAAGGTCAGTTTACATGACGCATCGTGTTGTTTGTAATTGATGTCGTAATGCATATTATCAGATTTGCCCAGACCCACTCATGAATGAGATGGTGAGGTTAATCATGTGTCATTCATTTCCCCTATTTTTGATTCAAGTGATTCCATGGAATTTAATCATTCAGGCCCCTTTCATGTGTCCTCAGACGGTACACCCAGCGCTGTTCACGTTCAAGGAGTCTTTTCGCCATGTTGCCTGCACCCTTGAGGTTTTCAAAAACTGTCCATTTCAGATCTTTGTCAGTATGGGTCTTTTCCAAGTAATGCGATGTTAGTTTAGTTGCAGTTATGGCCCGTCTGATTGTACTGCGGTGCTCGCTAATGCGGATCTTCACCTTCCGGTTTGTCATGCCCACGTACATGAGCTGGCAGGGGCACGTGATAAGGTACACCACATGTTCTGAATTACAAATAGTATGTGCCCGTTGTTCCCACGGGTAACCTAATCCTAGGTTAATGTGCTTTGTATGCTCAGTGAATGGGCATACCACACATGTGCCGCAGGGATAGTGGCCCATGACGGGAGGTTGGTTCCACAGTGTCAACTGAGAGGTGGTTTTAGATTTAAATACATCTGTGTGGACCAGGGAATCTCTAAGACTCCTGTTTCTCTTGAAGGAGAACATCGGTTTCTCAAATGTGAGTGTATTTGATGTCAGAATGGACCATTTTTTATTTATGATCTTTTTAATCTCATTCGATGAAGAGTTATATGTCGTGACACAGATCAATGTATTCGATTCTGGTTTTTGATTGGTCTCTAGTAGAGCAACTCTAGGAGTATTCCTGGATCTCTTGCGTGCCCTATCAATGATGTTCTTGGGGTATGCTTTCTGCTGTAATTTCACACTTAATTTATCCGCCTCCTTGCGGAAATCATTCAGGTCCGTGCAGTTCCTAGGGACCATGAGAAATTGTCCAACCGGTAGATTCTCCCTTAAGGCCCGTGGATGTGCACTGTCAAAATGTAACAGGCTGTTCCTATCGGTAAGTTTCGTGTATAACGAACTCACTAGCCTGCCTTCCCTTGCGATGATATTTATGTCCAGAAATGAAACTTGTTCACTATTGAATGTTAGTGTGAACCGCAAATGTGGATTGAGGTTTTTTATCCAGAGGGTAAAGTCAGTGATGCTATTAAGGTCACCTTTCCAGATGATCAGGATGTCATCTATGTACCTAACCCATTTCTGGATTTTGTCGGAGAATGGGTTCGCTGACCAGATGTGTTCCTCCTCGAAGTGGCTCATGTACAGGCACGCTATACTTGGCGCGAACGTACTGCCCATGGAAGTCCCATGGACTTGGAGGAATATCTGGTCTTCGAATTTAAAGAAATTCTCAGTAAGGGCAAGGTGCATCAATTTTATGATCCAATTTACAGGTGCCTCCCACTGCCATTCTTCCTTGTGTAGTAGTTGTTCGATGACTCGTAGGCTCTCCTGTTGTGGAATACCAGTATAGAGAGCTTCTACATCCAGGCACATCATGATGTTATGTTTAGGATCATATTCTGTGTCTGTCAAGATATTGAGTGGGTGTTTTGTGTCCTGGACATAGGATTTGATTTTGGTCACTAGGGGTCTCAAGAACCAATCCGTATATTTGGATAGGGGTTCCAAAAGGGACCCGATCCCCGATACAATGGGCCTTCCTGGCGGTGGAATTTTCCCTTTGTGGATTTTTGGTATCGTATAGAATAAGGGTATCCTAGGGTCTTCAGAGTTCAGGAAATCATGTTCCTTCTTAGTAATCCATTTGTCTTCTAGGGCTTCTTTTGTGTGGGTCTCAATGGTTTTCTTGAGACGGTTCGTGGGGTCTCTCTGGATCTTCTTGTAGTGTCGTCCATCTGACAGAAGGGTCAGGCAAGCTTCTCGGTATGAACTGGTATTTTGTATTACCGTGGCTCCGCCTTTGCCGGCCGGTTTTACCACGATGTCATCCCTCATGCTCAAGTTTTTCAGAGCCTCTCGTTCCCTCTTACTTAGATTGTTAAAAACGTTCATCCTCAGTTGTAGTTTTTCCACTTCTTTGGTCACTGCTTCCTCAAACGTGACTACCTCCGAGGGCAGAAGTGACGTTGGGGGGCAAAAAGTAGATTTAAGTCGGAGGTTAGTGTAGCCGGTGTCTTTCTCAGGTTCCTGTGTAGCTGCAAAAAATGCTTTGATCCTCACTTTGCGGAAAACCTCACTGAGTTCACATCTCGGCCGGAATTTGTCTAGAAAGGCCGTGGGCACAAAACCCAAGCCTTTGTTTAGAACTTTTTGTTCGTCCGGACTGAGTGTTGTATCTGAGAGGTTCACCACTAGTCCCGTGTCAGGCTCGTGCTGGGTTGCTGGCCTCTGGTCTGGCTCCTGGTATTCACGTTGGTTCTGTGTTCCTCCCATTGGACTCGTTTGTTTCCTCTCCGTCCGCGCAATAATTAGGATGCTTCAGTAATCACCTTCCCAAACCTAACCAGGGTTTATTTACCGTTATCTCAAACTGTGGGGTACTTCTTGTGATTCAAAGGATTCCACATTGCCACATCAATCCCAGTACTCAGGTCAATTGAAACACCACGACCTATACCTTGTTGCAGGAGTCCATTTCCACCTTGAGGAGTGTCTGGCAAAGCACCGCCATAATGTAAACTCTACAAAACGGGTCTGCTTGTTGTGGAGCACTAAAAGAGCACTGCACTACAGTACTCTGAATGTAGCTGCAATGTAAGAGGGTAGAAATAGCACAACCTCTCTACGGAGGAGCGCTGTGGGAAGATTCATGCTGCACAAAGGGACTGTCTACGGAGGAGCAGTGTAATTATGTACTCTCTGTGGAAGAGGACTGTCTAGGGATGAGCACTGCAAGAGATGCACAGTGCACAGCAGGCCTCGCTGCAGAATAGCGCTGCAATAGAATGCATACTCACACAGGACAACCTTCAGTGGCACTGCTATGGAGAGCAAACTGAATAACATGACAGCCTGCAGGCGCACTGCAAGAGAGTGCACACTGACTAAAGGGACAGTCTGCAGGCCCACTGCAAGAGAGTACACACTGAATAACAGGACAGCCTGCAGGCACACTCCAAGAGAGTGCACTCTGAATAACAGGACAGCCTGCAGGCGCACTGCAAGAGAGTGCACTCTGAATAACAGGACAGCCTGCAGGCGCACTCCAAGAGAGTGCACACTAAATAACAGGACAGCCTGCAGGCACACTCCAAGAGAGTGCACTCTGAATAACAGGACAGCCTGCAGGCACACTCCAAGAGAGTGCACTCTGAATAACAGGACAGCCTGCAGGCGCACTGCAAGAGAGTGCACACTAAATAACAGGACAGCCTGCAGGCGCACTCCAAGAGAGTGCACTCTGAATAACAGGACAGCCTGCAGGCGCACTCCAAGAGAGTGCACACTAAATAACAGGACAGCCTGCAGGCACACTCCAGGAGAGTGCACTCTGAATAACAGGACAGCCTGCAGGCGCACTCCAAGAGAGTGCACTCTGAATAACAGGACAGCCTGCAGGTGCACTGCAAGAGAGTGCACACTAAATAACAGGACAGCCTGCAGGCACACACCAAGAGAGTGCACTCTGAATAACAGGACAGCCTGCAAGCGCACACCAAGAGAGTGCACTCTGAATAACAGGACAGCCTGCAAGCGCACACCAAGAGAGTGCACTCTGAATAACAGGACAGCCTGCAGGCGCACTCAAAGAGAGTGCACTCTGAATAACAGGACAGCCTGCAGGTGCACTGCAAGAGAGTGCACACTGAATAACAGGACAGCCTGCAGGCACACTCCAAGAGAGCGCACTCTGAATAACAGGACAGCCTGCAGGTGCACTCCAAGAGAGTGCACACTGAATAACAGGACAACCTGCAGGCACACTCCAAGAGAGTGCACTCTGAATAACAGAACAGCCTGCAGGCACACTCCAAGAGAGTGCACTCTGAATAACAGGACAGCCTGCAGGCACACTCCAAGAGAGTGCACCCTGAATAAAAGGACAGCCTTCAGTTGCACTACTAGGAAGAGCACACTGAACAAAAGGACGGCCTGCAGGTGCACTGCAAGAGTGCACACTGCCCAACTGCACTCTCGGTGAAGGAACAATGCAAGAGGGTGCACACTGAACAAACAGTGGCAGGCCCTGCAGCACACACGGCGCAGGGGGCCCCCAATCTTTTCTAGGGGTTCTAAGTCTTCAGGGAGGACCTATGCAGCCCAAAGGCTATGCATATTTATGAGATATTGGAGACTCATGCACCCCTTATCACGTTCTGCTGGGGGTAGGGAGTCGGGGGGCATCATTCTGTGTCATGCCTCTGAACAGAAGGACTGCCTGTAGGCGCACTGCAAGTGAACGTACATTGCCCAACAGCACTGCTGAGAGCAATAAAATACATACCTATTCCTTTTAAAATCGTTATTGTATGTAGCGTCGGGTTGGCCAAATCAGAAAACTATAGGCCATGTTAAGAACAATTTGAAGTTAGCAAACGTATCACATATACACTTTTCATCCAAATAAATATACAAACTTTATTTCCAAACTCCAAAATTCATGACAATATGACTATTTTGTCCTATTTCATACTTTTTCTACCCTTGTAAATAAAGCCTTGAAAGAATCGATGTGTAGCCTCTTCATAAAGTGCATTGGCGCCTCAGCAGGAGTTAGTAAATGGTATTTAAGATATATTGGGTACAACAACTGCCTTCTTAACCTTAAATCACGGAGATCAGGGGAATAAGTAGCTCATGCTCTGCTGAACCTGTGACAGGCCAGAAGCAATCTATGTCTGTGAGCGATGTCTCTTCCAACTTACCTCCCGTCCCCACCCGTCCAGTGCCGCACCTTGCATGCTTGAAGCCGTGGGCAAGTTTATTTGCTGTGCTCCTAATTAGACCCCAGTACCCTCATCCCGTCTTCCATCTGCCCCCCTTGCTTGGTCTGTTCATCCTCCCTCTGTCTCTCTGGCCTTCCTTGATCCATTCATAGCCCATTCATCCTTCGGTCCTTACTACTGTCACCCCTACTTCCCTGTCCCTCCAATCTCGTTTCCCTCAGTCCATTCATTAATTTTCCTCGCTCCTTCCATCATTCTTTCCCCGGTTCGTTTTTTCACCCTATCCTTTGTCTATTAATTCTCGGCCTATTCATCATCCCGTCCTTGCTACTGTTTTCCCACTAGGTCCTTCCATTCTTCCTTATTTTAGTCCATTCATTCCTTTTCCTCGCTCCTTCCCTGGTTAATTTTCACAATTTCCTTAGCCTATGCATCCTTGTCAAATTTGCTTTTTTCTATGTGTCCCTCCACTCAGCTTTCCTTGTACCCTTCGAGCCTTGGCCTCTCAGTTTCGAGTTCTTCTCACGCTTACTTATATGCGCCTTACCAAAAAGGCGAACCTTCAATAAAGTGAGGTCGGAACCGTAGACAAAAGGGGTGCAAAAATTCATACCATCTCTGAAAGTACAAGGCCAAGTGCTGTAAATGGGCAGATACTGAGTGCCTGCCATTCATTAATTTGAAACGGAGAGTACCTGCACTTTTCAGCTCTGTTGCACTATATTTAATGGGAGAGTACGTGCACTTTTCAGCTCTGCTTCACTATATTTAATGGGAGTGTACCGGCACTTCTCGGAAGCAAATAGGCCCTTTGAATAGAGAGTAACTGGACTTCCGTATTTCCTTTTAAAGTACTGGCAAGGCAAGAACCCCTGCATCAAAGGACCTCAGAGCAAAGGGCCTGTTTCCCACTAGTAATGCTCCACACAGCACAGGCTCTCCAACCCACAGCACGCACACAACCTCTATCAAGCAGGCACATTCACACAAGCAAGCAGTCACATAGGCACATAGACACAATCAGGCATACACAAGCATAGACTAGGACACACTGACTCACACTTGCTGATTCACACTGATCACACACACAGGGGCCGATTCCGATCTCGGCCGGTAGGGCACCGAATCGGATTCGGCTTAACCGGATCAGATTTGGAGCCCTCTTTCCCGACCGATTCGTACGTGCGTCCGGGCGAGCGAGTACGATGCGAGCGCACGCGAAATCGCCGACCGACTCATACGCGGGTCCGAACTGCTCCGACCGACTCGCACGGACACGACTCGCACCGCGCAATGGAGACGTTCCCTGGCCGGGCAAGTACGATGCGCGCCTCGAGCAGTCGGACCGACTCGCGCCGTCCGGCTCCAAAGGGCAGTCGGAGCCGGACTTTGGGGGTCCGTGTCGGACCCCCCTGTACGCGTAGCCGCGCGAGTCGCACACAGGGGGGACCCATGGGTCCCCCCTACCTGTGCATGTACGGCGCGATTCGCATAGATGCGTACCCGCTGTAGGGGGCGCCCTTGTTTGCCTCGCACCCATTGAGTCAATGGGAGCCCGCGTACTCGGTGTACGACCGGCTCCCATTGACTTCAATGGGAGTCCGACCGAATCGAGTCCGATTGCATGCGTACGCATCGTACTCGTTCGGTCGGGCTGCCAGAGTCCGATTCGGTCGGAAATCTCTCCGGGTCCGGCTCGGTCGGAGTGATTTCCGGCCCGAATCGGAATCGGCCCCACAGTTGGATGCAGACATATGAGTCTTGGCCCTAGCCCTTACCTTCTGGGCAGTGGGTGAATTCAGGCTGCCAGTGGCTCCACATCTCCTGGTTTGTTATATTTCAGCTTCCCATAGTCCACTGTAGGGGAAACTGCACACAACAGGAGACGAGAGCAGTGGTCTGAGTAGCATCAGACAAGTGGTGCTAGGCCTCAGGAGGGCTCAGGAGATAGGGAGCTGCTGAACTCTGTTCACCTAGCCCTGCTGAAGCTCAGCACTGACAAGAAGCAGGGCGGGTGTGGCCAAGGGGAAATGCCACGGGTGGGGATACCTGGGAAGTCCGTGCCAGTCAGAGCCTGCCAGGGGAACCTTGAAAAGTAGATTAAAGAAAGAATATACTGTAAATGGTGAGGTCAGGAACGCGAACAGGCAGCACAGGCAGGCTCGCGCTCTGTTCCTCTCAGATCCCACCCCATTCTCTCAGGCCCCAACTCCTCCTCTCCTAGACAACCTGTGAGAAGGAATCTGCCAAGGAAAGGGGGCGGGACCTGAAAGATTCTGCTCAGCACATGTGCAGGATTAGCATGTTGATGGGTCACCGGTGTTGTAAAAAAAAATATTTTTCATTGTGTAGCATTTTTATATCAAGTGTTTTCTGTATGTGTAGGCAGGGGTGTAGCTTAGTCAGTAAGATTCGAAGTGTGAATCTAAATTTTCCTAAACTAAAAAAGCAGTTGGCTACAGGGTGATGGGTGAGATGACCAAGGTTCACAGTGGACTACTTTCATGAGGAACAGGGTCAGTACTGATTTGCATTAGGTGGGCTTCTGTCTAGAGAGGCACCGTGGGCACAAAACGATGGGTTGGAATGCTATCTGTCTCTGGTTAGACTATTCAAGGAGAACTTCAATGGGTACATATTTACTACTTTTTTGGTAAACTGGTCCCTATTTATATTTAAGAACCCGATCCAAGAAATTAGCAAGTTAAAACCTCTTAGTGAAATCAAAACGACGAGAAAAACAGACACAGACATAGCAGACCCGGCTCAGAGCTCCCTGATTCAACTACCAAACCAAGAATGCTTTAAAGAGGTGTCACACCCAGAACACTTCTGCTGAAGTTATGGCCCTGCTCATTCCACCTGGGCCTGGTATTTCTTCCTGGGAACTCATGACTATGGTCACATACAACACAATGGCTTAACCCCTGCCCTAGGATCACTTTTCCCTGCATGCACTCTTCTTTGTCTCTGCTACAGAATGCCTTCAGGGTAGAGTTGTCAAATCAATGTATGTGGGCAGGGCTCCATGTTTCTAGTCCTCACCTTTTACAAATAACGCTATCAAATTACTGATGACCCCATACAGTAAGCTCGAGTCTCAAATAGAGAAGGGCACTCAGGTAAATTAATAGGATGAGTTGAGCCAGAGCCGAGCCATAGGTCTGGCTTGGCTCTAAGAGTCTGTGCATGAGCCGAGCCATGAAAACGTTTGGCATGCATACTGTGCAACACATATAATATACAAGAATGATACAATCTCTTCAAAGTTAAAAAGAAGTGTATTTCTTGAACATGTGGAAGCGTATCACCTTAGTTCATCACATTATATCACTGCATGGATATACATTTCTTAAAAGCCACCCAATGACAATGCCATTAGTGAACTAAGAGACAAGTCAGAAGTCATGTAACCCCTAAATATGGCTTAGATGGACAAACATTATAGTCTATTAAATAAAATATGAGAGGAGCTTGTACAGTGCACACCCTGAACTCAAGTATTTAAATGTGCGCTCAAATGTGATAATAAAGAAAAAGGAGGCTCTCCGAAATTAAATAAGTGCCTAGGATCCCACCATTTGGACAAGCAGGGAAGCTGGTATTGATTCCAGTTTCTCTGGTTTCACATTTTGACATTTGGGTATTGCTCTCTCTCTCTCATGTGTTTACTTGAAAGGTCTATGTTTTATCTTTCACTTTTGGCTCACAACAAGAAATCACAGAGACAGCATACCTGACTCAGGGCCCCCAGACACCACTTCTCAGCTAAGAACGCATTTATTTTGGGGGCGTCACACTCAAACCCCTCACCTGCAGCTATGCACCTGTGTGTGGGCCCAGAGTGGTGGCTGGGCTTGGCATGTGTAGCAATGGCAAGCAAGGGGTAGCAGCTGTTACCAGAAGATACCCAAATATGCATCCATAAGACCAACCTAAACTTAAATTGCAGAAAATCCACAAATACTTTGTAATCTGAAAACATAAATTATTGGGCTTATGTTGATTTGTTCACACCTCACATTTCAAAAGGCCTGTTGTACCAAGTTGCCTGGTACCTTGCAAAACCTGCTCCCTTTTTACAATCAAGCTGAGAATTGACATATGGCCAACTTGCACCTTATGCATCAGACGACAAAAAAAATTGAAATTTAGCCCTAGGCATCTTCAACACAGACTTTGGAACACATGGAATATCACTTTAAGAGTAGAACCTAACCAGCTGCAGTCAAGAAAATACCTTAATGCTGAACTCATAACGCTGGTGATCAGCAAAAGAATTGCAGAGACATTACAGGTAGTGAGGAAAACCAAGGAACATTTTGCATCTGGGTAATTTCACCTTCTCCTGCCATTTTGGCGGCTCTTGTACTTGAGCCGTTCACCATAGCCCACAGTAGTGGCCATAGAAAGATATGTGGTGCTTCATAGAATTCTAAAATGAATACATGGCACCATTGATCTTTGTCCTTCAATGCACCTGAAAGCAATTCATATATACAGTGCACACAATACAAGCAAATAAGCATGAAAAGGCTCATAGAGCTGCATGCAGACCAATGAACCAAGAAGAGTGCATTTCCCCTACATATTCCCAGACCACTTCTTTAAGATCTCTCATTACCTAAGACCTTTTGATTGAAGTAAAATATTTTATATATATATATATTTATGTCGAAAGTTTCACCTCAAAGATCCCAGGAATCACAAAGCTCATGAAAACCGGAACAGATGAAAATAGACCCAGCTGTAAGTGCAAGTGAGTATTTATTTTTAAAAGCTCAGCATGCCTGCCATGACGCGTTTCAGCCTACCAGAGGCCTTGTTCAGCATTCCACGGAAATTCTTTCCTAGCTCTCTCACGTCAACGAGCACGGCTCCGCTCGCGACACCGTATGACGTCATCGGAGCCATAAGAGGACCTCGTCGGCGTGCTGACGTCAGTTCCACCCATTTTTTCCGTGCCACCGAGGCAAACAGGGGACCGAGACATTTTCACATGTATACATAGTATAATATATATATATATATATTCACTGAAAAAACCATAGGTTTCAGACACGTTATAGTTAGAAATTAGCATTTAAAAAACCTTTGAAATGCACTGAAAAAAACATAGGTTTCAGGCACGTTATAGTTAGAAATTAGCATTTAAAAAACCTTAGAAATTCACTGAAAAAACCATAAGGTTTTAGGGACAGTTATAGTTAGTTGGACATTGCACTCGTACAAAACCCGTGAAATTCCCCGTTATAGTTAGTTCAGGTAACTATAACTCGCGCCCCGCAATGCACTGCTGATGACGTCACTTATTACATCACTCATGACATGGTCAGTGACATCACTGATGACATCACTGATGACATCTCAAATGACATCACTGATGACATCACTGATGACATCATCCAGTGACTGTGTGTTTCTGTAAAGTTTAAATATGTTTAATATATATAGGGAAAGGCGTATTGAAGAATGAGTGGGTGTAGAAGCGCCTGAATGGATGATTTAGTAGGTGCGTGACTGAGTCTATAAGTGAGTGATTAAACGTATCTTACTGTATGCATGGGTGAGTGACTAAACTGTGTGAATGTCTGTATCCGTCTGTCTGTTGTTGTGTAAGCAACTGCATGGGTTTCTGACTAGCTAAATGAGTGTCTATATGGGTTATGGATTGGTTCTCTGAGTATCTGTATGGGTGCCTCAGTGTTTGTGTGGGTGGGGTGTGTGTGACTCTGTGCATAGATGTGTGAGTGGGTGATTCACTGGGTGCATGGTTTCAAGAGTGCGTCTGTGATGGACTGTATGGGTGGGTGAGTGTGTGTATGGGTGTGTTAGTGATTGAATGTATATCTCAGTGGTACATGTGTGAGTAACTACATATGTGAAAGGCAGTATATATGTTGGTTGGAGTATATAAATGGCTATAAGTGAGAGTGTGTGATTGTGAGAGTGGCTATATGGATGAGTGTGTACTTGCATCAGTGATTGCATAGGAGCGTAAGAATGTGCTAGTATTTTTATGAGTAAGTGAGCTGGTGTGTATAACTGTATAGGTGAGTAAATTGGAGTGTGATTAATTATTTGCATGACTGACTAGGTGTGTGAGTACCTCTATGGATGAGTTGCGTTGTGTGAGTGTTTATATAGGTGTATGAGTGCATATGATAGTCCTGTACTGAGTGACCGTAAGTATGAGTGACTGTACGGGTGAGTGAGTAGATGTGTGTGTGTAGACCTAAGAATCAGTGAGTGGGTATGTACTTATTGGTATTGGAGTGTGTATCGTTTTGAGAATGGCAGTCTGTAATTTAGAGTGGGTGTTTCAAAACTTATATTAGGGTGTGAGAAGATGCATTAAATTCTCACATGGATGATGTCATCAGTGATGTCATCAGTGATGTCATTTGAGATGTCATCAGTGATGTCATCAGTGATGTCACTGACCATGTCATGAGTGATGTAATATGTGACGTCATCAGCAGTGCATTGTGGGCGCGAGTTATAGTTACCTGAACTAACTATAACGGGGAATTTCACGGGTTTTGTACGAGTGCAATGTCCAACTAACTATAACTGTCCCTAAAACCTTATGGTTTTTTCAGTGAATTTCTAAGGTTTTTTAAATGCTAATTTCTAACTATAACGTGCCTGAAACCTATGGTTTTTTCAGTGCATTTCAAAGGTTTTTTAAATGCTAATTTCTAACTATAACGTGTCTGAAACCTATGGTTTTTTCAGTGAATTTCAAAGGTTTTTTAAATGCTAATTCCTAACTATAACATGTCTGAAACCTACGGTTTTTTCAGTGAATTTCAAAGGTTTTATAAATGACAATTTTTAAATGTATTAATTGTTATATATTTTTTTTTTCATACTGATTTACTACATTTTTAGAAACAATTTTTTTTTACATATTTTATTTTTTAAATTACATTGTAATTACATTATACATTACAAAAAATACTTTCTCAGAATGAATTACTTTAGTTTAAATACTTTGCACATAGGCAATAGACTTTTAAGTACAGTAGTTACAGTTGTTGCAATGGGCAACACATTTTCAAACACAATGCAACATTCAGCTCAATGTGAATTTCTAGTTAAATGCAATTAGTTACTTTATGGATTACTTTTCTAACCACAGGACTGGATCCTAGATTCAGTCCTGGGACATCTCCTGTAAACAGTTGAGTAAAAGCGTTTTGGTTACAGTAGTGATTTTTAAGGAATATTTTTGTATTTTAAAAGTTGACACTTAGAAACTTTTTCTCATAGAATCACCAATGTTATCCTATGGAAGGAAATTCACTTAGCAGGTAAAAACTGTTATCGTTACTTTTTCTTACTCAGTGTTGGATCCTGGATCCAGCACTGGTGCATCTCCTGTAAACAGTTGAAAGAATGCGTTTAAGTCATACAGGCGATTTTTAACCCCTTCGGTGCGCGGCCGATTTTCGCCCTGTGCGGGGCGTTTCATTGAGTGGGCGGGTTCATGACGAGCTCAGCTCGTCATGCGCACACGAGCACTGCGCAGCATGGCGAGCTGAGCTCGTCATGAGCACCGAAGGGGTTAAGGAATATTTGTAGTTTGTGAAAATCGACACTTTGAAACTTTTCTGCTGAAAACCAGACAATGGATTCCTATGGAAGGAAATACAAGTTACTGGTAAGTACGGTTAGAATTACTTTTCAGGGTCAGTGCTGGGCTAAAAGATGCAGCACTGGGTTCTCTCCTGATAACAGGTGAGTAAATTGGAATTCGTACTTTGGTTGATTTTAGAGGAATATTATAAAGTTCCAAAACTCCACACTTAGAAGAATTTCCAAGTGAAACCAGTCAATGTTAGCCTTTGAAGGAAATTCAAGTTACTGGTGAGTACGGTTAAAATTACTTTTGAGGATCAGTACTGGGCTGAAAGATGCAGCACTGAGGTCTCTCCTGATAACAGGTGAGTAAATCGGAATTCGTATTTCGGCTGATTTTAGAGGAATATTTTAAAGTTCCAAAACTCCACACTTAGAAGAATTTCCAAGTGAAACCAGTCAATGTTAGCCTATGAAGGAATTTCAAGTTACTGGTAAGTACGGTTAAAATTACTTTTGAGGATCAGTACTGGGCTGAAAGATGCAGCACTGAGGTCTCTCCTGATAACAGGTGAGTAAATCGGAATTCGTATTTCGGCTGATTTTAGAGGAATATTTTAAAGTTCCAAAACTCCACACTTAGAAGAATTTCCAAGTGAAACCAGGCAATGATATCCTATGGAAGGAAATTTAAGTTACTGGTAAGTACGGTTAAAATTACTTTTCAGGATTAGTACTGGGCTGAAAGATGCAGCACTGAGGTCTCTCCTGATAACAGGTGAGTAAATCAGAATTCGTAGTTCGGCAGATTTTAGAGGAATATTTGCACAATGGTGAAGGGAGGGGCGGGGCCTGAGGTGACATCTGTGCAAACGCGCCCTGTGGCGCGTTTTAAGTTGGGGGATTAAGTCCCCTTGAATCATGAGGGTCCCTAGGGGCCAACTAGCCCACCAGGAACCTCCAGTATGCGCTAGGGGCTGCGTTGCAGAGACGTGTAGAGAGGCCACACCCTTTTTACACCTCTCTGCAACGCAGCTCTGTGGCGCTTTCTGGATGTACCTGTTGGGCTAGTTGGCCCCCAGGGACCCTCAGGATTGAAGGGGATTTAATTCCCCATCTTAAAACGCGCCATGGGGCCTGTTTGCACACATGTCACCTCAGGCCCCGCCCCCTCCCTTCACCACTGTGCAAACGCGCCCCGTGGCGCATTTTAAGTCGGGGGATTAACTCCCCTTGAATCCTGAGGGTCCCTGGGGTGCAACTAGCCCACCAGCTACCTCCATTAAGCGCCACAGAGCTGCATTGCACAGAGGTGTAAAAAGGGGGGTGGCCTCTGTCCACCTCTGTGCAAAGCAGCCCCCTGGCGCATACTGGAGGTTCCTGGTGGGCTAGTTGGCCCCCAGGGACCCCCAGTATTCAAGGGGAATTCGTTCCCCCTCTGCAAACGCGCCAGGGGGTGCGTTTGCAGAGTGCTGTCAAAGAGGGGGCGTGGCCTCCCTCGCGATGCCGTTTTAAAAATTTTTTTTTTTTTTTTTTTTAAAGGGGGCTGTGTGGCCCCCTTTTTAGTAATTTTTGAGCCCTGGGGACCCCATCCCCCAGGGCCTGTCCCCCTTTTAAAAAAATAAAATAAAAAAGGACTGGGAAGGGGACCGCGTGGGCCCCCTCCCGTGGCCAATTTCGACCCGGGGACCCCATCCCCCGGGCCATAGCCACCTTTTTTTTTATTTGATGGAGGGGGGCTGCCTGGCCCCCTCCTAAGGCCTCCTTAGGCCCCGGGGACCCCATCCCCCGGGGTTGGCCCTATCCTTTGGGGTCCGTGGGGGACCCCAACTCCCCACGGACCCTGCTGGCTCCCCGCCTCCTGCGGCATTGCTTTCCACATGGGGAGCTGCTAATATGCAGCTCCCCATGTGGAAAGTAATTCTGCTTTGAATTTTGGAAGCAAGAGCAGCTTTCCTGCTCTCGCTTCCAAAATTCAAAGCAGTTTGCAATGACAGGACGGGAGCCACGAGGCTCCCGTCCTGTCATTGCAAACAGCAGTGTCCCGGGGTAGGCACCCCGGGACACTGCAGGAGCCGGCCCTGGGGGTGGCGGTCCCCAGGGCCATCACTGGCTCCAGGAGGGGGGCCGCGCGGCCCCCTCCCCACATTTTCAAAGCCCCGGGGAGGTGGTGGTCCTCGGGGCTTGGGGGTCCAAAACGGACCCCCATTTTCAATTTTGTTAGTGCCCCGGGGAGGTGGTGGTCTCGGGCGTGTGGGGGGCTGGAGTCCCCCACACAGGTTAATTTAATAAATAAAGAAGCCCCGGGAGGTGGTGGTCCTCGGGCTGCGGGAGGGCTCAGAGCCCTCCCGCAACTTTTTCTAATAAAGCCCCGGGGGTGGCGGTCCCCGGGGCTTGGGGGCCCTTAGAGGCCCCCATACATAAAATAAACCCCTCAGCATGCCCCCGGGACTTGGCCCACCCGGGGGCAAATTAACATCGAAGCGCGGGAGACCGCGCTTGATTTTTTTTTTTGGCAGGATCCGCGCTCCCTGAGCGCATCCTGCCGATTTTTTTTTTTTTTAAATGCTTTTTTGCCCAGGGGGTCCTTGTGGGACCCCCTGAGCAGGCCTAGGGGTTAGGGTGTTTCTACCCTGCCCCCTTTGTGCGTTTTGCGCACTTGTTTCTTTTTTTCTCGGCGGGATCCGCGCACCCTAAGCGCATCCCGCCGATTTAAAAAAAAAAATGCTTTTTCTGCCCAGGGGTCCTTGTGGGATCCCCTGAGCAGACCTAGGGGTCAGGGTGTTTCTACCCTGCCCCCTTTTGCGCTTTGCGCACTTGTTTCTGTCCCTCGGTTCTACCGAGGGACAAAATGGCTGCCAACACTTCTTGATTTGGAGTGTTGACAGCCAATTAGCATGCAGCTCGTGATCGGGAGGGTACGCGGATCCGACGCGCCCATAGATATATATGTGATTTTAATTGTGAATTTCTCAGGAACTACTGAACGGATTTACACTATTTTAGCAAAAGGCACCAGTCTGAACCAAGGGCTACCTCTTTGCCAAATTTGGGGTAATTCCGTTCAGCAGTTCGGGCTGTAGCTGCGACTAAAGGTTCCTATGGAAAAATGAATGGCGAAAACGCGTTTTGGGACCCCCTTTTTCTCGGCCCCCGCTGACGTATCACCCCGAGACTTTCAGGGTAGGAGCGGACCGGAGCGCCCCAACAAGTTGGAAGCTTTGCGAAGATTCGTCAACCGGCGCCAACGTTATTGCAAATAGAATGTCGCGGATTTCCTATGGATAATAGGTCCTAACTATAACTATCTACTGGCGACCGCCAGTAGATAATATATATATATATAAAATATCCAAAAGTGCTTTCCGCTGATTGTGCAGCAGCGGGATACAAGTCGGAGGATGCGCAGACCGTCAGCACGGCACAAGGTAGGAAGCGTGAGTGAATTTTCCGGTAGAGGAGGTGTGCAATGACAGAGCACGGCAATTTTGCTAGTGTGCTCACGTAGAACGCTGAAAGCGATACCACCGTCTATATTGATACAGTGTTGCCGCCATGACTGCGGACGCGCTCAGGAGCCGCGAGGCAGCGGCTGAAACAATGTTTGACGATGCCCCAAGTACGCCACAACAAGTATTGGCTCATAGCAGCCAAACTACGGAAGGGCACACAAACGCTAAGGAGCTTTTTAAAAAACTTGAGAAAGCCATGCGTATGGAGCAAGCTAAGTGGTGGGAACACCGATCACTGGAAAGATATTTACAAGTTGGGTGGATTCCAAGAGGGCTACGCATAATGATTGCCCCAAGCTATGAAAACCCAGATCCTCAGATGTTAAGTGAGTGGGCAGAATGTAATCTGGAATCTTCCAGAAGACTGGTGACTATACTTGTCAAGTATGCAAAAAGTGACCGAGGGAAATTACAAAAACAAATTGACGACTTGGAGAGTGAAATAACGAAGTTTGCAATTACACCACAAATAACAAAATACCGTGAAGACATGTTGATTAGACTGGCAAAAGATGAAGACGTGATTAAAAAACGGAAAACATACAAGTTCCAGAGGGATAAGCAAGATTATGAACAGGGACAAATATTCACGTTTGCCAGAAAATTCGATTCCATCAAAACAGCAAAAAAAATTGTGGCTCATGAGGACCAACAAACATGTGAACAACAAGCTGCGGCATCATCTACATCAGTTTCTGATTTAAGCTCATGCATGGGAAGTGATTCAGATACTGAACAACAAAGAGTAGGGTCTTATTTGGGGTTTCGCAAATTTACCCTAGCAGAGGAGGTAAACTGTCTCAGGCAGGATCGCAAAGACACACTGCGCCCTCGCAAACAACCAAACAAAGACTCAACCGCAAATGTAGAGAAAGGCGCAAATGCAACAAGTGGCACCAACAACAAAAAAACACAATACAACAAAAAAAGATGGTATAGATAACAATCAAACTGTCGTCAACCTATCTACAGTGAGTCTAAATGCAGCAGAGATCAAATTATTGGAACTGGGATTGTCATTTTGTCCACCAAATAATTTTGACTATGCCCAAACTCAAGTGGATGTTTACAAGTTTGTACATAAACTTAAACTTAAAAAATACCACTCAAGCAAATCCAAACAGAGTAGTAACAGCAACGCAACAGAAATGATGGGAAGTAGCAGTCTAACAGCCGCGGATGCAGAGCTATTAAACAACTTACAGGAGAGGGAACGTGAAAACAGCAATGTGAATAACAGAGATGAGGATAATTGTCTCAACACATTTGGTACAGTTCCAACTAAGTTTAAACCAAAATCTACATTCCTACCCATAACTCTCAGAGACTCTCTAGATATATTCAATGAACTGGTCACTACAGAGATAAAGAGACTAAAAATACAAACCTCTAGAAGAGTACAAAGACAAGACTACCAGCAAGGGGCATACAATCGACTAATGGAGAAATTACAAAAGAATGATCAAATTGTAATTAGGAACTCTGACAAGGGTGGAAACATTGTTTTATGGTCGAGGGATGAATACATGAAAGAGGCTACAAAACAATTGGAAGATGCAAATTGTTATAAAAGAACCAACATCCTAACAGTAAGAGCATCTTGGATTGAATACTACTCCAAGCTCAGTGCCTGGAGAAGCATGGGACTCATCAGCATGGATGAATACAGGTTTTTAAAGAACGAACACCCAGTTATGCCAATAATGTATTTTATCCCCAAGCTACACAAAAATGCCACTACCCCACCGGGGAGACCTATAATTTCAGCAATAAGGGGCTTTTTGGAAAATACTACAAAGTACATTGATTCATTTTTACAAGACTTTGTAAAGAATCTACCATCCTTTGTGCAAGATACCGGGGACTTCCTAAGACAATTGACGGATATAGTATGGGAGCCTGACTGCTTATTAATGTGTTTGGATGTTACGTCTTTGTATACAAGTATACATCACAAAGACGGTATTAGAGCTACACAATACTATTTGGATAATAGACACTTACATCTGGTCCAACATAACAAAATGCTAATTGCAATGATTACGTACTGCTTGAATAACAACTATTTTTTATTCCAGAACCAGGTCCTGCAGCAGATAAGGGGGGTAGCTATGGGAGCTTGTTTCTCCCCTAGCTACTCCTGCCTACATATGGGCTGGTGGGAAGAAGTAATCCTGAAAAAAGAGTTTAAAACTGTCATGGATACTCAGATAAAAATCTGGCTACGCTATATCGACGACTTGTTCGTGATATGGCGTGGGACAGCAGAGTCAGCTTGTGATTTTGTTCAAAAGTTGAACAAAAATAATATCAACTTGCACTTCACAGCTACCATTAGTTACCAATCTGTATGTTTCCTGGATGTGGAAATATACATAAAAAATGACAAAATTGAAACCAAACTCTTTCGTAAACCCACGGCAGGCAACAGTCTGCTGCATGCCACTAGCCACCATCCTCAGCATCTCATCCACAGTATACCATATGGGGAGATGCTGAGGATACGTCGTACATGCAGCAGTGACCAGGATCTGAAAGCAGCACAACAACTGAGCAAGACCAGATTTTTACAAAGAGGGTACAAAGCTGAGACTATTGATCATGCCATTTCCAAAGCTAATGCTAGAGATAGAATGGATTTACTTAACAACAAGGCATTGACTATCTCTAATAGTCAGGACAGTCCCAATGAAACTAGATTAATCCTCACATACAGCAAGCAGCAAAATACCCTACGCAGAATCATTAACAAAAATTGGTCTGTTGTACGTAGTGACCCTACTATTGGAAATGCTTTACCCATGAAACCGAGCATTACTTTCAGAAAATCCAAATCCATGAGGGACTCTATAGTTAAGAGCAGTCCGGAGGTAAGAATCTCCAAAAATTGTCTAACGGTCAGGAAAGGATTCTTTAAATGTAATAGTTGTCGGGCCTGCAAGTATGGGGTAAATACAACATCTTATATTTCCCCATTTACTAAGGACCCTATTAGAATAACTAAATTTCTGACATGCAAAACGGAGTATGTGGTCCACGTGTTGACCTGCCCTTGTGGGCTGCAATATGTGGGAAGCACTAAGTTGCAAGCCCACAAACGTATACTGCAGCACATGAGGGCAATTACCAACAGTGATCATACGTACCCGTTTGCACGGCACTTTAAAGAAAGACATGCAAACAACCTCCAGGATTTCAGATATTTTCTAATTGACTCTATACCAGTATCCAGACGGGGAGGTGATCGGGAAACCAAACTCCGACGCCTCAAAACAAGTTATATCCTCGATCTAGATACAAAGAATCCCAATGGTCACAATTCGAGCGAGGACTTTTATACCTGGTTAAAACTAATCTGGGATCAGATTTAACTATGTGTTTTACCAACTGAACAATAATGTATACAATGACAACTATAGCTTTCTCACATTTATGAAATTTATCTTTCTCCTTGGATTATTCTATTCAGCACTCTGCGTCTTGCATTATGCTTTTAGTAGATTATTTTAATTCACATACATATTTTTAGCTAATTATTATGGTATTTGTACAGAGGATTTTTTATGAGGTCTTTTGTATTTTATGCATGGTTTTTAGATCATATATGTATTAGCACTTTGGCACTTTGCACTTTACTTATAGGCACTTTTAACAAGACCTGCAGCATTATCAATTATGGAGTTGTGTTTCACATTCTATTTATTAACAGCAATGATACATTGATTGACCCCCTCAGCAGGATATCCCAAATATGAAGGGAGGACATGTATGGATTTATCCATTTATAGTCATATAGGTACTCTGCTAATTTACCAATGACTTTACATACAACAGCAGTGGGCTCTTTTGAAAAAATTATGATTTTTTCTTATTGAATACTTGATTGTGCTGAAATGTTTTTTACTATCATATATATATATTTTTAAATGTATTTTACATTCGTTGGTATTTATATCAACATTATTGCAATTGTATGTATTTTTACTATTTATTGCTGTTGGTTTGTACAAACATAGACTACACGGATTATTTGATAAAGTATGTTGTCTATGCCCATTAGCTTGCTGCATCACGAGTGCTTGGTACCGTCACTTTAAAAACTTCACTTTGGCTCTGAAGGCGCGTCATGTGATCAAGGCCGAGTTTGGCCGAAACGCGTCATGGCAGCAATGGTGGCGCACTGAAAATAAACACCTAAATTGCACCAAATCTGGGTTCGTCGTCCGTTTTTTTCCAGTTAAGGAGAAGTGTAAAGCGGAGTGTGGCAATATATATATATATATTCGCACAAAATATCCTTTAATAGAACCAGGAATGGCGACGCCGTGTGTAGTGCAAAATAGTCTTTATTGGCCTCGAGTCGAACGCGTTTCGGAGCTAAAACTGCTCCTTGCTCACCGACACATAAAGTTTTAAAAGCGGCCATTTTAAACATTTGTTTACAGTTACCACAAGTCACGTGTGGAACTACAGAAACAGTGCAAGTGAAAACAGACTGGTAGTTTTTTTACAACGGTTCCAATAAAATCCTAAACCAATTTTTTCAAACTTGATTTCAGAATTATGATTTCATAATTATAAATATTAAAACATTAAAACATACACCTTTCTGAAAAACTCTTAGATACAAAAATATATGGATTTCGTAGGAAAATAAATTTTTACATTTTTCTTTTTTCATATACTGATGACTTCATGGACAAAACAATTCACAATCCATGCGTGAAAGGCTCGGCTCGTTAATTAATAGAGTTGTTCATACCATTTCTTTTCGGTAATTCCTTCACAACTAGAGAATAAATATATCTCGAAATGCGTCACACATATTTTGCCCCAGTGGGCATAACAGTACACATTATTAACCTTATATATATATATGCAAAAAAAGAAGCAGAGAACTCTGGGTAGTTCTCAAGTTTAGGTGGAAAGCAGCTCCAGTAAGAGCACTCTCAACACCAGCGACACTCTAAATTTGCCCAGCTCAATTGTCTGCTTTTCTATCAAAGTTTTTAAGCATAGGATTAGCGCAGTGCTATCCACGCTGAGATAGAAAGGGACAAAGTCTTTTGCCATTTTTACAGCTAAGTCTTTAAGCATAGGATTAGCACAGTGCTATCCCTGCCGAGCTGTAAAATGGCCAAAGCCTTTTACCACTTCAGGCACAGTATTACAGCTTAGGATTGGTAAAATACCATCCAAGCCAACCAGAAATGAATAAAAGCAACCCCTGACACGTGTTTCGCTCTCGTTAGAGCTCTTCAGAAAGGTATAGCTTTGTCCAGACACAAGGGAGCACCCAGTATAAGTCAAAACAAAACCCTTTCAGGCATAGAGTGACGAATAAATTATGCAAAAAAAGAAGCAGAGAACTCTGGGTAGTTCTCAAGTTTAGGTGGAAAGCAGCTCCAGTAAGAGCACTCTCAACACCAGCGACACTCTAAATTTGCTCAGCTCAATTGTCTGCTTTTCTATCAAAGTTTTTAAGCATAGGATTAGCGCAATGCTATCCATGCTGAGATAGAAAGGGACAAAGTCTTTTGCCATTTTTACAGCTAAGTCTTTAAGCATAGGATTAGCACAGTGCTATCCCTGCCAAGCTGTAAAATGGCCAAAGCCTTTTACCACTCCAGGCACAGTATTACAGCTTAGGATTGGTAAAATACCATCCAAGCCAACCAGAAATGAATAAAAGCAACCCCTGACACGTGTTTCGCTCTCGTTAGAGCTCTTCAGAAAGGTATAGCTTTGTCCAGACACAAGGGAGCACCCAGTATAAGTCAAAACAAAACCCTTTCAGGCATAGAGTGACGAATAAATTATGCAAAAGAAGCAGAGAACTCTGGGTAGTTCTCAAGTTTAGGTGGAAAGCAGCTCCAGTAAGAGCACTCTCAACACCAGCGACACTCTAAATTTGCTCACCTCAACTGTCTGCTTTTCTATCAAAGTTTTTAAGCATAGGATTAGCGCAGTGCTATCCACGCCGAGATAGAAAGGGACAAAGTCTTTTGCCATTTTTACAGCTAAGTCTTTAAGCATAGGATTAGCACAGTGCTATCCCTGCCGAGCTGTAAAATGGCCAAAGCCTTTACCACTCCAGGCACAGTATTACAGCTTAGGATTGGTAAAATACCATCCAAGCCAACCAGAAATGAATAAAAGCAACCCCTGACACGTGTTTCGCTCTCGTTAGAGCTCTTCAGAAAGGTATAGCTTTGTCCAGACACAAGGAAGCACCCAGTATAAGTCAAAACAAAACCCTTTCAGGTATAGAGTGACGAATAAATTATGCAAAAAAGAAGCAGAGAACTCTGGGTAGTTCTCAAGTTTAGGTGGAAAGCAGCTCCAGTAAGAGCACTCTCAACATCAGCGACACTCTAAATTTGCTCACCTCAATTGTCAATATATATATATATACACACTGAAAAAAACAAAGGTTGCAGGGATGTTATAGTTAGGAAATAGAATTTAAAAAAACCTTAGGAATTCACAGAAAAAAAACAAAGGTTACCGGGACATTATAGTTAGGCTCACATTTCACTCATACAAAACCAGCAAAATTCAGCAGTTATAGTTAGCTGAGCAAACTATAACTTACGCCCCTGCAATGCACTGCTTAGTACCTCGCATATTACATCACTAATGACAATGTCAGTGACATCATTAATGATATCACTGATGACATCAGCCAGTGAGTGTTTTCTAAAAGTTTATGAGTGATAAACATATATCCCAAGGTACTACAAAAGTTAAAATAGCTCCCAATGAGTGATACTATTTCTAACATATATTCTGTGAGTGACTGTGTGTATCCGTTTGTGAGTAGGTGTTTGAGTGCCTGTATGGGTGTGTGAGTGGGCATGGGCATGGCTGTATGGGTGGCAGTATGGGTGTATAAGTAGGTGTGTGAGTAGCTGTGTGGGTCAGTGAGTGGCTTTGTGAGTGACTGTATTGGTGAGTGAGTAGATGTGTCAGTGGCTATATGGGCGAGTGAGTGGTTACTGAATGGTTGTATGAGTGAGTAACTGGCTGTGTGAGTGACTGTATGGGTGAGTGACTGGCTGTTTGAGTGAGTGTGTGGTTAAGTGAGTTGGTGTGTGAGTGGCTGTACTGTAGAGTAAGTGTCTGTGAATGGATATATGGGTCAGTGAGTGGATGTGTGAATGGGTATGTAAGTGATTGTGTGGGTATGTGACTAAGTGTGTGTGTGCTTATATGGGTGAGTGAGTGGCTGTGTTGAGAGGCTGTATGAGCAAGGGAGTGGGTGTGTGAGTGGCTGTATAGGTGAATAAGCGAGTGTGTGAGTAGCTGTATGGGTGAGTGTGTGGCTTTGTGAGTGGCTGTATGGTTAAGTGACTGGTTGCATGAGTAGCTGTATGGGTGAGTGAGTGGTTGTGTGACTGGCTGTATGAGTGAGTGAGTGGGTGTGTGAGTGGCTCTATAGATGCGTGAGTGGTTATGTGAGTACTTGTATGGGTCTATGAATGGGTATGTGAGTGGTTGTGTGGGTGTGTAAGTGGGTATATGAAAGATTGTATAGGGGCATGAGTGGGTGTATGAGTGCTTCTGTAGATGGTATGATCAGAGATGTCATCAATGATGCAATTTGAGCTGTCATCAGTGATATCATCAGTGATGTCACTGACCATGTCATGAGTGATGTAATATGCGAGGTCATAAGCAGTGCATTGCAGGGGCATAAGTTTTAGCTAGCTCAGTTAACTATGACTTCTGAATTTCACTGGCTTTGTACAAGAGAAATACGAGCCTAACTATAACATCCATGTAACCTTTGTCTTTTTAGTGAATTTCTGAGGTTTTTTAAATGTTGTTTCCTAACTATAATGCCTCTGTAATCTTTGGTTTTCTAGGTGAATTTCTAAGGTTATTTTAAAATTTTAATTCCTAACTGTTACCACTAACCTTTGACATTGAGTGAGTGCATGAGTGTCTCAGTAGGTCTGTGAGTGGTGTGAGTGTCTGAGTGAGTCTGTAAGTGTTTGTGTGAGTCTCTGAGTGGGTCTGTGAGTGAGTGCCTAAGTGGGTCTGTCACTGGGGGCGTGAGTGTCTGAGTGGGTCTGTGAGTGGGTACATGAGTTTCTGAGTGGGTCTGTGAGTGAGTGCATGAGTCTATGAATAGGTCTGTGAGTGGGTGCAGGAGCCTGAGTAGATCTGTGAGTGGGTGTGAGTGTCTGAGTGGGTCTGTGAGTTTCTGAGTGGGCTTGTGAGTGGGTTTATGAGTGTCTCATCGGGTCTGTGAGTGGGTGCGTGAGCCTCTGAGTGGGTCTGTGAGCGGGCATGTGAGTGTCTGAGTACTCTCTGTTCTGTCTGCCTTTTCTGCTTGTTTTTCTGCCCTCTGTTCTGCCTTTCCTGATCATTTTTCTGCCCACTGTTTTTCCCTCTTCTTCTCTGTTTTGTCTTTTCTGCTCGTTTTTCTGCTCTCTGTTTTACCTTTCTGCTTGTTTTTCTGCCCTCTGTTTTGTCTTTTCTTCTTGTTTTTCTGCCCTTTGTTTCCCCATTGTTTCCCCTTTTTTATATTTTTTCTCCCTCTATAATGGGGGAGGGGGCCTCAGGACTAAAGTGGACTTCTCCCCCAATCAGTAGTGCCCCAGGAGGAATGTTTGCAGAGTGGTGGAGAAAGGGGGCATGGCCTATTGGCAATTTCTCAGCAATCTTTTCTCTGTTGGCTGCAATATACATATATATATATATATATATATATATATTCACTGAAAAAACCATAGGTTTTAGGGACAGTTATAGTTAGTTGGACATTGCACTCGTACAAAACCCGTGAAATTCCCCGTTATAGTTAGTTCAGCTAACTATAACTCGCGCCCCGCAATTCACTGCTGATATCGTCACATATTACATCACTCATGACATGGTCAGTGACATCACTGATGACATCACTGATGACATCTCAAATGACATCACTGATGACATCATCTAGTGACTGTGTTTCTGTAAAGTTGAAATATTTTTAATGTATATAGGGAAAGGCGTATTGAAGAATGAGTGGGTGTATAAGTGTCTGTATGGATGATTTAGTAGGTGCGTGACTAACTGTATAAGTGAGTGATTAAACGTATCTTACTGAATGCATGGGTTAGTGACTAAACTGGGTGAATGTCTGTATCCGTCTGTCTGTTGCTGTGTAAGTGGCTGCATGGGTTTGTGAATAGCTACATGAGTGTCTATATGAGTTATTGATTCATTGTCTGAGTATCTGTATGGGTGCCTGAGTGTTTGTGTGGGTGGGGTGTGTGCGACTCTGTACATAGATGTGTGAGTGGGTGATTCACTGGGTGCATGATTTGAAGAGTGTGTCTGTGATGGACTGCTTGGGTGGGTGAGTGTGTGTATGGGTGTGTTAGTGAGTGAATGTATATCTCAGTGGTACATGTGCGAGTAACTACATATGTAAAAGGCAGTATATATGTGTGTTAGAGTATTTAAAAGGCTATAAGTGAGAGTGTGTGATTGTGAGAGTGGCTGTATGGATGCGTGTGTGCTTGTATCAGTTATTGTATAAGAGCGTAAGAATGTGCTAGTATTTGTATGACTAAGTGAGCTGGTGTGTGTATAACTCTATAGGCGAGTAAATGTGTGTGTGATTAATTTTTTGCATGACTGACTAGGTGTGTGAGTACCTCTATGGATGAGTGGCGGTGTGTGAGTGTTTATATAGGTGTATGAGTGCATATGATAGTCCTGTACTGAGTGACTGTAAGTATGAGTGACTGGACGGGTGAGTGAGTAGATGTGTGTGTGTAGACCTAAGAATCAGTGAGTGGGTATATAGTTATTGGTATTGGAGTGTGTATGGTTTTGCGAATGGCAGTCTGTAAATAAGAGTGGGTGTATCAAAAGTTATATTAGGGTGTGAGAAGATGCATGAAATTATCACATGGATGATGTCATCAGTGATGTCATTTGAGATGTCATCAGTGATGTCATCAGTGATGTCACTGACCATGTCATGAGGGATGTAATATGTGACGTCATCAGCAGTGAATTGCGGGGCGCGAGTTATAGTTAGCTGAACTAACTATAACGGGGGAATTTCACGGGTTTTGTACGAGTGCAATGTCCAACTAACTATAACTGTCCCTAAAACCTATGGTTTTTTCAGTGAATTTCAAAGGTTTTTTAAATGCTAATTTCTAACTATAACGTGCCTGAAACCTATGGTTTTTTCAGTGAATTTGTAAGGTTTTTTAAATGCTAATTTCTAACTATAACGTGCCTGAAACCTATGGTTTTTTTCAGTGAATTTCAAAGGTTTTGTAAATGACAATTTTTTAATTGTATTAATTGTTATATTTATTTTTTTGATACTGATTTACAAAATTTTTTTCAACTATTTATTTTTAGATATTTTATTTTTTAAATTACATTGTAATTACATTATACATTACATTACAAAATATACTTTCTCAGAATGAATTACTTTAGTTTAAATACTTTGCAAATAGGCAATAGACTTTTAAGTACAGTAGTTACAGTTGTTGCAATGGGCAACACAATTTCAAACACAATGCAACATTGAGCTCAATGTGAATTTCTAGTTAAATGCAATTAGTTACTTTATGGATTACTTTTCTCACCACAGGACTGGATCCTAGATTCAGTCCTGGGACATCTCCTGTAAACAGTGGAGTAAAAGCGTTTTGGTTACAGTAGTGATTTTTAAGGAATATTATTGTATTTTAAAAGTTGACACTTGGAAACTTTTTCACATAGAATCACCAATGTTATCCTATGGGAGGAAATTCACTTAGCAGGTAAGTAGTGTTATCGTTACTTTTTCTTACTCAGTGGTGGATCCTGGATCCAGCACTGGTGCATCTCCTGTAAACAGTTGAAAGAATGCGTTTAAGTCATACAGGCGATTTTTAAGGAATATTTGTAGTTTGTGAAAATCGACACTTTGAAACTTTTCTGCTGAAAACCAGACAATGGATTCATATGGAAGGAAATACAAGTTACTGGTAAGTACGGTTAGAATTACTTTTCAGGGTCAGTGCTGGGCTAAAAGATGCAGCACTGGGTTCTCTCCTGATAACAGGTGAGTAAATCGGAATTCATAGTTCGTCTGATTTTAGAGAAATATTATAACGTTCCAAAACTCCACACTTAGAAGAATTTCCAAGTGAAACCAGTCAATGTTAGCCTATGGAAGGAAATTCAAGTTACTGGTAAGTACGGTTAGAATTACTTTTCAAGGTCAGTGCTGGGCTAAAAGATGCAGCACTGGGTTCTCTCCTGTTAACAGGTGAGTAAATCGGAATTCGTAGTTCGGCTGATTTTAGAGGAATATTTGTATGTTTCAAAAATCGACACTTAGAAACTTTTTCAGCAAAAAGCAGGCAATGATATCCTATGGAAGGAAATTCAAGTTACTGGTAAGTACGGTTAAAATTACTTTTCAGGATCAGTACTGGGCTCAAAGATGCAGCACTGAGGTCTCTCCTGATAACAGGTGAGTAAATCGGAATTCGTAGTTCAGTTGATTTTAGAGGAATATTTGCACAATGGTGAAGGAAGGGGGTGGGGCCTGAGGTGACATGTCTGCAAACACGCCCTGTGGCGCGTTTTAAGTTGGAGAATTAATTCCTCCTCAATCCTGAGGGTCCCTAGGGGCCAACTAGCCCACCAGGAACCTCCAGTATGCGCCAGGGGCTGCGTTGCAGAGAGGTGTACAGAGGCCACGCCCCTTTTACAACACTCTGCAACGCAGCTCCATGGCGCTTACTGGAGGTACCTGGTGGGCTAGTTGGCCCCCAGGGACCCTCAGGATTGAAGAGGATTTAATTCCCCATCTTAAAATGCGCCACAGGGCCTGTTTGCACACATGTCACCTGAAGCCCCGCCCCCTCCCTTCACCACTGTGCAAACGCGCCCCGTGGCGCATTTTAAGTTGGGGGATTAAGTCCCCTTGAATCCTGAGGGTCCCTGGAGTCCAACTAGCCCACCATGTACCTCCAAAAGCGCCACAGAGCTGCGTTGCAGAGAGGTGTAAAAGGGGCGTGGCCTCTGTACACCTCTCTGCAACGCAGCCCCCTGGCGCATACTGGAGGTTCCTGGTGGGCTAGTTGGCCCCCAGGGACCCCCAGTATTCAAGGGGAAATCGTTTCCCATCTGTAAACGCGCCAGGGGACGCGTTTGCAGACTGCTGCAGGGTGGGGGCGGGGCCTCCTGCACGATGCCGGTCTTTTTTTTTTTTTTTTTTGTATGGGAGGGGGCTGCGTGGCCCCCTTCCCTTGGCCTCTTTGGCCCCGGGGACCCCATCCCCGGGGCATGAGGATTTTCATTTTTTTTTTTAAATTAAAATAAAACGGGAAGGGGCCGCGTGGCCCCCTTCCCTGGGCCTATATTGGCCCCGGGGACCCCATCCCCCGGGGCATGCCCTCTTTTTTAATTTTTAAATATTTGGAGTGGGGCTGCGTGGCCCCCTCCTCAGGCCATTTAAGGCCCCGGGGACCCCATCCCCGGGGCCGGCCTTTCCTTTTTTTTTTTTTTTTTTTTAAATTTATTTTGGGGAGGGGGCCGCGTGGCCCCCCTCCCGGGCCACTACTTGCCCCGGGGACCCCATCCCCCGGGGCTGGCCCTCTCCGTTGGGGACTGTGGGGGTCCCCAATCCCCCACAGTCCCGCCGGCTCCCCGCGTCCCTTGGGAGCCGGCATTGCTTTTCCACATGGGGAGCTGCTAACATGCAGCTCCCCGTGTGGAAAAGCAATTTGCTTTGGATATTGGAGCGAGAGCAGGTTTCCCTGCTCTCTCTTCCAATATCCAAAGCAGTTTGCTATGACAGGACGGGAGCCGCGAGGCTCCCGTCCTGTCATAGCAAACTACAGTGTCCCGGGGTAGGCACCCGGGACACTGCAGGAGCCGGCCCTGGGGAGTGGCGGTCCCCAGGGCCATCAAGGGCTCCAGGAGGGGGCTGCGCGTCCCCCTCCCTTGAATTGCACAGCCCGGGGAGGTGGTGGTCCCCGGGGTTCTGGGGTCCGTAACGGACCCCCACATTTATTTTCTATGTGCCCCGGGGAGGTGGTGGTCCCCGGGCATGTGGGGGCTGGAGCCCCCCACACAATATTTAAAATTTAAAAAGAAGTCCCGGGGGTGGCGGTCCCCGGGGCTGCGGGAGGGCAGGAGAGCCCTCCCGCACCATTTTTTTATTAAGCCCCAGGGGTGGTGGTCCCCGGGGCTTGGGGGCCTTAGAGGCCCCCATATAAACAATAAACCCACCCCCGCATGCCCCTGGGACTTGGGCCACCCGGGGGCAAATTTGCATCGAAGCGCGGGAGACCGCGCTTCGATTTCTCGGCAGGATCCGCGCACCCTGAGCGCATCCTGCCGATTTAAAAAAATAAAAAATGCTTTTTCTGCCCAGGGGGTCCTTGTGGGACCCCCTGAGCAGACCTAGGGGGTCAGGGTGTTTCTACCCTGCCCCCTTTGTGCGTTTTGCGCACTTGTTTCTTTTTTTCGGGATTCGCGCACCCTAAGCGCATCCCACCGATTTAAAAAACAAAAAAATGCTTTTTCTGCCCAGGGGTCCTTGTGGGACCCCTGAGCAGACCTAGGGAGTCAGGGTGTTTCTACCCTGCCCCCTTTTGCGCTTTGCGCACTTGTTTCTGTCCCTCGGTTCTACCGAGGGACAAAATGGCTGCCAACACTTCCTGATTTGGAGTGTTGACAGCCAATTAGCATGCAGCTCGTGATCGGGAGGGTGCGCGAATCCGACGCGGCCATAGATATATATGTGATTTTCATTTTGATTTTCACAGGAACTACTGAACGGATTTACACCATTTAACAAAAAGGGTTCTTTCTGAACCAAGAACTACCTCTTTGCCAAATTTGGTGTAATTCTGTTCAGCAGTTCGGGCTGTAGCCGTGGCTAAAGTTTCCTATGGGAAAATGAATGGGGAAAACACATTTTGGGACCCCTTTTTCTCGGCCCCGCTTGACGAATCACCCGAAACTTTCAGGGTAGGAGCGGACCGGAGTGGGCCATAAAGTTTGAAAATTTCGCGAAGATTCGTCAACCGACGCAAGAGTTATTTCAAATAGAATGTCGCGGATTTCCTATGGAAAATAGGTCCTAACTATAACTATCTACTGGCGACCGCCAGTAGATAATATATATATATTATCTACTGGCGGTCGCCAGTAGATAGTTATAGTTAGGACCTATTTTCCATAGGAAATCCGCAACATTCTATTTGAAATAACGTTGGCGCCGGTTGACGAATCTTCGTGAAATTTTCCAACTTGTTGGGGCGCTCCGGTCCGCTCCTATCCTGAAAGTCTCGGGTGATTCGGCAAGCGGGGCCGAGAAAAAGGGGGTCCCAAAACGTGCTTTTCCCATGCAATTTTCCATAGGAACCTTTAGTCACAGCTACAGCCCGAACTGCTGAACGGAATTACACCAAATTTGCCAAAAAGGTAGCCCTTGGTTCAGGGTCATGCCTTTTGCTTAAATGGTGTAAATCCGTTCAGTAGTTCCTGAGAAATTTGAAAAAGAAAACACATATATATCTGGGCGGAGCCTAACCACACATGTCATCGTGAGATCTATTGGCTGTCAGCACTTCATCCTGGAATTGCTGGCAGCCATCTTGGGACCAATATAAATGATAGTACCCCATTAAAATGCATTGTAGTGAATCGAAGATTTTGAGGGTTACCAAAAGGAGAACTATAAAGGGTGATAACAGACTTTAGTTACATTAGAATTCATTTGTTGATGGTACCATACTAATTTCAGGAATTGTGGTGTGTTCTAAGGTGATTTTACCCTGTGAAAAACCTTCTGCTGGGATATCATGAATCATGTTTGAGAGAAAACTATTTTCACATGCTTGTCCCATACAGTTTTGGAAGGTGCTCCAGAAGCTAAAATGAGAGCATATTTTCTGTAAATTCACATTATCTTTCTCAGTCATGTGAGAATGAAGTCTGACATTCTCAGTAAAACATGTACATCCAACAAGGGCAGAGACTGTCAGTTGATTCCTTTGTGTTCTACTGCAGCTTCCCAGAGTGTTCTAAAGAACAACTAGAGTGCTAACAGCCTTACTTATGACAAAAGTATGGCACACCTGAAGCCATCTTGGATGGAATAAACTGGTAACACTTAAAACATTTAATGTAAAAAGGAACAAAATGATGGGGTTCATTTTGTCATAGAATTATGGTTAGTGCTGTAGAAAGAAAAATTAGGACATGTTTCAAGTGGGATCTCAAATATCTTCCTGTTATATTTCAACAGGAGCATCCTGTCAGTTGATGCCTTTGTGTTCTACTGCAGCTTCCCAGAGTGTTCTAAAGAACAACTAGAGCGCTAACAGTCTTACTTATGACAAAATTATGGCACACCTGAAGCCATCTTGATTGGAATAAAATGGTAACACTTAAAACATTTAATTTAAAAAGGAACAAAATGATGGGGTTCATTTTGTCATAGAAATTATGGTTAGTGCTGTAGAAAGAAAAATTAGGACATGTTTCAAGTGTGATCTCAAATATCTTCCTGTTATATTTCAACAGGAGCAGCCTGTCAGTTGATGCCTTTGTGTTCTACTGCAGCTTCCCAGAGTGTTCTAAAGAACAACTAGAGCGCTAACAGTCTTACTTATGACAAAATTATGGCACACCTGAAGCCATCTTGATTGGAATAAACTGGTAACTCTTAAAACATTTAATTTAAAAAGGAACAAAATGAGGGGGTTCATTTTGTCATAGAAATTATGGTTAGTGCTGTAGAAAGAAAAATTAGGACATGTTTTAAGTGAGATCTCAAATATCTTCCTGTTATATTTCAACAGGAGCAGCCTGTCAGTTGATGCCTTTGTGTTCTACTGCAGCTTCCCAGAGTGTTCTAAAGAACAACTAGAGCGCTAACAGTCTTACTTATGACAAAAGTATGGCACACCTGAAGCCATCTTGATTGGAATAAACTGGTAACACTTAAAACATTTAATTTAAAAAGGAACAAAATGAGGGGGTTCATTTTGCCATAGAAATTATGGTTAGTGCTGTAGAAAGAAAAATTAGTGCTAAAACACTACCCCCAGCACGACACCCTACACTACCCAAACATAACTGCACTACCCTAAACCCTAAAGCACTACCACCAGCACGACTCCCTACACAACCCAAACACCACTGCACTACCCTAAACCCTAAAACACTACCCACAGCATGACCCCCTTCACTACACAAATACCACTGCACTGCCCTAAACCCTAAAACACTACCCCAGCACTACCCCTACACTACCCAAACACCACTGCACTAACATAAACCCTAAAACACTACCCCCAGCACAACCCCCTACACTACACAAACACCACTGCACTACCCTAAACCCTAAAACACTACCCCCAGCACGACTCCCAACACTACCCAAATACCACTGCACTACCCTAAACCCTAAATCTACCCCCAGCACGACCCCTACAGTACCCAAACACCACTGCACTACCCTAAACCCTAAAACACTACCCACAGCATGACCCCCTTCACTACACAAACACCACTGCACTGCCCTAAACCCTAAAACACTACCCCAGCACTACCCCTACACTACCCAAACACCACTGCACTAACATAAACCCTAAAACACTACCCCCAGCACAACCCCCTACACTACACAAACACCACTGCACTACCCTAAACCCTAAAACACTACCCCCAGCACGACTCCCAACACTACCCAAACACCACTGCACTACCCTAAACCCTAAATCTACCCCCAGCACGACCCCTACAGTACCCAAACACCACTGCACTACCCTAAACCATAAAACACTACCCCCAGCATGACCCCCTACACTACACAAACACCACTGCACTACCCTAAACCCTAAAACACTACCACCAGCATGACCCCCTACACTACTCAAACACCACTGCACTACCCTAAACCCTAAAACACTACCCCAGCACGACCCCCTACACCACCCAAACACCACTGCACTACCCTAAACCCTAGAAAAGAAACCCCTACCCCATGCCCAATCCCCCTTACCTCTCACTCCTCATGGTTCCACTCTCCTCGTGGTTCCTGCTTCACATCATCTCTGAGGGGCGGTGCACGTCGTTGTGAGGAAACAGAACAGCCTCTGTTTCCTTACAACGACATGGATCGTCTACATGTTTTTTAGAACGCATGGTCATTTACCATACATACCTTTACAACAAAATTTGTTGTAAAGGCATGCGTGGTAAATGACCATGCGTTCTAAAAAAATGCGTAGTAATGGTATCGCAAAGTAAAAAAGTCGTTGTAACGGCTGTTTACCGATCGAAGCTGGCCCCTGTTCTTCAGTGAGACGTTTATTTGACTAATTAGGAGGAAGGAATGTGGTTTTTTTACCGAAAAGTGCATTCCCGGCTGTTGTATTGTGAAAGTGTCCGCGTGGCCTGGTTTCCCTTCCAGGGAGAGAGTGGAAGAGTCTGTTTGGATCTAAAGGAGTTCTGTTGTTGGACGGGGCCGGCGCGACATGTCATCAGAAAACATAGCTAATGGAAAGCGTCCTCCCTGAAGTGTGGAGCAGTGCCATGAGAGGTCAACGAGTGTGCGTCCCACCGCAGTATGACCGTACCGCGTGACCCATGTGCCGCCTCCAGGGTACGGGAGGCAGAAGCGGCATCGCAGGTCCTCTTGAAGACCGTTGTAGCACTAATTCTACATTTTGGTACTAGGGCATTTTAACTTCGTTGTTCCTGCCAGATACAAAGAGAAGATCCTGTGTTATTCAGTGCCCTCGTTACCTTTTTTGTGGGTTGTGGTGCTTGTCACTTCGCTGCCCCGCCGGTGCACACGACTGGGCACCCCACCTCGTGTACCATCTGCAGGGCCTCTGCCCTCGGATCACTGGTTTCGGTTTCTGGAGTGGCAACATAAACAGTTGCTCCCAAAGGACTAGCCTGAACACTTAGGTGAATATCCCCTGCACCAGCATTCCACGGAAATTCTTTCCTAGCTCTCTCACGTCAACGAGCACGGCTCCGCTCGCGACACCGTATGACGTCATCGGAGCCATAAGAGGACCTCGTCGGCGTGCTGACGTCAGTTCCACCCATTTTTTCCGTGCCACCGAGGCAAACAGGGGACCGAGACATTTTCACATGTATACATAGTATAATAAATATATATATATTCACTGAAAAAACCATAGGTTTCAGGCACGTTATAGTTAGAAATTAGCATTTAAAAACCTTAGAAATTCACTGAAAAAACCATAGGTTTCAGGCACGTTATAGTTAGAAATTAGCATTTAAAAAACCTTAGAAATTCACTGAAAAAACCATAGGTTTCAGGGGCGTTATAGTTAGTTGGACATTTCACTCGTACAAAACCATAGAAATTCCCCCGTTATAGTTAGTTCAGCTAACTATAACTTGCGCGCCCGCAATGCACTGCTGATGACGTCACATATTACATCACTCATGACATGGTCAGTGACATCACTCATGACATCACTGATGACATCATCCAGTGAATGTGTGTTTTTCTGAAAATTAAATATGTTTTATATATGTATATCTCAAGGTCGATGGAAGAATAAATGGGTATATAAGTGTCTAAATGGATGATTTTTTTTGTAAAATTGATTGTATAACTGACTAAGTGTATCTTAGTGAATACATGGGTTAGTGAGTAATGTTTAAATATGAAAATATCTGTATCAGTCTCTCACTTTGTGTATAAGTGGCTGCATGGGTTGGTGAGTAGCTACATGAGTGTCTATATGGGTTATTAGTTGGTTTTTGAGTATCAGTATGAGTGTCTGAGTGTCTGTATGGTTCGGTGGGGGTATTACTTAGTGCATAGATGCATGAATGAGTGACTCACTGTTTGTATGTGTTGAAGACAGCATGTGTGCAGGACTGTATAGGTGGATGAGTATGTGTATGGGTCTGTTAGTGAGTGAATGACTGTCTCAATAGTGTCTTTATGAGTAACTACATATGTTTTAAACTAGTATATGTGAGTATTGGTGTATATAAGTGAGTATATGTGAGAGTGAGAGATTGGAAGAGTTCCTGTACAAATAAGTAGGTGTTTCTATAAGTGATTGTTTAAGAGAGTAAGTATGTGTAAGTTTCTGTAGAAGTAAGTGTGGTAGTGTGTGTATAACTATATATGCAAGTAAATGGATGTTTGATACTTTGTTTGCATGTGTGACTATGTGTGTGAGTAACTCTATGGATGAGTGGCGGTGTGTAACAGGATGTATAGGTGTATGAGTACATATGATGAGTGAGTATATGTATGAGTGACTGTATAGGGACTGTTGGTGAATGAGTGGATGTGTGTGTAGATCTTGGAATTAATGAATAGGTGTGTTGTAACTGGTCTTGGTATGTCCATTGTTTTGAAAATGTTAGTTTGTATTTTTGAGTGTGTGTATCAAAGGTTATATTTGGGTGAGAGGAGGTCTGCCACTCTATCACAAGGATGATGTCATCAGTGATGTCATCAGTGATGTCATTTGAGATGTCATCAGTGATGTCATGAGTGATGTCACTGACCAAATCATGAGTGATGTAATATGTGACGTCATCAGCAGTGCATTGCGGACGCGCGAGTTATAGTTAGCTGAACTAACTATAACGGGGGAATTTCTATGGTTTTGTACGAGTGAAATGTCCAACTAACTATAACGCCCCTGAAACCTATGGTTTTTTCAGTGAATATATATATATATATATTCACTGAAAAAACCATAGGTTTCAGACATGTTATAGTTAGAAATTAGCATTTAAAAAACCTTTGAAATTCACTGAAAAAACCATAGGTTTTAGGGACAGTTATAGTTAGTTGGACATTTCACTCATACAAAACCATAGAAATTCCCCCGTTATAGTTAGTTCAGATAACTATAACTCGCGCCCCCGCAATGCACTGCTGATGACGTCACATATTACATCACTCATG
This sequence comes from Calotriton arnoldi, assembly GCA_963921515.1. Classification (NCBI taxonomy): domain Eukaryota; kingdom Metazoa; phylum Chordata; class Amphibia; order Caudata; family Salamandridae; genus Calotriton; species Calotriton arnoldi. Next base: position 1,672,363 of record CAWUFW010001417.1, on the reverse strand, counting down.
ACATGGTCAGTGACATCACTGATGACATCACTGATGACATCTCAAATGACATCACTGATGACATCACTGATGGCATCATCCATGTGATAATCTGATGCACCTCCTCACACCCTAATATAACCTTTGATATACCCACTCTAAATTACAGACTGCCATTCGCAAAACCATAGACACTGCAACACCAATAACTACATACCCACTCACTGATTCTTAGGTCTACACACACACATCCACTCACTCACCCGTACAGTCACTCATACGTACGGTCACTCAATACAGGACTATCATATGCACTCATACTCCTATATAGACACTCAAACAACGCCACTCATCCATAGAGGTACTCACACACCTAGTCAGTCATGCAAATAATTAAACACACTGCCATTTACTCACCTATACAGTTATACACACACCAGCTCACTTACTCATACAAATACTAGCACATTCTTACGCTCTTATACAATCACTGATACAAGCACACACTCATCCATACAGTCACTCTCACAATCACACACTCTAAGCTTATAGCTATTTATATACTCCAACACACATATATACTGCCTTTCACATATGTAGTTACTCACACATGTACCACTGGGACATACATTCACTCACTAACACACTCATACACACACTTACCCACCCATACAGCCTATCACAGATGCACTCTTGAAACCATCCACCCAGTGAATCACCCACTCACACATCTATGCACAGAGTCGCACACACCCCACCCACACAAACACTCAGGCACCCATACAGATACTCAGACAACCAATCAATAACTCATATAGACACTCATGTAGCTATTCACAAACCCATGCAGCCACTTACACAGCAACAGACAGACGGTTACAGACATTCACCCAGTTTAGTCACTAACCCTTGCATTCAGTAAGATACATTTAATCACTCACTTATAGAGTCAGTCACGCACCTACTAAATCCTTCATCCACACACTTATACACCCACTCATTCTTCAATACACCTTTCCCTATATATTAAAAATATTTAAACTTTACAGAAACACAGTCACTGGATGATGTCATCAGTGATGTCATTTGAGATGTCATCAGTGATGTCATCAGTGATGTCACTGACCATGTCATGAGTGATGTAATAAGTGACGTCATCAGCAGTGCATTGCGAGGCGCGAGTTATAGTTAGCTGAACTAACTATAACGGGGGAATTTCTATGGTTTTGTACGAGTGAAATGTCCAACTAACTATAACTGTCCCTAAAACCTATGGTTTTTTCAGTGAAATTCAAAGGTTTTTAAATGCTAATTTCTAACTATAACGCCCTAAAACCTATGGTTTTTTCAGTGAATTTCAAAGGTTTTGTAAATGACAATTTTTAAATGTATTAATTGTTATATTTATTTTTTGATACTGATTAACTACATTTTTTTAAACTATTTTTACATATTTTATTTTTAAATTACATTGTAATTACATTATACATTACATTACAAAATATACTTTCTCAGAATGAATTACTTTAGTTTAATTACTTTGCAAATAGGCAATAGACTTTTAAGTACAGTAGTTACAGTTGTTGCAATGGGCAACACAATTTCAAACACAATGCAACATTGAGCTCAATGTGAATTTCTAGTTAAATGCAATTAGTTACTTTATGGATTACTTTTCTAACCACAGGACTGGATCCTAGATTCAGTCCTGGGACATCTCCTGTAAACAGTTGAGTAAAAGCGTTTTGGTTACAGTAGTGATTTTTAAGGAATATTATTGTATTTTAAAAGTTGACACTTAGAAACTTTTTCACATAGAATCACCAATGTTATCCTATGGGAGGAAATTCACTTAGCAGGTAAGTAGTGTTATCGTTACTTTTTCTTACTCAGTGGTGGATCCTGGATCCAGCACTGGTGCATCTCCTGTAAACAGTTGAAAGAATGCGTTTAAGTCATACAGGCGATTTTTAAGGAATATTTGTAGTTTGTGAAAATCGACACTTTGAAACTTTTCTGCTGAAAACCAGACAATGGATTCATATGGAAGGAAATACAAGTTACTGGTAAGTACGGTTAGAATTACTTTTCAGGGTCAGTGCTGGGCTAAAAGATGCAGCACTGGGTTCTCTCCTGATAACAGGTGAGTAAATCGGAATTCGTAGTTCGGCTGATTTTAGAGGAATATTTGCACAATGGTGAAGGAAGGGGTGGGGCCTGAAGTGACATGTCTGCAAACACGCCCTGTGGCGCGTTTTAAGTTGGAGAATTAATTCCTCCTCAATCCTGAGGGTCCCTAGGGGCCAACTAGCCCACCAGGAACCTCCAGTATGCGCCAGGGGCTGCGTTGCAGAGAGGTGTACAGAGGCCACGCCCCTTTTACAACACTCTGCAACGCAGCTCCGTGGCGCTTACTGGAGGTACCTGGTGGGCTAGTTGGCCCCAGGGACCCTCAGGATTGAAGAGGATTTAATTCCCCATCTAAAAATGCGCCACCGGGCCTGTTTGCACACATGTCACCTGAAGCCCCGCCCCCTCCCTTCACCACTATGCAAACGCACCCCGTGGCGCATTTTAAGTTGGAGGATTAAGTCCCCTTGAATCCTGAGGGTCCCTGGAGTCCAACTAGCCCACCATGTACCTCCAAAAAGCGCCACAGAGCTGCGTTGCAGAGAGGTGTAAAAGGGGCATGGCCTCTGTACACCTCTCTGCAACGCAGCCCTGGCGCATACTGGAGGTTCCTGGTGGGCTAGTTGGCCCCAGAGACCCCCAGTATTCAAGGGGAATTGTCCCCATCTGCAAACGCGCCAGTGGGCGCGTTGCAGAGTGGTGAAAGAAGGGGCGTGGCCTCCGGCGCGATGCCGGTGTTTTTTTTTTTTAAGAAGGGGGGCTGTGTGGCCCCCTTCTTTTCTAATTTATTGGCCCTGGGGACCCCATCCCCCAGGGCCTGCCCTATTTATTTAAAAAAAAAAAAGAAATTTGGAAGGGGGCCGCGTGGCCCCCTCCCGAGGCCTTAATCGGCCCCGGGGACCTCATCCCCCGGGGCATGGCCTTTATTTTTTTTTTATTGTTTTGGAGGGGGCTGCGTTGCCCCCCTCCTCAGGCCACTTATGGCCTCGGGGACCCCATCCCCCGGGGCCGGCCTTTTTTTTTTTTTAATTTTGGGGAAGGGACCGCGTGGCCCCCCTCCCGGGCCACTACTTGCCCCGGGGACCCCATCCCCCGGGGCTGGCCCTCTCCGTTGGGGACTGTGGGGGGGTCCCCAATACCCCCACAGTCCTTGTGGGACCCCCTGAGCAGACCTAGGGGGTCAGGGTGTTTCTACCCTGCCCCCTTTTTGCGCTTTGCACACTTGTTTCTGTCCCTCGGTTCTACCAAGGGACAAAATGGCTACCAACACTTCCCGATTTGGAGTGTTGACAGCCAATTAGCATGCAGCTCGTGATCGGGAGGGTGCGCGAATCCGACGCGGCCATAGATATATATATGATTTTCCTTTTGATTTTTACAGGAACTACTGAACGGATTTACACCATTTAACAAAAAGGGTTCTTTCTGAACCAAGAACTACCTCTTTGCCAAATTTGGTGTAATTCCGTTCAGCAGTTCGAGCTGTAGCCGTGGCTAAAGTTTCCTATGGGAAAATGAATGGGGAAAATACGTTTTGGGACCCCCCTTTTTTCTCGGCCCCCGCTTGACGAATCATCCCGAAACTTTCAGGGTAGGAGAGGACCGGAGCGGGCCATAAAGTTTGAAAATTTCGCGAAGATTCGTCAACCGACGCAAGGGTTATTTCAAATAGAATGTTGCGGATTTCCTATGGAAAATAGGTCCTAACTATAACTATCTACTGGTGACCGCCAGTAGATTATATATATATATATATATATATATATATATATATATATATATATATATATATATATATCGACCAAAATCCCAACTTCACCATGAAAAAGGGAGCACGCACACAAGAATTCATAATTCAGCCAGTTTAATGAGGTACGGTCCCACCAGACCAGGCAGTAAAGTCACTGAGACGCGTTTCGGCTGCACACAGCCTTTCTCGATCTATGAGTCACCAAACTGAACACTGCTTTAAAAACCATCCTGATCATAAACATAGAAACAGTACTTTCTCCGATTTCACCGAGTAATAATAAGAAGGAAATGCACAAATATATATATTGCAATCGCGCGCGCAAACCACATTTGTCATTGCATATATATTGATACTAATCTCAAGCCACAGTGACCTATGAGTGTAATATCATTGCATATCGCGCTGCGCGATTATATTAAAATGAAACATCAGTCCTGCCAAAACATTAATGTCCAACTGATCTATGCATATAAAAACCGAGAAATCGGTAGTCACAGTCTGTTTATTTGGGGTGTTCCAGCATGATAACGAATGTTCGCGCTCCTTCAACTGAATGTTCCTGTCACGTGCATCAGTCCACGTAAACACAAATTATAGTTTACACAACACCACTCAGTTCATGTATGTTTACGCGATATGCGTAATTCCCACTGTGTAACATATTGCTACCACATTATTGCCATGAAGATGCATAGTTCTCGGGAAACACAAAAGCGCCGATCACAGCAAATGAACAGACAGTTTTGTGTGGCGTGTAGTCTAACAGGAAGGGAAGCATTTAAAATCCTATGCTGGGCATGGAGGCACTCTCACCACCAATGTCAAAGCCGTGAATCCTCACCGACGAGCAACAATGTTGCACGGTGCCCAGCACCAGTGAATCCTCGGGACTTTTGAATGTGGCAGCCAGCTCATAGCAGGAGGCAGGAACTCCACGCTGAAAATCTCCAGGATTTCCTCGCGCTCTGTCCTGACCCCCACACGAGACTCTCCCTCATCTTACTCAATCCGGTTCGACCTCGGAGGCTTACAAATTAAGGAGCACGCAGGGGACTGTGTTCAGCAGCAAGCAACTGGTTACTCACGTAGGCCTCTGAGGAAGAAGCAAGATAGCTTTGAAACGTGTTAGGCAAAAGGACTGAAGTATCGGGAGGAAATGCCACTTTCCCTTCTTAATAAATGGTGTGAAACAATATATATTCACTGGAAAACAACTAAGGCTACAGGGACATTATAGTTATGAAATAGATAGAAAAAATCTTAGAAATTCACTGAAAAAGTGAAAGGTTACAGGGACATTATATTTAGAATCATATTTTACTCGTACAAAACTTATACCCCCCACAATGCACTGCTTATGACCTCACATATTACATCAATCATTACATAGTGACATCACTGACGACATTACAAATGACATCACTGATGACATCATCCAGTGAGTGTGAATGTTTTCTAAACATTTCTTAGTGTTAAAGATGTATACTAAGATACTACAAAACTTAAATAAGTATACTTTGCATACTACTAAAGGGTAATACTATTTTTAACACATATTATGTGAGTGGCTATGTGACTGTGTGTATCCATGTGTGAGTAGGTGTCTGAGTGGCTCTATGGATGTATGAGTGAGTGAGTGATTGTGTGAGTTGCTTTTTGAATGGCTGCATGGATGAGTGAGTGACTGTGTTTGTGGCTGTGTGGGTGAGTCAGTGGGTGTGTCAGTGGTATATGGGTAAGTAAGTGGGTATATGAGAGGCTGTATAGGTGAGTGAGTAGGAACGTAAGTGGTATATGGATGAGTGCATGGGTATGTGAGTGACTGTATGGGTGAGTGAGTAAATGTGAGAGTGGCTATATGGGTTAGTGTGTGCTTGTGTCAGTGACTGTATTGGTGAGTGAGTACATGTGTTAGTATCTGTATGAGTAAGTGAGTGGGCATGTGAGTAACTGTATCCATGAGTGAGTGGCTGTGTGGGTGTACGAGTGGGTGTATTAGTGTCTGTATGTCTGTATGAATGGATGTATGAGTGTCTGTATTGGTGAGTGAGTGGGAGTCGCTGACTGTTTGAGGAGATGTCTAAGTGGGTGCATGGGTGTCTGAGTAGGACAGAGACTGGGTACCTGAAGGTTTGATTGGATTTGACACTTGAGAAAGACCTATAACATGCCAAGTGAAGCTTGCAGTGAGAGAGCACAGACAGGGTCTCCACTAGTAGTGGGTATCACCCATGTTTGAAGGACTATTTCTGTACATGGTTGAGAAGGTTGTGTCAGTACTTGCCTACATATCTCAGAAAGTGTAGGAGTACACCTCTATCAGTGTCATGAGACGTTTAAGTAAATGTGCTGGTATGTACCTGCCTGCTATAATACCTCTATGGCTGCTTAAATGTGTATGTAAGTGGCTGCACAAATACTTCAGTGCCTGTGTTAGGCAGTAGAGAGCTATGTCGGTATCACTGCAACTACCTTTGAGTCTGCTGCAATAATAAATAGTTTCTGGTGAGTGACTGATTGTATAAGTGCTTCTGTAGCTGTGTCTGTAACTGAAAGAGAGACTCTATGCTTTTTGAACATCTATGTCAATTGTTTTAGGGATGGCAGACTCTATGTAGTACTTGGCATAGAGGCCTGCAAGTGCACAAGTAACTTATTCAACTCAAAAGGACATCTCTCAATCTCTTAAGCACAAAACATCATCCTTTATTGCATACCTACAGCATAATTAAGAAGTGTGTTATGTGCACTAAAACGTGGGTTTGACATTTCAGAAATATCTTTAACATGCCAACTGAAGCTTGCAGTGAGAGTGCACAGACAGAGTCTGCACTAGTAGCCATCACCCATGTTTGAAGGACTATTTCTGTACATGGTTGACAAAGTTGAATCAGTACTTGCCTACATATCTGAGAGAGTGTAGAAGTACACCTCTATCAATGCCATGAGATGTTTATGTAAATGTGGTGGTATGTACCTGCCTGCTATAATACCTCTATGGCTGTTTAAATGTGCATGTAAGTGGCTGCACAAATACTTCTCTACCTGTGTTAGGCAATAGAGACCTATGTAGGTGTCACTGCAACTACCTTAGAGTCTGCTGCATGTATAAATAGTTTCTGGTGAGTGATTGAATGTATAAGTGCTTCTGTAGCTGTCTCTGTAACTGAAAGACAGGCTCTTGGCTTTTGTGAACATGTATGTCAATTTTGTTTAGGGGTGGCAAACTCTATGTAGTACTTGGCATAGAGGTTTGCAAGTGCACAAGGAACTTATTCAACTCAAAAGGATATCTCAATCTCTTAAGCACAAAACATCATCCTTTATTGCATACCTACAGCATATCTTAGAAGTGTATTTTGTGCACTAATATGCGGGTTTGAAATTTGAGAAAGACCTATAACATGCCAAGTGAAGCTTGGAGGAAGAATACACAGACAGGGTCTGCACTAGTAGACATCACCAATGATTCAAACACTATTTCTCTGCATGGTTCTGAAGGTTGTGTCAGTACTTTCCTACATATGTAAGTGAGTGTAGCAGTACACCAGTATGAGTGCTATAAGATGTTTATGTAAAGGTGCTGGTATGTGACTGTGTGTTTCAGTAGCTCTATGGCTGTCTAAATGTGTATGTAAGTGGCTGCACAAACACTTCAGTGCCTATGTTAGGGAATAGAAATCTATGAACGTGTGATTGCAATTACCTTCAAGTCTGCTGCAGGCATAAGTCGTTTCTAGTAAGTGACGGAATGTATATGTGCTTCTGTAGCTGTCTGATTAGGTTGCAGAGAGGGTCTGTGCTTTTGTGACCATGTATATCAGTTGCTTTAGGGGTACATATGCTATGTAGTACTTCGTATAGGGGCCTACAAGTGCTCAAGTAACTTACTCAACTCAAAAGAACACCTGTCAATCTCTTAAGCACAAAACAGCATCCTTTATGGAATACGTACAGCATATCTTAGAAGTGTGTTATGTGCACTAAAACGTGGGTTTGACACTTCAGAAACACCTATAACATGCCAAGCGAAGCTTGCAGTGACAGTGCACAGACAGGGTCCGCACTAGTAGTCATTCTTCAGTGCCTGTGTTAGGCAATACAGAGCTACGTAGGTGTGACTGCAACTACCTTTGAGCCTGCTGCATGTATTAATTGTTTCTGTTGAGTGACTGAATCTATATGTGCTTCTGTTGCTATCTCAATAATTGAAACAGAGGCCTTATGTTTTTCTAAATATGTATGTCGGTTACTTTAGGGATGGCATACTCTATGTAGTACTTGGCATAGGGGCATGCAAGAGCACAAGTATCTTAGTGAACCAAAAAGAACGTCTCTCATCTTCTAAACACAAACCAGCATGCAATTTAGTACACCTACAGCATCTCTCACATGTGACTTGTGTATACTGAAACTTGGATTTAAGACTTGACAAACAGCTTTTACATGGCAAATCAAGCTACAAGGAAAAGTGCACACACAGGGCCTGTACTACAAAATATCATCTATGTTTGAAAGAGTATTTCTCTACATGAATGAGAAGGTTGTGGTAGTACTTGCCAACATATCTGAGAAATTGTAGGAGTAAACCTGTAGCAGTGCCATGAGACATTTAGGTATGTGACTGTCTATTTTAGTAACTCTATGAATCTCTAAATATCTATGTAAGTGGCTATAAAAAAACAACTCACTGCCTGTGTTACAGAAAAGAGAGCAATATAGATGTGACTACAACTATGTTTGAATCTGTTGCATGCACAAGTAGTTTCTGGGTAAGTAACTGAATGTATGTGTGCTTCTGTAGCTGTCTGACATATCCGTGTAACAGAACTACAACACCCAGAATTCAAAGAAAAAAACTCTTTGAGAACAGCACATCATCATAGGAGGCAAGATGGCAGCCGCACTTTTGGCTGAGTGAGCACTCGTGCCTGATCGACCCCCCCCCCTCTTGTCAGTTCTACAGAGAGCTACGGAGCGCTTTTCGTCGCCATGAACTTAAGATCCAGCCTACTTTTGTAAAGGAAGAAGGAAAAGACCCCTCCCATTTTTTCTCTTTTCCCGCACTAAAAGAGATATGCTCTGGGATATCAATCTCTTTCAGCGGTGTGTGGTCCCGCTTACCCGACTTGCTTTGTGTCTCCCCTGCGGTCTTCACTCGCTCTCTGCTGGGGCTGGGCGTGGCTCAGCTTCCCGTTCAACTGCAATGCTGCTGAAGAACTCCAGAGGGGCCAAGGCGTGCGCTGCAGGAGATTCTTCCGGGTTAGGGAGAGCCCTGGAGGAAAAGCAGTGAACTGGAGCAATGGGTATTGGGGAAGGTGCTGTGGCCTCTGAAAAGACGCAGGCAGCTGGACTACCTAAGAAAACTACTCCCACGATCTTTCTTCCTGCTAGAAAAGGAAAGAATGCTGATACCAAGCAGGAAGAGCGGTCACAGGGAGAGGCTGCCTGGATTGGACAAGATAAGGAGGTGAGCTCTGATAAAAAGGGGGGCTCCAGTACAAACCCTGCTTCTGGCTTTGCTGTTGTTCAGGAGGGGGCATGGGGGGATCTGATTTGGACGCTGTAATACCCTCATCTGCTTTATCATCAGGGGGGACAGATCCGCCTGGGGAGCAAATTGTGGGGCAAAAGGATCAGATATCACCCAGAGAAAGCTACCCTGTAATAACAGCCGCCACAAAAGAATTTGAAATGGATAAGATGGGTGGGCGTAAATACCAGATTGCGGGGGGAGAGATGTTAGTACCGCAGACCAGGCAGAGATAGATAACGGCGAACATTTTGTTTCTCTGTCAGACCCATCTAACTCATCGGGAGACGAGACATCTCAGGTGCCTGAATTGCGCTCAGGGGGAGAGTCACCAAGCTATCAATGGAGCAAGACTAGGAGCATACAACTGAAGGAAGAGGAGCTGGGCAACTTAAACACTGCATCCGGTAATGGTACTGTACGCAAGAAGAAATTGATATCTGGCCCTGGGGATCAAAAGGAATCGGCTGCGGTGCTCTCATGGGATTATTCTTTTTCCTCTAATTTGGGGGCCGATCCAGGGGATACAATGAGGCAGGCTGCTCTCAAAACATTGGAGAACCCGGAGGATATCTCTCTTTCTGGTATATACCAAACCATAATGGCACATAGAGATGAAACTCCCACAGAAAGCCAAAAAATGCAGGGAGCCTGCCGTAAGATGCAAAATTCGATATGTCGAGTTGCTAAATCATGTTTGGAATTCGTGGAAAGGATCACTGAAGTCAAGAACAGAATTTCCACATTAGAGGATGAGATCATAACACAAAAAGCTGCTACTGATACTTTAGAGCTTCAGAAGAATGACATTGGATGGAAACTTGAGGACATGGAGAATCGTCTTCGCCGCAATAACCTCAGAGTCCTTGGTCTACCTGAAGGCATGGAAGGGTCTGATCCCTGGAAATTCATTGCTGAACGTTTCTCAGAAGCATTCCCCGAGCTTACTCAATGGGCCTGGGACTCGGAGGTTCAGCGAGTCCACCGGTTCCCTTTCAGGCAAAACATCCGTTCAGGGTCAGGTCACTCAGCCCTTAGACCTAGACCAATTCTGATTTGTTTAAATCATTTTCTGTCTCAGCAGCCTCTGTACGATCTGGCACATCCAGACAGGAAAAGAAGGGAGAAAGGGAATGAGTTCTTTGTCCGGCCGGTCTACTGTCATATGACAGTTGAAAAACGCTGGCAGCTGCGACAGTTGATCACTGAGTTTCAGATTAAGGGGGCTCAAGCCTTCCTTCTCAATCTTGCCAAACTCAAGGTCATATATAAAGATCAAACTCAGTTTTTTTACTTCTGAGACAAAGGCCAAAGAAATCTTACAGGTAATTAAAGACTAAAGTAACCTGATCGGTGTTGGGTAGAATAGGGGGGGCTATATGAGATGTATGGGGCTGTACTTTTTCAGTGGGAAATTCTTCCTTTATTTTTTCTTCTTTATTCTCTTCTCTCTTTTTTTTACCAGACAATAGGACTGGATAAATCAGGTGGAGGGGGGAGGTGAATCGGCAGGAGTCGAGAGGCTCTCCATCACATCAGACTGAAGGGTCTTTTTGCCTCTATGATTGGGGTGGAAGGGAGGGCTCCCATCTGCAGGGGAAGCTCTGGGGTAGGGTTGGGAGGGTTTTATGGGGGGTAGGGAGATTGGGAAGCTGTGTGGGGGTAAAATGAAAAATAAGCCAATTGATGAAGAAGCTTGAGTAAAAACTATGGATTGTGTTTATATAGCTATTGTGTTCAATTTGATCTTGGAGGGTTCTCAGTTTGAGAAATTTGATATGGGTTGATGTCTGATAGACTTAGTATATGTTCATTCAATGTTTGTGGTCTCAACAATAGGGCTAAACTTCAAAGATCTGCTCAGGAAATAAGAGGAAAGCGACCGGGTGTGGTGTGCCTTCAAGGAACACACATACCGTGGGGGAAGAATAGGGTTATATCCGAGCTGGGGTATACTCTGCTAGCTTGCACAAAACAAGGTACTACCATCAGAGGGGTGGCTATTCTTGCAAAACCAAATATACATTCCACTGGTAGAGTGCTTGTTGACAAATATGGGCGCTGGGCGGTAGTGGAATGTGTGGCTTATAATGGCAAATTTGTAATATGCTCCGTTTATGGATCCAACGTGAATGAAGCACAGATACTAGATTTCCTCAATTTCAGAGTTGGCTTCCTGGCCCATGCCGTTGGTATTGTGTGGGGATTTTAATATTCAGTTAGAAGATACTGCCATGCAAGCAGGCAGGGATATATATGTTGGTCGGAAACCTAAGGTCTTGAGGGCCTTGCATCAGCTCCTACATGATCATTGTCTAACTGATGTTTGGGCCAAATTAAAACATCCAGATCCTGGCTTCACACATTATTCATGTACACACCAAATTTTGCCAGACTTGACAATTTTTTTTATAACTAAGACATATGTAGCAGAAGCGCATATACAGGTTTTCCCCAGAGTCACTTCGGATCATAATCCTCTGTTATTAAATATCTCAATATGAGGTTTGATACGACCACATGAGTCTTTTTCTTTTGACAGGAAGCTGTTGCCCAACAAGTCCTTTGTCAGTCACATGCATCAGTGGCTGAATCAATTTTTGACTATTAATCGGAACTCTGCCACTCATATAGTGGTTTGGGATGCTTTAAAGGCAGGGCTTCAGGGGGAAATCCTCAGCTTTGGTTTATACACTCAGAGAAAGCAAAGGCAGTTAATGCAGGGCCTATATGAGGATCTCCGAAAGGCAGAGCAGAGTCTTATACAATGTGTTCAAGGGAAATTAGATACTACCCAGGCGCAAACTGAAGTTGCCCGCTGCAAGGTCAGAATCAATGTGCATTGGTCGAAAGAAAATGCTAATAAATATCACCTCTTTAAAAGGGAATGTTATGAATTTGGGGAGGCAACTGGTAAATGTCTGGCAAAAAAGATTAGGTGTAAGGAGGCCAAGCGTGCAATTGCCGCTATTGAAGACTCAGCTAGGAGGTTGGTTGAAACACCATCTGAGATTCTTAAAGTATTTAGGGCATTTTATGAAGACCTATATACTGAGGGCCCGAATGGTAATAAGAGACAGGAGTCTTATTTAAAGGATCCATATAGAAGGATTCTTAGCCCACAAGATCGTGAGTATTTGGAGGACCCCATTACACCAGAGGAGCTCATGGAAGCCGTTAGCTTTTTGGCAGCCGGCAAGGCTGCAGGCCCCGATAAGCTGCCTCTAGAATTCTACAAAACTTTTTTGCAAGAGCTAAAATCAGATATGCTGACAACTTTCCTGGAGGCACAAAAAGGGCAAGCTCCAGCATCTTGGGATTCAGCCAATATAGTCATCTTTAAAAAGAAGACAAACCTCCCATATTACCCGGGTCGTACAGACCGATTTCTTTATTAAATTGCGATGGTAAAATCTAAGCAAAGATCATGGCCACGCAGTTAGCAAGATTTATTTATCCCTTAGTCTTTGCCCGTCAGCATGGTTTTATCCCAGGAAGAGGCACGGTCAACCACATTAGCTGGGTGGTTACTTTGCCGGACCCGGCTAGCGTCCGTCAAGCTCCATTCGGAATGGTGCTACTTGAAGCCGAAAAGGTGTTTGACCGTGTCTCCTGGGATTTCCTATGGGCAACCATGCGCTGGCAAGGTTTCTGTCCAGGTTTTATCAATGCAATAAGAGCTATGTATAGATCTCCTGTGGCTCGAATCTGTGTGCTTGGGCTAGAATCTGACCCAATATTGATATCCAGAGGCTGTCCATGCTCCCCTTTATTGTTTTCCCTATACATTAATCCATTTTTGAACTTGTTGGAAAATAGCCCAAATATTAAACCGGTGCAACACGGACAGGAGCAGTTTAAGGTCCTAGCTTATGCTGATGATATAGCCATTGTCTCCCCTGAACCAGCTTCAGCAATATTAGAGATTGAACGGTTAGCAGCTCAATTTGGCCAGGGGTCCGGCTATAAATTAAATATAGCTAAAACTCAAATTATATGTACTAAGAAAGCTTCTTTTAATGATTCTAGGGTCACTGAGGAAGCAGTGTATCTCGGTGTTCGAATTAAAACATGTCTGGACAAAATGGTATCTGCCAACTGGGATCCCATGTTGCGAAAAATTAAAAGCGAGCTAGACAGAATAGAATGCTTACATCTTTCACTAGTTGGAAGGTGTAATGTTTTAAAAATGAACACATTACCTAAGGTACTTTACTATTTCAGATCCGTACCCTTGGAGCTTAATAGAAATCAGCTTTAAAAATTACAGTCGAGCTGTAGTAGTTTTATATGGGCACAGGGTGAAGAAGTGTGGAGAAGTGTGGCTCAATGGTTAGAGCGGCAGACCCTGATGCAGAGATCTGGCCTGGGACCAGGGTTCAATTCCCGCCTCGGCGGGTCTTGGGCTCAATTTCCTCGGACCTGATAATTCTCGCCTCGGTGCCTATTCTAATCATGGGTCCCACTCTGCAACTCTGGGCAATAGCTTGCTTAATCTCCACAACGGCCCCAACAGCGCTGGGATCCCTGGCTTCACCCTGGGGGTGCCCAGGAGTGGACATTTCACAGGGAAAAGCCAGGAAGGGTTCCACAGCGGTATGCGTACAGCGCCAGGACACCTCTTTGGGGGTATAAGTGCGCTTTACAAGTACGAATTTCATTTCAGGGTAAACCACGCCGGGCAATGAAGTATATGAATTACCCCGAAACCGTGGGGGTTTGCTGTACCTAATTTTAAGTTTTATATTACTTGGCCTGCCTTCTCCAACATATGCGAATTTTACTTGTATGTGAAGGAAATGCTGAGGTAGCCAAGGCTCCACCTATTTTCCAAATGCTGTTGGGCCCTGAGGCTAAGAGAAGTTTATTTCAACGTCTAGAACCTAGCTACTACAAGAAAACTCGATTTAAGGTTGTTCAAGCAGCCAGTAAAGCATGGCAGCAGGATCGAAGATTAGTAGGATCTGCCACTACGCCCCTACCTCAGCATCACTACTATTACCATCTATTTTTGGGGACACTACTATGGCCAAATGGAGACGAAAGGGTATATTCACACTGGGGGATTTTTTTAATAGAGATGGTATTCTGCCCTATTCGAGTTTGGCAGCGGAATACTCTTTAGCCAAAACGGATTTCTTTAAGTATTTGCAGATTCGGGACTATCTACAGAGGAAATTAAATCAAGTTACATTAGCCCAAAAAAATAATTTGATTGAGGCAGTTAGAGGTTGCGGGAGGATTGGCACTCTCTATCAAGCCCTTATTGAAACACAGCAGGATGATTTAGAGGTACAGAATCTCAAATGGAATACTCGATTATCTCAAGGCAGTGACATTTTACAAGACTCCATTGCATTAGGCGAGAAGATTTTAATATCCTCCAATCTTAAAGCACAGCAATATAAGACCATCTTTAATTTATATTATACTCCAGCTAAAATTTCTCAATGGGGGGGGGAGGGGTCAAATGACGGTAAATGCACACGATGTGGGGCTGATCAGCAGATATTCTCCATATGTTTTGATTATGTCCAAAGCTGAGACAGTTGATTGTGGGGAATCGAGACTTTTCTGACGGGAATATTTGGGGTACAGATTTCTATCACACCAACGGTTATGCTCTTGGGAGTGCTGGATGAGTCTATGACTAGCTGTGAGATGTATCAATCTAGGTATTTAATTCTTATGGCATAGCAGTGGCTGCCATGCATAACCTCATTCTGGCGGCAGAAAAAACCCTCGTCATTTGAAATGTGGAGAGGAAGGTTTTACGCTATATGCAGAATGCAGCACACATAAAAATAGCAAAAACGAGGAGAAATTAATCATTTCTCCTCCTTGCGCCTGTTTAAGACCAGGTTTTCCCTGGTCTTATTTTTGTCGCTGCCTCATATTTACACCACCCTTGTCAATAGGGGGCAGCGTAAAAAAACAATGGGTGTTGCAGTGGAACGCCCACAGCAACATCCATTGCCTGCCCCTTTACCGCAGCGAACTGCTGCGGTAAGGTGCATATTTACAAGGTGGCGTTAAGCCATGTTAAGTGGCTTAACGCTACCTTGTAAATATGGAGCAGGGCATTGCGCCACAGGAACATCATTAAAAGTGATGTTTCTGTGGCGCAATGCCCTTGTAAATATGACCCTATGAGAGCTCTTTACACACAGCAAGCTAATAGAGAAGCTGCAGCAAAGAAGGAAAAGAATAGACAGAAAAGGAATTGGAGTTTGGTGATTAGATAGGTGGAGGAGAAGAAAATGCGGAAAAGGAAAGGTGAGGAGATGGAGAACAAGGAAAACCCACAAATCATGTATTAACAATGGTCAAAAAATTAACCTCAACGAACCCAGAATTGGTGAAGAAACATCAGATCTTAGTTGTTGGAGACTAAAATATGACCCAAATCACCTAAGTAAATCTTGAAACAAGTGAGTTTTTGAAAGGACATGATGATCAAGCTCATCACAGCTGTTGAGGGAGAGAACCTGGTAGGAACAGAATTTTGGTGTTTTCAACAGAAGCAAAATCTTGCTCCTGGAAAGTCTCATGTCTCTAGTGATGTTCAAGAGATCGTCAAGGTATCTTGGCTATCTTGGTCTGCCAGGGTGAAGTGCTTTGGATGAAAGTTAGCAGATTTAAACCTATATGGGATTCTAGAGGAAGCCATTGAAGGTTCCTCAAAATAGAGGTAATGTGTTCAGTTTTATTTATCCCTATAATTAGACAAGCCGAGGAGTGACGGGTGGCCTAGAGGAGGGCAGGGAGTTTGCTGTGCATCCCAAATATCGAAACTACAATATTGGTGGGACAGAATATTGAGCACACAATGTTGATGGGTAAGTAAGTCTAGATTTTCTACAACTAACTCTATGCGATACATATATCTTCAAGGTACGTAGATGTGGAGTTACTGAATAGTACCTTTCGATATTTTGTCTCTCTATATTTTGTCCTCAATATTCTTGTACTACGATATTGTTGGTGTATATATTCAGAAGTGCAATTGGGAGTTTTACTAAATGGCCTGAGAAGATGGTGTTTCCCTCATCGATTCTATGGATGATCAGGTCATGGGTTGCAGACCTCAGCTGGACATTGGAGAGGTGGAAATTTATTCTTTTTAACTGGCAAAAGCAGTATCTGGCAGTTTGCTCACGTGAGGCACATTCATAGCATGAGATCTATCCTGCATTCAAGCTATTTGGCAGACTCTGGGGATGAGGGCACAAAACTGCGAATGAGGCTAGGCAACTGACTCATGCAGCCGCAGGACTGATAAACATAACACTTGGCATGCATGTGCCAAGACCCCGAGCGGTCTTGCGCGCCTACATTTCCCTGTCCGTGCGGGCCCGCCCTCCTGGTGCATGCTACATTGCAACAGCGACTACTGTGGACCTGGTGGCGACAACACCCCAACACAGAAACACACTTACTGCACTTCCTGCCCAAGGCCAGGTCCGAGCCACGCCCTGCTCCCCCTGCCGAATCAGCACACCCCTGCGCTGACCTGACGTACACCGGACCAGCACACGCCTCTTGTGCATGCAGGGGGAGCGGGCGAAGCTACATGTCCAAGGTCACTGCCAACGCTGAGGTGACATGGTATCGTCCGCTGAAGACAGCACACTGTGATGTTGCAGGGCCCAGGCCCATCATGCTGACACAATGACCACACGGACACACTTGCTCAGATGGTGTGAATGGCTACGGGCACGTGCGCCCGGCCACATTTATTAGCAGGCACACATATCGAGTGACACCTGTGTTGGATGTGTGTGGGGTGTGAGCTCACCAGCCGACAAGGGCTGCCTGGTGCAGTCAGAAATCGATAACAGTGTACATCGTAAAGGACACAACCATTCAACCGTAAAGGACCCATGACCTGAGCTGCACAGAGTTAGTGGCCCCGAATGCACAGTGTCCTGCATGGGCCTACCGCCAAGGGCCGCTGACTTGCGGTGCACTGGGGCAGGGTCACGAGAGCAGAGCAGGTTCCCGCAAATGACTAGGGGGGTTGTCGCGGAGTGTCTCGGTGGACAGTGGAAGGTGTACCCCAAGGGCATGATGCCGAGGGCAGAACCACGCTGAAACAGTCACCATGGTGGAGATGAGTGGAGCAAACACATGTCGGACACCAAGTCCATCCCAGCCAGATGATGATGCAGACAACCCCCAGGCCATGGACTCAGACTCCACCAAAGTTCAACCAGAGAGTGCCCATGAGTCATTGCGCACAGAGTTAGTGGCACCAGTGCTGATAGGGGATGCCGCCTGCGATGAGGCGTGTCCAATGGCGTGGACTCCTCCATATCTTACCCAGGACACAGTTCCATATGTGTGGCCTACTGGACCGCAGTGTAGGCCTGAGGCTGCGGCCAGCAGGAGCCATTCACCGAGTGTCGCAGGCTTAGGTTGGGTGGTCCCACCGGCCTGCGTAGTTCAGGTTCAGTGGCACCACGGGACGCGGACTTGCGTTGCACAGGGTTAGTGGCACCAGGTCAGTTGTTACTAGTGTTCGGTCACCTCCGTAACGAGGATCCGGCTTTCATCCGGACTGAACCGCATCTTCATCTTACTCCTCTCCGTGCGTTCACTGGTATGGACTCTGCCATCCATGAATCACGACTGGGTGCTGGATGTGGGGCCTACTGGACCGCAGTGTAGGCCGGGGGCAGTGGTCAGCATGGGCCCACAGACACGTGTCGTGTGCTTGTGATGCATTCGTTTGCTCCACTGATAGCAGGGAGTTTAGTGATAGCACCCCTGCAGTAGACATCTGGTCACTGCCATTCATGACTCAGGACACAGATCCACATGTGGGACCCACTGGGACGCTGTGTAGGCCTGAGCCCTCATCCACGTGTCACCGGCTTGCGTTGCACAGGGTTAGTGGCACCACGTGTCGCCGGCTTGCGTTGAACAGGGTTAGTGGCACCACGTGTCGCCGGCTTGGGTTGAACAGGGTTAGTGGCACCACGTGTCGCCGGCTTGCGATATGGAATTATGCCTCACTGATCGAAGAGAGTCTGGTGCTGTGGCCGCTGCCACGGACTTGGGGTCACTGCCATTCATGACTCAGGACACAGTTCCACATTTGGGACCCACTGGGCCGAGGAGGACGCAGGTGGAGTATGTAAATGTAAAAGGAGTACTGTGGGCCTGCACCGTGGAGGCCAGCAATGGTCTGCGGAGGCTGCAAAGGTCACGGGCCTGGGGCCTGGAGCTTGCACCGGCACGTGGTCGGCCCTCTTTGGCACACGCCGGTGTCAGCAGGTGAGCGGAGCCTCGTTGGTGTGCTGGGGCAGGCATGACAGGTCTGGGGTCCAGTGGCCCGGGGTGCAGCAGGCGCACAGGGACGCAGGCCCCGCCGCGCTCGGCGCTGGACTCGTGGCGGGCTGAGAGGCGCCGCCCTGGCAGACGAATTGTCGATTCCGAATGAGAACCACGCCCAGTGCGACGTGCTTTTTGTTCGCGCCCCTACACAGGCCTGGCGTACGCAGGTCCAAAAAACAAATTGAAGGAGTATGCCCCAGAGAGCCAAAGGCTGCTACGGGAAGCGCCGATGAAGAAAATACCAGAGAAAATTTCTTTGGTTTAAAAGACCCCTCACTCACCAACCTAGTTGGTGACATGCTTCATCATTGGGGTCCCACCCGAGCAGCCGAATGCCACTCGGGTGTGCTACGACACCTGATTACAGTGGAGCGGGTATTTTGAGTGAATCAGTGAAGTGGTGATCATAAAATTGTCTTTATTGTACTCCGTTACTTTTATTATGGAGCAAGTAAGACAAGGTTAACAATGAGTACACAAGAGTATTACCGTAGTAGACCTACTTGTCCACAGGTAAAGACTGTTGGTGGTGAAAAAGTGAAAAGTGATAAGTGGGTCTACATGTTTCAACCTACAGTGTATATTACTAGGTTTTCATCAGGACCTATGACCCTGGCGGTGTACACACGCTAAGGTGTACCCAACCCTCGGTCACAATTAAAATACCATACTGTGTACTTACAGGATGGAAACCCTTTCAGTCTTCACGAAAGGAAACAAAAAAATTCTGAAAAGAAAAAAGCACATAGATACCATGCAGCAAATTAATCATGTATCCATGAATCAACATATCCGTGCATATCGCACACAGGTCGCTCCCGTAATCAAAATGCATGTGCCTGGTGTCAGTGCTCATCTAGCACCCAGAATGTGTGAGATTACACTCATGACAGAGACAAACAATACATAGCGACAAGTGTCTAAGTGAACCCAACAAATGCGTGGTGTCATACCTCACTTGTCAAAGGTGTGCCAGTTGTCAAGGTACTATTTAACCCAGTAGATTCGAGAACAAAGAAAAAGTTCAAGGAAAAAGTTCCTCTTGATAAAGCGTAGTACATATACTCTAATTACTACAGTAAAAAAATTGAATAAAAACTGGGGAAAGAGATATCAAGGTAGAGGCTTACACAACGACGAAATTACGTCTTGCCTCATGGTTACCGTGGGGATGGATGCTGACTTTAGTCAAACTCTGTGGAGAAGCATAAAACATTTAATGATGGTATAACTCTTCCATTAGAATAGTTGAAAAATGGAGCCCACCCGAGTACTCACTTCATCAAGTCATGCCATCCGCTACTCAAACCTGCGATGTGACCCCATCAGGAAACCCGAGGATAGTGAAACCGGCGTCCTCGCGGTCTATAACAAACCCAGAGGCTTCCGGGTGTGTCACGTGATCGGGTGAGATGCGTACTACGTGATGACATCAAAAGCAAGCAATGGCTTTAGAAAAAGCCAAGGGGGCGTGTCAAAAAGTGATTGTCTGTTTTAAGAGACCGGAATCACTGTCTCTGTAGAAAAAAGAGGGGGAAATTGGCATAACACAATATTATGAAAATCGGCATATGTGCGCGACACGTAGTCTAATCGTACCGATAACGATAGAACTAAATCTAAAAACAGGAGGGTTGTCACAAAGTTATCATACAAGAAATCGCTACAGAAAGAGGGCAATATAGACATGGACCTTATAAAGTGGCATGTAATCATAAATGCCAACAGGGAGGTGATATTCGCGAATGTGAAAAGTGGTAGATAATCATGCCGTAAAAGCATAGAAAGTACTCATAATGTTGTTAATAGGGTATACTGACATGGTAAGTGTGCACTGACATGCCAATGTGATACCCGTGCAGGAAAAGGTTTCACTGATTAATTACAAATACCACAAAGGCAGATGTATATGTCAATCTATCTATCTGGATAGAACAGTGTTCCACGGAATCCCATCATTCAACCAGTTTTTATGAGTTGATAGTCTATAGACCCATCTCTGTTCCCTTTCGAACAGATATCTGTTAGACTGATCACCGGGTCTTACAGTTTCAATGATTGTCCATCTTAAGTCGTTAGTAGTGTGATTACTTTGGAGATAGTGTTCAGTCAATCTTGTAGTGATTTTCTTACATCTAATGGTACTACGATGCTCGCAAATTCGCTGTTTAACTTTTCTCCCAGTCATGCCAACATAACGAAGCCCGCAGGGGCAGGTGATTAGGTAGACCACATTGGTGCTATTACAGTTTGTGTGCATCCTCTGAGTCCAGATCTTGCCTGGTTCCAAGTTAAGAGTCTTGCTAGTTGTGGTCAGATGGCACACACTACAATTGCCACATGGAAAATGGCCTGTGATGTTCGGCATACCCCAAGCGTTAAGGACAGTCGGTTGCATTGCTTGTTTCTTTGTCCTAGGGCGAGTGGAAACCAGAGTATCCTTAAGGCTTTTCGCCTTCTTGAATGAAAACATAGGTTTAGCCCAGTTAAGGTTCCCTGTGTTAATGATGTTCCAGTGTTTATTAATAGCACGTGTTACCTGGTTAGAGATGGTACTATATGTAGTGACACAAGTAAGGGGGATGTTTGAGTTAGTGTTCACCTTATTTTCCAGCAACGCATCTCTGTGTTGGTTGCGTGCGCGTTTCTGACAAGTGGTGATCAGTTTTTCAGGGTAACCTCTCTCAATTAGTTTGTTAGACAAGTCACCTGCTTGGTTCCGGTAATCCGACAGTTTACTACAGTTCCTTCTCAGTCTAAGGTACTGCCCGTACGGAAGATTCTCCCTCAAAGGTCTAGGGTGAAAGCTCTCGAACCTAAGCAAATTGTTTCTGGCCGTCGGTTTATGATAAGTCCTAGTTTCTAGTTTCCCATTTTCTTTGGAAATAACAATGTCGAGAAATATCATACTTTCATTGTGGAATGAATGGGTAAACTTAAGGCTTCTATCGCAGGTGTTAATCCATGCGATGAACTCCAAAAGACTGTCACTCGGTCCTTGCCAAATGGCAAGGACATCATCGATGTATCTTTTCCAGAAGACCAAGTGAGGTGCAAAGGGATTGACCGCATTCAATATGTGTTTTTCCTCGAAATCAAAGACATAGAGTCCAGCCACACTAGGAGCGAAGGTACTTCCCATAGAAGTACCTCCTATCTGGAGGTATAGCTTTCCCTCATACTCAAAATAGTTCCTTTTCAATGCCAGTGTGGCGCATTCGAGGATGAATTGTTTTGGGGTATTAAAAGGCCAGTCACTGTGTTCTAAGGCTTTTCTAAGTACCTCCAAAGTATCATCCTGGGGGATACTCGTATAGAGACTTTCGATATCAAAAGATACCAAGATCGTGGATTCATTAACCGTCAGTTCCTTAAGAAGGTTGAGTAAACTTTTAGTGTCTTGTAAATAGGTGGTTGTCTTTTGTACAATCGTTTTGAAGAAAAATCACAAAACGAGAGAGGGGCTCTAACAAAGAGCCTATTCCAGACACGATGGGTCTGCCTGGAGGTGGATCCCTGTTCTTATTCATCTTAGGCAGTGTATAAAAATATGGAATTTTCTCATCACACTTAGTTAAAAAATCTGCCTTGTGTTTAGAAATAAAACCATTGAACTCCGCACTTGCCACCAAGGTTTTTATCTCAAATTTAAGTGCTTGTGTGGGATCAGAGATGAGTGGGGTGTAATTCGTTGTGTCAGCTAACAGCCGGCAGCATTCCGCATGATAAGCGGACTTGTTTTGCACCACCACACCTCCACCTTTGTCCGCTGGTTTTATTATGATTGTGTCACAATTTTTCAGTTCTGCCAACGCTAAGTTCTCCTCTTTGGTCATATTGAAAAAAGGTTTTTTTGTCTCCATGCGTTCTACGTCATTGAACACAGCTTGTTCAAATGACAAAATCTCAATGGGGGTCGTGTGAATTGGAGGTAGAAAGGTAGATTTTAAACGGAGACCTGTGTCATGAGTCTCTTGTATAGAGGTAGAATCAATTTGGCCCTCAAAGAAGGCTTTCAGTCTCAGTTTCCTAAAGAAACCAGATAATTCGCAATGCAGACCAAATTTGTCAACATTGGCAGTGGGGACAAATCCCAGACCCTTATTCAGAACCCTTTCTTCGACAGTAGAGAGTGGTCTCGATGAAAGGTTGGTGACTAAGCCCTGGGGGTGCTTGGCCCTGCCTGTGGTTCCCGAGTCCTGCTCCTCGTGTGATTGCCCACTGGGTCTTCTTCCTCCCAATGTACTTGATTGTGTCCTTTTCTGCGACCCCTTCCTCTTCGGCCCCTGCCTAAAAAAGGCGGCCTGAAAGAGTTCTGTTGGAACAATGGTTGTGGGATTGGCGGTTGCCAGCCAAACATAGGATAAGGATGGTGGGGATTATAAGGACCTTGATAACCCATTGTGGGCGGGCCTTGATAACCCATTGCTGGTGGGCCGTTGTAATTAGGCCAAGGAATAGGTGGTCTATACTGTCTTCTTTGTCCATTAGACCTCCCACTGCCTGTGCTGGAACCGCTACTGGCAGTAGAGTCATTGCTGGATACATCAGAGACCCTGTCGCTATGAGAAGGTGCGATGTATTCAGGATCAGAGTAGGGGTAGACTTTAGTATAGGAGAACTTTTAAGATCCTTGTGAAATTTCTGTGCTTTTTGTTGAGTTAAGTTCTCCTTATACTCATTGATCTCCTTATTAAGTTCATCTAGTTTCCTTTTATAACCAGTGATTGTCGTTTTAATCTGGTTTTCAGTAAGTGTAATTTCTATCATCATTGCCTCAGATAGTCTAAGTGCTGTTTTTATGATCAAAACGATCCAGTCGCGTGTGCACCGCCACGCGATCTGTGCCCAATCTTTCCGAAACGCTGGATCTTCAAGAAAAATGCGTGGTGCATTCGTGACTAACAGGCCCTTGGGTGCGGTGTTGTTACATAAATACTCGGTAAGTATTGTTCCATGTAGTATAGTTCTTACCCTGTTCTTTTTTATTTCTGTCAGTTTGTCCCAGTCCGTGATCTGTGAGACCGTTTGTGCTATGCTTGCATCCGCAAAGAGTGAGGAATCGCTGAGTAAGGCATCAACCTCCTCACTGGAATAGGATAGGCCTTGATTCTCACCCATGGTGGTAATCAATTGGGAAGAATAAAGAAACTCTCACAGCTGTGCGCTGCCTGAACTACGTAAAACAATCAGAGAGAGAGGGTATTTTAAGGGGGTACTCCTAGTCCCCTAAGAATTAACTGAAAAAACAAATTGAAGGAGTATGCCCCAGAGAGCCAAAGGCTGCTACGGGAAGCGCTGATGAAGAAAATACCAGAGAAAATTTCTTTGGTTTAAAAAGACCCCTCACTCACCAACCTAGTTGGTGACATGCTTCATCATTGGGGTCCCACCCGAGCAGCCGAAGGCCACTCGGGTGTGCTACGACACCTGATTACAGTGGAGCGGGTATTTTGAGTGAATCAGTGAAGTGGTGATCATAAAATTGTCTTTATTGTACTCCGTTACTTTTATTATGGAGCAAGTAAGACAAGGTTAAAAATGAGTACACAAGAGTATTACCTTAGTAGACCTACTTGTCCACAGGTAAAGACTGTTGGTGGTGAAAAAGTGAAAAGTGATAAGTGGGTCTACATGTTTCAACCTACAGTGTATATTACTAGGTTTTCATCAGGACCTATGACCCGGGCGGTGTACACACGCTAAGGTGTACCCAACCCTCGGTCACATCTTCGTGAAGACTGAAAGGGTTTCCATCCTGTAAGTACACAGTATGGTATTTTAATTGTGACCGAGGGTTGGGTACACCTTAGCGTGTGTACACCGCCCGGGTCATAGGTCCTGATGAAAACCTAGTAATATACACTGTAGGTTGAAACATGTAGAGCCACTTATCACTTTTCACTTTTTCACCACCAACAGTCTTTACCTGTGGACAAGTAGGTCTACTACGGTAATACTCTTGTGTACTCATTTTTAACCTTGTCTTACTTGCTCCATAATAAAAGTAACGGAGTACAATAAAGACAATTTTATGATCACCACTTCACTGATTCACTCAAAATACCCGCTCCACTGTAATCAGGTGTCGTAGCACACCCGAGTGGCATTCGGCTGCTCGGGTGGGACCCCAATGATGAAGCATGTCACCAACTAGGTTGGTGAGTGAGGGGTCTTTTAAACCAAAGAAATTTTCTCTGGTATTTTCTTCATCGGCGCTTCCGTAGCAGCCTTGCTCTCTGGGGCATACTCCTTCAATTTGTTTTTTCAGTTAATTCTTAGGGGACTAGGAGTACCCCCTTAAAATACCCTCTCTCTCTGATTGTTTTACGTACGCAGGTCCAACCCACTCCGCCCGTGCATGCAGGGGGGATGTAACGTGCGACATTTCCGCGTTCTGCCCGCAGCCTGTGGGGACATGGTAGCGTCCACTGGCCACTACACTCCATGCACCAGCAGTTGATCTCCACATGGCCATTTCCGTGATTTGCACGCTGTGGTCTGTCCGGCATCTCCACGCCACATCTGGCATTGGGTAGGTTCACATTCCTTAGTCACTTGCCGCTCTCGCACATGCCTGCTCCATGCCGCTCCTCACATCCTGCTATTGTGTGTCTGTGGTGCCATGCCGTGGCTGGGTTGTGGGCATGTCAAGGCCAAGTTCCTGATGGAGTCGTGTTGTCGTGTCTGGTCGGTTGGCATGTTGTGTGTCATGTTGAATGTAGTTGTGATGCGTGTCCATTGCCGGTGTCGTGAGTTGCATGACTGTGGGCTGGAGGTGTGTGGTGTGTTCATTTTGGACTTACCAACGGGCACTGCATTTCCATGGGTGCCATCCTGGGAGCGCTGGGTGATGCTGGACTGTCCGGAGATGTGAGAATCATGCACTCGGCCTGGGGAGTTGGCCACGACATTGTTGAGGAGTCCCGGGCGGTCCACTGTTGCCTGCACATTCATGATATGCGTGTGCTTTCTGTTGTGGTAGTTGTGTGCAGTGTCGGCAGGGGGCACGAGGGGTACATGTGTGCAGTTGATTGGCCCTGGCACATGAGGGAATTCAGCTATGGCGTAGGGGCCTTGCTTGGTCTCCAGCACCTCCTGCGCAGTGTGGGTGAAGTGGAGGTGCTGGGGTACCAGGATGTTGTTGGCATCCAGGACAGGTGTGATGACCTTGTATGGGGCTGGCTATGTGACACCTCCGACTCTGGCAGTTGTGGGTTGGATGGTACCAGAGCCGACATGTGCTGCGTAGCCGGCAGCTTTGTCTGCGGAGGGATGTTGGTAGTCTGCTGGGTTGGGACAGTCAGCAGGTGGGGGATGTGGGTCAGGATGTGGGGGATGGTTGTCCTTTTGGGCCTGTAGTGGGCAATGTCCTCCTCTGGCGTTGGGTCTGGGTGGCAGGTGCGTTTCAGGTGGGTCCGCTGTCTTTGTGTACGCTGCCTCTGTGGTGTTCCCTGGGGAGGGGGGGGGCGGGACGGGTCCTGGGGGTGGTGGCGGGCCTGGGGTGGGTGTTGTGTCCCTCATGGGTCTCGGAGCTGCATGATGATTGTCTCCATGACATCTGTGGGTCTTTGGGTGTGGCTCTTGGCTGGGCTCCCTTTCATGCTGCAGGTAGTCGTCCTGCTTAACACCAGCAAAAGGCAGGTGTTAAATCCCTGGTGCTACCGCGGCTTATCGCCTGTTTTTGGTTTGCATCGCAGATCTGGCAGTTTGTTGTGAAAGTGGTGTTGTGGTTTTTTCATGTGTTTTTGCATGGGAACGCCTACTCTGCATCTCATTAGGGTTAGTTGGTGGTGTCTACCGCGGTGTTAAATTTTGGGGCAGTTGTCGCGGGAATACTGGTGATGTCTGCAGTTTGCACCCGCTTGTGAATGGGGTGTTAAATCTATCTCCACTTTTGATGAGTTAAGGTGGAGATAAATCGGAGATAAGTCCTTGTGAATATGCCCCTCAGTCTTTTGTGAATTAAATTTCAGGATGGTGTCTGCCGTCCATTCTTGTAATAGATTGAAGACCATTTAGTTTACACTTTAATGTCATCAGTGTATTTGTATTGCCTAAGGCCAGAGTCTTTCAAAAGCAGATTCAGAGGTTTGACATACAATGTGAACAGTACAGGGGAGAGAGAAGGTCTTTGTGAGACACCGCAAGATACCCGTGCAGATCCGATGTATGTTTTCTAATTTGAATAATTAGAAATGACCCAGGAGGAAGAGTCTCTAACAGTTTAGGACTTTGTCGGTGAGGCTCATTCTGCTTCCAGTGTCTTTAGTTGTATAGGGTGATCTACTGAGACAAAGGCTGCGAAGAGTCAAGAAGGACCAGAAGGCAAGCCTCTCCTTTATTTAGTATGCAATGAAAGTCTTCTAACCCTTTTAGCATTGCAGTTTCAGTGCTCTGACCCTCTCTGGAACCGGATTGACATGAAAATGACAAGGCACCATCATTAAGGTATTTGTTCAATTGGATTGGAATGGGCCACATTTCTAGATTTTGTGCCAAGTCAAGATAAATTTGAAATAGGTTTGTAATTGTCTACGGAACCAGGGTTTGCTTTAAACTTTTTGAGGGTGGGCAAGATTTGACCCAACTTCAGGCCACTGGGTAATGTTCTGTGCGATAGTGAGGCCTTGACAGTGGCTTGCCAGTAAGGTGCAATAAGGTGAAAGTTGGCGTGAATTATGGTAGCTTGGTGATAACTGTAGTGTCCTCTCCAGCCTCAGTATATATAAATGATTATGCCAGACACCTAGCTTGGTGTTACACGTCCTTTTTCCTCAGTGTGTAACCATGAACTCAACATTCTAAATCATGAATTCTATTAACCATGCCCAAACACTCACGTCACAGTTCTACGGAGCCCATCAGGAACCAAAAGGATCCCGTCATGTCTAAGTCACAAGACACTACATCTCTCCGCTTGTTTAATAAAAAGTACAAATATTACATATATACATCACAACTCTTTGATAAGTCGTCGTGAAGCTCGAACCAATCGCCCAGAATGTGATCTATGAGGCTGTGAAAGTGGTAGGAGAAGTGTCCATGACTGTCACTGGTGATACAGAGACAGGTGCAGTGAGTGGGCTCTCAGAAGTCTCAATTGAAACAGTCTCATGTCTGACATCTGGAGTTGGCGAATGATGAGGTAGATGCTTGAAATGCAAAGAATCTTGGGTAATGGACTTTTGAAGATGGTGAGCAGTCATCATGTGTCCTTTACTAGTCACAACTTTAAATGGTTCAACATCAATTGGAGCATTAGACTTGTGTTTTCTCATTTGTCTTACTAGGACTCGATCTTCTTCTGTAAAAACAGTGTTCTTAGCACATCGTTGTCTGTCTGCATAGATTTTCATCTTGTGCTTGTGACATAAATCTGTTTGGTGAAGTTCACCATCATTTGTTGATCTTTCATTGGTCCATTGTGGCAATTTGGTTGTCATGGCTCTCCTGAACATCAGGGTGGCAGAACTTTCACCTGTCATTGAATGGGGAGTCGACCAGTAGCCACGAAGGGCAGAATGAAGAGCTGATTTGAGATCAAGCTTCTCCAGTGCAGCATGCTGAACGGTCTTCTTGAGCTTGCTTATAAAAAGCTGACAATGCCATTTGCTTGTGAACAAAGAGGTGTGCTCTTCTGATGCTTAACTTTGAGATGAATAAAGAAAGTCTCTGAATTCTCAACTGTTGAAATGTGGGCCAATGTCAGTCTTTAGAACTGAACACCCCATGTTGCAAAAATGCCATCTAACCTCTGAATGACTTTTTCCTGAGTGATTGATTAGAGGTCTTCTACCAAAGGAAAAGGAGAGTACTCATCAACGAGCACCATCAGGTGATATTCCTTTGTCAAGGGGTCCAAAGAGGTCAACAGTGATTCTATCCCACACATGCTTTGGAAGATCAGACATGTTCAATGGATGCAGGGTTGTTTTGGGAGATAAGTAGTTGCACAAATGACAGGCCTTTAGTTCCTTTTCATCTCTTTCGTCAAGATGAGGAAACTAGACTTGGAGAGCACATTTAGTGGTGGCAATTTCACAATGTCCTTTATGTGCCACTTCAAGTACTTGTTGTCGCAGACTCTCCGGCATAACAATTCTTGAACACCGTAAGACAATACCTTCTTGAGTAACGGACAGTTCATCTTTCACCTTTTTAAATTTCTGATATTCCCTGTCATTTGTAAGAGGTCGAGTGTGATGTTTCCAGGAAAGATGTGAAATAATTTATTTAAGTATCAGCATGTCACTATCTGTGCCCATGACAGTAATGATTTGTTCCAATGAAATAGTGGCAGGAGTACTGGACTTAACTATGAACTTAATGTATGTTTCAGCTGCTTTGGAAGTGGTACCATGACACTGTATTGGCACTCATCAAAAATAGTCAGCAGGGTTTTGATCTTTCCCTGGTTGGTGCACTATAGCCTAGTCACATTCCTGTAGTAGTAAACCCCAACATTCAATATGAGGAGGCATCTTGGCTTTAGGGTTGCCAAAGACTGTAAGCAATGCTTGATGATCTGTGAGAAGAGTGAAATGCTTTCCATACAAAAATACGTGGAAATGTTCACAAGCCCACACTATTGCTAAACTTTCTTTTTCAGGTTGTGAATAGCCACATTCAGTTTGTGACAAACATCTGCTAGCAAATGCCACAATATATCTTTGAAGCAAACAACATGAAGATGTGAAGATGCACTCCTTCCCTTAAATATTACTCGAATCAACCAATAGCTTTTACTTGTAATGCGTGCAAACAGTGGCTGTGAACCGTCCCATCTCACTGCTTGTAAAAACCAAACACAGGGTGCTACATCTGCGCACCCAACTGTTGCACTGCCTTGTGAGGGATTATACCTCTCATATAACCTCGCTCTTTAAACCAATTATAATCCATCTTTACTTGTTGTCTTCTTGTTTATCATTCCATTATTTCATTACTTTTTCTCACTTTGCAAATCATCATGGAGACAGCAATGTTGCCTTTGAATACTTTATTCACCAATTTCACGTGTCTCCTGCTGCCAATCCAAGCTTTACACAGCGACATGTTAGGTCAACACATACTTCCAGAAATAAGCTCTTGCCATAACCCAATGCATTTCGAGCCATTTCGAGCTCTTCTTCAGGGGTTCTCTAAAACAAATAGAAACACGACTGAAATGGCCACACGATTGATAACATGTGCCTTATAACTAATCACTTACTGACCCATGTACTCCCACCCTCAATGACACACCAAGTCCCGAACCCAATAAAAAACACAACATCAAAGTGATCAAACTAAACAACCGCCCCAATATTCTACCACCACCCGCTATATTGAATGTGCAATAAATTCGTGCAAATATCACCAATACCTAACTATCCATATGCCAATGTAAACCCCTACCCCTTTGTCAATGTCCCCTGTTACCCAAACCCTTCATCCCCCAGTTCTTTCCAACCTTCCTTCACACTGTCCCACTCCAGAAATACCGCTATCTGCCCTTTACCTCTTAAGCGCCGAAATCGGCAATGTTAACCTCCTCACTCGCAGTACAACTGACAAATGCTCTCTAACTCCGCCGTTGTGCCCATTTAAAAAGAATGTACTCTCACACGTGCATCTAATCACTCTAACTGCTCCATGAGTTCGTTCTGACCCCATGATTTCTCCCTCCCATGACCGTACTCCGAATATGAAAAAACTCAAACTCCCACTATGCACTCTGCTGACATACTGAAAACTGAACTGAATCATAAACCACCCGTACTACCTACATCAACTACCCTACATAAACCCATCAATACTGTTTCCCCAAAAAATATAACCCGGGAATACATTCCACATCACAATCCAGCAGAAAATAAAAAATTAAAAATAAAATAAAATAAAAATGAATTACGTCCTCCAGTCCAGTGATAAATCGAAAGCAACACGTATTAATTAAAAGCACCATATATGATAAAAGTCCAACCGAGTCTCTAAATTAATCTGTTAATCGAATATTCCTTGCAAGAAGTCCACTTCAAATATGTCAATCTTCCGCTCTCTCCACGATGATAATTCTTTCTCTGCTTTTGAATTGAACCAACTTTATTATTCAATGGGGTGCAGCTTCTGTCGGGACGATGAATCGCTTAAGCAAACAACATGAAGATGTGAAGATGCACTCCTTCCCTTAAATATTACTCGAATCAACCAATAGCTTTTACTTGTAATGCGTGCAAACAGTGGCTGTGAACCGTCCCATCTCACTGCTTGTAAAAACCAAACACAGGGTGCTACATCTGCGCACCCAACTGTTGCACTGCCTTGTGAGGGATTATACCTCTCATAGAACCTATGAGAGGTATATATCTTTGAGCATTTGGGTGTCCATTGTCTTGGGCAAGGATCGCGCCCAACTCACCATGGTAGCATCAAAAACAACCCTATATGAAACTTTGGATCAAAGTAGGCCATTTCAGCGGCGTTCTCAATTGCATGTTTGATTTTCTTGAAGCTGTGTTCACATTCATGGGACCAGTGAAATTAAGCATTTTGTTTCTTTAAGTCTCTTAAGGGAGCACTTACAGTGGCAAAGTCACGCATGTACCTAGAACAGTAACTGGCTTTGCCAATAAAAGAACGTAACATGGTAACATGTTGTGGGGGACAGGTGGATGACAAAGAATGCACTTTAGCTGGATCTCGAGTCATCCCCCTATCAGAGAAAATATGGCCAAAGAATTTGAGTTCTTTTTAGTGGAACTCACACTTCTCTGCATTCAAAGTTTTACCTGCATCAGCAAGGCCTTATGTAAGAGCTTTATCATGTTCATTTCGTGTGGCCCCAAAGACCAATATATCATCACTTTAATTAAAAGTATTTGTGACAGGCTGAATATACGTCGAATGATATCTTGAAAAAGTTTTGCAGCTGATGACACACCGAAACTTAATCTTTTATATCTGAACAAACCAGTATGGGTAGAAAAGGTGGTAATGTACCTGTAATTTTCTTCGAGTTCCAATTGATGATACCCTTTGTTCAGATCAAGGCGAGAGAAGACTTTGGCGCAATTTAGCTGTGTGATCATTGCGGCAATGTGTGGACCTGGATGCCGTTCTCTTTCAATTGCCTTGTCAGCTTGACGCATACCAAAATAGAAGTGTACAGCTTTTTCCACTGTCCTTTTTGCGCACTGCCACCATGAATGAAATCCATAGTCTCAGACCAGTAGATCGCAGAATGATTTCATGCTTCAGTAATGCCTCAAGTTCCTTTTCAACAGCTTCTTGTAAATTAAATGCAATTCAATGATGTCTTTGAGCAACAGAATGAACATCCTCATTGATATATAGTTTCACTTTCATGGTCTTAAATGTCCCTAATCCCTGAAACAAAGATGGGAACTGACTTACAAGTTTGTGATGATCATTCATGTTCTAGATTACAGATATCAGTTCCATTTAATCAGCAGTACTGAAACAGAGTAAACAGGCCCTCAACACAGTACCTTAAAGTACGTAAATGGGTGCTTGTACTTTCATCTTTTTGTGTTTCTTGGTTGCTACGAAATGAACCTTGGCTTTTTAATGGCATTGATGCAGCCCATGTATACACTTTAGTCTTTAACGGTATGAGACAGGGCACTGGAGACAGTTTGTGGGACTTCTCCTCAGGCATAATGTTTATCGACACACCACTGTCTATACTAAATGGTATGGAACAACCGTTCACCTTTAGTGTAATTTTAGGACAGCATTTGAATGACTTTTGTTATTTAATTTGTTCACTTTTCTTTGACTCAGCTTCTTCCTTGCATGTGGCCAGTCCAACATGCGCATGTTTCTCTGAGGTAAACATTGATATTGCACATCCATCTTCTTCACTGTCACTTGACAATGACACCGAAGAACTCTTGGACGCAGATTTAGACGTGATCAACTTTGTTTAGTGTCTATTTGCCTCAGCTAATGTTGCCGCTTGGCCTTGTGAGCGTGCATAGACCGTCTCTTCTGGAACGTTCGGGCATCCATTTTGTTTTCTCGGCATGACGCACTTAGCTTTTCCTTTACCTTGCAATCCATTAAAAAATGGTTGTCTTTCCTGCAGCTTTTGCATACTTGTCCAATGGCGGGATATTTACCTATATTTGGAAATGAAAATCTGCATCAGAAGCACAAATTCAAGTACAAACTTCACACTTGGGTGGATGGACCTTTATCTCAAATTGAGGCTTGACATCAGCAGTGCAGCAACATCTTGATGACAGTGAAGCACATTTTGCCCCACAAGGGCGACAAGAAGAGTAGATTTGCAAACCATGAAGGTGTATTAGCGGTTTAGCAGAGTTACAATCTCAAATCATTCACATTAGTCATCAATAAATAATTGTAAGTCAATATAGCATGTACAAAGACAAGTTATTTAAAGATAACTATATGCAAATTGAATAGGATTCGGCTCCCCGTAGGGAAATTTCCTAAAGCTAAGCTGGAGATTTAGATGAAATTGAGAAAAATTAACCAGCAGGTGTCAGTAAGTCAAGCCTCTAACAGCGGAACCAAATACGTGTCCAGTCAGATAAAAAAAAATAAGATCTGCTCGATAGGGTAAATCTATGAGTGAATCAAATTAAGCATGAGGTCTCAAGAGAATGGAAAGGGGCATTTGCTTTCGAAAGAGTATATAAGAGCATCTGAAACTGACTAGATCAACAACGCACAGTTAAACCACCAATTTCTAAACTGAAGTACAGCTCCCTGTGGTTCCCAAGAGGGGAAGACCAATCACAATCCAGCATTTCTTGATAAGGTGACTTCACCCGCCCCTTCCCAGCCATTGCACAAAGAAGGCTCACAGATGCAGGGCCTTCAGGAGCAATCTCTCACAGGATGATACTTTGCAGTCAGGCTGTCTCAGGCACAGATGTAGAAAGCTCATTATCCTACTTTCAGTGAAATTTACAAAGATAAACCTTTCACATACAACCTAAAATAATTGCAGCCATTTAGTACATTCAAGCTACTGCGGTTCAGCTCTTGGAAGAGAGAAATGGTAAAAGAATCACGACAGCCAGAATTGCACAATTCAACTTAATTATGATGTGAGATTCACTATGATCAAACTCTAACAAAAAATCACACTTTATATATGAATGTATTTAATATTCATTTGTAGATGTGTAAGTAGAATGAAAAATAGTGATAAAGCGTCATCACACACGATGAAAGTCGAAACTCTCTAGTGACCATCATAGGCTACTAAGCTCTATATCATTATAAATATGTAGTATCTACCTTCTCACAAGCCAAAGGTGCTTTAAACCTACCAAGAGGAATGGAAAACGCCTTATCAATAACAGTACAATAAAATGAACTGCACTAGAAATAGTCTTTAGCTTTCCCTGCCATGCGCCTGAGACTTTTGAAAATCAGTGAAAAGCCGTACTTCTACATACATAAGTCTGCAATGGAAATTTAAAACTCGTATTTGAATTTGGGTGTGAAGTTCAGTTCCATTTTAGTTTTTAATGGTATTTAATACTGCAGTAAAAGGAACTCGATCCACTCTGAATTCGATCCACTCTGTCACAAGTAACCCATTTTTTCGCGTTTTTGGGGCTGTGCGTTGCGAGAAGTTGTCCATCCGACAGCACGTGTTTGTATACATTTATCACCCATCTCCTAGACTGTCACAATTAGGATTCATAATTTAAACCTGATTTTTTTTTCTGATTTGAACCAGTCTAATCTAGTTTAATACAGTGGTGGGGCCTGTTTGTCATGGACCCTAATCCAAGGAAGGAAAATGGCCCCCAGTTGGTATAAAAATAAAGATATAACTAAGGTGTAGTTAGCCAATTACACCCTGGACCTTTGTATCACTACGCTTGCTGCACTAATCGTATCTTCAGTCCCTTCTTTCATCTCCTTCCTCCCTTTCAAGCCGTCCTTCCTCAGCCCCTCATCTGTCTCTCACTCTTCATACCTTCTTCCTCCATTCTTTCCTCTTCCCTTTCCCCTTTTGCTTGTCCTTTCCCCTTTCTTACCTAATCCTGAACTCCTTCTTCCATTCTGTAATTTCCTCTCATTCTCTCCATCTTTCACCCTCTCATTTTATTTCATCCCTTTCCTCTCCTTCATTTCTCCCCTATCTTTTACTTCAATTGTACCTCTACCCCCTCACACCCTTCCCAAAGAGTAAACACAAAGGCCCCAGGCAGGCTCTGTGTTTGCAAAATTCTCAAAGGGCAGCCTCTAAAATAAGTGCAGTTGGGGGTAGGGCAGGCTGACCCTCTCTCACCTATCGGGTCCAGTGCCATGTTTAGCATTTACCATTGTTTCATAAAAGAAAACATATTTTTTCCAATTCATTTTCACTCTGATGCGTCTCTTGGCACAATGGAGAGACAACGGATGTTTTTTTTATTCACCTCAGAACAATGAAAGGCAATTGGACCTATTGCTTGTAGCTTCTATTAACGATATCAAATTTAAAACTAGAAATTTTGCAGTTTATTGTCCTGAACTCCCTCCAAGCGAAGACAGCATCGATAAAAGAAAATGCATCAAAATCTGACCAAAAGCATCTGCCTGGTTCAGAAGATGAGGTTAACTAGATTAGAGCACTTAATGAAAGTGAAAAAAATTATTCAGTACGTAATAAAACGTATGCAAAATTATCAACACTCAAAGGCTTGTATTGATCTTTCTAAATAAATTAAAGTGCAGGGTTAACAAAATAGAAATTAAATCAAGCCATACTCTAGCAGACAGACGGAGAGAAGGAAGATGGGATGCAAGGTGAGTGAAGGAATGAGGATGTAAGGTGAGTGAAGGAAGGGATATGTAAGCTGAGAGAAGCAAAGAGGTGCAAGGTCACTGAAGGAAGGGTATATAAGCTGAGTGAAGGAAGGGGATGCAAGGTGAGCAAAAGAATGAGGATGCAAGGTGAGTGAAGGAAGGGATATATAAGCTGTGTGAACAAAGGGGGATGCAAGGTGAGTGAAGGAATGAGGGTGCAAGGTGAGTGAAGGAAGGGTATGCAAGCTGAGTGAAGGAAGGGGGTGCAAAGTGAGTAAAAGAATGAGGATGCAAGCTGAGTGAAGGAAGGGGTATGTGGGCTGAGTGAAAGAAGGGGTGCAAGGTGAGTGAAAGAATGAGGCTGCAAGGTGAGTGAAGGAAGGGGTATGTAAGCTGAGTTAAGAAGGGGGTGTAAGGTGAGTGAAAGAATGAGGATGCAAGGTGAGTGAAGAAAGGGGAATGTAATCTGATTGAAGGGGCATGCAAGGTGAGTAAAGGAATGAGGATGAAAGG
This sequence comes from Calotriton arnoldi, assembly GCA_963921515.1. Lineage (NCBI taxonomy): Eukaryota > Metazoa > Chordata > Amphibia > Caudata > Salamandridae > Calotriton > Calotriton arnoldi. Next base: position 1,636,331 of record CAWUFW010001417.1, on the reverse strand, counting down.
TGAGTGAAGGAAGGGGTATGTAAGCTGAGTGAAGGAAGTGGGTTGTAGGGTGCGTGAAGAAGGGGAATGCAAAGTGAGTGAAGGAAGGTATATGTAAGGTGGGTGAAGGAAGGGGGATTCAAGGTGTGTCGTGTAGTTCCCACGAATCCGTAGGATCAGCGCTTTTGTTGGACAACATAAACTTTGGGTGAGGTGCCCAGACTGATTCCAAGCGCCCCCGCAGGATAGGTTGGACTAGAGACCAGCTAGCTCACAGTGCCACCAGAAGCCACCCTAACTCTACCAGGAAGCGAATGGTTTCTGGCAACCACTGAATATGACAACCCTGGCCCCTCAGGGATCATGGTAACAGATCAGAACCTCTCGCTCAGTCACTCGTGCTCTATTGTTCTCGAAGGAGAGAATACACCCTGGGATGTTTTCAATATATTTATTGAACCAACGTTATTCTTGTATAAAATACATGTGCTGCGATAATCAGTAGACAGAAGCAGATGAAAGTGATTACAAGCACCAAGAGAGTATAAATAGTAGATACAGTTCTACCATGGTGCTAAACCTGTGTATATATGCAGACATATTAAACAAGATAGTAATCGGGAGTACTCCTACTATGTGAACCCTACTCTTTGTGTACCTAGAGTGTGTGTGTAAGTGTGAAGCCAAGAATCCCCCCAAGGGACGATAGCCCCATTACTTGGTGTTAGAGAATGTGGGACTCCGTCTTGGCACAGAAATAACAGATGTAGCACTGCAAGGGAGTGGACAGTGGAAGAGCTCATGAGGGTGCACTGAAAGGGAACACATACTGCACAATGGTATAACCAGGATCACTGGAATTATGTGACAGAGGAGGACCAAACTATGCAGCAGGGTTGACTAAATTATGCGTCAAGAAAAGGCAAATTATGCTGCATGACGCACCACATTTTGTGATAGCATTGCTTCCTTATTTTGTCATTTTTAGACATGGTAACACCGTCTATGAAATATTTAACCTTTTTAGTACAAATGTAACAACCAAATACAGAAATAAGCAACTAAAAGATGACCAGTGAACCTTTGAGGTGGACCTTCCAGTGCGCCAGAATACATGCTGCCATGTTTTTAATAATTTTTGATCTGTTTGGGCTGAAATTTATTTTGTTAAAATCTGCAGATTCTGCTACAAATGATGGATTATGTGGGGAATACGGCAAATCCATAATTATGCAAAAGACACCGTGGCTGTAGAGTTGAATAGTTCCAGAGGCCATGGGTATAATCCATTAGGCACACTGGAGAGCTGCACAGGAGTACACACTAAATAATGAAACAGTCCATGAAGGACCACTGGTAAGGAGCGTACACTGCACAGTGGAACAAGCCGTGAAGGAGAACTGCAAGTGTGTGTATACTGCAGAATAGAACAATCCATGAATGAGCACTACAACAAATCAAACACTGGACACTGATATAACTCATGAGAAGCTCTGCAACTGCCAGGTAGTGAATACACAGTATTAAAAAAGCAACTGATGAAGGAGCACTGCAATGAAGGCCGAGATTTTTTATGATTTTGCGTCAAGTTTGCTTCATTTTTGTGGCGCAGCCCCAACACAAAATCATTTTTGCCATTTACTAAGCCAAGCAGAGCCACTTTCTGTGGCTTTGTTTGGTTTAGTAAACACAAAGTAACACAACACAGGGCATGGCGCTGTCTTGCATTACTTTATGCTGGGTAGGCATTGCATGGGTGCAGCTTGGGCATTCCCGTACATCCAGCCATGTATTTTAACACAAACCCAGATTTGCAAAGACTTGAAAACCTAGGTTTGCGGCAAAATGGTGCGAATATCTGAGAGGCGTGACAAGGAGAAATATCTTTATTTATCCTTGTTACGTCCTCTTTCCCTGTATTACAATCGGCAGCACACAAAGAGAGCGGAATATGCCTCAAAGGATTGTTTTTGTGAAACACAAAAGCAACCCTGCCAGTTACGCAGGTACCCTTGCATTATGGTGTAACTGAACCTTCATTGACTCTAGGCAGCACACAGTACACCAGTTCAAGGAGAGAGCAGAAATGCTCCATATATTTGTGTATATGGAGCATTTCTTCTCTCTCTCTTTCACACAATGCAGTGCAGCACATTCAGTTCACAAGTTCGGTGTGTTAAATGATTGTAAATGCACCCCAAAGAGCGTGCTGCATTCTGGAATTATCCATTAATGAGCCCTAAAAGAGAGAGCACATTGCACAACAGAACATACTAACAAGCAATGGCATACAAATAGGTCTCATCTATGCGATAACTATTGGCTTTGTCAATGTTTTTTAGCCATGTTCCACAGTAACACGGCTGCTCTGCAACATGGCTGAAAGTAAAGAAAATGAAGGCATTATGACGTGACCAACACTGACCACTTCATAGCACTTTTATTTTCTTTACTTTCAGCCATATTGCATATTGGCCGCTCTGCTGTGCAGTATGGCTGAAAAAAATATTGACAACGCCAATAGATCTCAATAGGCAAGACGTATCAGCATAGACAGCGCTTATTTCTGTTCAGCTGCGCCTTTCTACTGGGCTGCCAGGGTCTGCGACCGGGAGTCAAAAATGATCATGGACAAAGGACTAATACTGGAGTCTTCCAAGTCTCATCCTGTTCGGTAACTATAGGTGCCACCTTTGAAAGACGAGTGCTTGAGGTTGACTACTAGGACATGCATTGTGTACATTATAGCGAAATGGCAATGTCTTTTCTTTTGAACCAATTAATTAGTTCATATAATTAAGGTTATAATAGTTAGGTGGACGCACACATATTTAGGTAAGCAAGAAAGTACGGTAACACTGCATCATTAGTTGGTCAACTGAATGCAGTATTTTATTCCCAACATTCAGTTGACCAACTAAGGATTCAGTGTTACATTGTTTTTTTGCTTGCCTAAATATGTGTGCACCCATCGTAATAATTTGCGTAGTTCCAATTTCCCATTGGACAAGAATGGCCTCAAATCTAGAACATAGTAGATGAGTGGCATTCTTGACAGAGACAGGAGCGCTCTGAAGGTATTAAAAGGCATTGAATAGAGCAGGCCAGTGTTGATGAGAATTTTATTTGCTAAAGAAAATGCTTACATTAATAATGTGCAAAGCTTGTATTTAAGAAACTCATATGCTAAATGCAAACATTTGTAGTAGGTAATCATATTTAAATGTTATAGGCCTGCAAATAAATAAGTGCTGATTTAAGTTAGCCTAACTGTCGATGCCATGTTAACTGAAAATAATGCATCCACACTGAAAGGCCTGCTTTTCACATTGAATAGTTGTTTGCTCACAATGTTTTTTTCTTTGATACAAATATTGTATTTTTCCAGAAGCCTTCTGTGAGCTAGTGAATAGACTCTCGTTTTGTATTAGACAACTGATAGTGAGATCTCACCAGGAAGAGAGGAGGCGACCGGAAGGATGATTCATGGGAAGAACTGTCTGGACCGCAAAATATCAAAGATGTAACTTTTCAAGGTTTAATGTCTGAAAGTCTACTGTGTCTGTATGTGAAGATGGGGAGCTTGCTTATTCCCAGGAGTTCAGTGCAATTTTATTGGAGAATGAAGACGGAAGAAAAAAGGTTGCAACATAGAATATTGTGTTTTTATATTAGTGCGTGATCCTAGAGTAGAAGCTAGATTCAGGATTCATTTACCAACACTCTGTCTAGAGACTCATCTCTGAGCCTCTTAGAGTTCTCTACATGAGAGCTTATTTAGCCTATTTCTCTTATGTCTGCTGATTTATGACTGTGAATATTTTCCAATCTGAAATGCAAAGGCTTCATGCTTTTGCATTGATTCTCTCATCAGAGCTCTTCATTGGGTTTCTCAACTGACACCTTTTTCTCTCATTATTCCAACTTGATTTAGAATAGGGAATTTTCCTTTATGGGACACTCTTGCTGTATTATAACTATATTAACTGTGATTCTAACAAACATTTTGTTCCATTTTATAATCAAATATCGATTGATGGATTATATTAACTTTTAATGCTGGCATCTAAAGATTAATACCAAATGAATAAAAAGATTTAAGAGTAAGATAATTGAAAATAAAACCCTTTAAATCACACAAATTTTCTTTATTGACTGAACTAAAAGTCTTCAATGAATTATTGCTGTGTAGATGATTGCTCCTTACTTCTCCTTGTTGGTGAACAAAGGTTCATACGACCAGTGATGGTGTTATTTAATGACTACAACCGACGATTGAGATATAGAAAACCTCACTCCCTCATGCTTTATTAAACTTGTGCAGTGTTTTTTTTAACACTTGATGGCGGAACATTCTGAGTGCACCATTCTGCTTCTTGCAGCGGTTGAGCTGTCTCTTAAAATTGTGGCTATGTTAATGCCAGTCAAATGTCAGTAGCTTTGCCAATGTTTCTTTTTCTGTGTGTCAAATTTAAAGAACTGAAACCAAAATCCTCCCAGTGTCATCTGAAGCAAGCGAAACCAGCAAAATGAAACCAGCTGCCGCTGATAAATAAAAGCAAGAGAAAGGAGAGTGAAAGTAAATCCTCCGAATGGTAAGTAAAAGAAAGGAGACTGGCAAGTAAGCTTACCAATGATAAGTAATGGGTGGGCTCTAACCTCCCTTTCAGATTTTTTTTTAAAGAATAGACTGGCAAAAAACAGTTCATGCGCAGGGGTTCAACACACACCCCGGCAGCCCCCACAGTGCAGGGAGGGCCCCAACCCTTCATGGCCCCCTCAATCCTTCAAGGGGGGGCCAAATTAGTTCAAGACCAATGTATATCTGTGAGGCATGGGAGTCTCTTCACATTCTGCAGGGGTGCCCCATCATTTTGCGATGCGCCACTGTGCGTGACCTGTCTGAGACGAGACCTAAAAGGTGCCCTGCAAGGGGTTGCACACGGCCTTAATCCACGCGAGGCACTGCTGGATGATGATAAAATAAACAAAGATGAGTTATATTGACGAGCACTGGAATAAGGTGCGTTCTGTGTCACTGCTCACCATTGTAAAATACAGAGAAACCTTCATAGAGAACGCACACTGCAGTGCACTGCATAATATGAAGGACGCATCAAGGCTGGGCATATGCAAAAAAAGGCACACTGAAATATTTCAACAAAAAGGTACTTCTTGTGTGACTGAACAGTCCAAGAGGAAGCACTGCACACTATTTAAGGAACATTCCAAGAGCGTTCATTCTGCACATGAAGGAGCGCTGCAAAGCAGTGCTCATGGCGCTCTAGGCAGACCATTAAGTTCTGCAAAAGGGTACACACTCAGAGATAGAACACTACACCAGATATTACTGCAACAGAGTGAGCACTTCAAAATCCCGAAATACACGGACGAGCACTGCATGAGAAGGCACACTGCAAAATAGGGCATCATCCTGGGGAACACTGCAAGAGAGGGCGCACTGCAGAAAAGGGCAACACAGTGGGGAGCACTGCAAGAGTGCACTGCAAAATAGGGCATCACATTGGGGAGCACAGCAAGCAGTACTTTAAATGTAAATATATAAATGCAGGCACTCTCTATTTAGAACACTTGTTTGCCCTGAGAAGTGGCTGTACTCTTTCATTAAATGTACTGCAGCGGTGCAGAGAAGTGCAGGTACCCTCCCTTTCAAAGTAAAGAAGTGCAGATACTCAGTACCGTACAGTCCCTCCCTATTTGAAGCAATGACTACAAGAGAGAGCGTAATAGGGGAAAACAGTGAGGATCCCTGCAAGAGAGGGAACACTGTGAAACAGGACAATACATGGAGTAACACTGAAAGTGGGTGCATTCTGGGAAATATGAAGTCCAGGGGGGCCGCTTCAAGAGAGCACAGTTCTAATAGAATAAGATAGGGAAGAGTGATGCAAAATGGAGCACTGTGTTAGATACGACAACACATGGACCGTCCCTGCAAGAAAGTTCATTCTGCAAAACAGGACAGCACATGGTGCAGTGTTTCAAGAGAGAGCGATAAAGGCGAGCACAGACTGCACACTGCAGTGCACGAGCGAGCCAGCTATGGAAAAGAAGGATGAGCGTGACGGGATGGGGTGGCTATTGTGTTTATTCAGTGGTGCACTAGAATAACAGGTTCCCCCTCAAATTATTTATAAAAGCATAAGCAAAAAGGTCCTTTCTTGAAGCCTTTTTGTAAGAGTGTAAGCAAGAGGATGTGACCTAACGGCTAGAGCGGTCGACTTCGAACCTGTATTCGAGTTTTGGCATGGACGCCCAACACCCTGTGATTCTGGGCAAATCACTTAATCTCCCTGTGCCTAACAAAATGAATGTGTCCGTCTGTAAAGCAACTGGTGGTCATGGTCATGCAAAGTGCTCTGACACCTTCGGGTCGAGTTCGTGCTATATAAAACTCAAAATAAAATAAATCTTGAAATGCCCAGCATCAGGGTGGAGTTAACCTTCTCCTGGCACCACAACTGTACTTTTTACTTAAATAATGCTCCCAACAATTAGCAATAAGTACATCCCTTCAAACCAGCATGAATCAGAAACAAAATAAACTACCAAATGTTCCCAAAGATTAAAAGTTATTGCCTCAAAGAGCATGAGCATCAACAAAATGTATTGAGAACAATATATTGGCAAGAAGCCGGTACAAATGTTGTGGACTGGAATATGCCAGCTTTCAGGATTTGTCACTGTGAAATATATATATTGACCCACTGCTACATTTGAGAATTCATGTTTTTCCTAGTAGCACATAAATAGCCCAGAACGAGTTATACCTCAGATACATTAATTTGCCTGATAATATAACCTCTGATACGCGAATGCGTTCATTTTTGCTCCAAAACATAATTCTTACCGTTTCTAAGCCCTCATGTATTAACCAATGTTATCATCTGCAATCCAATTTTTAATGTACCCGTCGTCAATATCTTCCCAAATATCCTTACAACGTTGCCCTTAAATAGCACACATTATTGTCCATAAATAATTGTTCTCTAGAGACCACTGTGCTGGCCTCAATATTTCTTCAGTTTTATTTATTTCCAACAGCTGCAACGATAAGCTTAAAAAAATCTAAAGCATGAATGATGCCAAAGAGGCTTGTATTGGCCCCAAAACGCCTTCAACATGACTTATTTGCTACAAATGCATGAATTAGCACACAAACAGTGCTTGTGTACACCCTCTCCTGAAAAAAAGATGCTGCTAGCTTGTATCACATCTCCGGGATCATTTAGAAGAACGGTGTAATATATGTGAGTGATCATATGAAGAAAGGCAATATTCAACAGAACGTCCTGGCTGAGCTGACCAATAAGATCCCTATGAAAGAGGGCATTAACTGGTATTAGACCATTGGAATGTTGGGATCCCCATTGAAGACAATGGAGGGCTCCAGGCTTTTAATGGCCGGTAGAAGCCCCGAACATCAACATTCCAATGTTTGCCTTTGTACACAGCTGTTGCTGTAAACAAAAGCCTCACGGAGCACGTGAGACCTTTGTTTTACTATTTAGAACATTCTGCCCTCTAGGGGCGAAATATTCTAATAGCTTTATAGCCCTCCATAGTCAGCTACGCCATCCTTATAGGCCCGCTCCCTTGTTAAAGGCCCTCGCCTTTAGGGCTGGAGCAGGCCATTAATGGCCGGCATAGCCCACTTTGGTGGGCTATAAGGTTATTGTAAAGGACTGCTTCCATGCAACTCTGAAGCTGGTGATATAATAAGGTGCCAGCAACCAATCAGAATGTGATACTCACAGCTTCTTTTGATGCTGCTGTATAGCTAGTTTCTTCGTATATGTATTGATGTCACACGACACTGCTGCAGCAAGTACTTAAATGACTCAGTGCCAGATATCTTTTTAAAAAGATTTTTCTACACCCCTCCTTACTTCAAAGAGTGTGATCCAGCAGCAATATCAATTGGGCATCATGCAAGGTACTCCGAAACGGATACGTTTTATTACAGGGAGCAAAGGAGTCGTGTCAATAGATATTATGCTTCTTTGAAGGGAATATTGTGTTGCCTGTGAGAGGTCATTTAAAAAAATATATATTACATGTAACTGAGAATGTCAATGTGCAAAGTCTCTTTGCACTTTTCCAATACTTTATCAGATTATAAAAAGGCTTGGTACACACGTTTACTAATCATGATGGACAGGGAGAAGGTGATTTACACTGGGAGAGCCACCATTCGGATACAAAGAGGTCAGGCCCCCGTATAAAACACCCTCAAACTGTTAGCAAAGCGTCCTTTTCCTGTTGCTTCCACTTTGTGACAAGACTGTTGCAGTTTAGGGCTTCATTATGGGAGACATGGCTCTCTGCCTGATCTCAAATGCCATGGTGTTCCACCAGCCAGATTTTCAGGGTCTAGGAATGTTGGACCAAGTAGGTAAAATCGAGTGAGGAGGATGAGGCTGGCGCTGCAGGCACAGCCAAGACGGAGCCCCTCTGACAGCAAGGGGGAGCAAGGAATGCCCCCCTTTGCCTGCTGCCAATGCCCCCATGCTTCCTGGCATCCTCTCCACCCACTACTGCCCCCACCCCACAACCCTCTTGCTCCAATTTACTATCTGCTTAGAGCAGTGGTGTAACGAAACTTGAGGGGGCTCCCTCTGCAAGGTACGTGGAGGACCCCCTCCAGACTCAATCAGGAGCTCTCCGGCCAGGGTACTGTGCTGAAGGGGCCCCTGGAGCTTGACTGCCCACACCACAGGAGCTGCCGGGGCCTATGTTACGCCACTGGCTTAGAGCAAGTGGTTGCCCTTGGAATGGGGAACCGGCACGTGGAAAAGGAGCCAGTAATTTTGGATCTGCATGTAATTCCCCATTCTAAGGACAACACTTTTTTAACTGTGCCTTTTCACGGGTGCGCTTACAGGGCCAAACCTGTGACTCCAGTCCCAGAAATTTGGACACTCCTTAGAGGAGCAGACTGTTGTTTCTCTGAGGAATTTGGCACCCTTCCCAATCACAAACATTTATACTACTGTGTTTCTCTTCCTTTGAAGTAAAAGGGCTCGCAGGGGCAGCTGCATTGCAGTGGGTACTGAGGTGAACATATCTGTTGTCCCATACCGTCTGCCTTCAATGGCGCGCAAGGAATCGCACTTCCATCACAAAGCAAATCAATATTCATTAAGCCAGCTGGCTGCGGCTCCATGTACACGGCTTCTTTTCCCTGTGTTGTACCTTTCACACTGGGAGAAACAGCACTATAGTCGCAGCAAAAGCCTACTCCTTTCATTCTGAGTTCTGGTGGCCTAAAGACGAGAAGATAAGATGCTAAATATGCAGTAGCGGCTCGTGCAGGGAGTGCCGCAGGGCGGTGGGGCAGGGCGGGGGAGGAGCAGGGTGGGGGTTAGTAAACTACGGCATACGGCCGAACAGAGGTAAGTAAACAAATAAATAAATAAAACGAATTTCGTTGCGCGCTGCATCGCATTTGGCAATGCAGCGCGCGCAATGAAATTTGTTTTATTTATTTATTTGTTTACTTACCTCTGTTCGGCCATATGCCGTAGTTTACTACCCCCCACCCTGCTCCTTCTCCGCCACGCGGCACTCCCTCCACGAGCCGCTACTGTAAATATGTTACCAGTGGTCCTGAGTTCCGATCCCGCCTTCCCCTTATTCTATCGAATTGTGTTATCTTGGCAATACTTCATGTGTCTGTCTTTACCTTCCCTTATCTGTTCAAATTGGGAGTGATTTGAAAAAGGCTGTATGCCTGTATGACAGCTCTCTGAGTTAACTCTCACTCTTGACATACTTTGGGGCATATTTACAAGAAAATGTTGGGGTGCAATTCTTGCTGAAAATAGGGATCACCTGTACAGACAGATGCAGCAAGCACATGCCATGCATCTACAGAAAATGTATGCAGCATAATGAGTGCAGCATGCAGTCAAAGTGCTCTGCATGCTCTGAGACAATCCTGCGCTTTTCTAATGCAAAGATGGCCTTTGAACCTTATCAGAAGCATAAAAATGGAAATTAGATCCACAGGCATAAATTATCTCCAGATATGGTGCAATCAATTACTGAGTTCCCCATGTAATGGAGACACTTTTTCTGAATTCCTCGCTAGCATTGAGGATTGTGAACGTATTATTAAGATAAGATTAAATCCAGCAAAGTAGCATTTTTAAGGAACAGTAGTGTCTCATTTCAATGACAAACCGTGCATATTTGAAGCCAATTTGCTGTTTTCAAGATGAGAGCTTTCACAAAATAAATTTAAATGGCAATGTCAGTAAAAAAACATGAGAAGCGTAGTCAAAACTGTAATGCATCCAGTCTTAGCACATACATGTCTAAAAACACGGCAGAACATTAACGTATGTGCTGCACGTAGAATAAATTACTGGCCAAAATTGAATGCCTGTTTCAGTACTATACAACACAAGCTATAAATATTATCTGGGATTTTTGGACTTCGTTTTGGAGATATAACACCACCCACGGCAAGCATGACTGCGCATCCACTTGGCATCCTTTAACCTGGTATACTAAAGTATACACAAACAACAGGAGTGGTAATGCTAAAGGCTACATGGGAGCTGACACATTTACTTTCAAAATTAATTTCAACACAAAGCTGCTTTAAGAACCAGCAAAAAGCATGGAGCGCCAATGATAATTTAGGTCGCGGTAGACTGGGACCTAGGTGCAAATTGAGGCAGACAGTGATGGTGCTATTTACCTTCTGACCCCAGGGCCTCAGGGGAGTTATTTAGAGACTCACAGAATATCACACATAGGCCACCAACAGGGTTCAATTTAGGTCCAGTTGCCACTGATCAGCTAGGTACTTCCAGGAAAAGGCCTCTTGCAGCTTGTTATCTCCCTGTAGCTGCGTAAGAGATCAGCCAGCTGACTCTTGGAGTCGACGTCTTTGTCATGGGTACAAGAGGGAGCAGATCCAGTCCTTCAGGGCTCCTCTCAGGTCACAGACAACAAGTCCAGTCCTCTTCTTGTCTTCAACAGTTCCAGAAAGTGTCCAGAGGTGGGTGCCTGGAGATGTCACATTTAGGCCTGGCACAAGCTAGTGAGTAGGGGTGACTCCTGGACACTCCCTAACCAGTCAGGTAAAGGTTCCCAGGCCATGTCCTACCTACCTCTGTAGAAGAACCTGATTGCTTTACCACAAATAGGCCAAAAATGCAATGTATTAGGGAACATCCAAGATGGCTCTGAGGGCTGGAGGTATGTGTGGTGAATGTACTATGGCAATACTAGTGTCCTTCAACATCTCAAACCAAAATCCAGGTTGAAGCAGGCACTTTATCCACAGCAAACCCAGAGACTGAAGACTGGTAGGACACAAGCATAGTCCTTCAGCAGCCAGACAGGGGATCCACAATATTGTCTCTGCATCCTGTTCTCTCCCTTTCAAGTGTGCCACTAGTGTTACACGTGGCTCAACAGAACCGTCAAGTAGGATTTGACACTGTAGTAACAAAAAGGATGCCCACAACTCCCACCCTGCATATTCTGTGGAATTCAGAGGAGTCATGTCTGCCTATTCAGATCAGCTTTTTTGCTCCGGGGAGCATTTCACACCTATTCAAGGCTGAGCACAGGCTGAGAGCTGACAGAGGCTTATGTTAATTAGCCTTCTGATGGTTCAGGCAGTTGAAGGGTGACTCATAAAGTTCATTTTCCTCAATATTTGTTAAAAATCCAAATTCACTATTGAATTCAATTCTTAATAAATATTAAAAATTGTAGTTTAATTACTTTTCTAGCTGGTCCCATTCCATTGGTACAGTGTTAGTATTTAATCTGTACTCTGGTTTTCTGCATAGGGCAGCTAGGCTAACCAAAGTGAAAAATACCTTTAAGGCATTGTCACTGTAAGGAAATTGTAATATTAGTTTACTAAAGGTCTCACATTTTTAAATGCCATGCATCCTACTTTGTGGGCTACAAGGCCTACAAAGGAGCGACTTACTAGTATTTAATGGGAAGGTTTTTAGCTTTCAAAAAGGCTTATTTTGAAAGGTTGTATGGCAGGTTTGATAATACCAGAGTCAGACTACGCAGGGTACGCCTGAAGCCATGCTTGCATTGCTACTGTAGTGAAGGGCACAATGGGTTCTACAGACCATTAGTGGCATTTAACTTCCAGACCCTGGATCCACATTTTACACCATATGCTAAGGATGTATATGCAAGTTAAATATACCGATCAAGAATAGGCCAATTTAAACATGGTTAAAAGGGAAGCAAAGGCCATTTACTACTGGTTAGCAGGGGTAAAGTGGAGAGAGTTCCAGAGTCAGCAAACAAAAATAGGGCCCAGCAAAGCTGGAAAATCTAGAGTGACCATTCAGAAAAGGCAGATTTTCTACAATAACACACAAAACACTGCACTTTATACAAGGTGTAAACAATTGTGGCAGGAAATATTGTATCACAGACGAGGCAGGTCAGCGGGTAATGTTTGAATTACTTACTGGCATCTTCATTACTTCTAGTCCTACTAGTACTTGTCCCAGTCATTATTCATGAGAACAAATTTCACCTCAAGACAGGAAAATACTTCCAGGAAGCTGTGAATAAACCTCCAACCACCCCATCTCTGTACCTTAAATACAATAATTTTCCCAGCATTTTCCTGCCATACCAAGCATATAATAAATGTCAGGGTGGTCAGTAGTCAGTTTGTTGTGACTGGGACGAGGATGGGTAGGACTGACAGTAATAAAGATTACCGGTAAGTAAACAGGACATTATCTCTATGTCAATCATCCTCGACTCAGCCATCACTCTTGAGGAATACCCATGCATAATTAATGTTAAAGTATTATAGCAAATGATAGAAAATGAAAATAAAACACACTAAACTCAATCACTCAATGCATCACCCAGTGATTTATTAATTGAATACCATCCTACATGACAGAAAGATTCAAGCACACCTAATGTTCTGCCCTCTTTTTCTAGATTTTGAAGATGTAAGGAAGAAGAAAGTCCAAGTGGCTGCTTTGCAGATTTCTGCTAATGGAACACCATGAACTTCTGCCCATGAAGCAGCAAAAGAGAATAAATGTACCTTGAATTCATTCCAGATGGAAGAGAAAGTTCAGCTATTGAGTATGCTATGGCAATGATAGAAATAATCCACCCGCTGATTGAGACATACAAGTCTTTATTACTGTGACCTGCTGTGCCATAAGTTACAAATAAGTGATATGGTGGTCTAAATGAATGTGACCTATTTAAATAGAGTATAAGAACTTGGTTTACAGCCAGAAAATACCATTTATTTTCTTCTGTAGTAGAAGGGAAGGATAAACACTGGAAGACCACCTCCGGTAACCTATGAATAGCACAGTGAGCATTAAAGTAAATGTCAGGTCTGTAAATAGAACAACACCATCCACCTGTATTGACAAAAAACAAGCCACACATATAAGACCACCCAGCTCACCAAAATGGTATGAGCCAAGATAACACCAAAAAAAAACTTCAAATCTATTTCAGAAAGAGCTTCAAATGAATGATGACACCCTTAAAATCAAAGGAGATCCCAAGGTGGAGAAAACGGTTGAGCTATAGGATGAGAAAGAGAGAAATTCTTTATTAGGTGAGTAGTTAGTATTTCACTATCACCTAGCTTAGACAGTGCTCAGGAAATGCTTTGATCACTTCCAGTTGAGCCCTCAACGTGACTATTGACAAATCGAGGAGTAAGCCATCCCATAAAAAAGTGCAACACAGAGGAAATATCACCATCTAAAGGGGAAAGTGAATGATAATTGCACCACTTTTGGATAGTATTCCAATGATGGTAATAAGCTTAAGGACTAGATGCATTAATAGACTTTTTGATAGCTTCTGCTAATTTCTGTGGTATATGGCATCAGAATATCATGGCCTAAATATCATCTGACAAAAATATTGTGTCTTAGCTACAATTTACATAAATGTCACCCTGTTGGACTTCATAGTAGAACACTAACATCTAATTGAGTAATATTTTTGTAAACAGAAATTTAGGCCACATTTTATTTTTGTCAGACAATATTTTTGTTATCAATATTTTGACATACGACCTTCTATGGTAATGCCTTGCCTTTCAACCCCCTCCTTTCAATCTCCAGACTGAAAAAGTGATTCTCCCTGAATGAATACCAACTGGATGATGTAACGGTCATGGTACTAATGGTAGTAGTCTCCAGGAACAAAGAGTTGACAGAGATCTGAACAGAGGAAATCAAGTTCTCCGTGGCCAAAATGTGAATTTGGGAACCAGATGAAATTAGGGGAAGGCATGAAGCGGTTTCTGAGGCTTTGTTACACTGAATTCATGTACCGCTCCCATGACCTATTATCGAGAACAGAACCTCAGGAGCTGAGCATTGGGTGGGGATGTGAAAGTATCCAGAAAAAGAGTCCCAAACCTGCCTGCATATCTTTTAAAAAAAGGTTGGGAACAGAGAAATATCGTGGGAGGCACAAAATATCCTGTTTGTCTGATCAGCTTGAGTATTGTTGGTTCCCTTGATGTGAGCTGCTGACAGAACCAATAGATCGAGATCTGCCCAGGCACACAGATGATTCACCAACAGACTTCATGATTTGGAATGCATCCCTCCATGATGAGTTATTGATGGCACAGTTACAGTATTTCCCTATCTCTCTAGAATATGTTGCTTTCAGGTATGAGACTGAAAATATTGTGGAGCCCTCCAGCTGATCCGACAATAGCGCGACCCCCAAGATGGCGGACGGGGGCAGCGACAGACGAAAGAGTAGTTTCTGGCAACACCGAGTGCCCGTCAGCAGATGAGGCCTGAACCCTGGGGCTTGCAGCAGGGGCTGGCGTTGTGAATTGAGGAGGTCTTATCGGCAGCATGGCGCCAATGGACGAACACCGTAGAGCTGAGGCGCCACAGAGAGGGACCTATTGAGGACAGATGCCACGCCTTGCCAGATCGCAGGTGGCCTGAGGGGAGAAACCAGAGGAGGGTCCCACTCGCAAAGAGGAGGTTATTGCGCTCACTTGGAGGACGCTGTAAGCCATCGCTCATCGACCAGATGGTCCGTTTTGGAACTGGGCAGAGAACGGGAGTCTTCCACCTCAGCTGAACTAAGTGAGAGATGAAGTGCCACAGAAGCCTCTGGGGGCCGCGGCAGGTACTCCAGCATGCATTGGGGGCTGGTGGTGGCCCCTGACAACCGGGGGGGCCCCTCTCTTCATGCAACGTACCGATGGGCCTTAGCAAAACCAGCGGTGAGGGCCCACTTGGACATCCTGGGATCCAGCACGCTGCCTTTGCACCCCACCACCCGGCCATCTACCCCTACAGCCAGCACCACCTTGGGGATCCCTCCAGGTCCAAGAACAACGCCTGTGAGTACAACAGCACCCTGAAGGCCTGGCTGAATGAGCACCACAAGAATTCCAGCAATGGGGAGAAGATCATGCTCTGTACATATGTAATATATATTTGTCCAACCCTAATCGTAGCAACTTTTCTTAACATGTAATCTTGAGTGATTTTGCAACTTATACATATGTAACTCTAACCACGAGTATCTGTAGTAGACATATGTACTTGCTACCATTCTTTTTGAGTTTAGAGTTTATCTGTCTGCATCTTTTATGTAATTCATGTACTCTGAAGTCCTTATGTAATGTAACTGGTTCTAGTGTAAAGCGCTCTGACACCTTCGGGTAAAGTATGCACTATATAAAAATGCATAAATAAAACCCCTCCCAGGGGGGCGAGTTCACCCCTTTCTCCTTAGTGCCCAAAACACCTGCGTCCCTTTCCCCCATAAATCATTCCAGTGAAGACATGATATGGTGCATAGAAAGGCCGCAGTTTATTTAATACATGGATTATACATCTCGCAACTTATTGCTTGGTCATTCATAAACATCCATGTCAATTTACATCATGCATTATTTCCCATGCTTGTCGTAGTCCTTTCCTGACGGCACTAGCTTTTCTGAAGGTGCCCCCTATGCAAGGCCTCAGTGTTTGTGGTTCCAAGCTTCCCTTGCTTCCAATTATGTGGGCGTCCATTAGGACCGGCCCGGGCTGCAAGTGCTATTCTGCTTGCCCTGGACCCTTGCTGTCCACTCGCCTGCTCCTCAGTGCCCCTGCCATGTGGCATCCCAGGGACACTGTGCGAGCATCTCTTCTACTCTGCCTGTGGCTGTGTGCTGTCATCTGCTCACCCTGAGTCCCTGCCATGAGGCATCCCAAGGACACTGTGTGAGCTGCTCTTCTACCTATGGTACTTTCCCCTTTGTATCTTTTCTTGGGTTTCTTCCGCCAAGCTGCCGGCAGTTTAACGATCGAAGGCAGCTACCCCCTTTGCCGCCCCCTTCTCCTCACTCAAGAGAAACCCATTTGCTCCAGAACCCCTACTATGTTGAGTATGAACATGTCCATGCCTATCCCGGTTAGGTGCACCCCATCCTCCAAATGGTAGCCTGGGGACTTCAGATTAATCAGCCCGTGTCTTACTAAACCCCAGCTGTTGGCCCTGCAAATTTTTGCCACAGTGATGTTCAGTTTGCGTCTGGACTTTTCAACCTTACCCTGGTCTATGGACCCCCTCCAAGCCCTCCGCACTATCACTTCTGACCATATTACCTCTGCTGGCCAGACTAACCTGGCTAGTAATGCTAGGTCGGCTACCATCCTTTCCAGTAGGCCTCCCCTACCCATGGCCACTAGGTCGTTACCCGCCAAGTGAACCACTACTGCGTCTGGCCCGTCACCCTGCCGGAGCGCCTTCGCACCACGGGGAATAGCTGGTCCCATTTCATCCTGGATTGTCCCAGCCAGGTCACCTCCATGTTACGGAGCCAGATCCCTCTGAACTCTTGCCGTGCCGCTGCCCACCGTTGGGCTAGGGTTATGTACGAGTGCCCCACAATCCATACTTTTTTGCGACCTTCAGACGGACCTAGATGAGGCGTGGGGTAAAAACCAACACTCAGTACACCGTGGGGTGTATGTATCTTTTAAAGGCGTTCGATGCCCGCCACCCTACCGCCTTGATTTGTTCAGCACCTAACCCCAGGTCCGCCGCCGTGGTTGCAGCCCCTATGCGGAAGGAGTGTGACCTGAATTCCTTTGGTGGGAAACCCGCCCTCTCCAGAGCCCTTCGCATCACTGCTATAAATTGAAACCGGCTGAGGCAGGACCCATCCGTATGTGTAAATAGCGGCCCCTGCGCCAGCCCTCTTTGTAGCATATGGTCCTGCATAAGACATACAGGGCAGCAGGCCCTTTCTTTGATACATTCAATCCTGGTATATTTCCCCTTGCCTGTCTGGTCAGTTTTAGACCGGCGCAAGTGAATTACCATTTGCCCCCTCCCATGTGGAGGTCTATCGTGCGTATGCATGCCGTCCCTGGGTTCCTCTTGGCTAGGGCAACTAGCTTGCTGATCCTGTATGCCCCGAAGAAAGCCAGTGAGAATGCTGCTCTGAATAGCTTCAGTTCATGTTCCCCGGTGCATATGTCTGCCAATACATAGATTGCCGTTTTTAGGACTGCAAAAACAATGGGCTTCCTCCTATCTTTAGTCTTGGGCTGTAATCTACCTCAGCCTTTCATTGCCATTTTGCAGAAAAATGACCCCGTAGGATCCCCTACCGTTGCTAACTTGGCGTAATAGGCGACCGCTCTCTGGAGTGTTTGCGCCCATGCTCTGGTTTTTCTGCTCCAGACTGCCCATTCTAGGAATGCTGTCACCTCTTCTGGACCAACATCCTGCACCCCCAGTGCCTGTGATGCCAGTGAAGGTAGCCCAGCACTTACAATAACGCTTCTCGATCTTGGGGGCCAGCACGTGGTCCAACAGCATAGTTATCCCATGTACACCAATTGCCATAGCTCCTCTGGCACTGGAGTCATACCTTGGTCCGCATTCGGTGCAAGCTCCCTGAACCTGCCCGACTGAAAACGAGAAATGGCTTCAGCTATTGAGTTGTCGAGGCCTGCGATGTGTCTTGCCCTAATGGCTATGTTCGCCTTCAGCTGGCAACCAACTAAAGTCCGCAGCAGCTTGACCACTGCCGGGCTCTTTGCTGTCCCTAAGTTGATTGCCTGTACCACCGCTTGGTTGTCTGACCATAGGATTATCTGCCTATTGGCCAGTTTATGGCCCCATATAGTAAATGCCACTACGATAGGAAAGAGCTCTAACAATGTGATGTTGCCTGTGATTCCGCCTTGGTGCCAGCTGTCCGGCCATCTAGCCGCTGTCCATGCCATCCCCAGGATGGCCCCAAATCAGTGGCCGCCTGCGGCATCTGTGTAGAGTTCAAGTTGTTCCGCCCGACCCAGGGTTCTCGCCACATGAGCGTACCATAAAAAACTGGCCAAGAATATGTCCCATTGCCCCAGGTCCTCCTTTACCCCATGTGTAAGGCGCACCTGTGGTGTTTCTGTGACATACCCCTAGTCAGCCAGGCCAGGCGCCTGGCAAAGGGTCGGCCTGCGGGGATTACTCTGATGGCGAAGTTCAGTTTACCCTGCAGACGCTGTATCTCGCCTAGAGTCGCCTTCTTCTGCTGTCGTAGCTGCCCTATGATTTTGTGCAGCTCTGTTACCTTTTCTGCTGGCAGTTTGCATGTCCCGCCCACTGAATCTAGCTCTATGCCGAGGAAGGACAGCTTGGTAATTGGGCCCTCTGTTTTGTCTGGTGCTAGCGGGACTCCTAACTCCTTTGTCAAGCTTACAAAAAGGTGAAGGAGGTTTGCGCATTCCCCTGTTCCTGCCTTTCCAATGAACAGGAAGTCGTCCAAGTAGTAGACCCACCCCCCTCTGGGTGGCCTGTCCCCAGTTCCCATTCCAGAAAACTACTAAGTGACTCAAAGTACGCGCAAGATATTGCGCAGCCCATAGGTAACCACTTGTCACAGTAATATTTCCCTTCCAGCTGGAAGCCTAGTAAGTGGTAACTGTCTGGGTGCACTGGCAGTAGGCGGAAGGCTGACTCAATATCTGTTTTGGCCAAGAGAGCCCCCTTCCCTGTCTGTTTGATCAGTTCTACTGCATCGTCCAGGAAGGCATAAGCTACGGAGCAGCTGTCCTGCTCCAACCAGTCGTTGATGGAGTCCCCGTGTGGGTGTGAAAAGTGGTGTATGAGCCGGTATTTACCTATTTCTTAGGTACCACGTTTAAGGGCGAAACTATCAGGTTGGGTAAAAGAGGGGAAGTGAATGGGCCCACCACCCTCCCTAGCTCAACCTCCTTGCCCACCTTCTGTCTGGCAGCCTCTGGGTTGTCTCGGATGGATTTTAAGTTGCGGCTGAGCCGCGTTGCCACCGGACCCTTGTAAGGGATGGGAAACCTAGATGTGAACCCTTCCGCTAGTTGTTTCCTGGCTCCTGCCCTCTGGTAATGACTTATTAATGTTATCATTCTCCTTGTGTTTATGGGAGTAGGCAGTGGTGGCCTCCCGCCCGCATCCCCTTTTTCCCCCTGGGCTGTCTCACCCCCACCATTACTTCTTTGTGTTTCTTTTTTCTCTGTTGTTACCTGTTCCTTGTGACTGTCTGCATTGTATGGCGGGATGGCTGACGCCGCATGTCCCAAGGCTGTGTTTAAATCTACATGCAGTCCCCCATTTACATTCATCCTTGTTGTATTTCCAGCATGTCGCCATGCGTGTTTTCCCTGCTCTCCCGCCTGTTTGGCCTTTACCTCTGAACCCTTGTCCATGCCCTTCATGTTTCCCTTTGAACCCTCAGAGACGAAAATTAGGTTCACGTGTGCCTAGCCCCTCCCTGGCTGCCACCATGTGATTCGTGAAACCCTCTATATCCTGACAGTCCCATTCCATTATTGGCCAGGTCTGCGTTTTTTCCCTGAAGCCTTCATCATACCTCAACCATGCCTCTCCCTGATACTTTTGCTGAGCTTCGTGCACTTTCTGCTCATATAGGATTAAGGCAGCTGCACTTTGTGGGAATTTTTATATGAATACGCATGCCAGGGTCCTGAATGCCCGCAGCCAGTTCTCTATTGTTTTCTCCACCCTTGGCCTGCACCTGTCCCTTCTGTCCTCGTCCTTTTTGTCCTGAGCTGCAAGGTCTAATCCTGCCTGGCGCACCTCCAGCACGATGAATATATCTATGTACTCCTTCCGCCAGATCCTCTCCAATTGCGTAAGTGGGATGAGGTTTGCTAAGCTCAGTAGTTTTGTGGGGTGCGAGTCGGCCGGGGAGGGATGTATGTACTCGCTCATGGGCTTATCCGCCGGGTCTCGCCCTTCCCCTGCCCTGGCCTTGGCTGGTTGGAATTCCTCGGGCACCATTGTACCATCCTGACTGCCCGGTGCTGCTCCCTCTGTGACCGTGCCCTCTTTGTTCCTAGCTTCCTGTGATCTCTCCCGTGCTGTGTCTGTTTGCTCCTTCTGCCCTTCCTTTTCCCCTCTCTTCCGGTTGGGCCCATTGTTCTCCTGTCGTCCCCTGTTCCTAGGTGAGGGGCCCCGTACGGGACTCCTGGCCTGGGCCACTGCCAGCAGGGCATCCATGCCGCTGGGTGTGCCTGCCCCCATGCCTCCCCCTGGAAGTCTTGTTGGCCCCCACTCGGGTGTGCTGGCCAGGGGGGCTGAGGAGCCCAGGGCCCATTCGCTGCCCATGCCCCATTCGCTGCATAATTGCTTAAACCTAGCTGTGTGCCATAATTTGCAATTTGCCCAGTAGTTCCCTCACTGTTTTGCCTTTGCCCGTGCCCCCTCTTTCGCTGCCTGCCCCTGCCACTCAGCGCTTGGTGCTTACCATACCCGTTGTCCTTGCTGGGCTTCAACATGCTGCGTGATTCCCTGGGGGCCACGGTGCTGGCCACAGACTCCTCGTCACTGCTGCTACCCTCCTCTATGTCCAATTAGCTTAACACCTCCAGTGGCGTGGTTGTAATGCTCCTGCCCCTTCCTCTGTTCCGTGCTCTGGGGCCCATCGCCCCACGCCCTGCGGCCCCAGGAGGAGGCTGCTGCACTGTCTTTGGTCCCTCTTTGCCTGGATTTGTTGGGGGCTGCCATTTTAGCTGTATGCCCCCTCTTACCAGGCCCTGCGGGGGCACAGATTATGGCATCGACTTTGGCTTCTTTCTGGCCGGACCCGCAACTATGTGCTCATCCATCCACTCCTTGCCTTTTAGGGCCACCAACGCCCTTGCCTTCTCCAACAACAGCTCTCGATCGCAATCCAGATCCGGGCCCGAGTTCTCACTGGGCCTCCTAAGCTCCTTTAGATGTGGGCCCGTGACCTCTTCTTCCCCCGACGTTTCCTTAAAGCATGCCGGAACTCTTCTCTCCCTTGCTTCCGCCCTGCGTCTCCCTGCCATAGTTCTGATGCCTCTTACACTCTTCTTCGATGTGGGCGGGTTCGTTGCTCTGTTCCCTGCTTCTCGGCCCCATTTGCTGCCCACTTTGCATTGTGCTGCAGGGATTTCACAGCTAAGAACCGCCCTGTTGCTTATTCACGGTTCTCCAGGTGTGCTAACGTCCCTCGTGCTCCCCATCGGACCAGAAGACCGCAGATTCTGATCGGGAGTCGGCGATCGCAAATCCCCGCCTTCCGCTGGTTCAAACCGCCTGGCCGCTCCCACTTCGTGGTCGAGCAAGATCAGCTCCTTGTGCCCCCTGCTGCGGTCCGCGTTTTTACCTCCGGTACAGCCTACTCCAAAACACCAGGTTACGTTGCAAAATTGCCCCTGACCGCTGCAGACCGCTCCCCCCCTCGCTGCCGAGCGTGCAGCCGGAAATCCTCTAGGTGCCACTTCCGGCGTCTTCCAGTGCCTCGCGGCAATTGCCGGCCTCCTCCGTGTGAAGGACCGGTTCCTGCCGGTTCTCGAGCGATTCCGTCGTCCGATGCGGCACCGTCCGAGCTGGTGCGCTCTTCCCCCACCTGGTCTTCTCGCCGGTTGCTGCTGCTGCCGAAGAAATACAACACCCAGTGGACCTCCAAACAACGAGGGGCAGCGGGGACTGTGCTCACAGTTCTGGTCTCAAGGCGCTGGTAGGAGCGGGCACACTCTCTCCTTTGCCGACCTTGGTAAGTCTCCTGCTGCTGCCGTGCAACCGGTCCTTCGGGCTTCTTGGCTAGCGGGGGCTCGATGTCCGTCCAGCGATTCCTGCATTCCGATGTGATGAGGGGGTTCCTGTGACCAAGAGGGAACCTCTGCCCCTTCTTGAACCCCCCGGCCGCTTGCCTCTCACTGCCCTGATTGGGCGTCTGGCAGCCGGCTTGGGGCGCCCAATCCGGTGCACCCCCATTTTCGCAGGCTTGCAGGGTTCCCTACCCCGAGAGGTGTTCCACACGGGCCCCCATTGGGTCCGGCTTCACCTCCCCGGCCCGTGTTCCTAATAAACAGTTGGCAATTCTCTCCAATTGGAGGATCAAAAACTTTCTACGAAGGACCATTGTGTTTGAGTTGATAAAGAACCCAGAGTTGTTCCTCATCTAAAGGAGCTGACATCCATTGTTATCACCTCTGGGGGAATCCTGTTGCAGAGAACGTGCCTTGGAGAGGGGCAGATGATCCAACCCCCAAAGAAGGGAGAATCACAGCTCTTGAGTAACTGGTCTCATGGTCTCAAAATTTAGTAACGTAGGATTCCAAATCCCATTTACATGTTATCACAAAGGATGCACATTAAATTGTGCCCAAGGCACACTAAAAACACAAGCTGGCATGCGACCTTCTATGCTCAACCAGCGGTGACTGGGGCAGATGAGATCTTCATTAGGGAAAAGAAAAGTTGACTTAGCCATAGTGCTCTTGCTTCTGGTAAGAACACCTTGTTAAGATCTGTCCCGAAACATACCCCAATGAAGGTCAGATCCTGTGAAGGTGACAACTGCGCTTCTGCATATTGAGGAGAAACCCATGTTGTTGTAGATGTGAACATAGCTCTTTGGGCCCCACAAAGGAGCATGAAGCAGCCAATCAACCAGGTAGGGGCAAATCAACCACCCTTAGTGATGCAAAGGAGCCACAACTCGAATGGCCATTTTGGTAAACGCGTGGAGGGCTAATTTCAGGCCAAATGTTAAACACTTTGATTTGCAAACGATTCTTCTTGACACAAAATCTAATAAACTTGTGATAGCTGCTTTCTAACGGACATTTTACCTGCATTCTGCAGGTCCTTAAATCTGTTGGATCAGCTTCCGGAATGCTCCTGTTAAAGCGACATTTTGAGCACGCGCGATGAGCCATCCCCTGATATTCTTCAGTATATATGCATACAAACCATCTTCACACAGAGACAAAACTCAAAGCCTGAAACTACGCACCGCCATGAGACTCAGAGCCGGAGAGCGCTGCTAGTCAAAGAAACACTTAAAGAAAAACATCTTGTCGGATCTGCCTCTCACCTTTCAGGGGTAGTACTGCTGTTTCGGCTCCTGTAAGACTGCATGAATAGGATTCAAATTTCCCTGCACTTTTGGCCCTGCAAGGCTCCATCCTTTCACCCAAAGCCAGGCAGGGGAGGACCAAAGAGAGACGAAACGAGGCAAGTTCAAGACAAGCACGGACCCCTCCATGCACCTTACCAAATTAGTTTATTAAGAGAAAAAACAGCAGGGCGTTGGGAATAACAGCCTATTCAGGGTATACACATGGGGTGGTCAGCTTCCTTAAAGTGTTTCCCTGTCTCCTGTGATACTCACCTCATGTGAAATGCTCTATTACTTACCGGTAATCTTCATTACTCCGGGTCCCGTTGTCCTCGTCCCATTCATAACAAAGTGGAGATAACCATCTCCCGACAGAAAAAAACAAGAGGAATGCTGGGACCCTAATACTGCCCCTCCCACCGGGAGTACATAAGCAGTACTTACCCAGCATCCCTCCTGTACAACCAAGCCCACACAGGAAGGCCGGCCGTCCGGGAGGGAGGGAGGGGCGTATGAATGGGACGAGGACAACGGGACCCGGAGTAATGAAGATTACCGGTAAGTAATAGAGCATTACCCCCAGGTCCCTTATGTCCTCGTCCCATTCATAACAAAGTGGAGAATACCAAAGCAGAAAACCGGCCTTCCGAACCCACATGCACACCCAGGAAACCACCACAAAAGCAGCAACCGAAGGGAGCACCGAGAAGGGAGGAAAAGACCGCAGGAAGCAACCGGCCCGTCGCCCAGAACAGGGCAGCAGGGACCAAACAAGGACCGGAGACAACCCAGAAAACAGAAGGGCAGGGCCCCAAAAGCAGGCCACCAACCAGAGAAATCGGAGACAGGGCAACCCAAGACCCAAAGGCCAAGGCCAAGAAGACCCACCGGACAAGGCCGCCCAGGCCAGACCCACCAGGAAGGCACACAGGACCCGGCAGCCACACAGACACAGCAAACCGCGACAGCCCCGAAGAAGGCCAAAGAAAGAAGCCAAGACCGGCCAACAGAGCGCAGGCACAAGCACCCAGACCAACAAGGAAGGAGGAAAGCACAGGCCAGAAACCGGCCCACCCCACCAAACCGAACGACCCGGCCCCAGAGAGCCCAGAGGAGAAAGCAAAGCAACCCCCGCCGAGGAGGCCCAGGAACCAGGAAACCAGCATCCCCAGGGCCACCAAACGTCAAGCACCCAGCCCAGAGGGAGGAGCCGCAGCAAGAACCCAGGGGCCGAACAGGAGCGAGACCCCAACCAAACCTAAAAGGACAGGGAAGGAGACAGAGACTCGAAAACCCAGGAGGCCAAAAACCCCACAGGGAAGGAGGCCGCAAACCAAACCAGGAAGGCCACCAAACCCAGAACAGCAGGGGCAGAGGAGGCCAACCCAAAGACCACAGGCCAGAGACGCCCCCAGAAAGAACCAGCCGACAGCCGACCAACAAAAGAGAGGCTAACAAAGACCGGAAACCAACAACGAACAAGCCCAACAAGGGCGGGGACAGGGCAGGACCGGAGACCAGGGCAACCGGGAACACCCAGCAGCCCCCAAACCAGAAAACAACCAGGCAGGAACCCACCGAACCACAGAGGGCAGAAAAAACAGGAGCCAACAAGGCGGAGAACCGCACAGGCACCCCATACCCAGGCCAAGCACGCAGCAAGGGCAGGAACAGCGGAAAAAAACGGCCCCAGGATGCACAGCACCCAGACCAAAAGCCCACAACGCCCGACCCCAGCAACGCCGGAGAAGAGGCAAGAAAACAGCACAAACCAGGGCAACACAAAAGGAAGCAGGAAGCCAGGACCACAGCCAAGCAACCCGCCGAAGCAGGAGGACCCGCAGGCCCAACCAACCCCTGGAAGGAGCCCACGCAGCGCCCAGGCCAAAGCAAAAGGCAGGGAGGACCAGGAACCCCCAGCACACCACTGCCAGAACATACAGAAGGTCGGAAAAAGAAACAGAGGAAACCGCCAAAGCGGAAACCAGAGGAAGAGCAGAGAAGGCAGAGGGCAAAGCAGCAGCAAACCCCCAGACAACCCACAGCCAGGAGGGCGGACCCCACAGAGGCAAGAGGAACACCACATAATCGCACCCCAACCAGAGAAGGGGGGCACCCAAACAGACACACCGGGAACAAAGCCCGGGAAGCAAGGGAAGACAGGAGTGAGCCAGGACACCAGAACCAGGAACGCCCAGCAAAACACACCCCAGAGCCGACCGAAAGCGACAGCACAGCCAGCAAGCCAAGGAGGAAAATCCGAGGCCACCCCGAACCAGCATGAAGCCGCCACACCCCGATCAACAGGAGGCCAACCAGGACACGCCAACCCAGAGGCAGCAAACACCAGGACCCCACACAGGTCCCAACAGGGGAACCGCAACCCAGGGGGACAAAGGCGCACAGCGCCCCGCCAGGACCCACAAAGAGACAGGCAAGGAGGCAGAGCCGAAAAAGGCGACCAACAGTCGCACAAAACCCGCAGGAGCGGGAAAGCCCTAGCAGACACCCAGCCAGGCACCCATGACGGGAACCAGACGAGACCAGGATCCCCCAGGGAGCAAACACACCCAGAGCGCAGACGGACCCTCAAGCGCAGAAGAGGGAAACAGGAGCCACGCCAAGGACACGGCAGCAGCGAAAGACAGCCAGGCCCAAACAGCCGCGGCACGAACCCCAGGGACCAAAAGGCGAACCGCCACCGGAAACACACCTCGGGGAGACGCCAAGGAAAGGAAGAGCAGGCGCCCAACCACACCAGCCGGAGAAGCCCACACCAGGCACCCCCAGGCGGCCCCAACCAGGAACAAACCAGGCCCGACCAGACGGAACCCCAGAGACCAGACGAGAGCAGGAACGTCGGCAGAACCAGGAGGGGCGGCCAGGAAATACCGAAGCAAGCCAAAGGCAAGCACAGAGAGTGCCAGGGCAGGAGCAACCAAAAAACAGAAGCACCCAGCAAGAATAAGGCAAGCAGCAGGAGACAGGACCAACCAGCCAGACCCCTGAGCAACCCAAGCACACAGAAGGCCCCAGGACAAACACCCGAAGCCCCAGGCCGGAGCAAAGAAGAACATAACAGCCGCACAGGAGGCAGCACGAGTGACCCTGGAACACAGAGAGGCCCACAGAGCGGGACGGAAGCCCGCAAACAAAAACGCAAACCGGACCCGCAGGCAGAGGGGAGGCACGACACCAGGAAGCCCCAAGAGGAACCAGGCGCAGCCCAAGGGACGGGAGGAACAAAGCCCGGAACCAGAAGGCCCCGTGCACCAACCCCGACCAACCACGCAGAAGCCAGGAAGCGGAGGAGAACTCACAGCACACCCAAGCGGAGCAGAAGCCAAAACATAACAGGCAGCCCGCAGCGGAGGCAAGGCCCCCCGAGAAAGGGCGGGCAGACAGACGGACCCAGGACCCCAAAGGCCAGGCCACAACACCCACACCAGCGACACCCCGAGAAGCAGGGACGCATAGGGGCAGAAAGAAAAGCGCGGACGACCCCGGTAGGCCAACAGGAACCCAGGGGAGTCAACAGGACCCCCCATGCAGCCGCCAAAGGAGCAGGAACACAGTCCCACCACCAGCCGGGGGCAGGGAGCCGCGGAGGAGCCCGGAGCAGGGAGGACCAGAAGCGCACCCCAACAGGCCGCCACCGAGGAAGCGAGAGGCGACCCCGACCCGAGAGCAAGCAGCAGAGGGAATGGCACAAGCAAGCAGGCAGGGAGAACCCAACACAGGGAATCCCAGGAGCAAGCACAGAAAGAGCCAGCGAAAAAGAACCTGCCACTACAGCATTGACAGGAACCCACGCCAATCCGGGGCAGGCAACCAAACAGAAAGTGCGAATGCCAAAAGCACAGAGAACCAGCAAACGAACGCAAAGGAGAGGAGAAACCCCCCCCGAACAGCGCCCCAAAAGAAAGTGGCAGAAGGCACGCGAGGCCAGGAGCAGGGGCACTACCCGAAGGCAGCGACCCAAAGAGAGAAGCCCCACAATACCAACAGGAACTCCCACTACACAGCCCAAGGTAGTGGAAGCACAGGACACTGCGCCGAAGTCGAGCTCCAAACCCAGAACCCCAGCGCTCGAGCGTCCAGCTCCAGCCGGAGAAGAGGAAGAGGCAGCGGCAGGAGACGTACCGGGCACTCCACCCGCCACAGGGCCGCCAGAAACAGCGAAAAAGCCGCAACCCCCACCCCCGTATCCGCGCTCCGCAGGCGGGGCGGGAGCCAGAACTGGAGCATCCGCAAAAAGGAGGAAGGAATGAGCACAGGACACGGAACCCCCACCAGGAAGACAGCGTCCCAGGTGAGAAAACCACTCCCCAGACATGTACCCAAACCGAGGGAGAACCCAAGGCCGACTCCAGAGCCAGCGGTGTCCACGGAGGCTCCCGGAAGAAAGGAGTGAAAACACCCAGAGCGGGGGCCACCAGCACAACAAGGCCCCCACCGGCACTGGGAACAGCGGGAACAGCAGGAAAGCAAAGCCCGCCGTGCAACACACAGTCCGGACCTGAACCCACCACCAGCACTATGGCAGAGACACCACTCACCAGCTGGCGCCAGCACCACCAGGGCAGGGAAGCGTGCACCGAAGGAAGGGAAACATGAAACCCAACCTCCGACCAGCACAGACAGCCTGCCATCCTGTGGGAGAAAGAAGTAATGTCGAACATCAATTTCCAGTCAACTTTGAAGAAGGAAATGAAAACCCTTTCGGGACTCACCAGGAGCGGGGGCCAGCCCCAGCAACAAGGCCCCCACCCCAAACGACCAGCGGACTCACAGGAGACCGGCAGGAACACAGCAAGCGCAGCACCTCTCACCCGGCCAGGCTCGGGAAGAGGAGCACGCGACCCGGAAGAACCCGGGAGAGCAAGCCCCAGCCGCAAAGGGCCGGGAGGACAAGCAGGATACCGGCACCAACAGGGACAGACTCCCAGCAAGCCCAGCAGGCCAGGAGAAAGCCCAGGGAAAACCCCACGCCCGCACAGCCAGGCAGCCGGGCGAGGAGAAGAAAGCACCGCCACTCCAGCCCAGCAGGAGCAGCGCCAGCACACCACGTCATTCTGTCGACAGACAGAAAAAAAGAACAGGAGGGATGCTGGGTAAGTACTCCTTATGTACTCCCGGTGGGAGGGGCAGTATTAGGGTCCCAGCATTCCTCTTGTTTTTTTCTGTCGGGAGATGGTTATCTCCACTTTGTTATGAATGGGACGAGGACATAAGGGACCTGGGGGTAATGACTGGGACGAGGATGAGAGCCATAGAGGTAATACTGGCGTGCATAATGGGAATTGCTTCATGAAATATAGCATGCGAGCAATCTTCTGCAGGGAGCAGCGTGTAACGATTGAGGCACAACTGTCGGAAACTGTCCACCTCGCGCGAGGGATCCCTTCAGAAGACAGAGCGCACGCAGCACGTGCCCCCTCTTACTTCCGGCCTCTTTCGAAATGATGAATAATTGTCTCCCTGCTGCTGTGCAGTATCACGTAAACGGGTCTTTAATAACTGTCAGCGTGCAACACCTGCCTCAGACTTGATGATAGGCTGGGAGTAAATGACGCCACAGTTGCACATCCAATTAGAGTCCCGTGCAGCAATCTGCTTTGCTCTGCAAGGCAAACATGGCGGTCGAGGGGAGGAAGAGAGGTGCGCGAGCCAACAATCTTAGAACCTAGCACGAGCCAAGTCCTGAAAATATATGCTATGTAATTAGTATAACAAACATCATGTATAATGTGATAAAGGCTCTTCTTAATTCAAAAAAGTGTCTTTATTTAACTTGTGGAAGCTTTGACATTAATAGGGCCCAATTGTAGCACTGCACTTAGAAGTGATTATTAAAAGTGATAGTTTTGTGCAACTGGTAGTCTTAACTCAATGTAAGAAGGGAAGGCGCGATTTATCAAGGTTTTATGGTTTTCGCTTTGTACAAATCAGCCAGGAAAATGTGCATCTATTTGTTTTTCCTTACGTTAAGGGTTTGTTTTGACCTCTTAGTACAGTTTTTAAATATAACACAAATTCAAGACCCCTGTGCCTTACACGAGCACCAATTACATTGCACAAGGCCACATTCATCATTTGTAGGCATGGGAGATTGAGGGTTTGATTGCGAGTCTGGTGGTCCACGTACTGCCAGACTCGCGGGGGGTGACGGTGGCTGTCTCCCGACCGCCCTATCACAATTAGAGCGATCGGACAGCCATTGCCTCGCTGCAGCCACCCGGGAACCGCCATTCCCTGGCGATTGTGCGGCGGTCTGGAGACAGTAATATTCTTGGCAGGACAGCCATGGTCCCGCCAAGCATATTATAAGTCTCCTCTCTGCCACGTTTTTCATGGCGGTTCCTCTGCCATGAAAACCGTAGTGGAGAGGAAACAAAGGGGGCCCTGCAGGGCCCACTGGTGCCTCATGCCATGTGGATACACATGGGGGGCACAATATATGCCCCCCTGTGGGCACGCACACCAATTTCCGTACGGCATGGACTTTACAGTCCATGCCATGCAGAAACTGTTTTTGGCGTTCCCATTGCAGTGCCCATTTTCTGAGGCATCGCTGTGGAAACATTAAAAAAGCCCACCAAACAAGCGAAACACTCGTAATCTGGTGGGTGGCCTGACCACGGGTTTGGTGGTGCGGTGGCTGGGTGGACCCGGCACCTCACTGCCAAACTCATAATCAAGCCATAAGTGATTTGCCCAGAGTCACAGAATGTTGAACTGGTGCAGAGACTCAAACCTGGTTCCCCAGTTAGCAGCTTCTGACCCTAATGCCACATCCTGAGGAGAGAGGGAGGTAGCCAGTAGCCACATGAAAGGTCGGCTTGTTATGGGCTTGAATTTCCAACAGGACCTCTAGCTGAGCCAGAGCCAGGCTTCAGGCTCAAGCCTGACTCGAGCTTTCAGTGTCTCATCCACTTCTAGGAAGGAACGTAATCTCATCCCCCACAACCCTACTGACACTGCTAGGGGATCACACCCAGATTGGAGGAAATCCAAAGCAAGGGGTTCTGACAGAAGTGAACTATTAATTAACTTGTAAAAAGAAATGCAGGTGCAGTGGCTCTAAGGACCTTATTTAGAGTGTGGAGGATGGGATACTCCATCACAAACATTGCGAATATCACACCTGCCATATTACAACTCCATTATAGCCAATGGCATTTGTAACACAGTTCCACATTTTAACAAAATATTCCATCCACCAAACTCTAAAGATGCCCGGAGTTTTTAGCTGATGCTGCATAATACAGGTTTATTGAATACCAAGGATGCTGCTGAATTTTGATTCTGCCACATTCCCCTTTCTTCCAATACCCTATCCTTCCGGCTTGTCTCCCACCCTCGTGGACTTTTTTCATCTGTTTCTCCCTATGTCACTCTTTTCCTTTATTTATCTTCTTACTTCTTTCTCCCTTTTCTGTTTTTCTCTCTCTCTTGTTCTTTGTCAAAGAATAATCAGGAAAAGGAAGTCTGAGGTCCATAAAAATTCATGGTGCTGCTCACCACCTGCAACCATAGTCACAAAATAAGTAACAGGGATCATGGCACTCTGGTCGTAATGTGTTTCATCATTTTTATCATCTTCAATACGGTTTCTACAATTAAAGCATTAAACCAGAAACCAAATATATCCAATTATCACCCACAAACTGCTTTATTGCAGTCCACAAATGGCTAATTTCTATAGTAAAGAACTTTTTATGTATGGAAATCAGAACTTGATGAACACCATTTTTAATTATTGAGTTTCAGACAAGTAAATATAAATGAATTCAAATAAAGCAGAATATAGGAATTATTTAGCTAATTTCCAGCTATAAACACAGTACAGGCTGAATGTTAAAGAAGTGCTGTAAACACTTTTTAGGTCAAAGCATACCAGACAGCACAGCTGTCTGGTTTGCTAATGACTTCTTAGAGACGGTCTGAAAGCTTCCCTAAAAATCCATTCCACCCATTGTTTACCATTGGCTTTGTGTTTTGTAACTCACATTTGCTTGCTTTCTATTTGCTGGCTTTAATTGTTTTTCGCTGGCCAGCTTAAGTTTGTCCATCCAATGGAGCATAGTCTATTTACTGTATTCTTTCCCAAGTGCTTCTTTCTCTAAACAGGCCTTTAAATCTTGTTCTTATCTTGTCACAAGGCAGAGGTCAAATGTCAGGCTCTGTATTTTGAGAGAGCTCGGTGTTTACTTTTCTTTCTCTGACTTTAAAGTGCGAGGACTTATGTGAGAATTTTTCTCTGAAAGGAAAGGCTTTTTTCTAGCACACAACAAAACTTACATTTCTGTAAATGAATTGTGCAGATATTTCAGAATACATCAGAATTAGGAAAGCAAAAATTAAGCACATTTTTTTGTAATTCTGAAGTGCAGTGGAAACAAATATGACAACATTTCCTCACATTATCATTTGGCCACAGTTAGGCTTGACATGGTCTTAGTTTCAGTAACTTCCTCTGTTGGTGACCAGTAACTTCTGGTAGCATAAAAGTGCTTGTGGCAATATTTTGAGAACAATTAAATCATTCTGATAGCTCAGTTTTGTGCCTCTTTAGCCAAGGTGTTCCTAAAATAACCATATAATAACTAGAGGCTATTAAGTCTAACAAAAGCATCTTACCATGATCGCTAAACGAGACTAATAAAGGTGATGAAATATTTTTCACAAGTCCTGAGAGCAGAGGGCTACCGCCCGTCATCTGGACTACTCCAGGAATTTCTTAAGAAAACTTGAGAATATTATGTTTGACGGAGTCAGTCAGAGTCAGACAGTCTAGTCTGTCTGACCCCGTGCATGGTGCGGGAAAAGAGCACAACTGCCATGTCCTCATCTTGATCTCACTGATGCGATGCTTACTGGTGGCCTGACTGTATTGACGGGCAAATTAATTTACTAGTGCGTGTGCGCAGGGTGCTCGGCGCGCAGGCCGCCTGCGCGCACCCTGCGCACTAGTAAATTAATTCACCCTGGCACTGGGCAGGCCGCGTACACTTTCGGTGCCACAACAACTCGTGACCCGACCAGGCCCAGTCACAGGGGTGATCGATGACCGTCACATGCATCTGATGGAGCAAGGTTTCAAAATTGAAACTTGCTTGTATGCAATCCTCCTCATAGTATTAATTTATTAAACTTGTACTGTCAATACTAATCTTTGCATTCACAAACACAAAAGGGATAGACGCTTGCCTATGTGTTTTACTAATGAATAACGTTTGTCTATAAACCAAGATGGCCGCTAAAGCACGGGAACCTCAATGCACATGTCGCAACCTGATCACATGGTGTGACGTCTTTCTTTGCTTGGTGGGAAACTTCTGCTTCTGCGCAGTGTGCACTAAAATGGCCGCTAAATGTTTTCACATGCTTAAGCTTGCTCTCATGTCATTATTAAATTGTCGTTTTCTTAACGCTACTAATGCAGGATAGTATTATGATTAAATGGGAATAGAGTAGGGAAAGTGGGTATACAGTGAAACATTTTATTTGTGATTTTAATATTTTCTTCTTGCACTTTTAGTAATTCGTAAACTTGGGCCTGGGTTGGTGTCTTGAAACTCGAGAGACAGATGGTTCTGCGCATGTGTCCTGTCTGCCTGCCAAGTGAAGTCAACTTGGACGTCTCCCAAGGCCACGACCTATTGGCCGAAGATGATGTACTCAATGTTTCCGGCGGACAAATTGTTACTTTTCTCCTGTAAAATGTATAACATTTGTCGTGAGACGGGTGGGAAATAAAGTGAATGTATTAATTTGAAGGGGCGGGAAGCTAAAAACAATAGGCTTCACAATTTAGGCCAAAATTGACATGGTGCGAGAATCCACCCCCTGTCCCTGTCCAATCAGAAGTAGTGGTCCCATAATGTTAGCAACATTAAGGGAGGTACATGGGCGTAGAAGGGTATAATAGAATATAGCATTAGTAAGTAGTCAGAACAGATGATACCGAAGACAGAGCACAGACTCTCAGAACATACAGAAGAGCTCCAGGCTGCCATGCTGATCGGTTGCTGACTGAATTCCTGTCCGGAAGAGGTCCTGAGGAGGGGGCGGCGGAGTCCATTAGACGGGAGAATCGAGAAGTCGAGTGTCAGAGAGGGGAACGGCGCAGGCGTCGTTGTAGAGAGGTTACCGGTCCTGTCCTGATCCTGGAAGAGGTCTTTTGCTCTTCATCCTTCCTGGGTCCTATTTTTTTCCAACTCCTTGGCTAAGGGGCTTGGTTCTTGCATTTTAGGTAACTATACTGCAACCTTTAGTTGCGCTGCTGTCTCTATTTTCTCCCTTTCTTTAAACACTGTCAGTGATTAGCAAAATCATTTTCATGCTTTTTTATGGGTATTACAATCAAGTACCGTGTTTTCTGTATTTTACTCTGCTAAAACTTTAGATAAACATTTTAAAACTTCCTGACTCAGTGATTATTTCAGGATTATGTATTATAGTGAATGTCACTCATTTTAAACTTCCCACTTAGCAAAGGATCCATTGGTAAGTTATTACTCTTCAATCAGAAGGTAATTGGTAGCAGGGATTTTTGATAAAAGAGTACATCTGACACCCAGCGTAAGTATTAGTGTAGTGTGAATGTATGGGCCCAAGTGAGTATATGGTGTATGAATGTTGTTGGCTAATATTGCGCTGGATCAGTTTTCTGGTAAGCAGAGGACGGTTGTTGTTACTCTTTGTTAATTGGGTAATGAGAATTTTATTTGTATTTTTTATGAACTAACATCCACTTATTTTTGAGTTTTTGTTATATGTTGTCCAGAATACCCCGGGTAGGTAAAAGAATAGTGGGTGGCAAGTGGAAGCCATACTGCAGTGAGGTTATCTGTCAGGCAGAAATAGTACTGAGAAGTTAAGCAGGACTTCAAGTACTTGTTAGGGACTCTATGCGTGTGAGTAATAGCAAAAAGGGTACGCTGATAAAAATGTGATGTTATATCACCTAGTAAGGGTAACATTGAAGAAGTAACAGGTATTTCTGGAGCTTGTGTAAGAGTAGACGGAAGTGTTTTACTCGTAGTGTATGTATTAGTAAACGGAAAGGTTTTACTAAAGTGTAGAAGAAACTATCTTTTTCTAAATTAGTGGAAACTGGCATGATAGCGAATCTTTTATGTTGTTACTGAAATTTAATTAAGATTTATAGAGAAAATAAGTTTGCGTAATTTTGTAAAGGGAGGGCCAGTTGCCGGAGAGGGAGCTGACGTCACAAAACGCCGCGCTGTGGTAGGTTGAAACAGCGGGTGTGGAGAGACACTTGTAAAGGAGGGGTCAGTAGTCAGGAGTAGTGCTGACGTCACAGGTGCCGCGCTGGGATTGGTTAAACCAGCGAGAACAGAAAAGAGCAGATTGTAAAGGAGGGGTTGACAGAGAAACGTCACCAAAAGGCCGCGCAAGGATTGGCTCGGAAATAAAAGGTAGCAGACATTTGATTGGAAAAAATTTTTAGAAGCGAAATTCTTAGTGGAGAAAGGATTGCATGTTAAAACGCGATCCAACTTTAACAGGAACTCGTCCGGATAGGAGATTCCTAGGTTTTGCAGAATATAATGTTGTACACAGAAGATTAGATAGAATGTACGGAGAAAGGAGAAAAATTTCATTTTTACAAAAGATTAAGAATTATTTTAAAAAGGACAAACCAATCAAAACTAGAGAAGGCATTATTATTCCACCAGCTAAAACGCCAGCATCATTTATGATGATGGAGAGAGGTTATCATACTTGTGTATGGATGGAGAATTGAATAGAATACACTAAAAATGATGGAGTATTAGCATTTCCCGAGAATGGTACCTTCAATGGAAGAATTCTTCAAAACTTGAGATTGAGGATGAATGATTTAGAACCCAGACCTAGATTAACCCAGTATGAAGCCCTAGAAGAATGGGAAACCGAGGCATTTGAACGGGATAGATCTAGAAGTAATAGAAGTTACCCAGGATTTTACCCCAGTTATTTACGTGAGTCAAGAGAGGGTCAGATGAAACAATGGAGAAGGGCAATGATTACAGAGGGACTGTATCCATTATTCACAGAAGGAGAAAAATCAGGAGGCAAATGTACAGAAAAGACAAAACATTTAATAAGAAATGAGGATTCAGAAGACGAATTTATGGAAGAAATGTTAAGAAATCCCCCACCATATCAGGAAGGGACAAGTGAATGCCCTCCTAGTGCACCACCACAAACTCCAATGGTACCAAAGGTAATGCATGAATTCACCCCGACTAGAATACTTCATGACAAAGAAAAGGAAGCTTTAGAAAAGACTAGAGCAGAATTAGTACGGAAAATAACTCAAATAAAAGTACATCCTGATTCATTGACTATTCCTGTAACAATTGGTACAGTAGTTCCATTATATGGTACTCAAGGAAACTGCCCTTCATTGATACCTGTACCCACTCCTATGAATACTCCTGTGAGTAACCCCAAACCTGAAGCTCCAGTTATAATTGAGGATCAATTTAGTGACTGTGAATCCACAATATCACTCATGGATTTACCTATTCGAGGTTCTGTAAATAATACTCCAAGAAGAGATGTTCCTGGAGGTTCAAAAGATGTAAGTTTAGTAACTTCATCAGGAACAAAAAGTGATACCATAGTAACACCTGAAGATCTAGAAAGATGGGTACAAGGGTCAGTTAAACAGTGCACACCTCCAAAAGTACCGGATATCCATAAATAAAAAATTGAATTAGAAGAAATAATAGCAGGAAATGTAGGAGTAGAACGCTTGAATACCTATGATGAAGAAGAATTATTGTTCCTGTGCAGAAGTATCACTAGAAATGTGAGGGTATTTCATGAAAAATTGTCCAATCTAGCACTACACATGGGAATTGAAATAGGGAGATCAAAAGTACTGCAGAAACCCTATAGAGCAGAATTTTCAGACAAAGATTTAGAAAATATGAATGCATCTGGAAGAAGACTGCAAATAAGAGAATTAATGTTAGTTTTACAAAAATGGGGAGATCTAGATAAATGGAGATCTAGGTGGGCCAAGAAAAAGGAAGAAGCACGAACAAGTAGAACAGCATCTGAATATGTGATGAAGGAAGCAGGAAAAGCAGATCAAATGTATCCAATGCGAGAAGTTGCGGGAGGAGGATATGTACATGTCCCATGGAGCAGACAGGATATTTTATCATTTACGAATGATTTTCCAAAGCTGAGGGAAAAGCCAATTGAATGGTACAAGCAGGTTGAAAGGTTTGTGAAGGTGTCAAAGGTATTGTTGAAGGATTTGGATGGTCTGTTTGACATAGTGGTACCTGCCGATTTATGGACAGATTGTAAGATCACAGTGGATTGGCCTAGTGATGAATATCCCAGAGATCCAAAGACAGGTGCCCCGTCAAGTGACATGATGAAAAAGTATCAGCAGGTGATAACTTACCTGAAAGGGAAAATACCACCGAAAGAAACAGATTGGGTGAAAATAGATCGAACCACCCAAGAAGCCAGTGAAACAGTACAATCTTACTATGAACGCCTATTACAGGTCTTTAAACAGTATAGTGGATTTGAGGACATTGGAGACAAAAACATGAGTCAGTTTGTGTATCGGTTTGTTTATGGTCTGAAGCCAGAGATTTGCCAGATGATTAAACAACACATGCTGTGTTGGCAGGGAAAGCCCATAGATGAAATTTTGAAGTATGCAAAATATTGTGGAGATGATATTGAGGATAGACACAAGAAATTGCAGGAAAAAGTGATGTGGGCACAGGTGAAAATGGCTGAGAAACAGGGAATTAATTTGGAAAATCCGAGTGAAAATTCAGGAAAAGAGTCTGGAACGAATGGTGATATGGGAAATGGTGGAAAATTTAGAGGACGAATGAGTAGAGAAGAAGCTAAATAGAAGTTTCCTTGTCATGGATGCGGAAAATTGGGGCAGTGGAAGGACGAGTGTAAAAAGATTCGGAATAATTATGGCCCAAATCAAAACTTAAATCCACAGATGCAGAATGATTCCCAGCAGGGTGTAAATCCCCAGAATCAATTACCACCTCCACCTGTTCAGGGTAATATAAGCAGAGCAAAACATGGTACAGACATTGGATACCCAGGAGGGAGTGGTAAGAATGATTATATGACATCACAATTTCTTTTGCAGGACAATTACTGTAAATTCGACTCATGACGGTGCCTAGGAGAGGGGAAGAAGGAGTGCATACTTGGCACATCCTTACAGGTAGATCAGTCTGGTCCATATGTTGAAGGAAATGTGAAAGGTAATGATATTACTTTCCTTTTGGACACTGGTGCTACCAGGTCTACTGTGAGATCAGCAGACATCCCAGACCTTCCTCTCTCTGGTGAAGATATCCAAGTAGTAGGGGTAGCTAATCAAAGAATTAGAACACCTCTTACAGAACCAATGGAAGTTAAAATTGGAAACTTCAGAGAAATGCACCAATTTGTAGTGTGCGATTCTAGCCCAGTGAATTTATTAGGTAGAGACTTATTGTGCAAAATGAACTGTACAATTTTCTGCACGCCGGATGGTGTGGCAGTTCAGACACCCGATGAGGACCATGTATATAAAATTATGGTTGCAAAACAAGGTACAGAAATAGATTAAATGTTTTCGTTGATAACAAAAGATGAGTTGCCAGAAGAATTAAAAGGTACAGTAAACCAAATAGTATGGGATTTCACCGGAAAAGAAGCAGGACTTATGGCAAAAATAGATCCAGTTCAAATTACTGTAAAAGAAGGTGCGATTTTCCCAAATACTAAACAATACAAAATGAGTGCAGAAGTAAAAGCAGGAGCCATTGAAGAAATCAATCGAATGGTAAAACAAAACATTCTAAAAGAAGTTATGAGTAGCCCATGCAATTCACCAATCATGGGACTAAAGAAACCTAGTGGAAAATATAGGATTGTTCAGGACCTGAGGAAAATAAATAAGATTGTAGAATCATGTTGTCCTACAGTACCAAATCCTGCAGTAATACTATATCAGATTCCTTGGAATGCAGGATGGTTCACAGTAATTGACTTGTGTCAAGCATTCTTTTCAATACCATTGCATCCAGACAGCCAGTATCTTTTCTCATTCAAATTTGAGAATAAAGTATATGTGTGGAATCGTGTTCCTCAGGGGTACACAGAAAGTCCTTCCATTTTCAACCAGATACTGAAAAAGTGCCTTGAAAAACTAGTGATGCCAGGAAGCTCAGTTTTAGTTCAATATATCGACGACTTATTAGTAGCGTCGACCACAAGAGAAGACTGTGTTGTTGATTCCATAGCATTATTAAATCTTTTGGCTGAGGAAGGGCATAAAGTCTCACCTGAAAAGTTACAGTTTTGCAGGACAGCAGTTAAATATCTGGGACATCAAATTGAGAGGGGAAAAAGAAGAATAACCTCTGAAAGAGTAGAATTAATAAAGAGAATGCAAATGCCTGTAACCCAAAGACAAGTGCGAATGTTCCTAGGAATAGTAGGATACTGTCGACAATGGATACCAAATTTTTCCATGTTGGCTAAGCCCTTAATTAACATGACGAAAAAGAAAGCAAAGGACCCTGTAGAGTGGGAGGATGAAAGTGTAGAAGCTTTTGTAAAATTGAGAAACGCACTTTGTTCAGCACCTGCCTTAGGCATGCCTGATTATAAAAGAGAATTCGCATTATTCTGTTAAGAGAGAGAAACTGTCCACTTTCTGTCCTAACTCAGAGACATGGACTAGACAGACGTCCTATAGCGTATTTTTCTGCTACATTGGACCCAGTAGCAGCCGCGTTGCCAGGATGCTTAAAAGCAGTAGCAGCAACTTGTTTGAGCATTGAACAAAGCGAGTCAATTGTGATGGGACATCCTGTAAAAGTGTATGTTCCACATGCAGTTGTGATTCTGTTGACAAGAACCCGAACTCAGCATCTTACTCCTAGTCGGCTGACTAAATATGAGAGAATAATAATGGGTGCTGAAAATGTGACCATGGTAAGGTGTACAATAATAAATCCAGCAAATCTATTGCCAGACCCATATCATGAAACAAATAAAGATGACGAAGAAGATGAACATGATTGTGTACAGATTACAGAATTATGTACAAAACCACGCCCAGACATTGAGGAACAGCCTCTTAAAAAGCCAGACAGGGAGTTATTTGTCGATGGATCATGTCAAAGACATGAAGATGGTAAACTAACTGCTGCCTATGCAGTATGTGAATTAACTGGACCAAAATCACCGACGACCAGCTCACCTCCTCACTCAACAACTCCACCCCAACCATCGCAGAAAACGACGACCCCAACACCGCAGCCCGAACCCTGCATAGATGGATCTCGGACAGCACCAACACCATAGCCCCCTCAAGAAAAACAACAATACCCGCGCCAAGAAAGCAAGATGGTTTACCACCGAACTTCGAGAGTCCAGAAGCACATGCCGCCGCCTCGAAAAGGCCTGGAGGAACACCAAATCCACAGAAGCCCACAACAACTTCAGAGCCGCCACCAACGCCCACCATCAACTCATCAGAGAAACGAGGAAAAAAGTGATTGAAGACAGAATCTCCACCCACGCGCACAACAGCAAGGAACTCTTCAGCATCATCAAGGAGTTCGCCCAACCCACTAGCGAGTCTACCGACATCCCTCCCTCACAAGACCTCTGCGACAAACTCAGCACCTTTTTCCACCACAAAATCAAGAGCATCTACGACAACTTCGACGAAGACAACCAACACACTGAACCCTCACCAACCACCCCCGACACCCGGAAACCAGCGGTTGACGACTGGACAGCCCTCACCACCGAAGACACACTGAAGACAATGAAGTCAATCCACTCAGGGGCCCCCACGGACCCCTGCCCCCACCACATCTTCAACAGAGCCGCCGACACCATCGCACCCATGCTCCGCCACACCATCAACTGCTCCCTGGCGACCGCCTCGTTCCCGACGACTGGAAACACGCCGAGGTCAACCCCCTCCTAAAGAAACCCTCAGCGGACCCCACCGACCTCAAAAACTACAGACCCATCTCCCTGCTCCCGTTCCCAGCGAAAGTCATCGAGAAAGCCATCAACAGCCAGCTCGCCACATTGATTGAAGAACACAACATCCTCGACTCCTCCCAATCCGGCTTCAGAAAAAACCACAGTACGGAAACCGCCCTCCTCGCCGCAACAGATGACATCCGCACCCTACTGGACAAAGGAGAAACAGTAGCCCTCATCCTCCTCGACCTATCAGCGGCGTTCGACACAGTCTCCCACCGCACCCTAATACGCAGACTCTACGACGCAGGAATCCAGGACAAGGCCCTCGACTGGATCCGCTCCCTTCCTCTCCGGCAGGACGCAGCGGGTCAGACTCCCCCTTTCCTCTCGGACCCCACACCTACCACCTGCGGAGTCCCCCAGGGCTCTTCCCTCAGCCCGACACTCTTCAACGTCTACATGGCTCCACTCGCCCCCATCGTCAGCACCTACGGACTCAACATCGTGTCATACGCAGACGACACCCAGCTCATCCTCTCCCTATCCAACGAGCCCAACACCGCCAGACGCAACTTTCGAGAAGGCATGGAAGCCGTCGCCAAATGGATGAAAAACAGCTGCCTACAACTAAACACCAACAAAACAGAAGTACTCATCATGGGCCCAAACCCCGATGCCTGGAGCGACACCTGGTGGCCCCCCGCCCTCGGAAACCCGCCAACACCCACGGACCACGCACACAACCTGGGAATCATCCTGGACTCCGATCTCAAAATGGACCGCCAGATCAACTCTGTCTCGTCTTCCTGCTTCCACACCCTCCGCCTCCTTCGTAAGACCTTCAAATGGATCCCCCTCGAACAACGAAAGACCATCACTCACGCCCTGGTCACCAGCAGACTCGACTACGGCAACGCACTCTACGCCGGAATAAACAAAAACCTCACCCGCAAGCTACAGAACATCCAGAATGCCGCCGCAAGACTGGTCCTCAACCTGCCAAAACACTGCCACATCTCCCAGCACCTGCGCACACTCCACTGGCTCCCTGTCGAGGCGAGAATCACCTTCAAGATGCTCACCCACGCACACAAGGCCCTCCACGGCACCGGACCAGCATACCTGAACAGCCGACTCAAATTCCACGCACCCCAAAGGACCCTACGATCAGCCCAGCTCTCCTACGCCGTGGTCCCCCGCACCAGAAAGACCAGATCGGGAGGCCGCTCCTTCTCCTTCCTCGCGGCCAAAGCATGGAACGCCCTTCCGCTCCACCTCAGACAGACAACATCGCTCCCCATCTTCGCAAGAAACCTCAAAACCTGGCTCTTCGACAGACCCCCTCCTTGATGGATGGAACCTGCACCCACCCCTAGCGCCTTGAGACCCTTACGGGTGAGTAGTCGCGCTTTAACAAACCCCTGATTGATTGATTGATTGATTGGAATAGTTGAAGCATCCTATTTACCAGGAGTAAAATCTGCACAAGTAGCTGAATTGATTGCTTTGATAAAAGCTTGCAGGAATCAGAGAGTGACCATATTTACAGATAGTCAATATGGTTACGGGGTTGTGCACGATTTTGGCCAACTGTGGATGCAGAGGGATTTCATGACTTCTTCAGGATCCCCTATTAAAAATGGACAATTTGTAAGGGAATTGCTAGAAGCAATACAATCACCAAAAGAATTGGCAGTGGTGAAATGTGCCGCACACCAGTCATGAGATGACTGGGTGGTAGTCGGCAACAGATATGCAGACTTGGTGGCTCAACATTGTGCCAAAACCAGAACGTCAGTAAATAAGAGGGTGGAAAGAATGGGAATCAGCTGCCAACTTATGCTGTATATGCCACCAGAAACTTGGAATGAAGTAAAGAAATTGCAAGCTGAGGTTGAGGAAAGTGAGAAGAATTTGTGGATTAAAGTAGGTTGTTCACAAAGAGGAGATGATGAAGTGTGGATCAGTGCAGATGGCAGACCAGTCATGCCAGACTGTTTACTCTCACAAATGGCTAGAATGCATCATGGAGACACACATATAGGGAGAGATGCAATGATTAGGCTGTTCAGACAAAATTGGTACAATCCCAAATTCAGGGCTGTTGCAGAGAGCCTTTGCCAGAGATGTCTAACTTGCCAAATGTGTCAACAAAAGAGGGAAGGGGGGACCAGGAGCTAATTAAAGGTCCAGTGCCTGTGCTCCTAGAATTAAGTGTAAATGCACAAAGGAGGACACTGTTCCTAAGGAGGTATGCAAAGTATTGCTATCTCCTGAGAGGGAAAAGAAAAAGAGAAAAGAAAGCAGAAAGGGGGAAATAAGTAAGATTATTAGATAAACTAGGCCATGGACTCCCAGAGTGTAAGGGAAGAACAGGTCTGTTCCTTGTTGCCCTCACACACCCCGGAGGATGTCATGCTTCATCATCGGGCGGTTGCTCCTCGTTGGGCCGGCGCTGCAATGCCCAACGGTTCACCCGAAGGGTCACTTTGTCGGAGATCTTCTGCGAACCGTGTAAGTGCGTAGAAGGTGGCACCCTCCACAGTATTCAGGGCAGGCCCAACCTAAAGGCTAGTACCAGTGGGCTACAACTAAATAGTTGAAACTGCTACCTGATAAGAGGCATAAAGCTTCGGGTGCCGGCTCGTCTACACCTACCCGCACCTCACGTCTGCCCGATAGTGTAGCCCACCGGTACTAGCCTTTAGGTTGAGCCTGCCCTGAATACCGTGGAGGGTGACCACCTTCTACGCACTTACATCTCTTGATCCTCTGTGCACTTTGACTCCTCACGTGCACCACATAACACTGCAATACACACCTGGTCCTGAAGAAGTGCCACGGATCCTACGGGACCACAGAGGCGCGAAACATGTTGACCTTGACCTTTTTGAGTTACCCAGGCACATTATGCCTCATAGGTAACATTTAACCAACGGGTTTTTTATTTTGACACGAGTTCCGTCTTATTAAAATTATAACTTTTTGTAACCCTTAGTCAATTTTAATCACATACACACTTGCACTTCCCTCATTTAGGACTCCCTCCACACTCTCGCATGCACCAAACGGCGGTTCGCAGAAGATCTCCGACAAAGTGACCCTTCGGGGGACCCGTTGGGCATTGCAGCGCCGGCCCAACGAGGAGCAACCGCCCGATGATGAAGCATGACATCCTCCGGGGTGTGTGAGGGCAACAAGGAACAGACCTGTTCTTCCCTTACACTCTGGGAGTCCAAGGCCTAGTTTATCTAATAATCTAACTTATTTCCCCCTTTCTGCTTTCTTTTCTCTTTTTCTTTTCCCTCTCAGGAGATAGCAATACTTTGCATACCTCCTTAGGAACAGTGTCCTCCTTTGTGCATTTAACTTGCCAAATGCACAATCCAGGTAGGAAAACGATAATTGGGTTTGGAAAGATTGGAAAGCCAGAAGGCCCATTTATAAGACTCCAGTTTGACTTCATACAGTTACCACCATGTAGAGGGCTGAAATACGTACTAGTCATAGTGTGCCTGTTTTCAAAGTGGGTGGAGGCTTACCCTACTAGAAGAAATGACAGCATTACAGTCGCAAAACTATTGCTACGAGAGCTCATACCAAGATTTGGTTTTCCAGTATCTTTGGAATCAGATAGAGGAAAACACTTTAATAGTGAAGTGATCCAGATAATCTGTGAAGAATTTCAAATCAAACAGAAATTGCATTGTGCATATCGCCCAGAGGCTTCTGGAGTGGTTGAACAATTGAATGGCACTATAAAGTCAAGATTGGGAAAAATGTGTGCATCAACATCATTAGAGTGGCCAGACGCATTGCCACTTGTCTTGATGGGAATCAGAAGCATACCTGACAGAACGACAGGATTTAGCCCCCATGAAATAATGATGGGAAGAGCAATGAGACAAACACATGTTCCCACAAACAAACTGGTGAATATATCTGATGATATGGTTTTGGATTATTGCAAAGGATTGGCTGACCTAGTGCGTTCTGTCTCTCATCAGGTTGGAGAAGACGCAGTTTCCAGGCAGCCTGAACTAGAACATGATCTGAATCCTGGTGATTGGGTGGTAGTGAAGAATCACACCAGAGAAACGTGTCTATCACCCAGGTGGAGCAGACCTTGTCAGGTCATATTG
The DNA here is from genome assembly GCA_963921515.1 of Calotriton arnoldi. Classification (NCBI taxonomy): domain Eukaryota; kingdom Metazoa; phylum Chordata; class Amphibia; order Caudata; family Salamandridae; genus Calotriton; species Calotriton arnoldi. Next base: position 1,591,784 of record CAWUFW010001417.1, on the reverse strand, counting down.
ACCACCAATACAGCAGTGAAGTGTGCAAGATTTCCTAATTGGATTCACGTAAGCCACACAAAGAGAGTACCAGAACCTGAAGAAGAGAATCCACAGACAACAACAATCACTGAAGAAGCTGAAGGTTGCTCAGCTGAGGAATCTCAAGCTAGAGGTTCGAGAGAAGCTGACGGAGAACAACCGAGCACAAGTCAGGATTGGATACCAGTGGTAGAAGTGCCTGAAGTATACCACAGAACGAGAAATCAAACTAAATTGGAAGAAATTAAAGAAGATCAGATAGGTGAAGAAGAAACAGTTCGGGATCAAGAAGACAAGACAGTAAAAGATCCTGAACTAAATCAGATAGGGAAAGAAAATTGGACTAAAAACAGTAAAGATTTAATAAACTTTAAAGAGGGACAGACAGGTCTAGAAGAATCAGGTCAGGCTGCAGAAGTTCACAGTGCAATAAGCCCTGATCAGAAGCAGTTAGATCAAGAAGAATTCACTAAAGAAAAAGGGGTTAATACAAATGAACATAAAGAAAAAAAAAGGAACAAGGTCAAAATCTTGAAAGTCATTGTGGAGCTACAGAAGAGAAACCAATCAGACCTGAAAAAGAACAAACAAAAGAAGCAGTAATCAAAGAAAACAAAACAGTATTGAGTGGTGAAAATAACGAGATTTCCGAAGACGTAAACAGAGAAACAGTACCAACCAAGAAAACAAGAAAAGGAGATCATTGGCCAAGTGTCATCAAAAGAGTAAAATACCACATAACAACCAGAAGTGAAGATCCAGAACAAGTACCTGAAGTGACAAGTCAAACTGAACAAGAGAAAAGGTCAGGAAAAAGAAAAAGTAAAAGACTGAGACTTGTGAATAACAAATTCAAGGGTCCTGACTGGACTTATATTATTCTTGAAGATTTTGAAAGCTCAGAGTCAAGTGACAGTGGTGGCGAAGGAACAAGCGCAGAACTAACATACGAAGAAGAAACAAGACCACCCTGACTAAACAAAAGAATCCTCTAAAGAAAAGAAGAAGAGATAAGAAGAGCAATCTTCCTTGTCGAAAAATGCCTGATGATAGAGTTACTGGGAGACCAAAACGAAATTGTTGTAGGAGATGTTGTACAATCTGCATATGTAGTCTAGTATTGGTTCTTACAGTATGGTTAGTCCTGATTGTAGCAATTCCTTACCTTATGATAATAGATAAGAAGATTAATAATGAAACTAAAGGGAGGACAGCAAACATGAAGGGCAATAGAGTAGAATTAATGACAGAAGATGAGGCAGAAATTCATCATGAAATAGCAGATAACGACACTAGTTTAAATGTTTTCACAAAGTTATTGTTTCAGTATGTAGACACAATGGAAGTTAGTAATTGTTATGTCTGTATGAAATTACCTGAATCAGTAGCAGAAGGATTAACATACCATCATTTACCACTGACATATGGCATCTCATGTAGTGTATTAACAAGTTTATTTTATAGAACAGGTAGGCTACAGTATTATTATTCAAACTTAGATGTGATATTTTCTGAGGTTCCGATTCGCAAGAGTATGAACCCAGTGCTTAGTAGTCAAGACGCACAGTTTATGGGAGAGTTTTTCTTAACAATGAAATCGATAGACATAACACATGCACATAGACACAATCTAACATGTTCTTTACTAGAAGAAGAAAAGATATTTTTGAATTTAGTAGAAGATAGAAGACATGATTTTCAAAAGAAAGCTTCAGAGCATAAGGCTCAGTTGCCACCTTGGGCGGAGAAAGAAGGGAGTTATACACCTGGTAAAGCTCAAGCTGCAATGGCTCTGGATTTCGAGAAGAAAGGGAAAATTTGTCTTCATAGGTTAAAGACTGATTATAACAATGTTTTCATTGGTACCAGTGAATGTGAACACAATTTTTTAATTCTTGGAGGTTGGGGACTCAAAGGAGGAACTGATTCAGTTTTTCCTGGAATTTATTATATATGCGGGAATAAGGCTTACTTTAGGCTTCCTGCACGGTGGTATGGAAGTTGTTATTTTGGAATAGTTTTTCCAAAAATATACCACGTAAAAAGAAACACTGGAAGCAATGAAAACTATAATGAATTAATACGTAGTAAAAGAGCTAGTTTTTCAGAAATTGTAGGTGATATATTTGGTGCATTGATACCTTCAGTGGGAATAATTCTGAACTCAAGGAAAATATGTAAATTGTCTACAGTGGTTGATCGTTTATCAACGGATACTGCTGGAGGTTTTCTAATGATTAATACAGAAATGGTTGCAATTAGATCTATGGTGATGCAAAATCGACTTGCTCTTGACATTCTATTGGCAAAAGAGGGAGGAGTCTGTAAATTATTGAGGACGAAACATTGTTGCACTTATATTCCTGATAAGAGTGCAGAAATTGGAACGTATATTCAGAATATAACTAAACTTGAGAAGGAACTTAAACCACTGGAAGTTGATAGTGTGTGGGAAAGGTTGACAAATAGTATCTCGTCAATTGGAACCTGGTTTGCTAATGTAGGAAAAGGACTTATAGGTCAAATATTAGTACCCTTAGCAGGGATAGCAATAATAATTTTGGCAATAACAATATGGTGCAAATGCTGTAGAAAGAATGGAACATATAAAGTGACAGGAAAAGGAAAGAAGAGAAAACTAGATGAAATCAAACTAGAAGAATGGAGAAGTGATTTATACAAGAAATTAAAAGGAGACTGTAAGAATAGAAAAAGTAAAAATGAGAATGAAACGATTTGCTAGAAGTTGGCATCTGATTGAGGATAGTATTTTTTTGATGGCTCAGAAACGCCATCAGAGAGGGGATTGATGGAGCAAGGTTTCAAAATTGAAACTTGCTTGTATGCAATCCTCCTCATAGTATTAATTTATTAAACTTGTACTGTCAATACTAATCTTTGCATTCACAAACACAAAAGGGATAGACGCTTGCCTATGTGTTTTACTAATGAATAACGCTTGTCTATAAACCAAGATGGCCGCTAAAGCGCGGGAACCTCAATGCGCATGTCGCAACCTGATCACATGGTGTGACGTCTTTCTTTGCTTGGTGGGAAACTTCTGCTTCTGCGCAGTGTGCACTAAAATGGCCGCTAAATATTTTCACATGCTTAAGCTTGCTCTCATGTCATTATTAAATTGGCGTTTTCTTAACGCTACTAATGCAGGATAGTATTATGATTAAATGGGAATAGAGTAGGGAAAGTGGGTATACAATGAAACATTTTATTTGTGATTTTAATATTTTCTTCTTGCACTTTTAGTAATTTGTAAACTTGGGCCTGGGTTGGTGTCTTGAAACTCGAGAGACAGATGGTTCTGCGCATGTGTCCTGTCTGCCTGCCAAGTGAAGTCAACTTGGACGTCTCCCAAGGCCACGACCTATTTGCCGAAGATGATGTACTCAATGTTTCCGGCGGACAAATTGTTACTTTTCTCCTGTAAAATGTATAACATTTGTCGTGAGACGGGTGGGAAATAAAGTGAATGTATTAATTTGAAGGGGCGGGAAGCTAAAAACAATAGGCTTCACAATTTAGGCCAAAATTGACATGGTGCGAGAATCCACCCCCTGTCCCTGTCCAATCAGAAGTAGTGGTCCCATAATGTTAGCAACATTAAGGGGAGGTACATGGGCGTAGAAGGGTATAATAGAATATAGCATTAGTAAGTAGTCAGAACAGATGATACCGAAGACAGAGCACAGACTCTCAGAACATACAGAAGAGCTCCAGGCTGCCATGCTGATCGGTTGCTGACTGAATTCCTGTCCGGAAGAGGTCCTGAGGAGGGGGCTGCGGAGTCCATTAGACGGGAGAATCGAGGAGAAGTCGAGTGTCAGAGAGGGGAACGGCGCAGGCGTCGTTGTAGAGAGGTTACCGGTCCTGTCCTGATCCTGGAAGAGGTCTTTTGCTCTTCATCCTTCCTGGGTCCTATTTTTTCCCAACTCCTTGGCTAAGGGGCTTGGTTCTCGCATTTTAGGTAACTATACTGCAACCTTTAGTTGCGCTGCTGTCTCTATTCTCTACCTTTCTTTAAACACTGTCAGTGATTAGCAAAATCATTTTTATGCTTTTTCATGGGTATTACAATCCAGTACCGTGTTTTCTGTATTTTACTCTGCTAAAACTTTAGATAAACATTTTAAAACTTCCTGACTCAGTGATTATTTCAGGATTATGTATTATAGTGAATGTCACTCATTTTAAACTTCCCAATTAGCAAAGGATCCATTGGTAAGTTATTACTCTTCAATCAGAAGGTAATTGGTAGCAGGGATTTTTGATAAAAGAGTACATCTGACACCCAGAGTAAGTATTAGTGTAGTGTGAATGTATGGGCCCAAGTGAGTATATGGTGTATAAATGTTGTTGGCTAATATTGCGCTGGATCACATCACCTGACCAGAGAGACCCCTGCCCTGATCATCCCCTCCTCATAGGGCGCAGCCGCGCGAGCCAGGCGGGCGAACTTGGGAAGGGGGCGCAGATCATTGGTCCGACTCAGCGCGACTCGCGATTCTGACCAATGATCTGCGCACCCTCCCCAAGTTCGCCTGCCTGCATTTGTAAATGCGCCCCAAGGTTAGACCTATTTACAGCTGCAAATCCTCAACAATGCGGCGAGAAACGCGACCCCCTGAATCCTGTGATATTAGTTGTTTCAGGAATTTCCTTGCGGCGTGCATATGTGTGCTTTTTTTTTGAAGTTCTATACTGGGTGGGTGGCCCTGCCCATGCTGTCAATGCTTTGTTTATTACCACGTGAGAGCGGATATTCATGTCTAAGTTTACTTTACAACATCCATGACAGGCTGTCTGTCAATGGATGTTGTAAAATAAACTTAGACATGGATATCCGATCTCACGTGGTAATAAACAAAGCAGAGGTGAGGGATGATGCTGTTACTGGATTAAGGAAGATAATTTGACATTACTGCGTGCTGTAGCGCGTGCTCCATTCATTTAGCCACAAATCCGTCACACAGGGAACTTTACATATTAAAAAGAGGAACACATGAAGGTTTCCAACAGTTACGCCAACTGTGGTGTTTCTTTTCAGTACATATCGATCGATAAATAAACGAACTCTTCAGAATGGCAGTTGATTTATACAATTTAAGCAAAGGAAGTGCATTATTTATGCATAGTAGTGCGCACGTTCTGCCTGTTACACGCACGGGTTACAGTGATGATAACCCTTGCACCGACCGGCCAGTCATCATAGGCAGGGGTAAATGTAGTGTGAAGAGGCTCACTTTGATTGTTGGAAAGCTAAATTTGATAACATGTGGATGTGGCCACAGTAGGGTGCTTATGCTTAGGAATCATTTTATGATTGTGGATACTCTACCATGACAGGTGCATAGGTTCAACTATATTGCTGTAAATATGTGAACTATCGGGTGGAGAAAGAGGCAAAGAGCAAATGGGTGAACATCTGGGCATTTGAAGCCTTGTCAAGATCTAAACACAAGTTTTAGCATAACACTGCTAGATGGAATTACCATATAACAGGCAATATTAAATCATCCCAATAAAGTGTGGATCAATGGGGCCCGTGCCAGCTGGGCTAGTGCTCTTAATCCCAGTGGAAATAGCTATGCTCAGAAAAGTGTGACAATGAATAGTGGTACTATATCCATACACTTACAAAAGTAGTTGCACTCGCAGCGCTTTAAAGAATATGCATCCATAAACTCTCTCTCCTGTGTTAAACATTCAAAATGATACTGGGACTTCATGGGGAGATGCTGTCCAAGGATGGTGAGCTGTAGCACTAGTCTTCCACAGGCCGCCTTTGTGAAATGTTTCTTAGATACATATTGTTCATACTGACTGCTGAGACATGGTTAGATAAGTCCTTGTCGGCCTCAGATTCCTCCAAATTAAATTCAGGTTTGATCTGCTTTATTACATCAAAAGGCCATTTTTGTTGGCTCTTAGGGCCCAGCTCAGTGCACTTTACCACTGCTAACCAGTGCTAAAGTGCTTGCGCTCTTTCCTTTAAACATGGTAAAATTGGCTTACACCTAATTGGAAAATTTTATTTACTTGTAAGTCCCTAGAAATGGGGTTCTACATGTACCCAGGGACTGAAAATTAAATGCTGCTAGTGAGCCGGCAACACTTATTATGCCACCCACTAAAGTAGCTTATTTGAACATGTGTCAAGGCCAGGGCCTGCCATTGCAGTCTGCCTGTGCAGTTGTAAAACTGACATTTTGACCTGGCAAAAGGAACCTTTTGCCAGTCCTAAAAATATTCCCTTTTAATACATATGTCACCACTAGCACAAGCCCTGTCCATAAGGCAGGGTGCAGTATGCAGAGTGCAGTGTATTTAAATGGTTTGGCATATACTTTTAAGTTTTATATGTCCCGGAATAGGCGAGGCTCAATTGCTACCCTTGTTCTTTTTGTGATTCTTGAATTTTTCACAATCCCATGACTTCAGTGATGTAACATTGATGGCAGCACCCACACTCTGAAAAGTGTTCCAGTGCCACTGGCCTGGGTGCCTTTGTGTGAAATTTTCATGCTTTATGGCCAGGGTGCCATGTGAGACATTTCCATGCTTTCGGGCTGCCTGGGTGCTTATGTGTGACGTTTCCATGCTTTCTGGCCTGGGTGCTTATGTGTGATATTTCCATGCTTTCTGGACTGGGTGCTTATGTGTGCTATTTTCATAGTTTCTGGCCTCAGTGATCTAGATGCTCATGTGTGGCATTTCCATGCTTACTGGCCTGGGTGCTTATGTGTGATGTTTCCATGCTTTCTGACTGCCGGGGTGCTTATGTGTGACGTTTCCATCCTTTCTGGCTGCTTATGTGTGATGTTTCCATGCTTTCTGGCCTGGGTGCTTATGTGTAATATTTCCATGCTTTCTGGCCTGGTGTGACCAGGCCTGGGTGTGACGTTTCCATAGTTTCTGGCCTCTGTGCCATAGGTGCTAGTTATCAGATGCTTATGTGTGACATTTCCACAGTTTCTGCCCTCAGTGGCCTAGGTGCTTATGTGTGACATTTCCACAGTTTCTGGCCTCAGTGGCCTGTGTGCTCATGTGTGACATGTCAGTGCTTAATGTGTGACAATGTGAGTGACAATTTATTGAAAATACAAAAAAGAATATCAGAATGTAGTTTTTATGCTGTAAAGTTATGACGTTGAAACAGTCTTAAAAAAAACCTAAAACGCATAGCACTTTTAGTTGAAAAGACAAGAGTGGCCCGAAGGGTGTTGTGATCATCACTGTACAGCCCCTTAAAGAGTCCTGGGCAGCAATGTATCCAATTTCACTCTCTCTTACACCTACCCAGGGAGTAATCTCTACGTTGTGATTTCACTCTGTACTGTGCTATCTCTGAGCATGTCCTAGGGAGTGGTCTCTTCTTCAGTTGTGATTTTATTCTGTTTAACACCATGCCTCAGTCTGACTCTGTTCAATGAAGCAGTTTCTCCTTCTGTTGCGATTTAGCTTGTATAGAGTTTCACTGAGTCTATCCTGAGAAACACTCTCTCGAACAGTTAAGATATCACTCAACATTGTGCACTCTGTTCGTGAAACATGATCCCATTCTATAGTATGCTATTTCTTAAACTGCAGTGGAGAGAAGCCTCTTACTCTGTCTTGGACACCACCACTCTCATGCGATCTCACACGACCATGTGCAGTCTCTCAACAAATTCTGAGAAGCACTCAGAAAAATAATTTCAGGCTATGTTGATACTTTTGTGGACCCCAGCCTCAGGCTTGTGCAGATAGACTGATAGAAAGAAGCAACCAGAAGGCTTTGACATCATTATTAATGATGAAACCAAAAAAAGTAATTATAGTGTTAATGATAATGATTCCTAATGAAAACGTGCATGACTGAAAGGGAGCCAATTATTGAGAATTCTTGAGTTGGAATTATTTACATGTTTGAAATTCATAACGTGTCTGCAAGAGAATGGGTGATCCTATCTTTACCACGTTATAGCTGCCTGAATCTGTGGGATTCCCTGTTTAGGAAATGAAATTGTGCAAAGCATGCTCTACGCACACGTGACACAACAGTTTCTGTATACTATATAACCAAGCCCCATGCATTAGGTGTGGGATGTCTTGTTTCAAATTTGTTAGCAGTTTGCATCAGCTTTGAAAACCCTCTTGTCTATCATTTTAGATTTTCACTATGGATATCAAAGGTGCTGGGAAGAGAAAATCACACAAGAAAGGAGGAGCTGAGAAAGAACGTGAAAAAAAGAAAAAAATGCAAGAGAAAGAAGCAAGCCACTACCAAAAAGTGACTGATATTTTTACTCCCAAAAAAGATTTGATTTCTTTTGAAAGCGGCAGCACGTCCACCAGCTTCAGTAGTGAAGGTGCTGAACAAACTGCTGAAGGCCAAATAACTGAAATAGGCAGTGAAGGTACTGTAACTGAGGCAGCTCCCAAGTATAGAGAAGGTTACATTAAATTAGAAAGTGATGTAGATTCCGAAGAGAAGTGTCAAGAGGACCCTGTAGTTGAGAAATCAGCATGTGCTGATGTGACTTTAACTCATGCAGCTTTTGGAAAGAGGAAATTGCACAAGAAAGGAGGAGCTGAGAAAGAACGTGAAAAGAAGAAAAAAATACAAGAGAAAGAAGCAAACAATTACCAAAAATTGACTGATATTTTTAGACCCAAAAAAGATTTGGTTTCTCTCGAAGGTGACATCACGTCTACCAGCTTCAGAAGAGAAGCTGTTGAACAAACTGCTGAAGGCCAAAGGACTGAAATGAGTAGTGATTCCACAGTAAAGGAGGCAGCTGCCAAGTGTTTAGAAGGTTACATTGAAATAGAAAGTGGGGAAGATTCCAAAGAGAAGTGTCAAGAAGACCCCATAGTTGAGAAATCAGCATATGCTGATGTGACTTTGATTGATCCAGCGGAGGACCAATGATTTTTGAGACCAACATCTGAAAATTGTAATGCCTTTTTTAAGTTTCATCCCTGACAACCTGATGGTCTACGTTGGAATGCTAAATGATTATATCAGCAAACAAATGGGAAACCAAGGTAGTGGTTGACTTATTCACACAAAGCCGAAACCTTTTTCTGTGTGGTATTTAGCTTTTAGCAAACAGACAGATAGAAGTGCTTTCACTGATGGCTGTTCTGATGAAAGGCATATGTATCAAAGAATCGATGAGCACGAAGGCAGCATCCTTCATCACAGTACTTCGGAATCCTTCATGATGCGATCAAGAAACATAGATATCTGTAGCCATCTTTTTAAAAAGCACACAACTGCAAAACAAGAGGAAGTCAAGAGAAAACGTGCCATTTTAGAAAGAGTAGTGGAAACAATAAAACTGATTGGCAAAAGAGGTCTGAGCTATCGAGCAACTACAGAAGCTACCTACACCTTAGAAGATGAAACATTGGATTATGGAAATTTTTGGGAACTTCTTCAGTATCTTAAAAAATTTGATCCATTATTGAAAAGCCATCTTGAGGATGTATTTAAAAAGAGTAAAAAACATCATGAGGTTGCAAAGAGTGGTAAAGGGCGTGGCAATCTGGCTACTCTGATTTAAAAAACAACTGTGAACTCTCTCATAGATATTATTTCCTCATTACTAAAAGAGGGTATTGCTGAAGAAGTCAGGGAAGCCGAAATGTTCTCAATACAGCTGGATACAACACAGGACATAAATGTTGTAGACCAGTGCTCTATTATAGTCAGATATGTGACCGATGTTGTCCATGAACGTCTCATGTCTGTTGTGAATTGTACAATGACAACTGGAAAGGCATTGTGTGAGCTAGTTTGCGCTGCACTTGAATCCATGAACATTAACGTTGCAAATTGTGTTGGTAACTCAACAGATGGAGCCTCCAATATGCAGGGACAGTATAATGGGTTCACAGCATGGCTGAGTAAAAAAGCACCTGATCAGATTCATGTGTGGTGCTACGCGCATGTACTTAACCTTGTTATAACTGATGTCACTAAAATCTCTGTATCTGCAGTATCACTGTTTGGGCTGTTTAATTCTTGTGCCGTATTTCTCAGAGATTCATACCTTCGAATGAACGTGTGGCGAGACAAAAATATTGAAGCACGGTTTCGGTCCATCTCTATAATTGGAGAAATAAGATGGTGGACCAAAGATGTAGCACTCAAAAAAATCTTTGGTCTATACAATGACCCAAGCAAATCTGCGTACATTGAGGTTCTTCAAACTATGGAAGAGATATCCACATCAGATAACTTCAATGATGAGTACAGATACAAAGCTATTTAATTTCTAAAGTCACTAGTTACATTTGACACCATTTTAACTGCACAGATGTATCTGTTTATTTTTCAAAATACCACTCCTTTATCTCTGTACTTGCAAACACAAGGCATTGACGTACTGCAGGCATATCGAATGGTAACTAAAACCATTGACTCCCTACAGCAACAGGGTCGGGATTTCAGCTGCATAATGGATGCTACAAATAAATTCATCAATTGGGCAAAAGAAAAATTGGATTAGTGTGATAGCGAAATTTTGATTCAAGTTGACTTCCCAGAGGTTCAAGTACACAGGATGAAGATGATGCCTGGCGAAACTGCAACTGATGAACCCATCAGGTCAGCTACTGATAAACACAGGATAGAAGTTTATAATGCTGTAATGGACAAAGTAGTTACCAGCCTGCAAAGTCGATTCACAACTCATGGCCAGTTGTTTGCAGATCTGGCATGCCTGGACCCCAGAAACTTTGAAGACATCCTCCAGAACTTTCCCCAAAATGCTCTTCAACAACTAAGTGGCTTGTTAACTAGATTTCATCCGGAAGCATCTGTTGAAAAACTGCAGCATGAGTTGCTTGATTTTGCATCTAAGTGGATCAGACTAGAACTCAGTATTGAGGAAGAGTACAGTATCATCTAAGAAGTTCAAGATGAGCAAGACTTAGACACCCGTTATCTCAACTTTGAGGATGAGATAGTACAGCACGCTAATGTTGGGCAAAAAAAGTATAAGTGTAAGCCTTGCAAGAACTGTATTGCTTGCTGCTATAGTTTATTATTGCGTTATAACCTGTACAGTAAAGCCTACTCTTCTCTCTTTAATGCCTATAAGTGGGCATTCACTCTTTCCTCCTCTCAGGTGGCTTGTGAAAGATCTTTTTCTAAGCTCAAGTACATCTTGAACAGGCTGCGTAATTCTCTCTCTCAGTGATGTTTATAAGCCTTTATGCTTATGTCTGTGGAAAAAGATGCTTTAATGCGAGTAAGCAATGAGAAAATCATTGATCTTTTTGCCTCCAAAAGCAAATTGATGCAAGGGATGTGTTAACACTTTAAAATGTTAGCTCAAGTTGCCACATTTCTAAGCTGATCACTTCTAATAAAGTGTTTTATTTGAAGGTTGCACTCTGGACATGAAAAGCATTTGACTTTTGCATGTTACCGTCAACATTTTGAGGGCCATTTATAAATATCAAACAACGCAGTGCAATAACCAGAGTTGACCTACTTGCGTTGGCTCTCTTTGAGCCTCCTTTGCACCACGCACACACCTTTGTACCATAGTGAAAGGCTGTGAGCATTATGTCTAGCATAGGTTTCGCACTGAAACAATATCCATCCACTACAAAATCCTATGCTTAGGCAAACTTTAAAATGTTTACTGTACTGTATTTATGCTGTACTGAGGAGCATACATGCATTCTTGGAAAACCTCAAGAAGGCATCAGCTTTTGTCTTAAATCTAGGTCTACCTTTGTTAGTAGGTAGGGCTTTACATCAAAACCCATGGGTGGTTGCTTGGGGACTCCCACATCTCATCCGTGAAACACCCTCTTGACACAAATTAATGCAAAGTAGTGTGAAGTGCGATTGAATACAACACTTGTTTGAGATGAAGTACGTTATTGTGTTTTTACAGTATTTCATATTAAGGATTTGCTGCAGGCAGGTCATGTTAACTGTTTAAAATGTCAAAATGCCCACAATCATAATGTTGTGCACTGTTGCACTTTACATAAGATGCTTTATTTTAGCACTGTTCACAAAACTCAGGATATAAAAATCATGTAATGTTTGCACATTGTCTTGTACATTTTTTCCTCTTAAATTCATCTTTCGTGCTCGACATTCCATATTTTAGTGTTACCTGTAGGAATGTCTGTGATTTATGACTGGGTATCCTGGTGCTCCATAAGGTAATCATTTACTATACTTTAAAAGTTAATACAATCTAATATGTAATGAAAAATGTGTTGGAAAATGCATTGTTTTGGCCTTTCTGTTTCCAAATTTTCTTGGGGGGAGAACCCCCCAAACTCCCCCTAGTAGTGGTTGCTCACTGCGCTTGCTCGCTACACACCATATGGGGGCTGGTCTCACTTATACTTTGCTCTCTCTGCTTCACTACTCTTGTCTATTTTTGGTGCTCTCTGTAAGAATGTCTATGGGTACATATGACTGGGTGGGTAACCTGGTGCTCTTTAAGGTCATCATCTACTATTTACTGTGCTTTGAAAGTTGATTCAACTAAATATTTAATGAAAAATGTGCTGTAAAATGCACCATTTTGGTCTGTCTTTTTCCAAAGTTTTCTTGGGGGGGGAACCCCCCCAAACTCCCCTAGTAATGGTCGGGCTCGCTCACTCCGCTCGCTACGCGCTGGACGGGGGCTGGTCTGACAAAATTTGCCAGGGCTGCTTTCAGTTCCCAGTACGGCCCTGGAGGAGGGTTCTTTGATATACAGACTGCCTAAACCAAGATATGGGAACCTTTGGGACTCATAAAAGGTTCTAAATGTTTTCTCTACTTGGCCAGAATATTCAGCACTCTTCTTTAGACAGAATTCACTAAGGTTGTTGTCGCATTCTGTTCCGGCATGTGTTCACTGCAGTAGAATGTACATATGTTGTATAAGGTAAAAATTATTAATATGATAGAGTTCTAACTTTGCCAGTTGTCTGGTGAATTTCAACGTGTGCTATAGTACAGGAATTTAGACTTCTTTTTATCCCATCTTTCTCTTCATTTTAGTGGCATTGACTACCGACATTTGTGTGATCCGCCAGGTCAATGTGAAAGAAACAATTGATGGACGGAATGCTGGACAATGCAAACATTCACCCCCAGTCACAAGGATCTGGGTTAAATCCATCATTCTTTTGCTCACCACACCACCCCAGTTTGGACCCAGCCATATGCAAATCAGTCTTGACCCTGTTCCTTGTGGGAACAGTCCAGCCCGAACTGCCAAGCCAGGTCCTCCCTGGACCGGAAACAAGCATCCTAGGACCGGTTTCAGGGCATCACCCTTCTTCAGCCAGGCTAGCTTGAATCCAGTGGTGTAGTGAGCACGGGACCCACGTCTGGGCATACCCTTCCCACTTAGGGCGACAAATGCAAAAGAAACAATTGATGGGCGGAATGCTGGACAATGCAAACATTCACCCCCAGTCAGAAGGATCTGGGTTAAATCCATCATTCTTTTTCTCACCACACCACCCCAGTTTGGACCCAGCCATATGCAAATCAGTCTTGACCCTGTTCCTTGTGGGAACAGTCCAGCCCGAACTGCCAAGCCAGGTCCTCCCTGGACCGGAAACAAGCATCCTAGGACGGGTTTCAGGGCATCACCCTTCTTCAGCCAGGCTAGCTTGAATCCAGTGGTGTAGTGAGCACGGGACCCACGTCTGGGCATACCCTTCCCACTTAGGGCGACAAATGCAAAAGAAACAATTGATGGACGGAATGCTGGACAATGCAAACATTTACACCCAGTCACAAGGATCTGGGTTAAATCCATCATTCTTTTGCTCACCACACCACCCCACCCCACCCCAGTTTGGACCCAGCCATATGCAAATCAGTCTTGACCCTGTTCCTTGTGGTAACAGTCCAGCCTGAACTGCCAGGGTCAAGACTGATTTGCATATGGCTGGGTCCAAACTGGGGTGGTGTGGTGAGCAAAAGAATGATGGATTTAACCCAGATCCTTCTGACTGGGGGTGAATGTTTGCATTGTCCAGCATTCCGTCCATCAATTGTTTCTTTTGCATTTATCGCCCTAAGTGGGAAGGGTATGCCCAGACGTGGGTCCCGTGCTCACTACACCACTGGATTCAAGCTAGCCTGGCTGAAGAAGGGTGATGCCCTGAAACCGGTCCCAGGATGCTTGTTTCCGGTCCAGGGAGAACCTGGCTTGGCAGTTCGGGCTGGACTGTTCCCACAAGGAACAGGGTCAAGACTGATTTGCATATGGCTGGGTCCAAACTGGGGTGGTGGTGAGCAAAAGAATGATGGATTTAACCCAGATCCTTCTGACTGGGGGTGAATGTTTGCATTGTCCAGCATTCCGTCCATCAATTGTTTCTTTGCATTTGTCGCCCTAAGTGGGAAGGGTATGCCCAGACGTGGGTCCCCTGCTCACTACACCACTGGATTCAAGCTAGCCTGGCTGAAGAAGGGTGATGCCCTGAAACCGGTCCCAGGATGCTTGTTTGTGGTCCAGGGAGGACCTGGCTTGGCAGTTCAGGCTGGACTGTTCCCACAAGGAACAGGGTCAAGACTGATTTGCATATGGCTGGGTCCAAACTGGTGTGGTGAGCAAAAGAATGATGGATTTAACCCAGATCCTTCTGACTGGGGGTGAATGTTTGCATTGTCCAGCATTCCGTCCATCAATTGTTTCTTTTGCATTTGTCGCCCTAAGTGGGAAGGGTATGCCCAGACGTGGGTCCCGTGCTCACTACACCACTGGATTCAAGCTAGCCTGGCTGAAGAAGGGTGATGCCCTGAAACCGGTCCCAGGATGCTTGTTTCCGGTCCAGGGAGGACCTGGCTTGGCAGTTCGGGCTGGACTGTTCCCACAAGGAACAGGGTCAAGACTGATTTCCATATGGCTGGGTCCAAACTGGGGTGGTGTGGTGAGCAAAAGAATGATGGATTTAACCCAGATCCTTCTGACTGGGGGTGAATGTTTGCATTGTCCAGCATTCCGTCCATCAATTGTTTCTTTTGCATAGGTCAATGTGAGGCCAGCAACTGAAATTAGAAGTGTCATTTACTTACAGTTGGATTGAACAGGGTGCGCACATTTATTGGGGTTCATAATCTACGTAACGATGCGGTTTGGAGACTGGAGTTGCCCTGCAGCCTTGAATTTTTTGGGGCTTTAATCATTACCATGCTGCTCTCATGTGTGCCTGGAGCTTGAGTCCCAAGTCTCCGTCTTAGAACATTACCAGGGTGATCTGCCTGTCCTGAGATATCCGCTCATTCCTTGAAATAGCATTCCCGAGTCAGGCATTTGAGCTGTCATCGAGATCTGACCTTGTGCTCGTCTGAGTGCATCATCATTTTCAGCTTTTAGTGCATGTCCTTGACAGTTTGTGGAGATGCTTTATCGACACTGCAGTTTTCATTTCAGTTTCTTAGTCTCACTGTGCTTTGGTACTGCTTTTGAGAGTGTGCCTTTGCATGTTTGTGTAAGGGCCTTGGTTGATTTTTCATATGTGTTCTTGTATTGCTGTGCCTCTTGGACACTGTGAGCTGGAGTTTAGCATGCTAGCCCTAGTTTGAAGAACGTTCCTCACTGCATCCTTAGCAACCATTCAACTTCTGCTCAAGAGTTTTTAGTAATCATCATTTGCTTCCCATTGACTGTTTCAATGAAAAAGTGCCTAAATGATGCCCAAGAAAACACAGAGAATGTTTTGTCTTGAGTAAGCCTTCCTGTGAATATTTGTTAACAACTCAACCATATCTCTCCAGGTTACATAACAGTTTCATTGTACATTTTAAATTCTGTTTTTGATTTTACTTTCAATTTTCCCATCATCGAAGGAATAGCATCACACCCATGTTTTTGAATAGTCTAGAGGGACCATCTTCAGTATGGGAAGAGTGAAGTGAAGAGTATGAAATCACCAGAAACAGAACCTGGAGAAGGATGCTCTATGATATGAGATGCCAGACAAAATGAGCTGGGGTACCCTGCACTTAGCAGAGGACTGCCATTAGTCACTCCAGGGGCAGGAGAGGGGGGTCGTGTTCCCGCGAAGTGGTGACGTCATCTGGAGGCATCAAGAAAGGGGACTTACAGGTACAGCGGGCCAGGTGTGTGGCCTTTTCCTTTGACCGCCTGGCTGAGAGCACCTCTAGAGGTTTTTGACCTACGACAGGGGCCACTTCAGTAAAGAACACCCAGACCTAGAACAAAAATGAGCAGAAAATAATGGGACTACCTACAAAATTGAACAGTTGGCTCGTTTTGTCCACTTGACGGGGTAATGATCTTCGTGGGCACTGGGCTGGCTGGAGGGAGGACTGACCTGCTGGTGGTCTTGGACATTTCAGCCCTTCTCTTGGTTGCCTGGAGTTGATTATGGAGGGGGGCTGTGCCTGGAAGCTGGTCAGGCCACAGGTACCCTGGCAGGGATGGTGCGTTATGCAGTTCCTGGATGTTTTGTGTTCTCTATCAAATGGTGTGCATTTTCCATCCCTCGCCTAGTCAGAGGTGTCTGTGATGTTTGGATAAATAGATATTGACTACATTATTAGCCCCAGAACCCTGGTGGGGATGTGAATCGTTGGCACCAGGTGCATGCCCCTGAAGGGAATGTAAATAGAAAGATTTTCTGGCTACAATACATTTATAAGTGTATATCACTGGACTGAGGAATCATGGCTGAAATGTATTTGGTTCATATATTTCTAGACACTTGCTGTACAATATGTGTTTTACCTTCCTTGCTTGCCCGCTTTCGTCTCATGTCTAACTTCTAGGTAACTGCTTTTTCTTCCCTTGCAGGATTCTTGTGTGATTAAATGGCTATGTCCTGGTTGAACCACACACGTGAGTATGACTCTCATTTGTCACAGGGATGGGTCATTGTGTATGAGTGAAGGCCAGCAATTTGCACATTGTGAGCACACTAAGAAAAAACTGCTTGCTTACTTGAAAGACTATTTGGAACTGAACGAGAGCTCATTCCCCTCTCAGGAAATGCTTTGGGTGGCAGGGAAATCATATGTTCGAGGACTTATGATACGAGACCAGCCCCAAAACGTTAACCTTATTTAGAATCGGACATTGAAGACTTAACCAGAACTTATCGAACAACACCCACATCTTCTGATCTTCGATCCCTCACAACAAAGAAATGCGAACTAAACACACTACTTACTGTACAAGCAGGGAAAGCTCACCAGTGGATCTAAATCCAACACTATAAACATGGAACATGGTGAGAAAGCTGACAGACTCTTAGTCTACCAACGCAGGGAACGAGCTGCAAGTCCAACAATACCCGCTATCTACAATGGATGCAATGTATTGCGTAACTGCTCTAGACACATTACAGCAGAATTTGCCTCTTTCTATACTAGGTTCTACCCTTCAGAAGCCCCACCAGACGATGTAGTGGAACAGCATTTCTTTGATGGATTTCCAATAATCCGCTTGACTGAAGAAAGTAGGGAAGAGCTAGATGCTGTGGTAGTCGATGAGGATATAATGGAAGGCATTTAATACCTACCTACCGGTAAAGTGCCAAATGAGTACGACTTCCCTGCAGAAATCTGCAAACTGACAACATGTTATTCGGCCCATCTTCTGGGAAAAATGTTCTGGGAAGCCTTGGACACTGACAGCATTTCAGAAACTTTTAACAATCCTTACATATTCTTTCTACCGAAACCAAGTACAGACCCACTGTGCTGCGTAAATTTTAGACCAATCTCCTAAATCAATTTGAATATCAAGATACAGGACAAAATACTGGCAAAATGAATGCCAAAGTTTATCCCTTCATTGGTACACAGAAGTCAAGTGGGTTTTGTGCCAGGAAGATCCTCATGTAATCACCTGTGTACCCTATCCCATCCATGAATTTAGGCAAGACACACTCTGGACAAACACCTAGCTCTCTCACTTGATGCTGAAACAGCCTTTGATCGAGTGGTGTGGGACTACCTGCTCCAGGCTATACGAAGAATGGGAGTTGGCCCGACCATCTTCAGAATGACTCAATGGCTGTACCATGCCCCATCAGCAGTGATAAACTGTAACAGGTTTTTGTTGGAGACTTTCTCCATCAAAAGGGGAGCCAGACAAAGTTGCCCCTTATTTCCAATGCTTTTCCTATTGGCCCTGAATCTGCTGGCTATTGCCATATGCCGCTCACCAAAATAGCATGCATAAACACCCTAGTGGGAAATACAAAAATGAGGCTTTCTGCGGATGACACACTGATGAGAGACACCTCAATCCCAGCACTAATTAAAGTTATAACACAGTTCTCTACCTTTTCAGGGCACAAGATCCATTGATTGAAAAAGGAAGTGCTACCTGTGACAGCCTTCTGGACAGTGCACTCATTAAACAGTATGCCTTTAAAATGGCTACAGGCCAGAATTAAATACTTGGGTATGCTGGTAAGTAACAACCTGCAAATTAAGTCAATATTGCCCACCTAACAAAGCATATGCAGAAAGATTTTGTAAAATGGAGACAACTTCTTCTCTCTTTATGGGAACTAGTAGCCCTCTGGGGACGGGGGCCCTGCTTGGGGCCCCCAAAGTCCCTTTCCGGCTGCCTTTTAATGGCGCTTGGACCGCCATGAATCGGCAGGTGGAAAGGGACATTGTAATACTGGCGGCGGTGCCTGAAAAGGCACCACCTCCATTCAGGATCATGATTCTGACCGCTGCCCTGTCGGGATCAGTAGATCCTGTCGGAGGTAGCGGTCTGTCCCCCATCCATCAATGGTCCGACCGCCTTTATCATAATGCGGCAGTCAGATCGATGCCCTGTATGTCAGGTGGACCATCACCGACAGCCTGTTGGTGGTGGTCTGCCCTACATCATAATTAGGGCCTTAAAGAGAACAACGGAAATATCGGGATCTTCTTAAGAGATGTGTGTTCTTGTATACTTTTATAATTGGTAAGTAAGAGACATTTGTATCGCATTTATAGCATCTACGTCTTTTACAGAACATGTTAATAATACCAATTGCTCTGTTATGTAAACAAATAAAAATATTCAAAAATGAAAAAAGAAAATGGCATGCAATATATAAACATTCATGATATCCTAAATAAATTCATAACATTTTCCACTAAGCTTTATGCAGCAAAAGAAGCTATCGGAGACGAACAATGGCAAAACTACTTTTCTGAAGCCACTCTTGTGATTATGGAAGTCCATGAAAGGGAACCGTTAAATGAACCATTCATCATAGTGGAGACAAAATTAGATATCAAGTCAATTCTAGGAAAGCACAAGGTTCTGATAGGTTAACAACAAAATTCTACAAAGAATTCTTAAAATATTGGTCACTTACCTTCTTGTGGTGTATGGAGAGCCACAATAGTTGGGATCATTGCATCCTTCCCTTTGTGAAGTTGTTATTTCAGTACTCTTAAAACCTGATAAGGATCCAGCAGAATGTGCCCCATATAGGCCCCTCTCCTTACTCAATTTGGATACCAAAATCCTTGCTAAGATTATAGTGAATCATTTACATCTATGCATGAGGGTTCTGGTTTCCACTGAGTATTCGGGCTACATCCCTAGTAGATGAATTTAAGATAATTTGTGCGCCTTTTTCCTCTCTAATATGAGAAATGAATCCATACCTCTATGCTGTAGCCATACTACTAGAAGCAGATAACGCATTTTATTCCCTTGATTGGTCCTATTTACTGACACTATTTAAAAGTAAGGGATTAGGCAGTGCCAAAATTGGATGGATAATCTTAGAGCCAGCAGCAGAATTAATGGTCACTTAACACCCTCGATAAAGATTTGTAGAGGGACCAAATATGGATGGGTGCTATCTCCTGTAGTTTTTGTGATAGCAACTGAATACATAGGGCCCCATTACAATGTCGGGCGGAAGGCCATCTGACAGCTCATCGGTGGCAGTCCACCTGACATCTGAGGCATCAGTCTGACCACGGTATTAGGATATAGGCGGTCCAAACAATGCGTGCGGTGGGAATCCGCTCTGCCTCTGACAGGCTCAAGGAGCTTGCCGAAGTGGAGGGCAGATCGTAATCCCCAAAATGGAGGCGGTGCCTGCTGAGGCACCACCATGGGGATTACGATGCATGTTTCCAACAGCCTTTCTATAGCGATCCGACAGCCAGAGAAAGGCTGTCTGAAGCGGACTTTGGGGGCCCCTATCAGGGCCCCCATCCATCTGAGGCCTCAGCTATGAGGCTTGGGGGGCACCTATGGCACCCCCCAAACATCCATGCATCGTGTGGCATGCACCACATGATGCCTGCCACACGGTTCATGGATATTTAAAAAGTGTAGTTTTCCTATTGAGGCTTGTGCTGCAGCCCACAGCACAAGCCACAATACGAAATATACACTTTCCGACCGCAGTGAAGCCGGTTGCAGCCTAATTAGGGAAGCCGGACAGCTGACTCCTTGTCGGATGGTCCCGTTTCCGACATGATGCCGGTCTGTTGCTCATCCAACCGGCATCGTAATGAGGCCCTTAATTGATATAGTTAAAGGTATGTATGCTCACAGTGGACTACTGATTTTGAGAAGATTTATTATGTCCCTCTATGCTGATAATATAGTGCTTTTTGTAAGCACTCAGCTCATTGCTAATTAGAACATTTATAAAATTCCACAAATTCTTAGGCTTACAAATCAATTGGAATAAATCAATAGCGATCCCATCAACAAAACAAAATACCTCTAAAACAAATGTTGAATTTTGACTAATGTGGAGGGAAGAATCTATCTTTTACCTACGCGTTAAAATTCATATAAAGTCGACAATAGTAATTAAAGAGAATTAGGACCCTCTTTTAATGAACATATCAACCCTTTTAATTAAACTACAGAGCAAGGTAGATAGATGGCAACCTCTCCTTCTCTCAATGGCAAGGAATATAGTGTTAATTAAAATGGTATTCCTTCCTCAGTTCTGTTTTTGAACATACCTCTTCTGTTGCCCAAAAAGTTTTGTAACTCTGTTTTTAACAACATTGACAAAATTCAAATAGGCAGGCAGACACATCAAGACCCAGACGCACAAAGGTGTCACACAATGCAGTGCAACAACCAAAGTTTCTGCGCTCCGTTGGGTGAGAGGGAGAGCAGAAAAATTCCAAATCAACTAACATACTGCACTATACTGCTCTCTTCCTAGCGCTGGTGCGTAATCAGATTGCCTAGCGCCACACACACACTTTTGCACCATGGTGTAAATGTGTCTGCATCATATCTAGCACAGGTTTTGTACTGGAAGGTTACCTAGCAAAGTATTATGCTTAGACTAACTTTGAAACTTTTCCCACTTCTGATGAGTGCTGTACAGTGCAGCATTCATACAAAGGGGGACAAGTTAGGAGAAATAAAAGTGTTTCTCCTTTTAACACTTGCTTCAAATTGGCATTATTGTTTGGTACAAACCTGTCTACTATTGTTAGTATATAGGGTTTTGTATCAAAAAGTATTGGTGGTAGCATGGGAACACCTATGTATCACCCATGGAACACCACCTTGAGGCAGAACAATGTATAGCAGCACTGTGTGCCATTTTGCATTACTTTGAGGCAACTTTCCAGAACGCTGGAAAGTAAATTTCGAGAAAACATTTTACGTGGGTTTTTGTCACTTTTGTGAGTCAAAAACTGTGCAAAAATGTTTGTAAATCTGGGACCAACACTCCAAAATTTCATGGGGTGGACTGCGGTTCCGAACTTGATCAGGCTGAACAAACTGTATTCACTGTATGCCTCTCTACTTGACGCTACACTAGAAATGGAGGCTAAACAGCAGCTGCTGCGTATAGGATTGACGACGATTGTGAGCTGTACACTAACGATACATTCATAACACTAGCCAGACCATTTTAAAGGTAAGGCAGGTAACTCTCCACTGGATATATTACTATATTTTAGACTGAGGTATGCGATACAGGCTTTAATTCAGATTTTCCCTGGGAGCCTCCCCCACTGCCTGTGCCAGCGCATACTATAACCACTTTAATCCCATGCGGCCCTGTGACCAGACTCTATAACCTAATCTTGGAGGCGCTACGGATACCAGAAATGAGAGCTATGGCCAAATTGAAAGCAGATATAGGGATAAGCATATGGAATGTAACATGACAATGCTTCTGCTCGCAGACCGGTTCGATCTTTATAGCAGACACCGATGACTACATTACAAATTTCTACATCAAATCAATTACAAAAGGACTTGATGTTGAACCTATCTGCACAAAGTGCAGATTCCCTTCTGTGAATTTTGTACACTCAGAATGGCCATTCCCCCAAACAGGTTGCTTCCATTGTCAAGTTTTTAATATGCTCTAAAACATTTTGGGTCAACAAATCCATTCTTCCCCATTTCTAGCACCTATGGGTATATCATTAAGGTAACCTAACTAGTGAGAAGATTTGTGGTCATGACCTGTCTGTTGGGCAAACGTAGAGTGACTATTAGATGGCCAAAGCCCCACTTTTCTGTAACTTGGAATTGGTTGAGGGACTTAGGGCCTGATTACAACTTTGGCGGTGCTGCGCCGGCTTTGCGCCAGCACAGCACCGCAGAAGCTGGGCATGGTCCCCCGGCAGATTACGAGTACAACTCGTGTCTGGCAGGCTTTCCTTTTGCTGTTCCCACAGCAGTACCCTGAAAAAGGGCACCACAATGCGAACACAAAAGAAGCTCTAGAATAGGATGGACTGTGAAGTCCATGCCAAGTTGGAACTTGGGGTGCATGCAAACAGGGGGGCTCATGTTGTGCCCCCCTGAATGCATCCACATGGCGGCAGGGGCACGGGGGCCCTGTAGGGCCCCCTTTGTTTTCCCACCGCCAGCCTTGTCATGGAGGGCTCACCACCATGAAAAGGCTGGCGATGGGGAAACTCGAAATATGCTTGACAGACCACTACAGTCCTGCAGTCAATGTGTAGTTGAAAAAGTAAGGAAGTTCCCCCATGTGCATGGCAAAATAAATTTAAGAAATGGTAAATTATCCTTTTCTGTTGTCTTATCAAAAAACTAAATTGCCTTGGAAGAAAACTTTAGGGTGCCATTATGGTGGAGAATTAGTTTTGTATATGACCAAAGATGAAAGGTGTTGGTCAAAATAATACTCGTGCAGTGAAGAATTGTTTAAGAGAGGAGGGTTTCCCAGAATTTTTGTAATAGACTACAGTGTGCAATTGGTTTAGAGAGAAATGCAGGAGTATTTGTAGGATAAAGCATCTTTAGGCTTCAGTTTATTACACTCAGGGAAATGGATTGGTAGAGAGGTGGAATCAGGTTCTTAAACAGGGTTTGCAACTAGCTATTGGTGAAGGAACAGATTCAAGGAGAGTGTGGGGCAATTGTTGAGAGCTTATAAAGTAATAACCCACAGTGAAACTGGAAAGAGTCTTTTTAAACTATTGCAGGGCAGAAACCCATCCCACCTGTGTCTATTCCCCTTTGAAGACACTAACAAATCTGGCTATCTTGACCTGATATTTTTCTACCCAAACAATTTCCATAGTGATAGCATAGTGACAAACTTCAGTGATAGCTAGATGAAGCACAACCTCAACTAGTTCATATGCTCTCCACTTTCAGCTTCCATCTATCCTTGAAAATCATCAGTTAACATAACATAATGTGTATTTTGTAAAGTGGCTCAAGGGTATCCTGGTGCTGAACAACAGATGTTTATTGCTACCCAACTCAATGGTACTCATTTTATTGATCTCAGAGGATGAAAGGCTGAGTAGACCAACTGGGATTTGAACCTGTAACCATTAGGTTCAACACGGGCCCCTACAGTGGATGCATTAGTCCACTAAGCCACCAGACCCATCAGTTGCCTCTGCCAGTGTCAGAGCCCCTTTCAGAGGGTCATGGGACAAGCAAGGGCTACTGAGCCCAACCGGAGAGGATTGAGATATTTTGCTCCTGATGTTCCAGGGCACGACTTACAATGGGTCCTGAGCAACTGGGCCAAGTACCACTTCAGCACTTGACTCTTAGTCATAGCATGGTTTGAGTAGTCCAAGGCTTCTCAGATGGAGTTGGACTCTTGAGGTTCACAAATCAAAATACATTCACTAACAGCAATAAACTATTGTCCAGTCAAATACTTGCTTTTATGAACACAGGAGTATTCATATAGGACATAAAGAAAAATGTGGCATACACAAACAATACACCCAGTCCCCTAAAGGTCAGGACTCTAGTGTTCTTTAGGCAGATCCCTGAGTCCTACTTCCTTCTTACTAATTGTAGTGGTTATTCCCCATTCACTATAGGCAAATTCAGGTTAGGGCCCCACTAGTAGTCTGAGTCTCAAGAGTTCCACTCCAACTCTTCCAAAGTCAAAAGTGTTCCAGTGCCCGAAGCGCAATGCAGCAGAATAAGTCCTCCTGGGGTCTTCTGGTCCTGCGATCAGTCTTACGCGATCCTGCAGGGGTTGCTCTACTGGAGTCCCCGGGAGAGTTTTAGTCTCTGACGTCACAAAGGGTTGTAGTGGCTGCTGCTGATGAATAGTTCTCTTGGCTCTGCGGGGCCAGTGGCAGCAGCTGGGCATCCACGGTGCCTCCTCCGATGAGACTGTAAGTTCCTCTAAACCTTCTCATGGGTAGAGGGGATGATTGCTCAGGTTCTGATCCTCAGTCAGGCTCAGGCATGCACAGGTAAACACAGTGTCCTCTCCTCTCAAAGATGGCAGAACCAGGCATTGTTTCTTGTTCTTCATGGTGGCCCCTCTGGCATATGGGGTCATTCAGCTTACTCCGCACATGGGAAACAGTCCGATCATCACAGCAGTAATATCCTCTTCATGGTGGCCACCTCTGGCATACAGGTTTATTGCTTACTTCAATCTGCACATGGGCTATGGTTCGACTGGCACAACCATCATGCATTCTTCACAGTGTTCCACTCTGTCATACAGGGTCACTCATTTTGCTCTGCATACGGGCCTCATCCTGATCAGCATGGTAGTCATGCTATCTTCACGGTGGCCAAGTCTGGCCTACAGACACAGACTTTACTCTGCACATTTGTTACTGCCCAATCGCTGCAACCATGGCTAACTTGACAATGGCCCCTCTGACATACAGGGTTACCACCTTGAATCTACACACGAGCTACGGCTCAATCGGTGAAATCCCCCCTGGACCTTGCTCCCTCACAGTGCTTTACTCTTCCTCACAGGGGAAAACTGGTCTTGGCAAACAGTCAGGTACTGGTGCTCCTGGCTCCTGGGGCAGGTGGTCTTAGATTTCCCAGTGGATTTGTCCCCTCAACCGGCTGATAGACTGGCAGACCTTATGTCCCAGTACTGGTCACAGGAAGAAGTCTTGCAAAGCTTCTCCTCCTCAACATACAACCCGGTAGGCTGTTTGACAGTTGACAGTTTTGGGGGCTTGAGCTCTCCTTCTTATAATCCATTTCCAGACACAAAATGTGATTTAGGCTGTGAGTCTTTGAAGTTTGTGTATGGGGGTCTGCTTCTTTTTGAAGTGTCCATTCTTCTGTTCTGCCCTCCTTCAGAGAGCAGTTAGTCACAGCAGGAGCCATTCCAAATCTGATTGCTCCACAACACAGGCCATGGGAGTGACTAGAGGTTCACACCTGGATGTCAGCCACAGTGATACGACATCAAAAGGTTACCCCAGGGCAGCAGCTCTACTCTTAATAATTCTCTTATCAGCCTCATCTCCTTCCTGATATGTGCCCAGTTCCCTTTCTAGAGACCTCTCCCTGAATCAAAGAGCAGCTTTGAAGTGTATTGAAGAGCCTGGCTCTCCATCCTCCAGTGTGTGCCCTACTAGCTAACAGGATTGCAGCAATCCACACATCTGTCTGGGGGATTTCTCTACTTCCTCCAGTCAGTCCGGGATCTCCCATAATAGAACCCGGACTCTTCATGTGTTGTACCATTGACATGCACACATACACACAGCACACACATGCAACAACACATGTGCTGCACATCGCCACATACGAACTTGATGTAGGCCAAGGATGAGTTAAGCACACAGCAGCAGAACTTTACATGAGTGAGCCTGTAGGCCTCACTCCAGTGACACAGGTAAAAAGACCTGTTCAACCAATCAATCAGTATATTTGTAGAGCACTACTTGTCACCTGTGAGGGTATCCTGGCGCTGGCAGGGTCCATTTGATTAGCCTATTAACCGGTCTTCAGGGACTTTCGGAACTTGGGAAGAGATGGGGATATCCTTAGATGAAAGGGTAGCTCATTCCATGTCTTTGCTGCTAGGTCGGAGACAAAGAGTCTTTTGCATCTGCTACGTCAGATGTGGGGGGTGAGGGTTAGAGAAAGGGATGCGGAGCGGAGGTGTCTGGTGGGCTGATGGAACTTCAGCTGGTGGTTAAGATAGCCGGGTCCGCAGTAGTGGCATCTTTTCTGGACAGGGAGCCAGTGGAGCTCCCAGAGGTAGGGGGTAATGTGGGTTCATCTAGGGAGATCCAGGATGAGTCTAACTGCAGGGTTCAGTATGGTCTGTAGTTGTCGTTGGAGGTGAGCTGTGATTCCTGCGTAGAGAGCGTTGAAATAGTCCAGTCAGCTGGAGATGAGGACCTGGATAATGATGTGTCTTGAGCTTTGGGGTAGCGATTAGAATATCTTACGAAGAATATGGAGGATAAAGAAGCATGAGGAGGAGAAGACTGAGTTGACCTGAGTCGTCATGGTTATTTTGTTGTCCAGAATGATGCCTAGGCTACTAGCGCGGTAAGTGGCGGTAGGAGTAGGTCAGAGTCCTGTCTGTCTCCAGGATGCAACCCATGAGGAACTTTTGTTTCCGAAAACTGATCACTACATGGTATGCTGAAACCACCGCGCATCTGCTACTTAACTCTTGGCAAATGCAGTAGCCTTTCACCACTATGAGGGTAGCGCATTTTTTTGTTTGAGTTTCATATAGCAAAAAACTCAACCCGAAGGTATCAAAGCGCTTTACATGAGCACCAGTTGAGTTACAGACAGACACATTAATTTTGTTAGGCACGGAGAGATTACTTGATTTGCCCAGAATCACAGGATGGTGAGTGTCCCTACCAAGACTCAAACCTCGTTCTCCAGCTTGGAGATCGACCGCTCTAGCCTTTAGGCCACATCATCTTGTCACATCCTTTGGGCACCCCTCCCGATCCAACAAGATTGCAGTTGGTCAGAAAGGCCTATGCCCTGGCAAGCATGCATGGTCCGTCTTTGCCCATGACAACATAAATCAGCACCCGGGATCCAGACATCATTGCAGCTGGCTCACTTCGAGCAGGGGCTCAGTCCGTCACCATGAGTGGGACTTTTCCATCCCAACAGCCAGTATATGAATTTAGTGACTCTTTGGGTGCCAACTAACTCCATTCAGTTTCTCACCTCCTGCCATAGTTCCAAAAAACCTACCAGTGCTGTTTGCAAGCCACATGGGTAAGGTGGATAATGTGTGGTGCAGAGTTTCGTTTTTGTGCTTATGACTCATTTATTCCACCTATGCATTGGCTTTGGAGTCTTTGTAGGTGGGGGAGGTGGAAGAAATCTTTGGGTGGCAGATTGGACAGTGTGTTTTCTTTCTCCACCTTTGGCTACGAACTCTGTACATGTGGTGGAAAGGCTTGAGCAGACAATAAAGCTAGCCTCTTTACATGATATAAAAAACTCACTTTCCAAGCTTTGTAATAAGGAAAATGAGAATGTATTATGGTAATTGAAAATAGGTTCTATTTTTACCCCTACCCCACAATATATTAGGATAATTTCTGTTACTATTAGAGATGACAACATTTAAAAAAACAGTGTTCTAATAAATGCTGTTGCATTGAACTATCATATTTTGTAGCATTAAACTCTATTGTGGCATCTGATTTAGATGTATGCCTTTGCCTGTTACTATTCATGCTCCTCCTTGTTGCTTGTAGCTCAGAAATGTTTTGCCAAAACCTTTCTCTGCCTTGTTGCTGACTTGCTTCTCTTTCTTCGGCCTGTTCTTCATTGCATATCTGCTCATCAAGTAGAGGAATGTTTTTCAGTCTAGGTACTAAGGGGACATTCTCTCTGTTCTCTGCAGCTCAAGTTGCTGTTGTCATGTAATCATTGCATATTATGTAATTGAATGTCCCTTACATCGTGAAGTCATTGGGCCTAACATAAAGTTTGACAGATGGGTACTCCGTTACTGAGGCGGCTCCTCCGTTTGAGCGGAAGAGCATTGCCCCACTGGTTAAAATGCCCCTCCATGCCCCAGAATTGGAAAATAAAATGGTAATAAAGTTGGTTTATTACCATTTTATTTTTCTATATAACCCCGTTCTGACGCTCGTGTCAGGGTGGGTGGAGGCCGCTGCTGAGTGAAAGCAGCAGGGAGGAGGGTGGGCTGCCTCAGCACTTTCCAAAGTGCGCATGTCTTTTTGGCTGGCCGTCTTCTTACGGCCAGCCAGGCATGCACACTTTGAAACCTCTAACCCAGCTGTCCTAAGGCTTAAGACAGCTGGATTGTAGTAAGTGCAGGGCTCCAGTGTCCTTGGGAGGTTTCCAATCAGGGCACTGCTCTCACAATATGAGAGCAGAGCCAGGATTGGTTAAGGCCCTTCTCAAGGGCTCGCACTGCAGGACGAAGGTGTGCAGCGAGGAAGGGGTCAGAGACGCACGTGCCGCAGGTGTTTTTTATTTTTTATTTTTACCCACCACCCATTTGCCCGCCTCACCACTCCCCATAGATGCCAGCCGCCACTGCTCCATTGCATACATAATGTGTATCCTGTCCTCTTTATTGCAAGTGCATTATATTCTACTGCACTTGTAATAAGGTAGACTGTATATCCATTAAGTTTATGAAAGGGTACCCAACTATCCTTTCAACAAACTCTAAATCAGACCCATTATGCCTTTGGCACTTTGATTGTTTTCTGCTGTGAGTGGCCATTGAAGGAAAAGTTTTCTTAGTAAAGTCACCACTGTCTTGTAATATAACTAGGGAAAATGTCATTGTGCAGGAGTAATAATAGTGTTTCTCATTTAAGCAACATCACATCTAATGTCAAGCCATGCCTAACTATAGAAGAAGAGGTTTAACGATTTAGAGGGCATCTCTGTCAGATAGTGCACAGGGAATATGGCAACGTGTATCATTCCCAATTTATAGACATTTTTGAAATGCTAGATCCCTGAAAGGGCATGCAACCATGAAAAAGAGGATAGAAAAGACTACATGCCACCCAATTGTTCATGTACCACCACGCTATTTCAGAATTAGGCTGGAAAATATTTTCCCTTGCCCAATAATGACTTACCTAAATGCTATGAGTGTGAATTTACCTTATGTAAAGAGACTTCGGGCCAGATGTGCTAACATTTTATTTGCAGAAAGTAGCCACAAATTGCCCATTGACTTTTTGATGTTCAAATGAGATTTTGTGAACCAACCTATGTACTAATAGGCCAGTTTGCAAAATATGGATTCAGAGTGTGCCTCAATTCAAACTACCTCATTAATAAATCATTAATAAGCATGAGGTATGTTGCTTATTGTGATCATGTTAGGAGGCCATCATAATGATGGTGGCCTATTAGGATTAATAAACCACTATGCCACTGAGTGCCTTTAGATAAAATAAACAGGTTTTTTTAAAATGCCGCCCATTTTCAGTAAAGGAAAAGAAACTGCATTAAAAAAAAACACTTACTTAAAGTGTTGTAAGTGGTCCCCTGGATCAACATAATACACATTCACAAAGGATAAGAGGCTCCAAGGAGACCCCTTTCCCCTTTGCAAATAGATTACCGCTTCCCTTGAGGAGTTGGAGCCTTTTCAATTGTTTGCAGCCAGCATTCTGGTCACAAACAATTGATGTGCTGCATACCAAATTGCAATTTGGAAGGCACGCCCTATGCATGCCCCTTCCAAACAGCAATTCAGCATCCATTTTAAGCCCATTTTGCAAGTCAGTACACTATTCTCAAATCGCAAAATGGATTTAGGGAGTACTAAAAAGCTATTTTGCAATTGCAAATCTTCTAATTTTGTGGATTACATGTATTGCGATCCCATCTGACCCTTAGATTTGTACAGCAACAATATACATTTGAGATACTTTCGCAAATTCTGTATAGTATGTATGATAATAGATTTTAAGGAGGCAGCCTCGTTCAAAGGAAGAACTATTTATTGAAGGAAATGCATTTCTTGCTTTATTTCTAGTGTGTAATTTTGTGAACCACCGTAGGAGTTCCATATCATAATAAACTTGAATACTCTAGATACTTTCGCGTAGACTCATGCACCCTCTTTGAGTATCGGGTGCTAAAAAAAACTGCCAACCTCTAACTGGAAGCAACTGCATTCAATAGAGTATTTTGATCAAGTTGAAGAGCCTTATGGTCTTCTCTATTTCCATGACACACTCCTTACATTTCCAGTACTGACGAGAATTTTCTTCCTTCTGTTTCTCGGTCATGACTACTTCCACATCGCATTAGTTTTGTTCTTGACATTTTACCGCACAACTAAAAATGTTCCTGTTTAACGCTATGCTGAAAGCTGCTCCAGAATAAATGAGGTGAAGACATGAAGCAGTGCTGTAGCTACCTTTTTAATAGAAAATAGTATATTGAAGTTTGGCACATTGCATAGGGTTCAGAGAAATCGCTTTTCTAAGTGGCACGACCCAAGCGAAAGTCAAAGAATCTGCAACAGTAGCTTCTCGAAAAGACACCTCGATCGAGGAGTTAATGAGAGAGTCAATTCTTCAAATAACGAGCTGTGACAGAGATCGGCTGAGATTTCAGTGATTTAATTAGATTTAACCCATTATCTTCACTTTTCATGATAAAATCATATTTGTGAATCCTAAGACCACCCTCATTAATTTCATCAGTCCCAGGTGAAGCCGTAGGAGCTGCTGCCGTCGTGACAGCGATGAAAACCTGGTTCTTCCTTGAGATTGTGATGGATTGTTTAATGCTCCCTGGTTTATAGTGAAAGTGGGTCATCAGCTTGTTCCCCTGTTTTTGTGAGACTTCTGCAATGGGAGGGGTTAATCACAGGATGCTGAACCCTCTTGAGAGTTTTAAAAAGTCATTTTGGTAGGCTTAGGCCATCAATGACTTTTGCGTAATGAGCTACATCGCCTTTCATCACAGCCTTTCTGTAGGTTTTACATTAATTTTTCAGAACTGCAGTGATCTCGGAGGAGTTCGTGCTTAACTCAATCACTTTCATATTTCATCGAATCCCTTTTCATTAACCCAAGCTCAGGGGTAATCCATTTATAAGAATATTTCAATGATTCAACATCGTGCCCCTCTTTAAACACCATGAAATGTATGGCTGCAGCTTTGATGAGCACTAAATAAATAAGATATAGAATCGTCTAGGGGTTGTTTGTGAAAAGACAGGGATTGACCCTCTCCCATAAAATTGAATATTATGCCGCAGATCAATTTCCTTGTGTTTCTTGGCAACCACAGTCTAGGTGTTATAAATGCATGGACTTTCAGCTTAGTTGGTACAGTAAGATACATGGCTGAACGCAGGGCCAGCTTTTGGCATAGGCGAGCTGGGCCTAGGCCTGGGGCACCTAGATTTAGAGGGCGTGCACATAGCTAACCTCCTGAGCTGCCTTGAATAATGCATTTATTCTAATCCACTGGTTCAGTTTATTACCTCAAGCCTGTCTATAAAATCTTGTTTTCTTTTGCCTCCTTTCCATCTTGTTTGCTTTATCCTTCCTTCGATTACCTTTCGCCCACACCCCCTCCTTCTCTCTCGCCCCTACCATTGACTTTCACCTCCAGTTTAGCAACTGACTAGGTGATTAAGGCAAGGGGACAAGGGCAGCGGCGGCTCCTCCGTAATGGCGGAGGAGCGTCGCCTTCCCCAAAAAAGGCAGGAAAATAAAAATAAAACGATAGTAAACACTTGCTTTATTAGGTCGAGCCTAGCAGCAGTGCGCATGCGCTGCCCGCTCTGCGAGGCATGCAGTAGTCCAGTATGCTGTGGAAGCCTCGCCTTCTCCCCACCCATATTTTTGATTGTATGGCGTCATTGTCCTTGGTAAATGCTGGATTCCGATTGATAATGAGGCTTGTTAGTCCCTCCTTGTTACTGTCCTGTCGCCATTTGTTACCTCCCATGAGGACTGGATCTTTTACTTTTGGCGTTACACGGTCTCCTTCATAAGTCGGTAAGCACTATTTCTTTTTATTTGCAGCGTGGTCCACTTTCACTTTACTGGCTGCGCTTGTTTATTTAATTAATTTGCCGAAAGGGAGCGTTTCTACTCACTAATCTAACAAGCATTTGCAATGCATTAGGTCTCGCATTTACGCAAGTTTGAGCTATTGACATTGCAAATAACAATGCCTTTTATTTTTGTTTTCGTTTTCAAAACATAAATAAAAGGCATTGTCATTTACAATGCCAATAGCTTAAACTCGCGTAAATGCGAGATCTATTGCATTGCAAATGCTTGTGTTTTTTTAAGCAGCACGGCCGCCCTGTAACACTGGCGCCTGCTTTCAATCACTTTAACCCGGCATTATCTTGTGTCTTTTTCAACCCTCCCCCCCCAAAAGTAAAATGGAATTGGAAATGATTAGTGAATTAAGTCATGTGAATTCCAGGTAGCACATAATCGTGTGCTAATGGGCTGAAGCTGTGTCAGACCTCTGGGCCAACTAACACACGCAGTGTGTGCATTAAGAACCAAAAGAAACTGGATTGAGAGGAGAAATCACCCCAGGAGCAACCATTGGAAAACGCGAGCGGAATTCCAAGATGGCCGCTGATTCAAGAGATGCCTTTGCGGTCTAGTTATTTTCCCCACAGGTGCCCGAATCTAAGGTGAAGCGCGCGCTCACTAACGAATGCGCACTTCACCAGAGATATTCCCAGAAGTGGTACCTTAGACTTTAGCGCTCCGAACAATTCTAGCCCCTTGACTGAAAACCACGCCCGGTTTTCACCCGTTTTCAACGTCAGTGAATTCCTCGTCGGATTCCCGTTCCTTTCCTTGTTGTGTAGTTCCCAGCAACCAACATCCGAAGTAAGGGGGCGTGTGGAGGCGTTCCTTCACAAGACGCTCCTCCCTTCAGCAATTCCTGACTAGCTTCACGTCGGTAAATCCGTTAACCGCTGTTCTCAGTCACCTGAAATCCACAGAGAAGAGAAGATAAGTGGTTGCACGTTTTCTTACAGAAACAATTTGCGAACTTGGAAATAAGAAAAGTAAAGACTTACCTTGTTGAATTATCACCAAGACTGTAAATAAGAAAAGTAAAGACTTACCTTGTTGAATTATCGCCAATGCTGTAAATAAGAAGTAAAGAGAAAGTTAAATATCAACTGTAGTGAGACTTGTACAAATAAGGATTAAATAGCTATAAGGTTTACTATAAGGATAATACAAGAAGAGAGTAAAAGACAGTATCTACAGGAAGATAGGTAAGACACTAGAATTACATTAGATAGTATAGGGAAGACTGGATAGAAAATAATAATAATATTTTTGTTTGATAGATTAAAACTTCCAGAGTACTGTTACCACAATAAAGAAAAGAAAAGAAAGAGAAGAGAAGCTAGATATCTGGAAACATTGGGTATGTGGTTGCGTTGAGATTGATAATTAGAATTAGTTTAGAGTAGAGTAGGAAGTACATTAATATTTCTCTTTAGTGTTATCAGGACTTCTCGAACTCTGAGTCTGCGGGACGGACGAAAGACAAGAGAAGCTGAAAGAACAGTTCCAGAACCAGTCTCTTCTATTCTTTGTTATTTTATCCACTCCCCCTTCCCCCTTGGGGTCTTTTAGAGTCTAGATCATAATTGGACTCTGGAGCATCCTAGAGGGGAGTTGGGAACTAGCATCTTCTGTTCCTGTGCAAGTCCGTGGTAAGAACTTACTCTTAGTCTTGACAGAGTGAAGTGCCCACGTTTTATACTTGCACCCGAACAGAATGGCCGAGGGAATTAATCTACAAACCCTGGGAACAGTTCTTGAGGCGATCCAAAAGGAGTTGGTAGCTGTTAGAGAGGATAATCAGAGCCTTAGACAGGAAATGGTAAATTCAAGAAAAGAGACAGCAGAATTAGCCTTGAGAATGGGACAACCATTTAGTTCAGGAAGAGAAACCTTGAATCCTCTCACAGAAGGCTCAAATAGAGTAACTACACAAGTAATTCATTCTTTGTCACCAGTCATTCCGTTAGCCCCTCCCGAGCGTTTTAGTGGGGATCCACAGAAAGCACAAATATTCCTCACCCAGTGCTCCCTTCACTTCATGTGTCGCCCTTCCATTTTCCCCGATGCGCAGTCTAGAGTGGCATTTGCTTTGTCGTACTTAAGTGGAGATGCAGCATCGTGGTCCATGCCTCTGGTCTCCCGAGATGATCCTCTTTTGCAGAACTATGATGAGTTCAAAAAAGAATTTCTTCGAATTTTTGACAGGCGAAGAATCTCGCAAGTGGTCGACAATGAATTGCTGGATCTACGACAAGGCAATCGGGACCTTGTAGCCTACCTGGCCCAGTTTAACAAACTGGTAGTAGAAACAAATTGGCCAGAGAGTAAAAGAGCCGCGGTCTTTTATCGAGGATTAAGAGATGAGCTCAAGGACGTACTGGCACAAATACCTAATCGACCCATGGAGATTTCAGGACTGGTAGATTCGGTGTTAGAAATCGATTTCCGTCAAGGAGAGAGAAAAGGCGAGAAAAGGAGGGATTTCAAACCAACAGTACCAAGGTTTGATAGGGCCAGATCCGAATCTATTAGAACTATCGAAGGACAATCCAATTCTGAACCTATGCAGATTGGAACCATACGGGGCCCTTTAACGAAGGAGGAGAAAGAGAAAAGGAGAGTTGGAAACTTGTGCATGTATTGTGGTTCGAGTGGACACTTTGTGAGAGGTTGTCCAAAGAAACCCAAAACATCATTTAAACCGAAGGAAAACTTGCAGCACCACCTGTAGGAGGAGTTGGGCCGGTGGATGCTAATCAAAAATCAACTCCGAAGGAACATCAGGTGGCTAATACTCTACAGTCTTCTTCGCCCCATTTAATTTTGTCCATGGTTATCCAATTCCGGGAAAAAACTCTGACAGAAGTCTCGGTAATGGTAGATTCCGGAGCCACCAGAAACTTTTGTGATCTAAAATTTGCAGCTAAAATAGGGTTGCAAGCTATACAAAAATTCAAAAGTGAGCCCGTACGAGCGGTGGATGGCACCAACCTCTCCTCTGGGCCCATAGTGAGCCATACAGAACCGCTACGGATGATTTCAAGCGATGGACATGAAGAAGTGATTCAATTTAATTTAATCGATGCACCCCAATTCCAACTCATTTTAGGCCTACCATGGCTAACAGAACATGACCCTACCATTAATTGGAGCTCCAGAACGATTGTGATGAATTCCAACTACTGTAAAGAAAATTGTTTTGGAGAAAAAGAAAGAACCTGTGAGAGTAATCCTGCTCACTCTTTGTGTATGACTGGAGCATTGGTGTGTATCATCAGTTCTCAGGAAATACGTACCCCAGGAATACCAAGATTTTGAAGATGTTTTTAATGAAAAAGAAGCTGAACAGTTGCCTCCTCATCGAGTATATGACTGTAAGATAGATCTGGAGCCCGGTTCTAATCTACCATGCAGTTGGGTCTATGTGCTAACTGAAAAAGAACATCAACACCTGAAGGAGTATTTGGACAAATACCTGGCAAACGGTTTCATACGGCCGTCCCAATCTCCAGTGTCATCGCCTCTGTTTTTTGTGTCGAAGAAAGAAGGAGATTTGAGGACATGCATAGATTATCGTGCCATAAATAAAATCACAAAGAAGAATCGTTATCCACTTCCTCTCATTTCAGTCTTGCTAGACCAGGTTAAGGGCGCGCAAATATATACTAAACTAGATCTGAGAGGAGCCTATCATCTAATCAGAATGAAGGAGGGCGATGAATGGAAAACGGCCTTCAGAACACGATTTGGGCTATTTGAATACCAAGTTATGCCGTACGGTCTGTGTAATGCCCCAGCTGCCTTCCAGCATTTTATTAATGACGTCCTTAGTGACTACATAGATCAATGTGCAATTGTATACATCGACGATATTCTGATTTATTCCAGTGACAAGAGCAAGCACCAAGAGCAAGTGAGAGGAGTTTTACAGAAGCTTAGAGAGAACAGACTGTTTGTAAAACTAGAAAAATGCGCATTTAATGTTTCCAAGGTGGAATGAATATGGATGAGCGAAAGATCAAGGCGGTCGTCGACTGGAAGTCTCCTGCAAGTGTGAAAGAGGTTCAGAGTTTTATAGGATTCGCAAACTTTTATAGGAGGTTCATCAGTGAGTTCTCACGAAAGATACTTCCTCTCACAAGGTTGCTAAGAAAAGGAGTTCGTTTTGAATGGACGGAAGAAGCAGAAGAAGCCTTTAAATCCTTAAAGAAGGGTTTTACTTCTGCACCAGTACTCCTACATGCTGATCCATCGGAACCATTTTATGTTGAAACGGATGCCTCCGATCAAGCGGTTGGTGGTGTATTATCCCAACGACACAAAGATACAGGTCAACTGCACCCAGTCGCTTACAGATCGAGAAAACTAACACCTGCAGAAGTAAACTACACAATTACAGAAAAATAATTATTGGCTATTAAAGATGCCTTTAAAGAGTGGCGACACTATCTCATGGGAGCTCGGCATCAAGTAACAGTTTTCACTGATCATCGAAACCTGAAATTCTTGAAATCAGCTAAAACTTTGACGCCAAGACAACTCAGATGGTCACTGTATTTTGCTGAATATGACTTTGTAATCACTTACAGACCAGGGGCTCAGAATGGAAAGGCAGATGCCTTGTCCAGATTAGGAACAGACAGCCAAATGAGTTTGGGGGAGGTTCAAACAATAATACCAAACTCAAAAATAATTGGTGCAACCACACCCATTAATTTGGAGGAGCAGGTCGCGCAAGCCATGAGTTCAGAAGATATGCAGGAATGGGTCGAGAAAGAAGTCGGAAGAGAAATTCGACATCAATTACCGTACCACAAGGGAGCCTTGTGCCTACCTACCAAGGAATTGCAAAATCAAGTAATGTACGAATGTCATGACCATCTTTTAGCAGGACACAAGGAGAAGCCAAGACAGAGGAATTGGTGAAGAGACATTACTGGTGGCCTCGAATGACTACCGATATTGAGAAATACGTTAAAACCTGTGAAATCTGCGCTCAGGGAAAATCTGAACGGCAGGCTCCAAAAGGGCTGTTGCAGCCAATGCCTACCCCCCCTGGCCCATGGCACACAATCACTTTAGATCTAATTGTGGACTTGCCTTTAAGTCAGGGTTACAATACGATTTTGGTGGTCGTGGATGCATTTTCTAAAATGGCACATTTCTTGGCATTGAAAGGGGTTCCAACTGCTAAACAACTAGCTAATCATTTTAGCACTCACATAGTTAAAATTCATGGAATTCCCAAAGTCATTGTCTCTGATCGAGGCACACAGTTCTTGTCCCATTTTTGGAAGGCCTTTCTGGGAGGTTTAGGGATTGAGGCCAGATATTCCACCAGTTACCACCCCGAGACAGATGGGCAGACAGAGAGGGTTAACCAGGAATTAGAGCAGTACCTAAGGTTGTTCCTTTTGAAACAAGATGGGGATTGGTCAGATTATCTCTGGGCGGCAGAGTTTGCACACAACAATGCTAGAAATGTCTCCACAGGGTATTCTCCATTTTACCTAAACTATGGCAGACACCCAAATTCCACAGTAAGACAAACTGAAATTTCAGTCCCAGCAGTTAAGGATTTAGTAACGCACTTGAAACAAGTCCATCTAAATGCTTCACAAAACTTAGAGCAGGCTAAAAAGAAATATAAGATCTATGCAGATAAGAGAAGAAGAGAAGGTCCCAGTCTAGAAGAAGGAGATAGTGTGTGGTTAAGTACTAAGAACCTGAGGCTCAAAGGGAACAGA
This sequence comes from Calotriton arnoldi, assembly GCA_963921515.1. Classification (NCBI taxonomy): domain Eukaryota; kingdom Metazoa; phylum Chordata; class Amphibia; order Caudata; family Salamandridae; genus Calotriton; species Calotriton arnoldi. The sequence continues at coordinate 1,553,765 of CAWUFW010001417.1, read as the reverse complement.
AAGTTTCAACCTAGGTTTATAGGGCCTTACTTAATTGAGAGGAAGATAAATCAAGTTACCTATCGGTTAAAACTGCATACCAAACTGAAGATCCATCCAGTCTTCCATGTTTCTTTATTAAAGAAGGCATCACCAGAGTTACGAAAAATTTCACCCCCAAGGCCTATTCAATTGGAATCTGGAGTAGAATTTGAAGTAAAAGAAATCTTAGACTCCAAAAAGGTTAAAGGAACGTTGTATTATTTGTTGGACTGGAAAGGTTATGGTCCAGAAGAACGATCTTGGGAGAGCAAGTCAGATGTTCATGCCCCCAGGTTGGTGAAATCTTTCCACCAAAGATTTCCTATGAAACCAAGAGTGGAAGGACCTCCTTTGTTGGGGGGTACTGTCAGACCTCTGGGCCAACTAACATACGCAGTGTGTGCATTAAGAACCAAAAGAAACTGGATTGAGAGGAGAAATCACCCCAGGAGCAACCATTGGAAAACGCTATGTTGCGAGCGGAATTCCAAGATGCCCGCTGATTCAAGAGATGCCTTTGCGGTCTAGTTATTTTCCCCACAGGTGCCCGTATCTAAGGTGAAGCGCGCGCTCACTAACGAATGCGCACTTCACCAGAGATATTCCCAGAAGTGGTACCTTAGACTTTAGCGCTCCGAACAATTCTAGCCCCTTGACTGAAAACCGTGCCCGGTTTTCACCCGTTTTCAACGTCAGTGAATTCCTCGTCGGATTCCCGTTCCTTTCCTTGTTGTGTAGTTCCCAGCAACCAACATCCGAAGTAAGGGGCGTGTGGAGGCGTTCCTTCACAAGACGCTCCTCCCTTCAGCAATTCCTGACTAGCTTCACGTCGGTAAATCCGTTAACCGCTGTTCTCAGTCACCTGAAATCCACAGAGAAGAGAAGATAAGTGGTTGCACGTTTTCTTACAGAAACAATTTGCGAACTTGGAAATAAGAAAAGTAAAGACTTACCTTGTTGAATTATCACCAAGACTGTAAATAAGAAAAGTAAAGACTTACCTTGTTGAATTATCGCCAATGCTGTAAATAAGAAGTAAAGAGAAAGTTAAATATCAACTGTAGTGAGACTTGTACAAATAAGGATTAAATAGCTATAAGGTTTACTATAAGGATAATACAAGAAGAGAGTAAAAGACAGTATCTACAGGAAGATAGGTAAGATACTAGAATTACATTAGATAGTATAGGGAAGACTGGATAGAAAATAATAATAATATTTTTGTTTGATAGATTAAAACTTCCACAGTACTGTTACCACAATACAAGAAAAGAAAAGAAAGAGAAGAGAAGCTAGATATCTGGAAACATTGGGTATGTGGTTGCGTTGAGATTGATAATTAGAATTAGTTTAGAGTAGAGTAGGAAGTACATTAATATTTCTCTTTAGTGTTATCAGGACTTCTCGAACTCTGAGTCTGCGGGACGGACGAAAGACAAGAGAAGCTGAAAGAACAGTTCCAGAACCAGTCTCTTCTATTCTTTGTTATTTTATCCACTCTCCCTTCCCCCTTGGGGTCTTTTAGAGTCTAGATCATAATTGGACTCTGGAGCATCCTAGAGGGGAGTTGGGAACTAGCATCTTCTGTTCCTGTGCAAGTCTGTGGTAAGAACTTACTCTTAGTCTTGACAAGCTGACAACAGCACATCTGTGTTACATGTCATCTGTACTAAAGCCACCTGACGGGTTGTTTTCAAAAGCCTGTTTTATTTAAAACAACAACACCACCACCAATACCTCCACCACTACCAGTACCACCACCACCAATACCTCCACCACTACCAGTACCACCACCACCAGTACCACCACTACCACTAGTACCACCACCACCACCGGTAAAACCACTACCACCAGTACCACCACCACCAGTACCACCACTAGACCAACCAGTACCACCACCACCAGTACCACCACCACCAGTACCACCACTACCACCAGTACAACCACCACCAGTACCACCACTAGCCCAACCAGTACAACCACCAGTACCATCACTACCACCACCACCACTAGTACCACCACTACTAGCAGTACCACCACTACCAGTACCACCACCACTACCAGTACCACCACCACTACTACCAGTACCACCACCACCACTACCAGTACCACCACCACTACCACCACTACCAGTACTACCAGTACCACCACCACTACCACCACCACTACTACCAGTACCACCACCACGTCCACCACTACCAGTTCTACCAGTACCACCACCACTACCAGTACCACCACCACTAGCCCAACCAGTACCACCACCACCAGTACCACCACCAACTACCAGTACCACCACTACCAGTACCACCACCACTACCAGTACCCCCACCACCACTACCAGTACCACCACCACTACCAGTACCACCACCACCACTACCGCCACCACCACCACCACTACCAGTATGACCACCACTACCAGTACCACCACCACTACCACCACCACTACCACCACCACCACTACCAGTACGACCACCACTATCAGTACCACCACCACCACTACCAGTAGCACCACCACCACTACCACCACCACCATTACCACCACCACCAGTATCACCACCATCAGTACCACCACCATCACCAGTACCACCACCACCACTACCACCACCACCAGTACCAGTACCACCAGTACCACCACCACCACTACCACCACCACCAGTACTACCACCACCAGTACCACCAGTACCACCACCACCAGTATCAGTACCACCACAAACCAGGACCAGTACCACCAGTACCACCACCAGTACCACCACCACAAGTACCACCACTGCCAGTACCACCACCACCACCAGTACCACACCAGTACCACCACCACCAGTCCCACCACCAGTCCCACCACCAGTCCCACCACCATTACCACCACCACCACCACCAGTACCACCAGTACCACCACCACCACCTGTACCTCCACCACTACCAGTACCACCACCACCAGTACCACCACTACCATCAGTACCACCACCACCAGTACCACCACTACCAACAGTACCACTACCACCAGTACAACCACTAGCCCAACAAGTACCACCACCACCAATACCACCAGTACCACCACCACCAGTACCACCACTACTACCAGTACCACCACTACCAGTACCACCACCACTACCAGTACCCCACCACCACTTCCAGTACCAGCACCACTACCACAACCACCACTACCAGTACCACCACCACCACTACCACCACAACCAGTACCACCACCACCAGTACCACCACCACCACCAGTACCACCACCACCACCACTATCCCCACCACCACCACCACCACCAGTACCACCACCACCACCAGTACCAGTACCACCACCAGTAACACCAGTACCACCACCACCAGTACCACCAGCACCACCACTACCAACAGTACCACCACCACTAGCCCAACCAGTACCACCACCACCAGTACCACCACCAACTACCAGTACCAGTACTACCAGTACCACCACCACTACCAGTACCACCACCACTACTACCAGTACCACCACCACTACCAGTACTACCAGTACCACCACCACTACCAGTACCACCACCACTAGCCCAACCAGTACCACCACCACCAGTACCACCACCAACTACCAGTACCACCACTACCAGTACCACCACCACTACCAGTACCCCCACCACCACTACCAGTACCACCACCAGTACCACCACCACCACTACCACCACCACCACTACCACCACTACCACCACCACCACTACCAGTACGACCACCACTACCAGTACCACCACCACCACTACCAGTAGCACCACCACCTCCACCACTACCACCACCACCATTACCACCACCACCAGTATCACCACCATCAGTACCACCACCAGTACCACCACCACCACTACCACCACCACCACCACCAGTACCACCAGTACCACCACCACCACCACTACCATCACCTCCAGTACTACCACCACCAGTACCACCAGGACCACCACCACCAGTAGCAGTACCACCACAAACCAGGACCAGTACCACCAGTACCACCACCAGTACCACCACCACAAGTACCACCACTGCCAGTACCACCACCACCACCAGTACCACACCAGTACCACCACCACCAGTACCACCACCACCACCAGTCCCACCACCAGTCCCACCACCAGTCCCACCACCAGTCCCACCACCAGTACCACCACCAGTCCCACCACCAGTACCACCACTACCACCACCAGTACCACCAGTACCACCACCACCACCTGTACCTCCACCACTATCAGTACCACCACCACCAGTACCACCACTACCATCAGTACCATCAGTACCACCACCACCAGTACCACCACTACCAACAGCACCACCACCACCAGTACAACCAGTAGCCAACCAGTACCACCACCACCAATACCACCAGTACCACCACTACTACCAGTACCACCACTACCAGTACCACCACCACTACCAGTACCCCACCACCACTGCCAGTACCAGCACCACTACCAGTACCACCACCACTACCACAACCACCACTACCAGTACCACCACCACAACCAGTACCACCACCACCAGTACCACCACCACCACCAGTACCACCACCACCACCACTATCCCCACCACCACCACCACCAGTACCACCACCAGTACCAGTACCACCACCAGTATCACCAGTACCACCACCACCAGTACCACCAGCACCACCACTACCAACAGAACCACCACCACTAGCCCAACCAGTACCACCACCACCAGTACCACCACCAACTACCAGTACCACCACTACCAGTACCACCCCCACTACCAGTACCCCCACCACCACTACCAGTACCACCACCACTACCAGTACCACCACCACCACTACCACCACCACCACCACCACTACCAGTACCACCACCACCACCACTACCACCACCACAACCACCAGTACCACCACCACCACCACCAGTACCACCACAACCACCACCACCAGTATCACTACCACCAGTACCACCACCAGTACCACCAGAACCACCACCTCCAGTACCACCAGCACCACCAATACCACCAGTACCACCACCACCAGTACCAGTACCACCTATACCACCACCAGTACCCCCTATACCACCACCAGTACCACTACCACCACCACCAGTACCACCACCACCAGAACCACCATCACCAGTACCACCACCAGTACCACCACCACCAGTACCAGTACCACCACCATCACCAGTACCACCACCACCAGTACCACCACCAGCAACACAACCGCCAGTACCACCACCCCCAGTACCACCAGTACCACCACCACCAGTACCACCACCAGCAGCAGTACCACCACCAGTACCACCACCACCACCAGCAGCACCACCACCAGTACCACCACCAGTCCCACCACCAGTACCACCACCACCAGTACCACCACCACCAGTACCACCACCACCACCACCACCAGTACCACCACCAGTACCACTGCCAGTACCACCAAAAGTACCACCACCAGTACCAGTACCACCACCACCATTACCACCACCAGTACCAGTACCATCACCACCAGTACCACTACCACCAGTACCACCACCACCAGTACCACCACCACCAGTACTACCACCACCAGTACCACCAAGTACCACCACCATTGTACCACCACCAGTACCACCACAACCAGTACCAGTACCACCACAAGTACCCCCACCACAACCAGTACCACCACCAGTACTATCACCACCAGTACCATCAGTACCACCACCAGTACCACCCCCAGCACCACCACCCCCAGTACTACCACCCCCACTACCACCACCACCAGTACTTACACCATCAGTACCACTACCAGCAGTACCAGTACCACCTCCAGTACCAGTACCACCACCACCACCACTACCATCAGTACCACCACCAGCACCAGTACCACCAGTACCCCCACCAGTGCCACCACCACCAGTACCTACACCAGTACCACCACCAGTACCACCACTATCACCACCAGTACCACCACTACCACCACCAGTACCACCACCACCACCAGTACCTCTACCACTACCTGTACCACCACCACCAGTGCCACCACTACCACCAGTACCACCACCACCAGTACCACCACTAGCCCAACCAGTACCACCACCACCAGTACCATCAGTACCACCACCACCAGTACCACCACTACTACCAGTACCACCACTACCAGTACCACCACCACTACCAGTACCACCACCACCACTACCACCAGTACCACCACCACCAGTACCACCACTACTACCAGTATCACCACTACCAGTACCACCACCACTACCAGTACCCCCACCACCACTACCAGTACCACCAACACTACCAGTACCACTACCAGTACCACCACCACTACCAGTACCACCAACACTACCACCACCACCACTACCACCACTACCAGTACCACGACCACCAGTACCACCACCACCACCACCAGTACCACCACCAGTACCACCACCACCACTACCCACACCACCACCAGTACCAGTACTACCACATACCACCAGTACCGCCACCACCCGTACCACCAGCACCACCACTACCAACAGTACCACCACCACCAGTTCCACCACTAGCCCAACTAGTACCACCACCACCAGTACCACCACTACCAGTACCCCCACCACCACTATCAGTACCACTACCAGTACCACCACCACTACCACCAACACCACCACCAGTACCAGTACCACCACCACCGCTACCAGTACCACCACCACTACCAGTACCACCACCACCACTACCACCACCACCACCACCAGTACCTCCACCACCAGTACCACCACCACCACCACCACCACCAGTACCAGTACCACCACCAGTACCACCACCACCAGTACCACCAGCACCAACACCACCACCAGTACCAGTACCAACTATACCACCACCAGTACCACTACCACCACCACCAGTACCACCACCACCAGTACCACCATCACCAGTACCACCACCAGTACCACCACTACCAGTACCAGTACCACCACCACCACCAGTACCACCAGTACCACCACCAGTAGTACCACCACCAGTACCACCACCACCAGTACCACCACCACCAGCAGTACCACCACCAGTACCACCAAGAGCAGAACCACCACCAGTCCCACCACCAGTACCACCCCCACCAGTACCAGTACCAGCACCACCACCATCACCACCAGTACCAGTACCACCACAACCATTACCACCACCAGTACTAGTACCACCACCACCAGTACCACCAGTACCACCACCAGTACCACCACCACCAGTACCACCACCACCAGTACCACCACCAGGACTACCACCATTGTACCACCACCAGTACAACCACCACCAGTACCAGTACTACCACCAGTACCACCACCAGTACCAGTACCACCACCACACCAGTACCACCACCACCAGTACCACCAGTACCAACACCACCAGTACCATCAGTACCACACCCAGTACCACCACCACCAGTACTACCACCACCAGTACCACCACCACCAGTACCAGTACCACCACCAGTGCCAGTACCACCACCACCACCAGTAGCACCATCAATGCCACCACCAGTACCACCACCACCAGTACCACCAGTACCACCACCAGTACCACCACCACCAGTACCACCGCCACCAGTACCACCAGTACCACCACCAACACCAGTACCACCACCAGTGCCACCACCAGTACCACCATCAGTACCACCACCACCAGCAGTACCACCACCACCACCACCAGTGCCACCACTACCACCATTACCACCACCACCAGTACCACCACTAGCCCAACCAGTTCCACCACCACCAATACCACCAGTACCACCACCACCAGTACCACCACTACTACCAGTACCACCACTACCAGTACCACCACCACTACCAGTACCAGTACCAGTACCCACACCACCACTACCACCAGTACCTCCAGTACCACCAATACTACCAGTACCACCACTAACAGTACCACCACCACTACCAGTACACCCACCACCGCTTCCAGTACCACCACCACCACTACCAGTACCACCACCACTACCAGTACCACCACCACTACCAGTACCACCACCACCACTACCAGTACCACCACCACTATCACCACAACCAGTACCACCACCACCACTACCAGTACCACCACCACCACCACTACCACCACCACCACCATTACCACCACCACCACCAGTACCACCACCACCACCAGTACCACCACTACCACAACCAGTACCACTACCACCATTACCCCCACCAGTACCACCACCACCACCACCAGTACCAGTACCACCACCAGTACCGCACCACCACCACCAGTACCACCACCAGTACCACCACCACAAGTACAACCACCACCACCACCAGTACCACCACCACCACCATTACCAGTAGCACCATTACCACCACCAGTACGACCACCAGTACCACCACCAGTACCACCATCACCAGTACCACCACCAGTACCACCACCACCACCAGTTACAGTACCACCACTACCACCAGTACCACCACCAGTACCACCACCACCAGTACCACCACCACCAGTACCACCACCACCAGTACCACCACCAGTACCACCACCAGTACCACCACCACCAGTACCAATACTACCACCAGTACCACCTCCAGTGCCACTACCACCAGTACCACCACCACCACCAGTACCACCACCACCAGTACCACCCCCATCAGTATCACCACCAGTTCCACCACCACCAGTACCACCACCAGTACCACCACCACCAGTACCACCACCACCACCAGTACCACCTCCAGTACCAGTACCACCACCACCACCAGTACCACCACCAGTACCACCACCACCAGTACCAATACCACCACCAGTACCACCTCCAGTGCCACTACCACCAGTACCACCACCACCACCACCACCAGTACCACCCCCATCAGTATCACCACCAGTTCCACCACCACCAGTACCACCACCAGTACCACCACCATCAGTACCACCGCCATCAGTACCACCACCACCAGTACCACCACCACCACCAGTACCACCACCAGTACCAGTACCACCACCACTATCACCACTACCAGTACCACCACCACCACTACCAGTACCACCACCACCACCACTACCACCACCACCACCATTACCACCACCACCACCAGTACCACCACCACCACCAGTACCACCACTACCACAACCAGTACCACTACCACCATTACCCCCACCAGTACCACCACCACCACCACCAGTACCAGTACCACCACCAGTACCGCACCACCACCACCAGTACCACCACCAGTACCACCACCACAAGTACAACCACCACCACCACCAGTACCACCACCACCACCATTACCAGTAGCACCATTACCACCACCAGTACGACCACCAGTACCACCACCAGTACCACCATCACCAGTACCACCACCAGTACCACCACCACCACCAGTTACAGTACCACCACTACCACCAGTACCACCACCAGTACCACCACCACCAGTACCACCACCACCAGTACCACCACCAGTACCACCACCAGTACCACCACCACCAGTACCAATACCACCACCAGTACCACCTCCAGTGCCACTACAACCAGTACCACCACCACCACCAGTACCACCACCACCAGTACCACCCCCATCAGTATCACCACCAGTTCCACCACCACCAGTACCACCACCAGTACCACCACCACCAGTACCACCACCACCACCAGTACCACCTCCAGTACCAGTACCACCACCACCACCAGTACCACCACCAGTACCACCACCACCAGTACCAATACCACCACCAGAACCACCTCCAGTGCCACTACCACCAGTACCACCACCACCACCACCACCAGTACCACCCCCATCAGTATCACCACCAGTTCCACCACCACCAGTACCACCACCAGTACCACCACCATCAGTACCACCGCCATCAGTACCACCACCACCAGTACCACCACCACCACCAGTACCACCACCAGTACCAGTACCACCACCACCATAACCAGTACCAGTACCACCAGTACCACCACCACCAGTACCAGTACCACCAGTACCACTAGTACCACCACCACCAGCAGTACCAGTACCACCAGTACCAGTACCACCAGTAGCACAAGTACCAGTACTAGTACCACCAGTACCACCAGTAGCAGTACACCAGTACCACCACCACCAATTCCACCAGTATCAGTACCACCACCAGTACCAATACCACCAATACCACAAGTACCAGTACCACCACCAATACCACCACCTGTACCAACAACCATACCACCACTACCACCACCACCAATACCACCACCACCAGTACCACCAGTATCAGTACCACCAGTACCACCAGTACCACTACCATCAGTACCAGTACAACCAATACCATTACCACCACCACCAGTACCACCAGTACCACCACCACCAGTACCACCACCAGTGCCACCACCACCAGTACCAATACCACCACCAGTACCACCACCAGTGACACTACCACCAGTACCACCACCACCACCAGTACCACCACCATCAGTACCACCCCCATCAGTATCACCACCAGTTCCACCACCACCAGTACCACCACCAGTACCACCACCATCAGTACCACTGCCATCAGTACCACCACCACCAGTACCACCACCACCAGTACCAGTACCAGTACCAGTACCACCAGTACCACTAGTACCACCACCACCAGCAGTACCAGTACCACCAGTACCAGTACCACCAGTAGCACAAGTACCAGTACTAGTACCACCAGTACCACCAGTAGCAGTACCACCAGTACCACCACCACCAATTCCACCAGTATCAGTACCACCACCAGTACCAATACCACCAATACCACAAGTACCAGTACCACCACCAATACCACCACCAGTACCAACAACCATACCACCACTACCACCACCACCAATACCACCACCACCACCACCAGTACCAGTACCACCAGTATCAGTACCACCAGTACCACCAGTACCACTACCATCAGTACCAGTACAACCAATACCATTACCACCACCACCAGTACCACCACCACTAGTACCACCACCAGTGCCACCACCACCAGTACCACCACCACCACCAGTACCACCAACACCACCACCAGTACCACCCCCATCAGTATCACCACCAGTTCCACCACCACCAGTACCACCACCAGTACCACCACCATCAGTACCACTGCCATCAGTACCACCACCACCAGTACCACCACCACCAGTAGCACAACCAGTACCACCAGTACCACCGCCAGTACCACCACCACCATACCCAGTACCAGTACCACCAGTACCACCAGTACCAGTACCACCAGTACCACTAGTACCACCACCAGTACCAGAACCACCAGTACCACCAGTAGCACAAGTACCAGTACTAGTACCACCAGTACCACCAGTAGCAGTACCACCAGTACCAGTAACACCACCACCAATACCACCAGTATCAGTACCACCACCAGTACCAATACCACCAATACCACAAGTACCAGTACCACCACCAATACCACCACCCGTACCAACAACCATACCACCACTACCACCACCACCAATACCACCACCACCAGTACCACCAGTATCAGTACCACCAGTACCACCAGTAGCACTACCATCAGTACCAGTACCACCAATACCATTACCACCACCACCTGTACCACCAGTACCACCACCACCACTACCAGTACCACTACCCGTACCACCTCCACCACCTCCAATACCACCAATACCACCACCAATACAACCACCGCCAATACCACCACCACCACCTCAGCGCCTCTCGCTCATTAGTAATATCAGGGGCACTGTACAAGGCTGGAGGTGCAGCCGAGACCATCCCTCCCTCCCTCCATGCGTGCCATAAAGCACAGCCCGCCCTGCACCAGGAGGTGAAGCCAGGGCCCTACTACAGCTGGAGTGTTTATTAGGCCAAAGATAGCAATGACTTTACGCAATGCCACAATGCACACTCAAATCACGGAGAAGCAGGAAATAGCCCCCCTCCCGCTCTTCCTCCTGAGTCGTGACAGTGTCATCACAGTGCGAAAGATGTTGGAGCGCTTTTTTAGTGTTTATAGCTCAGATCATAAGTAATTCTCACTTCACACTTTGTGTCTGTGTAGTTTACTACACTTACACATTTTCTTCACTGCACTATTTATCACTACTTTGAAGACGTTGCAGTCCGGTCTCTTCCTCTGATATTTACAATCTAACAAGCGGTCGAGAAGGCCCTTTATTGCAATGCAATAGGTCTCGCATTTGTGGGAATTTAAGCTATTAGTATTGTAAATGACAATGCTTTTTATTAATGTTTTAAAACCCAAAGCATAAATTAAAGGCATTGTCATTTACAATGCCAATAGCTCAAACTTGTGTGAATGCGAGACCTATTGCATTGCAAATGCTTGTTTTTATTTTCCTGCTGAGTCTTGGGGTGGGGGCCAGCGGGATGGCAGGAGGTGCGGTAGTGCACTGCCATCCATGCGCGTGATGGATTGGCCGGCCGTCTCAGGCCAGACAAACCATCATGTGCATTGAAGCTCTCTCCAATCCAGCTGCGTTGCTGGGTTGGTGAGAGCAGACACAGACTCCCAGTCTGTCTGTGAGCACAAATCGAGGGCGCTTAGGCCAATCCTGAAGCTGCTCTCATGCATGAGTGCAGCTTCAGGATTGGCCGCAGGGCAGTCTGAGAGCCTGTGCCTGCGAGGAGAGGAGCAGGAAAGAGCGCAATGCTGCCAGCTGCTGGTAAGGTTTTTTAATTTTTTTATTTTGCCCCGTGACCCCTATGCCCCCTTCCTGCCCACCCCCCACTTGTCCACAACACCCACCGGCCACAACTGGACAAGGGGCAAATGTGTGCTAACAGGCCTGTCACTGCTGTGAGGTATTTAGCCAAGACTTGCCCTGTGAGCACAAAAGTCCCCCACTAGGATCACAAATGCATACGGATGGGGAAAGAGTGGAGTTTTGCCCAGGACACTATTGAAGGAAAGGCCGACCCTGACTGAAAGTTTGGTCCAGGTAAAGTACTGATAAATGGACAACACTAATGTTGTACGTATAGCAACTAGAACTAAGCACCAGCTCTAAAATAAATAATGTGACCTAGTTGACCAAATTCTGCTGCTGCTAATTTGTGCTATGTTATGTTATTCATGATATGACACAAGCTACCATGGCTCTGTAAGACAGCTCTCGGGCATGTGGATAAAGGTCCCTATCAGATGGAGACGAGCAGCTAATAAGTTGATGCTCTAAACTGTGACCAGCATAGTGGACAATTGAGGAAGATTCTCTAAACAGAAGAGGACATCTACTACAAAAAAACAACAATATGATGGAAGCAATGCCTGAATTTATCTCAGTCGTTGATGTTCCCTCAGGGTCCATTCCAGTCTATCATTTATTGCCCTTTTTGACACTCTACACAGCCACCAGACTTGTGCAAATCAATCTTGGTCTTGCTCCAATAGGAATAATTCAGGCAGAACTGCTGAGCCTGGTTCTCTATAGAAGGGATCACAATCATCCCCAGACCAGTGTGGACATAATTAGGCCCTGTCATGTTTCGTAAACTAAGACTCTGACTTACCTCTGCAAGGTTTGCCTTCACACCCACGGGTGTCACGAGTGAACTCAGTACAATGCACTGAATGTAAAGAAGCAGGTTGTTGTAGCCCCACACAACCCCACTCAGCACATAGTTAATGTGGTGTCCGTACTTTCTAGGTTACTAACAGTCCCTAAACAGTGATCCAGGGGTGCAGCGATAATTTGAAAAACCCAATTTCATTCTGTACAATATCACACACAATAACTGTACTAAGAATAATACATGTTATGCTTAAAAAAATTCTTTTTCACATCCTGTTGCTTAACACATCTAAAATAACCAGACAAAATATTATTAAAACAGCCCTAATGCATTTGCAAACAACGGGAATAAAATGAAAATTTCTACCATAGTTAAAATGTCATCTAGTAACCTAACACTCTAAATCCTATTTCTATGCGCTAAACCTGGAGAGCATGGAGAAGTGTAACTTGCATCTAAAGTTTCTTATCGAGAATCAATCCACTGAATACCTGTTTACAGCAAAATGCGTTAGGTATCAGAAGTCGGGAGCAAGTACCATGCAGATAATCTTGGGTGAAGGACCTCTCCTGAGAAGTGGTTGATTGACAGGCCTTTTACGCTATATCTTATCTGAGATAGGAATTGCTGACATAACTGTAGGAATGTCTGACATAACTAGCATGCGTCAATATGGTAGTCTTAAATGCATTTTTATAAGCAAATAAGGTAAAGACATATCGAATCAGACTACACTGATTATGTTGTTATTATTAGCTCACCTTGAGATAGAGATAACAAGGCAGTTGTTCCAGACTGATGTTGCATCGGGTGTCTTATCAAGGTTATTCTCTGTGCATCAGGTGTCTTATCAATGTCATTGTTAGAATGCCTCAACACTTTCACAGGTTCTTAGAAAGATAAGGCCCAACAGCATCTGTGTTAAAGGCAGACATGTCAATGATTATGCATAAATAGAGAAAATGGAGTCTCCGCCTGCTCAAAATGGAGTCAGGCCTTAGAGACTTTGAGTCAGTCAATGTGGTATTGCTTGATTCTTGTCACATAGTGAGAACAAGAGCCATGTTTCGGCATAATCACCACTCTTAGGGTGTTTACTGCAATAAACAAGATGATAGAAGGAATGCTTGAATTAATGTAAGTCACAATTGCTTGGGGCACTATTCCAGTCCATAATTGTTTGGCTACTATGACACTATAAAATTTCTCCATTTTACCTAAACTATGGCAGACACCCAAATTCCACAGTAAGACAAACTGAAATTTCAGTCCCAGCAGTTAAGGATTTAGTAACGCACTTGAAACAAGTCCATCTAAATGCTTCACAAAACTTAGAGCAGGCTAAAAAGAAATATAAGATCTATGCAGATAAGAGAAGAAGAGAAGGTCCCAGTCTAGAAGAAGGAGATAGTGTGTGGTTAAGTACTAAGAACCTGAGGCTCAAAGGGAACAGAAAGTTTCAACCTAGGTTTATAGGGCCTTACTTAATTGAGAGGAAGATAAATCAAGTTACCTATCGGTTAAAACTGCATACCAAACTGAAGATCCATCCAGTCTTCCATGTTTCTTTATTAAAGAAGGCATCACCAGAGTTACGAAAAATTTCACCCCCAAGGCCTATTCAATTGGAATCTGGAGTAGAATTTGAAGTAAAAGAAATCTTAGACTCCAAAAAGGTTAAAGGAACGTTGTATTATTTGTTGGACTGGAAAGGTTATGGTCCAGAAGAACGATCTTGGGAGAGCAAGTCAGATGTTCATGCCCCCAGGTTGGTGAAATCTTTCCACCAAAGATTTCCTATGAAACCAAGAGTGGAAGGACCTCCTTTGTTGGGGGTACTGTCAGACCTCTGGGCCAACTAACATACGCAGTGTGTGCATTAAGAACCAAAAGAAACTGGATTGAGAGGAGAAATCACCCCAGGAGCAACCATTGGAAAACGCTATGTTGCGAGCGGAATTCCAAGATGCCCGCTGATTCAAGAGATGCCTTTGCGGTCTAGTTATTTTCCCCACAGGTGCCCGTATCTAAGGTGAAGCGCGCGCTCACTAACGAATGCGCACTTCACCAGAGATATTCCCAGAAGTGGTACCTTAGACTTTAGCGCTCCGAACAATTCTAGCCCCTTGACTGAAAACCGTGCCCGGTTTTCACCCGTTTTCAACGTCAGTGAATTCCTCGTCGGATTCCCGTTCCTTTCCTTGTTGTGTAGTTCCCAGCAACCAACATCCGAAGTAAGGGGCGTGTGGAGGCGTTCCTTCACAAGACGCTCCTCCCTTCAGCAATTCCTGACTAGCTTCACGTCGGTAAATCCGTTAACCGCTGTTCTCAGTCACCTGAAATCCACAGAGAAGAGAAGATAAGTGGTTGCACGTTTTCTTACAGAAACAATTTGCGAACTTGGAAATAAGAAAAGTAAAGACTTACCTTGTTGAATTATCACCAAGACTGTAAATAAGAAAAGTAAAGACTTACCTTGTTGAATTATCGCCAATGCTGTAAATAAGAAGTAAAGAGAAAGTTAAATATCAACTGTAGTGAGACTTGTACAAATAAGGATTAAATAGCTATAAGGTTTACTATAAGGATAATACAAGAAGAGAGTAAAAGACAGTATCTACAGGAAGATAGGTAAGATACTAGAATTACATTAGATAGTATAGGGAAGACTGGATAGAAAATAATAATAATATTTTTGTTTGATAGATTAAAACTTCCACAGTACTGTTACCACAATACAAGAAAAGAAAAGAAAGAGAAGAGAAGCTAGATATCTGGAAACATTGGGTATGTGGTTGCGTTGAGATTGATAATTAGAATTAGTTTAGAGTAGAGTAGGAAGTACATTAATATTTCTCTTTAGTGTTATCAGGACTTCTCGAACTCTGAGTCTGCGGGACGGACGAAAGACAAGAGAAGCTGAAAGAACAGTTCCAGAACCAGTCTCTTCTATTCTTTGTTATTTTATCCACTCTCCCTTCCCCCTTGGGGTCTTTTAGAGTCTAGATCATAATTGGACTCTGGAGCATCCTAGAGGGGGAGTTGGGAACTAGCATCTTCTGTTCCTGTGCAAGTCTGTGGTAAGAACTTACTCTTAGTCTTGACAAGCTGACAACAGCACATCTGTGTTACATGTCATCTGTACTAAAGCCACCTGACGGGTTGTTTTCAAAAGCCTGTTTTATTTAAAACAACAACACCACCACCAATACCTCCACCACTACCAGTACCACCACCACCAATACCTCCACCACTACCAGTACCACCACCACCAGTACCACCACTACCACTAGTACCACCACCACCACCGGTAAAACCACTACCACCAGTACCACCACCACCAGTACCACCACTAGACCAACCAGTACCACCACCACCAGTACCACCACCACCAGTACCACCACTACC
Organism: Calotriton arnoldi; assembly: GCA_963921515.1. Classification (NCBI taxonomy): domain Eukaryota; kingdom Metazoa; phylum Chordata; class Amphibia; order Caudata; family Salamandridae; genus Calotriton; species Calotriton arnoldi. The sequence goes on along the minus strand of CAWUFW010001417.1, from coordinate 1,536,906 downwards.
ACCAGTACAACCACCACCAGTACCACCACTAGCCCAACCAGTACAACCACCAGTACCATCACTACCACCACCACCACTAGTACCACCACTACTAGCAGTACCACCACTACCAGTACCACCACCACTACCAGTACCACCACCACTACTACCAGTACCACCACCACCACTACCAGTACCACCACCACTACCACCACTACCAGTACTACCAGTACCACCACCACTACCACCACCACTACTACCAGTACCACCACCACGTCCACCACTACCAGTTCTACCAGTACCACCACCACTACCAGTACCACCACCACTAGCCCAACCAGTACCACCACCACCAGTACCACCACCAACTACCAGTACCACCACTACCAGTACCACCACCACTACCAGTACCCCCACCACCACTACCAGTACCACCACCACTACCAGTACCACCACCACCACTACCGCCACCACCACCACCACTACCAGTATGACCACCACTACCAGTACCACCACCACTACCACCACCACTACCACCACCACCACTACCAGTACGACCACCACTATCAGTACCACCACCACCACTACCAGTAGCACCACCACCACTACCACCACCACCATTACCACCACCACCAGTATCACCACCATCAGTACCACCACCATCACCAGTACCACCACCACCACTACCACCACCACCAGTACCAGTACCACCAGTACCACCACCACCACTACCACCACCACCAGTACTACCACCACCAGTACCACCAGTACCACCACCACCAGTATCAGTACCACCACAAACCAGGACCAGTACCACCAGTACCACCAGTACCACCACCAGTACCACCACCACAAGTACCACCACTGCCAGTACCACCACCACCACCAGTACCACACCAGTACCACCACCACCAGTCCCACCACCAGTCCCACCACCAGTCCCACCACCATTACCACCACCACCACCACCAGTACCACCAGTACCACCACCACCACCTGTACCTCCACCACTACCAGTACCACCACCACCAGTACCACCACTACCATCAGTACCACCACCACCAGTACCACCACTACCAACAGTACCACTACCACCAGTACAACCAGTAGCCCAACAAGTACCACCACCACCAATACCACCAGTACCACCACCACCAGTACCACCACTACTACCAGTACCACCACTACCAGTACCACCACCACTACCAGTACCCCACCACCACTTCCAGTACCAGCACCACTACCACAACCACCACTACCAGTACCACCACCACCACTACCACCACAACCAGTACCACCACCACCAGTACCACCACCACCACCAGTACCACCACCACCACCACTATCCCCACCACCACCACCACCACCAGTACCACCACCACCACCAGTACCAGTACCACCACCAGTAACACCAGTACCACCACCACCAGTACCACCAGCACCACCACTACCAACAGTACCACCACCACTAGCCCAACCAGTACCACCACCACCAGTACCACCACCAACTACCAGTACCAGTACTACCAGTACCACCACCACTACCAGTACCACCACCACTACTACCAGTACCACCACCACTACCAGTACTACCAGTACCACCACCACTACCAGTACCACCACCACTAGCCCAACCAGTACCACCACCACCAGTACCACCACCAACTACCAGTACCACCACTACCAGTACCACCACCACTACCAGTACCCCCACCACCACTACCAGTACCACCACCAGTACCACCACCACCACTACCACCACCACCACTACCACCACTACCACCACCACCACTACCAGTACGACCACCACTACCAGTACCACCACCACCACTACCAGTAGCACCACCACCTCCACCACTACCACCACCACCATTACCACCACCACCAGTATCACCACCATCAGTACCACCACCAGTACCACCACCACCACTACCACCACCACCACCACCAGTACCACCAGTACCACCACCACCACCACTACCATCACCTCCAGTACTACCACCACCAGTACCACCAGGACCACCACCACCAGTAGCAGTACCACCACAAACCAGGACCAGTACCACCAGTACCACCACCAGTACCACCACCACAAGTACCACCACTGCCAGTACCACCACCACCACCAGTACCACACCAGTACCACCACCACCAGTACCACCACCACCACCAGTCCCACCACCAGTCCCACCACCAGTCCCACCACCAGTCCCACCACCAGTACCACCACCAGTCCCACCACCAGTACCACCACTACCACCACCAGTACCACCAGTACCACCACCACCACCTGTACCTCCACCACTATCAGTACCACCACCACCAGTACCACCACTACCATCAGTACCATCAGTACCACCACCACCAGTACCACCACTACCAACAGCACCACCACCACCAGTACAACCAGTAGCCAACCAGTACCACCACCACCAATACCACCAGTACCACCACTACTACCAGTACCACCACTACCAGTACCACCACCACTACCAGTACCCCACCACCACTGCCAGTACCAGCACCACTACCAGTACCACCACCACTACCACAACCACCACTCACCAGTACCACCACCACAACCAGTACCACCACCACCAGTACCACCACCACCACCAGTACCACCACCACCACCACTATCCCCACCACCACCACCACCAGTACCACCACCAGTACCAGTACCACCACCAGTATCACCAGTACCACCACCACCAGTACCACCAGCACCACCACTACCAACAGAACCACCACCACTAGCCCAACCAGTACCACCACCACCAGTACCACCACCAACTACCAGTACCACCACTACCAGTACCACCCCCACTACCAGTACCCCCACCACCACTACCAGTACCACCACCACTACCAGTACCACCACCACCACTACCACCACCACCACCACCACTACCAGTACCACCACCACCACCACTACCACCACCACTACCACCAGTACCACCACCACCACCACCAGTACCACCACAACCACCACCACCAGTATCACTACCACCAGTACCACCACCAGTACCACCAGAACCACCACCTCCAGTACCACCAGCACCACCAATACCACCAGTACCACCACCACCAGTACCAGTACCACCTATACCACCACCAGTACCCCTATACCACCACCAGTACCACTACCACCACCACCAGTACCACCACCACCAGAACCACCATCACCAGTACCACCACCAGTACCACCACCACCAGTACCAGTACCACCACCATCACCAGTACCACCACCACCAGTACCACCACCAGCAACACAACCGCCAGTACCACCACCCCCAGTACCACCAGTACCACCACCACCAGTACCACCACCAGCAGCAGTACCACCACCAGTACCACCACCACCACCAGCAGCACCACCACCAGTACCACCACCAGTCCCACCACCAGTACCACCACCACCAGTACCACCACCACCAGTACCACCACCACCACCACCACCAGTACCACCACCAGTACCACTGCCAGTACCACCAAAAGTACCACCACCAGTACCAGTACCACCACCACCATTACCACCACCAGTACCAGTACCATCACCACCAGTACCACTACCACCAGTACCACCACCACCAGTACCACCACCACCAGTACTACCACCACCAGTACCACCAAGTACCACCACCATTGTACCACCACCAGTACCACCACAACCAGTACCAGTACCACCACAAGTACCCCCACCACAACCAGTACCACCACCAGTACTATCACCACCAGTACCATCAGTACCACCACCAGTACCACCCCCAGCACCACCACCCCCAGTACTACCACCCCCACTACCACCACCACCAGTACTTACACCATCAGTACCACTACCAGCAGTACCAGTACCACCTCCAGTACCAGTACCACCACCACCACCACTACCATCAGTACCACCACCAGCACCAGTACCACCAGTACCCCCACCAGTGCCACCACCACCAGTACCTACACCAGTACCACCACCAGTACCACCACTATCACCACCAGTACCACCACTACCACCACCAGTACCACCACCACCACCAGTACCTCTACCACTACCTGTACCACCACCACCAGTGCCACCACTACCACCAGTACCACCACCACCAGTACCACCACTAGCCCAACCAGTACCACCACCACCAGTACCATCAGTACCACCACCACCAGTACCACCACTACTACCAGTACCACCACTACCAGTACCACCACCACTACCAGTACCACCACCACCACTACCACCAGTACCACCACCACCAGTACCACCACTACTACCAGTATCACCACTACCAGTACCACCACCACTACCAGTACCCCCACCACCACTACCAGTACCACCAACACTACCAGTACCACTACCAGTACCACCACCACTACCAGTACCACCAACACTACCACCACCACCACTACCACCACTACCAGTACCACGACCACCAGTACCACCACCACCACCACCAGTACCACCACCAGTACCACCACCACCACTACCCACACCACCACCAGTACCAGTACTACCACATACCACCAGTACCGCCACCACCCGTACCACCAGCACCACCACTACCAACAGTACCACCACCACCAGTTCCACCACTAGCCCAACTAGTACCACCACCACCAGTACCACCACTACCAGTACCCCCACCACCACTATCAGTACCACTACCAGTACCACCACCACTACCACCAACACCACCACCAGTACCAGTACCACCACCACCGCTACCAGTACCACCACCACTACCAGTACCACCACCACCACTACCACCACCACCACCACCAGTACCTCCACCACCAGTACCACCACCACCACCACCACCACCAGTACCAGTACCACCACCAGTACCACCACCACCAGTACCACCAGCACCAACACCACCACCAGTACCAGTACCAACTATACCACCACCAGTACCACTACCACCACCACCAGTACCACCACCACCAGTACCACCATCACCAGTACCACCACCAGTACCACCACTACCAGTACCAGTACCACCACCACCACCAGTACCACCAGTACCACCACCAGTAGTACCACCACCAGTACCACCACCACCAGTACCACCACCACCAGCAGTACCACCACCAGTACCACCAAGAGCAGAACCACCACCAGTCCCACCACCAGTACCACCCCCACCAGTACCAGTACCAGCACCACCACCATCACCACCAGTACCAGTACCACCACAACCATTACCACCACCAGTACTAGTACCACCACCACCAGTACCACCAGTACCACCACCAGTACCACCACCACCAGTACCACCACCACCAGTACCACCACCAGGACTACCACCATTGTACCACCACCAGTACAACCACCACCAGTACCAGTACTACCACCAGTACCACCACCAGTACCAGTACCACCACCACACCAGTACCACCACCACCAGTACCACCAGTACCAACACCACCAGTACCATCAGTACCACACCCAGTACCACCACCCCCAGTACCACCACCCCCAGTATCACCACCACCAGTACTACCACCACCAGTACCACCACCACCAGTACCAGTACCACCACCAGTGCCAGTACCACCACCACCACCAGTAGCACCATCAATGCCACCACCAGTACCACCACCACCAGTACCACCAGTACCACCACCAGTACCACCACCACCAGTACCACCGCCACCAGTACCACCAGTACCACCACCAACACCAGTACCACCACCAGTGCCACCACCAGTACCACCATCAGTACCACCACCACCAGCAGTACCACCACCACCACCACCAGTGCCACCACTACCACCATTACCACCACCACCAGTACCACCACTAGCCCAACCAGTTCCACCACCACCAATACCACCAGTACCACCACCACCAGTACCACCACTACTACCAGTACCACCACTACCAGTACCACCACCACTACCAGTACCAGTACCAGTACCCACACCACCACTACCACCAGTACCTCCAGTACCACCAATACTACCAGTACCACCACTAACAGTACCACCACCACTACCAGTACACCCACCACCGCTTCCAGTACCACCACCACCACTACCAGTACCACCACCACTACCAGTACCACCACCACTACCAGTACCACCACCACCACTACCAGTACCACCACCACTATCACCACTACCAGTACCACCACCACCACTACCAGTACCACCACCACCACCACTACCACCACCACCACCATTACCACCACCACCACCAGTACCACCACCAGTACCACCACTACCACAACCAGTACCACTACCACCATTACCCCCACCAGTACCACCACCACCACCACCAGTACCAGTACCACCACCAGTACCGCACCACCACCACCAGTACCACCACCAGTACCACCACCACAAGTACAACCACCACCACCACCAGTACCACCACCACCACCATTACCAGTAGCACCATTACCACCACCAGTACGACCACCAGTACCACCACCAGTACCACCATCACCAGTACCACCACCAGTACCACCACCACCACCAGTTACAGTACCACCACTACCACCAGTACCACCACCAGTACCACCACCACCAGTACCACCACCACCAGTACCACCACCACCAGTACCACCACCAGTACCACCACCAGTACCACCACCACCAGTACCAATACTACCACCAGTACCACCTCCAGTGCCACTACCACCAGTACCACCACCACCACCAGTACCACCACCACCAGTACCACCCCCATCAGTATCACCACCAGTTCCACCACCACCAGTACCATCACCAGTACCACCACCACCAGTACCACCACCACCACCAGTACCACCTCCAGTACCAGTACCACCACCACCACCAGTACCACCACCAGTACCACCACCACCAGTACCAATACCACCACCAGTACCACCTCCAGTGCCACTACCACCAGTACCACCACCACCACCACCACCAGTACCACCCCCATCAGTATCACCACCAGTTCCACCACCACCAGTACCACCACCAGTACCACCACCATCAGTACCACCGCCATCAGTACCACCACCACCAGTACCACCACCACCACCAGTACCACCACCAGTACCAGTACCACCACCACTATCACCACTACCAGTACCACCACCACCACTACCAGTACCACCACCACCACCACTACCACCACCACCACCATTACCACCACCACCACCAGTACCACCACCACCACCAGTACCACCACTACCACAACCAGTACCACTACCACCATTACCCCCACCAGTACCACCACCACCACCACCAGTACCAGTACCACCACCAGTACCGCACCACCACCACCAGTACCACCACCAGTACCACCACCACAAGTACAACCACCACCACCACCAGTACCACCACCACCATTACCAGTAGCACCATTACCACCACCAGTACGACCACCAGTACCACCACCAGTACCACCATCACCAGTACCACCACCAGTACCACCACCACCACCAGTTACAGTACCACCACTACCACCAGTACCACCACCAGTACCACCACCACCAGTACCACCACCACCAGTACCACCACCAGTACCACCACCAGTACCACCACCACCAGTACCAATACCACCACCAGTACCACCTCCAGTGCCACTACAACCAGTACCACCACCACCACCAGTACCACCACCACCAGTACCACCCCCATCAGTATCACCACCAGTTCCACCACCACCAGTACCACCACCAGTACCACCACCACCAGTACCACCACCACCACCAGTACCACCTCCAGTACCAGTACCACCACCACCACCAGTACCACCACCAGTACCACCACCACCAGTACCAATACCACCACCAGAACCACCTCCAGTGCCACTACCACCAGTACCACCACCACCACCACCACCAGTACCACCCCCATCAGTATCACCACCAGTTCCACCACCACCAGTACCACCACCAGTACCACCACCATCAGTACCACCGCCATCAGTACCACCACCACCAGTACCACCACCACCACCAGTACCACCACCAGTACCAGTACCACCACCACCATAACCAGTACCAGTACCACCAGTACCACCACCACCAGTACCAGTACCACCAGTACCACTAGTACCACCACCACCAGCAGTACCAGTACCACCAGTACCAGTACCACCAGTAGCACAAGTACCAGTACTAGTACCACCAGTACCACCAGTAGCAGTACACCAGTACCACCACCACCAATTCCACCAGTATCAGTACCACCACCAGTACCAATACCACCAATACCACAAGTACCAGTACCACCACCAATACCACCACCTGTACCAACAACCATACCACCACTACCACCACCACCAATACCACCACCACCAGTACCACCAGTATCAGTACCACCAGTACCACCAGTACCACTACCATCAGTACCAGTACAACCAATACCATTACCACCACCACCAGTACCACCAGTACCACCACCACCAGTACCACCACCAGTGCCACCACCACCAGTACCAATACCACCACCAGTACCACCACCAGTGACACTACCACCAGTACCACCACCACCACCAGTACCACCACCATCAGTACCACCCCCATCAGTATCACCACCAGTTCCACCACCACCAGTACCACCACCAGTACCACCACCATCAGTACCACTGCCATCAGTACCACCACCACCAGTACCACCACCACCAGTACCAGTACCAGTACCAGTACCACCAGTACCACTAGTACCACCACCACCAGCAGTACCAGTACCACCAGTACCAGTACCACCAGTAGCACAAGTACCAGTACTAGTACCACCAGTACCACCAGTAGCAGTACCACCAGTACCACCACCACCAATTCCACCAGTATCAGTACCACCACCAGTACCAATACCACCAATACCACAAGTACCAGTACCACCACCAATACCACCACCAGTACCAACAACCATACCACCACTACCACCACCACCAATACCACCACCACCACCACCAGTACCAGTACCACCAGTATCAGTACCACCAGTACCACCAGTACCACTACCATCAGTACCAGTACAACCAATACCATTACCACCACCACCAGTACCACCACCACTAGTACCACCACCAGTGCCACCACCACCAGTACCACCACCACCACCAGTACCACCAACACCACCACCAGTACCACCCCCATCAGTATCACCACCAGTTCCACCACCACCAGTACCACCACCAGTACCACCACCATCAGTACCACTGCCATCAGTACCACCACCACCAGTACCACCACCACCAGTAGCACAACCAGTACCACCAGTACCACCGCCAGTACCACCACCACCATACCCAGTACCAGTACCACCAGTACCACCAGTACCAGTACCACCAGTACCACTAGTACCACCACCAGTACCAGAACCACCAGTACCAGTACCACCAGTAGCACAAGTACCAGTACTAGTACCACCAGTACCACCAGTAGCAGTACCACCAGTACCAGTAACACCACCACCAATACCACCAGTATCAGTACCACCACCAGTACCAATACCACCAATACCACAAGTACCAGTACCACCACCAATACCACCACCCGTACCAACAACCATACCACCACTACCACCACCACCAATACCACCACCACCAGTACCACCAGTATCAGTACCACCAGTACCACCAGTAGCACTACCATCAGTACCAGTACCACCAATACCATTACCACCACCACCTGTACCACCAGTACCACCACCACCACTACCAGTACCACTACCCGTACCACCTCCACCACCACCAATACCACCAATACCACCACCAATACAACCACCGCCAATACCACCACCACCACCTCAGCGCCTCTCGCTCATTAGTAATATCAGGGGCACTGTACAAGGCTGGAGGTGCAGCCGAGACCATCCCTCCCTCCCTCCATGCGTGCCATAAAGCACAGCCCGCCCTGCACCAGGAGGTGAAGCCAGGGCCCTACTACAGCTGGAGTGTTTATTAGGCCAAAGATAGCAATGACTTTACGCAATGCCACAATGCACACTCAAATCACGGAGAAGCAGGAAATAGCCCCCTCCCGCTCTTCCTCCTGAGTCGTGACAGTGTCATCACAGTGCGAAAGATGTTGGAGCGCTTTTTTAGTGTTTATAGCTCAGATCATAAGTAATTCTCACTTCACACTTTGTGTCTGTGTAGTTTACTACACTTACACATTTTCTTCACTGCACTATTTATCACTACTTTGAAGACGTTGCAGTCCGGTCTCTTCCTCTGATATTTACAATCTAACAAGCGGTCGAGAGGCCCTTTATTGCAATGCAATAGGTCTCGCATTTGTGAGAATTTAAGCTATTAGTATTGTAAATGACAATGCTTTTTATTAATGTTTTAAAACCCAAAGCATAAATTAAAGGCATTGTCATTTACAATGCCAATAGCTCAAACTTGTGTGAATGCGAGACCTATTGCATTGCAAATGCTTGTTTTTATTTTCCTGCTGAGTCTTGGGGTGGGGGCCAGCGGGATGGCAGGAGGTGCGGTAGTGCACTGCCATCCATGCGCGTGATGGATTGGCCGGCCGTCTCAGGCCAGACAAACCATCATGTGCATTGAAGCTCTCTCCAATCCAGCTGCGTTGCTGGGTTGGTGAGAGCAGACACAGACTCCCAGTCTGTCTGTGAGCACAAATCGAGGGCGCTTAGGCCAATCCTGAAGCTGCTCTCATGCATGAGTGCAGCTTCAGGATTGGCCGCAGGGCAGTCTGAGAGCCTGTGCCTGCGAGGAGAGGAGCAGGAAAGAGCGCAATGCTGCCAGCTGCTGGTAAGGTTTTTTAATTTTTTTATTTTGCCCCGTGACCCCTATGCCCCCTTCCTGCCCACCCCCCACTTGTCCACAACACCCACCGGCCACAACTGGACAAGGGGCAAATGTGTGCTAACAGGCCTGTCACTGCTGTGAGGTATTTAGCCAAGACTTGCCCTGTGAGCACAAAAGTCCCCCACTAGGATCACAAATGCATACGGATGGGGAAAGAGTGGAGTTTTGCCCAGGACACTATTGAAGGAAAGGCCGACCCTGACTGAAAGTTTGGTCCAGGTAAAGTACTGATAAATGGACAACACTAATGTTGTACGTATAGCAACTAGAACTAAGCACCAGCTCTAAAATAAATAATGTGACCTAGTTGACCAAATTCTGCTGCTGCTAATTTGTGCTATGTTATGTTATTCATGATATGACACAAGCTACCATGGCTCTGTAAGACAGCTCTCGGGCATGTGGATAAAGGTCCCTATCAGATGGAGACAGAGCAGCTAATAAGTTGATGCTCTAAACTGTGACCAGCATAGTGGACAATTGAGGAAGATTCTCTAAACAGAAGAGGACATCTACTACAAAAAAACAACAATATGATGGAAGCAATGCCTGAATTTATCTCAGTCGTTGATGTTCCCTCAGGGTCCATTCCAGTCTATCATTTATTGCCCTTTTTGACACTCTACACAGCCACCAGACTTGTGCAAATCAATCTTGGTCTTGCTCCAATAGGAATAATTCAGGCAGAACTGCTGAGCCTGGTTCTCTATAGAAGGGATCACAATCATCCCCAGACCAGTGTGGACATAATTAGGCCCTGTCATGTTTCGTAAACTAAGACTCTGACTTACCTCTGCAAGGTTTGCCTTCACACCCACGGGTGTCACGAGTGAACTCAGTACAATGCACTGAATGTAAAGAAGCAGGTTGTTGTAGCCCCACACAACCCCACTCAGCACATAGTTAATGTGGTGTCCGTACTTTCTAGGTTACTAACAGTCCCTAAACAGTGATCCAGGGGTGCAGCGATAATTTGAAAAACCCAATTTCATTCTGTACAATATCACACACAATAACTGTACTAAGAATAATACATGTTATGCTTAAAAAAAATTCTTTTTCACATCCTGTTGCTTAACACATCTAAAATAACCAGACAAAATATTATTAAAACAGCCCTAATGCATTTGCAAACAACGGGAATAAAATGAAAATTTCTACCATAGTTAAAATGTCATCTAGTAACCTAACACTCTAAATCCTATTTCTATGCGCTAAACCTGGAGAGCATGGAGAAGTGTAACTTGCATCTAAAGTTTCTTATCGAGAATCAATCCACTGAATACCTGTTTACAGCAAAATGCGTTAGGTATCAGAAGTCGGGAGCAAGTACCATGCAGATAATCTTGGGTGAAGGACCTCTCCTGAGAAGTGGTTGATTGACAGGCCTTTTACGCTATATCTTATCTGAGATAGGAATTGCTGACATAACTGTAGGAATGTCTGACATAACTAGCATGCGTCAATATGGTAGTCTTAAATGCATTTTTATAAGCAAATAAGGTAAAGACATATCGAATCAGACTACACTGATTATGTTGTTATTATTAGCTCACCTTGAGATAGAGATAACAAGGCAGTTGTTCCAGACTGATGTTGCATCGGGTGTCTTATCAAGGTTATTCTCTGTGCATCAGGTGTCTTATCAATGTCATTGTTAGAATGCCTCAACACTTTCACAGGTTCTTAGAAAGATAAGGCCCAACAGCATCTGTGTTAAAGGCAGACATGTCAATGATTATGCATAAATAGAGAAAATGGAGTCTCCGCCTGCTCAAAATGGAGTCAGGCCTTAGAGACTTTGAGTCAGTCAATGTGGTATTGCTTGATTCTTGTCACATAGTGAGAACAAGAGCCATGTTTCGGCATAATCACCACTCTTAGGGTGTTTACTGCAATAAACAAGATGATAGAAGGAATGCTTGAATTAATGTAAGTCACAATTGCTTGGGGCACTATTCCAGTCCATAATTGTTTGGCTACTATGACACTATAAAAAGAGATGGGCCATATGCAAATCACTCTTGTCCCTGCTCAAGTTGCCCCTTGCAGGTCATTCTATTTTTTCTTATAAAAAATCAAATAACCAGAGGTACCAGAATGCAATAACTAAACCCAAGATGGTTTCTATGTCCATGATTGTTTATATTTTTTAAGGGATGTCCCCTTTCTGATGCCCACCCTCTTCAAAACCTGCTTCATCATCAACAAAGTCATCATGACCAGCATCCCTAGCTACCTAGTTGACATGCACATCACCTCTTCTGGCTCTCAGCACACCAGAATCCAGGACACCCTCAGATTGGTGACAACTAAGTCCAGAAAAGAAAAACGCAAGCAAACACATTCACCTTCTATGCAGCCAGAATCTGGAATGAAATCCCCCTATCCTTCAGAACCACCATAACCTGCTCCAATTTAGCAAAGAGGTGAAAACAAATCTTTAAAGAATGCACCATCACGAGACACTAACGGTCCACTTTTATTTTCAGAACACAACACTTCTTCCAATTTCTTATTGAAAGTATCTTTGCCTTTCACCCAATACAGTGCCTGATGCCCTTTCCTATGTTAGTTTTTCACAAACACCATATACACACGCACGCATATACATATATACAACCATTTCTGTTTTTGGCTCACAAATCTAAATGTCACTGACTTTAAATCATTATAACACTATGACAATCCTTCTATTAGACCCTTGAAAACATAAATTGGATAGTTCTTAACTGAGCATTTCAATTTATGTACCTGCTGCTTTAAATTTGTATAGGAGGTACAATCTGTATCGTAGACTTCCATGGAATTGTGAATTTCATTACAAGACCGGAGGCTACCATTATGCAATAACCTTTTATTGCTGCACCAACATGCAGACCTTTAAAGTACAATAATACATCATAAAGCATTAGAATTTCCAGTCAATATTTTTATCCAGTGCACACAGGTGGACACCGCGCTTGCGAAGAGGAAGAGGGACACCCTGTTGAAGGAAAATAATATTTCCTTGTGTTAGGGGGACCCCCCTTCTACCTCTGATGCCTGAAGAGAGGTAAGCCTTCCCTAACTGAGGAAACATATTGAAAAGGTGCAAAACTACGCCTACGGTTCTGGTAGCCTGTGCACTACAATAGAGAATGGTGCTCATAGCAGCACAAAAAAAGAGGCCATCTTGACGGGCGCAGAGAAAGGTTAGCCATGACTGCATGCTTAGAAAGAGTGATCTTGATGGCACAAAGGAGCTGCAGGACAGTCCGAATTCCTCAGTGGAGGAGGAAACACTGTAACATGACTATATAGAATGGGACGAATATGTCTTTGACACACAGGAGAGCTCTGATCTCTTGGAGAACTTAGACGGTGATTTGGAACAGACATCTACCTTCACTGAGGTGAAGGACCCCTTAGGAGAGAGATGTTAAATCCTACCATGATAAGACATCCGCAGAGTGGACAATGGCGGCGCATGGACCACGTAACCAAATTCTTAAAGCAGTGGGTCAGAAAGTCTTTGGAAAAAAAAACACGTAATTTGTTGCGGGCTGAGTGCCTAGGCCATCTACTGGTGACAAGACCTGTACTACTCCTAACCTTGACCCTGAGCTTATAACTTTTTTGTTTAAGTTTGGCAAGGACCCCAAGAAGGGGATCGAAAACTACTTTTTTTGACACACATTTTCAATATGGCCAAGGAGGCCAGGAGCAAAAGTATCAGGGTCAATGTGGACCTGTTGAGAGGTTGAGCACAACGTGTCATTTGTTTGTTGGGAAATGCTAATACAAGCCTGATTACAGAGAGAGGAAAGGAGTCCTAATGAGGATGAACCCCAAGCTGGTTGATTTGTCCACCATAGAGGACATGGGGGATCCAAAAGGGCTACTATTTGGGGAGGTCTTTGTCAAGTACTTACGAAAATATGTTTCAACCTTTATTGCCTTCAGGAAGGCTCAAACCAATGTAAGACAAGTTCACAGCTCAAGGGCTGTTTTTGGGTGAACTGACAGGAGGCTGAAACTACGGGAATTACTGTAGGTGTTACCGCCCCAACACAAGCTTCTAGTCCCATGGTGCAAGATCAAGGCCTCATGGCACCAGATCTCAAGGTGAGCGCTATTGGTTCTTTTCCTGTAGAAGCTGAGGGAAGGTTGAGATTCTTCATCCACAATTGGGAGAGAGTAACCGGAGATGGTTGGTTTCAGAGACCGTGGCTGGTTATGGGATAGAGTTCTGGAACACATCACTACAAGTGAAACGGCCAAAGGAATTGGCCTTAGTTACTGAAAAAAATGAATCTTATAGAAACAGAGGTGTCCCAGATGTTAGAAAAAGGGGCTTTGAATTGAGTTACCGGTGCAGAGGAGACGAAGGGTTTCATAAGTACAGTTTTTCTAGAGAAAAAGATGGACAAGGGTTGCCGTCCTGTCATAAATTTAAAGGATTTAAACATATTCCTGGTCTACAGGCACTTCAAGATGGTAGGGATCCATCTATTGAGAGACATTTTACAGGTAAAAGCTTTGCTGACGAAATTAGACCTAAAGGACACACACTTCACAATATCTATGGCGAAGGACAGTCAGATATTTGCACTTCAGATGTAGGGGTGTTCTCTACCAGTTCCTCTGTCTCCCTTTCGGGTTGTCCTCAGCTCTGTGGTGTTTCACTAAAGTGATGCACCCAGTGGTGACCTTCCTCAGAAATAGGGTCGTCCAGTTAGTAATTTACCTGGATGATATTTTATTAATGTCCCAGGACAGGTTAGAGCTTCTGAAACACTTGGCTTGAACAATTGAAAAATTGAACTTCTTGAGAGTTTAGATTTTATAATAAATGCAAAGAGGTCTGTTATGGTCCCCTCTCAGAAACTAGAATTCCTGGGATTTCAGGTAGATACTCTTTTATACCAGTTGATTCTTCCACGGAAGAAGGTGACAAAGATTAAGACTGAGATAGGAGCAGTCTTGTCAAGGGATGCAGTCACCTTCAGGGACCTTGCAAGAGATTTGGGACTACTATCATCATCCATTCAGGCCATCTCCCTGGATCCTTTTAACCGTGGGCATAGTACTCTGCTACGCCAGCGGAGTATGCAGAGTTTTGCCAACTCCACGCTCCGCTGGGAACGTGAAGTTTAGCAAAAAACTCTGACTCCGCGGCGTAGCGGAGTTTTCCCTGCCATCCACCCCGCTTTCTAGCTTACCTGGTCACGCCGGTGATTCCTTGCCCTGCCGGGGCTGTCCTCTCCTCCTGACGGTCTCCAGTTCTCTCCACTCCCCAGATGCTCTACGTCACTCTTGGGACGACTGCGCATGCGCGCACATGCGCAGCTCATGGGAAGACTACGCATGCGCGCGCATGCGCAGCAGTCCTCCCAAGAGTGACGTTGAGCATAGGCGAGTCAGACGAGCCTGGAGAGGAGAGAGGCGACAGCCAGGAGGACAGCCCGGGCAGGGCACGGAAGCACCAGCGTGACCCGGTAAAACTCTGCAGCGGCCTCGGGTGGGTGGCAGCAGGGGGCTGTGCGGAGCATAGCGTAGCATAATTCCACTGAGTTTTAGCCAACTCCATGGAATTCTGCGAAGTGGCGCTCCACCAACTCCGCCCACCCTTAGGTCCTTTCCATAACAGGGCCCTTCAGAAACTGAAAGATTTGGGTCTGAGAAAAGGTTTATGGTATGGGGACTCTCTTCCACTGTCAGTGGATGCTCAAAACGATCTGGAATGGAATAGAGCATGTGGAATGGGTCCTACGGGTGCTACAGGGCCATGGGTACTGTGAAAAATGTTTCTTGGTTCCGTCCCAGAACTAAGGGGCAGATTTACAATGCCTGGCGCATCCCTGCAAATCAGCAGAGATGCGTCATGCAAGTTTACCCTTGCGCCACCACAGGTGCGCCGCATTTACTATGCGGCGCACCGTGGCGCAAAGATAAACAGATGCGTGTCGCATCTCCCATCGGAAGGGTGGCGCATTGCTGGAATCGTGTCGCAAGTGTGACGCAACTCCAGCAATGCTCGTGGGCCGCCCATCTCTAATGTGGTGCGCCACTCCTTACGCCTGCTTGAAGCAGGCGTAAGGATTTGTCGCAGCGGCGTCGGGCTTTCCTGCGACGGAATGCCCACCCTGCGACGGAACGCCCACATGAGACCTGACGCAGGCTTCATGTGGCGCAGGGCTTTACAACGTGACGCATCTCCCTAGATGCGTCACGTTGTAAATAAGGTGCAACGTGGCGCATGGTTTACGTCGCCGCTGCGTCACAAAAGTGACGCAACGGCGGCGCAAAAGTGGCGCAAGGGGCTTGTAAATCTGCCCCTTAGTGTTCATTGGAGCACATTTCCAGACTCACAGGGGAATGGTGGGACTGTCAGACATAAGTCTGGACAGCCTGCAGACCCATGTTCAGGATTTGCTATGTCAGGTAGACCCAAAGGCAGTAGAACGGTTAAGGGTCTAGGGCCACTTGGCATCAACAGTGTTTCTGGTCCCTTAGGCCAGGTATCACCTGCACAAGCTTCTCAGATTGATTCTTTCCAAGTGATCTACAGTGTCTCACAGTCTATTGGATCGCATCAGGATGACGGAACAGGTTTCGATGGATCTGTCATGATGGTTGGATTAGGATCATCTCATGAAGGGGGTTCCCCTATTTCCTCCTGTTTCCAATGGTGCTGACAACGGACACCAGCCTTTCAGGTTGAGGGCCTGGATGGACACTAAACAGGTTCAAGGTATCTGGTCTCTTGAGTACTCTCAGAGGTCTTCGAACTGGAGAGAGATGAAGGACTTCCATCTTGCCCTTCTTCACTTCTGTCCTCTATTGTTGGGAGAGGCAGTGGTGGTTCGCACAGACAATATGGTAACAAAAGTCTACATCAAAAAGAGGGCGGGACCAGATGCAGATCTTTGACCCTGATCACCCAGGGCATTTTCGAAGGGGCTCAGAGGTCTGTGTTGTCCCTGACTGTGATCTACATTCGGAGGGGAGGAGAATGTGAGGGCGGATCTCATGAGCAGGGAAATTCCATCTGCACTGAATTTCTCTCTTCGCCCTGCTCTATTCAGCCTCATTGTTCAACGCTGGGGGCAGTTGGGGCTGGATTTGTTTGCTTTTCCGGAGAATGTCAAGGTTCAGACCTTCTGCGAGAGGGGGAGGTGTCCCTAGGCTTGGGCAATAGACGGGTTAACGTGTTCTTGGCCACTCTTTCTGATTTATATATTTCCTCCCTCCCCTCTGATTATGTTGTGTCTGGTGAGGGTCAGAAGGGACAGGACACAGGTGATATTGGCTGCTCCCCATTGTCCACGGGCGAATTGGTTTCCGCTAGTGGAGTTAATGAAGAAGGATCAGGGGTGGAGATTGCCAGTCGTCCAATCTCTTCTCAACATTCCGACTCTCCCTCTTGGCTCCTTGAAGAGGTTATACTTGATGGTCTGGAGGGGTTTAGCTGTGTTGGGTGTGCCTGAGAAATTGGCAGTTACTTCAGCTGGTATCTTTCTAGTTATGCAAGTCATGCAGGATGGTTCTAGTCTGGATTTGACTGTGGCAACTCTGAGGGTTAAATGGGCAGCTATTTGGGCCTTTAGGGGCTCATTGGAAAATTTGAAGGATGAGGAGAGCTTGATGCCTAGAATTTTCCAGGGTTTGTTGAATCTTTTTCCTAGGCCTTGACAACGTGGAATCTTCAGTTGGTATTAGATGCTTTTGCTGCCCCCCTTCAGCTGCTTGATCAGCTTGAATTGAAGACCCTAACCTTCAAGACTTGTTTTTTGGTAGCATTAACATCTGCTAAACAACTTGGGAAACTGGGTGCTTTGATTTGTCAATATCAGTTTTGAAAATTTTTCCAGGATAGGATAGTTTTGATTCTGTTTCCTTCTTTTATGCCAAGGTGAAAACCTCTTTTAATTCTCAGCAGTAGGTGGTTCTTCCATGATTTTGTCCTCCACCATCCTCGGAGGAGGACTGCAGGTTGCATTGTTTAGATGTTAGGAGGTCTCTCCTAGTGAATTTACAAAAGGTGGAAACCTTTCTGAAGGGGGAATCTTTGTTAATTTTGGGCCTGCCAGGAAAGAGGAGATGCTGACTACATGCACATTGAGTAGATGGATATGTTCTTTAATTTTCTTGGTGTATGAGACGAAAGGTGAAGTTCCTCCTTCTGGAATTCAGGGATGGCCCACACGTAGCATGGCTACTACAGTGGCTGAATTACAGGGTGCTTCGACTGAGGCAATTTGCAGGGCAGCTACATGGGCTACTCCTACCACCTTTGTTAGACATTATAGGATTGCTGAGTTGGAACACCTTGATGATGTTCTTGACCATAAAGTTCTGTCCTCTATGAAGTAATAGAGCAGTTTTGTGTTGTTGCGATGAAATAAATTGGATTTTTGTGTTCTTGCAACTCAGTTGTCAGTCTATTTGCTTGCTATGTGTCATTTGTGTTGAAGGAAGGTGAGGGAAGGATGCACAGGAAATGCTTCTATTACTTACCTGTAATGGTATTACTCCTAGTCCTTCTCCCTCGCTCAGTTGCAGATTCCCTCCCGCCCTACTGGATGGAACAACTGAGTTTTTTCTCATTAGGCTTGTTTACGTACAAGAGGAAGGGGGGAGGGAGGAGGTTTTATTTGTAGCAGGGGATGTCTGATTGGAGGCAGGGAAACCTCATTTGTATAGAAGGAAGGCGAGGGAGAAGGTTTAGAAGTCATGCCATTACCAGTAAATAATAGAAGCATTTTTCGCTTGCACTTGGTTTTCTAAATTTTATGCAGGTCCATCCAAGTGGGCAGGTTTAAATGGGAAAGTCAAAGAAGACATTCTAATAAATTTGGTAATGCATGCTGGCTGAATCTGTGCAAATTTGGCATACATTTAACTGTTTTTGCTTTCTGTTTATGTCAAGTTTTGAGCAGATCCATGGGGGTGTGGGAGATGAATGGGAGCAATAAAGGTTTAATTTACTAATAACTTTGGTGCTGTTTGATGAATACGTGTGAAATTAGGGAGATGACAAATTAAGCAGAGTACAAGGACAGACAGGCTGTTTGACCAATCCCCGCCGTGCACAGCCAAACGGGGTGGACATAGTGCCTGGCCAAAGGCTATGCATATCACAGAATGGGTATATGGTAGGTGAATTCGGTGTGTCATAAAAAAACCCACATGAAACTCATATAATTCAAGTTAATTATGGTTCAGCATACACAAAACATAAAAACAACCTGTATTTCAACAGTTAGGGCATGCAGAGTGTAAAATGCATACCATAACTCATACCCCTGCCATGCTCAGTACACCCCTTATCCAATGTCATGCCAAAAAGGCCATCTACAAAGCAAGGCATTGTGTGTTGTTCTGTGCACAAAACTCTGTTTTTTAGTGAATATAAGTAGCCAATCAACACTCTTTGTGAATGTGGTCCTACATTACCCACAATTGTCTAGAGGTTTATAGAGTAATTTGAGGAGCAGCAGCTTTAATGATGACATCAGTGATGTAATTTGAGCTGTCATCAATGATGTGTTGGACTTGGCCCTTTTTGCAAGTTTATCCCCTGACTTTTTGCCTTTTGCCTCCTATTTTTCTGACCCTCTTTTTGCTGGCTTTGGGACTCCAGCCACTTTACCATTTCTAAACAATATTAAAGTGCATAAGCTCTCTGTGTAAATTGTGATTCTGAATGGTTATCCAAGATTGGCATATTTGATTTACTGGTAAGCCCCTAGCAAAGGGCACTGTGGGGGAGATTTACTAAGATTTTATGCTGTGTTTGCGTCCCAAAAGTGATGCAAATCAGCGCAAAATCTTTTTTTCACGATTTACTTTCCAGCGCTAAACTTGTTTAGTACTGCAAATAACGTGAAAGTAATGCAAAGCAGCGCATAGCATTACTTAGCACCAAGGGGGCGTACAATGGGTGGAGCATGGGCATTCCCATGCACCCACCCAAGGTTTCTGATGCTAAACCCAATTTACTAAACAAAGTAAACTTGGTTTAGCGTCAGAAAATTGCGCCCTTTTAAAGTAGGTGCAAGGAAGGAGAAATGTTTTCATTTCTCCTTCCTTTTCCGACTTTGCACGTGGGCTGCACTGTACAGCACGCATAGAAAGAGGTAAAAGGTTTGAAGTGAGTCTCAGCATTGTACTTTGTACTGGAAGGGTACCCTTCCAGTACCATACCTATGCTAGAGTCACAGAGACACACTTGCACCCTGGCGCAAAGGTGTCTCCGTGGCGTACAGCAGCCGATTTCAGCGCCGGTGCTAGGGAGAGGGGAGGAGATTGCCTTTTTTTAGTAAATTTGGCGCTCTCCTCCTCTCTCCTTTTTATGCAGCACAGCGCAGCATTTAGGGGTGCTGCACTGCGCTGTGTAAAAAAGTACTAAATCTCCCCCTGTGTGTGCCCAGGGCCTGTAAGTCAAATGCTACTAGTGGGCCTACAGCACTGGTTGTGCCACCCACATGAGTAGCCCTGTAAACATATCTCAGGCCTGCCATTGTAGTGTCTGTGAGTGCAGTTGTAAACTGCCATGTTGACCTGGCAATTGCACCCACTTGCCAGGCCCTAACCTTCCCTTTTGCTACATGTAAGGCAGCCCTAAGGTAGGCCCAAGGTACCCGCATAGGCATGGTGCAGTGTATGTGAAAGATAGGACATGTACTAGTGTCCTGATAGTGAAATACTGCCAATATCGTATTTCACTATTGCAAGGCCTAGCTCTCCCATATGCTATCTTTGGAGCAGCCTTGTAACATTTTACAAGTGTAACTTTTAATTGGGAACAACTAGAGACTTGGAGTTTGGGCTCCCTTAGCTCAGGATTTAAAAATGTATCTTATAGTGCAGGTGGTTTTTAAATTGTGTGTTTGAAAATGGCACATTTAGAAAGTGAAGTATTGGTTGAATAAATAACCAGGACCAATGAAATTGAATATTGGCCCTTTGTCTGTCTAAGTAGAAAGCAGCACATAAAATGGTAGCTAGGTTCCTTGTTGTGTTACTTTAATTAGGCCCTATCTAGCTACTGGTCCCTGGGCCTACCCCCTCTACACGACATTTAAAAAGTGGGCATTTTCTTGTTTAACCATCTTGTGCCTCTGCCTGCCTGTGGAATCAACATCTAGTTTAGACTGACAGGGAACTGATTGTACATTAACTATAGACAGTCACACACAGGGAGTTGAGATGTGCCCTGCATACCTGATTGCTCATCACTAGGCTGATGGGCCTCTCTGAGCTAGAGTGGTGGGAGTTGTCACATACACTTGAATAGGGCCATGCCTTGCCTCACACAATGCTGTCTCCACCTCCCTAGAATGTATCTGGACCAAGACCAGGCAGGACAAGAACTTGTGTACTACAAAGACAATCTTTTGAAGAATGCCTACTTCAAAGACCAAAAGGGGTATAAGTATTAGACCTAAAACTCCAGACTGTTAGAAAACTTCTGGATCAAGAGGATACTCTGCCTAGGAGAAGGTCTGAAGAGCTGTATGGAGGAGTACTGCCCCTTTGCTGTGTGTTGCTTTCCTGGGTTGGCCTGCAGTTTCTGCTTCTGCTTTGGAGAGGAAAAGGACTGGACTTTGCTGTATCCTGCTTTTGAAGTTTCTCCAAGGGCTTGTGTGTGCCTGCTTCCTGTTGGAAGTCTCAGGGTCATCAAAGACTTCATCTACAGCACCTGGACTCCATTGCTGGGAGTTCTGAACCTGCCAAGTGGTGCCAATTCCAGTTCTGGGCCACTGGAGGTGTTTGCTGGGCTGTAACTTCATGAAAAGGATTCTCAACGCCATCACCGACACTGCTGTCTGCACCGGTGCCGTGGTTACTGCACCCTGGATGGGCGCAGCACCGACCTCGACAACACCGCATCCCTGGTCTCACCGACAACGACGCTTCACATTGTCATTGACTTCACTGCCTGCCCCGTGGTCGTGGACACTGACTTCAACAACTGCGCAGCCCTGGTGTCACCAACGACGGCACTCCGCGGCGTTAATGATTCCACTGCCTGGACCGTAGCCGTGGTCACCACCCTCGATGACACCGCAGTCCCCAGTCTGCTGACGGCAACACTATTGACTCTGACATTGTCACTTTACACTTCCACCTGCACCAAAGCCACAGTCACTGCCTTGTGAGAAGCACGAGACACTGAACGCGACAACACCGCAGCCCCGGGTCGACCGACGACAGCGCCCCACAGACGCCACACTGCTGCCTGCACTGAAGCCACAGATACTGCATCGTGAAGTGCACGAGACACCGACAGCGACGACAATGCAGCCCTGGCTCTGCTGACATCAGGGCTCCTGACTTCAATCTCACGGAGTTCAATCTGCAACTCGTGTGTTTTCAAGGCCGCACCAACTTCTGCACTGTCATGAAGCACCGGCGCCTCGCGACTCCAATGATGCCTCACCATCACACTTCATCGCAAGGTCCTCAAGGCCGCTTCAACTTCCAAGGTACTGTTCGTATGTCTTCTCCAACCCCGTAGCCGGCCCTCAACTCCATCAAGGTCGGACTGAACTGTTGGATTTGTTGGTCACGACGCTGTGATAGCCCTGGTTGGCATTATCGACTTCAAGGAACTGTATTTTTGCTTTATTCTTAAGAAGTTCATATCTTCGCTTGTGTATGTTGGATTTTTTGTCGTTTTGGTCTTGTTTTCATTAGATAAATACTGCCTATTTTACTAAACTGGTGTGGCGTCCATTTTGTAGTGCTTTCAGTGTGTTACTGTGTTGTTTTGTACAAATACTTTACACATTGACTCTATGATAAGCCTGACTGCTCGTGCCAAACTACCAAGGGGATGAGCGGGGTTAACTTAGGTGGTTAATCCCCTTACCCTGACTAGGAGGATGAGTCCCTATTTGGACATGGTGCAAACCACTGCCAACTAGAGACCCCCATTTCTAACATTGGTGGTCAGTGTTGAGGATAGGACTTGTGTTTGTACTTGACATGCAGTGAGTGGTGTACACTACTATTATCACAGACCACTACGTACCACATACAGGTTTTTCCTTTTTGCCTTTTTCTATTTTTGAGTTCTTTTTTCCTGCAACTTCATCTTGTCTAGAGCCTCTTCAGTCACACCTGTGGATGTGGCCTTAGAGAAGGGAAGGTTGGACACCTACACTGCACAGCAATTGAAATCCATCGGCAAGAATGTTAAAATCAAATGTAGAGGCCTCACCTAGAAAGCGGAGCTACAAAAGGCTCTGAGGGCCTGGGTAGCAGCTAGGAATGTGAGTGGGCATTGAGAGGATCCTATGGTGAAGGCTGGGGAGATAAATATGCAGCAGGATGTATTGCTAGATCTGGACCTTCCTGGAGGGGATGTGCCCCCCCCCCCCATGGCAGGCAGCAGTGTCTCTTCAAAGGGTTTGTCTCCAGAGGACTGGAAGACAGACAAAGGGCCAGAGTATATGAGTTGGACCTAGAAAAGCTCAGATTGGAGAGAAAAAGTCAAGACAAGGATAAAACCTTAGCTATGAAGGAAAGGAGACTAGCCATGGAGAAGAAAAATATGCTTTTGGACCATGAGCTAAGTCTGAAGGAACTGGAGATAAAGACCTAGAGGGCTGGGTCTAGCAAGTATGGTGGCAACAAAGGTGTAACGTCTAGAACTGAGGAAGAAGTGCACATGCCCAGAGACTTGGTGCCCAACTTGAAGGAGGGGTATGGCATACACCAGAGGGATTAAGTTTATGAGGTAGCTCCAGAGGTGTGCAGGGTCCCTGAGGTGCGTTGGGGAACTGGCACGGGGAGCCATATTCCTAGTGGTGGGAGGGACACTCTACTGGCACTAGGTGTGAGTGACAAGAATAGTTGTTCCCCCATGGTAGGAGCCCTAGTAGAGAAGTATGGAGACAGCTCAGAAGAGTGTGGGTTGAGTGGCAGGGACAGTCAGACAGTGTCTCACCAGTCTCAAGAGGTTGATGTGGGGTACTTTTTCAAGGCACTGGATGGTGAGGTGGAGCGCAGTTTAATTAACACATGTGAGGGGCTGTGTCATTTGATTGCTGGAGAGCATATGTTCAGTCCCTGTTTTCCAGAGCTATGCCAACACCCGGTGGAGTGTGAGTTCTCTGACCCCAGGGAGCTTGCACTGGAGGCAGACATTTTAGTGGATTCTAGAGAGTCTGAGGAGGCATTTGGGGGTACGCCTGGAGGGAGTGGCTCAGGTCTCCCCCATCAGAGTGATGGGAAGTTCGCAGTGACCCAGATAGTAAGTAAGAAAATATTGTATTGTTTGGTTAGTGAAAACCTTTACAATTTCCACATAAAAAAAGAACGCAGCAGAAAAATTCATAATTAAAAAGTTGAAGAACATGTCATAAAACATTCATTCCTTGTGTTAAAATAGTCGGAACAGTGATCAGTAATTATTATCAGATACAATGAGTTGGCAAAGTCTTTGGACCATTCTTTGTCCAAACGACTTTCCAAAAATGTTACTGATACTGTCGCTTAAGGTGCCTAAAGCAGAGTTGAGAAGGGGATAGGGATCAAGGAACCATGTTCCAATAGTTAAAAAGTCAACGTTTGGATCTCTGTAAGAAAACAACTGTGCAATGATAGGTTGGTCTATAAACAGCAGCGATGGTGTGTTACTGTTGAGTGTTATGCTCCAGCATATGTCTTCCGGGTAGAGGTTGACCTGAATATTTGGCGTTCACTGAAAAGTGGCACTGTGAGAGTCTTTTAGTTGCAGTGATAAAGATTGCTGGTCACTTGATGCCAGAGCTTTTTCCCCTGCCGCTTCCATAAACCGTACAAAGCGACACAATAACTGTACGTCTCCACCTCCGAGGCATGCCTTTACTGCTTGTCTGCAGGATCTTATCCCCTTGCTTAAAAAGATGGGCTTCAGTAGCAGTCGCCGTTCAACTTGTAGTTCTCTGCAGATACACAGTAAGTGTAATATGCTCTCATCGACTTCCCCACATAAGTGACATGTAGTCTGAGCCGGAGATCGTTTCCAGGGGGGAAGATGCTGCAGGGATGGTAGAATGCCCATTCGAAAATGAAGGTATTTTTCTTTCATTCTCCTATTGAATCCCGCGCCTAGGTAAGATTGCGGAGAGGACTTGGCGTAGCTATGCACAACGAACCATCCATGGGCCCTTTCTGCGAGTGCCGCCTTATCTTCTACTAGGGATAGCCTTTTCACTGTCTTGTTTCAGTCCCTGAGGCCGCCCAGAGAAACTTAAGGCCCAGACGGTCTATTGATGCTGTCAAGTAACTCATGGCTGCGCATTCCTTCTTTAAGTGTATTTCGTTCCATAGATGGGAGTTCAGTGTTCCTAGTTCGGCCTTTTTGATCCTGTGCCAGCATTTAACATAGGCTCCTTTGCGAGCAATTTCTTGGGTCTGCAGGCCAAATTCCAGCCTTATTTGGGCTGGCGAGACATAATTGGGTAGATTGAATATCATCCTAGCCGATCTTGAGAGAGTTCTGTCTAGAATAGCCGCATCTCTTCCCCTCAGGCACTCGCTCCCGTAAGTAATAGCTGGAATGAGCTTTGCTTGCCAGACTTGTAGCAGTGGGATAAGGCTTGGGCCAGCTGTTTTGCGTTTAATGGATTTTAGAGCTACCGCAATTGAGTTACCTCTTCTATTGATGACTTCTTTTTGTGTATTAAATGTGCCTTTGTTGTCTATTATCACTCCCAGGTACTTATATTCTTCAACTGCTTCTATTGTTGTATCAGCCAAGTGCCAGCGGCAGTTGGAGGTTCTCTTTTTCAGATGTAATCGCATTACCTTTGTTTTGTCAAGGTTGATGGTTAGACCGTTGGTAGCTGAGTATCTGCTGGTTGTATCTAGTAGGTGTTGAATACCGATGGGTGCTCGGCTGATCAGCACAAGGTCGTCTGCGTACAGCAGATTGGAGAGTGGGAGCCCTCCTATCCTTGGCGCATGTGAATTACAAATGTCCAATTCTGTCGATAGGTCTGCCACATACAAGTTGAAGAGCATCAGGGCCAGCATACACCCCTGTTTGAGCCCCATAGTTGTTGACATTTTTCTGGATAGGAAATTTCCATCTCCTTGCCTTACTTGGACCCACATGTTAGTGTTTAGAAGTATTAACTGGTTTAAAAGAACAGATGGTATTTTCTTTTCCTCAAGTTTGAGCCACAGTTTGTTCTTGTCGATTTTATCGAAAGCTGATGAGTAGTCGATAAAACACAGAAAAAGAGGGTATTGTGCTGCTTTGGTGCCGTCTATTAGTAGAGACGGGGCAAGTATGTTCGTTGTTGTTCCCATGCCCTTGCAGAAACCCGTTTAATTGATGGGGATAATTGATTTTTCATTTGCCCAGGCAGTAAGGTCATCCAAGAGGAGGCCACCATAGTATTTGGCCTCAATATCAATTAAAGCTACAAGCATGTAGCTATTTGCTAAGTTCTTGTCCCCTTTCTTGTATTTTGGGGATATGATAGACCCCCTCCAGGAGTGCGGGATATTTTCTCCTCCTGAGATTTGTACAAACAGCGGTAGTAGTGCGGGAGCCCAGTGTTCAGGATCTTTTTTGATTAGCATCAGTGGAATCCCGTTAGGGCCTGGCGCGCCCTCCAGCTTGCCTTTAGCTATCCTGTTCTTAATCTGGTGAGTTGTAAATGAAAGATGATCGTTTACTGCTGGGAAAGTTAGATCAGAGAGAGTTGTCTCAGAGATGTAGCGGGAGCTCTGCTTCTGTACTGAATTAAAATGTTGCAGTAGTTGGGAGGCCCAAGTTTCCTCTGTCAGATGTGAGTTCATTCTTTGTACGTTCAGGTTGCCTAAGCTGTTTATTGTGCGCCAGAACCTTGCACTGTTGTTAGACTTTGAGTCGTACAATAGTCTAGCCCACAGATTTTCATCTGCCAGATTGCTTTTTTCTTTTTTGCTTTTAACTGCGTTAACTCCTTTTGAATAATAGGATCCTGTCCTGTTCGCCGAAGTCTGCGTAATGTTTTATTTATTGCTTTCTTGAGCTTACGAAGGTTAGGGATTTTGGAGATAGAAAGGTGGTTCTCTTGATGGTCCCAGTGTAGTGGGATGGGTGAGGGGTCCTATGTCCTGACTCAGTTGAGAGGGAGTGGGGGTGTGCAGAGGCCCAGGGTGCCCGATAGACAGAACCAGGGCCTGAATGGTTCCCAGGGAGCACCAGGAGGGGGGCCTAGTCTGCACCGGGGGCAGCTGATACTAGTGTCCCAATAGTTCTGGTGTCTGGCAGCACCTCTCCAGAAGGGAGGGTGCAGAAGTCCAGAGAAAGAGGTGATGGGGGAAGACAGTCCCCAGTCAGAGTGCCAGTGGCTGAAGGGCTGCCACCTCTGAGGTCAGAGCATTCCAGGACTGACCCTTGTGAGGCCACTTTTGGCCTGAGGGCCTTCAAGCACTGTCAGGTGGGCAGGAGGCTGGAGACCTACACCAGGCAGACTCTCACACAAAACCTGAGGATGGTGTTTCCCCTGAGGGGGTGGGTGTACTCCCCCGGAAGTCCTGGCTTGCCAGTCACAAATCTTATAATCAAAAAGGGGGGGAGAGAGAAGGTGTGACTCATTCGGCTTCCATCCGGTAAATAAATTATCAAAAGAGAATGAATCACTAGTCCTGTTATTAACCAGGGTCTTAGGGTCTATCCGTCTTTAAAAACCCTCATTCACATAGAAGCCGTTGGTGCTGTATATCTTGATTGTCCGCAAGCATTATGACGTGAAAAGCATCATGCCTTTTATTACGTTGATGAAGGCTAAGATTGACTCTTGCACATTGGGCTTGTTTTTATGGTTTTTATGGTCTTTTCTCTAGTTACAGGTACAATCACCTATAACGAGTCACAGTGCTTATTAGCAAATGCAAAAAGAAGGGTAAGTGAACCACTTACCTATGCACACCACAAAGAAGTGTGCAACCGCACGGTCCTGAAGAAAGCCCAACAAACCAACAGGGCACCAGAGGGCTGAAACATGTCGACCAATTGCACTCTTTTACAGGTGCAATAGAACAGTGACTCTTCTATTTACGCACCGCCTCACTTTTTAACTGTACCCCATCATCAACGTAATAAAAGGCAACTTGATAAGATGGAGGTATTGGTAGACTCACTTCACTCTCATCTTCACAATCACTGATCACTACTGCGAATACCAGTTGGTCTCCCTCCAGGCGGAGGAAAGCATAATTTAAAAACCCGATGATGATGCTTTTCACGTCATAATGCTTGCGGACAAACAAGATATACTTGCACCAACGGCTTCTACATGAATGAGGGTTTTTAAAGACGGATAGACTCTAAGACCCTGGTTAATAACAGGACAAGTGATTCATTCTCTTTTGATAATTTACTTGCCAGTCACAATTCCAGCCTCAGGGTAAAGACCCTGGGTTGGAGGGCCAGGTTCATAGTGTCCCCCCTGACCTGGAGGTAGGGGGGACTGCTACCAGTGTCCCTTCGCTTTTGCTGTCTGGGTATGCTACTCAGGGTGGGAGGGTGCAGAGCCCCGGGGGAGGAGCAGGGGGAGGAAAGCCTCGCCCCTGACTCCTGTCCAGCCTAAGGGTACAGACCCTAGGCTGGGAGACCAATTGCAGGATAGCACCCCTGAAATGGTGGGAGAACTGTGGAGGACACTTGCCACAGGTGCCCAGACAGTTCTGGAGTCAAGGAACTGTATGTTTGCTTTATTCTTAAGAAATTCATATCTTCGCTTGTGTATGTTGGATCTTCTGTCATTTTGGTCTTGTTTTGATTAGATAAATATAGGCTATTTTTCTTAACTGGTGTGGTGTCCTTTTTGTAGTGCTTTCACTGTGTTACTGTGTGTGTTTTGTACAAATACTTTACACATTGCCACTGAGATAAGCCTGACTGCTTGTGTCAAGCTACCAAGAGGGAAAGCAGGGGTTATCTTAGCTGTGTAATCTCCTCAGCCTGACGTGAAGGAAGGGTCACAACGTGGACAGGTTGCAAACAACTGCCAACTAGAGCCCCCCATTTCTAACATGATGTAATTTACCATGTCATGCATGATGTAATATGTGAGGTCAGTGCATGGTGGGGGTTGCAAGTTTTTTGTTACCTCAGTCAATTATAACTAGTGAGTTCCAGTGTGTTTTTGTTTTTTAAACATTAGTGTTTTTATTATTTCATTACCTAACTATAAAGTCACTTTATCCTTTCAATTTTTCAGTGAATTACTGTTTTTTTTACCTCACTTAAGACGTTATTACATTACCAAACTATAATGTCACTTTAACCTTTAGGTTTTCACTGGATTTCTAGCTTTTTTTAAACTTAAATAAGATTTAATTACCGAACTATAATGTCAAGTAAACCTTTAGTTATCTCAGTGGATATCTGTTTTTTTTAATCATATCTACCCACCTACCCTGCTGGGCACAGCTTTTGGATATGTGCAGCGGTCAGTGGCCATGTTGCCTGACCTCTGGCAAGGCCTTGTGCCCAACCTCCTGTGGGTGCTCATCCCCTCCGCCCACGGCCTTTGGCCATGCATGACAGTGCGATGGCTGCAGGGCCTGCCCTGTGGCCAGACTCTGTGCCTAACCCATGTGGGACTAAACCCCCTCTGGGCAGCCAGCCAGGCCCTGTGCCCAACCCCTTGAGGGCAGAGCCCCCCCAGTGCACACAGCTGTCCAAACCCTTGTCCCAATGCCCAACAGTGCCCAACCTCCCGCTGCGTATGGCTAAAGGCCGTGCACAATGTGGGGTTGGATGCCGGGCCTTGACTGTGGCCAGGTTTTGCACCTAGCTCCCCACAGGCGCCCAACATCCTCACAATGCAGGGCCTTCAGTTATGTGTGGCATGGGGATGGCCCCTGGGCCATGGCCGCAGGCCCGACACTCAACCCCTGCCAGCAGCACAATCCCTATCTGAGGACAGCCAGTATGACCCTGTGCCTAGCACCCCGCGGGTGCCCAAAACCCTGTTGTGCACGGCTGAATGCCTTATGCAGTATGGGTTTGGCTGCAGGGCTTGCACCCTATCCCTTGGTGGCGCCCAAGCCTCCACCGCACGTGGCCTACAGTTGTGCGCAATGTAGTTGGCCACAAAGCCTGGCCTATGGCCGGGCCCCGCACCCAAGCCCCCCCACGAGTGCCCATCCACTCGTGGACCTCCACCCAACAAGAATATTTTTATTTCTTTTTTAAAACTTTTTTTTGCATTAGGCCAGGCAAGCGTCACACTATGGTACCATAGGACAATGCAAGCTTCACCAAGTAAATCTTGAACTGTTTCCCCATTACAGCACCTATGGGATTACCAGGGTACCAAAAGGGAGGGCCATACTGAAACCCCAGTCCCCGCTGTACAAATTTCTATTTTTTTAATTGTTTGGTACCTACGACTCACCCTCTTTCCCCCACAAGAAACCCAGGGCATCAGGGTGTTCCTATCCTATTTTCTCAACTTGTTCACAACATGGGGCCTGAGTCCCCATGTACTGTAAAGGCTGCTGCAAAAAAGTTTCTTCAAATGGCGGCAAACTCGTTCAATCCTACGGGACAGGTCCTGAAAAGGCCAAAGGGAGAAAATTCTCTCTTGGTCAATCAGAAACCCTTATTTTTTAGATTTATGGTACCACTGGAGTCCTGCGGGATTCAACTGGACCAATCTTCCTGATAGACCTATTTTTTTAACCCCTTCATGACCACCCTGAGCACCTCTTTAAAGTGAATTTCTACAAGATGGCTGAACGGATTTACATCAAATGGAGAAAAGCCCGATTTCTGAGTAACAATCTGACTTTCTGCTAAATTTGGTCTAATTCTGTTCAGCCGTTGTTTTCTGTATCAGAGAGATGTATACATGCATAAAGGCGATTTTAATCAGCCCTCTTCATCCATTGGTCTGGTCACCTGTCATTCACATTATGCTACAACCCACCGAGTCATAAGTCAAAATTTTTATTTGATTCAGACCTCGTCTGAGGTCAACAAATGCAAGAACATAATTTTTTTTTTTTTTTAAATGCGCGTTATAGGCATGGTAATTTAAATTTAACGAGTGCAAATACATAGTTTGTGGTTTTTAAAATTAAAACATTTTTTAAAACAACTTTAGAAAACTGTTTAAGAACTTATAAAAGTTATAGCAAATAAATTCATTCAGAGGAGACTTGCACAATGATATTAAATCTTGAGAAGAAATAGCGTTATATCTAAGGCAAATAGGTTTTATGAAACGTTGCCGGGCTTCTACCAGGGTAGATTTGGGCAAATTAAGAGTACATGGAAGAGGTCTTGTACTCCACCGTTGCACAAGTCACAGATACCTGATGAATATTCAGAGGAATTCCATCTGGAAGAGTAAACTTTTAATGGAAGAATTCCTAGTCGCAGTAGAAGGATACAGCGCCTTACTCTATGTTCAAGTTGAAATTTTAAGTAGTGCTCTGGAGTTTTATATACTATATTATCTGCATATTTTTTGTAGTCTTTTAATTGGGTACAATGCTCCTTGTCTGAATCGAAACTTATTCTCGGCGTCATATGTTTTAAAAAGAGCTTCAAGTGTGCTGGGGACCAAGCCTGCAAAAGTGCTATAGTGCATTGTGATGCCTCTAGGGCTGCTTTGAGATTCCTATTGAAAGTATGCGGTGCCGATTCTTCTCTGAAAGTCGCTAATTTTAAAATATGTCTTAGAGAGCCGGGATCCGCATGTAAAAGATTAAAAGCCCACCTTATAATATTAGAGATGGCTCGAGCATATGTGTTTGCTAAAGAGAGCTCGAGGCGTAGGGCTTGTGTGGGGACAGATTGGGAGACTCCCAGCAGTTTCCTTAAGATAATCCCTTCTTTCACTTTTATTGGTTGCCAGGTTTTAATCTGTAAATATTCCCCGGCATAAAATAGAATCGGTGGGATTTTTACTCTGTACACCTCTAGCAGGGATTTAAAATGTCTCTTCCCAATCGAGGAATAAAATCTCTTTAAAGCCCCAACATGGGAGTCGGCCTTTTTCCCCAGTTGTTGAAAATGAGAGGCATTTTGAAGATTATATGAGAATATTCGGCCCAAGTAAACGTACTCTTTTACTACCTCAATTGGTTTACCTCCC
The DNA here is from genome assembly GCA_963921515.1 of Calotriton arnoldi. Taxonomy (NCBI): domain Eukaryota; kingdom Metazoa; phylum Chordata; class Amphibia; order Caudata; family Salamandridae; genus Calotriton; species Calotriton arnoldi. The sequence continues at coordinate 1,504,080 of CAWUFW010001417.1, read as the reverse complement.
AATAACCAGGTGAAGGCAAAGATTTCCTTCTTCCTCTAAAAGGTAAAATTTTAGTTTTAGAGATATTAGGGACCAAGAAATTTTCTTTTGCATATCTATTTAATTCAGTTACATTTCTGTGTAATCCAATTGGGGTGCGATCAAATATAATGATATTATCTGCGTACATTAGACTATGGATGTCATTTTGCGCACGTTTTGGGGGGAAATTATTAATTTGGGAAAAGTACCCCGGTAGGTTGCTTATATAAATGGAGAATAACAAGGGAGCGAGGAGGCATCCTTGTTTCAAACCATTCATCATGGGGATTGGTCTGGTTAAGCCCCTATCTCCCCCCATTTTTACTCTGCACCATGTCGCTGTATGCAAGGATATTATTATTGTGAGTAAATCATGGGGGATCCCTAAACTCTCTAGCTTTTCCCATAGCCTTGGCCTGTCCACACTATCAAAAGCAGTTGAGAAATCAATAGAGGCGCAGTAAACTATTTGTGATTTTTGCACTACATACTTATCGAGAACAGTCTGTAAGATAGCAATATTGTCCGTAATTGAATGTTTTGGTCGAAAACCAGCCTGTGTCATAGGGATCACATTGTTCGAGAATGCCCAGTCTTTTAGATGGTCCAATACTCATGCTGTGAAAATCTTGCCTGTGGCGTCTAAAAGGGCGATTTGTCTATAATTAATAGGATTTGAGCTAGAGCCTTTTTTTAAAAGGGGGACCACAATGCTCCCTTGCCAGGATTTTGGTATATACCCAGTCTCGAACGAGTACTGAAAAAGAAGAATTAAGAATTTACTCCAGTCTTCCGGGTTTGATTGAAGAACTTTGATCGGAATGTTGTCTGGATGATCTGGCAGATTTAATAATAGCGGCGATCTGTGTAGCTGAAATAGTTATTGTGCCCTGTTCAAATTGACCCTTTTGATCGGGGTGCTGGTTAGATGAGGCTTGTATTTGATTGTTGGGTTTATATAGATTTAGAATATGTTTCTCCCATTCAGATGGTGGAATTGGCGACGCTTGAGTTGACTTTCTTATCCCCATTTGAGCAGATACTATGTTCCAGAATGCCTTATTGTTTCCAATTTTTACTGCAATATGAATATCTACCCAGTTTTTGTCCTTTTTGGCTTGCTTTTCTTTTGCTTTAGTTTGTTGACGAAGTTTTTTTAATTTTCTTATTTCTTTTTGTCTTGCGACACAGAAGGATAGGAATTGCATTCTGGTAAGTTTGTTTAATAGTATTGACTGGTGGTCTGTTCGCTTTCCATTGTGGAGAATGTTGCCTTTATCTTTACTAATTGTATTTGCATGAAGGGTGGCAACAATTGAATCCACTATATTTTTATATCTGGTTATGGGGTCAACTTTTTCACTTATTGAGTTTGACTTTAAGGAAGAAATTACAATGTTCATTTTATTGATTGCTTTCGAGTTCCAGTGAATCCTGCCTGATTTTTGGTTTACGTGTGCCCGTCCATTTAGGAATTTAAAAGACCATGGAGAGTAAGTTAGAATTTCGATTCCCAAAGTCAAATGTGCATGATCGCTTACGTGCGTGTGCTGTATATTTAGTGACCGAACTTTCGTGAACAGATCTGTGCTGCAGATTACATAGTCTAAAATAGATGAACTGCAGTTACTTGTTCTAGTGAATGCTGCCAGGATATATCCTTCTACTCTTCCGTTGAGGACGATGCCATTAATTCCTGCAATGTGGGATAATAGCTGTATGCCTCGTTTATCTGCTCTTGCCTTGGCTGAGAATATGGGCATTGAAATTGAATATGCTTCCTCTTGTTCTGACATCCCTCCGTTGTTCAGTAGTGCATTCGAGATTTTTCCATTGAAGTCTCGGCGATAATCATAGGAGGAAAACCCCTGGACTCCAAAGTTTGGTCAACTTTCGGGAAATACTTTTCCAGAAGGGAGTCATTTGAAGAGCCGGGTGTATGTATATATTGAAGAGTAATAGATCTGAAGCAGACTCTGTGCTTTAGCTTTGATACTTTATGTTAACGCACTGCACATTCAACAGGTAGAGCTCTATTTCTTCATGGTCCCAATCAAATTCTTCATTTAGCAGGATCGCGAGTTCGCCTCTTGCGTGGCCCCTTCTTGAGGCCTCTGCTGCGTTCGCAAGCACGAAATAATCTTTTTGAGAGAAAGGAGCCAAGGACCATGTTTCTTGCAGCAGCACTATAGGTGGAGTGCTTTCCAGGATAAGAGATAACTTTTCTGTGGTTGTTCCGGCTATGTTCCAGGATACTATTTTTAGGTTACTGCTTGTTGGAAAACGAGGCAATATCTGTGAGGCCTGCACAAATAACATGACTACATTTGTCCTTCAGCGGGAACCAAACACCCCATTGTAGCGCTTGACTCTCAGAGGGTAGCGTTGCAGAGCAGTCTAAGGCCTACTCAAGGGAGGTGGTGTGGGCTAGTAATCGCCATTTACCAGTACGCAGAAATAACACTCAATAATTGATTGTCCAGTCTGTACTTTGCTTTATAAAAGGAAGAGTACATTTATTAAACACACCCAATACTCAATACTATGCAACAATTTACAAATATACATAAGCTGTTGGAATTACTTTGTGACATTGCATAACATTCCCACCCCTCCCGCAGGGGAGGTGGGGGTCTAGTACCACCACTCCCATGTATGCACATCATCCTGCCCCCTCATGCAGTGGGTTGAACATAACCTGGAGCGAGGGCCTTGCCCACTGGCACCATCCCAGTGGCGACCCACCCCCTTTATCTCAACAAGCATCTAAAATGGGCACACCTGCCCTGGTGACACATAACCCTGACTGAGCATCTCATACTGACCCTACAGTATGCACCTCTACATCTTAGGGGCTAACAGTCTGGGTTGTTCCTCACCTAACGCAGCAGCAAGAATACATGTTTAAGCATCACTTTAAAATGACAGTACTTATCATAGCTGATAACCATTATAATGCATTGTAATAAAAGCCCCTAAAAGGCATCACAGTTATAATCACAGGATTAAGCATATACAGCCAAACACCCTAGCAAGAATGCCCAGTAACATAACCCCACTTTGCTTGTGACTTCACATTACACATGTGACTTTCAGTCCCTCAGTAGAAATAACATTGGTAAATGCACTTCTTGTACAATGACACCACTTCATCTCCAGGGGATGCCCTTCTCCAGACATCCCCAGCACAGCCCTCCATACCTTGGTGCAGTCCCTAACACACCCCCTGCTGTAGAACAAAAGCTCCAGCCCCGGGATACTGTTGACTGCTGGCTGAGCCTTTGAGGGGTTGTTTCTATGGAGTCCCCAGAGACTTAGGGAGGGACTTAACATCTTCATGCTGGGGGAGACTGTGTTGCTCCTGCAGCTCCCCCTGCACTTTGTAGGCACTTAGCAGTGACCCCGTCCTCCTGGGGCCACCCCATGCAGAGCACCATCCACTTTCCTTGCAGGCCGGTCCAGGCCTGCAAGGCATTATGGGCTGTTTCTCTTCCTGCCTGTAAATATTATAGCAGCGGCTCTCCCGCTGCTCCAGGGAGAGCCGTGATGCATTGCTGGCGGCCTCACGCCGCATCTTCAGGCTGGTGGGGGCTGGTCACACCCGGACCCCTCATGCTAGGTGAGTGAATTGCAGCTCGTGGAGCCCACCCCCGCTGCTCCTGTGGCTTTTCGGGGGCCCGGTCCCACCCGGGCCCCTTGCACCTCATCACCTCTTCTCCGGGGGCCCGGTCCCACCCGGGCACCCTGCTCGTCTGGATCCTTGGGGAGCTGCTCGGGGAGCCCGGAGCCGCCTCCCCATCTGGCCAGCACCCTTGTGTGCTGCCGTGGGAGCCGGCACTCCATTGCAGGTCTGCCCACTCCTGCGGGCAGACACGAGGCTGCCTCCGCTCCAGCGGGTCCTCGGGGGAGTGCGACGGCACTCCCCCACCTTCCCGCTGCCGCGGGGAAGTGCGACGGCACTCCCCCCCTCCTCCGCCTTCACTTTGGGGCCCGGAGATGGAATCCAGGGCCCCAGGGCAATCCTTCACGGGGAGCGCAACGGCGCTCCCCGACTTCCGCTCTCTTTGGGGCCCGGAGTTGGGGGTCCCGGGCCCCTGCCACTTTTCCCAGGGGAGTGCGACAGCGCTCCCCTGCCTCTGTTCTCGTCGGGGGCCAGCGTGGGCTCTTGGCACCCCATGTGGCCAGTTTCACAGGGAGCATGACGGCTTTCCCCATCACGCCCCCCTGTCTCCAGATCCGCCGGGGCCAGGGTGGGCTCCTGGCACCCCTTTTTGGGCCCCGTCATGGGGAGCGCAACGGCGCTCCCCGACTTGGCTTCTTGTGGGGGCAGCCCCCAGGACCTGACCCATCCCGGGGGCCCATTCAAGACTGGCGGCAAAGCCCCACGCGCTTCGTCGTTGGTCAGGCCAGAGGTCAAAGGTCGCCTACCTTCTGGGGGCATATCTCAGCCCCCAGGGGACCGATCATCACCATTTTGGCCTCTTCTTGCTCCTGGTGGCGGGCCCCAGCCACTGGGAGCACTTTCCTTTGCCCTCCGGGTCTCACAGAGGGTGAATTCAGCAGGGAGCTGTCTTCACTGGCTCCCTGCGCCAGCCTTTCACCTGGCTCTCCTCCTGGGCCTCTCTTCTCCTTGCGCAGAGGCCCAGGCTTCGGATCCCTGGTCCTGGACACCCCTCCTGGCGCAATTCAGGATCCTGGGACAGTCAGGGGTTCTTCCTTCCAACTGCCCATGGCGCCAGACTCCAGCACCAGTCTTCCTCAGCAGACCACACCCCAGAGAGAGCTCCTCTTCCTGTGCAAGACCTTTTAAAAGAATTTGGAGGGGGCTGGCAGGAAGGCTCTACTTGCCCTATCAGGCAGCGACATATCACCTCTCTGCCCCTGCTCCCTCCTTCCTGCCCAGGCCTCTGGGATAGTTCAAAATGGCATCATCCAGGGGTCCCATGCCACATGGTCTCTGAAAAGCCCCATCCCCCCTTGCTGCTTTCTCTCCAGAGCAGCTTGGTGCCTGGCACCAGGTGACAGCTGCTGATGGATAACCTCTAGCTCCACCCACCTTCTCTTCCTTTTGAAGAGGAGACCTTCGCCCTTGGAATGCTTGCCGTGAAGGGCTAGGCCTCTGATGCTTCAGTTTGGGGAGGAAGGTCATTAATCCAGCCTGGCAGGGTCACACCCAGCCAGGCTCTGGTTATGAGCTGACTCAGAGGAAAATGACATTTCTGGATGACCCAAAAGCAGTACAGATATGACTTTGGACTCTGCAGAATAATACTTCTCACCTAAGTTACAGTGGACTTTAGTGCGTGTCTGGAATTTGTAGGCCCTAGGGAAGTGAAACTATCCCATGTGATCCCCATCCTCATAGGAGAATAATGGAGTGGTCCTTCAGTGAAAACAGTAAAGCACTCTGACTTTCCCTTACATGTTTCTTCCCATTATATAAAGTCTATTCCATGTCACCACCCAGCTCTGCATAATTCCTGCCACACCATTCTATCTGTACCTGCTCCTGGGCTGCGCACTCCAGGAATCTCCCCTGCGCAGCCCCTACACATGTGCACACGCATGTACACACGTGTCTGCATGTAACCAGCCCAGTGCCCCTTACTCCGGCTGCAGCGCAGCGGCCTACTCTCACCAGGGGGACACCAGTAAAATCCACATGCAGTCTCTTTCATCATGAGTTCACTGTGGGTGAGTCCCAACAGTAAAAGCTCAACAAATAGGTGTTCAAAAAGCGAAAAATCCGGGTGGCTCAGATGGTCAGAACCACCTTCTAACACTGCTAAAAAGGAAGTTTTCGATCTTTGCCTGGTTGTTGCTATTTAAGGCGCCTGCCACCCACGCCCAAGTGTTCTCGTCAGGTTGAGGGGTCTTTTTAGTATCGGAACAATTCTAGATTTGGCGCACTCCATCTTTGAATGAGATCATTAGGGGGCCATCCGTTGTGTTCCTAGGGGTTGCATTGCCCTTGAGTTGCTGGTTATAGTTATGTGGGAGAGCCTCATTCCCTTCGGGCCCTTTAGCATATTTGTGGAGGTCATCGGAATCTTTAACTTCAGATATATCGAAGCCGTTTTTATGGAGAATGTTGCTTTCTTTTATTATTATAGATGGTATTACGTTGGACCAAAACTCTACAATTGCCACTGAAGTAGAGTGTTTGTTTGGGAAGGAGACTAGTTTTATTTCTGCTGTGGTGAGTGTATGAAGAGAACGGACTTTATGTAACAGATCAACTATTCTCCTACGATTTAGTGAGACGTAGTCACAAGGAAATAAGTCTGTTAGTTCCAGGGCCGTTGATACTGATTGTTCCCCGCTGTCTTGTGATTCCTGATATGCTAAATGTTTTACAATATCCGTATAAACAGGTTTTATAGGGTTAATTGTAAAACTTGGTACGAAAGGGTTCAAAGCTTTGTGGTCTTCTTGAATTTCAGAAGGAGCAGCCCTCTGAGTTATGTATTGGGTTGCGTTTGAGGCTTTCGAGTCGCAGCTGTTATTTTCTTCTTCCTGCTCTTTAAAGCATGATTGTGAAAATGCCACTTTTCTCTGGAATTTTCTCGATATTCTTCGCTTAACCCTTTTCTTCTTGTTGTTTTATTGGTTTTAATGTGCACTTTTTTCCCTTTTTTTGTCTGCAATTTTGTAGATTCTATTTGATTTGTTTGACTGAAAAAGGATACTCCCTCTAGGGCCTTTTCATCTTTTTGCGGAGTGAGGTTGGGGCCGCCTATTTGGACTTTTTGCATAAGAGTTGGTTCTATTTGATTTGTTTGAGTTAAGGAAGATACTCCCTCTGAAACCTTTTCGTTTTTTTGAGGAGGGGGGTTGAAGCCTCCTTTTTGAACCTTTTGTGCGAAGATTGGGAACATCAGAGTAGTGTTGTGTGGAGTACTCAGCGGAGTAATCTCTGACAGGGGTTCCTTAAAGAGTTTACGTAGAGAATATATTTTTTCAACGCTAGGCTTGTCAGAAATGACTGGTATAGTTTGAGCGTCTTGAATACGTCGTTTTTTCCTTTTTTTATCTACGAGATGTTGTAATATCCCAGTTTGTGTTTCTAATATCTGGTCTGTATTTTCCATATTCTTTTCTAAAAGTAATAGTATAGATTCCATGATTCTCTGCAGCGATAGGATGGTACTTGATATGGGAACTTGCCTATTTGATGATTGTCGCATAATGAATGATGGGAATTCAGACGATTGTGAAGAGCTTTGTGCCCCATCAATTAGATTGCTTGGTGTACTAGAGAGCAAGTGCAATGGATTTTTTAGAGGATCACTAGGATCAGAAAAATGAGATGGCATATGATCAATGTCCGGGAGAGTAAAATCAGTGGCTAAGATTTGTGGGGCTGATATTTGTAGAGGATCGTCCAATTGTTCTTTTGCGGAGATCTCAGGGGATTGCTCTCGGATTGCCATGGGGTCCGTGGTCTCTTCTGGGACAGTAGGCTCTATGCCTTTTCGGTGTTCTATAGTCTGTTTACTTTTAGGCGCTATTTCCTTTTCTGGGTCTGTGCTGGCTTTCGATGTCTCCATGCCAACGTCTGACTTGTCAGTGCTTTTAGTCAACTTACGGTTGCCTCCCTGCACAGTTGAGGCAGATGAATCCCTGGTTTTCGACATTGTTGTAAAAAAGCTTGTAATTGGAGGTTCCCCTACTGTAGCTCCTATGAGTGTTGCCCTGCGGATACTTTACATTGATGCTTGCGTTGTTCCCAGTTTTTTCATATGTACTGTTCGAGACTGTAACTTTTTGTAAACCATGCCGTTTTGGCGTTTAGCTAGCACTTGATTGGATGAATTAATACCTATTTATGTTCTATTTTTGACTCTCTTTTAATGAGCTCTCCTTCTGTAACTTAATGTAGAATTTTATGACGTGTGACCGTAAGACCACTTTGGTAACAGTATATAATGGTTTGTCATGGAGAGGGCGAAATGTGGCTTAGTAAGCCGTAGCACTGGGTGCCCTATGCTTTTAACAGGAATCGTTCTGGTCCTGCTATAGTGGTTGATAATGGTAACAATGGCGATGGTGTAGGATGGTTAATTACTTCATCTCTGGTAGCTCTATGAATTGTTGACCTTTCCTTTTTGTTTTTGTTTCGTGTTGTCGAAGTCCTCGATTTCACAGTAATACGAGTGGGATCCCCCAAGCAGACCGCAAGCCGCACCTGGACCTGGCCAGGCCGCTTCCGCGGGCGCCTTAAGGTTCTCTCTTAGCAGGAGCTGAGTACAACTCCCACACTCGTAGGTCTTTAAAAGTAGTCCTGGAGCGTCCTAGAATATGTCTGAAGCAGAAAGGCCTTGGGGCAGTGGTGGCTCGCCGAGGGAGTGGTGCGGGGCATTGGGGCGGGGGAGGGGAGGGGCAGGATGGGGGGTAGTGGACTCGGACTTACGATGGACAGAACTCCCTCTGAGTTCACTACCCCCACACCCTGCCCCTCCCCGCCCCACACCACCGCCCCACACCACTCCCTCGGCGAGCCGCCACTGCCTTGGGGGAATGGGCCGATAAGAGGGCCTTCAGAAGGAACTGTGGCCCCCAGCCAAGCTGTCGGCTGTCAGGACACTGGAGCCACTGGAGGTAATCTCGGAGAATGGTTTGCAGATTGGGTAATGAGATGCCGTGAGAAAGACTCAATATGCAAGAGGTCGAAATGCAAGCTCACACCACCGATATTAGCTTTAGGGAAATGGTGACCAATATCCGATTTCCCTGTGCCCTTCAGCGCCCGCTCTGCGCCGCCGCTGCCTCTGCTATCCCCCCTGGACAGCTCTGAAAAGCGCCCCCCGCTCTGTAGGTCACTGGCGAAACCACTACAGCTAGAACCAGCTAGTTGGGGATGGAGCAAAGGGGGGGGGGGGTTAGGCAGAGGGGCAATAGTTAAGTGTTAAGAACTATTAAAAAGTGTTAAACGGTGGACCATTGAGGATAACAAAATCCTACCAGACTGAGCGTAGAACGTAGAACCACTTCGAACACAGGCTTCAATGCCAGTCGAGTGCCTCTGAAATCCTCCATGAGCTGAATTACAGGACCGCTGGAGCCCTCCTCAGGCTAAGTTGAAAGACCCCCAGCCCCTGGTCGACTTAGGGAGAGAGGGGGGGCTCCAAGGACGGGAGGGAGGGTAGACAAGCTGCTGCTGCTTGCAGACCTAAGCAGCGCCCAACTCGCAGGCTGCACCAGTAAAAAACCGGCCGCCTCCGCAAATTCGGGCAGGTCCGAGATGGGTACGGGAAAAAAGTGCCTGTCTCCGCTGGCTGGTTTCTGCGTGGAGGGGCGATGATAGATGTGAGGTAGGAGACCTCGCTGGGCCGTTGCAGCCCCTCCAGGGGGGTGAAGACGAAGGCTTTTCCGCCTGCTTTGTCTCGCCTCGCACGGCGTGTCGCTCGCCTCGTCTCACTCGGCCCTCAGCTCCGTCCTCAATCCGTGGGTGACCCACCTTAGCATACAGCATGTGCAATGTGTCAGCCCACTTCAGCCATTGACACGCTAGCACTGTGACTGATGTCATTGTACTGATCACATGTGCACAGCAACCTAAAAAGAAGTGTATGTCTATGCCAGAGCTGGCGGCCCAATACTTTGCCAGTGTGACCGTAAGACCACTTTGGTAACAGTATATAATGGTTTGTCGTGGAGAGAGCGAAATGTGGCTTAGTAAGCCGTAGCACTGGGTGCCCTATGCTTTTAATTTTAATTTTATTTTTTTAATTTTAGCCATCGTTTTATTTTGACTTTTTTAAAAATAATTTAGCCATCGTTTGGTGTTTAAACTATGTCTTCAGATTACAGTAATTCAAAGTAAATTTTACCTTTTCCTTTCACCAATAAGAATTAAAATTTCCTGTTATGTGCACTAAAACTAGAGCAGTTTCGATACCTGTTCTAAGTACATCTACCTGCTTGGACGCACCGCTCATGTTCCATCAAACTTACAAGTGAGGGTTAATTCTTTTTACATTCACATTTGTAACTGCAAGTACATGGGCCCCACGATTGGGGGCAGCATATTTTCTTTTTTTTCTCCCATTTTTGTGGCATTTTCTGCAGTACGAAAACAATCATACCTGTCAGCCAAAGCAGACCTATTGACTTGCCAATGCTTGTTTTTTTTGTGAGGTTGAGTAGAGCGGATCGTGGTCCAGCTGACCGACTGCTGAGGTGCAATCCCACAGGAAATCACCTGTCTCGTAAAACAAGCACTTGGAATGTTTGCTTTCTGCACTGTGGACTGGGGATGTTTGAAGAGGCTGTCTGTGGTGTTCAGCTGATTATATCTTCAGGAAGCGAGCAGTTAATAGACCAAGGCTCGAGATAAAAGAGCAGAAAGATTCCCTCTTTAAATGGCACTGAGCAATTACGGCCTCTGGGGAGGCAATTATAATGCTTGGTGATACTTCCAGCTTCCTCTGCAGAGAGGGAAGGCCCACGTGCGGGCCATGTGTCAGTGTCAGCCATCCAGGGTGCATCAGCTGCAGCCAGAGTCCTAATGAGACAGGCATTGAGTTATGAGACTGACAGATCCACGGGCTAGTGAGCTCGGTGGGCCTGTCCTCTGCACGTGGGAGAAGGGAGGCGTGCTGCCTCAATGAATCAGGCCCCTTGGAAACATTAGACTGTTTTCTTAACAAAGAGACATCCGCCAGGAGCGATTTAGCCCAGCGTAGTTTTCCGATGCACAATGCATTTTTGGACGTGTAGATTGTAAGTAGGGCTCCCGGTTTTATGTTATTAATTTTTTTTAAACATTTCGTCCATATTTCTTTTTAAGCCACTCATATTTATTTTGTACAATCATATTTGTACACATATATTTAACTGATAAACATACATTCATACTTTGATGCCTGTTGTGTTTTAGCAAGTTAAGCAGCCAAATATAATGAAACATTATAGGCACAAGTAAATATTAGCATTATACTAATATATGTTGACATATGTCTGTACTTAAGGAAATCTCATTCTGGTTTTTAAATTTCCCATGCTGTCTATCTGCTCAGCTGTTGGCCTGAAATTCATGAACTACAACATGGAGAGTCACTCACTAGAAGTCCAATTTTTTGTATTTTTCCACTTTTAAAAATAAATACAGACACGAAACAGATTGTTTTTTTAAATCTGTTTTTATCTGTAAAAATGAATACAAATGGCAGGCATGAGACATGCTTTAAAAGACTACTTAAATGGGTGGCACAATAAGTGCTGCAGGCCCACCAGTAGCATATAATGTACTTGCCTTGGGCACATGCTGTATCACTTTACTACTTTTTTATAAGTAAATTATGCCAATCAGGGGCCATATTATGTATTAGGGAGCACTTTCCCTGTTTGCGCCTGGTGCACCTCAAAACAGGTGTGCTGGGCGCAAACAGAGAAAGTGCACCCTATTACATAGAATGCGCTGCCCCAGGGCAGCTGCGAAGAGCGAACTGCACCCACCTGCAAGGGGATGTCTGAGGGTTCCGTTGGACCCCCTTTCCCCCCTCCAGAGGGCTGCTCTCAGGGGGTGCACCGACAGTGCACCACCTTTTAGGTGGTGCACTGTCAATGCACCTCCTGAGAGTGTTGTTGCCTCTTCACCCACGTCTGTAATAGGGCGCGGGTGCAGAGGCAAATCGATTCCCTCATTTGCATGGGCCATGCCCCCATGCAAATGAGGGAACACCCTCTGAAGGTAGCTCTGGCGCTTTAAGTGCCCCAGCACTATCGGTATTACAGTAGGGGTCGCACAAGTTTCTGCGGCCCCTACTGTAGTACCAAAGTGCCCCGCGGGTGCGCAAAGGGGGCGCATACGCCCGTTGCGCCCCCGGTGACCTTCTGTAATACGGCCCCAGGTGTTGACCAATTTTACCATGTTAAGTGGAGATTGCACAAGCACTTTTGCACTGGTTAGCAGTGGTAAAGTGCATAGGGTCCTAAGGCCAACAAAACCGATTTCAGAAAAACAGAAGGGGTGACGGAAAAAATGTTTGGGGCTGACCCTACAGAGAGGGCAAGACCAACAATGTTCAATTAAAACTACAAGTTCCAGGATTAAATTTGCTGTTGCTTGAAAAACAAAGACTGACTGAAAGTGTGCCACATTACATAGGGCCACTTGCCAGCTATGAGAATGCGGGCAATCTACTTTGGCACAGATATCTGTGCACATAATGTTCCAAAGAGATACAGAGCACAGTCTATCAGGCAAATAGCCAACACAATCCAACCAGTGTATAAACAATAGATTAGTTAATTTTTACCTGACATGCAACTATTCAGTATAACTTATCTCTAAATAATAGGAAACACTACCAAATGCAATGTCAACAGTTGACCTTGGAGCTAGCTGGCCAATGAGTATCTCTGAACCTTAAATGGTCTCCAGATTCCAGAAGTGCTATAGGACAATACAACTTTAATAAGCTCTATGGATATTCACAAAAAAACATACCATGTGTAGGTAACATCAGATGTCAATTAATATTATTATTATTATTATTATTATTAATAATATTATCATTATTATTATTATTGTTGTTGTTGTTATTATTATTATTATCATCTTTGTAATGGTAATAGTAACAACAATAACCATTATTATTAGTAGTAGTATTATTGTCATCATTATTATTCTTATTGGTTTTGATGTAGTGCTTTATACTGTTATGTATTGCTAATAGTATACATATTTATGAAAGACAACCAAAAGTGAAATGAGTGACTACTCATTAAAGTGATGGATGTGTAGTTGGAGAATATCGAGAGTGCCAGAAGGCTCTCCCCCAGAGTGCCAGAGCCGACAATATGGATGGCTGGGTGGTGCAACATAGGGGCCCTGCAGGAGAAAACCCCCACAGAGGGCATGGCTCGCCATCTTCTAATGCCTGGAGCCTGGCTGGGGTAGGTGAAAACTTGCTGTAGCTGAGGGTGACATGAGAGGGACCGCAGGGCGACTCCAGGTTTAAAAGGTGTGGCGAGGCAGGACACGTACTCTTTGTTCCTACCCTCATTGCCGTGAAGACTGCCGCCACCTGCCGCTGCAAGACCTTCAGTGCCCAGAAGACACTGCAGAGGGGGATCTCTTCTTACCCCACCCACCCATTCAGTAGTTTGATCCTGACATAGATAAATTGTTATGGGAGGTCACTTTTTTCTGTCAAAATATACTGTTGTTTCAAGCAGTAGTTGTCTCTACCTATTTTCTGTTGCAGGTAGATCCTATGTTTTATGTTGTGTTATATATTTTTTTATTTTATTCTTTGTCCTCATTGTGCAATAAGTAGGTAAGAAGATTGTGGGATCCCTCTTTCGAAACTTTGGATCACTGACATAACATCGACACTCATAATATCGACCCACAAAATTATCGACACACAAATATCGATAACATAAATATTGATATGCTATACGAAGTTAGAAAAATACACAAATATCAACACATAAAAATCGTCAAACACACACATCGATATCACTAATATCGAAGTCAATAATATAGTTATAACTAATATCGTTAACATTAAATAAACATACAAAATAACACAAATATCGAAAACAAAAATGTAGACCACACAATTATCGTCAAAAACAAAATATCGACACCTTAAAAATATTTCAAATAACACAATACATAACAAATAAAATATAAATAATATCACAAACACACAAAACATATTAAATAAATACAATAAAAATTAAATACATTATAAATAAAAAAAATTACTTTGACATAAGTAAATCTACCAAATTAATTCCTCTTTACAAACAGAATATATAAAATAAATAATTCTTTCAATACCTTAAATACATTATAAATTACAAATTATATACTAGCATACTTTTAAATAAACAAAGAATAAAAAAACGGCTAACTGAACATTAATTAGCATTTCCCAAATAAGGAAACAACTGCCAAAATAATTGACAAACATTAGTAACAGCCAATGAAAAACACCTACAACTTAAACAACCCAATAAGATTTAAAGAACAATTAAACAAACACTATATAAACCAAAGAAAAATTAACATTATTTTATTCTACAACAACAAACACAAGAATAAGGAAAATCTCTGCTGAATTGCTTCTACAACATTGGACTTCCTAATTGAAAACTCTAATTTCAACTTTACAAAGTAAGTAAAATATGAAGCTAATGTTATAACTTTATAAAATATAAGTAAAGTACTTTTTACAATAATTAAATAATTAATGTAATATTTATTTTAATTCTATCTCCTCTACAGAAACTCCAAACGACACTCAACTAACTACAAACAACATCAAAAACCACCTTGCAAAAAAAGTAAGTATAAATTAAAATTATACTAATGTAACAACTATTAATCCCAACCCAAAGGCCCCACTAACAACACAAACCCTAAAATACAGAAAATACTATTAAACAAATTTATTAAAATTATATATTTTTTCTACAGAAAATAAAAGAAACATTAAAGCCAAGCACCAACAGAAACATCTCAACATCAAAAAAAGTTCTACACATTAAAACATGTAAGTAAATTTTGTATATGAAAATCTGTAATACAATAAAAACATTTATAATATATGTAACATTTTTTATATACATTTCTCATAGCATTTGAAACATCAGAATGACTGGAGGTGCAAAATTCATTACTTCACAGAAAGGAAAACTTGTATTATGCTATATGTGATATGTCTACACCCAAGAAAAACATACAAACGACAAAATTAATTGGAAATGCAGCAAATATTATGCAAATGCATGTTATGGGAGGGCTACAACAAAAGAAACGACTGTATTAAATGTTAAGGAACATAACCACCCCCTAACATAGCAGAAATAAAAGTAAGAGATGCTTTAGAGACTCTTAAAGAAGCTAGCACTAGCTCTCAAAAACCTACTACTGAAATACTAAAGGACATACTACCCCGAGTTCCAGAACACGTAACTGGCCAATTACTCTCCGTCTCAACGTTAAAAAGACTAACAGCTAGAACCAAAAAATCAACTATGAGCACCCCACCTGCCCCCAAAACTTTCAGTGAAATTCAAATACCACCTGAACTCACTGTAACTCATAATGAAGAGCAATTTCTTCTTTATGATAATAAATCTAATGAAAAAAGGATTATAATATTTGCAACTCCCACAAACTTACTTAAACTACAAAATTGTGAGACATGGATGATGGATGGAACATTTAATATATGTCCCAAACCATTTTACCAATTATACACAATCCATGGACAGTATCACAATAGCAACATCCCCTTTAAATATGCCCTGTTACCAAACAAACAAACAACTACCTATTTTGAACTCCTAACAAAAGTAAGCAAGAAACTAATAACTACTACCCTCAAAAAATTATCATAGACTTCGAACAGTCAATGATACAAGCCATCCTGAAAAACTATCCTCACACAGCAATACAAGGTTGCTATTACCACTTTAATCAATGCATATGGAGACTCCTTCAAAAATCTACCCTTAGGGGCCGATTCTGATTGGAAACTGTACCGACCGACACGGACTGGGAATGTAGACCGACCCACACGTACCTGCGCCTTACGACCTGCGCAGTACGATGCAATGCGTGTGAATTACAACCGACTCGTACGGAACACAAGCCGCACGATCGACCCGTATGGAAAACAGTGATTCGCCCGTAAACGTACCGGGAAACGTACCGATTGACACGCATCAGGAATGGACCCGACCGACACGTACCCACGCTGTACGACCCGCGTAGTACGATGCAATGCGTGTGAAAAGAGACCGACTCGCACACAGCACAATCCGGAAGACCGAGACGTACAGAAAACAGTGACTAGCAAACAATATACTCCTTTGCGACCGACGCGTACGCCAACGATGAAACACAGCACAATTTCAGTGTGACAGACTCGGATTACCCCGCAAGAGCCACTGGCAGCGTCCGACCCGGTCAAATGAACGTCTCCATCATGCTCAACAAAACCAAAGGAAAAAAGACAAAAAAGGACCAAACAAACAATGACAAAGCCAATAAATAAAAAATGTAAAAAATGGAACAAAGACACACCCACAACTCCACCTACATAAAGGCCAGAAATCCCTACCATGATCCTTTGCAAACTACAGACATAGGACAGCAGACAACACCACCACACTGCAGAGACACACCACAACTCACACACCACACAACATCTACACTAGTTGCACCTCTCAAAAAATCAATCACACATTCACAGAGAAACTCACACCCACCACACTCACTTACACCCTCACACACACATCAATACCCACAACCACCCAGCACCATGCCCCCCAAGAAGAATCCAAAGTTCACAGATAGTGAGTTGGAAGTCATGATTGATGAAATACTCAGAGTAGAGCCACAGTTGTTTGGCACATTGGTCCAACAGACCCCCATGTCACAGAAAACCAAGATGTGGGAGAGAATCATCGACAAGGTCAACGCACAAGCACCTTGTCTGCGCACATAGGACGATATTCAGAACAGGTACTATGATGTGCGCAGGAGGGTCAAGAAGCTCATCGACAGGGATCATGCCTTGAGCAAGCAGACTGGTGGTGGCCCTCCTGCCAAACCAACACACTTCAGGTCCTGGGAGGAGAAGGTGCGTGCCATCCTACCACCGGAGAGCATCCATGGATTAACAGGAATACCAGAGCCTGGTGAGTACACAACCAATATACGCAATATTGTGCGGCAATACACATATATCACTGTCAAGGGGACAGTGAAACCAAGTACTGTCAGCAAAGCCATAGCAACCGAAAGGCAAGTATCCTGTGACGTGTATGCCAGTCAGTCAAACACAATACCTGACATCTCATAGTAATATGGAACCATGACATAACATGTTCAAACCTAACAACAAATACAGCAAGGCAGTGGCATAAATCACCAACAAACACTGTCAGCCATTTTGCCACCACTGTCACACTACCTCACAGGGAAGCTGATTCACAGGAAGGAAGGTTTGGTATCTGGGAAGGTAGGTGTATCCGATAGCATGATGGGAGTGGTTGTCACAGCCAATAGTCCACATCCCATATGGACCATCAAGCTCACACTGAACCATGCACACCTCACAGGGAGTGGAAATGTACTGACAAGATGGCTGACTCTAGGCCCTGCTGTGGTGAGCACAAGGCCCTGCTGAGACTTGGGCTCAAACTAACAACAGGACACCACTGCCTGACATCCTGAACATTAACCTTCACTCCCTGCAATGGAAGCATGCCTCATGGTGGGATATCTGGCCTAGTGGGAAGGAGTACTGCCAGCTCTGACTACATCTACCAGCAGGTGCTTGCACACACACACCCCTCAACACAAACTCCACACAACTCACCTGTGATAATGCATCCCCTCAGACTCAATTAAAAAATCTCACAAAGATTTACCACACTGGGTTCTGCTGTGTGGAGCACATGGGCTTGTTGGGACTTGTGTTCAAACAAACACCAGGACATCACTGTCTGCCATCTTGTCAGCACAGTCACACCACCACACAGGGAAAATGAATCACAGGAAGGAAGGTCAGGCATTGTGGGAAGGTGGGTGTAGCCAAAAGCATGATGGGAGTTGCAGTCACAGCTAAATATCCCTCACCCACATGTCCCAGCAAGCTCACACTGAACCATGCACACCTCACAGGGAGTGGAAATGTACTGACAAGATGGCTGACACTGGGTTCTGCTGTGGGGAGCACGAGGCCCTGCTGGGACCTGTGCTCAAACAAACAACAGGACACCAATGCCTGACAGCCTGAAAGGTAACTTGCACTCCCTGCAATGGAAGCATGCTTCATGGCGGGATAACAGGCCTGGGGGGGCGGAGGACTGCTAGCTCTGACTACATCTACCAGCAGCCCCCGTCATACACACCCCTCTCCCCAACACCAAAATACACACCTGGGACCATGCTCCACAAGAGAGTGAGTGAAAAGCCACTTCCAAGATGTCTGACAATGGCACTCTGCTGTGGGGAGCATAAGGCCCTGCTGGGACTTGGGCTCAAACTCACAACAGGACACTACTGCCTGACATCCTGAACGTAAACTGTGACTCCCTGCAATGGAAGCATGC
Source organism: Calotriton arnoldi (assembly GCA_963921515.1). NCBI lineage: Eukaryota > Metazoa > Chordata > Amphibia > Caudata > Salamandridae > Calotriton > Calotriton arnoldi. The sequence goes on along the minus strand of CAWUFW010001417.1, from coordinate 1,485,972 downwards.
CACATGGGGGATTACCTGGCCTTTGTGAGTGAAGGAGGTCCTGCAATGACTCCAAATGCTACCAAGGCCAGCTCAAAACACACCTTCTCAGCCAGAACAAATAGCACCCTTGGGACCAGTCACTCCGAAAGTGAATGCCCTGGCAAGATGGCTGACACATGGTCCTGATGTATGAATTGGCTACAAGTCACACCTACGCACTGGCCAACTCAAACACATTTACACTCACAGCCATTGGAACTGTAGGTATCCTCTCACTGTCTGGGGATGCAGTGTTCCAGGGGTGTCCCCTGACCTGGCTGTGAAGGTGTGTCTCGTAGATGACAATTGGGGAGATGCAGACATAGTACATAGCACCAAGCACACACAATGTCACCTATACATTATTGACAGGGGACACCTGACAGTGACTAGAATGGACACACCCATATAGCTGACATTGTAGCATGGTGTCATTCCCAAAAGGTGCAGTTGTGAGCTGCATTTCAATCCCACATCGTTCTGCGTTGTACACATCATTCACACAACACAACACTCACTGTCATAGACACTCCAAACACAATGACTAACCTGGACTGCATTGGAGGAGGCATGCAACTCACAGCAGCAGAACTGCAACACACACACCCCTGGCCATCACTGTCATGAGCATGGAAAAGCAAGAGAGCTGCTGTGCTCAATCCCTCTCGCCATGGAGAAAATTGACAAGACAAATGACGTTAGCACGTACAAAACTCAGCACCAACATCATCAGCTACGGTAACACCATGACTTGTATGAAATGAGATGTGAACTAGGAACACAGACAACCAAATAGTATCTCCCATTAGATCTCAGGCATACCGGACTGTGACCATGTTGTTCGGTACACCAATGTGACGCACAAAGACAAGCAAAAACTGCCACCACACATGCCCCAAGCTTGCAACATACCCTAAGTGTAATTGTACGTATGTCATCGTCAAAGCACAAATGTGGACAGGGATGACACAGCTGTGTCAGGCATGTGATGGCACTTGAGTAGCAATGGCCATGTACAGACAATTGATCAATACATGAGCTGGTCATGCACACAGCTTGAAGTGCACATTGAAATGCCTCAGGTTGCCATGACAAACTGCCTCAACAATATCAACCTCTGTCTGTCACAACTTAGGACAATGCAATGTACAGACTCTCATAATGATGTCCAGTGGCAACTGTCATGTGTGTGAAACGTTGATGTGTGTAGAACCATAATATACATTGTGTGTCTCTTCCAACCACAGGGGATGCTGGGGACACAGCAGGAACTGAAGAAGAGTCCCAGTCCCAGACTCTGGCGGACCCTGAGCTCTCCGGTGTGGATCAGCCTCTGTCCTCTTCGGACGACGACCACGAACGACCTGGCACCTCCGGTGTGAGTCATCGTGCAGCACCAGCAGTAGGAACATCAGCACCCCCTGCAACCACTCCTGCCACATCTGACAACAGACAGAGTACCCCTGCCGACACGGACAGACGAAGGCCACAGAACACCGACGGCACAGGTACACAGGGCACCCTGGAAGCAACGGACAACACCACCAGCACCAACACCCAAGGGGGCCCAGTGTTGCCTGTGACAGCCATGGCATGTCCTGCCCGTGTAGGTAGGGGTGGTGGGAGGGGGGCAGGCAGAGGACACGGCCTGCAGAGGGGGCTGGACTGCATGATGAGCCACACCTGGGACGCATCATAGATGCGTACCATGAAAGCACTGGAGGTTTTGGCCAGGTAGTGGGGATCCTCAAGGACCTCAAACAATAGCAGGCTGCCCATCATGCCCGCTTGGACTCCCACATGCCCCGGGTGGAGACACACATGTCCCGCAAGGAGTCCAAGTGGGACAAATTGGATGATCTAACAGCGGTGCATAGGGACATACTGACATGCCTCCGCCAGATCAGCGGCAACATGACCACACCTCCCTGTGCGCCCACGACATCTGTTGCCACAACATCTGCAACTGCCACAGGGAGGGAGGAGGACACCGCAGCAGCCTGCACTTGAGGGTCCCCCGAGAAAGAAGAGGGGTCGTCCGAAGAAGGGCAAGTGAGATGCTGATGGCCATGCACATCCCGAGGAACTCAACACCTGTTCTTGATATCGACCTTTGTGTGCAAACCATTTAACCTTGTTGACTGACACCCAACTCACCCACTTGATATGGAGGTTCTAAGTTGGAGCAATGCATCAAATTACTGTGGACTTTACTCTGAACATTTCATCTTCCAAGACTACCAACTCACCTGTGAACTTTGGATTACGTCACACTGTACAGCACTTCCAATTACGTTCACTATCCTCACACATGTTTGTAAATAAAATGACAATCACACAATACTTGCCTCTGTTGTTATTTAAACTGGGTTTGTGTCATGGAGATGATGATCTGCTAAAGAACACTGTGCATGCAAACTACCACAGCAATGTAAACACCGTTATGTGAGTCATGGTAATGTGACACATATGAGGGAGATGCACCACTAGGGCAACACAACACATACTCACCATGGCCATCTAACTCATCGCCTACACTGATGTTGACAGGAAATACAGTGGAATGCACATACACCACTCCCATCCTGAGTCAGTGGCAATCAGCCCACAGGTACAGAATGCAAATGACTGTTGGATGTGTGGATACAGACGAAGCACATCCCAAAGTGAAGCACAGGTTTATTAAAGATTTACAACCTGAGGATTCCACAACTGATGCAAGGTAACCTCACGTGACAGTGATCAAAAAGTAACCAAGTGGTAAACAATGAAAGTCCAGGGGTGTGTGGCACATCATTGGTTGGGACAATGACTACTTGCACTCTGGAACAGGAATCTGGGTGTCGGGGTTCAGACCTCACCATACAGCAGCCAAAGTACCCTGTGAAGGACAGACAGAAAACACAATCAAATACACAGATTTACAGCATACAACTACCATATACATGCCCAAAACAAAAGACACTCTGGTAAGGATATCAGACGTGCGCGGTGTTTTTAAATAACGCTACCCCAGGACTTCTTTTAACGCACAATTGTTTGAAACTTATATTGTGGTTACTGACTCTTTTTAATGCTGCTCTCTTCGTATTGAATCGATTGCCGATTTTTACACTACTTTCTTGATCCTTCTAAACCTTTTAATTGCTTTTTAAAATTGTATTGTGATTTCTATTTTATCTTTTTTTTTTAAAAAGGCTGCTCTTTTAGTTAAAGTATCGCTAGCCTATTTGCACCTAACTTGGCCGCACTGCTCTTACCTGAGCCTGCCCCGGTCCATCACGGCTGTGTGCCATTTGTGTGGAGGGCGTGGCTGACCCCACCGAGCATATCACTTCCGGTCAGGGAGGCGGAGGAGGAACTTCCCGCCCGCTACCCACAAAAGACCAATGTGCATACGTCCGCGCAGCGGACGCGCAGCGGTGCGCCGCTGGCGCGCCAAGGCGCGCCTAAGGCAAGCCCGTCTGCGCCCGTCCGTGCCAGACCGGGCCCAGGGGCCAGGACCCCTGGCCTTTCTGGGGCACAAGGAAGGATAAAATATTCAGCAGATGAGCTACTGAGACTATCACACCCCTTGGACATAAGATGCAAACATAATATAAACATTGACAGTAAGATCCTTAAATGTAGCTACTGTAATAAGACCTTGACGCATAAAACACAAGTCAAGAACAATGAGGGCAAACTATATTTAGCCCAACTAAACTGTAGATCACTGGCTAAACACAAACATGAAATCTACGACCTATTAAGAGAAAGAACACTGGATGTACTGTTTTTGACTGAGACATGGCTTAATGAGAGCTCCACCCCAGATGTTTTAGATGCGATACCAAACGAATATAGGTTAGTAAGGCAGGATCGAGTAGACAGACTAGGGGGTGGAATTGCGATAATTCATAAAGCCACAATAAAGTGTGAGCTTAAACAAGCGAACCTAGAGAACTGTGAGGCACTTTCATTCACAATAGCAGCAGCAGAAGACAACACCATAGCAGGCTTTCTAATATACCGTCCACCGGGGCCAGCAACGCAATTTATAATAAGCCTGGAGGAGAAAGTAGTACACCCAGCCCTCCGGTACAATAATTTTATTGTGCTAGGCGATCTTAATATACACTTTGATAACAAACTGAACAAAGAAGCCCACACACTATGCAAAGATCTACTGACGCTGAACCTAGCGCAGAAAGTTGAGACACAAACTCACCAAGGGGGCCAAATTTTAGACCCAATTTTCTCCAACTCCTCAGAGATAGAGGTGGGAATTCCATGGCCCATCCCATGGTCAGACCATTACCTAGTCCCTTTCACTGTACCGTTGCACAGAAGGAAGGTGGAGCGAATTTCTGAGAAAATTACGAGAAGGCAGTGGAATAATTTTAATTCTACTACGTTCAACCAGGCTCTGATGGGAAATAAACCCACATTAACTAAAGATATAAATGTAGCCAACAAGCAACTTGAAACTTGGATTACGGAGGCCCTAGATGAGATAGCACCATGGAGCACGAGGTCTCCTAAAAGACATAATGCCTCAGCACCATGGTTCAACGACGAACTGAGGAACGCCAAAAAAAGTGTAAGAAGTCCGAGCGAGCATGGAGGAAAGATTATTGTAGTAAGGTTAAAGATAACTACAAAAAAGAACTAAAACAATATCACGCACTAATCAGGAAAATAAGATGCAATTTCTATACAGACAAAATTGATAGGGCGAGTAACTCCCCCAAAGAAATGTTTGCTATATTAAAGTCCCTCAAAACATACGAAAACAAAAATGAGGCACCCACTTCATTAGAGAGCTGTAATAAAGTGGCAGAGTTTTTTGCTGACAAAGTGACAAAAATCTACGAGAGCTTTCCAATAGAAGCAAGACAAGGAACAAGCCTGAAACATATAAATCAGACGAATTTCGCTGGAGTAACGTTAGATGAATTTAAGATCCAGGAGTTAGAAGAACTCATAGCCACAGCAAAAGGGATAAAATCTGGATCCCCATTAGACCCTGCACGTCCGGACAGAGTAATGGAGGGAGCAGAACTGATCATGCCATATATCTCTGAACTAATCTCTTGCTCCTTCCAGAATGGCATGGTCCCTACCAAATGGAAACAAGCAATTGTTCGTCCTCTAAAAAGAAACAGTCAATAGAGATAACTGTATTAGAGAATCTACGTCCTATTTCACTGTTGCCGTTTGTGGCCAAAATCGCAGAGAAAACGGTTAATAAACAACTGGTAGATCATATCAACAAGAATGAGCTGTTCCACCCGTCGCAATCAGGTTTCAGAAAGGACCACTCAACTGAGACAGCACTCCTTATGGCCACTGAAACGCTGAGAAAATTCGCCGATGATGGGCAGACAGCCGCCTTGATCCTGTTGGACCTAAGTGCGGCGTTTGACACCGTTTCACACAAGATACTCCTCCAGAGATTAGAGGCCTGTGGTATCAGGCAAAATGCTCTGTGTTGGCTGACTTCGTTCCTCTCCACACGGAGCTTCCAAGTAACACAACGGCCATATTTGTCAAAGAGTATCCCCTTGCCGCAAGGGGTCCCACAGGGATCGATTCTGAGCCCCACCCTATTTAACTTGTATGTGGGACCACTGGCTGAGCTAGTGGAAAAACATGAGGTGTCTATAGTTTCCTATGCTGACGACACGCAGTTAATTGTGATGCTGTCACAAGACAAGGAACAGGCAGCTATTCGATTTTCCAAATGCCTGGGAGAGGTGGCTGACTGGATGTCGGACCACTGCCTCAAGTTGAATGGAAGCAAGACAGAAGTAATGGTGGTAGGCAAGGCACCGACCATATGGTCTTCAGCATGGTGGCCTGAAACATTGGGCCAACAACCATCACTAAAAACGGAGGTAAAAACCTCGGGATCTGGTTCGACTCCGAACTGACTTTTGACGGGCAAACCCGGAAGGTGGCCAGCAAATGCTATGGGGCCATGAAAATCCTAAGGAAAGTTCTGGATCTTCTGCCCCCAGACGCCAGGAAAACTATAGTGCATGCGGTGATAACCTCCCAAATTGATTATGGGAATGTACTATATCTTGGAGCTTCTAAGGCAGGAATATCCATACTACAGACAGTTCAGAATGCGGCGGCTCGCCTAGTTCTTAGCCTGCCGAGAAGAGCCAACACAAAGAAAGCTCTGACAGCACTACATTGGCTGCCAGTGGAAAAGAGAGTTGTGTTCAAGGCGATGTGCCTATGTCACCGAATTCTATCGAAGAGAGGCCCAAGGTACCTTCACCCACTACTAATTCAGTACACACCTGGACAGTGTCTAAGATCTAGGGGAAAGGCACTGGTAACTGTACCGAGAATTCGCAGAGCAAGAATGGGTGCACGCTCTTTCAGGTACATCGCAGCTAAGACATGGAACACCTTACCAGTGGCATTAAGAATCGAACCATGCGAAAGCAGTTTTCGCAAACAACTTAAGACCTGGCTGTTCGTAAAAACATAATAATAAAGAAGATCTGACAGTCTGTATGGGCTACGCAGTGAGATACGCGGATCGCTGTTATATCCTCCCACAGTGTCTTGCTCAGCGCGGGGACACACCGGTGGTGTAACCATGCGCTCTATAAATGGCTAAAATAAAAAAAATAAATAAATAAAACAAATCCCAAGCTACGTAAACACAACCCAGTAATCAGGTAAACACTGTTTGGGAGTACAGACTACCTGAAAGGACACATCACTGCAAGCATCCTGTCAAGTAGCACTCAGCCACACTCAAGCAGCACCAGTGCACCACCAACATATATCAGGCAAACACAATACTTTGACAACACATCACTGTATTCTGACATTCATGTGAAGAAGTTGTGGATCAGCTGGGTCCGAACATCACCCTCACCCTCATCATCACTGGCATCATGCCCCAGGGCAGGATCCTCCATGGCTGGCGGATGTTGGTCAGCGTCATCTTGGATGAGAGGCAACTCCTTCCTCACTGCCAGGTTGTGTAGCATGCAGCACACTATGATGATTTTGCACACCTTAGCTGGTGCATATGGGAGGGCCCCTCCTGTCTTGTCCAGGCAGCGGAATCTGCTTTTCAGGAGACCAAATGTCCGCTCGATCACTCTCCTGGTCCGACCATGTGCCTCATTGTAGCGCATCTCCGCAGGTGTCACAGGGTTCCTGAGGGGTGTCAGCAACCACAGCATGTTGGGGTATCCGGAGTCACGTACATACAGACAATTGCACATTAGATGAGTTTGAAAACAGGGTGGAAAACAACATTACCAAACACACACAATGGTAAACTGTCAGTACACACTGACAAGCCAGGCACGCTGGTTCGGCATCTGTGACATCATCGTCAGGATGCGACCTGGGAAACGTGCACACACATGTGAAATGGTCATGTCTGCCAGACATACCACCAGAGCATTGATTGAGTGGAAATGTTTCCTGTTTCGGTATGTCTGCTCATGTGCCTGTGGTGGTACCAAAGCCACATGTGTCCCATCAATGGAGCCAATGACATGTGGCATCCTTCCCAGTGCATAGAAGTCACTCTTGATGTCAGTGAGTTGTTGTGGGGTTGGGAAATGGATGTAGTGGTTGAGGAAATGCAACATCGCCTCCAACACATCTCGGAGCACACGGCTGAACATGGTCTGTGACATCCCACCAGCAGAAGCCACAGTGTACCGGTGGCAAAGAAGTGTAGGGCTGCCATCACCTTCTCCTTGGGGGTCAGCGCTGTAGGGTATGGCCGGCCAGGTTGCAAGTGTGGGGCCAACTGCTCCACCAAATCCTCAATCAGTGGGCTAGTGAAGCGGTACCGTCGGATGCAGTCACGTTCAACCATGGTTGCAAGGTCAGGGAACGGTCTGTGGATAGCTGGTCTCCTGCAGTACATAGATGAGCAAATAAAGGTTGTCAGTTCCCCTATCTATGTGCCAGTGTCCACGCTAAATAGCACATGAAACATCATAACAGGACCCAAGTACCTGATGTGTGTGCTGTTGGGTAGGGGCACATATGTCAGCTACATGCCCATCATCTGACATCTCTGCTCTACATGTCTACACAACAAGGTCCATGTTGCACAGTACATCAGTACGAGTGTCACATACCTAACACACACCACAGTGACTAGTGAGGACAGATGTCTTCCCCACATCATAGGTTTTTGACAGACACACACACAGGGACCTTGTATTGCCACAAGGACACTATCATGATGGAGCGTCTCATATACACGCCACAACGCACACATGACACCCACATGAAGTGCCACCTGATTTGTTTGCAGGTCAGACATGGATGTCTGTGACACACAGACGCAACATCAACTCACATTGACAAAACACATGGATGTGGTGACCGTTTGACCCCCCGTTTGGCCCCCCGTTTGGCCCCCCGTTTGGCCCCTCGTGCTCCAGGGAGTCAGTGTGCAGCGCCAGGACACCCTTGGGTATAAGTGCGCTTTATAAGCTCATAATAATAATAATAATAATAATTTGCGTTGCAAAATGCACACATACTGTGGATGAACATCACATTTGTGGCACTGGGACACCCTGTGACACACATACCATTCCACCTAAGAGTCAGGGTGTATGTCACAAGTCATACACAATGTAACCCTGGAACTGTGTTCATGCCTTGTGCTCTGAACTGTACAGTTGTCAATCACAGTGGTCATGTGCACAACACACAAAGGTATCTGTCCCCATGACACCTTGCACGGCCTGGGAGTGGGTGCCACTAAGTGCCACATACTAAATCACATGTTGACCCACATACACACACAGGTAATGCAGCCTGACATGCCTTTTGACATACTGTGTCACAGGCTGTATTGTTGTAGATGTGCACATGGGTCCCTGGCAAGCTATGGTGGGTGGCATCCTTTTGCCCATTGACAGCAATGGTGACAGATGCGGGTGGGTTTTCAAAAGACGCGTCGGACACCTAGGGACCGATCCGTGCACACGCCTTGCCCATTGACTGCAATGGTGACAGATGCGGGTGGGTTTTCAAAAGACGCGTCGGACACCTAGGGACCAAGGCGTGTGCACGCCTTGGACCCTGAATGTAAGGGTGACATACGCGGTGGGTTTTAAAAAGACGCGTCGGACACCTAGGGACCAAGGCGTGCACACGCCTTGGACCCTGAATGTAATGGTGACATACGCGGGTGGGTTATCAAAAGACGCGTCGGACACCTAGGGACCAAGGCGTGCGCACGCATTGGCTATTAACTGCCATGGAGACTGACGCGGATTTGATACTTGTACGATTCATGTGCTGAAAAATCCGTTGGCTCCCTACAACAATGTATCAAACTCATTGGTGTCATGAAGCTGAACTTTTTAAACGATGCGGAAGGCGTGTACGAGGCGTGCAATGCGATGGATTGGCCAGATTCATAGGATGCAAACGTGTCGGACCTATCGCTTTGGACGCATGGTTCATAATCTGCCTCTGCAGCACAGATATAAGGCTGTCTGTTCCCCTGAGAGCTCACTTGCCTGCACTACATGCTCCAGATTGACATCTCTGCTACCACTGCTGCTGTCTCTGCATCCTCTGGCTTCAAGAATGGCACGTACTGTGGAGAGGGCCCCAGCCTTCACAGAGGAGGAGAACCAGGCCCTGCTGGACAGCCTCCTTCCACAGTACAGCAAGCTCTTTGGGAAACCAGGGGAGCAGGTGAGTGTGCAGTCCACGTCCTTTCTCATTGTGCATGTTGTCTGTCTAGCACTAATGGCATTGTGTACACCAGTGGCTAGCATGCTCACTGAGCAGTTGTAACCCCCAAAGTGTGTAGGTACCTGTAGTGAACAGGTACTGTGCTGAAAAAGTGCATTCTTACACGGTCATAATACCCAGGCAATGTTTCCATGTTGTTAATGCAGGACAACTGTCCATTACCATAGTTGCACTACCTGTGTACATCATATGCCCTTGTGATAACGACATGTATATCCAACTGTGTGATGCTCAAACATGTTGCATGTGTAGTAATGGTCTTTTAACTTTGTCATCCTCACAGGTTGATGCCCATCAGAAACAGGAGATCTGGAAGACCATCGTCTGGGCAGTTCGATCTGTGGGGGTCTACAAGCGCCGCATCCGCAACTGCCAGAAGAGGTGGCAGGACCTTCGTGGCTGGACCCGGAGGATCGCAAGAGTCCAGCTGAAGCTGTCACCTCTTCGCAGAAGGGGCGGATGACGGATCCTGATCCCCCACATGCTCCGGATTCTGACGGTGGTCTTCCCTGACCTGGATGGGCAGTTAAAGGCCAGACAGCAGCAAGGAGGGGGTAAGTGCATGCCTTTTCTGTGAACTATGTCTCACATGCTATTTGCACTCCTTCAGCCTGGTTACACTCCCACAGTTCATCTGTCTGCTTGAACAAGAGTCATGTGCCTAAATTAGGTGATGGCCCATCCTCATCTGATACACAGGTGTGGCCCTTTCAGTCTGTGACTTGTGTCACTTGGGTTGTGTGTCCCTGCTGTTGTCCAAGGAAAAGGTTTGAAACAGCATCTGCTACTGGTGCATTGTTTTGGGCTTCATGAGTGAGGCAATTGATTGACATGTGTCTGCACATTGCCAGAAAGCTGACATGTACTCTGTGTGGGCCATTAATATGTGTTCTAATTGCTGCTCTGGCTCACCATATGTGTCTGGGGTATTTACCACACACCCATGCAGCAGGTGACACAATGTTGGGGCCTCAGAAGAATGTGCATCATGTGTGTCACACATGCATAGACACATGCCTAGTGTTCAGGGTTATCCCATGTTGCACATGGACCAGGACAGGTATGCCTACTCCGGACATGAAAGTGCACTCTGTTCTCCTACTTCTGTGTGCCAGCCTACATTTTGTGCATTGTGAAATGTGCAATCAGGTGTCTGCCTCTGTATCATTGTGGAGTGGCCTAGCTTTTTAGACTCCTGGGGTGTTAAACAGTTTGGGGTGGGCAGCCAGCTGAGATGTGGCTGTTGGATCAGCACAATGGGGTGAAACATAGGTGTGTAATCACTTGACTGTGCCTAATGGTGTATTCTACATTAAAGTGCAGGCAGCTTTAATACGTTCTCATCAGACTGTGATGTGATCATGTTTACAGATTTGTGCTTGCTGTCACTCAACTGTAGCATTTGTATAACGTGGGATCATCAGATGCCTTAAGATGTGGGTAGCAGTGGGTGGACATGTGCACTTGACAGCTGCAGAGCTTACATTCCCCACAAAAACATGATTGTGACACAGTGCAGACTGTTTGTTTTTGGATTAACTGCCCCTGTGACTGAAGCCAGTAATGACTGATTAGCCAGACTGGCCTGTAGTATGGTATACCACTTGCAAATGTGTATCCTGCAGCAATGTCAGTTGTCCTGCATGCACTCAATTGTGGCATTGACCATCAATACATGAGCACATCATGGTGTCTGGTGAAGGAAGCATATCCATATTGCTGACAATGACTTTGGCCATCCCTTATCCTGACACATGTACTGAGTCAGTGGCAGGAGATGGGATATGTGTGTACTGACACATTTCAATCACAAATCCTGCAGTTCAGACAACTGTCTATGTGGTGCATGTGTGCACATATGAGTAGTGGCATACTACATGCACCAGACAGATGGGTCCATGGACGGGAAGGATATGAGGGGCATGGTTGACTGGCAGACTGACAAGTGTCTTGTTCAAATATGTGTCAGCTCTTTTTGCAATATTTTGCAAATGATTCCAAGGCGTGCTCTGTAATGTGCTGTACTGACTGTGATGTGTCAGGTCAATACAGGTGACTGATGTGGATCTGTTTATCCTCTTTGTTTGCAGATACATCTACGGCTACTGGAGGAGACAGCTCCACAGACCAAGAGGAGCCGCAGAGCCAGACTGGGTCCGCTGCAGAGGAGTCGGAGGGACCCAGTGGCACGGAGGGTAAGGGGAGCCACACTGAGAAGACCTCAGCTACAACCACCTCGGCTGAGGAACACAGCAGCTCGAGTGATGACTCCCTTGTGGAGGCGGGTGTCAGCAGACCCCAGACAACACCTAGTGAGTCTGTCCCCGCCACCACCACCACCACCACCATCTCCACCCTCCCATCTGCTCCCATCCCAGATGTCCGTGGAGGCTCCCGTGTAAGGAAGCATGTCTCCTTCGTGCCAGGCACCGCACCCCCTGCCTCTGTCTCCCCTGCTGCCCTGAGTGTGGAGGCTGTGGACTTACTTAAGCAGATCCATGTAGGGCAGACAGCGATGCTGAGTGACCTCCATTCTCACACCAGTCTGTTGACACAACTGGTGTCCTTCATGGAGGGCATTTCATCAAACATGTCTGCCCTACAGCGGACCATTCAGTCCATGGCCTCCTCACAGACGGCAACAGTGTCTCTCCTCCAACAGTCCCTCACCCCTCCTACCTCTGCCCCATCCACAATCCCCACTACCCTACCTGTCCAAGGCACACACACACACCGGAACAGGCACGCACCACAACAGACACAAGCAGCACACAGCCATGCAAGACAAAATCCAGACGCACAAGCACGCACACTCCGGGGACTGATGGCACACATACAGGGGATGGGTTACAGACACACAAACAGCCATCCACAAGCACTCTGCAGTCCTCAGATGCCTCTCCCTCCAAAACCCCTTCCCTTGCCTCACCTGCAACCCCCCCTTCCCAGCAGCTCTTCCTCTGTGACCTTGGCCTCTTCTCCACCGATCCATCTGTTCCAACTTACAAGGGGAAGAGGAAGTCACCACGCACAGAGGGGAGTTCCCCTGCCACACGGACACCCTCCCCCAGGTGCAGGAACACTGAGGCCCCCATCCGCAAATCCCCCCGGACCAGAAAGGGCAAGACCCCACCACAACCCCGTACTTCCACCACACAGTCTCCGTCCTCCAGCCCCCAGGCCACCACTCCACAGGTCCCCCCGCCACACCCTGCCCAGGTTCCCCCACACACCGATACCGCATCCCCAAAATGCTTAGGCCCTCCCCGCCTACCACATGCACTTCCACCCCCACCTCACATGCTCAGCCTGTTCCTGCCACTGGTGTGGAGTCCGTGTCGCCCCCCTCTGTCCTGCCCACCTCATCTGAACCCCATTACACTCCTTTGGAGATTGGCACTGCAATAGAGAGCACATCCACCCCGTCTGACTTGGGCACTGCAGTGGAGACCCCGTCCACACCATCTGACCTGACCACTGCAGTGGTGGCGGCAACCACCCCATCTGACTTGAGCCCTGCAGTGGTGACGGTGCCCACTGTGTCAGACACCTCCACTGCAGTTGCCAGTGACACTCCTGCACCCACCACCCCTCCCCTGCCCCATTTTGCTATCCCCTGATCCTGTCCCTGGGGTGCCTGGCCTGCCCCTATGTATGCCCCTCCAAGGGGAGATGTCCCCTGGCCGTAGCAGTGCAGGCAAGCAATGGGTGACAACTTGTCACATGTCACCCTGGTAGGACTCTTGATATGGACTGGCCATTGGCCTTTTGACATTGTGGACTTAACAGTTACAAGGATTTATGTGCTGAATAAAGCCAATTGTTGTTATCCAGTGGTGTTGCATCTAATGTACATGATGTTGATGATGAGTATCATGAACTTGCTGTTGTAATGGTGTTTTGAAGGAATAAGAGATCGATTTGCTGATGTGATGGACTCCATGTGGTCCATGAGATATGTGTACTATTCTGGTATGTATCCATGTCATCCTTTGCTGCAATTTCAGGGTGTAGTGATAGCAAGAATTTGGGACCAGGATTTTCTCCTTTTGTTTGCTACTTCACATCTTTGGCATACACTGTTGCACATATGTTGGGCTTACATTTGTGCACATTGTAAAATTCACTGACTGGGCCCATCTCCACTGGACAGGCAGGTTTGTGCATCAATGGTACACAAGTCATCTGTGTCATCAGTGCAACTTGCTATACATGTGTATTGCGTATGTGCAGATGACTTAAGGGACACTCCCGTACACAGGCTGATGTGACCAGAGCTTTCATTGTGTTGTAATTGTTGGCTCACTGAGCAAGTGTTATGCTGACATGGCAGAGCCCTGCACAGACAACGTTTTGCACAGCTGACCTTCCCCAGGAGTGGACTCCCCTCATGGCAGTGTGTCATTCCGTGACATTTCCTGAGCCCATGGTGTGTGTTGTGTGAGCATGTCTGTGTGTGTTCCCTTCCCTTTTTCTACACAGCCTGTGTTCCCTACAGATGTTCGTGTTTGTGGCGCTTGCTGAGTTGTCCTGTGTTCATCCAACATCTTTGCCCTGGGTTTCCTGGGATGTAGGACCATGGCAAACTGCTGGTCATTAGGGTGCCATCCCTAGGTGTTTTAGTTGTAAGGTCCGGGATGTTGTCAAACGCACGTGGAACACATTCAGGATTCCCCTTGGCACTTATGTGTTACCAACATCATGTTGTTTTCCCTATGTGGTATCTGTTAACCCTGGGCAAAGCACTACGCTACGCTCGCGTAGTTTGCGAAGTTTGCGCTACTTCGCACAACGCGAATTGCACGTAGCACAGTGCAAACACGCGTAGCGTAGTGCAGCGGTCATTTTTGCTTGCTCGCGGTCCTCAACGTCAAGTTGGCGACCGCGAGCAAGCAAATGACATCCCGGCGAGACTTTTTCCTCGTTCGCGATCAGCAACATCAAGTTGCCGATCGCGAGCGAGGAAAATAAACCTCCCGGCGAGATTCTCAACGCGGGGAGGTCAGGTTTCTCATTGCGAGTGGTCGCGTATGCTCGCGACCGCTCGCGATGAGAAACTACCAGTCCGCGTTGAGAAAGCTGCCGCTCGAGTAAAAATCTACTCGAGCGGCAGTAAGGACAGCTCGCACTGTGCAAGATGCCGTTTTCAATGATTGCACAGTGCGGACAAGCATCCGGCACTGTGCAATCATTGCGAACAGTGCACTACGCAGTTCGCGTAGTGCTACGCGTAGCTCGCGAACTGCACTTTGCGTAGCTTCGCGTAGCGCTACTTCGCGAACTACGCCCAGGCTTAGTATCTGTCAGTGAGTGGGTCACTTGTATGTGTGTGTGACTACTCCCACTCATCAGGGTCAGAGCTACAATGTTGGAAGGTGTTGACATGTGTTCTTTGTGGGTCTCCTTTGGTTCCTCATTGGTGTGGGAGTGTGGCAGGGATCCCAATGATTCTGGTAGATTTCACGTCATGCCCATGTACCGCATACTGTGCAGTGTGGCAGACATTCACAAGGGTTGTTGACTGGCCATGTGTGATGATTTTTGGGAACCTTGGATCCCCCCACCACCCCTGGGATTGTCATGGGTGCATGAGCAATGTCACCAGTCCATGTGTGCTTAGCTGATGCACATTGGTGCAGATCAAGGTGTGTGGTGTTGAGAGTGGCCAAATGTGAGTTGTCTCATGGCTAGGCCCCTACCTACATTTTGCCCATTGATTACAGGCCATGGCCAGTGATGTGTGTTTGTGTAGGTGTGATGGAAGTTTGTTGGTGAGGACACATGACCCAGTGCGCACAGGTGACTGTGCTCCACAGTATGGGCAACATCTACCTTTGTCATCACAGTGGGATTATCATACAGGCTACTGTCACCCCAATGTAGGGTCCCTGAGGGTAGTGCTGTAGTGGGTCTGTCTCTTGCTGTGTTGGTTGCTGTTCCGCCCAGCTTGAGTCACATGAATCCGTTGGGATCCCACTCATCTGGCAATGCCTGCTTGCCCACAAAGGGGTGCACAGTTCATGAGTTACTTTTGTATGGCACTGTGTACACATCTGTGTCATTGGAGTTCAGCCCACCATCATGTGTTGTGTACTAGCCTGGGGACAGTGAGACACACACACATGTTGTGTTTGATATGCAGTGTGGGGCTGCCTGTCTGTGTTTGTGCATCTGCACCACTGCATTGGTATGGCTTTTACGGTCCATTGGCTGGATGTTGTTTGGAGGTTTTTCCCTAGTGTCCCTGGGTCTCCTAGCTCATCAGCCTGCACATTCATCATGTTTGGTATGTCCCATTGCTGCCATGGTATGGGACTTGGGGCCAGATGTAGGTAAACTCATTTTTGCGAGTCCTTAATAGTGATTTTTAGCGAATCGCTATTAAGGACTCGCAAAATGGAATGTCGGTAGGAATCGCAATATTAATTGCGATTCCTTAATATTCCTTAATTGCGAATCGCAAATTGCGATTCGCAATTAAGGAATACCTTCCCATTTATTCCTATGGGCCTATGGGCCTAGAGGCCCATAGGAATGAATGGGAAGACATTCACAATTTGCGAGTACCCATTAGGTACTCGCAAATTGCGAATGCAGTTTCAAGGGTGCCAGGGTGTCAAAAGGACACCCTGTTGCACCCTGAAATATGTATGTGTGCACATGTGGCGCACATACATGCCCTAAGGGCATGTATGTGCGCCACATGGCACTTTGAAAAATGCAAAAAAGTGCATTTTTCAAGGAAATTGCAAATTACCACCAACTTCATTCTTAAGCCCAAATCGCAGGCTTTCTGGGCTTCCTGCATTGCATTTAAGGAATCGCAATTTGCGATTCCTTAAAGGCAGTCGCAAAATAAGGAATCGCAAAATTTGCAATTCTTTATTTTGCAAGTAGGTTTTTCCTACCTACATTGCACAGGGCTACTATGCGGTCGCAAACGTTGAAATTCAGCGAATTTCAGCATTTGCGATCGCTATTTCACTTCCTACATCTGGACCATGGTCACCTAACATCTACAGTCTCCACAGGATTCCTTAGTTTGTGTGTCTGTTCGTAAAGATATGTGTGTATGCATCATGATGCTCACTTTTCACATAGTCTAAATGGACACTGGAGGCATTGTCAGGGATCATGGCCGATACTTGTCTGCACATGGCAGAGGGTGTTCTTGTGATACACAGCAATCTTTGCCTCACCAAATCCATGTTTGTAGGGGACACAACCACTACATTGCCACAACATTGCTTGTAGTGTTGGGACCAGGAATCATACATGCTGGTTTGAAGATGCTGCTATTTTGATGTCCACACTCACCTTCTGATCACTGTAGTGATGTGTGGTTTAGACCCCATTACCACAATGTTCCTGATATGCTGGTGTTTTGAACCCCACAATCACCTTTTGGTCACTGTAGTGATGGGGGGTTTAGACCCCATTACCACAATGTTCCTGATATGCTGGTGTTTTGAACCCCACATTCCCCTTTTGGTCACTGTAGTGATGGGGGGTTTAGACCCCATTACCACAATGTTCCGGATATGCTGGTGTTTTGAACCCCACAATCACCTTTTGGTCACTGTAATGATGGGGGGTTTAGACCCCATTACCACAATGTTCCTGATATGCTGGTGTTTTGAACCCCACAATCACCTTTTGGTCACTGTAGTGATGAGGGTTTAGACCCCATTAACACAATGATAAAAAATTCTGGATTATTGAACCCCACAATAACCTTTTGGGCACACATGTGATGGGAGTCACATTGTATGTTCACTGTCAGAATCTGTGTTGTAAGCATTTGACACACAAAAAAACAATCTTGCCAAGATGGTAGGGGGGGTTGGCTTAGACACCCTATGTGTGTGAATGCTGGTAGTGCTAGGCATTCAGCCCCCTATGAGTAGGGGGTACTGGTAGTGATAGGCATCCAGCCCCCTATTAGTGGGGATGGTAGTAGTGATGGGCATCCAGCCACCTATGAGTAGCGGATACTGGTAGTGATGGGCATCCAGCCCCCTATGAGTAGGTACTGCTGGTAGTGATAAGCCCCCCCTATGAGTGGGGACTGCTGGTAGTGATAGCCATACACCCCCCCTATGAGTGGGGACTGCTGGTAGTGATAGCCATACACCCCCCTATAAGTAGGGACTGCTGGTAGTGATGGGCAGCCAGCCCCCTATGAGTAGGGGATACTAGTAGTGATGGGCATCCAGCCCCCTATGAGAAGGGGATACTGGTAGTGATGGGCATCCAGCCCCCTATGAGTAGGTACTGCTGGTAGTGATAAGCCCCCCCCTATGAGTTGGACTGCTGGTAGTGATAGCCATACACCCCCTATGAGTGGGGACTGCTGGTGGTGATAGCCATACACCCCCTATGGGTAGGGACTGCTGGTAGTGATGGGCATCCAGCCCCCTATGGGTAGGGGATACTGGTAGTGATGGGCATCCAGCCCCCTATGAGTAGGGGATACTGGTAGTGATGGGCATCCAGCCCCCTATGAGTAGGTACTGCTGGTAGTGATAAGCCCCCTATGAGTGGGGACTGCTGGTAGTGAAAGCCATACACCCCCCTATGAGTAGGGACTGCTGGTAGTGATGGGCATCCAGCCCCCTATGAGTGGGGATGGTAGTAGTGATGGGCATCCAGCCCCCTATGAGTAGGGGGTACTGGTAGTGATGGGCATCCAGCCCCCTATGAGTAGGGGATACTGGTAGGGATGGGTATCCAGCCCCCTATGAGTAGGGGATACTGGTAGTGATGGGCATCCAGCCCCCTATGAGTAGGGGATACTGGTAGTGATGGGCATCCAGCCCCCTATGAGTAGGTACTGCTGGTAGTGATGAGCCCCCCCCTATGAGTGGGGACTGCTGGTAGTGATAACCATACAACCCCTATGGTTTGGCTGTTGCTGGTGGAAGGGATATCCACCCCCTATGTGTGTGTAGCATTTCGCGGGTTCATGACGTTTGTTTGTGTGGTGGGTGTCTGACTTACCGTCTGCGACGTACGCGTCTGTTCCTGATCCGGTCATAGATATACAGTACTGGGAGGACCTGCGCGATGGGATTCATCATTGGTTCGCCTCGTACTTGCTGATTGTTGCTCCATCTCATACACGTTGATAGTTGGTCCGTCTCGTAGCCGTGGATCGTGTAGTGGCGCCGAATCGGACCTGAAATACAGCTCTCCCGGATGCTGTGACGTGCTGGAAGTGGCGACCCGTTCGGCGCGTAGGAAGTATGCATCGTACTTGTCCGGCCGGAAAATGCTGTGAAAATGCTTCCGTGCGACTCGAATCGGCGTTTACTGATCCGGCTCATATGGGAAATGTTGCTGGAATGGGTGCGTACGTGGCGATCGGGATTTTTACACATTTGCTCATCGTACTTCATCGCCCGGATGGACCGGCTCCCGGAACGAGTCGGTCGCAAGGTAAGGCTACATACAGCTCTCGTAGGGCTGTCCGAGCGAGATCGGAATCGACCCCTTAGTGTAGAATATGCAACTAATAGCAATTTTGCATATGAAATTAAAATGCTAATTGCACTAGCCTACGTCCCAATAACTGATGTAGCAGAACACTACAATTTATTCATAGAAAGCCCCTACTACCAAACAAATGAACATAAACTAAGTCCCCTACTCGACTATTTCGAGGATACCTGGGTAGGAAGACTACACAGATCTGGACACAGAAGACAGTCCAAATTCCACATTCCATGGTGGAATGTATATAACAGTACCCTAAACAAAGAAGCAAAAACTAATAACACTGTCGAAGGATGGCATAATGCTTTCCAAGCAAACACAAGGAGATGATGGACGGAGCGCTGAAACTTTTCAGACACTCACCCCCAGTCACAGATCTGGGTTGAATCCATCATCGTTCTTTAGCTCACTTCGCCACCCCAGTTCAGACACAGCTATATGCAAATCAGTCTTGACCCTGTGCCTCATGGGAACAGTCCAGCCTGAACTGCCAAGCCATTTCTTCCCTGGACCAGAAACAAGCATCCTGGGACCAGTTTCAGGCTAACAGCCCTCATCAGCCAGGCTAGCTTGAATCCAGTGGCAAAGTGAGCAAGGGACCCACGTCTGGGCATACCCTGCCAACTTAGGGTGAACAAAGCAAACACAGGGAGATGATGGACGGAGCGCTGAAACTTTTCAGACACTCACCCCCAGTCACAGATCTGGGTTAAATCCATCATCGTTCTTTAGCTCACTTCGCCACCCCAGTTCAGACACAGCTATATGCAAATCAGAACTGCCCTGGACCGGAAACAAGCATCCTGGGGCCGGTTTCGGGCTAACATGTAGGGTGTTACCCAAAAACTGATGCCAGGATGCTTGTTTCCGGTGCAGGGAAGACCTGGCTTGGCAGTTCGGGCTGGACTGTTCCCAAGAGGCACAGGGTCAAGACTGATTTGCATATGGCTGGGTCTGAACTGAGGTGGCGAAGTGAGCTAAAGAATGATGGTGGATTCAACCCAGATCTGTGACTAGGGGTGAGTGTCTGTAAAGTTTCAGCGCCCCGTCCATCATCTCCATGTGTTTGCTTTGTTCGTCCTAAGTTGGCAGGGTATGCCCAGACGTGGGTCCCCATGCTCACTTTGCCACTGAATTCTAGCTAGCCTGGCTGATGAAGGGTGTTACCCAGAAATCGGTCCCAGGATGCTTGTTTCCGGTTCAGGGAAGACCTGGCTTGGCAGTTCGGGCTGGACTGTTCCCATGAGACACAGGGTCAAGACTGATTTGCATATGGCTGGGTCTGAACTGAGGTGGCGAAGTGAGCTAAAGAATGATGATGGATTCAACCCAGATCTGTGAATGGGGGTGAGTGTCTGAAAAGTTTCAGCGCTCCGTCCATCATCTCCTTGTGTTTGCATAATGCTTTCCAAGCCACAACAGGCAGAACCCAACCAACACTACATACATTATTAGAATCATTCCAAAAAGATCAAAGCTGCCAACAACTAAGGGGCCGATTCCGATCTCGGCCGGTAGGGCACCGAATCGGATTCGGCTTAACCGGATCCGATTCGGAGCCCTCTTTCCCGACCGATTCGTACGTGCGTCCGGCCGAGCGAGTACGATGCGAGTGCATGCGAAATCGCCGACCGACTCGTTCGCGGGTCCGAAGCGCTCCGACCGACTCGCACGGACACTACTCGCACCGCGCAATGGAGACGTTCCCCGGCCGGGCTAGTACGATGCGCGCCTCGAGCAGTCCGACCGACTCGCGCCGTCCGGCTCGAAAGAGCAGTCGGAGCCGTACTTTGGGGGTCCATGTCGGACCCCCCTGAACGCGTAGCCGCGCGAGTCGCACACAGGGGGGACCCATGGGTCCCCCCTACCTGTGCATGTACGGCACGAGTCGCATCGAGGCATACCCGCTGTAGGGGGCACCCTTGTTTGCCTCGCACCCATTGAGTCAATGGGAGCCCGCGTACGCGTTGTACGTCCGGCTCCCATTGACTTCAATGGGAGTCCAACCGACTCGAGTCCGATTGCATGCGGGCGGATCGTACTCGTTCGGTCGGACTGCCAGAGTCCGATTCGGTCGGAAATCTCTCCGGGTCCGGCTCGGTCGGAGAGATTTCCGGCCCGAATCGGAATCGGCCCCTAAGACTAGAACAATCTGTAACACAGCTAGGTCCAAAACGAACTAAACAAACTAAAACAGTGTTCGAGCACTTACAATACAAAGTAAGGCTCTACCCAAACACTAAAGGGTTAGAATATTTAAAAACAATAGCAAAATCTCTACTTTAAAACATTAATACATAAACATAGAAAAATAGTAATTGTAAACTGAGTTCTTAACTAAACATTTCTTTTCAAACATCTAAAATATAAATACAATGTCAATTAATTTAAACGCTTTAAAAACAATATTTGACATAATAAATATATTTTATATCTTTAAAAATATCAATAACAATTATACAAATTACATTTCTCTCCCACTGTAAATAATTTAAAATAACTTATGTTTTTGTAGCTGAAAAACGTATTTCAGGCAGCCAAAAAAAATCCAAACGTATAGGTATACCAATACTTAGTTAAAACTCCCAAAACAAAATGGAAACATACAACTGTATAAAACAAACTCCGCCGTCAAAATATCCATAGTGTTTAACCATAAAAAACCCGAGAAATAAAATTAAAAAACGAAACGCTCCAGGAAAACCCGAAAAATAAAGGAAATGTAAAATAATTATTGGTTTACTAGAAACTAATTCACATTTCCTTAAAAAATAAAAGAGCATCCTTCTCCCAACGCCAATTTGGAAATGTCGAATACCTGTGGAAAAATAAATACAATCCCTCCCGCACAAACAGACAGTAATATTATTGAAAAACACACATAAACCTACTGATAACACCGTACTCTAAATATAATTAAAGATATATAGCAAAACATAACACCGAACTATCAACGCACTAACTGCATTTCACATACGATAAACTACAAAGGAAACCTCACAACAAACATAAAATCCAAACATTACATACACTAAAAACTACCTAAATACCGTCACCCTACTCCTAAATTAAGGGGCCGATTCCGATCTCGGTCGTAAGTTCTCCGAACGGGATCCGGCCGGAAAATGTACGAGCCTTATGCGTTTTTTCTGACCGACTCGTACAGCTGTCCGACCGAGCGTGTACGATGCGAATGTACGCATGTGTTCCGACCGAACCATTTCCGGATCCGAACCGCTCCGACCGACTCGTACGGAAACGAATCGCACCACGCAATGGAGACATTATCCGACCGAGCGAGTACGATGGAGGCGTCGGACAGCCGGATCGAGTCGGTGCGTCCGGCTCAAAAAAGCTCCCGGAGCTGGACTTGGGGGGTCCGTGCCGGACCCCCCTTCACCCGTAGCCTTACGAGTCGAACACAGGGGGGACCCAAGGGTCCCCCCTAAACATGCATGTACGGTGCGAGTTGCACCGACGCATGCACACTGTAGGGGGCGCACTTCTTCGCGACGTACCCATTCTGTCAATGGGAGCCCATGTACGTGTCGTACGACCGGCTCCCATTGACTTCAATGGGAGTCCGACCGACCGAGTCCGGCAGCATGCGGCCGCATCGTACTCGCTCGGTCGGACTGCAGGAGTCCGGCTCGGTCGGAAATCTCTCCGGATCCGGCTCGGTCGGAGAGTTTTCCCACCCAGATCGGAATCGGCCCCATAGTGTAAAAGCAATTAAATTAAACTTACCTTAACCGATGTGACGCAGCTTCCAACCGCAAGCCTCTCCCCTCAGACATGACCTAAAACAACACCGATAGCCTAGAAAATAGAACTTTGGGGCTGATTACGATGGCGGGCGGACTTGATCAGACCGCCATCGCAGCGGTGTTTGGAACCGACCGCCATGCATGCGGCGGTCGCGCCTACCCGATTAGGATGGGACCGCCACCGCTGTGGTCTGATTCCGCACCATTAATATTGCAGCGGTGGCTGCTGACAGCAGCACCGCCGCGATGTCTAAAAGAGCATGTTGTGCATTTCACTGCACTACGTGGCAGGCACTACACTGTGCCTGCCACATGGTGTAGTAAAATGCAAGGGGGTACCATGGGTACCCCCCAGTGCACCCACACCCCCCCGACACAAGGGGGGCCCGCAACGGGCCCCCAAACCCAATCCCCGCCAGCCTTTCTATGGCGGCATCACCGCCATGGAAAGGCCTCCTAAAACCCACATCCTAATATGGCGGACGGTGCCTGCTAGGCACCGCCACCATATTAGTGGCCCTGTTCCGCCCGCCAGGCAATCAGCGGTGGACGGACTTTCCGTCCGCAGCGATACCCACCGCCATCCTAATGTGGCGGTGGGTAAATCTCAGTTTGATGGCGGAACGATCGCCACCGCCGGCCCGGCGGTGGCGATCGTTCCACCATCGTAATGAGCCCCTTAGTTTAAAAAATGGCCGCTTAATTGAAATAACAAAAATACTTTCCCACATTAAACTCAATGTAAATTAGAAATGTCATACAAAAAATGTTTCAAAAATAATATTACTAATGTAAAAAATATATTTTATTTTCTGTAAAAAAAAAATGTATAATAATACATATTACAACACAAATAATATTTATTATTATACATAAAAAAAGATGTTAACTTATCAATGTAAGAAAAAATGAGACTGCTAAAAATGTGAAAAATTGTATTAAGGATAAAAATATTTTTTTTTACAAAATGCTTGCTTAGCTTTATAATATTGTTTTTGGATACATATTAAATAATATTATACAAAATATAATATTATTTAGTATCAATTATGCAAATAAAATTTAAAAAAAATACAATGAAAAAGTTGTTTCCAAATGTATATTATGAATAATGTACACTATACATAATTATGTAATGCATATTTACAATATTAAAAAATTGTATAACTGTTACAAAAAAATATATATTAAAAAAATGTATTCAAACCAGTAGATAACTGCATCTTTTGTTTGTAAAAAATTTACATATTTACCAACTTCTACATTATAGAAAACATAAAATGTTTCATACTTACTTAAAAAGTGTATGTTTATGTTTAAATATATACTAGGGGGCCGATTCCGATCTGGGTGGGAAAACTCTCCGACCGAGCCGGATCCGGAGAGATTTCCAACCGAGCCAGACTCCTGCAGTCCGACCGAGCGAGTACGATGCGGCCGCATGCTGCCGGACTCGATTCGGTCGAACTCCCATTGAAGTCAATGGGAGCCGGTCGTACGATGCGTACATGGGCTCCCATTGACTGAATGGGTACGTCGCGAACAGGTGCGCCCCCTACAGTGTGTACGTGTCGGTGCAACTCGCACCATACATGCATGTTTAGGGGGACCCTGGGTCCCCCTGTGTTCAACTCGTACGGCTCACGGGTGCAGGGGGTCCGGCACGGACCCCCAAGTCCGGCTCCGGGAGCTTTTTCGAGCCGGACGCTCCGACTCGATCCGGCTGTCTGACGCGTCCATCGTACTCGCACGGTCGGATAACGTCTCCATTGTGTGGTGCGATTCGTTTCCGTACGGTCGGAGCGGTTCGGACCCGGGAACGAGTCGGTCGGCGATTTCGCGTTCACTCGCATCGTACTTGCTCGCTCGGACGACTGTACGAATCGGTCGGAAACAAGGCCTCCGACTCGGATCCGGTAAAGCCGAATCCGATTCGGAGCCCTACCGACCGAGATCGGAATCGACCCCTAAATATGTAATGTATCAAAAAATAAAAATGTATTATTTATGTTTATAATAATATATATGAAACATTGTAAATAAAATAAAATGCATAATATTTCTTTGCTTGAGTCTGAATGAAAATAAATAAATAAATAAAATATAAATATTGTTCTGTATTTAATTCCTATATTATTATACTTTATTTGCAATAAAATAATTGTCTTACATTTAATTGCTGTTATAAATGATTTTTTTTAATAAACATATATAACATACTATTACCACTTAAAAATACATTTTTTTTCATCAATCTTGCTCCAAAATAAAGAACTATGGGGCCCATTACGATACCCGGCGTAAATAAATCCGCCAGGCATGGAATCGGCAAAATACCGCCCGCATACACCGTCTGAACACCGACCACGCCATTACGATAACACAAACCGAAAACCGCCATCGGCGGAAAAATCACACAAAATACCGCCCGCCATCGTCCGAGTCGGAGTCAAACCGCCCGCCACGGACGGAAACACGCCCGACAACACAAAACCGCCCGCCCTCACGGCTGACACACCGCACGTGAAATTACGATCGCACCGCCATGAGCGCGGGAAAACCACAAATATACCGCCCGCCAGCGCAAACAACGCCGATGCCAATCGACACGGCAGAAACCATGGCGCCCACGTCCCTGCACAGAAACCATCCGCTCACAAAACCAATAGCACACAACATGGCCAATAAGTCCACACAGCAAGGCACGCACAAATACACAAGCACAGTACACATCCCGAAAACACCCCCCGGACAAACAAAAACTACAAAGGCCAGAACACCAGACACAACACACCTGAAAACAACAGACCATGAGGACACACCCACATAGGTAAGTACAAAAGCAGAACTCCCACAGACCACAACCCCTTGCAACATTGCAAACCAGAGAGGAGAGGAGAGGACACAGTGACACAGCAAGGACAGCAGCACACCACAGAAACGCACACATCACACCACCACCACCACCATCACCAAACACCGGCACCACAAACCCCCTGCACATTACACAACACACACCGCACCAGCACCACAAACACCATGGCACCACAAAGAATGCCCAAGTTCACGCCCATGGAGCTGACGGTCATGGTCGACGAGATCATCAAGGTGCACCCACAAATCTATGGGAACATGGTCCAGCACACACCACTAGCCACCAGAAACAGAATGTGGAACCGGATCGTAGACCAGGTCAATGCAGTCGGGACCCTGCCCAGGAACAGAGTCGAAATAAACAAACGGTGGAATGACGTCAAGAGCCTGGTCAAGAAGAAGGAGGGCAAAAACAGAGAGCTGGCTGCAGTCACTGGCGGAGGGAATCCCGCGCTCTTCAAGACCTTCAAAGCGTGGGAGGAGAAGGTGCGAGTCATCATCCATCCCGAGATCCTCGCCGGATTAGCAGGGGAGTGGAGGCTGGTAAGTACAAACTAATGTATACCAGCACACCGCTATGTACTCACATGCACTACCACCATGCCACAGCTCCCAGGGACAAACACCCCCATGTCCAGCACACAATACACAACACATCACACACACATACAACAGACACCACCACACACAGCCCAAACAGAACAACTGTAAGATGCGTGGGGACATGTGTACACTCAGCCAGCCACGTAACCACCAACAGGTCCCCAAATATGCCAGAAGCGCCACAACGAGCACCCACCACACCCATGTGTCCGCCATAGCTGCACTAACCGACAAGTAACAGTTAAGTGGCAGGAACACAAAGTGCAGTGGGTGGGAGGGTGGACAGCCCAAGTACAAAACACACCAGGCCCCTAGTCCCACAGTACAGCAAGGAGGAGCATCCCCCACACCCCACAGCCACGTGTCAGCCACCGCAGTGCACAACGACAGCCGAAAGGTAGACATCACGGTCCACAGCAATCGGTATCAGTGGGTGTCCAGCCACCACTACGACCCACAACACCCCCCACCCCCACAGACCTGCAACATGGAGCACCCCCGCTTAGAGCCATGTGGCATCCAGTACAGTGCACGCACGAACAACTTGCAGGTGGGAAACTGGACAGGGCTGGATTACTGGAGGCATGAGGACCGGAACACGACCAACACATGGGACATGTCACGTAGCAGACGAACACGCAGCACCGCCCACCGTCACGAACAAGTGAACAATGTGCACACGGATATGAACCACAGAGTCACACCCCACATGACCCATCACAAACACAGCAACACCCAAGGAGCCACGTCTGCATGCACAAGCCACACTGAACATAGTACCACACGGCAGCCACTGTGCAACCCATCACACACAACCGAAACACCATTGAAGTCCTGTCCATGTAGCCCCCACTGCCTGTCAACCCCACACCCCACAACTACGCCTATGTAAGACAAACAACACTAGACGCAACAGAGCGGAACAACAGAAATGCACACGAACACCACTGAACCCATCAAACTCACAGACACACCATGCACATACAACATACCATCCATCCCATCCGTCAGCCCCAGTCTCATGAAAGGCATGTCATCCGCACAGCTGCCACACATACAGCAGTCACGCTAAGACACATGCCCATGACCAACCATGTGCCAGAAGTCAATTAAGCGCACGACACACTGTGAGCAACAACACACAACATGGGCCACACCCCCCGAGCACTGCAGTGATGCACATGGCACAGGGCAGCACGCACACCAAGGAGATGGGACAACTGCAATACGTTGGCTGGCACACAACTATCACTCACTCATAACGATGCGTCCAATGCCATGTCCAGTAACCACAACAGACAGCAAATATGCAGGGCATGTCAGGCATGCACACACCTCAGACCATGCACTGTCATGCTGCCACAACACATGTCACGTTCGGCACCCATGGCTCACAGCATGTACCCCAAAAGCATATCCCCTCCCAAATGCGAATCTGGGGCATGGCCCCCATGTTGCCATATGCGTTCCTAAGCGTTCCATTTGAACCCCAAAAGCATATTCCATCCCAAATGCGAATCTGGGGCATGGCCCCCATGTTGCCATATGCGTTCCTAAAGCGTTCCATTTGAACCCCAAAAGCATATTCCATCCCAAATGCGAATCTGGGGCATGGCCCCCATGTTGCCATATGCGTTCCTAAGCGTTCCATATGAACTCCAAAAGCAAAGTAAAAACCAGACCCAGGATGGGCCAGGAGCCCGCATACACCAGAGTCACAATGAGTAGGGGCAAAGCAACACACCCATCGGCATGGCCAATCCGTCCCATGCCACATGTGCACAGCACACAGTCCCATTGCCTAGCACACACAACTACAGATGCCACAGCCACACACTCGCCTCCGGGAAACCCATGTACGAGATTGCACGAACTGCCAATGTCAGACGACTAATACATACTTCGCCAGGTGCAACACAATAACAAATCTCATTCTCTCCACAGGTGACGAACTGCTGGACGCTGGGGATGGAGACAGCAGCCAGCACAGCCAGCCTACAAGCCCCCAACGAGGACACACGGATCTGGAGGATCTGTCCACCTCTTCGGACACGGACCACCAAGCTGGCCCATCTGGCGTGGCAGGGCCCAGCCGCTCCCAGGACCCCTCCTACCCACCAACCCATCATCCAGGGCTGCTGAACAGTCCCAGCCCCCTGCTGCCACTGTCGTTGCGGCCACTCCCACGGTCATTGCGGCCACACCCACGGTCATTGCGGCCACTACCACTGCCGCAACCGCCACCATCGCCGCACCGACCACCACCGCCACCACCACCACCACGTCTTCGCTGGCACCAGCCCCAGCGCAGGTGGTGGCCCGGCCGACTGGATCCACCCTGGGAGCCACAGCGAGGACCGCGGTATGCAATGTGGCTAGTGGGCAGGCCGGTGGCAGCAGGACTGGTAGGAGGAGCAGGGTCAGGGAAACGCCAGCCTCCCTGGGAGCCATGCCCTGCCTCAAATGGCCAGAGTCCTTGGGGCCTATGAGGAGGCCCAAGAACAATGGGTCAGGTCTGCCACAGACACGCGGGAGGTGCTGGGGGTGCTGAGGTCCATGGACGCCCATATGGGCCAAATCGTGTCCCGTATGGACCAACTCGTGGACCTCATGGGCCAGCTGGTGGTGGCGGTGGGGTCACAGGCAAAGCCAGCAACACCACCTCCGCCACCACCTGCTAGGGCGCAGGGTCGGCCAGCAGTGTCCACATCCCCTGCGACCACAGCCAGTGAGCACACCTCACCCACCACCAGCAGGTCGCCACCACACACCCCCCTCCCAAACGTGGAAGGGGCCGTCCGAAGAGGAAACAGGTCTCCCGGGAGGACTTCGCACGCACCAGTCGCAAGTGAGGCAGCCAGCCAGCCTTCCGCCAGCCTGCCTTGACCAGCCACTGCATTGACTTGCTCTACGATCCCACTCCACACAGCCAGCTGGATGGCATGTGTGTGTTGGACCATGGACATAGAACCAGTGGGTACACCCTGAGCTTCACGCAGCCATGACCGACAGCTCATTGACACTGCACGCACCACTTTTGTCATCACCTTACGCACAATCACATGTCACAGTTTGTAATAAATGCACCTTTTTCACTAACTGCTGTCTGTGCCCTGTGTTTTATTTGTACGGAATACAACGGCCACCTTGGGCGGAAAGGCACCTGATGCGTGGCATGGCAATGGAATCCGGACGGCCTGTAGGGACCTAGGGGTGGGAGACAGAACAGGAGCACATTCAATGAGTGTGTCACACACCCATCACACAGTACATGTCAACAACTACAAGCAATGTACACACATCGCACAGAGCAATAGGGCACAATGCCACAGTCACCAACAGTGGCATACTACCCTGGCCATGGAGCGTTGACACACAGCACGTAGTGAACAAACGGCCACCCTGACACAGCACACACACACCTGCACAGATACAGCCACATCAGCCGTCGTACATGGACACTCACCGTCAAGTGAAGTAGCGGGCGATGAGCTGCTGCCGCACATTCCCAGCTT
This sequence comes from Calotriton arnoldi, assembly GCA_963921515.1. Lineage (NCBI taxonomy): Eukaryota > Metazoa > Chordata > Amphibia > Caudata > Salamandridae > Calotriton > Calotriton arnoldi. Next base: position 1,455,941 of record CAWUFW010001417.1, on the reverse strand, counting down.
CCTCCTCTCCGCTGTCCTCCTCACTCGAGCTGTCCTGGTCTGCGGGCTGGGGCCCTGGTTGATCTCCGTCATCCACAATGAGGGGGATCTGCTTCCGAATGGCCAGATTGTGCAGCATGCAGCACGCCACCACTATCTGGCACACCTTCTGTGGGGAGTACGCCAGTGCACCCCCGGTGCGGTCCAGGCACCTGAACCTGGACTTGAGGAGGCCAAAGGTACGCTCGACCACACGTCTGGTCCTCCCATGTGCCTCATTGTATCGATCGTCTGCTGGGGTGCGAGGATTCCTCAATGGACTGAGCAGCCATGCCCCATTCGGGTACGCAGAGTCACCTGGGTGTGAGGGACACAGAGAACCGTTGCTATTCCAACTGGACAGGGGACAGCATCGCACAACCAGCACGCTACACCACTCCACATACTCACCGACAATACAGCCACGATCCTGTTGCAGATTGGCCATCAGTCGTGGCAAGATGCTGTTGCGCATTATGTGTGCGTCATGGGCCGAGCCTGGAAACTTGGCACACACGTGGGTGATCACCATGTCCGCAAGGCACACCACTTGCACATTCAGGGAGTGCGTGTGCTTCCTGTTGCGGTACAGGTGCTCAGTGGCCTGTGGTGGGACAAGGCCAACATGTGTGCAGTCAATGGCTCCCACGACGTGTGGGATTCTGCCAAGGGCATAGAATGCACCCTTCACTGCCGCCAATTCACGAGCCCTGGGGAAGCGGATGTACCTGTTCCGGTAAAGCATCATGGCTGCCAGTACATCCCTCAGCACCTTGCTGAACATGGGCTGGGACATCCCACCTCCACTGCCCACTGTGTGCTGGAATGACCCAGTGGCGAAGAAATGCATGGCGGCCATCACCTTAGCCGTGGGGGTGACAGCAGTCGGATACACCCTGCGGGGACGGAGATGGGGCTCTAACATGGCACACAGTCGATGCAGGGTTGGCCTGTCCAGCCGAAACTTCCTGATAACCTCTGTATCGTCCATGTCCGCCAGCAATTGGTATGGGCGGTCAATGTTCGGTCTCCGCCTGGGGAAAATGGCAGAGGACACATGTCAAAGCAACACGACACATAGCAATTTCGCATACACATCACTGACATGACTGAGCAAGCACATGTGCCACAGCCCAGCTGTCAAGCTGGGACGGCACGGCCACAATACACTTACACAGGTCTCCCAACAATGGCAATGGCAAGTGAGACATACCACTGCCATGGTCATGCACATGGGGATCTAGGCCCCAATGACTTGCGGGGCGTGCTGATGGGGACTGACTGCATATTCGTCAAGCGGCAACGCCACGGCGACATGAGTGTCTGCTGAGCATGGAACTGCTTCCGAGGCTGGATGAGTATGGCACACGACGACGACGATGTGGGCACGGGCTGAGCGGCCAATACAAGTGGGACCTGTGGCACGAGGGGATATGAGACAGTAGTAGGTGTCAGCACTGCACCCTATGTACAGCACTGTACGGATCACAGCTCCCGAAACATTGACTGGTGTCCACATTGACAGCCCCATGCCAAGACGGCTGTGTGCTTGCAGTCACACGTCACAGGTGAGAGGTTACATTGCACGTGCCAGGTGGCAGACGTACATAGTGGGAGCTGGCATGTGTGTGCATGTGTCTCCTGTTCAGGATCCACCAGATGGGCGCTGACTCTGTACTGACCATTGGACACAGCATGTTCCGTGGAAGGCTTGTGTGTGTGGGATGGTGGCACTGGATGTGCCTCCGTTGGGTGGGGGGCCATGCACAGGGCGGGTACGTCGATGATTGCGCATTGTTGGTCACGGTGGGTGCACCCACTAAGATGTGTTGCCCTGTGTTCAATTCCTATGTCCGCATGATGATGGACTGTGGATGTGGGCAGACTACACATTGGTCGATGTGCTGTCTATATGCATGTGCCTTCACACCAGGCACAGCTGCCCCTGCACATGTGACCCCTGCTGGACTCGCTGCTGGGTCTGTGGAGCTGATGCACCTTCTGCGCGTGGGGCGGACAGCTCTCCTCACTTCCCTCATTGCGCATGTCATGTCTTTGCCGCAGGTGACATGGATCATGGAGGGCCCACATGTACGCGTGGGTAGGCTACACATGATTGTTCACTGGTCGCCACCCCCAGTCAGTGTTTCGAATGGGAAGGTTGTCGTGCTGGTGGTATGTTCGATGTGGCGGATGGGCGGGCCTAGGTGCGGGCTTACATTCCGGACATGGGGGGTAGTTGAATTGGCGACTAGTTGCAGTACACACGGGACACGTCTCTTCCTTTCCACATCTGGGTCATCCCTTGTACTAACTGACAGTGATACAGTCATCTTCGCCCCAGCCCTCATGTCCTCCCCTCGCCCCCAATATGCATGCTCACCTGCGAGGCTAGCGCTTGCACAGGCAGCCCCAAGCTCGCACCAGAGAGGGCAAGGAGTGTATGTGTGGGTCCAGTTGCACGAGTGGGCTGTCTCAGGGTATGATGTGTGGCGGGACGCCGTCCACCTGCGTGGTGCCCCAAATGGAGACCCGGCCTGCATGGACTATGCATCACAGTCTTCGCCTTCCGGATCCGCCACCTGCGACACCCAGTGGCTGTGGCTGCCCTTGCGGCCAGGCCGCGTCCGTCTGTGGCTGATGGCCCACACATTCACTCTTTGGCCTCTCTGGGGAGGGCTCAGGGGTGGTGGCGCACGCGCTTGCACTTAGTCGCAATGGCATGTGTCGTGGTTGGTATGATGGGCAATGGATGGGATGGTGCGAGCCACCTCCCGTGACGTCAGTGCTGCTCGTGCTGTGGTGCGTCCCCCCTACACTTCCATGTGACTTGTGCCATGCTAGACGTTGAGGTACTATTGCCTGCGTGATATGACCAGGAGGAGCGCGAGGAGACCTCTCACACACCATGCTCCACTGCCATCCCGTGCCCTGTATCGCCTGTGCGGATTGACTATGTTGGGGTTACACCTGGTCGACTGGGGCTGTGTGTGTGTTGGAAACGGGGTTACCGAGTCCGTTACGGTAGCATGGCGCAAAGCGGGGAAAGGCACGCGAAGGCAATGTGTAAGGCAGTTGTGCAGCACACTCTCACTTTAACTCAGAAATGCGAAGCAATAACCGGACACCACACCAGGCTTAGATAAGTAACAATCAGGTTCCTTTATCTTAATCAAGATGGCATTCAATTATTCAAATTATACATTCGGGTAACTAGTGCGCGTTCATTTAAAAAGACCCTTCCCAATTCTGGCCACTAAAAGGCCGCATTAAAATCACAGCACCACTGCTCATTCGGGTGCTCTTTACCAACTAGGGCCTAGAACAGGCGCAACACGGTTTATACATCAACATATATACAGTAGGCCTAGGTACTCTATACAGCCTATGATACACTAGGCGGGAGGGAATCCTACCGGGAACCCCTCAACATGTCCAGCAGCTGGGGGCTTCCAAAAAGGGGGGAACTTCTTTATCTCCCCGGGGAGGCTAGGGTCATAGGATGTGCCTGGCCTGTAATCCCAAAGCCATTAACGGCCCCCTCCCTCCGTGATCCCTCCTCAAGGGTGGCCCCCGGCCCCCAGGGGCTTAACCTAGAGCCCTAGGGGCCTCCTGGGCTCACCTGCGGTGTTCTTGCTGGCTGTGGGGCCTTACGGCGGACTCCTCTCTGGCCCGGCCCTCTGTGGTGGGGGCGGGGCCCGGCGCGAGTCTTGCGGCCCTCCGGCCGGTGCTGATTGCTTGCTCGAGGCTATGGAGCCTCTCGCGATGTTGTTCCCTTCGTTGGGGGCCGGTATGCTCCTCCTCCGGCCCCCGTGGAGTCCAGGGAGTGAGTGGGGACTTGGTGCGGGAGCCGGCGGTCCTGCCAGTCGGCTCCGGCGTCCCGAGAGGTGAGGAGGTCCTTCCTTACCTCCCGGCGTGCTGGGCGGAGGCGGGCTCTTCACGGCGCCCAATCCGGGCGCGGCGGCGATTCTTCGCGGGGCTCCCGTTGGCAGTGGAGCCCCGGGGACGCCCTCCCGATTGGCTCCGGCTGAGCCAATCGCGTCGCGGCCTTCTCTTCCTCCGGGGGCTCCCGATGACAGTGGAGCCCCTCTGACGTCGATGTTCGGCTCTGCTGGGCCAATCACGCCGCGGCTTCTGGTGGTTGCCAGGCGACGCCCTCTTCTCCGGCGATTGGCTTTGGCGGGCCAATCCCGCCGCGGCCTTTTCGGGGCGCGACCTGTGACGCGGTCAGCGTCCCCGGCCCCTCGGCGACAGCGTCCACGGGCCGGGAGGCCGCAGCAGGCCTCAATTCACTTCACGCGGCCCACGGGGCTGCGGCGGCGGTATTCTTGGCCGCGCTGGCAGCGGCAGGGGTCTCGGGCCCGGCGGTGACTTGTGGTGATTTCGGTGAGGGCGCGGACGGCGCCCCTCACCACTACTATGAATAGGGGAGAGATCCCCCGGCCTCAGTTCCCTTCTTCCAGCGGCGGCGGCCGCGGCGGTGATCCGGTCACCAGGTCAGTGACCGAGGGGGGGGTCAAGTTCTCTCCGCACTTGGGGGTTGCAGCGCAGGCGCGCTGACAGCCTTATGCTCAGGCTGTGAAGGGATGGTTCTAGGGGGACAGTCCAGCTGTCTGTATAGGTAGATAGGGGGTGGAGGCCTAGCGCTTAGGACGCAGCGCTTCGCCTCCTGATCCCCTCTCAATGGTTTTCACTTCAGGTCCTGCCGGTCATGGATTCAGCAAAGTCTTTTGATGAACAGGGGGGGTTTGTGAGTTGGTGATTCTTGGAGGGTTGGATGTTCCTCCTGGCACGCTGGCGATGGTTCCCTGGGTCCCCTCACACTGGGCAAGATCAGTGGGTGGTGGGTGTTCCTCATCTATCTTACGGCAGCAGGGCCTTGACCCTGTCAGCGGCAGTAGTGTAGGTCTCCCCCTAGGCCCTAAAGTCTGTACTCCAGCGCAGGTTCTCCCAGGTTCAGCGGTGCCTCAACCTAACTAACTCCAGGTTTTCCCTCCAAGCCTCTTATACCCCTAGGTCAGGTGACCCTCCCAAAGGCGGCAAAGTGTAACTCCTCCCACAGCCCGGAAGGTTCTGGAACCTTCCACCTACCTAGCTATGGGGCCCAGAGGCGGAGACGGGATGGCTACTGTATCCCTTGTCCCAGCCTGACTCTGGCGACTAGCGTGTATGTGTGGAAGGCCCTCTGCAGTAGCAGGGGCCTGTGGCAGCCATCTTTGGTGAGAGAGCACCTGCACCTCAGCACTGACCAGCAGTGGCAAGGCGCCCGGAGACCTAGGTCCAGTAAAAATATGGTGGCAAAAATGAGGCGCAGAAAGGGAAAAAAACAGGGTAAGACCACCCTAGGGCTGACAGGTCTAACACACGTCCCCCCAGCCGAAAGAGGGGAGAGCTTCCCAACCTCTAGGGAGTTCTCTTCACTAAGGCGGAAAACCGGGAGAGACCGTCAGCGTTGGCGTGGTCTACACCGGGTCGATGTTCCACCCGAAAGTCCATCCCCTGGAGGGAAATGGACCACCTCAACAATTTGGGATTTTCGCCTCTCATCTGCATGAGCCAGCGAAGGGGTCTGTGGTCGGTCTGGACCAAGAAGTGACAACCAAAAAGGTATGGCCTCAACTTCTTCACCGCCCAAACCACAGCAAAGGCTTCCCGCTCGATGGTACTCCACCGCTGTTCCCGGGGAGTAGTCGTCGGGAGATAAAGGCCACTGGCTGGTCTTGGCCATCGTCATTCAGCTGCGAGAGCACAGCTCCTATGCCATGCTCAGAAGCGTCTGTCTGCACGATAAACTCCCGTCCGAAGTCTGGGGTCCTGAGCACCGGTGCGGTGCACATGGCACGTTTAAGAGTCTCAAAGGCATCTTGGCAGGCAGCCGTCCAGATTACTCTGCGTGGCTGTTTCTTGGAAGTCAATTCCGTCAATGGGCCCACGATGGTTCCATATCCCTTGACGAACCGGCGGTAGTATCCCGTGAGGCCGAGAAAAGCTCGGACCTCTGTTTGGGTCTTGGGGGCTCCCAGGCCATGATGGTCTCAATCTTGGCTTGGAGGGGTTGCACCTTACCTCCGCCCACCAGATGTCCCAGGTACACGACAGATCCCTGTCCAATCTGGCACTTGCTGGCCTTGATGGTTAGACCAGCCCTTTGCAAAGCCTGCAGCACCTCCTGGAGATGCTGCAGATGGTCCTCCCAGCTGCTACTGAAGACAGCTATGTCATCCAGGTAGGCAGCAGAGAAGGCCTCTAGGCCAGACAGCACCTGGTTCACCAACCGCTGGAAAGTGGCGGGAGCATTTTTCAACCCGAAGGGCATCACCTGGAATTGAAAGTGGCCCTCGGGGGTGGAGAACGCAGTCTTCTCCCTTGCTCCTTCCGCCATGGCGATCTGCCAATATCCTGATGTTAAATCAATGGTACTCAAATACCGGGCTGCTCCCAGCCGGTCAATGAGCTCATCCGCCCGAGGGATCGGGTGAGCGTCGGTCTTGGTGACCGAGTTGAGTCCACGATAATCCACACAGAACCGAAGTTCTGGTGTGGTGCCCGGGGGGCCGCTTTCGGCACCAACACTACCGGACTAGCCCAAGGGCTACTGGAAGGCTCAATCACCCCCAGTTCTAGCATCTTTACCACCTCACTCTGGATACTAGCCTTGACCTTATCGGACAGCCGGTAAGACTTGTTCTTCACTGGCGGACTGTCCCCTGTGTCCACATCATGGGTACACAGGTGCGTGATTCCAGGCGTGAGGGAAAACAACGAGGCGTACTGCCCCAAGACCTGGCGGCAGTCCCTCTGTTGCTCTGGGGTCAAGGATGGGGCGAGGACTACTCCCTCTACCGAACCATCCTTCTCATGGACCGCCAGAAGGTCTGGCAGAGGCTCACTCTCTTCCTCCTCACTCCCATCCGTTATCATCAAGAGAGTGAGCTCGGAACGCTCCTGGTGTGGCTTCAGGCGGTTGACGTGGAGCACCCTGTGGGGTTGACGGGGGTCTTCATGTCGACGACATACGTGGTCTGGCCTTTCCTTTCCAAGATCTCAAACGGCCCAGTCCACCGGTCCTGGAGGGCGCTAAGCTCTCCTGGCTCCATGACCCACACCTTCTGTCCAGCGTCTAACTCTACCGTCCGCGCGTTCCGGTCATACCATTGCTTCATGACGGCCTGACTCGCCTCTAAGTTGTCCGAGGCCTCCTTCCACAGCTTGGCCACTTGGCTGCGGAACGCCAGCATATAGCTGACCACATCACGGGGAAGCTTCGAGGAAGACTTCTCCCACCCCTCTTTGACAAGACTGAGGGGCCCCCGAACGGGGTGGCCATAGAGCAGCTCAAAGGGGCTGAAACCGACCCCTTCTGCGGCACCTCTCGGTAGGAGAAGAGCAGACAGGGTAAGAGGACGTCCCACTTTCTTCTCAAGTCCTCGGGTAGGCTCCTGATCATCCCCTTCAAGGTTTTGTTGAAACGCTCCACGAGCCCGTTCGTCTGGGGGTGGTAAGGAGTGGAGAACCGGTAGGTCACCCCACACTCCTTCCACATGGCCTGCATGTAGGCCGACATGAAATTCGTGCCCCTATCTGACACCACGACCTTGGGGAATCCCACTCAGGTAAAAATCCCCATGAGGGCCCGCGCCACCACCGGTGCTGTGATGGTCCTCAGAGGGATTGCCTCTGGGTACCGGGTGGCGTGGTCTACTAGCACCAAAATGAACCTATGCCCAGCTGAAGTCGGCGGATCCAACGGCCCGACAATGTCAATCCCCACTCGCTCAAAAGGGGTATCGACCACTGGGAGAGGTTCTAGAGGGACCTTCACCTTAGTCCCTGTCTTGCCGCTTGCTTGGCAAGTGGTGCAGGTCTTGCAATAAGTGTCAGAAGTGACGCGCATCCTGGGCCAGTAAAAATGTGGGACCAAGCGCGCAAACGTCTTGTCCTGGCCCAGGTGTCCTGCTAGTGGTATCTCATGCGCCAACTCTAGCAGAAAGGCTCGGTGGCATTGGGGGACCACCACGGCCCTTGAGGACCCATGCACCGGAGCCTTAGGCTCACTGTAGAGGAGACCATCCTCCCAGTAGACATGGTAATTACCAGTCTCTGTTCCAGCTGCTTGGGCGTCGGCCTGTTGCCGTATGCCAACAAGCGTAGGGCACTCCCTCTGTGCCCGGCAAAATTCTTCCCGGGTAGGCCCTCCTTCCACCTGCCACTCTGCAGGGGTCGGCAGGTCCCCCACGGGAAAACCAACCACCTCAGCGGACTCCGGGGCCACCTCCGCGGGCTCCCCATCCATCTCACCGGGTGTTTCCTCCCGGACATCTCCTCGTCCAGCAGTGGGCTGGGCCCTTCTTTCAGGCTCCAACCCGGGCTGAGTTCCTTGTCGGGCAGCCATGGACCGCGTGACAACGCAAGTCCATCCTGGTAACCCCAACATCTCAGCATGGGCATTGAACTCTACCTCTCTCCAGGCAGTGTGTTCTAAGTCGTTGCCCAGCAGACAGTCAACCGGCATGGCAGGGCTCACCGCAACCTTCATCAGACCTGACACTCCTCCCCACTCAAAGGGAACTTGGGCCACGGGGTAATGACCCAGGCTATTATCAGCCATCACTACTGGGTGGAACTCCTCAGGAATCACCTGCTCTGGGGACACCAGCTGACGTCTCACCATCGTCATGCTGGCACCTGTGTCCCTCAGAGCCTCCACCTCCTCCCCGTTCACCAGGACCCTCTGCCGATACTTGGCAGTGTTCTCGGGTACCTGCACCCTTGGGATGATCTCCCTATCCCCCAGGGAAACTAAGGTCAAGCCTGTCCACTCACCTCCCCTACCTAGGGACAACTCCTCCCCAAGCGCTACACTGGCCACCCCGGGGGTCTTACCTCCTGTGGGGGCTGGGGCTCTCTTGCGACACTGGGCATCCCCCTTGTAGTGTCCAACCTCCCCGCACTCGTAGCACCGGACAGTTCTGGGCTGCTGACTCCTGTCAGGGTAAGTGGGTTTCTGGTATCCAGATTGGGATGGGAAACCTACCCCTCTCCCAGGCGGTCTATTTTGGGGACCTTTAAAGAACTCCCTCTTTTATCTCCCCCTCTTTCTTCTGGGGGAACACCTGTCCACCTTTCGGGGGATCCGCCCCGGCTCCCTTGTGGGACACCCGAGTGCTGACCCACGTGTCTGCCTCCTCTGCAAGCTCCCTTGGGTTGGTCAGCTTGCGGTCCACCAAGTACTGGCGCAGCTCCGGAAAACATTTCTCGAGGAGGTGCTCTCTCAAAAACAGGTCGTACAGCCCAGTGTAATTGTCAACCTCGCTGCCACGCACCCAACCCTCTAATGCCTTCCGGGCATAATCATAAAAATCTACCCAGTTTTGTGTGGTGAGCTTGTGGCTGTTGCGAAACTTTTGGCGGTACTTCTCAGGGGTGAGGCCAAACTTCCTGAGCAGGGCCTCCCTCATGATAGGGTAGTTGGTTCGATCCCCCTTTTCTAAGGTTAGCAGTGTGTCCCTGACTAGTGGAGGTATGTATCTATAAAGTCCTCCTCCCCAGTAGCTCTCAGGAACTCTATGGGCCACCAAAGCTACCTCGTACGCCGTCAACCACTTGTCTATGTCATCACCCACACTAAAGCTGGCCATCACCTCCCTGGGTAGGTAAAATTTGGGCTCCTGTGGAACCCCAGTAGGTACGCTGCCACCATTTCCTTTGCCTTCCATTTCCATTTGCAAGGCTCGGAGCTCCAGTTCTTTCAGGCTAAGCTCATGTACAAGCCTTCTTTCCTCCATGGCTAGCCTTGCCTGTTCTCCTTCCCTTTCCATCTTAGCCAATTCTAATGTCAATTGCCTTTGCTGCCTTCTGTCCTCGAATTCCTCTGCTGACACACTCCCCCTGACGCACTACTGCCTGCCCTGGAACGTCTTCCTGGCAACACATTCTCGCTGACGTCAATGTTCAGTAGGCTCAGTTCTCCTGGGTCGTCTGTCTCCCTCTGCTCCTCCTCCCCTCTTCCCTCCGGGTGGGCCATGACCCATGCCCTCAAAGCCTTCTGAAGTACCTCCTTCCTGGCACCTCGCTTGACGGCCACCCCCTCTCTAGGCAGAACTCCTTGAGCTGGCTCACCGTGTACCTCTCTAGGTCGGCTAGCTCAAACTCCATCCTCCTAGGTGGGGTCCCAGACAACTTAAGGAAGGGGTCCTAAATGGAAGGCAGCAGGTCTAACACAGGACTAATACAACCGGCAATTTACAATAGAATTCCTCCTACTTATTATTTTCCTAGGTGTCCAATTGCGGCGCACACTGAGTCACTGTAGGGTGCTGCACAAATACCAGTCCTTATCCCACCGCTGAACACCAATGTTGGAAACGGGGTTACCGAGTCCGTTACGGTAGCATGGCGCAAAGCGGGGAAAGGCACGCGAAGGCAATGTGTAAGGCAGTTGTGCAGCACACTCTCACTTTAACTCAGAAATGCGAAGCAATAACCGGACACCACACCAGGCTTAGATAAGTAACAATCAGGTTCCTTTATCTTAATCAAGATGGCATTCAATTATTCAAATTATACATTCGGGTAACTAGTGCGCGTTCATTTAAAAAGACCCTTCCCAATTCTGGCCACTAAAAGGCCGCATTAAAATCACAGCACCACTGCTCATTCGGGTGCTCTTTACCAACTAGGGCCTAGAACAGACGCAACACGGTTTATACATCAACATATATACAGTAGGCCTAGGTACTCTATACAGCCTATGATACACTAGGCGGGAGGGAATCCTACCGGGAACCCCTCAACATGTCCAGCAGCTGGGGGCTTCCAAAAAGGGGGAACTTCTTTATCTCCCCGGGGAGGCTAGGGTCATAGGATGTGCCTGGCCTGTAATCCCAAAGCCATTAACGGCCCCCTCCCTCCGTGATCCCTCCTCAAGGGTGGCCCCCGGCCCCCAGGGGCTTAACCTAGAGCCCTAGGGGCCTCCTGGGCTCACCTGCTTGTCAAGGGGCATGGCGGGCGCACAACAGGATCCAGCTTGTCCACAGAGGGTGGGCTGAGGTGCGCCTGCTACCGCTTTGTACGTGTGCCCGGCTGCTGTGCACACACGTGTTCACTCCCCCCCCCGACAGGTGTCCTCTCACAATGCCCAGGGACTTGGTGGTGTACTGTTCATGACCCCTCCCAACACGGCGTGCTCCGACTTGGCATGTGCGCATCTACCCGTCGCACCCACCCACCTGAGCACTGCGTCCATACGACTTCACACGACACATGTGTGTCTTCCACAGTAGTGCTACTCATTTGCGTTGACATCCAATACCAGTGGACTACATGGTCATGTCACGACTGCCGTGTACTTCACATACTCTCATCCTCTCTCATTCGTACTTGTGAAATGAGTCAGCGGAGACAGTTTTGGTTTCAAACATTATATTGAGTCTTCTGTCCTCTGTGATGCAGTATAGTGGACACTACTGGCAGCGGAATACATGTTGAGGATATACTGAGCATGATTACAAATGGGATAGGGTGTGGGGTTACATCTGCTTGGCCAAGGCTGTGCTAATGTACATTTACGTATAGCTGCGGAGCTGCGGACTTTGACACAGACGGTATACATGTAGCCTACCAGACCGCTCGGCATCATGGGCACAGTCCATCTCAGTTCCATGTGACAGGTTTGCTGCGGTTGTTCCTCATGCACGCGTGCATGTGAGATGACATCAGGGCATGTGCTTGCGTGCAGTGCAGCGGCGTGCCACTTGTTGTTGCACTGTGGTGGTTACTGGACATGTCACAGTCACTGGGGTCGTGTTGTTGTTGTATGCACTTGTCGTCCATGCAAAGGTCCTGGTATGGGATTCCCGGGGCGGGGGTGGGAGGGGTGCAGCACCCACAGACTCCAGGCGACCTATTCATGTCCACTGAGCGGTGTGTGTGTCCATGGGCGCTGGATCCATGTCGTGTCCTGGTTGTTCGTGCAGTTCCGTCCATGTGGGTGCGATACACAGAGCCCATGCCACTGCCTCCCACGATGCATGCGGTGTTCCTGGATGTGATGGGGAACAGTGTGCATGTCCCGGTCATATCCGATGTCATGGCGATGTCGTTGATGGTGTGGTTACAGTTGCCGGTCGTTTGGTATGGCTGTTGTGGTGGTGACTGGCCAGTCCGTGCGGAAGCTAAGCATGGGTGCGGGGTTGGACATCATAGGTCACTCGGGGAACCTGCGTTGTGGTCCGACGTATTTACAGGTTGTCAGGTATACGATGCCGCCCAGCAGGGCTTCCATGTCATTGGTGGTGTACATGTTTGCCAGCCAATGAAGCGGATGGTGGCTGTCAAGGTGTTGTTCGTAGGTTGTCCCTTGGAGGACCATGATGGGGCATGCTGGGTGACATTCGATGTAGCTGTTCTCGATGATCCGTCGTGTGGAGGCACAGTGGTCCCATTTCAGTGCGGGTGCGATGGTTGGCCACATACGCCAAGCCCCCATAGGCAGAGCAGGCCCTGTCGTGTGCGTCCAGAGGGAGGAGTAGTGGTAGCAGGTCCGCCTTCAGACATGCCGGGTTGGAGAGGCATATCTCGACGGGATGCTGGTAGGGACACCTCCGACAGTAGAAGACGGGCATGACGCAGCTGAACAATGTGATGCGGTAAGTCAGTCGGTAACTTACGTTCAGCAGGGACAGGAGATCGCATCCCAATGTATGGAACAGGTTGGTTTTGTACAGCTTGAGCTGTTCGGCGTAGTTGGGTAGGTGTGTTGCGGTTGCCATTTCGCAGCGGTTCGTAGAGGTGGCGTGCTCCGGCTGTGTGTGCAGTCTGCAATGTGCACGCTCCGGGGTTGCTGTGAGCTCTGTGTAGTCGTGGGGAGACAGGACTTGTGTTCTGTTGGCTTGTTTGGAGGACACGGGCCCTCTTCCCACATGCTTCTCAGACAGTTCAAGGTCGGTGCTGTGTGACTCCTTCCAATTAACTTGCATGTGGCCGACATGGGGGAGTGTTTTCTTCTTTCTTCCCCGTCCGTTGTGTGCTTCTGTGATATGCGCTATCTGCCCTGTGGTCGGTCTCCTCGGCATGCCTGTGTTGGTCTATTCTTGGACAATGGCTGTATTCACCGGCTTCTGTCGTAGGGCTGTGGTTTCGGTGTTGGAATGGAAGGTCATTCAGTGCTGTCTGCTCTCCCTTGTGTGGGCGGCAGGCTGCCTTTCCGCTCTGCGTTGGGCCTTGTGTGTGGATGTAATTCTTGGGCCACCTGTTGCCGGTCACCGGGCTCTTTGGTGTTCCGTTTTATGTGTCTTGTTCATATGTGCAGGGTGGTATGGGTTTTTCAGTGTGGTACTGGCGTTCCTCTTCCCGAAGGGGCCCTGCTTCTCCTAGTTGGTGTTGCCGCCGCTGTGTGCTACGCCATGTTTGTTACACTGGGGTGTGTCCTGCTGTTGCGTGACTTCACTGACATGTGTGCGTCGGTTGTGTGGCGTTGGGTGTTGTCCGTGAATTGGGCGTTGGGGACATGTCTGTGGCCGGCCTGTCACGTGTCATGTGCGTTCGGGGTGGGGCTGATGTGTGTGCTGCTTGGTTGTGTCCCTGTGTCTGTGTGCGACGCATGCATGGCGCTGCGGTTGGCCTCTGCGTTGTGCGCATGTGTGGCGGCGTCATCGGCGCTTTGTGGCCGTGACGGGGTGGTTGGTTCCTAGTCCCAGGTGGTGTGTACACATGTGTTCCGCGATGTTAGGATTTGGCCTGTGTGTCATATGTGGATGCGATGGTGGATGTGTAGTGTACACGCGCTGGTGGGGGGTTGTCCGCTTTTTCCGCCCTTGCACTGTGTGCGCTGTTTGCGTGCACTTGTTGTGTGTGTGCCTACCTGCGTCTCCGCGGTACGTTGCGTCCTTGGTGGTGCATCAGCAGAAGCATGGGGAGGGCCTGCAGTGCTGGATTCATGCTCGGGATGCCGCTTCTTCGTTTTCCGTGCTCTGCGTCCGTGTTACCGCCTCTCTTTCACGTGCGGTGTCTCTTAGCCGTGGGAGCCGTTTGTTTGCGGCATCGTAATTTATACGCCGGGCGGGACGTGTTTCGTCGGACGGTGTGTGTCAGTTGTGCTGCGCCGCTACGTGTACGGGCGCACTTTGATGGCGGACGGTGTTGCTGGCTTGCCGGCGGTGTTTGGCCTACTTTACGCATCGTAATTGGACGGGCGTGTGGACTGCTGCGTGCCGGCGGTAACTGGTGGTTTTTGCATCCGCCAGCACGGCGGTTGTGCTTCCGCCCGCCATCGTAATGAGCCCCTATATTTTACTATTCTAATTCCAAACTACATTAACTCTAAAAAAGCATTGGCCACTAAACATATACCAAATTATATTCCAACTCCAAACTATGGGGCCCATTAGGATGGGGGGCGGATCGCCCCCGCCAGGCCGGCGGTAGCCACCGCTGGCCCGGCGGGGGCGATCCGCCGGCCATTCATGCCAGATTGACCCCCCACCATATTAGTATGGCTGGGGGGGTCTGCGGCGGACGGAAAGACCGTCCGCCGCTTTTCCGCCGGTCGACTCGTCGACCGGGCAGAAAAGGGGCATAATATGGTGGCGGTGTCTGCAAGACACCGCCATCCATATTATGATGCTGGCGGTGATCAGCCTTTCCATGGTGGCATTGCCGCCATGGAAAGGCATGCGGTTTTTCTGTTGGGGGGCCGCTGCGGGCCCCCAGAGTGTTGGGGGGGTGGGGGGTTCACAGGGGGCATACCTATGGTACCCCCCCATTGCAATGCACTACATGGCAGGCACCACGTGGTGCCTGCCATGTAGTGCATGGCAATGCTGTGCACAGTCCTTTTACATTGCGAGTGGGTCTGCAGCCAGCAGATCCACCCACAAAGTAATAGGCCCAGGATGCTCCCGCCAGTGTGGCGGGCGCATCCTAATGCACATGGCGGGACCACCGCAACTTCGGCGGTCGGTCCCTGGCTCCCCTCCAATGGCGGGCAGACTTTGTCCGCCCGCCATCGTAATGGACCGCCTATATTACCTCAGGGAATGTGCTGGACAATAAACATATAGAATATACTATTCCCACTCCAAAGTACAAAAAGTCAGGGAAGGTGCTGGACACTAAACATACATAATTTAATATTCCCACTCCAAACTATATTAACTCAGGGAAAGTGCTGGACAATAAACATATAAAATATACTATTCCCACTCCAAACTCCAAAATGTCAGGGAAGGTGCTGGACACTAAAAATATATAATTTACTATTCCCACTCCAAACTATATCAACTCAGGGAAAGTGCTGGACAATAAACATATAAAATATACTATTCGCACTCCAAAGTACAAAAGGTCAGTGAAGGTGCTGGACACTAAGGGGCCGATTCCGATCTCGGTCGGAGGCGCACCTAACACCATTCGGTCGGGAAAAAAGCCATGCGAATGCCTGTTTCCCGACCGATCCGCACATTATTCCGAACGAGCAAGTACGATGCGCACAACAGCATAGATTCCGACCCAGGCGTACTCACCCAATCCAGGTCCTGTTCCCCGACCGAGCCGGATCCGGAATCGTAGAATCGAGCCGCCTGGAAGCAAAAATGTAGCCCCGTCCGGCCGGACAAGTACGATGCGCATCCCGTATGCGCCGAACCCGTCGCTACGCACGGCACGTCAAAGCATCCGGGCGAGGCGCACATAAGCTCCGATTCGCGCCACAACACGATCCACGGCTACGAGACGAACAGGCCAGCGACGAGGACGAGGCGAAGCAAAGAGAAAGACGAACGAGACGAACCAACCATGAATCCCTTCGTGCCGATCCTACCAATATTCTACCTCTATTACCGGAACAGGCACGGACGCGTACGGCGCAGAAGGTAAGTCAGACACCAACAACAAAAACAAACTACACGTACCCGACACATCACACACAGAGGGATGCAGAAATACCTACACCAGCAACAGCAGCACCATAGGGGCGGGATGGCCCTCACCAATGCCACACATACACATAGGGGCCTGTATGCCTACCACTACTGCCACCCCTACCCATGGGGTGCTGGATGCCTACCACTACTACCACCCTTACCCAGGGGGTGCCAGATGCCTACCACTACTACCACCTCTACCCATGGGGGGCTGGATGCCTACCACTACTACCACCCTTACCCACGGGGTGCCAGATGCCTACCACTACTACCACCCTTACCCAGGGGGTGCCAGATGCCTACCACTACTGCCACCCCTACCCATGGGGTGCTGGATGCCTGTCACTACTACCACCCTTACCCAGGGGGTGCCAGATGCCTACCACTACTACCACCTCTACCCAGGGGGTGCCAGATGCCTACCACTACTACCACCTCTACCCATGGGGGGCTGGATGCCTGTCACTACTACCACCCTTACCCAGGGGGTGCCAGATGCCTACCACTACTACCACCCTTACCCAGGGGGTGCCAGATGCCTACCACCAACACCACCCCCACTCATAGGATGGACAATGCATGACACAACCAGCACACCACAACCTAGGGAATGCAAGAAAAAGACATCCCCCCAACACCATGACAAGCGTGTGTAGACTGTGTCAAATGCCTACAACACTGAACATGACTTTGAACATACAATGTGACCCCCTATCACATGTGCCACACATATATGTGTGTGGCCCCCACAATGCAAGCAGGCCATGACCATTGTGGCAATGGGGTCCAAAACCCCATCATCACAGTGACCAAAATGTAAGTGTGGGGGCCCATAGCTGAAGCACATTCAGAACATTGTGGCAATGGGGTCTAAACACCCATCATCACAGTGACCAAAAGGTAAGTGTGGGGTCCATAGCTGAAGCACATCTTGAACATTGTGGCAATGGGGTCCAAACCCCCATCATCACAGTGACCAAAATGTAAGTGTGGGGGCCCATAGCTGAAGCACATTCAGAACATTGTGGCAATGGGGTCTAAACCCCCATCATCACAGTGACCAAAAGGTAAGTGTGGGGTCCATAGCTGAAGCACATTTTGAACATTGTGGCAATGGGGCCTAAACCCCCATCATCACAGTGACCAAAAGGTAAGTGTGGGTTCCATAGCTGAAGCACATTTTGAACATTGTGGCAATGGGGCCTAAACCCCCATCATCACAGTGACCAAAATGCAAGTGTTGACAAAGAAAAAGCTGCAACTGCCAAACTGCATGGATGATTCCTGGTCACAGAACATAAAACACATCAGTGGCAAAGTAGTGCATGTGTCCCATTGCAACATAGATTGGGGGAGGCAAATACTGCAGTGCAAATAAGACATACCTTTGGCCATGTGCAGACAAACAACACCCATGGGGGCTGACACTGTCAACATTCATCAATGACACAATGACAGAAGTGACCATCAGAATGCAGACCCACATATTTGCACCAATGGGCACACAAATGCAGATACCCTGTGGAGACTGTAGATGTGAGGTGAACAGATACCATACCATGGCAGCAATGGGACACACAAACCATGATCATTGTGCTGACCGATGACCTAGGAGTCCCAGGGACAGCAGGGGAAACCCACCAAACAACATACAGCCAATGGCACACCAAAGATATGCCAATGCAGTGGTGCAGATGCACAAACACAAACAGGCAGACCCACACTGCACATCAAACACAACAGGTGAGGGGGGTGCCAGTGTCCCCAGGCAACCACACAACACATGAGGAGGCCTGAATACCAATTACACAGATGTGCATACAGTGCCACACAAAGGTAACTCATGGATCCAAATCCCCTATGTGGGCAATCAGGCATTGTCAGATGAGAGGGAGCACAAATCACACATGTCACACAAGCATGTAGGAACAGCAACTGACACAGCAAGACACAGAGACACCACAGCACTACCCCCAGGGTCCCCACAATGTGGTGACCCTGGGCTGCATTACAATCCCACTGTGATGACAAAGCTAGATGTCGTTCACACTGTGAACCACAGTCATGTGTCCTGAGCAACAAACTACCATCACACCTACACAAACACAAATCAATCAGCACGGACAGTAAGCCAAGGTCAACATGGATGCAGGGGTCTAGCCGGGCAACAACTCTCATCTGCACACACTCAACACCACACACCTCGACCTCCAACAATGTGCAGCAGTGAAGCACACATGCACTGGTGACATTGCACATGCACCCATGACAATCCCAGGCTGGTGGGTGGGAACCAAGGTGCAGAAACACATCACACATGGCCACTCAACAAGACTTTTGAATGTCTGACACACTGCACACTACGCTGTACATGGACATGACGGCAATACCACACCAACTAATGGGATCCCAGCCACAGTCACACACCAATGAAGAAGCCAAGGACACCCACAAAGAACACACATAGACAACTACCAACATTACAGCCCGGACCCTGAGGAGTGCCAGCAGTCACATACACAACGTGTCACAATCACTGAAAGATAACACAAACTGGAAATCACATGACAGGTGTAAACAACAAGTGCCAAGGGGAATCCTGACTGTGACCCATCTGCGTCTGCACACAAACTCAGCCCTGACAGCAAACACACCTATGGGTGACACCCTGATGACCAGTAATGTGCCATGCACCCACATCACAGAGAATCCAGGGAGAAGACTTGGGGGGAACATAGGTCAACTCAGCAAGCATCACAAACAGGTACAACACTAGGGATCCCAGCATGCACAGCAAAACGGAAGTGAACACACAGACATGCTCATATAACACACACCTTGGGCGCAGGCAATGTCACAGTGAGTACACACTGCCATGAGGGGACTCCACTCCTGTGTGAGGAAAGCTGTGCCATATGTTGCCTCAGTAGGGCTCCATCATGTCAGCTGAGCACTTGGTCACACACTCAACAATTAGCACCAAATGAATGCTCCCGTCACATCAGCCTGGTCATGGGAGTGCCAACGAAATCATCAGCACAGATCCAACACACTTGTATAGCAATGTTGCACTGACAACACAGATGAGTCCTTCCCCATTGATGCCCAAACCTGCATGTCCAGTGGAGATGGCCACACGGTCAGGGAAGTAGACGAATTGAACAATGGCAGGCACAACAGATGTGCAGGGGTGGAAGCCACAGATGTGAAATTGCTAATGTAAGTAGGAAATCCCATTGCCAAATATTGAACACATGACACCCTCAGATGCTGCTAAGGATGACATGGATACACCACAGGATAGGACACATTCCCCCTGGACCACATGTGTTCCTGCACAGTAACACTTCATTATCATGAGACCAAATATCACCATCACTGCAGCAAGGGCATGGTTAGCATCATCAACAACATGTAGATCAGAAGCAAAAGCACTAGAGAACAGAAAGGTGCTTTATTCAGCATATGTGGGTCTAACAATTGATGTCCAGCAAAAAATTTAACAAAGGCCAATGGCCAGTCCAACTTGAAAGTCAAAACAGGGTGACAGTGGCAGATGTCACCCTACGCATGCCTGCACTGATGAAAGCCAGGGACAATCGCCTCGGAGGGGCATACGGGGGGCAGGCCAGGCACCGCAGGGACAGGATCATGGCTCACCAGAAGGAGGCAGGGAAGGGGTGGTGGGTGCTGGAGAGCCACTGACAACTGCAGTGGAGGTGTCTGACATGGTGTGTGCCGGCACAACTGGGGGGCATGACTCTGATGGTGTGGGTGCCGGCAAGACTGCAGGGGACCGTGCAGATGGAGTCGACAGGTTCCCAACTGCAGTGCCCAAGTCAGACAGGGTGGTAGTGGACTCCACTGCAGTGCCTACCTCCAGGGGAGGAGAATGGGGATCAGGTAAGGTGGGCAGGACAGAGGGGGAGGACACCGTCTCCACACCAGTGGCACAGACAAGCGCAGCGGGGGGTGTGGGGCCGGAAGAGCAAGTGGCAGGGGGAGAAGGCCTGATCCTTTTGGGGATGGTGTATCTGTGGGTGGGGGAACCTGGGGCAGGGTGTGGTGGGGGCACCTGTGGAGTGGGGGCCTGAGGGATGGAGGAAGGAGACTTGGTGCCTGAGCTGCAGGGCGGCGGCAGGGTCTTGCTCTTCCGGGTCTGGGGGGACTTGCGGATGGGGGCGTCAGTCGGTCTGCGCCTGGGGGAGGGTGTCCCGTGGCGAGGGGCACTCCGCTCCGTGTGGGTGGGCTTCCTCTTACCCCTGAATGCTGTATCAGCTGGATCGGAGGGGAAGAGGCCGAGGTCACTGAGGAAGAGCCGCTGGGTCTTTGGGGTTGCAGGTGAGGCAACGGAGGGGGCTTTGGAGGGAGAGGCAACTGTGGACTGCGCAGTGCTCGTGGATGCATGTGTGTGTGACTGGGCCCCATCCCCTGTGAGTGTGGTTTCAGTCCCCTGACTGTGCGTGCGTGTGCGTCTTGTCTGTGGCGTGTGTGTGTGTGTGCTGCTCGTGTCTGTGCTGGTGTGTGCCTGTGCCGGTGTGTGTGTGCTTGGGACAGGTAAGGTGCTGGGGAGTGTGGATGGGGCAGAGACAGGAGGGGTGAGGGACTGTTGGAGGAGGGACACTGCTGCCGTCAGGGAGGAGTCCATGGACCTATTGCCCCTCTGTAGGGCAGACATGCCCGATGAGATGCCCTCCATGAACGACACCAGCTGAGTCAACAGAGTGGTGTGTGCATGGAGGACACTCAGCATCGCTGTCTGCCCTACATGGAGCTGGCAAAGGAGGTACACAGACTCCTCACTCAGGGCAGCAGGGGACACAGGGGCAGGGGGTGCGGTGCCTGGCCCGAAGGAGACACGCTCCCGAACATGGGAGCCTCCACGGACCTCGGGAATGGGAGCCGATGGGAGGGCGGTGGTGGTGGTGGTGGTGGCGGGGACAGCAACACTAGCTGGGGTGTGGTGGCTGCTGACACCCGCCTCCATAAGGGAGTCATCCTCCGAGCTGCTGTGGTCCTCAGCTGAGGTGGATGGTGCTGAGGACTCCTCGGTGTGGCTCCCCTCGCCCTCCGTGCCACTGGGTCCCTCCGACCACTCCTCGGCTGTTGACCCAGTCTGGCTCTGCGGCTCCTCCTGGTCCGTGGAGCTGTCCCCTCCTGTGGCCGTGGATGTATCTGCAAACAATAGGGAAACAGACAGACATCAGTCACCTGCACCGAACGCACACACCACAGTAAGTACAGCACAATACAGAGCAAGGCCTGGCATCCTTAGTTGAACATTGCTAAAATTGCCCAAACAGAATAGGAGAAGCCAATTGTCAGTCTGATCATCAACCATGGCACTCACATCCCACCTGGCCTTGCACCCATCTGTCTGGCGTCCGTTGGCTGGCAATACCCCAGTGTGGACACATGCACCACCTACACAGTAGTTGGACGGTGCAGAGAACACGGTGAAGCATGTGAACATGCACACATCACAACTCTTGCCACTGAGTCAGTACAGGTGCCCGGATGAAAGTGATGCCCAGAGTCAGATATATGAAATGCATGTGATGCATACCAGCGACAGACACCATGATGCACCCATGTGCTGATAGCCATTGCCACTATGGTGTGCATGTAGCACATGTCACTCCCCTGCAGGATCACCCATAGGAAGTCACATGCCATGGCACAGGCATGCCTGCTAAGTCATACATCACTGTCTCCAGTCACATGGGCAGGGCAGCCACACAACAACAGTCTGCACTGTGTCACAATAGTAGGTCATGGGGAATGCAAGTCCTGGAGCTGAACAAGTGCACATGTACATCCCCCACACACCACATCATCTGAACCCTTATCTGTCCAGGTCATACTGATTGGACATATGGGTGACCTGTAACACAAGCCTCTGAACCTGAGCACCTCACAATCTGCTGTGAATGGGAAACAGCTGCATGGACCTCACATTCGCATACCCCAGTCTGCACGGTCAGGTGTTCAAACACCTATGTGTCACACAAGTATCGTCTCCTATGGTCACATCTCCGGTGGCATGCTGAGCCCCAACCGATAAACACCCGAGCAGTCCTGACATTGAAGCCACAGCACACTGACACAGAGGCTGACACCTGAGGGGACATATCACTGAGCACAACGTGTCAGCTGATACACGGGAGGGGGAGTACAGAGTGCATTGCATGGCCTGGAGTAGGCATGACTGTCCTGCCCCACATGAATGAGGGATGAACCCTGGACAGTAGGCAGCTGGCTAAGTATGTGTGACACACGTAATATACACACTCCTGGGGCCCAAACATTGTTCCCACCCGCAGCTTGGGTGTGTGCCAGTTACCCCAGGCACATGTGGTGGATCAGCTCAGCAATTGGACCACAGATCAAAGTAACACGCAGATTACATGTCAGAACACAGGCATTGTGTAAGCAATGGACCCACCCATGATGCCCACCACAGTTAGGGGAACAGATGCTGTCCCCCACCTTGAGTCAAGCAAACTGCAAGGACACAGTACCCAAGTGACACAATTCCCTGACTGCAAGGGCCACACCTGGGTATCAGATGAGGAGTGGGCAGTGCACAATCGAGGGACATGGGTCCTGGACCACATGACTGATGTGCTGTGGAAGTTTAACCAGGCCAGAGGAGGGCACATAGCATGGCAGACAGAGTACACAATGCAGTCATGGACTCACCCCCTCCGTGCTGCTCCCTGGCCTTCAGCTGCCCATCCAGATCAGGGAAGACCACCGCCAGGATCCTGAGCATGTGGGGGTCAGGGTCCGGTGTCCGCCCCTCCTGCGAGGAGGCGACAGCTTCAGCTGGACCAGTGCGATCCTCCGGGTCCAGCCCCGAAGGTCCTGCCACCTCTTCTGGCAGTTGCGGATCCGGCGCTTGTAGTCCCCCACGGATCTCACTGCCCGGACGATGGTCAGCCATATCTTCTGCTTCTGGTGGGCATCAACCTGTGAGGATGACAAAGTGAGAATGCTATTACTACACATGCAACATATCCGTGCATTACACAGTTGTGTATACATGTCTCAATCACAGGGGCACATGATGTACACAGGCAGTGCAACGATGGCCATGGACAGTATGCCAGCAGTAACTACATGGTATCATTGCCTGGGAAGTAAAACCTTGTTTAAATGCACTGTCACTGCACTATACCTGTCCAGTGCATGTAACTACACACTATGGGGGTGACAACTACTCAGTGAGCCTGCTAGCCAGTGGCGTGCAGACTGTTAGCCTTGCTAGTCAGACAACATGCACATTTAGGAAGGCAGTGGACAGAACACTCACCTGCTCCCCTGCTTTCCCATACAGCTTGCTGTACTGTGGAAGGAGGCTGTCCAGCAGGGCCTGGTTCTCCTCAGTGCTGAAGGCTGGGGCTCTCTCCACAGTACGTGCCATTGCAGGGTCCAGAGGGTGCAGATACAGCAGCAGTGGTGGTGGCAGATGTCGTCCTGGAGCATGTAGTGCAGGCAAGTGAGCTCTCAGGGGAACAGCCAGCATTATATGTGTGCTGCAGAGGCAGTTACTGTCCCATGTGTCCAAAGTGATAGGTCCAAGTCGTTAGCATCTTCTGAATCTGGCCAATCCATGGAATTGCACCACTTACACACGCCCACAGCATCCTTCAAAAGTTCAACTTCATGACACCCATGAATTTGCAACATTGTTGTGGGTGACCAACTAAATTTCCAGCATCAGACTCGTTCAAAATTTGAAAACGCGTCCGTTGCCAGGCCAGGCCATAGCCAATGGGTGCACACCGATCGGTCCATTGCTGTTCAACGCGTACCCGGGATACAACGTGAATCCCGCACACATTGAATGCAATGGGGCGGCCCGGCACACCGATCGGTCCATTGCTGTTCAACGCGTACCTAGGATACAACGCGTACCCGCATGCATTGAATGCAATGGGCCGGCCGGGCACACCGATCGGTCCATTGCTGTTCAACGCGTACCCGGGATACAACGCGTACCCGCACACATTGAATGCAATGGGCCGGCCGGGCACACTGATCGGTCCATTGCTGTTCAACGCGTACCTAGGATACAACGCGTACCCGCACACATTGATTGCAATGGGCCGGCCGGGCACACCGATCGGTCCATTGCTGTTCAACGCGTACCTAGGATACAACGCGTACCCGCACACATTGATTGCAATGGGCCGGCCGGGCACACCGATCGGTCCATTGCTGTTCAACGTGTACCCGGGTTACAACGCGTACCCGCACACATTGAATGCAATGGGCCGGCCGGGCACACCGATCGGTCCATTGCTGTTCAACGCGTACCTAGGATACAACGCGTACCCGCACACATTGATTGCAATGGGCCGGCCGGGCACACCGATCGGTCCATTGCTGTTCAACGCGTACTCGGGATACAACGCGTACCCGCACACATTGAATGCAATGGGCCAGCCGGGCACACTGATCGGTCCATTGCTGTTCAACGCGTACTCGGGATACAACGCGTACCAGCACACATTGAATGCAATGGCCAATGTGTGCGCACCGATCGGTCCATTGCTGTCCAACGCCTATTGCGAATACAACGCGTACCAGCACACATTGAATGCAATGGCCAATGTGTGCGCACCGATCGGTCCATTGCTGTCCAACGCGTCCCTGTACATGTCACTGGCATATGTCACCATGCCTGTCACAGGTGAATATATGCCAGCCACATATACTTCCCAGGGAGTGAGGGGCACACCTACAACACCACAGCCTGTCCAAACTGTATCCTAAGGCATGTAAGGCTGCATTACCTATTCTGTGTATGGGGGTGAACATGTTGTTCTGTGGGTGTCACTTGGGGCAGCCACCTCCAGGCTGTGCACGTGTTCATGGGGACAGTATCCTTGGTGTTTCGTGTACATGACCACTGTGATGTGCAACTGTTCATATCTGAGCATGTGGCATGGTCACATTTCACGGTGGTGTATGTGTATGTCATGTCACATGCCCCCTGAGTCCCATGTGGGACGGTATGTTTAACCCAGGCTGACCCATTGGCACAATAGTGATGGTCCTCCGCAGTCTGTGTGCATGTTGTGTTTACAATGTCTCTGATTTCATGTGCACAATGGGAGACAGTCTCCACATCCACGTTGTTTGTGCATGGACTTTGATGTTGTGCGTGTGTGTGTCACAGACGTCCATGTCTGTCCTGCCGAGGCAACAGGGACCACTACCTGTGGGGGTCATGGTTGTTTTGCTGTGGTGTATACATGATACGCCATGTCATGCCAGTGTCCATGTGGCAATACAGGGTCCCTGGGAATCTACCTGTCGTTGGGCTGTGATGCCTGGGGCACATCTGTCCTCACATGTCACTGTGGGGTGTGTTTGTAACGTGGCAGCAGGAGATGGGAAATGTGACACGTCCTCATGATACCCAATGGCACAACCTGGGACTTATTGATGCCACTTGTTGAACTGTGATGTTGGATGTTGGCCATGTATGTGCCATACATGTCCTTACGGAACTGCACACATCATGTACTTGTGCCTCATAATGATGTATCATGTGATATTGAGTGTGTTCAATGCCACATATGTGGGGTGACTGACAATCTTTCTTTCTTCAACTATGCACTGCAGGGCACCAGCTGTCCATAGACCATTCCCTGACCTGGCAACGATGGTGGAACGTGACAGCATCCGAAGGTACCGCTTCACCAGGCAGCTGATTGATGATTTGGCAGTGCGCTTGGCACCACACCTGCAACCTGGCCGGCCGTACCCTACAGCGCTGACCCCCAAGGTGAAGGTGATGGCAGCCCTACACTTCTTTGCCACCGGTACCTTTCAACACACTCTGGCGACTGCTGGTGGGATGTCACAGACCATGTTCAGCCGTGTGCTCCGCGATGTATTGGAGGCTATGTTGATATACCTGAACCAGTACATCTATTTCCCTAGACTCCAGCAACTGACTGGCGTGAAGAGTGACTTCTATGCCCTGGGGAGGATGCCGCATGTCATTGGCTCCATTGATGGGACACATGTGGCTTTGGTACCACCACAGGCCCAGGAGCAGGCATACAGGAACCGCAAGCACTACCACTCGGTCAATGCACTGGTGGTCTGTCTTGCAGATATGACCATCTCACACGTGTGTGCCCGTTTCCCCGGTTCTGCACACGATGCCTACGTGATGAGGAGTAGTCGCATCCCGAGGATGATGTCACAGATGCGGAACCAGCGTGCCTGGCTTGTTGGTGTGTACTGACTTTGTACCATTGTGTGTGTTCTGCAATGTAGTGTTCCACCCTCTTTTCCAACTCAGCTAATGTGCAATTGTCTGTATGTAGGTGACTCCGGATATCCCAACATGCCGTGGTTGCTGACGCCCCTCAGGAACCCTGTGACACCAGCCCAGATGCGCTACAATGAGGCACATGGTCGGACGAGGAGAGTTATTGAGCGGACATTTGGTGTCCTGAAGAGCCACTTCCGCTGCCTGGACAAGACAGGAGGGTCCCTCCCATATGCCCCGGCAAAGGTGTGCAAGATTGTCATTGTCTGCTGCATGCTACACAACCTGGCAATGCGGAAGGAGTTGCCTCTCATCCTGGATGACGATGACCAACGTCCGCCACCTGTGGAGGATCCTGGCCTGGACCACGATGCCAGTGATGATGATGATGATGATGATGGTGATGTCCGCACACAGCTCATCACCAACTTCTTCAGCTGAATGTAAGTATCCAGAGATGTCATGTAACTGATGTGAGTTTGCATGATATGTGTTGGTGGTGCTCTGGTGCTGTTTGAGTGTGTGCATGTGCTACATGACTGTATCCGTGTAGCGATGTGTCCTTACAGGTAGTCTGTACTCCCCAACAGTGTTGACATGCTAACTTGGTTCTGGGTGGGTATCTTGTGACATGTATTGGGCATGAGTATTGCAGTTCTGTCCTGTTCTTCAGTGCTTTTGACTGTGTGTCATTTCTGTCCTTCACAGGGTACTTTACAGAGTCGTTTGGTCAACTGTGATCCCCGACACTGTGATTCGACTTCCAGGGTGGTAGCTGTCGTGTCCCTACAGGTGATGTGCACCACACCCATGGACTTCCTTCCTTCTACACTTGTTGACTGTGTGCCCGCTGCCAGGTGGGATTACCTTGCATCTGTGGTGGTTACAACATGTTGCAAATGTGTAATAAACCTGTGCTTCACTTTGTGATGTGCGTTGTCTGTGGTCACACATCTGACTGACATTTGCTTACTGCACCAGTGGGCTAGTTAACACAGACTGTGAATAGGTGTTGGGTCTGTGCAATGCAACGTATTTCCTGGCAACATCAGTGTAGGCGATGAGTCAGATGGCCATGGTGTGAATGTGTTGTGTAGCCCTGGTGGTGTGCCTCCCTCATATGTGTGACGTCGCCATGACTCACATGCCGGTGTTGTACTTGCTGTAGCAGTTAGCATGCACAGTGTCATTTCCCAGATCATCATCGCCACTTCAGAGACAACGTAGGAATCACAACAGAGGCAAGTATGGTGTATTAGTGAGTTTATTGACATACATGTGTGAGTATAGTGCACAGGATGGTGGGTGCTGTACATTGTGGTTGTAATCCAAAGTTCCTAGATGATTTGGAAGTCCTGGTAGCAGAAATGTCCAGAGTAAAGTCCACAGTCATCTGAGACATTGGTCCAACTTGAGCTCCCCTTGTCATGTGGGAGAGTTG